>OZ007588.1:3462060-4738857 GCA_963931845.1 Maratus michaelseni
GAGAGTGAAGGGTTGATTGATGCACAAATTAATTCAGCTTCCACATGGACTACAGAGAGAATCGACCTGTGCTGATTGCATACAAAGCTGAAATATCTCCTTTCCCTTCTTATTTCAGGCTACAGGGAGGACAGTTAACCCTATTATTTATTAGATACAATAGCTGTTCAACTGAGCCTGCCTCCAAACTTGCTCAACTAGCAATGCTTTTTCTATCAAGTCCTGCTAGCTCAGCATCCATTGAGAGAGTATTTTCAAACTTTATTTAGCTTCATTCATCAAATGGTTATATACAAAGGATGTGGCGGATAAAATTGATCTGGATTATTAATTGTACAAACATTTTCTTCCGATTAAAAATTCCAAAAAATAAAAATATTTTAATAATTCAATCATTTTAATAATTCAAAAATTTTTGTAATTATTAAATTACTAAATAAAATATTACATAAATCATTATGACTTATTTAATGTATACCTATTGTCATTAAAATGTTTTAAAGCACATTGCATGTTTTCGATAGTTTAAACCAGTTTTTGACGCTTGTCATGTCAAAAACCCAACCCTCCCTTAGAATGTTGACCTCTGGTTCCTCTTATAGGTGGCAGCAGAGCCATGAACATTTCCAAGCCGAAATCAGAGCAGAATAAAGCCTTTTTAGAAGAACTTCCTTGTTTTTAGATGCAAAAAGTAAAATTTTGTTTCTTTAGAATTTAGCATTTGGGCTCACGAAGTAAAGAGGAATTAAGTTTAAAGTTAAAAGAAAATGATTTCATTTAAAAAGGAAAAAAGTTTATAAACATTTAATGTTCATTTTGAAAAACGACATCCAACTTTTTAAGGGCAATTAAAGGTTTTTCCCCAAAAATTTCTGATACAACAACTCGATTATGAAAAATTCACTGCTTTTTCTTACATTTGGTAGAAAGCGCAAGCGAGTGAATTTATTGGAACAAAAAATACAATTTTATCTCTGTTTCTTTTTGAGATAAGGCGAACGGGAAAGAAGAAAATGAAACATTATTTAAACTATCTTTTTAGTATTTCTAAATGGATTTCTTACCGTATCACCGTAAATTAATTAATATTAAACTATGAATGTTTAAAAGCGTATTTAAAAAAATATATATATTAACCTGTTTATTTTTTATTTATAAGTTATTTTATAAATTTTAGCCTTTAAAATGTTTCATTGTTGCTGTTTCACAGACATTTGGCTTATTTTGTTGTTTCAACTCGTATATAATGCGAGTTACAGGGAATATTGGGGAGATGGATCACCCGAGTCCGAGGCGGGATAACGCAAAGCTGTTTTAAAATGAACGTATTAATTTATAATTAAGTTCTAAAACAATTAAAAAGTCGTATTGTCACCAGAAACACATCTATGAACGTATTACTTGGGGTAAGTCTTCCAATCGTTTTGAAAATCGAAAAAAAAAATTGACGGATTTTCACGTTTCAGACACTGGAGATTACAAAAAACATATTTTTAGGGGAAAAAAATTGCCATCCGTCTGTCTGTGTGTGTCTCTCTCCCGAACAAATTGAGATAGAGACTTGAAATTGGGTATGTACTTAGTATGTCATAATGGGAAGAAGCTTATTGAATTTCAGTCTCCTCGATGATACGGAACTATTTTTATCGAACTCTCGAAAGAGTCGTTCTGATAAAAGGTCTATAAAAATTTTCGAAATTGTTTATTTATAGGAGGGAATAGAAAAGACAATAAAAAAACATAAATTTTGCATAAAGAATGAAGTCATGAGATATGGGTAATCCGACTTTCCACACGCTTCGATTTTTCATCACCCTGTATTTCATTCAAATTTGAATTCAAAAATATATTTTAACTGGAAATGAGACGCTTCATCCGATGCAGTAAACAGTTAGTTAATAGTATTATCAATTTTTGGAGTTATAATGATGTTTCTTTTTACGCAATTCAGGTAATAGAGCCTTTAAAGTTTAGGACGTCACCCAGCCACGATTTTATTCGAATGGCAATGCATTTTATAAGTAGTTTACGCATGTTTTATTTTCCTATTTTACATTATGCATATCCATGATGGGTAAGTATTACGGTGGCCCCCAACGACTAGTTTATTATTATTTTTTTTTTTTTTAAATTCTCTAGCCTATCAGGAAGTGCGTTAATAATGAATAACAAAATTCCCACCTTTACATACAACAAGTTGGAAATTGTTACGTCAAACGTGACAAATGAGGTGAGTTTGAACTATAACTAGTTTCAGTGAAATGAATAATATCGTCTGTTATTATGATACGATTCATTTCCGTCACAAAATATATACATTTTAAGTTGGCAACCTTTTATCTTTTCTTGACATTCACTGAAAATTCCAATGGGAAACTTCAGCCTAGCTTTGAACATTTCAGAACTTAAAATCCCATAGATTTTTTTTTTTCCTATTTAATACCTATTTCTCCGGAAACATCTATCCCCAAAAACTGTCGGTAGATTGTAGGATTGCTCTTATTAAACAATTTGATTATACACATTCGGTTTTTAGGTAGATTTCGTAAGAAATACTACCTGTTACATTCTCCCCTAAGTTGGAATTTCTGGAAAATTTTTGCAGATCTACGCCGATCATGACTCCCAGAACCCAAAACCACCCCCAGTTCAAAACTTTATCTATCTATCTATCTATCTATCTTATCTACCTATGTCAGTTTTTTATGGACACGATAACTGCAATAATTCTGCACCAATCTCTTCCAAACGGATACATAAAATCAAGGGGCATCCAATCTGGGTCAAGTTCGTGAAGGGGCAAAATCGAACTAGGGGGGGGGGGACTTTTTGTGAAAACAGAAAAAAACCCATAACTTCTTAATCAGGATACGTATCGAATCCGTTTAAAGTTATTATTTCTTCTAGGAAAAGGGACAAAAATGTATGTAGGACAGATTTTTGATATAATTAAAAATGGCCTCCAGAAGGGGGGGGGGATATAGGGGTTTTAAAAGAAAAAAATTCATACCTTTGTCCATTCACACGATATCATTTCACTTAAATATATTATAAATCCTCTTAATATTATCTAAAACTTTTATATTGACAAGTTTTTTATAGGATCAACGCTTATAGCAATAAATAAATAAATAAATAAATAAATAAATAATAAAAAAAATTCTGCCAGATCCACTTGCAAAGAAGTTAGGTTTCGAAGTGGGCGGTTCCAACTGCTGCATCATGGCAAAAAGGTCCTTTCTTCCGCAATTCCCAACAAACAGGTGCCCCACGGTCTGCGTCTCCGAAATCTACCTGTGCGTAAAACATGTATAGCTAAGCCTAATTAAGGACTTTTTAATGTACAGTCCTATAATAAATAAATAAAATAAAAGCCTATATTCTATTTTATCAACAAATTGTCGAAGAGCGACTGAAAAGAGTGTTTCATTTCGAATAGGAATGCAATTTTTCAAGAAAAGTTGTGTCTGCATTTAATTAGTATAAAAGTACAGATAGCTTTAAAAAAAAATGTCTTTTTAACCCTTTCCAACATAGTTGAAAAGTGTTTATGAATTCGGTCTGGTTGTCCGTCTGTCCGTGCTCTAACTATCGTCAATATATTCGGATTGTCATGAAATTTTTACACAATATTGAATTTTACTATAGAATCTTCGGTATTTGTGTAGAGTGTGGTTTTTTTTTTGTTGTTGTTCACGTAAAATGGGTTATTTTTATAGAAAATTATTTTATTTTTATTTTATTTTTTTAATTCTCGTTTAATTGGCTGCCACTTTGTAATAAAGTGATCAAATGAAAAAAAAGCTCAACATTAAAATCTTAGTTAGAACAAACTAAAAATTTAGCAATGTTTCATTTTTTGCATTCTTTATTAGACTTTATATAGAGAATACATTTTTTTATATATTTTTTTAGAGGACAGCACAACATAGGATCTACAGGATTTTTAAACAACATGTAGTACACCCAAAATGTGTTTATGACTTCGATTTGTCTGGCCGTCTGTCCGTGCTCTAACTCCCGTAAATAGGCTCGGATTGCTCTGCCATTTTTATATGTTATTGTCGTTATCTATAGCACGTTCCCTATTTCAACGGAAGTGTGTAGCACTCATAGTTTTTTGACAGGGACACTCAAAAGAATTCCGTTACATGACGTCGATGGAGAAAAATCTTCTGCGGTTTAATTAAATAATGTTTCACTATTTTAAACGTATTGAAATTTATATAGATCACTAAGATGCATTACAAGAGGCTTACTACAGAATAGTGTGTGTGCATAGCAGTCATTGTTCATGGACAGGGACACACAAAAGAATTCTCTACTGTCTGTTAACCATAATTTCTGGAAGTGCGTTTTAAGTTACTGAACGCGATTTTAAATTGAACTCACTTTTTGTCTATTACTGGGTGTGTATAAATTCTGTAGATCCTATACAGGGAAGCACAAAAGTCCGCGGACACATTTCCGTTTATGGACAGAAACTCCAGAAGGGGGATTTAAACTGTGCTACGCGTTTTCTAACTGAACTCAAATTTAACATTCTGTGTAGTCTATGTACAAATCTATAAATCCTATACAGGGCTACACAAAATATTTCGAATACTTTTTCCGAATAGCGTGGGTCATTCCTGAAATTGTGTTTTTAAAATGTGTTATGCGCTTTCCAAATTGTGTACTTAGATATCCTCTTTCACCTTATTAAAGGGTAAAGACTTGTGAAAATTATTTTGTAAGTGTTGGACAGTGTTACATAATGTATGCTGGATGCAAGATTTTTCGTTCTTGTTTATACAATGAAATGATCTATTTTTAAATAAGCAAGTTAAAAAAAAACACATAACTCAGTCAACACCCATTTTCAGCAATTAGAGAATTTGTAACAAAAGAACACACAATGCACTAAACATGACATAAAATGGCTTATCGCAGCGGAAAAAGCACTTCCAAGCAGTTACCGATCCTAGTCAGTCCTTTAACCGTATTCTTTTGTGCGTCTCTCTACAGGAACTACGCACTGCACTAGAAAGTAACTTGTAGTGAACCTTTTAAATTTCATTAAGTTTCAAGTATCCTAACAGGTTCAAAATGCACCGCAAACGACATTTTTTTTCATAGATGTAAAGGGATTGTTTTGAATGTCCCTGTCATGGAACTAGAAATGCTATACTCCGATGAAAGCATGCTGTAGTCCACCTCAGTAATGCGTATTCATTTCTTATGTTTACATCCGTAAAATGCGCGGATAACGATTTTTCCCGCAATAGACCCTCATGTAATAGGTTTCTTTTGTGTGTAAATGAAATTTTATTCAAAATTAGTTTTTCGAATAAAATGGCATAAAAGTTACCTTTTTAGAAAGATCGTTCCAAAAAAATTGTTAGCATGAGTTCATTCAGACGTGTATAGATTCTGAGATATCTTTTGTGAAAATTAGGTTAATAGCCGAATATCTCAATTTCTCAATCCATTAAAGAAAATAAACAAAAGATTCATTCATCGTGAGTCATATAAATAGTAAACCATGGAGGTCATCCTTCGCAAAGCAAGGGTGAATTTGACAGCGCTGTCTGACGTCGAAGAAAAAAAATTCGTATCTGTATAAACATGACCTACGTAATAAGAAAAAAAAAAGGTATCCTCATTTCGCTCATAGCAGACGATATAATTTATTTCACTGAAATCATAAGGATGATTTTTTTACATTGTAAAAATAGTTATAGCACGAAACGAACGCACCTGATGGGTCGCGTTTAACGTACCATTTCCAACTTGTTTTATATTGCTTTAATAAATGAAGGATCAGTTAGGAGGTCAAAATTTTACTTTTAAGTTAGCTCAATTTGCTGTCACTAAGTGTCCATCCCCATTATTTGACCCATATTTCTCGCTGTAAAAAATTTGCAGCAGAGTAACAGGCCAGTCGACCGTTTTTGTAAAAAACGGTTATATAACCGTCAATTAACAGTGTATGAGCATTTATATGGTCAAAATACCATTAAATTACAGTTATATGTGGTTAAGTACGATCATTCGACTGACCTGTTACTCTGCTGCAAATTTTTTCTGTTGGAAAAAAAAAAAAAATCGGATTTCTAGTTTTTCGATTAAGATTGTTTTTCTTGTTAACTCAGCGTTCGTTAAATTGAAATGAGCATTCTTTTTAAGACTTCAACGGATTCGTTAATTTGAAAAATTCGTTAATCTGAAATTCGTTAAAATAAATACATTTGTTATGGCAAACTAGGATTTTTTTTTTCTAATCTAAATAAAATTCGTTAAGGTGACATTCCTTGTCACGAGATTCTACTGTAAACGTTAACAAAGATTTAAATGCACATCACCTGTAATCTGCGAAAAAGTCTCAAATCTTCAGTAGGACGTCATCACCCTGGCAACCTATAGAATCCTTACCTATCATGGGATATCATTGAATTCATGACGTAGGATAGGAATGAAGAGAACTTTGATTAGTATCTTTTGTAAGTTTGTATTCGATTGTTCATAAAATTTGAAAGGACTCGATATAAAAGTCTGCAACGATTCTATTCCAAACCAATCGGTTGGGTCGTTTTGGCGCTCTTCTATGCGGACAGACGGACGGACCAGACGACGACTCGAGGTGCTACGTATTTATATAACTAGTAAATCTGCAGATCAGGAGTCTCAACTTCAGCTCTGCAAGTCATTTGTTTTTAAAATCTCATTTTATTTTTTTTTATATCATTTAACATCGTACAATCCGCCATTATTATTTTTTAAATTGCATGCCTATTTATAAGCATATAAAAATTCTTCGATGGTTCCAGAAATTAGAATCATTCAATGAAACACGTTGTTATACAATGATAGTCTGAAATTCTGACGAACTGCTTATTCTTTTAATTTTTTTTAAATAAATAGGCCTTCATCCCCTGTAGTCTCATTCAATTTACATTCGTTTTGATTAATATATCTACCCTATATATATAAAATCCTAATGAAACGAATTTGTGAAACGATTTTATGAAACGAATTTATGAAACGATTTTATGAAACGACTGATTATGTTTCAGGGCTATTTTTATGTACCCTATATATATAAAATCCTAATGAAACGAATTTGTGAAACGATTTTATGAAACGACTGATTAAACGACCGATTATGTTTCAGGGCTATTTTTAATAAAATATTAAACGCTTGATTGTGAAATTAATACCAATTGTCCATAAAAATCCGCGGATGTCAAAACTGGTAATAGAATTTGGAAATTGGAATTAGTTTTCGAGATATTAATTTTTTTTCTAATTTTAATGATATTTCTGTAATGATGGCAACTAATTACTCAGTTTTTTCGTGACAAAAAAGGGAAAAAAATTGAAAAGGACCCCGATAGGGATTTTTCATTTCTTTTTATTCGTCATTTTCAAATTGAAATTGAATTTATCTTTTATTTCAATCGATAATGAAAACAAGATTGTGATTAAATTATGTTTTTCAGGAAAATTTGAAAAAAAAAAAAAAATCACATTTCTATCGTCAGGATTCAATCGTCTGTCAGCATTTAATTTAATTTATAAACTGAAAATATTTTGAATAAATTCGTCCAAATGACGTCATTTATGTAAACGCAAAAGAAAGGGGGGAAAGGAATTAATAGTAATTATTATTTATTGATATCATTTTGTTATTTTTTTGTAAAATTTAATTAAACGAATTTATAAAATCACTAATTCGGATATTTGAAACGAATATATAAAATAATAATTGCCCAACTGAACGGAAGGAGAATAAAATATCCTGTTTGGTTTTCTATCCTGCTTGGTTTTTTCCGTCAAGCTTTTTAAAAAAGCGTCAAAGACCCCTATAATAGAAAAGCACCAAAAGTTCATTGGGTTTGTTTTCATAACTTTTGGCAACAAATTTATGTATATTAAAGAATCTATCCCTTTTTGAAGCTCGAATTACGCCAAACCTAAAAGCAAAGGATCCTATACTGGAAAAGTACCCGATTTTCTTATGGACAATATTCAAGTGACATAACATGGTGTAAAATAATCGCGGATAGCAAATTTGTTTAAATATCTCATCAATTGATGCCGAATAAATGCAGGCATGCATGCACAAAATATTTAATTAATTTTGTACGATACATAATTATTAGAAAATTCGTATATACATATTAATTAAAATAAATAATTTACGTATTTAAAATAACATGAAAATATGCATGATGGTGCACTAAAATAGAGAGAAAATTAAAACCTGTTAATGAAAATGTGTATAACATAGTACTTTTCAATACCGTGGTTCTTAATATTATTCACAAGCAGATGGAATTTTTCTCATCCTTAAATGCAAAGGAAGAATAGAATACAGATCGTTGTTATAAAAGTCCGAGAGGTAGCCACAATTTAAGCCTAACCATTTTATACAAGCTGGTTTTCAAGTTGTAATTGGTTTTACTTATCAATCCCGAAAACAGTCGTCAGTTGTCGCAACAGCTGTGTATGAGACCATGGTAATCAAAAAATGCCCCATTAAAACGTTAAAAGCATGGCAACCCAATTACAGATGTACCAATATTTTTAAAATAAAACACGCTGTCATGTTTTTAGAGGCCTCAAAGTCTGAGCGGGGGTTGGCGAGCGTAGCTCGCAGGGGGTAGGCCCCCTAGTATATATATATTATTTATTTATTTATTTATATTTTTTTTTTCAAAAGAGTGCGAGTTCCTTGAATTTATTATTTTACACTCTTTGAAATCCGGTTGCTAAGCAACGAATAAATTAAAGTGGAAAGTAAAAATAAACGCTTTTAAAAATTGTAAAAAATATGAAAATAAGATGTTTATATTTCCCGAACAGATGCAAAAACATTTTCAAATATTTTAAGCCATTCATTTCTAAATTCTATTAAATTTATTGACAAAATTTTAAAACTATTGGAAATCCATATCGAAAATTTAGCATTCCTAATTTTACGTCTAAATCTATTATGCAAATATTCCATTTTCATTTCAGCTAAAAATTAAATTTGAAAAATCGTCTGCATGCCCATAGGAAAGCATTATGACCTAAAATAAAATGTCCTATATTTTCCGATCGAATGAACCCAATTTAACTAAAAACTATACAGCTCATTCCGGATACCTCGCCAACGTACCTACCAAAAATCAACCGAATCTGACCATTTTTACAGCAGTTATCGAGGAACAGACAGACAGACAGAAACCAAAATCTTTTCGCATCAACTGATGTTTCGGCCATTACGAACACACCAAAAAATGAGTTACTGGAACATTTTAAAATGGAATAGGGCTTACATTCATTCACGGCGTCCAATAAGGTCTTGGAAACGATCATTTTGAGAGACTTCGATGTATGAGTACGTGATTCAGTGGCGATTTTCGTAAACTAACTTTTCAGACCATCACGAACGCGAAAAAAACCTTCGAGTCGGGGCACAAAAGCCCTGCTCTTAAAACTTGCAAGTTTGGAGGTTGTTTCTAATTAACAATTCCTTTTTCTTCATTCTTCCGACAGAACGTGATGGATGTTTACAAGTTCGTATGTGAAACAACAACGAAAAGTCATGCACCCAGCTTAGATTATAAAACGCTTTCCAACACTAACAGAATAGTGTTAATAAATTTCATTTTTTTAAAACATATGACTTCGCAGGGTCTGTCAGACTGTTCGTGCTCTCACTCGCGTATTGTCACGCAATGGATATAGGTTATTGAGGTTTACTAGGGCATGTTCGGTATTGCAAGTGAAGAGTGTAGACCTTATATTTTTTTACAGGGACACTCAAAAGATTTTCGTTACGTAACAGTCTATGGGAAAAAAATCATTTTAATGATGTTATACAATTTCAAACCTATTGAAGTGGATATAGATCACTGAGGTGCGCGACAAGATGCTTACTCATATAGTGTGTAGAGCACTTACAGCTCCTTTACAGGGACAGTGAAAAAAAATTCCGTTACATCACGGTCTATGGAGAATATTCGTGTGCGGTTTATTTTAATCATGTTACACTATTTCAAACCTATTGATCACTGAGGTGCATGGCAAGAGGCTTACTATACAATGTTGCGTGCATAGCATTCATCGTTCATGAACAGGGACGCACAAAAGAATTCTTATTCTGTGCTAACAGTAATTGCTGGAAGTGCGTTTTCAGTTGCTGAACGCGTTTATAAATTCAGCTCATTTTTTTTTGTCTATTACTGGATGTGTATCAATTCTACAGATTCTATACAGGGCGGCGTAAAAGTTCTCGAGTCCATTTCCGAATAGTGTTGGTCATTCCAGAAGGGGGATTTAAACTGTGCTACGCGTTTTCTAACTGAACTCAAGTTTAGAATTCTGTGTTAGTCTATATACAGTCTATAAATCCTATACAGGGCTGCATAAAAGAATTCGGATATTTTCCCGAATAGTGTGGGTCGTTCCTGAATTTGGGTTTTTAAATAGGTTATGCGCTTTCAAAATTGTGTACTTAGATATCCTCTTTTCACCTTATTAAAGGGTAAAAACTTGTGAAAATTATTTTTGTAAGTGTTACATATTCTATGCTTGACACATGATTTTTTGTTCTTGTTTATACAATAAAATGGTATATATTTAAATAAGCAAGTTAAAAAAAAACATAACTCAGTCAACACCCATTTTCAGCAATTAGAGACATTTGTAAAAAAAACAAACACATAATACACTAAACATGACATAAAATGGCCTAACACAGCGGAAAAAGCAGTTCTCAAACATAGTCAGTCTTTTGTGCGTCTCTGTATACCTAATCCATAGAAAATAGGTTGTAGTGAACCTTTTCAATTTCATTAAGTTTCAAGCATCCTAACTTGTTCCTAATGCACCGCAAACGACTTTTCTCCCCTACATCCTAATGTAAAGGAATTATTGTGTACGTCCCTGTCATGGAACTCTACATGCTACTCATTGTGTACTCCTGTGAATGTATGCTCAGTAATGCATATTCAAATATACTAGTCAATTTACAGATCACAGGCCTCAACGTCAGCGCTACAAATCATGGTTCGTGAATATCACTCATTTTTAATGTAACTATATTCGATAGCCTAAAATTAGATTTCTTAAAGTTATTTATAAGAACATAAGATTCATCGATACGTCCCGAAATTTTACAAGTATCGCATTCAACACAATGTTATGTAATGATAGGATAAACGACTTATTATCGTACTTTTTCAGAATAAGATTACATTCCTTCAGGGGGCTCCGCCCTCTTAACCCTCCGTTGTCGCTTTCATTTTATGTTCTCAATTTCCAGTCATTGTGCTGTTTCATGATTCGAGCCTATGTCTGAGCCATCTCTTTGTACAGGAGATTTTATCCTATCCTTAAAAGAATACTTATTTCTCAAGCACTCAATATCCTGTGTTGCTGAAATGAAATGCAATTTCGTGTAACAAATACACTTATACAAATGTAAATTCCTCTTATGTGACCTATGCTCAATGGACACATTCAAAGTTTTTATTATTTTCGTTTGGAAAACCGATTGGGTCCTCTTTCTTTAGTAGCTGAAATAAATCCTTACCTATTTCATTGAAAAAAGCATATTAAAAACTTAACTCGAAAATGAGCTATTTTGTTCATAAAATTTCGCGTCAAACGAATCGCTTTCATTTTATTTTGTTGATATTCTTTGAAATAGAGTTGCTTGGCAACCATTTAATAAAAGAGAGGGAAAAAAGAGATGCATTGGAAACTTTTGTAAAAATTAGAAATTAAAATGTTTCATTACTTCCAACATTTCTCAATAATTTATACAATTCATTTCGAAATTCTAATAAGTATATTGGCAAATTCTCAAAGCGATTGGATTCAATTAAGATCTCCATTTCGTAAATTTAGCATCCTTAATTTAGCATTTGCAATTATCGCAATGCGACATTTTCTTTTCGGTGAATGTTAAAATTAAAAAATCGTCTGACTTCCCTATTAAAAATGACTTATGATGATTGAAAGCATTATGACTTAAAATAAAATGTTCTATATTTTTCGAACGAATGAACCCAATTTAACCAAAAACTATACAGCTCATTCCGGGTACTTCGCCAACATACCCACCCAAAAATCAACCTAATCGGACCCTTTTTACGGCAGTTATCGCGGAACAGACGGACAGACAAAAACTTTTCGCGTCACCACAGTGAGCCTTCACTGACGTTTCGGCACTTATGTTTGAAATATCGTAACATCCATAAAATGCGCCTCAAACGATTTTTTCCCAGTACACTGTCCTGTAACGGAATTCTTTTGAGTGTCCCTGTAAAGGAACTATGAATGCTACACACTTCATTTTCAATAACGAATATTCTATAGCAAAAATCAATCCTGTATAAAAATTTCATGACAATCTAAGTCTTTGACAAGAGTTAGAGCACGGACAGACGGACAGACAAACCGAATTCATAAACACTTCTCAACTAGGTTGGAAAGTGTTTAAAAAGCATAATGACAGTGGGGAAGTGTATAAATTTCATGATTCCTATACAAGGTTTCCAATTATTTAACTTCTACAGACGAGAGTGAACGGGCATTTTCAACCCTTTCCAAGCTAGTTGAAAAGCGTTTTTGAATTTCGTTTGTCTGACTGTCCGTCCGTGCTTTAACTCACGTCAATAGACTGGAAGAGTAATTCATTGAGCATTTGAATTTCAATTTTGCTTTTTAATCCTAAATAGAAAATAACAATCACCCACTTTATCTTTATTGAACATTTTTTTTATATAATCATTGTTGCGGTATTTTATTTTTGTGGCAACACTCGTTTGAGGAAAACCTTTCATTTCATGTATGAAAACAATGCCGATTTCATTTTTAAGTGCCATTTTTAATCAAAATAGATGTTTTCAGAAGCTGGTTCAAAATACTTTCATAGGGTATTCCATTTATCGTTCTGCGTTTTATATTTGCTTAGAGAAAGGACATGTTGACAGCAGAAAAAATATATATAGGATTGGCGTTTACTATTACTATGCCTGGTACTAAAATAAATTTAAAAGAATGTGAAAAAATTAAGACTTTAGATGTCCCGCGCAGGACAGGTCTTGGAGTCCCGGGACACCTGCCAACACTATTTACAAGTTTGGTGAAATACGCTGATAAAAAGCATAAGGATGCTTTATTGGCTTGTCTATAAATTCAGTGATTCCTGGTGAGAGTATATAACTCTGATATGTCTGAAATTATATATCCATAACCATACACCCTGTATATATATATATATATATATATATATATATATATATATATATATATATATATATATATATATATGCAGGGTGTCCGAAAAGTATGGAAACGATCGAATAACTCGAGAAATATACATCGGATTGAAAAACGGAAAACATGGGTTCAATATTTGGGGAAAATCTATTTAGGGATATCAAAGTTGTCCTCCGACCCCGGCCCCTGGGGGGAAAGGGGGGAACTTTGAAATTTTAAATGATAACCCCGTTTTCATTGCAGATTCGGATTCTATGGGAAAAAATACGCAACTTTTGTATTGAATATTTTCTTCGGAAAATCGTAGAGGGCGCTATAATCGAGTAAAATGCAGTGAGAATCGTTTCCATCGAAAAGTCGGGAAACGGCCGAATAACTCGAGAAACGTACATCGGATTGTAAAAAGAGAAGAAATACGTGTTCAGTATTGTAGGAAAATGGCAGTTTTTACATCCCACCACATGTTTTCTTTAAAAAAGGGTTCCTGATCCGGCGTCTATGAGATGTCAATGGATAGAACACTGCCCTCTAGACCTCGATGTCTTTCCGCTGGGGTTCGTGACGTCACGAAATAGGAGGAGGCTAGAACTCCTATAATAGAGGAGGCGGTTTCCCTGCAACACACGACGTCATGAACTTCATCGAAAAGGGTCTAGAGGGCAGTAGTAAAGAGGGAATTCTAAATTTTAAGACTTTCCTTTTCTTTCTTCCGCAGTCTCTAGCATCCACTGCTGGGAGTGCAACTCTCACTACGACCGCAACTGCGCGGACCCGTTCCAGAACGAGACGTTCGCGCTCACAGACTGCGACCAGAGAGACCTCGAACACCTGCCGGACAAGAAGGCCACCGTCTGCAGGAAGAGCGTACAGAAAGGTAACAAATACACAACTGTCTGTCAAACAACCGTATACGAAAGTTTTCTTTTACTGAAGTAAGGTGTCACACAAAATAGACTTATGAAACAAATAAACCACTGATATGCTGATTCTTATGATAATGGTTTTCATCTCGAGTGAAACCGAAACATATCAGTGGTTTATTTGTTTTATATGTACATTTTGTGTGACACCTTACTCAAGTAAAAAACAGTTTTTATGTTTCACGAACAACTCCTAACTTTAAAAATAAATAACTCGGAAACGGTGATAAATAGAAGCATGAAACCAGTGGTATGTTTATTAAAAAAAAAAAAAAAAAAACTATAAGAATCTGATATAGAAACCTTATAATTTTAGTTAAAAATAGCGCCGATAGATGGGGCTGCAGCCAGCATTACGGATGCCTATAAAGAGAGCTTAGACGCCAAGAACGCTCACTCGTCGAAGATTTCGCCGTTCAAACGGGATCGCTGTTAGCGTATTATAGTGAAAGAAATTTATCCTTTCTCACTCGACGAGCTGTTTTTGTCAAACTTGTGTGTTGATTTCTACAGAGAGTCACTGACAATTTCATTCTCCATTTGTGGGTTGTGTGAAAGGTGGACATTTTGATGTGATACAGCCTACTTAGGGTTATGTCACCTGCAGCACCATCCATCGGCCCAATTTGGGACTAAAATTTTGAGGTTTATATATCCTATTCTTATGGTTTCCTTTGTGAAACACCCTGTATTTATATGTTTAGAAAAAGGCGAAGTTCTCTTTGAAATTTTAAGATTTAAAAAACATTTTTAACCATATACGAAACTTCATGGTTCATTTCAGAAATGTTAACTCATTGACAAACTGACTCGATGCAATTTTGTCAGAATCATGTTAAATGAGATTCATTTCCCTCTCTAACACGTTAGAAAGTTATATCAACCACATCTGCTGAATCTTTAGGGACCCTATTAGTGTAATAAACAGGACCTTAGAAATACTGTGGGGCTCAGATTAGAAAAAACCTGAGTTGTTTTCCTGTTTTCGAAGGTTCCAATACTTGTAGAGAAGGAACTTTGTCCGTAGGAGCGGAAGGATAAAAGACTGCGATTATTCTCGGAATGATTGATTGAACGGGAGAAAATTGGCAAGAAAAGAAAATGTCTGACTTCCCTAAAATAAAGGCGACTGACCCGTTTCCCTGACAACAGGACTGAGCTGAAACCAGTTCCAGAGTCTTTCTTATCTAAGCCACACAGTAGATAACGACTTCTATTGAAGTAGTGTTCATATCGAGTCGTGACTTTGGAACTAAATGGCGTACAACTGTGTTAAGGTAGCGCCACCTAAAAATAACAAACCGAAACTGTCACCAACAATGTTCTGGCATCCAGGAATCTTACAATAATGTTTTCTACCCATTGCTAGTCAAAAACATGTATACATATATTAATATCTAATTAAAATAAATAACAATATGACAATGAAATTTGTATATCGGATACCTCCTACGAGACGATGGCTGTCAAGCAGGCGAACTGACACAACTGTCCTATACACACGCGCCACCTATCTGAAACATTTTTCGAGGATTGATATTCTTCTTCGAAAGCCTATTTTGTTAGAAGTCCTTATCTATTCTCCTGTTCATGTTAATAGAGCATGCAGGATGCTTTCAACACGTTTCCCAACCGCAATGGATCGTAGGGCACATGTTCGAGGAATTGCGGACATCTTGTCAATGCCATTATTGCCCATACAGAATGTTCTTCCATATGAAGGCATGAATAAGAAATTCCTAATAGTGAATTATAAAAAAGTTAAACGTTTTCCCTTCATGTCTTGTGAATTATTTATTTGTAATAGATTTTTCTCAAAATGAAGTTTTTCAGATTTTTACTGAACGCAAAACATCCTATAGCAAAAAGTTATGCATAAAATGCCTCGATTTTTTTTTTTTTACTTATTTGATAAATGTTTATTGAGGGAATAGACTACAATCATATAATATATTAGTTAGTTTTATATTTACACTAGTATAAGTTAAAAAGTTGCAAGAAGTTTTACGAATTTTTCATTACATCAGTACTTTAAATGACATAGTATCTGCGGTAGAGATGCTATTATGATGCGGCTAGTTTACGTCCTAGAAAAAGTTATTCTCTTTTTAGGCAATTTACAAAATGTGAATGCATTAATTTGATTTTTAGGTATCCTATTTTGCGCAAATGTCCATTTTTCACATAACTTCGACTATTTTTCATTAAAAAAAAAATCATTTTTGTGTAAACATTTTATGTTTATATATTTTTCAAAGTTTTAACTTAAATGTCATTAAAAAAAATTGATATAAAGAGAAAATATCAAAATTTAAAAAAAATCACGTTTGGATACCATAAAAACATTGTTTTATGCTGTCATCTGGTGGCATTTTCTTGAAACAAAAATAAATTTCCTAACAATGTTAATGATTTTGTTTTCAGTCCGGGATGACTACCGATTCGTCCGCGGCTGCGGCTGGCTGAGCAGCGAGAAGGAAGGGCCGGAGGAGTGCTACAAGAGGGCGGGCACATTCAACGTCCTCATCCAGTACTGCAGCTGCGAGAAGGACGGATGCAACACCGCCGCAACACCGCCCGTGCAACACCGCGCAACATGGCTGGCGACGGCCCTGCTCCACCTACTCTTCTACGCCTTCTTCCTCCTCAACACCACAAACTGAGAACGACGCCACTGCCTACTACTTTACGACCATTTGGTACATTTAGGTTGATCCTCCTTTGATTTTGGGGCGAAAAAGATAGAGGCCTGTTAGAAGATGCATCTACTACCGTTTCACAACAACATAAAAAGAATAAAAAACAGTTGTTCCGTACAAAAGCTCATTAGCTGCAAAAGTGTGTTCAAAATTTGGATTTAGGTTCCTCTCTGACAAATATAACCTCTCTCTATCGCGTTAGATTGCATGTACAAAAACAGCCAGGCAATAATTTAAATAAAAACAGTTGTTCCGTAAAGGACATTCCCTACAAGCTTATTGAACTGCGACCGGCAGAAATATTATCTGAAGAACTTTCGCTTTTAGCCTACTTACAGATGAAATGTCACCCTTTTAGTTTTTGACGCAAATTCATTAATGTTCTTGAAAAAAAAAAAAGAAAGGATCTTCTTCCAAGTCACCACCTGTTGATCCTGTGTTTGGCTTTGGAACATCGCAACAGTTTCTTGTCGACAAAACTGTTCTCGATACTACTATTAAAAGTGTGACGAGAGTCAGGGATTGTCCGAATTCTTAAAATGATGACTGTGGAGCATACCGTTTGTTTTCAAATGGAATTGACCACTCAACATCAGACCGTTTACTGCTTATTATGCAGTAAAACATTCGCAAAAACAAGTCATACGTTTAAAAAGGGGGGGTTAACTGGGTAGAGTGTAGTAAAAAATGACCTATCTGAAGATGCTTTTCTTTGTGGTCAGAAAAAAGAGAACAGGTGACATCTGCTTCAATTTATTTCTTCTGAAACACACGTGCATGCAAAAATAGAGCTACTTAATATCTTGCATCGTTTAGGTGTCTTTGATTTTTCGTCTTGACTTTGTGTACCTGTTTTTTAAAATGAAGTCTTTTTTTTTCTTTTTTGAATTTTGCAATTTAAGGACAACTTGCCAACACCACATCATCATGATGCTGAAGTTAGAATTAGGTCAATCGGGCTTGACAAGTAGGACTGACATTTCTATGATCACACAGTTGTTGCCAGCAAAATGAAATGGAATTACGGAACAGAAGCAGAACTATTTTTTAAAAAAGTAAGATTATTTCCTATTCAGAAACTAAAAAAAAGCTTCAAGAAAGCAAAGTGACACACGCAAATGATATGTTTGCAGCAAATAATAATGAATTAGGGAGCAAGAACCATTTTAAAAAATTAAAGATTTTAGAAACTAAAAGCTTCAAGAAAGCAGTTTTAGAAAGTATTTTTTTTCTCAGCTGTCTTTGTTAGAAAAAAAAAACACGCATAAAAATAGGTGCGTGACCTAAAAGTGGCAACCTTTGTCGTCATACGATCCTAAAATGCACCTTTTGTTTTTCGGGTTATTAAAAAGAAAATCCGTTTTACCGCGTGCATCATGAAGTATTCAACATTCCAGAGGACGTTTCAAGCAAAATTCATTTTTTATCATCCATACAAAGGACTGTCAAGTTAAGACATTCGAGTGTTCTTTTTTCTATAATTTAACAACAGCAGCAAAAAATGGAATGGAGGGGTGTGTAACCTATAGAGACCCCTCTTTAAGTTAACAGAAATCACTCTGGGCCGCTTCTGTGAGTATCATAGACTTGTTTGGGTAAGTCGCAGGACTGTGGATTAGAAGCTGAAAATAAACCACTTGCCAGTAGACCTTGAAATAGGGCGATTTAAAATTTTGCCATCATGATTTTCCTTTCAAAAGAATTTTTTTTTTTTCGAAATAATTTTCCTTTACTGTTAAATTTATATGAAAAAACAATTTTAAGTAACTTCTATAAATCGCTTTTTTTTTTTCAGTTTTCAAATGACAGTTAGGTATTGTTTGCACACTGATCACAGAAGATGGGTATTCAGTAAAATGTTCATCAATGACCAAACTGCTTATTACACACTAGCAAACTTACTTCTCAATGTTAATTCGACCCAACATGCCAGCATAAAAAATATCAGATATCAAAGACACCCAATCAGACAGAAACGGGCTATTAATATATCATCTACTGGCCAGTGGTGACTATCCAAAATGTGTTATTTTCAGCTTTCCTATGGGATGTGTGTTTGTTCTGAATTGTAAAATTCCTCTTGTTTCGTTTTCATTTCCCCGTCCATTATATTTACGTTGGCATGATATGGAGCTGCCTTAAACACACGGAAAAATTGTTGCGCGATCCTTTTTTCTTCCTTTACCAGTTTTATTTTATGTTCACGCCCTGTATATCTGTGAAATGTGTGTCCCTTGTTATCATGTCTATTTGCTGTTTCGGGACGCCACTCTTCCTAACAAAGAAAAATGTCTTCTTTTCTTTTTTTTTTCATTCTATCAAAGATTTCAAAATTATCCTTCTCTGTGTTGGCTCTATTATCGGCAGAGCATGCGGGGCTCACAGACTAAAGGATCTTAAAAATTTATTCATCTTCAATAGTCATTTTGGTTAAAAAACAGCATAATGAATTTTTTTTTTAAATTCTTAATTCATTTTATGAATTACGTAAAGTAAAATTAAATAATTAGACATTATTAAAAGACATCCAAAACATTTTATTTTCCCAGGGCCCGAAATGTTGATGATCGTGTCCTAGGTTAACTGTAGAAGATCATTCGCTAACCCAAGCAAAGATTTTCGACAGTCTCTCAAAATTCTATATTTTTGTCACTCGAGATCAATTCATTTCGCTTCAAAGTGTAGAGTGGTGTTCCACCATTTTCCCTGTATTTCTATCCGCTAAACAGAGATAGAACGATTACAGCTAACAAGCCAAAGAGAAAAAAGAAAAAAAAAAGAATCAAAATGGCTAGTCCTGCGAGTCTGGGTTTGAGAGTAGAATATGGTTATTTAAGAGAAACAGGCGGTGTTTCGTAGATAATGTGCCCGTGACGTCATTGTAGGCAAAATGTAGTCTGCCTACAATGAACTGATTGGTCAGTCGTATGGAACAGGTGCGCAATTCCAACACAAAGATGCGCAGTAGGTAGAAAATGAGACCTTAGAATCGTGCACATTATCTATACGAGGGGGAAAAAAAACTTTCCAGCGGCTCAAAGAGGCGAAAAATACGTTCGAAGGAAATTCTTTAAAACATAACGAACTTCGTCTTTGAAATTAAAAATTTTTAACCGCGCCCATTTTAAACGCATCATCACTGACAACGCAAACACGAAATCGGCAACACACTTTTGGAAGGGAACAAAGAGTATTTTTGGACAAAAAAAAAACCAGACGTGTAAAATTTCTATTCTTGAAATACAAATCTTGAAGTATTTTCATACTTTTCTTTTAGTCATTCCACTTTAAATAAATTGACACCCCCTTCCAATTTTTAGCGTCATGCATATCGAAAGCTGAAAATTAAATATTTTAAAATGGCAGAAAATCTCCTTCAGTCAGTTTTGCGTCCTTTCTAACGACGGCTGATCAAGTTTGTTAAAGCAGAAAAAAAAAAAAAAACCCGTTTTATTTTTGATATTTTTATAAAGAAAAGAAAAAAAAAATCATTTCGTGACGTGCGACCATTGAAATGAAAAAGAACGTATTTTTCGCCTTCAATTTAAAGGAATTGTAAACTTGAATCAATTGTTATATAAAGCCACCGTTTTTAAAACAACAAAAAAGAGAGGGAAAGAGATTCACAAATGACGAATCTGGTTTGTGTTTACAACTCACGTGCGGTGAAACGTTTACTATTCATTTATTTCATGTTGAAACATGTCAAGCCAACTAAGTCAACGCAACACAGGGAATAAGAAAAAACAAAAGATAAAAAAAAACAGAAAAAAAAATCCGAACTTCCCGTTTGTTACGTCATTGCTAAATATACGATAACAATAGAAATGATTGATCATTATTTTTTTGTACATCAAATGATCTAAAATTATTTTTCAATTGCACTAAAAACAACAAAAGAGGGGAATTTTTTACGTGAACAAGATTATAAACGAAAACTGAGTTTTAAAAAAGAACGTTTTTTCTTCATTTTTTTTTTAAAAGAGCAGAGGAGCGGTGAAGCAAAGTCATTACAGCAGACGATTACCGACTTCACTTAGATAATAATCTGCATTTCTTCGTAGCTGATAGATATCGATTTAGAAATTTGTCACGTCGTCATATGTAAATTTTACAAATTTGATTTCACTCTCGGAGGTAGAGAAACAACGCTACTACCTACGGAATTGCGGATTACAATCATGAAAAATTGACCGATCAAAAATAAATAATAATAATAAAAATGAAACAATCTCTCACCGCGACCGTAACGGTTTTCAATCGCATTTTTGGATGAGTTTCCTTGCACACCAACTATTTCGATGCATCGCATTTGCAAAACCTTCGAAATCTCGACTTTTCCTTGAAAACATTTTTAAAAATTGGCAAAATGCAAAAATTTGTTCACTTCATGAATTGAATCGAGTTTCGATTATTAAAATGTATATCTATCTATCTATATATCAATTTATTATTTTTCTCTCCTGGAAATATTTCAGTCTTTTAGCAAAATTTAAATGATTCTGCAACTTGCCAGGTGTATATAAGTCCTGAGAAGCTACTTAATAGTTCGACTTAGAATAATGATGCACCACACGTTCTTTGTGTTGGGTCACAAGCAATTGCTTCTTCCCCGAGAATTCAGCTCAAACGCTACAACTGTGCTCGTGTTTTTTCTCCTAACAACATCGGATGCTACATTTTTGGTTCATTTTTTTCCGTTTCCAAAATTGGCAGCAGCATGGCGGATCGATTTTGAACGGCGTCGCCAGTGCCTCCGTTGACGCTCGCCCACGTCCTTTAGGATCGAAATACACACGCTATCTTGAAACACTGGAACCGTGGCGCACACGATGCGAAATGTCCTCGCTTTTAAGTTCCTTCTGGCACCTCATCGTTTTTGTGAAAGTATCCGATGGAGTTACGAGCACAGTTAATCTCCGTTTCGTATTAATCTGGCCCGGTGCACTTGTTGTACCGCAATCACCTACTCGTGAAGAATCCAGCCATTAAAGCACTCATCTCCACGAGGGGAAATGTTTATTGATTAACATATATTTGTGAAGATGTTGGAAATTATGTATGACATTACAAAAAATCGATGCAAGTTTTAATTTTTACAATTCAAAGCTCGATCATTCACACGAGAAGAAAGGGAAAAAATATATTTATTTAAACTTTCGACATTCTTTTTCAATGCATGTTCGCGACAAACAAAAACAATGATTTATTTATTTATTTATTTATTTATTTATTTTACAGAATAAAACATCGCGACTGAAACCCGGCTTCAAGCAACAGCGACTGAAGTTGGGCGACTAAGTTTCTAGGGAGAGAGATGATATCATTTTGTCGCTCTTAAGAATTCATTTTCAATTTCTCGATTTTTTTTTCTCAATTAGTTTTACTTTTCGAAAGTGTGCGAAAAAAGAAGGTTCCGGTTTGGACACTTCCCGAGACAGCGTGAATTAAAATGGCACAAAAAAGAATAAAATAATAATAAAAAAAAAGTAAGCTCTATTCGATCGCGGCGAGCGTTTTCATTGGCAACCGCCGACGCCGTTCGTTTGCTAATTTAGGACCCGTTTTTGGGGCCATGCATTGCCGAACTCTTTCTACGGTTTGAGTTCCACACAATTTTTTCTCGTTTTCAGTGAATTATAAACGATCTCTCCAGAATCTTATGGATGACATCTTAAAAAAGAAAAAGAAAATCTTCTTTATCTGAGAAATGTTCCGCTTTTTTCGACATGCATTGAAATTTCCATTGAAGTGAAAATACTTTTGTTATTTAAGAAACAAAATCCAACATTTTAAGTTAGGTTTCTTCTCTTTCAGAACTTTGTTCTACGTACCGAAATGAAAAAAAGAATAGCTTCAGGAGAGAAAAATATAAATAATATGCTTAATTTTCTATTGGAAATTATTTTTTTTCGTACATTTAGGCTACGTTGTTTATAGAAGTTTTTTTTCGCATACTCAGTATTTCAATGCGAAAGTTACTGTTCTGTGGAAGTTCAACTTTCGGCAACCTAAGCAAAAAACTTCCCAAATTTGTTCGGAAGACACGATTGAAGTGTCCTTCCACAAACTTAAAATCTTCACACTAAAAACATAGCTGCAGTAAAACGATTGCAGCCATGATTCCAGGCATAGCGCCCATAAACGACCTGTATAAACGTGAAACTTACGGGATTTGAACATTTAGCTTCAAAAAGTGGCATTTCTCGTAAACTTTCTGCAGGTAAAATACCTATGAATTTACATTTTTTTTTACACATATTATTGGCAATAGAGGTTAAATATGAATACCGCGGAATAAGAAATTTAAATAACATTTGAAAAAAAAAAAAAAAAAAAAAGAAAAAAAAAAAGGCGTAATATCATTGGCAGTCTTTAAAATTGATACGCATGACATAACAAATGTGAAAAAAAAAAAAAAAAAAAAAAGGTTCTTTTTTTTACATTAAGAATTTTGATTTTTGTGTCTTCATCCTTACTTTTAAACATGGTTGTGAAAAGTTTAATTTCTTGCATGCGGCAGTCTATAGATATTCTGATTTTACTCCTTTCTATATACATATAATGAGTTGTTAAACTAACTGTAACACGGAAATGGTTGCTTTTATGAATTTTTATGCAATTTTGATTGTACCGATTAACACTTTGTTTTACTGAATAAATTTGTTTACCAGTTATTTGTTGTGGACATTCTTTTTTACTAAACTGCACGTTACGCACAGGCATGAAAGTGGGAAGTAGGGAAAATAAGTCCTTCCGGCCTGTACCGGGAGGAAACGGTAGCTTTCATAGTCCATGTTTTTAAAAATTCACCTCATTTTACTCCAACACCCGAAGGTAAAATGCTTGGAACCCGATTATAGAAGATTCAATCTCGGTTTTCGTTAATACTGAATTTGAAAGCGAACAAAAATCAGATTGTTTCAAAATGTCAGCCACCCTAGAATTTCAAACTGCCCTATCTCAGCCATTTTTTATGATAAAACCAAAACAAAAAATGTTCCGAAATCCGTGTATCACATTCTAACACTTAACGGAAACAACTTTTTCAATTAAAAATATTTTATACATCTTTTTGAATTTTTAAAAAAATGTAACTGGTCACCATTTTGAAACAGGATGGCGCATGAAGCTGACCAACGGACTCAGTCGAGACCTTGTTATGTTCTGTACACATTCATATCGGTTCATAGATACGAGAATTACAGCATAACAAATATCAGATTGTTTCAAAATCTCAGCCACCCTATAATTTCAAACTGCCCTATCTCAGCCATTTTAGGTAGATTTCGTAAGAAATACTACCTATTACATTCTCACCTAAGTTGGAAATTTTGAAAAATTTTTGCAGATCTACGCCGATCATGACTCCCAGAACCCAAAACCACCCCCAGTTCAAAAGTTTATCTATCTATCTATCTATCTATCTATCTATCTATCTATCTATGTCACTTTTTTCTGACCACGATAACTGGAAAAATTCTGCATAAATCTCTTCCAAACTGATACATAAAATCAAGGGTCATAAAATCTCGGTCAAGTTCGTTAATGGGCAAAATCGAACCAAGGGGGGGAAATGGAGGGGGGGCTTTTTGTGAAAACAGAAAAATCCTCATAATTTCTTTATTATTATACGTATCGAATCCGTTTAAAGTTATTATTACTTCTAGGAAAAGGGCCGAAAATGTATGTATGACAGATTTTTGATATAATTAAAAATGGCCCCAAGGGGGGGAAAAAAGGGGGGTTTTAGGAGAAAAAAAATCATAGCTCCGTCAATTCACAAGATATCAAATCCGCGTAAATTTATTATTAATCCTCTTAGTATTATCTAAAACTTTTATATTGACAAGTTTTTTATAGGACCAACCGTTATAGCAAAAAAAAAAAATTAAAAACAAAACAAATCCCTGCCGGCTCCGCCTGCAAACAAGTTATTTTTCGAAGTAGGAGGTTCCAACTCCCGCATCTTTTCGAAACTGATATATAAAATCAAGGGTCATAAAATCTCGGTCAAGTTCGTTAATGGGCAAAATCGAACCAAGGGGGGGGGGGGAAATGGGGGGGGGGGCTTTTTGTGAAAACAGAAAAATCCTCATAATTTCTTTATTATTATACGTATCGAATCCGTTTAAAGTTATTATTACTTCTAGGAAAAGGGCCGAAAATGTATGTATGACAGATTTTTGATATAATTAAAAATGGCCCCAAGGGAGGGAAAAAGGGGGGGGTTAGGAGAAAAAAAATCATAGCTTCGTCAATTCACAAGATATCAAATCCGCGTAAATTTATTATTAATCCTCTTAGTATTACCTAAAACTTTTATTTGACAAGTTTTTTATAGGACCAACCGTTATAGCAAAAAAAATTAAAAACAAAAAAAATCCCTGCCGGCTCCGCCTGCAAACAAGTTATTTTTCGAAGTAGGCGGTTCCAACTGCAGCATCATCGCAAAAAGGTCATTTCTTCCGCAATTCCTGACAAACAGGCACCCCACGTTCTGCGTCTTCGAAATCTACCTGTGCCTGTAGGCCGAGCCGTCAGGGATTTTTTTAAGCTACAGCCAAAACAAAAAGTTAACACTTAACGGAAACAAATTTTTCAATTTATAATTTTTTTGTACACCTTTTTAAATTTTTAAAATTAAAAAAAAATTTAACTGGCCGCCATTTTGAAACAAGATCGCGGATGAAGCTGGCCAACGAACTCGGTCGAGACCTTGTTATGTCCTCTAGACGTACTCAGTCAAATCGAAATCAGTTCATAAATAAGAGAGTTACAGCATGACAAATGATATATATATATATATGACATTTGTATATTTGACATATATATATATATATATATACAGGGTGTCTCAAAAGATCGTTTACAAACTTAACAAGCTGGTCTGTCATATCATGATGAGCAATATTTACATAGGAACTTGTGTTCGAAAATGCAAACTGCGACCGCTAGAGGGCGAAGAGCGCAGGTGTGGAGGGGAAGAAAGAAAGGATATAGAAAGAGGTATTAATCTCATCAAAAACGTCACCTGTAAAAAATGCAGCCAAGTCTCGTGACTCTTTTTCCGTAAAAAGTTCTGAGATCGTGTAAAGCCAAGTTTAGCTATCTTATTAACTCTGAAATTTTCATTCACAAATCACTCCTAGTCTCTACATCTTTAGTTAAATATTATTTTGTGACTTGTCAATTACGCAGCACAGGGAAGTTATTATACCTTACTATGTTATGGGATGGGATGAGATATGATTAAGGTTAATTATATAAGCACAGGGAAGTTATTACACCTTAATATGCTATGGGATGGCATGGTATTATTTGATTAAGACTAATTATATACATCACATTCTCGTGCTACGCAATTGCCAAGTCACAAAATAATATTTAACTAAAGATGTAGAGACTAGGAGTGATTTGTGAATGAAAATTTCAGAGGTAATAAGATAGCTAAACTTGGCTTTACACGATCTCAGAACTTTTTACGGAAAAAGAGTCACGAGACTTGGCTGCATTTTTTACAGGTGACGTTTTTGATGAGATTTCACTTCTTTTTGTAAGTAATCCTCCTTTTCTTGATTTTGGGTTCTTTTTGGAGATCATCCACTGATTTTCGCTAAGCCCACACTCTGTACCTATTATTTACAGGTATAAAAAATCTGAAGCTTTAGTTTCGTTTTCAAAGTACAGTACATAAAAAAATATTTCGGGTTCCTAGGCAAGCACTAAGTTATGGGAGGGGGAGTGTCAAAAGTACTCTCAATTGCTTCCAGGATAGGTGCTATCCATCTGAGATATTACTCGCAGCCCTAGATACTTCATATTTAGCATAAAAGAACTTTTTAGTAAAAAAAGAAAGCCAAAATTAGAATTTCTGGAAATTTCAGTTGCCAAAATTCAGTTTTTCGATGTTTTTTTTTTTTTTTTCATTTACAGATTTTTTAATTTTTCCTTACTTTGTATGCTAAACCCTACCTTTCTGACAAATGTCAAGCTTCTAAGACTACAAAATCGAATTATTTTCAAATTTTCGACTTTTTATAAATTTATTGATTTTTCGATTTTAATTCTAAGTTACCTGATTGTCATGCCAATATAGTAATTGTTAGGGGAACCGTCGGTAGCATAATTAATTTTCTATCTTAATAAATTGTGATATCAGTCTTCATATTTTAATATACATTTTCATCTTTCGATAATGGTAAAAAAGGTTTGTTCAGCTTACCCGAGAACTGCTTTTGCGCAAAGTAATATCCACATTAATGCACTGATATTTATCCTTTTGATTCATTGAAGTGTCGCTGTATGGGAGTAATAAACAACATTATTAGAAGAAAGTAATATTGCGTGAAGTAAGAATTAGATCAATTTTTCTTTTAATATAATATTATTATTGTAATTCTTGGCTTTATATACACATTTAAATCGCGTTTTAGAGACTGCATAAAAGTGCTCCAATTTTACATTTTATTTGGGATATTTACAAGGGCGTCTTAACTGTTCGACTACATTTTAGATTCTGAGAGATTGTTATTGAGTTCTGGCGCGCGGTATCAGCTGTAGGTTGAAGTAGGGAGGTCTGCAGAATTTCTCAGCTGATCAGTTTCGACAGTCTCTGGTTTTATTCACTATGGTTTGGTTTGCAGCTGCGGTTATCACTTGAAGTACTTACAATTAATTGGGGTCTGGTTTTTAACGTGTTCTAAGTGTTCTTTCGATCGTTCGCAACACGTGGAGATTATTAACGGCATAAAAAGGTTTCTCCGTCAGTAATTCTTTGATCCGTCTTCTTAGGATCATTTAGGTTCAATTTAGAGATAAATTAAGTGAATCTTAGAGTCACCATGATTTTATCTAGAAAGGACTATCAAGCCATAACCAGCCAGTAATTTCGGGAGGGTAAGGGGAGCTGTGAAAATTTTTGTGGGGATAACATCATTTAACAATCCATATTTCATATGCGAAGTAAATAGAGTATAACCTGTGACAGAAAACAAACCTATCTATAAAGAAATCGCCTATAACGTAGCCAGTCTATAGCGGAACTTTTCTATAACGAAATTCGTAAACGAAAGAAAAGAAAACCATAATCCGGGGGAAATAACATAAAACAATTAGGGGCGTTGTACTAGCTAATAGGACAATTATCTTAAAACTAATGTTTCTAGCAGTATAAAATCAAATTGTTTTCGAATTTTCGATTTTTTTAAAGATATTTCAATTTTTCGATTTTATTTTCGGATTTAACGAATTTTTTAATTGTTCCTTTTATTGAATAGTAAATACTACCTTTACACCAAGTTTTAAGTTTCTAAGACTACAAGATAAAACTATTTTCAATTTTTTGATTTTTTCGAATTTTTTTTATAATTTTCTTAATTTTTTAATTTTTTTTTTTATTTTGTATCCTTTATTACAAATTTCAAGTTTCTAGCGCTACAAAACCGAATTATTTTGAAATTTCCGATCTTTTTTGAGTTTTTTATTCTATTTTCGAATTTATTGTGTTTTAATTTTTCCTTTTTCTGTATCCTAAACAATAAGTTTACGCCGAATTTTAAGTTCTAAAGCTACAAAATTGAATTTTTTCAATTTTTCAAATTTTAGAATTTTACAGATATTCTTCTTTCTTTTTTTTTCTTTTTTTTTTTTGTATCCTAAATACTACCTTTATTCCGAATTTTAAGTTTCTAGCTCTACAAAATCGAGTTATTTTCAAAATTTCGATTTTTTTATTTTATTTTCGATTTTTTTTGTGTTTTTCATTTTTTCTTTACCTGAATCCTAAACACTACCTTTACACCAAATTTTCAGTTTCTAAGACTACGAGATCATATTGTTTTCAATTTCTCACTTTTTCTTTTTTTTTTTCTTTTTTTTTTTTTAAATTTATTTTTGAAATTTTCGATTTTTTTTTTCGAATTATCCATATTTTTTAATGTTTCCTTATTTAGTATCTTAAATATTACCTTTATTCCAAATTTCAAGTTTCTAGCACTATGAAATCGTATTATTTTCAAATTTCCCTATTTTTCTATTTTTCCGATTGTTTTCGATTTTTTGATTTTATTTTCGAAATGTATTGCGTTTTTATTTTAATTTATTCTGAATCCTAAACACTATCTTTACCACGAATTTTAAGTTTCTAAGGCTAAAAGATCAAATTATTTTAATTTTTTCAATTTTTTTTCAAATTTTTCGAATTTTTGAATTTTCTTTTTGAATTTTCCGGATTTTTGAATTTTTCCTTATTTTGCATCCTAAATACTACCTTTATTCGGAATTCAAAGTTTCTAGCGCAACAAAATCGGATTATTTGAAATTTTTCGTTTTTTTTTTCGATTTTTTCGATTTTTCGATTTTATTTTCGATTTTTTTGTGTTTTTGATGTTTTCTTTTTCTGAATTCTAAACACTACCTTCACACCAAATTTTAAGTTTTTAAGACTACAAGATCGTGTTGAATTTTCGAATGTTTTTTTTTTTTTTTTTTGAATTTTCCGGATTTTATAATTTTTCTTTCGTTGTATCCAAAACACTAGCTTTATTCCAAATTTTAAGTTTCTGTGGCTGCGGGATCTACCCAATATTTTTGATGACGCGAGAGTGAGTGAGTGTGTGAGTGACAAAAAATCGAAACTTTGAGTTCATATATCGTCTGCACTAATTTATTGGTATTTTTCGAATTATCCATATTTTTTAATTTTTCCTTATTTAGTATCTTAAATATTACCTTTTTTTCAAATTTCAAGTTTCTAGCGCTATAAAATCGAATTATTTTCAAATTTTCCTTATTTTTCGATTTTTCCGATTTTGTTCGATTTTTTTATTTTATTTTCGAATTTTATTGCGTTGTTTATTTTAACTTATTCTGAATCCTAAACACTATCTTTACCGCGAATTTTAAGTTTCTAAGGCTAAAAGATCAAATTATTTTAATTTTCTCGATTTTTTTCGAATTTTTCAATTTTTTTTTTCGAATTTTCCAGATTTTTTAATTTTTCCTTATTTTGCATCCTAAATACTACCTTTATTCCGAATTCCAAGTTTATAGCGCAACAAAATCGGATTATTTGAAATTTTTCGATTTTTTTCGATTTTTTCGATTTTTTCAATTTTACTTTCGATTTTTGTTGGTGTTTTGGATGTTTTCTTCTTCTGGATGCTAAACACTACCGTCACACCAAATCTTAATTTTCTAAGATTACAAGATCGTATTATTTTCAATCTTCAATTTTGATGGAATTTGTTGAATTTTCGAATGTTTTTTTTTTCGAATTTTCCGGATTTTATAATTTTTCCTTTCTTTGTATCCTAAACACTACCTTTTTTCCAAATGTCAAGTTTCTAGGGCTACGGGATCTACCTAATCTTTTTGATGACGCGTGAACGAGTGAGTGAGTGAGTGACAAAAAATCGAATGTTTTAGTTCATATATCGTCTCGTCTGAACTAGAAAAGACAGAAAGTTGTAATTTTAAATTTTGGTCCTGTGTGCCAAATACTCTAGAAAAACGAAGTTTCAAATTTTTGGGATACTCCAGCGCGGAGATATGGGGGGGGGGGGGGGGTCAAAAGTGCCCTGAGTTGCTTCCAGAAAAGTATGTTTACGGCTGTCCTCTCTCGACTTGGCGGAGTGCCTCCAGATATGACTTTTATTAGAGAACATGGTTTAATTTAGAGAAGATGTTCAAAATTCCTTCCATTCGCCGCAATGCATGCTTCACAACGTCGACGCATGGATTCACGGACCCGTTCAAAATGAGCAGGTGTGTCACGGACACGTGCCGCCGCTTCCACGATCCTGGCTACTAGATCCAAATCCGATATTACGGGCGTCTGGTACACTATGGCCTTCATGTGTGCCCATAGATACAAATCCAGGGGAGTTAGGTCGGGGGATTGCGGTGGCAATGCGAATGGTCCGCCTCTGCCAATCCAACAATTAGGATATGCCCTATCGAGATATTCTTGCACAGTGTGCATTTTCATCCGCGGTGGGCGCTGTCTGTCTGCCATATACATAATGCATATCGGCCAATTCTGCGTTACTAAACCGATTCATCTTTCTCCTGCAACATCCTCGCCTGAAATGATTACGCTTTCCACTCTCCTGTAAGCCTGCGCTCATCGTCCTCTAGCGGTCGCATTTTGCATTTTCGAACGCAAGTTCCTATGTAAATCTTGTTTGTCATGATATGACAGACCAGCATGTTAAGTTCGTAAACGACCTTTTGAGACACCCTGTATATGACACATATCTATGTATATAAATCAACATTTGGACAAAGGGTGGTTTTAGGGTCTAGGGGTCCTGACCGGTGAAAATATACGAAATTTTTTTGGAATTGCTTTCCTACGAACGGCTGCAATAGTAGCTTTTTGTAATGAAAGCTACCTAAAAGGCGGACAAAATTTTCCCTCAACAGGGTGATTCAAAAGTGGAGGAACAAACTTCAGGGAAGTATGGGGTAAACCTAGATGATTCGGAATGGCTTAGCAATGCAAGGGTCGGAAATGAGATGAGGTTGGGAGGGGGGGGGGGGTTGTTAGGGGCTGAATCATCGTGATCGAAAATGGACATTTAAAGACTACAATAAGCTTAAAAGAAGTCATGCCTTCCCTGATAATGAAGGTGCTCGAAGTTTTCTGCCTATTTCTTGCCATCTACCATTTTGCACGTTTGAGGGGTCCAACTACAACTCTGGCGAAAAGCGCCCTCACGCAGACGTCCTGCAGAACTGTAGATAACAAGAAACAGGTACGTAGGCTTCGAGGAACTTCACTATCGTAGGAATGTCATGACTTATTTTAAGTTTATAAGTTCGTTAAGCTTATTAATCTTTCTCCAGTTTTGAATCATGCAATTCTTATAATTGAGACACATTTTTACAGTTATTCATACAATAAAATGAAATACGTATGACTGTTATTTTCTTTCCGTATCTTAGAATGTATTAAAAACAAATTTAGACAAACAATAAATCTACAGGATGATTGAATAAAAAATTAAAATGGAATACAGTTTGCTAAAGGTGTAAATCCAAATACATCTGATCAACTTATGTACAGTGATTCATTTTTCAAAACAAATATTATTCTGGATGGTTTGCCTCTGCAATATTTCCCCCCTTTCTTTGAAAAAAAAAATGCCCAAAATCTCGTTCTCACGAATTTCTGGAGACCACCGATTAAATTCGTTATACTGAAAAGTTCGTTAATGTGAAATTCCAATAGGGTGTTTAAAAAAAGGGGAAACAACCGTAGGGCGTTCTGGCCTCGAACCCGGACCCTCGGATTCAACGAGCAGATGCCCTATCAACTGAGCTACGACCAACGCAGTTATTTCGTTACAAAGTAAGTATTTAAGTTGTGTTGTAATATTAGACCCCCCCCCCCCATTTCTCGAGAACTAAGGAGCGTAGTATAAAATCCGTTGAACCTGAGACTAAGGGGCTCCTACCCTACAACATATATAAAAATAATAAAAATCTGTGATTACCAAGCTTGGCACTCTCCTTGTACGATTCACATTACCTAAAACAAAGAACTTGTATAGAGTTTAAACTTGGCATTGTGCCAAGCGTGCTTCAAAAGCAAGTCGTAATGTTGCAACGCCGCCTTGGTCCGTGCCGCGTTTTTCTAGATAGGTTTTTAATTACTATCTCATTATAATGACCAACAATGGATGGGGTCGGGGCAAGAAAGTGCCAAGCCACATTTTTGATGAAATAAACCTGACACTGTAATACTGTTGCTTAATATTGTATAAATTATATTATTTGTTTCTAATGTCAGTTGGTCTCGAGATATGGGCCAGGTTTCGTTTTTGCCCCGAATGAAGATAGCTAATTTACAAAGGACGTAATAGTAATATCATTAAAGTAATGCCATGTTGTTTGTTATTCAGAATATCTCAACTGTTTCTAAGAAATTATTTTAAAAACTTTATGTTTTATAAGGTACGTGAACCAAAGGTGGCCATAGCTTTGGGAATTTTTAATAATTTTCTGATTGGGGCTGAATTTTTGTTTGTAAAATTTTACACTTATCTCTAACACATATCAAGTATGTAAAATAAAATTTAATTACTTTTAAAACACAATTTCAAAATTGTAGCTTGTGGGCCACCTTTGACGTATTGTGTTCCAAAGTTGGCTGTATTGGTACGTATATGTATTGAAATCACTTTTAAAATGTGAAAAGTACTCGGCAAACAATTATGATCTGATGATCCTTTTTTAAATTTTGATAGATTTCGAGTTTTTCTTCTTAATCTTCTGATCTTATGACAAAAAAAGATCTTGAAGCACTTTTGTGCACGGTAGGTCAGAGATTTTCTTCTGGAAGTTACTGACTTCTTTTGAGTGATATCTCTGGTGTTAACAATAAAGGGTAATAAGTTTTTTCAGATATTTATGTAGATTTTTTTTTTAATCAATCACCCTTACTACATTGATTTCTGGTTTTCCAAGGTGGCCACCTTGGGAACATACCAGTGTTGAATTCAGACACTTTTCTTCGGGAGGGATTAATGTAGCTCCGGGGGGGGGACATAATAGAGTACCAGGGGGGAAATTCCACTTTTTGCCCATTGAAAGCATAAAATATCAAATCTTCCGGGGGGGGGGACATTTCCATGCTCCAGGGGGGATGTCCCCCCCGGGCCACCCCCTGAATTCAACACGGGAACATACGTAGGGTCGCCATTTGCACGACGTAAAAGTATTAATCTGATAAATTTCTTAGAATTGAAGCAAATGGGGTTAAAGAAAAAGAAATAAGCTTTCAAAAACGCATCATAACTCAAAGTTCTAAGAATTTAAACACATGGAAATTAAAATATCTTCTTACCTGGAAATTAGAACGACTATTACTCCTCAAAAGTGAAAACACTGCATAAAATTGTCAGAGTGATCTCTTTGAATTCCGCTACGTGCACTGCAGATACAGGATTGACAATGCAGTAGTACCCTTTTGGGATTAAAAATTAAATTAATTCTACTTTTGAGGGGTGGGCTACCTCATAGGCGTACAGTCTTGAAAATTATGGGTGGGGCTCAACTCCTTTTTACACAAATATGCATATGAAACTGTAAAAAAAAAAAAATAAAAAAAAAAAGATTACCTATTTAATGTTGCTTTTTTAACTCCCTTTTAAAGAAATTAAACAGATTCGTACACTGATCAATAATTACAAGTTAAATAAAACGTTAAGACAATAAAACAATTCGAATGTACAGACCCGTTTATAAAATAATACTTGCTATATTTACTACTTGCTATGCTTACGATATTCGCAAATCGTTTATAAAAAATCACAACAAAAATAAACTTTAACGTCCTTTTTTTTTTTTTTTTTTTTTCTATTTTCATTTTTTACATAAAAAGTTCAAACGTTGAGCATTTTATTCTAATTAAAAAAAAAAAAAAAAACAAGAACGAAAAATCAGCATAGATTATGAAACACTTTCCAACACAGCCAGAAAACTGCAAAGAAACTTTACCGTTTAAGGTGAAAGAAGATATGTAAGTAAACCGTTTAGAAAACACATAACACATTGCAAAGTCCAGTTTTCGATATTGTCAAAAAAGTACTCGAATTCTTTTGTGCAGTCCTGTATAGGATCCATAGATGTGGATATAGAGTATGATACAATTGAGTTCAGTTTATTCACATTTAGCAATTTTCGCCCATCGAAGGAAATGCACTCGAAATCTTTTGTACAGCCCTGTATACTATCTGAAGACTTTTGTACACACCGCCTATTAAGCTAAAAGGCAACTTAAAACTCACTTGCAGCAATGACCAAACGTTAACGACAATGTATCTTTTTTTTTCGTAGTCCTGTATATGAATTTATTTATATTCTACAAACTTCTATTAGTTTACTGAATATAGTTAAAACACAATTAAAAATGACCCTTAAGCAATTCACTCCCATAGTCTGTATGGGGTGAATCGAGTTTATAAACACACACGTACTATGGAAAAATTTAGCTAAACTTAAACACGCAAACCAAAGTTTAAAACCCACTTATCACACATAGACTGTAAATATCGCACATGTACTGTAACCGATATCTTTTGCGTGCCCCTGTCAATAAACGCAATGCACACAAGAGAGCCATTTAGAGTGCACCTCAGTAATGCCTATAATTTTCATTGTGTTTGAAATATTGAAATATCACTCAATGACACTGCAGACGATTTTTCCCCATATAACGATATGTAAAAGAATTTTTTTATTTGACCCTGTAAATCAGGCATGTCAAACTCGTTTACCAATGCGGGCCACATTAAACATTATATACAAAGCCGTGGGCCACATAAAAACGTAGATAGTGTTAGTAAAATTGCACAGAATAAAATGTGTACGTACAAAACATAGCCATGTTAAAGAATTACTCACGCAAAGTTCCAAAGTTATTACTATACATAGTTTATTTTATCTTATTTTTCTAAAAAATACTCAAAATTACTTTTCAAGTAAAAAATAAAAATAAATATATTTTAAATCAAGAAATTTATCTAATAAAATGCGTCGTATCTAATATGCGCTACTTATTTGATTTCATTTATTAAATACATTTGCTGGGCCAAATTATGTTTATTTGACTTGAGAAATGACAAAAGGCTGGCAAATACGCAAAAATGTCGTATAAAAGTGCGCACCGAACATAGCTAAAATATGCTACTTTAAAAAATCGGTCGATTGGTGAACAATTACAGAAATTTTGAAATCCCAGATTTGTATATTTTCGCTCTAATATGGAATCACACTGAATTTTAATTTAACTGCAGTAATAAATTTTGAAGAATAATGAGTAGGTGAAGTTAATATATTAAACTGATTTTAATAATTGTTGAAATTCAAAAATCTGATTTTGAATTCATTTTTTAAATATATTTTTAGTAGATTGTAAATGACCAAATGCATTTTTTTTTAAATTGTGTAATAAATTCTATTTGAAAACAATAAGACTATCAAATAACAAGAGCGCATTATGGAATTTGCCTTGAAGTTTACTCAGTTGCTTTGTATTAATTTCAAATGAAACCTCCAAGTACTTTGACTATTATTGGTGGTCTTTTAATGATCCACATTTATAATTTGTCGATTTAACACTAGAAATACCGGACATTTTATTTAAGTTTTTAAAAACTATTTCACAACAGAATTTTTATTTAAAACTACTTAACTTGTTCATTCATGCCTATAATTCAATGCCTATAATGTTTGTTGGCAAGAGCGCATGTTCTTTTAATTTAACTGCAGTAATAAATTTTGAAGAATAATGAGTAGGTGAAGTTAATATATTAAACTGATTTTAATAATTGTTGAAATTCAAAAATCTGATTTTGAATTCATTTTTTAAATATATTTTTAGTAGATTGTAAATGACCAAATGCATTTTTTTTTAAATTGTGTAATAAATTCTATTTGAAAACAATAAGACTATCAAATAACAAGAGCGCATTATGGAATTTGCCTTGAAGTTTACTCAGTTGCTTTGTATTAATTTCAAATGAAACCTCCAAGTACTTTGACTATTATTGGTGGTCTTTTAATGATCCACATTTATAATTTGTCGATTTAACACTAGAAATACCGGACATTTTATTTAAGTTTTTAAAAACTATTTCACAACAGAATTTTTATTTAAAACTACTTAACTTGTTCATTCATGCCTATAATTCAATGCCTATAATGTTTGTTGGCAAGAGCGCATGTTCTTTTAATTTAACTGCAGTAATAAATTTTGAAGAATAATGAGTAGGTGAAGTTAATATATTAAACTGATTTTAATATATTAACGTGTTCTTTCAAAACTTATTCTGCGAGCGTATTTCTGCGAGTTTTATATTTAATTTATTTTAAAAAGAAATTTCTGGTTCGAATCGGAATATATTCATTTTGTAACCGTCAAAATGACGGCTCATGGTATAGTTCTAGTGTTAAAATGAAAAATGTAACCTTGTTTAATACTTCATATATTAATAAGGTGATGGAAAGCCGCCAAATATCTTTAGAAGAAGGTTCATCTTCACTAGCCATATTTCCAAGATATTTTCTGAATTGATGATGATTAAGCACGTGTGTATACAAATATAAGTTTTATAAATATATTTGCTATTTATAAATCTTTTTTGTAATGGTATTTATGCTTATAGCATTTTCACATTTTTGTAACTGCTCTGCACATCATTTCTCAATTTCGTAGTGAATGATTTCGACTCCCAGAACATTAAATGTAATACAGACAATAATTAGTTTTTTAAATCAAATGTATTTTATTCAATACGATTGGTGAAAGCACTTTGAAGAAGTATAAAAGCTCTATTAAGAAGTATAAGTTTCAATTCTGAGTTCTGACAATTCGTCTTTTCCGATGTTTAGCCAGATTTTTGTGAGTTTTCTTTATACTTTGTGCTGTAGCAGCTATTACTGTTACATTCTTTCAAAACTTCAACAGTATCTACACATCAAACATAAAATTTCAGTTTTCTTTTGAATAGTAATTGTATTGTACATCACTTTTAAAAATATATGCGATGTTCATATTCAGTTTATCCTATATTCATTAGTGGTAAAGAACTTTAACATATTTTTTAATAACTCCCGGGAGGCATGAAAGTATGTCAATAAAATGTGTATATATCAATAAAAAATGAAAGAAAGATCACACAGCAGGGTTACAGAAAGATCACACACTAACCTAAGTAATGAATACAATTAAAGAGCTAATCTAAAATCCGCCTGTTCCACAAAAACCCAAGTGAAGAACCTGGAAGATATATTCGGGGGTTTTGTTAGCACAAAAATGATAATTCAATGCGACTTATTAAAAGGTATTTACTTTTATATATTTTTTTTATTTTTTTTTTAAATTTTAACTATTCTTAATTAGCGCCGTTTTTTTTAAATTTTACAGTACATTTCTTCGTATTTAATAAATACATGATATTATTTTGTGAAATGGTGTAAACTTGAAGAGAGCAGTAAAATAAAGTATTAGTTTCGACATAAAACAAATAAAATTTAGAAGTAAAATAATTTAAAAAAAATTAGGGAACTTTAAATTTTCAGACTCAAAATCCCACGCTTTGCTCCGTTCCGATTGGTTACCTATGTATGCACAATTTTTGTGTGCTAAAATGTAAAGTTGAGTTATATATGAAACAAATTAAAAAAATTTTCGCCGTTGGCCTCATTAAAACTATAATTCTGTGTAAATTCCATTGTTCTAAATTATTTTCTCGTTCCAGTATTCCGATTGTCAAAATTCCACCGTGCTAAAGTACTTTATTCTAAATTCATTCTCTTAAAAAAAAGGCTCTCATCGCGATGTTCTATTAAAATTACGCACTTTTGTTTCATTAAATAAATGCTTCCTAGAATTTAATTCTTTTAAAAAACACCAATTTCCCAGCTAAAAATATTTTAACTCTCTTGAAATAACAACTTATATCTTTTTATTTTCTTCCCTATGTTTTCTGACAAAATAATATTCTTTCTCAAAATTATGAAAGCTACTTCAGTCTCAATGTAAAATATCTTGGCATCTTACTCAGGCTCGATAAAACCTACATATTTTTTTTTTCTTTTGTAACACCTCCTCTAAGCCGACCCGATAATGTTGGTAAATGGTAGCGAATCGAATCAATGGCAAAGAGAATTTTTGTAGAATTAGAAAATAGAACTTTTATTATGAATAATATCGATTCTAAAATTAACATATACAAGGGTTGGTTACATCATTTGATTATTTTTCGCAGGTCATCAACTTTCAATTTAGGATCCCTTGACTCGGAGTTTAATTCACACTACAAAGTCTTCTGCACAGCCCAGTCTGCCGTATTTACAATATTAAGTTCGCTCGGGCCTAGAAGTACCCGTTCCGTTCCTTCGGAATATCTTCGTTGCTACGATGAATCAGAGATAGGTTCGCTCGGGCCGAGATGTACCCGTTCCGTTCCTCGGAATATCTTCGTTGGGGCTTTTTCCTGATACGTGCCGTATCAATCCATTAGAGGTATGACCTCTCTAGCGTTTCAACTACGCTAAGTGCGAAACAGATGTTTCTTACCCTCTTACCTGAGAGTAAACTCACTTGTCGTGATCTTTTCCCAAACTGATCTCTCTAACTTTTAATCTTTCACAGGGGATTTTTCACTAGGGGCGGGGATTTTGTCGAGGCGGATCATCTTGAAACTCTCCAGCCTCTCAGCAACTTTGGGATACGTCATTCCTATTCATATCAAGTCCGTTATTGGATGTTCTATGACAAAGGGCATAGAATCGTGTGCAGACATAAATTCGTGTGCAAAGTTCGTCTCCCCTTTCAGATGCTATCTCTGCCACGGCTTCGGCATAGATCAAAGTACAAGACCCCTGCTTGGGTGACCCTTTTCCGATGCATCAGTGTCCGAGCGTTTCACCCGCAGCACAAAGGACTTTCGGCGTTTTGCCTATCTTCAAAGCTACGCTACCGTGGAAAGGTATGCAGGGAAAAGTTCCTTCTAACGTTCTCACGGGAAAGTTTAGGATGACACACACTGCACCTGGGTGAAAAGACTCAATTCTTTACACTTTCTTCTCTTCTTATTTATTCGAAGGAATTAGATTTTGCGGGAATGTTCTAGAAATATTGTAATCTCGCGTTTTTTCAGATTACGGTCATCTAGCTTTGAAATTAGAGCGCTTGAGAAGTTAGTCCACTAGCGCTGATTGGTCGAAAGACTTTTTAATGAAAATGTATTCTGGGGCGTTCAGGAATAGATATATGGCGAGTTTCCCGCGTAAGATTCAGATTGCTGCTCGATCCGGTTGTACATGTAATTCCAACACGTACTTCACGATCATGGAACACTCTCCTTGGCTGCCGATAGAAAAAACAACTGCCTTTTTAAGAGCAAAAATGTCTTCTTATTATTTAAATTAAGTCACCAAGTTTTCGTCACGGTATTAAATCATCATGAATGGATTTAGCTTCGGAAGGAGTAAAGCATTGCCATTTTCTGTTACTTTCGAATAAAAGTAAACTGGAACGAAATGTCTCTTATTTGAGTTCTGTACGCGCACTATGAAGTGAATTCGACGCCCGACTGCAAAATTCCTCGGAGGAAGCCCTTGCCTGGATTATGATTCTACAAAAATTATGGTGATCCAAGTGAAATCATGACATTATTCTTTTTAAAGTCGACGAGGATGGCCAGATATTTTTAAAATCGACAAGAATGGCCAGATATTTTTAAAGTCTAGCGGATATGCCAGATAAAGGTGCTTTTGGTGCTGGTGAATGGACTTCAGCTGTCAAGACGGTGTGCTAAATAGATCGAAATATTTTAGTGTCGCTGATTTGGAATGTATAACCATCGAATGGAATTAAATGGAACTTTGATGATTTACTATTTTTGTGCTGATTGAAAAATTTATTCTATGATATGGACATGCGGCCAAGTAAAAAGAAGACACGGTAGTTTTAAGTTATGTTTTTATGATTGAAATTTTTATTTTGTGATTTTATGCTGTTTTAATATTTTTTATGTGTTTTTATTTTATTGTTAATGATTATTTAAATTCTATTGTTATTTAAATGTTACTAAGATCGGGGCTTTGTAAAGAAAATAGAGTACCTTCTTATATTCATATTGATAAAAGTAATAGGAATATGGATGAAATTAAGATGATTGCATTTGACCCTGATTCGGGAATGGTGATTCAGCAGTGGCTAGAATATTTCAACCAAATTTGTAGAAGAGGAAATAAGAAAGAGGGATGGAAATTTAATCATATATCTCAATATCTTAAAGGGGAAGCTCTTAAAGTGTATGTTAATGATTGTTTAAATTGTGATGATTATGAACAAATTGTAAATATTTTAATAGAGAGATTTATTGACTTTAAATGCCCAAAAATTTCTGATTTTACTACACTTAAACTGGATAAATTGAGTGATTTAGAAGATTATTTTAGAAAAAAGGTAGAGATAGGTAGGCAGTTAAAATTATGTGAAAGTATTCTGTTACAAGGATTGACTGATGGATTACGACCAGAATATCAAAATTCCATCAATGTCATCCTGAAAATACCACTGATTGTGAAACAATTTGTTGAAGTTTCTCCATCGCTCAATACCCAACAACCAATCAATCAACCATATCGTCAACCAAATTTTTCTACTCCTCGTTTCCCAATGCAATCTTTTCGGCAAAATTATCAGCCTTTCCGACCACCTAGGCAAGAATATGCTCCTCGGAATTGGCTACCAGCACGACAATTTAATCAGAGATCTCCTAATTATAGGAATGCTGTACAAAACAATCATTTTCAAAACCTTTATCCAAGCAGACCGTGCAGAATTTGCACCAATAAGGGGGTCAGAAATGCTTACCATTGGGAAAGAGAATGTGTTTTTATAAGTAATACTACTCCCTCTGATACTCCTAATGCTTCTTCTTTTGCTTGTAATCCTGGTAATGAGTGACAATTAATAGTGTATGGATACACCCCTAGTTATAATTTACCTTGTATTGTGGATAGTGGTTCCACAATTGCCATTTTACCATTGAAATTTGTAGTAAAACTTAATGCTAAAATTGAGAAAATACCTACTACTATTATTGGTCAGGCAAAAGGGTTTATGGAAATTAATCAGAAGTGTAGAGTGCTCATCAGGGTTGGGAAAAGTAGTAAATGGGTAGATTTTCTAGTATGTAATATAGATCTAAATTATGCAATATTGGGGTTAAAAGAGTGTTCAAAATTTGATTTAACAATTAATTGTAAACATTGTATTGTCAAACAGGGGAAAAGAATTGTAAATAGAGGTGTAGCCATACAAAATGAGAAAGCTCTACATTTTCATATTATTGATGTTAATAAAGTAAAACAAGTGAATAATGAAAGTATAAAATTTGAAAATGACAGTAGTAATTTTGAAAATAAGTATGATCATTATAACAAGTTTAATTTTTATCAAGTAAATAACAATTTTGAAAGTAATGAAGAGCATAATGATTTGGATTTTTATCAAGATGAACAACTAAATTTTGAGAACTGTGGTAATAGTATAATTATGCAGTCAAATGAGGAAAATAATGACTATGAAGTGCAACCGGATTATAGAAGACTCATGACTCCTCAAATTTCTCGCGAAGTTAATAATTCTAATTGTGAACTAATGGGGGAGATAAATTTGATTCAAAATGGGGATTTAAGGGAATTAATTCAAGATTACAAGGATATTTTCGCTAAACATAAATATGATGTGGGTAGAATTAATTTTGAACCGCAACGCGTTTATCTTAAATCTGACCTACCAATATCATATCTTTGAGGCCTTATAGAACTTCACCAGCTGAGGAAAAAGAAATTCAAAATCAATTTCAAGGATTATTAGAAGCAGGATTAATTAAAGAGAGCAATAGTCCTTATTCGGCTTCTGTCACTTTGGCTATGAAAAGAGAGGAAGGCAAAAAGACTAGATTATGTATTGATTATCGAAAATTAAATGCAATAGTAAAAAATGATGCCGAGCCATTACCTCGTATCGATGGGATCTTGGATAAATTGAGTGGTGCTCAGTATTTTTCAACTTTGGACTTAGCCTCCGGCTACTGGCACATACCCATACATCCCGCAGATACTGAAAAATTAGCTTTTGCTACTAGCTCTGGGTTATTCGAATGGTTAGTCCTCCCATTCGGGATAAAAACGGGGCGCCCCATTTTAAATAGAACTATTAGAAGAATCCTAAATAAATACAAAATAGATTTTGCTTGCCACTATTTCGATATTATAATTTTCTCCTCCTCTCTAAAAGAACATCTTGATCATTTAAATCAAACGAGCAGGAAAGACCGAGCCACGCTCGGTCAAAATTAAATTAGAGTTCAAATTTGAGTTCAACCCATGATCAAAATAACCCACTAATTGAATTTTCTTGAACATGTGACCTAGCTCAACAGTCTTCTCGTGTCCAAAAACCATAGGATGCAAAATTTAGTGTAAATAGTCTGAGCAGTTTTTAAGATAAAATAGCTTGATCCCTAATGACCCATGACCAAAATGACCCACTAATTGAATTTTCTCGAACATGTGACCTAGCCCAACAGTCTTCTCGTGTCCGAAAACCATAGGATGCAAAATTTAGTGTAAATAGTCTGAACTGTTTTTTAGCTACAATTAGCTTGACCATGATCCAAAATGACCCAAAATGACCCACTAACTGAATTTTCTCGAACATGTGACCTAGCCCATCAGTCTTCTCGTGCCCGAAAACCATTGTATGCAAAATTTAGTGTTAGTGAGCCGCTTTTTAGATCTTGACCCAGAAATGACCCACTAATCGAATTTTCTCAGACATGTGACTTAGCTCAATGAATTTATCGTGCTCGAAACTCGTAGGACACAAAATTTAATCAAAATCGTTAGAGCCGTTTTTTAGATAAAATTAATTTGACCCGCGTTGACCCAAAAATGACCCACTAATCGAAAGTTCTCGAACATGTGACCCAGCCCAATAGTCTTCCCGTGCCCGGAAAGGGTCGGATACAAAATTTCATCAAAATCGTTTGAACCGTTTTTTAGATACAATTAGCTTGACCATGACCCAAAATGACCCACTAATCGAATTTTCTCGAACATGTGACCTATCCTAATCGTTTTCTGGTGCCCCAAAACGGTAGGATGCAAAATTTCGTCAAAATCGTTAGAGCCGTTTTTAAGATAAAATTTGCATAACCACACGCACACACACACACAAGATTTGTTCGTATTAGAATATATGATATTCAAAATTTGTCAATTAGAAAACATTAAACTCAAATTATCCAAATGTAAATTGGCTCAGACTAAAATTAACTTTTTAGGATATGAAATTTATGATGGAATTGTAACTCCTGCAAATGCAAATATTGAAACTATAAAGAAATTAAAACCCCCAACAAATATTAAACAATTGCAAAGTTTCCTAGGATCAATAAATGTTTATCATAAATTATCTGCTCAAATTCGACAACCTCTTAATAAATTACTTAGAAAAGATACAATATGGAATTGGACTCCAGAATGACAAGATTCTTTTAATAAATTGAAAGATGCTTTAATCCAAAAACCTATCCTTAAAATTTATGATGCAAAATTACCACTTCATATGTTTGTTGACGCCTCACAGATGGCAGTAGGTGCAGTGCTTAAACAACCAGATAAAGAGGGGTTTCTGCATCCAATTGCTTACCATTCAAGGAATTTGAAGAGTTATGAGCAGAATTACTTCATTACAGAGTTAGAGTGTTTAGCGATTGATAAATTTTATCATTACTTTCATGGAGTCAGATTTACCATCCATACTGACCATGCATCTCTAGTTTGGTTAAAAAATGTTAAGAATCCTAGAGGAAGATTATTCAGGTGGTCTTTAAAATTAAGCATGTTTGAGTATGAAATCAAGTATGAAAAAGGGTCAACAAATGTCGAAGCCGACATGTCGTCCAGAAACCCTGTAACTTTTTTCAACCAGCATATTAATTTATTGTTAGATAAAGGTGAAACAATAGAGATGCAAAATAAGGAAAATGTAAATGACAGGAAATATCGATCAGAGAATGGAATAATCATACTTAAAAAACATGGATTTTGAAAAGTGGTAGTACCAATGGCTTTAAGAAAAAAATTATTACATATTGCACATGGGAATTATGGACATTTGGGTATACAAAAATGCAAAATTTAATTTCTCCAAACTATTATTGGCCTAATATGACAATAGATATAACCCAGTATGTAAAACATTGTGACACCTGTCAAAAAAATAAAAAACCCAAAACAAAAAGATTTGGCTTATTACAAGCTCTACCAGCCACAGATCAACCTTTTGAGTGCCTCTCTATTGATACTGTGGGTGGATTTAATTATTATAACTCAACAAAGAAATTTTTACACATAATAATAGATCATGCCACAAGATATTTCTGGGCTTTTCCATCTAAAAATGTTACATCAGCCACATATATTAATTGCTTAAAACAAATTTTCAATAGTCAGGTTCCCCAAACAATACTCAGTGATCGGCACAAGGCATTCCGGTCACCTCAATTCAAAAAATTTCTCAAGACACATAACATTAAACAAAGATTTACCTCTTCACATCATCCACAAACGAATGGGAAGGTTGAAAGGGTTAACCAGACAATAGTCACTAGATTAAAATGTAAAGTAAATTCAATCTCATCTAAAATTCCATGGACTCGGTTATTAGAGCAAGTCATTCAAGAATACAATAATACTCCTCACTCCATAACTAATTTCCCACCAGTATATCTATTTTATGGCAAATTACCTTATAACTCTCCTTTAAAACAAAATTATTATCCACCTGTTCAAGCAGCACTAAAAATTGCTAAAAAGCGTACTAAAGAATTTCATTTCAAAAATAAAAGGTTATATGATAGAAAATTTGTTGAGTGTCCTTTAAAAGTAAATGATTTTGTAATTTATGAAGAATTTAAATATCCCAATACTAGGAAGTTGGAACCCACTTTTTCAGGTCCATACAAAATCATAAACAAACTTTCAGAAGTGACTTATGAAATAGACAGATTTAATTATGAAACTAAAGCCAATTCAGTAATTGTACATGTTTCTAAATTAAGACCATATTATTTTCCAGATGATTTCAAATTATTTCATGAAAATACACAAAAACGAACACAAACAACTCCACATACAGGTTCACAACACCAAACATTAGTAAAAACAATATATTAATTTCTTCCAAAAGTTTTTATTTACAATAACTGAAAAAAAAAAAAACTTTCAAAAATTAAAAATAAATTCTTTTTACCAGGTATATTCTTGGGTCGACACAGGGATACTACTTGTGTAATTCAATTAACTTTAAATATAAACAATAACTTCTCAACATTACTAGGTGTCTTCTAGCCTGATCAACTAGTTTTGGTACTTAATTTTGTTGAGTCTATTTAATTTAAATTAAATATTCTATATAATTACAGTTTTTAGTAAATATTATTTATATTATTTAATGTATTCGCAGTAGCTATATTTATTTTGTTTAATACAGTAAAGGTCTTGAATTATTCTTGAATGCTGATATTCTGTATTAGTCTAAAAGTTGATATTGTGATATTGTAGTGAAATGTTTTGAAGGGATTAATTGAAAAATAAGTATTGCAATAGTGTAAATATAATAGTTTATATTCCAATTCTCTGTCATCTATCTATCTAACAACTATTATTATTATTATTATTATTGTTATTATTATTATATTTTTTGCTTATTACTTAAAAAGTGTAAAAAGAAGTATATGATTCTACACTTAAATTTTGGTAATTAGCTATACCCGATTATGTCATAGATTTTAGTAGTTAAAAGAAGAGTATCAGAAAGGGATATTATTTTTCACAATTGTTGGTTGAGTAAATCCTATCTAAATATTTGGGCATCTAAATTATTTAGTATTGGAAAAATAATATAGTGTTAATTTTTTTTTTATGCACAATTCGGCTAGCAAAAATTTATTTCCTTATCTTTTCAAGTAAGAAAACAAACAGATTTTGCTATGTATTTTTTTTTCTCACCAAGAACTTTATATGGAATGTAATATTTACTGTGATATATTACTAGAGTAGTTATTGAAGTTTGTTGATATTATTTATTATTTGAAGAAATTTATTAATGTTATTATTTATTAAGAGAATATATTTAAAAAAATGTTGACAAATTGATTGAACTGCTTACAATGAATTGTAGTTATTAAAATGTTGATGAATTTTGGTACCAAGGTTGTGATATTTCTAAGTAGTGTATATACCATGAAGTGCAATATAAACATAAATAAGGTAAATACAGAAAAGTTACTGATTGTGACAAAAGATAGCTATCGCATGGAATAAATTAGCTCTGATCTCTAGTGTGACCACGAAAAGAGTGGCACCATAGATTAGAGTGGGGTCAATCCCAAAACAAAATAGAGATGAAAAAAGACTAAAAATTTAGTGAGAACTGTTTGAGACTGTTGTTGACTGCTGTTGTTGTTCAAACAGTGACTGTTTAAGACTACTGAAGCTTCAGAGTTCAGTTTTTCAAGTAGTATGTATAGTATTAGTATTCTTCAGCATCAATGTAATTAAGTTTTTAAATGTAATTAATTTCCAGCTTTATTATTTATTATATTGAATTCTTTATATATTATGTTATTAATATTATTTATTATGATAGTTATTTCTTAGTTTATCTTGATGTATTCTCATTTATTTACACTTGCAAAAAGTAAGTGTTGTTGTAAAATTTGTATTTTAGGTTATGCTTTACTCTAAAAAATTTTCTAATTTTTATTCTTCCAAAATTTTAAGGCAATTGCTTTGTTCGTGATTCTTGGTGATTTAAAAATTTAAAATTTTAGAATTTTTATAATTTAGGAAAATTCTCAATATTTTTTTTTGTTGCCATTTATCTGAACTACTATTAGGAAACTGCTGTTCAGATAAGCTTTTTTTTTTTTTTTTTTTTTGGGGGGGGGGGGGGATATGAAACAAATTAAAAAAATGTTCGCCGTTGGCCTCATTAAAACTATAATTCTGTGTAAATTCCATTATTCTAAATTATTTTCTCGTTCCAGTATTTCGATTGTCAAAATTCCACCGTGCTAAAGTACTTCATTCTAAATTCATTCTCTTAAAAAAAGGGCTCTCATCGCGATGTTCTATTAAAATTACGCACTTTTGTTTCATTAAATAAATGCATCCTAGAATTTAATTCTTTTAAAAAACACCAATCTCCCAGCTAAAAATATTTTAACTCTCTTGAAATAACAACTTTTATCTTTTTATTTTCTTCCCTATGTTTTCTGACAAAATAATATTCTTTCTCAAAATTATGAAAGCTACTTCAGTCTCAATGTAAAATATCTTGGCATCTTGCCCAGGCTCGATAAAATCTACGTATTTTTTTTTCTTTCTTCTCTTCTTATTTATTCGAAGGAATTAGATTTTGCGGGAATGTTCTAGAAATATTGTAATCCCGCGTTTTTTTCAGATTACGGTCATCTAGCTTCGAAATTAGAGCACTTGAGAAGTTAGTCCGCTAGCGCTGATTGGTCGAAAGACTTTTTAATGAAAATGTATTCTGGGGCGTTCAGGAATAGATATACGGCGGGTTACCCGCGTAAGATTCAGATTGGTGCTCGATTCGGTTGTACATGTAACTCCAACGCGTACTTCACGATCATGGAACACTCTCCTTGGCTGCCGATAGAAAAAACAACTGCCTTTTTAAGAGCAAAAATGTCTTCTTATTATTTAAATTAAGTCACCAAGTTTTCGTCACGGTATTAAATCATCATGAATAGATTTAGCTTCGGAAGGAGTAAAGCATTGCCATTTTCTGTTACTTTCGAATAAAAGTAAACTGGAACGAAATGTCTCTTATTTGAGTTCTGTACGCGCACTATGAAGTGAATTCGACGCCCGACTGCAAAATTCCTCGGAGGAAGCCCTTGCCTGGATTATGATTCTACAAAAATTATGGTGATCCAAGTGAAATCATGACATATATGTCTATATATATCACTGTTGCCAGATGACTGACGTTTTTTTAATGCAGAATGCGACATTCTGCATTGAACTGAAGGGAAACATCTCCCTGATTTAAAGATAGAATAAATAAAACAAATATTACGATTCAAAATTAGTGGTAGCATTCTGATTAAAAAAAAAAGTCTGCCAAACTGATAACACGCGTTATACATATCTTATGTTTGCCATCTCTAAGACCACGGTTCGTGCAAGTGTGTTCGCGCAAAGTGCATTTTCAGCATGCGTGTTCTAACAAATAAATTAAATATAGATAAAATGCCAAAGGCTTCGCGGGCCAAAGATAAGTTGTCGGCGGGCCAGTAGTGGACCGCGGGCTACGTGTTTGACATGCCTGCTGTAAATGATCGATAAATGTTACGCTCTCTATGATTCTTATGCTTGCATAGGAATCATGTTGCAATGAATTTCATGATGTTTGGAATTGTAGTCATAGACCGTAATGTAACGAATTTCTTTTGTGCGTCCCTGTATACAAACTATAAATGCTATACGTTTTTAGTAAGAAATGTCCAATAATATATGTGAGTGGAATGTTAAGAGGATTAATTATATATTAATATTTGTTTTATTTATTCTATCTTTAAATCAGGGAGATGTTTCTCTTCACTTCAAAAAAAGGTCCCTCATCCGGCAACAGTGATATATATAGACATACTAGGGGGCCTACCCCCCGCTCAGACTTCGAGGCCTCTAAAAACATGACAGCGTGCTTTGTTTTAAAAATATTGGTAAATCTGTAATTGGGTTGCCATGCTTTTAACGTTTTAATGGGGCTTTTTTTATTATCATGGTCTCATACACAGATATTGCGACAACTGACGACAGTTTTCGGGATTGATAAGTAAAATCAATTACAACTTGAAAACCAGCTTGTATAAAATGCTTAGGTTTAAATTGTGGCTACCTCTCGGACTTTTATAACAATGATCTGTATTCTATTCTTCCTTTGCGTTTAAGGATGAGAAAAATTCCATCTGCTTGTGAATAACATTAAGAACCACGCTATTGAAAAGTACTATGTTATACACATTTTCAGTAACAGGTTTTAATTTTCTCTCTATTTTAGTGCACCATCATGCATATTTTCATGTTATTTTAAATACGTAAATTATTTATTTTAATTAATATGTATATACAAATTTTCTAATAATTATTTATCATACAAAATTAATTAAATACTAGATGGAACCCGTCAAAACTTGACGCAAAAAAAATACTATAACAATATCGGTAAAATAAGCTTCTTTATTATTTATGAAGGGGTGCGTATAAAACAGTCTTTCAAATATTTTTTTACCCCCAGTCAAATACAGTACTATTTCCGATGCAAGCTCCAAACAAACAATCCGTAAATAAATGTGTAATGCAAATCAGTTTGACATTACCACCATATTCCCCACGGCAAGAAAAACAAGTTGGAAATTGTACGTCAAACGTTGCACGTTTTAGAATTAAATTCATGATATCCCGTGCGTCTAACGGGTTAAACAGCTAGTTAAGTATATATTTTATGACACTGTTCATACAAATATCTTAACTAGTTATATAAATATTCAGATATATATGTATCAGCTAGTTATATAAATATTCAGATCTTGATGATTTTTAATTCTGTGAAATGGATTATATCGTCTGCAGATTAATTTCTGTCATAAAATAAGTATCTCGGTCGCTTGACGATTAAACTTCGGAAGATCCTATAACAAAAAAGCACCGATTTAAAAAAAAAAAAAAAACAAATTTCTTAATAAATATTTTTATTAATATCTCCTAAAGTTTTGATTCGATTTTTATAAAATTTGAAATGTCTCGACAAAATTCTGCAAAGATAATATATTTTAAATTGCAAACCATTTGGTTGGGTAGTTTTTGCGTTGTTATATGCGGACAGACAGACAGACAGACGGACAGACAGACAGACAGACGGACGGACAGACGGACGGACCAAACGACGACTATAGGTGCTACGTATTTATATAATTACGAACGCACCTAAAAATTCATGAACCTATGAAGTATATACAAATAGTATATTCCTACGTTCATATCATATTCAGTAAATAACAGAACATAGTAAATAAAGCACACATCTCCCCCCCCCCCCTATGATAATGCAACCGAATGAGCCCCTATGCGCATGTGCATTGCATCTTCCCAAAAGCACCGTCAAAATTCGACGTTAAAAAAGTTTTAAAATGATTAAATTAAAAGTTTTAAAATGTCCTCTTTAATCATTGTTCGTTTCAAATCCATATCTTCTAAAACGCATCCATTGTTTTAAGCTAATCAATTTTTATGCAAAGATTAAGAAGTTTTTTTACAGTAATAAATCTATCTGCAGATGAGGGAGATTTTTAATGTTTTCAAGTGTAATTTATTTGTATGGTTTCTTCGGTTCCTTGACATAATCAGGATGATTATCCCTTTTCCATCACAGTCGGGGATATTTTTCCTCTTATACAGTTGGCAAATGTAAAAAAATAAAAAAATACAATTCCTAGCATATCCTGATGGAACATATTCATCAACGAATTCAACATATCAATATTATGTTCAACATAAACTAAAAATAGTCTTTTTTTTTTTTTTTTTTTTTTTTTCCCCAGACAGATTTTTGTTTAGCGCCAAAATGTTCTATCTTATGGATAATCTGATCTTATGATTTATCACTTTTTTTTAAAAATTATTATTAACTTTTTATGATGGTTAGGGAAATCTATTTTCAATTGTGGCAACTTTTCCATGTTCTATTTTACATTATTGAAGCAAACTGGTGGTCATTGATAAGATAGAATTGAAAAACTTTTCATGCTTGAAAATTATTTAAAAGGTCGTTAAATTACGCGGCAGTTTTCAAATAAATTTCAATCGAAAGCTAATTTTTTTCTAATTGATGATGTAAGAATTGAAATTGTAAAATGTAGTAAAAAATAGAAATTTGTAGTATTTCGAATTGATGTAAGCGCAATTAAAGCTAAAGCGATAGCGCCTTTGTTGTCACAATTGTTGTACATTTCTAAAAATTGCCACTGTATTTTGGCAGGCGTCCAAAAGTAGAAAAACATTTTTTGACATCGAAAGAGAAATTCACAGTGAAAGAAATAGGACTTTGCGCTAATAAGGAACTGTTAAATGAACTTATAATAAATCTACCAAAATAATTCCTATGAAATATTAGTCTTACATTGTTTATTCTAGCTAAAAATACAATCATTATTTCAAGATTTTTTTCTACCATAACGCTATTTTTAATAACTTTAAATTTCCTGAAATCCTTTACTTTTATGATTTTTTTTTACTAAAAAAGGAAATCTTCTATCCTATAATTAAAAAAAAAGCAATTGGTAACATGTAATGAAGGTATGCAATCAAGATGAAGAAATCAATGACGGCTCCAGTTCTAATCTTTATAATTATGAATGCAAAAATCAGTAAAATTATGTCATGTTAACACAATAATATACATTTTTCTCTTTAGTTTTATCAATGTTAAAATGCACTTCAAGCTAAGCATAACGTCATTTTCACCGGCGCAAACTTTTCACACGTACTTCATATACCTTACATTAATGCTTAAATACCATGCACATAAATATAAATATATTTTGTATTTAATTGTAATGAAAAAATGGCATCAACAAAGTTATAATGCATAATGATAAAATAAACCCAATGGACAATATTCCCGTGGCGTCACAATAAATATGAATTTTTATTCGCTTATAAAACACGCGGATAAGTATTTTTACCGAAATTTAACTTGCAAATTAACAAATTCGGCCTTAAAACCGCGAGCTTTTAATATTTATTATTTCTCTTTTATTCAACCACAGAGTTTAGAGAATAAACTCTGTGCTTCGCAACAGTAGGCGTTATCCGATTATGACGTCATTAGCAGAAGTAAAAGTTTAATTGAAAATTACAGTTAATTAATTAAATTTTCGAACAAACGAATGCACGATAACAAATCTGTGTTCAAATATCTTTCATTTAAAAAAAGAATGATGTAATTTGATGCAGTAGTTTGTTCTCACGGATTGTCGAAAGAAATCGCTTAGCGTTTTAAATATATAGATTTTGTGCATGCATGCCTGCATTTATTCAGCATCAATTGATGAGATATTTAAACAAATTTGCTATCCGCGATACTTTTACATCATGTTATGTCACTTGAATATTGTCCATAAGAAAATCGGGTACTTTTCCAGTATAGGATCCTTTGCTTTTAGGTTTGGCGTAATTCGAGCTTCAAAAAGGGATAGATTCTTTAATATACATAAATTTGTTGCCAAAAGTTATGAAAACAAACCCAATGAACTTTTGGTGCTTTTCTATTATAGGGGTCTTTGACGCTTTTTTAAAAAGCTTGACGGAAAAAACCAAGCAGGATAGAAAACCAAACAGGATATTTTATTCTCCTTCCGTTCAGTTGGGCAATTATTATTTTATATATTCGTTTCAAATATCCGAATTAGTGATTTTATAAATTCGTTTAATTAAATTTTACAAAAAAATAACAAAATGATATCAATAAATAATAATTACTATTAATTCCTTTCCCCCCTTTCTTTTGCGTTTACATAAATGACGTCATTTGGACGAATTTATTCAAAATATTTTCAGTTTATAAATTAAATTAAATGCTGACAGACGATTGAATCCTGACGATAGAAATGTGATTTTTTTTTTTCAAATTTTCCTGAAAAACATAATTTAATCACAATCTTGTCTTCATTATCGATTGAAATAAAAGATAAATTCAATTTCAATTTGAAAATGACGAATAAAAAGAAATCAATAATCCCTATCGGGATCCTGTTCAGTTTTTTTCCCTTTTTTGTCACAAAAAAATGTCTAATTAGTTAAAATCATTACAGAAATGTCATTAAAATTAGAAAAAAATTAATATCTCGAAAACCAGTTCCAATTTCAAAATTCTATTACCAGTTTTGACATCCGCGGATTTTTATGGACAATTGGTATTAATTTCACCATCAAGCGTTTAATATTTTATTAAAAACAGCCCTGAAACATAATCAGTCGTTTAGTCAATCGTTTCATAAAATCGTTTCATAAATTCGTTTCATTAGGATTTTATATATATAGGGTAGATATAACTCATTTACGAAGGTACATTTATTGAATTAAAATTTAACTTAATCTATGGTGAGTAAAACCTAGTCGTTGGGGGCCACCATCATGGTTATGCATAATATAAAATAGGAAAACAAAACATGTGTAAACTATTTATAAATTGCAGAATAAAATCGTTGCTTGATGACGTCCTAAATTTTAAATGCTCCATTACTGAATAGCGTAAAAGAAACATCCTTATAACTCCAAAAATGATAATCCTATTCACTAACCGTTTACTGCGTCGGATGAAGCGTCTCATTGACAATTAAAATATATATTTGAATTGAGATGTGAATGAAATACAGGGTCATGAGAAATCGAACAGTGTGGGAAATAGGATGACAACTCTCTCGGCCACGCATTATCTGACCAACTTCATTCTTTATGCAAAATTTACGCTTTTTTATTGTCTTTTCTATTCACTCCTTAAAATAAACAATTTCGAAAAATTTTATATACCTTTTATCAGAACGAATATTTCGAGAGTCCGAAAAAAAAAGAGTTCCGGATCATCGAGGAATAGGTTTCTTCCCATTATGACATACTAAGTACATGCTAAATTTCTAGTCTATCTCAATTGGTTCGGGAGATAGCGCGTTTAGACACAGACATACGCTGGCAATTAAAAAAAAAAAAAATGTTTTTCGGAATCTCCCGTGTCTGAAAGTGACATTTTTTTTTTTTCGATTTTCAAACGATCACATGACTTACCCTGCGCTTACGTAATGATGGGTAAGTAAAAAAATCTGTAGATCATATACATCGCTGCATAAAATATTTCAATTCACCATATATAAGCAATAAATTCTGCAAAGAAAAAAAAAGTGTTTTGCGTTTTATAGCTGATTTAAATGTTAGCAAACTCTATGCAGTGTAATAAATCATAATACGATCCATATACACGGCTGCTCAAAGTAATTCGAATATCTTATCAACTGTTGGGCGTTGATTGCTGAAATCTGGTGTTCAACTGTGTTATGCGTTTTCTAAATTGTTTCAGATATCATTGGCCGGGGCTAGTTGAGCTTAAGCCGAAAAGTAAACAACCCCGCGCGATTTCATCTTGACCTTGTTTTAGATATCATTTTTACTTGATTAAACATTCAAGTTTTGTTTCAAGTATTCTGGAAGTGTTGGAACGCGTTTCATAATCTATGGGTGGGTGATGCATCATTTTTCTTTCTGGTTGTTTTATTTTAGAAAGATTCTGCACACTTTAGCTTTTAATGGTCATCTACCTGATGACATCTACACTATCTGCATCGGGAAAACGGGATTCTGCACTTCAATTTTTTTCCCTCTCATTTTTCTTTTAACCCTTTATATCCTGAATTAATTTTCCAGCTACTTTTTAATTGTATTTTTGCATCATTGGATAAATTTTGGTGCAGAATAAACATAGGAAAGAGGAAAATAATTTTTAGAGTGTTTTAGTGGTTAATTATGCAACTGTAACCACTATAAATTTTTCACCCTATGATATAAAATAAAACAATAAATTTCAAGTAGTAAACTTCAAATAAAATATAGGAAATGTTCACCTGTAGAGTATAGAAAACAATAGAAAATAATAGTATTAAATAACCGGCAATAAACCACTAAAATTACTGAAATGAAGAACAACATGCATGTCAATTCTATTGCAAAATGGATTTCGAATGTAGCGTGGCAAATGTAAAATCCCTACAATGCAAAGAAAGAGGATATGTGCTTGAATTTGCCATCTCCTGCCTGCTGTCAGACATACACTCTTTGTGCCCTTGTGAATGCCGTTAAGAAAAACGGTCATATTACGAATATATAGGTGTTTTATTAAAGTGGTACTTATAAGTACCGTCAGGATAAGAAGGGTTAAAAGAACAAAATCTTTTCATGTTTTCTTCATTCGCCAATCTCCATTCTCTTTTTTTTTTTAAGGTAGTTAATTCACTTATTATATTTGAAAATTTCTCAGACGTTTTCTCTATTTAACGATTTAAAATTTGTCTAACGAAAATTTCATACCAAAATCATTTGATAAAAAACAAAGTTCTTACCTCTCAAAAAATGAATAAAAGACACCCCTCCCGGCCAGACCCCTTTGAGCCCGCGAACGTCGACCTCTAGTTCCTCGTGGTCGGCATGTTAACCACCGGACTGAAGGTGTAACTGACCCACTTCACATAGAAATGTTATAATTGTTTGAAAATGAACAACGGCAGGACTATTTAATTAATTATATTACTCCCTACCTTATTTTAAGCACTTTTGCAATTTACATTACCTACTTATATAACCAACAGATAAAAAAACAAGTTGGAAATGGTACGTTAAACGTGACAAATGAGGTGCGTTCATACTCTAACTCGTTTTATAAATATTCAGATCTTGGTGCCATAGCTGTTGCTGCACTCTTATGCAAAAATGAATGAATACAAAACTTATTTTATGTTGTGCAGATTTTCATATTATAGATATTTATTTTATTTTATGAAATTAAGTTTTTCAATACATTTTTACAAACAATTCATTACAAACATTTCGTTACAAGCAATTCATTCAAACAATTCTGTTATATTTAAAACAGTGTTGAATTCAGACGCTTTTCTCCGAGAGGAATTTATATTGCTCCGGGGGGGGGGATTGAAGGGTTCCGGGGGGGGGAACATTTCAATGCACCGGGGGGGGGGTAAACCCCCCCTACGGGTCACCCCCTGAATTCAACACTGTTTAAAATTATACCATGCGCAAATATTCAATGAAAGAAAAATCATCGTTACTATTTTGCCGATAAAATGAAGTACAGTAGAACCTCCATAAGTTGACCACCCAAGGGACTGTAACTAAGTGGTCCACATACGGAGGTGGTCAACTTAGGGATTTTTTAGAAAATATTTAGTACAATATTAGAGAAAAATTTAGTAAACTGTTTCAGTAATTTTTAAGGAAACTTTTAGAAATAAATGAGCTCTTTCTAATTTTAATTTTTACTGAAACTACAGCACATTTTTATAAATTTTGAAAGAATAATTCAATTTTTGTTTGAGTCCTATTTTTGTTAATTAGGTAACTGCAAAAAGCACTTTCACAGTTTACAAGTCCGTTAAGCATGCTTGGGCATTTTTCTGCAACGAAATCTTTAAGTTGCTCCATCATGCCCTTTACATCGTCTTCCTTCAGAGTTGGGTACTTTTCAGTTTTGTCGTTCTTAGAGTCCTCGCTGTGCTTATCTCATTGAAGATTGCCTCTGGGTCTGGTTCAACACACGTTACTAACTCATCGTCCATGGTAGCATAACCTTCAAAATCAACTCCATCAAAAACTGGCAAGGGAGATTTAGGAAGCTCAACCTCTTGCACCAATGTTGTAGCTGTAACAAATCCAGCTTTCTTGAAGCAGTTCTTAATCGTGGTTTGCGTAGCTTTCTTCCAAGCAGAATTAATCCAATGAACAGCATTCAAAGCATTTACTGACGCAGCTGTTGACGATGTTAATGTATAAGGACCACAGGTTTGTGCTTTCATGATCACCCATTCCAGAAGTTGAGCTCTGTAGTGCACTTTGAAGGACTGAATAATGCCTTGATCTAAAGGTTGGGTTTTCGAAGTTGTGTTTCCAAGCAAAAATTTTAGCTTCACATTTGTGAGATTATTCACTTTCGGGTAGCTGGAGCAGTTTTCCACTGTAAGTAGAAAAGACCGCTTTTTTTTCCTCATTTCTGCTTCAATTCCTCTTCTGGTCATCCAAGCGGATCTATTCGCTATCCAAAAAACAGGAAGGTCTTCAGGTTTTACATTTTTTAATGCACGAGGTTTTGCGGATTTGCCGATCACCGTAGGCTTCAATTTATTCCCTGTCATACTAGCACATAGAAGAACATTAAAACGCTGTTTTAAAAGTTTTCCTCTTTTGCAAGTGTCACCCTTCATTACTAGACTTCTATCAGACATTGCTTTAAAGAAGAGACCGCACTCATCAGCATTAAATATGTCCTCATCTTTAAAACTTTTAGCAAACTCTGGGAATTTTTCAATAAACTTCTCCACCACTTCAGCTGAAACCTCATTCAATTCCCCACACAAAACTTTTTGAGAAATCTGGTATCGTAGTGCGAATTTTTCAAGCCAACCTGCTAACGCTTGAAAGTCCTCTATTTCGAATTTTTCTGCAAATTTTTTTGCTACTTCCTGAAGCATAGGTCCGATATTCTTGCATTGATTGATCTCATCTCTTTAAACCAACGAAACGTGGCTTCGTTCACAGCGTCGAGACACGTTTTTCTACGTTTTTTTTGGAGTCCCCCGTTTTCGGAAAAATATCTTTCTGGATATTCTTCCTTGCGTTTTAAAATGATGCTCACAGTTGTCTTGCTCACACCAAATTTTCCCGCTGTCTTTATTTGGCACTAATTCTTTCTTTGGCAGGCTTTCCAGAAAATTAAGATCTTATACCACTTTTTCTTTTAATTTAAGTCCTTTTAGAGCTTTTCTTCGCACCATTTTTAATGACAATTCGCAAATAAACGACCTGTCCCATCACGACGCGACATCTAGAAAAAAAGAACAGAATGTATTTCACATGTGAGCGATACACGTTGTTTTCCAATTATGTGTATAAGGAAAGGGCATGTTTACAAATAAATAGTTCCATCAACCAATCTACCACTACATTTTTGTCGTAGCTATCATTGCAGGAATCGTCATGGCAGCGTAGGCCAATCATATCATAGACCAGTTTAACTTAGACCAACCAAATCTCTCTCCCCATCTCGTGTGTACAGTAGGAGTCGCAACGAAAAACAGATTTTTCTTGCTAACCAACCGTAATTTAACCAACAGTGACGTTAGTTGCCCTTTCCTTATAGGTACATCGTTACGCACTTACCCCACTCCCCTGACATTTTTCGACTGATTACAGGTATTCTGGCACATTGTATCATACTGGAAGTGAACAATGAGTGGAGCACCACAAAGGGTCGAGTGTTGCTCAGATAAGCCGAATGACTGATAAAGAAATTCCCGGAAACCAGATGGAGAACAAACGGAGGAAAAAGCAAATTCAAGAAAACAGCAGTGGTCATGTTACAGAGAGTAAAACCTACTAAAAAGTGGTCAGCATACAACTTACGGAGGTGGTCAACATAGAGAGGTAAATCTCCATTGAAAATGCGTTGTGACCATTCAAACAAATAAATTTCGGTCAGCGTAGAGAGGTGGTCAACTTTGGAGGTTTTACTGTATATCGTCTGTTATTATGACAGGATTCATTTCCGTAACAAAAAAGTACATTTTAAGTTGGCAACATTTTATCTTTTGTTGACAGTGACTGAAAATTTCAGAACTTGAAATCTCTTTTTCCACTGTAATTAAGGTAGATTTCTCCGGAAATATCTCTCCCAAAAAGCGGTCGGTAGATAGGATTGCTATCATGAAACAATTTTAGTAATACAAAAACTCAGTCATACGGAAATAATAGGACTCCACCTTCAATAGGACGTCATCACCATGGCAACCTAGAATCATTACTTATCATGGGATATCATTGAATTAAAATGACGTAGGATAGGATTTTATAGACACTTTTATTAATAATATCTTTTTAAAGTTTTGATTCGATTTTGATAAAATTTGAAAGGACTCGACAAAATTCTGCAACGATTTTATGTATTAAATTTCCGACCATTCGGTTGGATAGTTTTGTACGCTGCTCATTGCGGACAGACGGACGGTGGGTTGATTTATGGGTGACGGTGGGTTGATTTATTTTTTTGGTGGGTTGATTTAGGACGGCCGATTGTTCAAAGGCCAACTTTCAAAGAAAACCACGGAAAACTCCGAACGTTTAGGTCGACGGGCGCGACTGAGGTTTGAACGCAGCACCTCCCGTTGACCAGCTTTGAGAGCAGAATCTCTCAGCCACTGGTGGGGGCGACAGACGGACGGACCAGATGACGACTAAAGGTACTACGTACTTATATAATTACGAACGCACTCATTAAAGTCCGTTTCAACATAGGGCATCCCGTATATTAGCTAATACAGTGAAACTTCCATTTAACGAAGTCTCATCGTTACACTTAAAAACTTCGTTATGAAGAAAATTCGTTAAATAGAAATTAACTTAAATTCATGAAAATTTCCTTTTAGGTATGACAAATAGGTATTGGATTCAGAAGCCTTTGATTCAGTTTCAATTTTTAGGCCGTCTTTTAAAAAACAGTTGTGTACGGTCGATGGAATCACGTCACGTTCCCAAGCTTACATCAGCTCTGATACACAGGTTCTCGAACTAATGTTTTCAATACATTGTCTTTTTCAATAATGTACTTCAAGATTTTTTATTATTCCTTAGACTAATGGCTGAAGTTTAGAAGTTGTATTGGAAGGAACAAAAATAAGTTTGATGTTGTTTGATTTGCATTTTGAAGCACATTCTTGTGGATTTACAAAACAATTGCAGTGGAAGAACAGAATGGTAACTGTCTGGCTCTAATTGATATATTGTGCTTCAATGCATCTGGCGTCATTGCGTCGCTGCATCTTCTATACCCTTTAACGTAAAAAAGGGGATATTGACTTCCGCCAACTGTTAGCACTTGACTCTCGAGGTGGTAGAGTGGTGATAGCAAGTGTTTTTCTTAGTGTGGAAAAAAATGTTTTATTTAGCACCAAGCAGAATGGAAATTATTTAAATGTGTTCATTTTCATACAATCCGTGCTGAAATAATTTCGCATATCCATTGCAACAGCAACCTCTTAGTTTGAATTCTGTACACTTACAAAGGTGAAAGAAACTTCGTTATATAGAATATATTTTTCGTAATATGGAGATTAATTTACATGTTAATGGTGTTCAAAGTCAAAGTTCTGCAGAAAATTTCGTTAAGTAGAAAACTTCGTTAAATAGGGACTTCGTTAAGGGGAAGTTCCACTGTATATTATAATCACAAATGATTATAAAATTCATTTAAAAGTAATAATAATGAACAAGGGGAAGATATTTGGCATTTTTCTTTAATCAAAAATAAAATTTTATTGAGTTTAAACACACATCAATCACTAATTGCCCATAGATGGTACTGTATTCGAATAATTTTTAATGGTTCTATATAGGATTGACTGATCCATTGCGCCCCACGTAATACATTAAAATTAATATGTAACTGCAAAACGTATTTCAAGAAATAACCAGCCATATATGGTATATTTGAATTTTTTGGTGCAGCTCTGTATACGAATAGCTTTTACGTATCAGTGAGCCAAATTAATATTTTATTCCCCTCCCTCCCCCACAAAGGTAATTTTATAATATAATTGAAAACATTTCCTGCAACTGCACCCATAGACGACGATGTGTCCGAATTCTTTTGTGTGGCCTTGTAAAATGACTATAAATATTTCACGCACCGTTTTATATAGAAAATATGTAGCAGTGTTCCTTAGTAACATTATATGATATTATATATATATATATAGGATTATATTACATTACATATATATATATATATATATATATGATGATATAGATAACATATATATATGAATTTCTTCAGTTTGGAAAAGAATAACATCATTAAAATGCATTTCAAACAATTACCGTTAATAGATCATGGTACCGAGGGTCAAATTACGCATTATACGGAAAAAAATATATACAGTATAACCTAAAATCTTTAATCCGGACATCTATAATACAAAAACATCTGTAATTCAGATATTTAATTCTTTAATCGTCTATATTTTGAATAACAGATTATAGATGGCGCCACTACCCACGTGAAAATTCATTTCAGAAAATTTTTTAAGGTAGTTCTTAAATGACCTGCTCAACAATGCAAAACTTTCTGAAACATTGTTAAACGCAAAGGCTAGATTAGATTGGCAGGCTTTGAATGCGATTTGAAATCGAAATGAGTTTTCCATTTTTTTAAATAAATAAATTACTCATCGAGTTATTTACGACTCGAGTCACGAAACGACACGTGTTACGAATTTCTAGCGATGCCATCTTGGGAATTCGATTCAGACGCCGACTCAAAAAATGGAAAACGTGTTTCGATTACAAAGTTTCTGAACACCTGCCCATTTCATGCGTTTATGAACAAAAATGAATTAAAAAATATGTCATAAAGTAGCCAGTTTGGATTTGAGGACAGCCTTAAAACAACATATCTATATCATATTGCTTAATTAGTTAACAAAATAATCTTTGATTCATTATTATAATTAATTTGACTTCATTTTACCAATTTTCACTTTCACTTTCGACCGAAATTCGGTTTCGGTTGAACGGTATTTTTAAAGTGAAATATTAAACAGGTTAATGTCGCATGCTAGAAAATCGCTAGTGCTGCCACCTTCTATCTATCTTCGATATTAGAAGCTTCCCATTTCAAACATATATATTTTTTTATATTAGTTGAACAATTATTACCACTATTTGAAGGTCGGTGTGTGTAATGTAAAGTTATAGTAATAAATCAATCCTTCCATAGCTTCATAGCTACTAAGTTTTATAAAACACATTGGCTTAGATGCTTTACACTCACGCTAAAAAAAAAAAAAAAAATTAATCAGTTAAAAAAAAGAAAAAAGTTGCCAAACTTTGGAGACTGTTTTTTCTTTTATGGCAATATTTATAGTTACTGGTGTTGAAATTTGTTATTGTAATCTGTATTTGCGTGGATGTTAAGGGAAATGTTTGCGCATGTCTGTATTACGTCATTGATGATGAAAAGTAGAGAAAACGTGATTGGCTGTAGAAGAACGTTCTATTGCAAGTTACTGATTGCAGAGTCGCGTATTATAGAACCATACATGGAAGGGAAATAAATTTGCATAACTGTTGAGTTAATGATTGGTTTTTAATTGTCATGTGAATTATTACGTATTGGCGGTTACAGTGGCGGTTATTACAGTGGCAGTTAGAGCGGTAAAATTTAATTTATCATTGTATTTTGTTTATCGAAATTGTTTTGACGTTTGTAGTTGCTGGTAGAAGTTGGAAAATGTCCGTGGCTACCATTTTTCGAGAGTACCAGGTAAGTTTTTATGAGGAAGCAGAAAGGCAAGTTCAGCACTTCAAAACTGAAATAACGCGATGATTTTATCTAATAGTTTGTGTTAAATTAGAATTTGAATTACCGAATGGTTACCCTGATATAGTAGTGCTCTTTAAAAGATTGAAATGACGTAATTTTATCCAAAGGTTTGTGCGAAATTACAAAATCAGTTATCGAATGATTATTCTGATTGTAGCAGTCCACTTTAGAAGAATGACTGAGCAGCTACATCTCTTAACAATCCCTTTTTTAACAACTAGTACAATCTGTACCCTTTATTATCATTATTATTTTTGTCTTGCAATTAAATGTTATTGTATAAGTTATACGCGTTCTATTCAAAATCGATGTTTTTTTATTTATTAATCTTTGTCCACGCAGTCGTGCAGTTTATATGCTTTTATTAATTTTAATATTTTGTAGGGCAGTACCATAAAGGGAATATTTATTTTCTCAATAATGATTTGCCGAATTTATTGTTTGATTTGCAGTGTTTGCAAGTGTAAGATTCTTATATTATTTTATATTTTAATTTCATTTTAAAGCTTAATGTAACTAAATTGTTGTTCAGATTGTCTTTAGAGTAACAAGCATGATTTGTTTTTTATAAAATGCATGATTTTTATGAATACATGATCTAAAGTAGGGCCTAACTAACCTTACATGAGGCCTTAGTACAAAGATCCACTATTGGGCCCTTGTAACATGTTTTTAACCACTATTTGTACTCACTTTAAGAAAAATACAAGGCCGCCCCGTTTTCCGTTGTGATAATCAGGCCCTTCTGTAAATAACTAACACTAATCTCTTATTTTATACCAGAGCCGAAACTAAGAGGGTGTGCCGAGGATGCCAAATATGAACATTTGGTTTGTTGTTTGATACAAAATATATAGATATGAAATTTGAGTAAAAATGTTTTTCAGTTGGAAAATCCGAAAGAAGAATTGAGGTGATTGGGACACTAAACACTATGGGTTGGAAAATTCACAAAATATAATACTTAGTTAAAAATTATTTGTTTTTGTTCTACTAGGTCACTATTATAATTTTGATAATTTATGTTAGGTTTAGGAAAGAATCTAGACATAACAGTCTATTAATAGGAAGAGATACTTCTGTGAAATTGGCTGTATATAGCACACATATATTTTACGGTATTGAAATGGAATTCATTGTTATACCTACAGAAAATCCTGGTTTTTCAGTTCTTAAGACCATATGACTTTAAACGCCTGCTTAATTGCAATTACAGTAAAATCTGTGTGCAACAGAATCTTGTCTTAAATGAAAACTTTACATGGTTTCAACAGAAAGAATACCAGCAATTTTATTTGCTAATAGGAAAACCTGTATAAACCAGAATTTTTCTAGTTAATTTTGATTCCAGTTTCACAGGTTTTATAAATATTGGACAAAAGTGTGATTGCCCATTTTTAATTTTAAAATAAATCAGTTATTATTAACTTGTAAAATTCTCTTTGTAAATTTACTTTGCAAAAAAGTGAGGGGGGGGGGGGAGGGGTGTAGATGCCAAAATCCATGTTTGCCCTCTGTGAAAAAAAGCTAGTTTCGGCCTTGTTTTATACATATATGGATATGTTAATACATTTCTGTTGACCTTTAAGTACATAAGATGTCTTTTCTTTTCAGAATCTTAAGATTTTCCTGGAATGAATGGAACACGATAACTCAAGATGAAGACACACAGGCTGTAGAAGTGTTACCAAGTGCATATGTGTGTTTTTCACTTCATATTCCTTGGTAACATTGCTCCAGCTAAATTTCATTTAAATAGGGCTCTCAAAATCAAAGCTTTTTGATGCAGGAGACAAAATTGTGAATGAAGGTGGAAAAGATTGAGGAAAACCACACTATTCAATTGAGGTATGTTAAGAATTTATGCTGTCTTCAGTACTCTAATTATGGTTCTATGTAAGGATTCTGTTCAACGTATATTATTAGACTTTTAAGGTTAGCTTTTTACACTAGTTTTTAACAATATTTATAAATGTGTCATATACATTTTTCACAGAAATCCTCGTGCATTTTTTTGCATTTAATTATAAATAGTAAGAAGTTTGTCTCAAATATTTTCTTGTGCCTGTGTTTGTTTTTCCAAATGTTTTTTAAACCAGACCCATCGGTTGGATGGGGTTCGAGTGAAATTGGATTACCTGACCCGTGTAGAACTCTACTTCCATCAAAATATTTTTTCCAAATGACAATTAAATTTTGACCTCGATATGGGGGATGGGGGGTATAGGGCTGGACCCCCTCGCTAGTCTCAAGTACCACTTGTGTTTCTTAGGGCTTGAAAATCTTTCCATGTTAAACAGATTTTCGTCTTACACAAAGTCCAACTTAGACAGATATTACTGAAATTTCAACTATTATTTATAATAATTACTGTAAAACCCAAATGTAATCCCCCCCTCCCCCGTTTTCAAATGCAAAACCAGTTAAATTTAGGGGCTGACAGTGAGGGCTTATGATCGAGTTTTTTTTTTAAATTCGTTAAAACACTGTTTTATCATTAATTTAGAAGTAAAAAGGTAAATACAGGGGAGAAAAGCTTCTTCCGCATTTTAGTGAATTTCTGCTTTAATAAAATAAAATTCATCTAAATCCTTCTTTCTTCCCGAGCCCACAAAATTTAAAATCCTAAAAAAAAAAAAAACCTTTTTTCAAATTTTCTGCATTATTGTAACAAAACATAATCAATCATCTAAGCCCCCCCCCCCCCCCCAAACCCTGAAATTCTCACTTCTGCTTCTGATACCCAGAGAAGTATAATTAAGTTGAATTCTGGGAGTGGGAAGAGGGAGAGAGATTTTTCTCTTTTTTTGCTGTTGGCTGTTTTGTTTTTATTAGCGGTGTATAGAGTAGTACTTAACCAAATATTGAGTACTCAGCCAAGTAACTAACGAGTAGTTGTGTATATGAAAGAATCACTGACGTGCACAAGAAGTGAGCTTAAGGATATGAAGGAGGGAGATTTAACTTGATATATTACAATGTAATTTATGTGTTTGGATTGCCCCCCCCCCCCCCCCAAAAAAAAAAAAAGTATAAGGTTTCTAAATTTTATCTTAAGGCGAAACTTAATTGCCAGCTTACAAATTATTTATTCCCAGTTTCTTTTCCTAAAAATTAATTTATCATTTTATTTTGCTCGTTATTACACTCTGACTGCATTTTCATCTATTTAAAAAAAGAAAAGAAAAGAAGTCTTGCGCCTGGAAACAATGAGAAATCTTTGTTCACAGATGTAGTACATTTATATTTCGACGGTTAGTGTATATGCTGTCAATTCTCACGGCATATAAAAATTATTTCTTTTGTTTCTTATTCACACAGACTTTTACTTGCCATATTATCGTACATCAGCACCCATTAGTCATATTTTTAGCTCTCATCTTCCACTTTTTACATGGTAATATTTTAGGGTGGTTTCTTGCAAAAATTCACAAGGCTCCATTATGCGGTTTTAATCAGGCTGGCGTTAAAATTCATAATTGCTCTTTGACTTAATCTCATTCACTTTAACAGATAAAACCACATGTGTCTGTCTGTTCAGACTCCTGTATCGCCAGAATATATATTTTTGGCTAATTAAATTTCTATTGTGTCGCCAATGCCTTATACAATCTGTGAAAGTTATGACAGTTTTCTAGAGATACTCAGCTTTTGCTCTGCATAGTATCAACATGTAATTGCATTTACTTCCTCTCCGGCATTTGATTACAGGCGTTGTATTGTGTACCTTGTAAAGAACCTGGATTATCAATAAACAGAGCTTGTAATTACATTTGAAGCCTTCTTATATTCTCGGTGAAACTGCTAGTGCCATTCAAAGAAATGACAGCATTGGTGAGCTCTATGGATGGGAAATAGTTACTTTTGGTTAACCGATAGCATCATTCCCCCCCCCCCCCCCCCAACCTTACAGTTGGATAGACAACAGGTTCCAACAACCTATTATTTTTATAACATGTAACTAATCTCTTTGTATGCTGCCAATGGACATTTTAATTAAACGTCTTTTAAACAGAATGTTTGAAACAATTTTGACACTGTTTTCTGTTGAGATGAATCCACATCATTAAAATAAATTTGCATGGTTAAACTCAATTTTTGCTTGTAACTTATAAAAACTTAGCTAGTTATGATACTTTGAATTTCATGCATTGTCAGATTTTCTAGTACAAAAAAAGACACTTTTCCATTTTTAGTGATTCAAGCACTGAAAATTCATGAAGTTCTAAGTATAACTCAGTAAGTTTTAGTCATTGAAGAATAAATTTTTACTGTTATACTTGTTAGAACACTTAAAAATTTTCTAAATAAAACTTATTGGACCCAGGCATTCTATACAATTTTTAATTCCTTAACTATTTAAAAAGTAATAATTTTTACGTAATCGATTTTTATGTGATGCAAAACAAAGTTTGAGACATTTTTGCAATTGGAACTATATTTCTAAAACTAATGGTTTAGAAATTAGGTAATTAGTAAACGATAAGAAAAGATACCCTGTATAAGAAAAAAAAAACACATTTTGCAAATCTCACAAATATTATTTACAGTGACCTCTCACTTATATGACTCTCGGTTATACCCCGAATTCTCTCGGTCCCATCCATGCTTTATAGGAAATAATGCTAAACTTCTCTCACTTATATGACGCTTTAAACATTTCAAGCGAGTTTACATTTCCCATTCAAGAATTCATTTTTATAATCATTAAAGAACAAATCATTAACGCTTCTTATCTTTATTCTTTTGACTATTGTTAAAGTGTTTATAAATAATGAATAACATTTCTCATCTACCTTGGTGTGTTATTAACGATGAAATCTATGGTGGGAAGGTGGTTGTATGGAATTTTCTTGTGCCTGCTATTTAAGAAAACCGATTAACAAAAGCCAAATGACCACCTGCAGATCATGTCTCTGTATAGTACTGAGTGAGTAATCAGGGTTAGTGCAAAATGCACTTTCCTGGATCAGTGTCCATCACATCCAGATATAAAAGATGTACCATTTCTGCAACAAATTAAAGTTATATTTTTGCCAGCAGATTCTACAAACAGATTAAAGCTATTAGATTTAGGGATTATAAAGAATTTCAAGTAAACTACAGAAGGAGTTTGATTTGGAAAACAAAAAGGAAGCTAAAGCAATTTCCATTTTAGATGCCACGCATCTTATAGTTAAGAATTGTTTTAGGAAATGTGGTTTTTCACAAGACCAAACTGCTAGGTCAACAGATAAACCCGATTTTAAGAGCTTATGGGAATTCTTGAATGAGAAATCTTTGAAGATATCAGTAATGAAGACGTGACGAAGATGGAAACAATGTTTCTGCTGTTGTAATTTTTTCAGAAGCAATTATGTCCACCAAAATGAATATTCCTAAAATAGCTTAAAAACTTAGAAAAAAACATTTTCTCTTTTTATCACTTCATTTTTTGAGAAAATCTGATCTGTTAATCTTCAAAATAAACATAGTGGTGAGTGAACTATTTTGTGAACTTTTTAAACTATGTTTTATTTATTATTATTATTTTTCTAAATTTTGTTAAAATCTGTTCTTAGTACTCAAAACTTATCATTTTTAATATAGGTAAAATAATTAATACATGTAAAGTTTGAAACTTGTATAATGAGATGATCTCTCAGTTATACGACTTTTTCTACAGTCCCCTGAAAGTCATGTAAGGGAGAGGTCACTGTATATAGTTATAATCGAATGCAATTCATCTTAACAAATTTTCAATATGATTGTCGGATTCCACTTCTCCGTCCACACAACTTCGAAATATAATCCGGTCTTTTGATATGCTGCCACCACCGATATGAATACGTGATATCGGACACAATACGTGATGTATATTCAAGAAAAACCTAACTCTTTCTATTACACTTAAACAAACACTTTATTAACAATATTTACACTTAAACTCGAAGGTAAAGTATCCGGTTTAATATTAAATCAAAATAATTATAGAAACGCTTTACGTGTACCGTTAGACTACGTTCATTTATTCCACACTGAGATTTCTACTCATCTCACACCCGCTCTCAGCGGTCATTCCCCGAGCAACCTTCACACTTCGCTGCTCCGTCCGAACTCAACACCGATCTCAGAGCTCCAACTCTGAACGACCTTACACCTTCGCTTCCTACGTTAGAACTAACCTTCTCTCTCTCGTCAACTCCCGAGCACCCTCCTTGCTACGGGGTTTCTCCTTTGTTTTTAAGGGTCCTTGACAACCCTTCCTCCCTCTTGACGGATCTGTCTTCCTAAACAAAAGAGTGCAATAGCTTTCTTTTCTTATCTCTGAAAGACCACATTGCAATGGAAATACTTCTTTCATTCTGTCCAAGTCGCCACCCTTCGGATTAAGATTTTCTAAAGGACGCCTTTAACGGTACACAATAGATACATATACCATACATACAATATGCTAATCCCTTAAGAATAGCTTTCAATATTGCAGCTGTCAAAGAAACCTGACACCCCCCACCTTAGCGGAAAATATGCCTTTTAGGGGCTAATTTTTCTCAAACTATGTAATGTCTGAGAAGAGTTCAACAGTTCCTTGATAGGTTTCTTCATTACTACAATTACATAAATATTTCAAGGTGTCTGAAAATTTAACTACTGACATCTCTAATGAACCATATACTAATGTAATAACTACAGAAAAAAAATACACAATATGCTAATACACTTTTATAAACACAGGATGCACATACAATTATAAATACACAAAAAATAAAGTTACACTAGTATTATGTCATTTCAATGTCAGTCCTTAGGCTGATATTGCTGGAGGCGGTACTACCTTTTCCCTCCAGTCCTTCCTCGTTAACTCAATTGGTACATCCCTTTCCGCAATGCACCCGCTTGAATGGCTAACTTCTGCCTCTGATGTCCCAATTAAATCTTCCTCTAACCAATCAGACGCTTGCCTGTCCGAGTCTTCTTTGTACGTAATAAAGACAATTTCTGCCTTATCTTACCCCTCTCCGGTTTACGACCAATCCGATTTTTCTCCATTTCTACCAGTTCGATAGGACCCATAAATAATTCCTTATTTTTCCTTAAGATTGATTTTATGTCCCCAACTTGAATATTGGTTAACCCTTTTATCTCAAATCCCTTCCTGTCTTTATTTTCCGGTTGTTCTCTGTCTAACAACAGATATTTCCTACAGTCTTCAAACTCCCCGTCACTATCGAAGACAATATCGACTACTTTATTTTTAGCCATAAATGCTCTCATTTCATCTTGATACACCAGTTTCTTACTCCCGTCCCCTAACTCAATTATATATGCAGGTTGACCTGTTTCCTCTTTCTCCCTATTACTCACATTCATTTCCTTCGTTAATCGACATTCTACACATGATTCGCAATATATTTTAGCTTCCTTCGCCATATTTTCCCAATAAAATGAATGCTTGATTCTTTCTAACATTTTCTTAACCGTCTGATGTTCTCCATATAAGGAGGTATGCGCTAGTTTTAGAATTTTCTCCCTTCTAACTTTAGGTAATACTAATTGAGCTACAGTTTCATCTACTAATTTCTCTTTATGATACAATAACCCATTTACAACATAGTAAGACCCTTTCTCATTTTCAGCTAATTCCCAAGCTCTCTCTAAATCCTTACAACTCATTTGGGATTCCTGAAATACATTTAAACTACTTTCCGTAACTTGATTAATCCTACTTTTCTCTACCTCGGCTTTTTCCTTCTCCTGACTTTGTAAATTTTCCGATCTCGCGTCTACGACATAACGATTATTATTACCATTTCTAATCCTTTCCCCTTCTTTCACTTTATTCCTACTATCTTCCTTACATTCCCTTTCTACCGATTCTCTTAATGATTTCTCGTTGTTTAACCCTGACAATTCATTAGCCACGTCAGGATGTAAAATTACCTGTTCCTTACTATTATCAATTATTGCACAAAGTACATCCTGATGAATTACATTAGTTTCTCCGCGTTTTGGAATAGCTAAAGGTAACTTAATTAATGGCGATTTCACTGCCTTACCAAATATCCCTTGTAAATAGATGCTACCAGCCCCTCTTAGTTTCTCTGTTGGTACTAAATCTTTATGAACGACACTAATTTCGCAACCAGAATCCACTAATCCTTTTGCTATTTTCCCATTTACACTAACTTCTGAATTTCTCGAGTTTATTTAACTTCTCTCCAATAACTTTAGTTCTCCAATTCCCTTTTGCTCCGATTCTTGCCATACTCGCTCCCCTTGGTAATTCTTTAATTCCTCGCACTGAGACATTATTGATACTAGCCCTTGGTTCTTGTCGGTTATTAATTTGATTACTTCCCTCATTATTTCCTTTTGTACAAAATCGTTGGACATGTCCTCGTTGACCACACTTGAAACAGGTAGGCGTCGCCTCGTTAGGTTTCCTATATTCCAGTTTTCTACCCGAAAATGGACTAACTTCATTCTTCCCATTTTGTCTCTAATTACTACTAAATCCCTCATCTTTTCCCCTTCTAGCATCTTCATTATTAACATACCTTTCTTTACCTTTATAGCCCTTATAAGTTACCGCATAAGATTTTTGTTTAGCATCGAAGAAATTATCACATTCCCTCGCAATCTTAGAAACTTCTAACCAATTATTCTGTTGAGTTAATCCAATATGCGTCGCGGTTTCGTCATCTAAAGTATTTAACAACTTATCCGTGACAATTAACTGATTAACCTTCTCATACGTATCTGCACCTCTAATCTTACAGTAATTTTCCCACGTTGCTATTAAACGTGACACAAATAATACATGAGTTTCATTTTGATTCCTTCTAGCCTTCTTGAAATTTTCCAAACACGCCTTCGGTGTCGGCTCGTGTTCCCTTAGAACTAATTCCTTTAACTTCTCATAACTCTCAATTTGTTCCCTACACTGTTAAAACTACAGGTGACACTTGGCACCTCCTAGGGGTGAAAGTCTTGTCCGACTGGTGACACCCCTAGGGGAGCCAGAATGGCACCCTTAACTAGGGTGAAAGGATGGCGCCCTTAATACAGGGTGCCCCAAGGGGTGAAAGGATGGAACCCCAGGGGAGAATATTGGCACCTCTACTCCAAGGTGCCCAGCTGCACTCCACAAATGAAAGCCTCCACCCCGCCCGTTGTCTAGCAATTGTATTGAACAGAGTTTGTAAATTCTCATACTTAAAAAAGGAAAAAAAAGCTAAACATATATAATTATAATGCAATGTTTAACTTTACCTGCAATAAATTGATCAATACTTCATTTTCTCTGTTAAATTTTAAACAAAGTTAAAAGTTGATCATATCATGTCAAGGGTCTATCCTGGCAAAATTTATTCAATAAAATTCCATTTTATTATATTTTAATTTATTCCACAAAAATCTATTTAATAAAATTGGCCCCTTCAGAAAAATCAATTTGATAAAATGATCCCTTCACAAAATTTCTTTTAATAAAACAAACGCCTTCACAAAATTCCTTTTAATAAAATAGGCCCTTTCACAAAATTTTATTCCATAAAACTTATTATTTTTATTAATTATTTATTATTTTGTTATGTTTTAAAATGTGTAATTTTTTAACAATCAAGTATACCAGAAGGGAAAACTTTAGCAAACAGGACTTTAAAATGTTTTTGTTATGTTAATAAATGTTTGGTTCGTAAAATTGTTTACAAATTACACATTTTAAAACATAACAAAATAATAAATAATTAATAAAAATAGTAAGTTTTTATGGTATAGAATTTTGTGAAAGGGCCTATTTTATTAAAAGGAATTTTGTGAAGGGACCCAGTTTATCAAATAGATTTTACCGAAAGGGCTCATTTTATTAAATTGATTTTTTGTGAAGGAGCCTGTTTTATTAAATAGATCTTTGTGAAGGAGTTTTGAATAAGCCCCAGATTTTGCCTGGATCGGCCCTTGACATGAGAAGATCAACTTTTAACTTTGTATAAATTTCAGCAGAGAAAATGAAGTATTGATCAGTTTATTGCAGCTAAAGTTAAACATTGCATTATAATTATATATGTATAGCCCTTTTTTTTCCCTTTTTTAAGTATAAGAATTTTCAAATTCTTTTCAATACATAATACTTTAGAGATGTTAGAGAGGAGGGGGGGGATTTTGTGAAAAAAATAATAAATTTCACAAAAGTAACTTTTATTTTTCACAAAATGCCACCCCCCCCCCCCCCCCAAAAAAAAAAAAAAAAAAAAAAAAAAAAAAAAAAAAAAAAAAAACGCATTGCCCTTCTATGTGTAGGTTAATATATATGAGAAATGTATTATACATCATCAGGTGTAAATAGCCAATAGACACTATAGATAAATAAATGCCGATTAAGATGTTAGGTTTCGTTTAAGATTATTATTATTGTTATTTTAAGTTATATGTACTACAGAGATATTTATTTATCATTATTATTTTTAAGAGGGAAAAAATTATTTTAGCTATGCGAATTAAATATATTTACATAAATCACTCAATCATCCAAGTCATTCTTACATCCAGTCACACTGTGAAATGTTCCAGTGATTTATTATTATTAATATGTTATAGTACAAGAGACTCACAAAACATTTTTCAAGACACATGTATAAATGTCAAAATATCAATTCAGGACTTACGGTTTGTTTATTTTGTTAATAATTCATAATATATAATGAGGTATATTTTTAGTTCATTTCATGATCAAACACAAGCTCTAAAAATTTGGATAATAAAAAGTATTTGATTAATAAAAACATCTGCAGAAATATATATTTTATCAAGTATACTATTTCTTATGTTACAAAGTTTACTATTTCATATTATCAAATCAACTAATTTAAAATTGTCAAATATTCAAATTAATACGTTTCAAGTAAGTAAAAATCAATTCTCTTTAAAACTTGTAAATTCTTCAATTTTTTACAAATAGTTTGTTTAGATATCCGAAAAGTAAGAAATTAAACTATTTTTTTAAATATAATAACTTATGTTTCAACTTTATTATTATTATTATTATAATGCATCATTAAATTTATTTCTAGATGATAAGCAAGAAAAACTATGCGAGAAAATTCATTAGATAAAAATGTGAATAAAATGAAATTATTATATGCTCTACATAAATAATAATTTATACAAGCAAATAGGTGAGGCCACATCATTCTACTTTCACGAGATAAAAATTTCAACTTGCCACATCAAGATTATGACTTAAAATGTATTTGTCTTGAAAATAATGCAATGAGCCATTTGTAATACAACATGCCTAAAATTTATATAATAATAAAACATAATATACAAATACACTGAAACACTTCACATACCTGTATATAAATTGTGATTATTCTTGTTTACTCCCCTGGTTTATTTATTCCCAATGAATGCCGTTATTTAGTTATTACTACAATTGAAATCTCGCGCGGAAGAAGCCGCGAAACACTCCAATTCAAAGGCAGCCATATTGTACGATCTCCCTTGTAAGTGACTTGCGAAAAGTGAAATACGTCACTGAGCATGCGCAAGATGAGAGTCGCCCGAAGGGGCTGCCAAAATTCCAGCAATAGGTTGCGAATGGCACCCAAATTAGCCTCAATCACCCAGTGAGTGGTCAAATGGCACCCAAGCCCCGTTTCCCAGCCTTAGGGTTCCAAAAGGTACCGCCTATTCACCCCGGGGAACCAAACGGCCCGGATTTGTCACCTTCAGTTTTAACAGTGTAGTAGTGTATATTAGCAAGTTATCGGCCTTATCTCCTAACATATTTAGCAGAATTTCGGCCTGCTGGGTTTCCGGTACATTTTTTGTTTGCAATGCCCGTTCTAAACTGCTAAAAAACAGATTCCATCCCTCAGTCCCTTCTGGAACCTTGATAGACAAAGTTTTAACACTTTTAATCAATTTCTCTAGGCTACTCTCAAGATTCGATTCTCTAGTCCCATTAGCGTTATTAGCCGAACTTTGAATCTTTATCCTTTCCAACTCTAACTCATGTTCCAATCTCAATTTTTCAGCCCTTTCTTCTCTATCTAACTTTTCCCGTTGTAACTTTTCCTCCTTTTCTAACTTTTCCCGTTGTAACTTTTCTTGTTCTAACCGTTCCGTCACAATAGCGCTAGATAATTCCATAACGGCCCCCTCTTCATATTCGTCGCTCTCCACTATCTTTTTCTTAAGCTTAAACCTGGTATCATCTTCCGAGACCTCAATTCCTAACTCTCCACATATCGCCTGAAGATCCACCCTTTTTAATTTTAGTAAGAAAGCCATACTTTCTACTGATAACTATTACCACCCTACAATAATACTTAATCACAATATCAAATTAATACTTCCTCAAATCCTACCCTCATAAGTTACCTCCACATATTATACTATTTAACATATTTCAAATAAGTAATAATACAATAATAAATTTCCTTAAACAATGATACCCCACAATTTGCTTCCAATAACAAAGTAACAATAATCTCAATTTTACTATTATGCAATACAGATTTTAAATTTATACCATTAAATAATAAAATACAATTTACACAATAATACTGATACGTTGCAATTTGAATAAAACACTGATGCCAATCACTATATAAAAATATCCACCTAACAAAAATTTGCATGAAATACACATAAATTCCTAAATTTAATCTCAATAAAATATTTCAATTTCAAAATTAATTCTCACATTAAAAAATAAATCACAGCACTTTTTTTTTCTCTGGGCCTTCAGTTCTTCCTTGAAGGTTATTTCAATTTAATTTAAATTCTACACAAATTTGCTTTCCTCATTTACTATCAATATTTCAAACTTAAAGCAAACAATATCACTTAATTTAAATATTACTTTAATAATAATTTAAATTTAAGAAATTTCAATTATTCCTTCCAACTATTAACACAATGCATTAATTTTAATCATTAATCTTATCCGTTTAAAACAATTAGAAGATCACTTCTAGTAATTAATATAAGATCCTTTTCTTAAAACAATAGTGTAAAATGGTTGTTAATATCTCATTTGATTTAGACCAATTATTATATTGCACATAAATTAACATAAATTATACACAATAAAAAACAGTAGGTTCGAGAATGTCAGTAGAGTAAAATGATCAAAACACCTTACCTCGTACTTTATTCGCTGGGCAATTCTCTGCTCACTTTTCCACAGGGTAAATCTTGCACTCTCGGGCCACAATCACTGCACCTTGCTTCTCAATGCACGAAAAAAACTACGCACAACACTACACTAACACAGCACCACCACTAATTCACTTCACTGTAATGACGATAGGCTAGCTGGCACTGGTCTACGATGATAGGGCACACACACTTCCACTAGACGATCCGGCATAAACTGACTTAATACGGCTAACTGGCGCTGGTCTTCGACGATAGAGCACAAATACTTCCGCTAGACGATCCTGCACAAACTCTCAGTAACACGGCTAACTGGCGCTGGTCTTCGACGATAGAGCACAAACACTTCCGCTAGACGATCCGGCACAAACTCTCAGTAACACGGCTAACTGGCGCTGGTCTTCGATGATTCAATCCCACCGCTGCCACCATTGTCGGATTCCACTTCTCCGTCCACACAACTTCGAAATATAATCCGGTCTTTTGATATGCTGCCACCACCGATATGAATACGTGATATCGGACACAATACGTGATGTATATTCAAGAAAAACTTAACTCTTTCTATTACACTTAAACAAACACTTTATTAACAATATTTACACTTAAACTCGGAGGTAAAGTATCCGGTTTAATATTAAATCAAAATAATTATAGAAACGCTTTACGTGTACCGTTAGACTACGTTCATTTATTCCACACTGAGATTTCTACTCATCTCACACCCGCTCTCAGCGGTCATTCCCCGAGCAACCTTCACACTTCGCTGCTCCGTCCGTACTCAACACCGATCTCAGAGCTCCAACTCTGAACGACATTACACCTTCGCTTCCTACGTTAGAACTAACCTTCTCTCTCTCGTCAACTCCCGAGCACCCTCCTTGCTACGGGGTTTCTCCTCTGTTTTTAAGGGTCCTTGACAACCCTTCCTCCCTCTTGACGGATCTGTCTTCCTAAACAAAAGAGTGCAATAGCTTTCTTTTCTTATCTCTGAAAGACCACATTGCAATGGAAATACTTCTTTCATTCTGTCCAAGTCGCCACCCTTCGGATTAAGATTTTCTAAAGGACGCCTTTAACGGTACACAATAGATACATATACCATACATACAATATGCTAATCCCTTAAGAATAGCTTTCAATATTGCAGCTGTCAAAGAAACCTGACACCCCCCACCTTAGCGGAAAATATGCCTTTTAGGGGCTAATTTTTCTCAAACTATGTAATGTCTGAGAAGAGTTCAACAGTTCCTTGATAGGTTTCTTCATTACTACAATTACATAAATATTTCAAGGTGTCTGAAAATTTAACTACTGACATCTCTAATGAACCATATACTAATGTAATAACTACAGAAAAAAAATACACAATATGCTAATACACTTTTATAAACACAGGATGCACATACAATTATAAATACACAAAAAATAAAGTTACACTAGTATTATGTCATTTCAATGTCAGTCCTTAGGCTGATATTGCTGGAGGCGGTACTACCTTTTCCCTCCAGTCCTTCCTCGTTAACTCAATTGGTACATCCCTTTCCGCAATGCACCCGCTTGAATGGCTAACTTCTGCCTCTGATGTCCCAATTAAATCTTCCTCTAACCAATCAGACGCTTGCCTGTCCGAGTCTTCTTTGTACGTAATAAAGACAATTTCTGCCTTATCTTACCCCTCTCCGGTTTACGACCAATTCGATTTTTCTCCATTTCTACCAGTTCGATAGGACCCATAAATAATTCCTTATTTTTCCTTAAGATTGATTTTATGTCCCCAACTTGAATATTGGTTAACCCTTTTATCTCAAATCCCTTCCTGTCTTTATTTTCCGGTTGTTCTCTGTCTTACAACAGATATTTCCTACAGTCTTCAAACTCCCCGTCACTATCGAAGACAATATCGACTACTTTATTTTTAGCCATAAATGCTCTCATTTCATCTGGATACACCAGTTTCTTACTCCCGTCCCCTAACTCAATTATATATGCAGGTTGACCTGTTTCCTCTTTCTCCCTATTACTCACATTCATTTCCTTCGTTAATCGACATTCTACACATGATTCGCAATATATTTTAGCTTCCTTCGCCATATTTTCCCAATAAAATGAATGCTTGATTCTTTCTAACATTTTCTTAACCGTCTGATGTTCTCCATATAAGGAGGTATGCGCTAGTTTTAGAATTTTCTCCCTTCTAACTTTAGGTAATACTAATTGAGCTACAGTTTCATCTACTAATTTCTCTTTATGATACAATAACCCATTTACAACATAGTAAGACCCTTTCTCATTTTCAGCTAATTCCCACGCTCTCTCTAAATCCTTACAACTCATTTGGGATTCCTGAAATACATTTAAACTACTTTCCGTAACTTGATTAATCCTACTTTTCTCTACCTCGGCTTTTTCCTTCTCCTGACTTTGTAAATTTTCCGATCTCGCGTCTACGACATAACGATTATTATTACCATTTCTAATCCTTTCCCCTTCTTTCACTTTATTCCTACTATCTTCCTTACATTCCCTTTCTACCGATTCTCTTAATGATTTCTCGTTGTTTAACCCTGACAATTCATTAGCCACGTCAGGATGTAAAATTACCTGTTCCTTACTATTATCAATTATTGCACAAAGTACATCCTGATGAATTACATTAGTTTCTCCGCGTTTTGGAATAGCTAAAGGTAACTGAATTAATGGCGATTTCACTGCCTTACCAAATATCCCTTGTAAATAGATGCTACCAGCCCCTCTTAGTTTCTCTGCTGGTACTAAATCTTTATGAACGACACTAATTTCGCAACCAGAATCCACTAATCCTTTTGCTATTTTCCCATTTACACTAACTTCTACTTTCTCGAGTTTATTTAACTCCTCTCCAATAACTTTAGTTCTCCAATTCCCTTTTGCTCCGATTCTTGCCATACTCGCTCCCCTTGGTAATTCTTTAATTCCTCGCACTGAGACATTATTGATACTAGCCCTTGGTTCTAGTCGGTTATTAATTTGATTACTTCCCTCATTATTTCCTTTTGTACAAAATCGTTGGACATGTCCTCGTTGACCACACTTGAAACAGGTAGGCGTCGCCTCGTTAGGTTTCCTATATTCCAGTTTTCTACCCGAAAATGGACTAACTTCATTCTTCCCATTTTGTCTCCAATTACTACTAAATCCCTCATCTTTTCCCCTTCTAGCATCTTCATTATTAACATACCTTTCTTTACCTTTATAGCCCTTATAAGTTACCGCATAAGATTTTTGTTTAGCATCGAAGAAATTATCACATCCCCTCGCAATCTTAGAAACTTCTAACCAATTATTCTGTTGAGTTAATCCAATATGCGTCGCGGTTTCGTCATCTAAAGTATTTAACAACTTATCCGTGACAATTAACTGATTAACCTTCTCATACGTATCTGCACCTCTAATCTTACAGTAATTTTCCCACGTTGCTATTAAACGTGACACAAATAATACATGAGTTTCATTTTGATTCCTTCTAGCCTTCTTGAAATTTTCCAAACACGCCTTCGGTGTCGGCTCGTGTTCCCTTAGAACTAATTCCTTTAACTTCTCATAACTCTCAATTTGTTCCCTAGTAGTGTATATTAGCAAGTTATCGGCCTTATCTCCTAACATATTTAGCAGAATTTCGACCTGCTGGGTTTCCGGTACATTTTTTGTTTGGAATGCCCGTTCTAAACTGCTAAAAAACAGATTCCATCCCTCAGTCCCTTCTGGAACCTTGATAGACAAAGTTTTAACACTTTTAATCAATTTCTCTAGGCTACTCTCAAGATTCGATTCTCTAGTCCCATTAGCGTTATTAGCCGAACTTTGAATCTTTATCCTTTCCAACTCTAACTCATGTTCCAATCTCAATTTTTCAGCCCTTTCTTCTCTATCTAACTTTTCCCGTTGTAACTTTTCCTCCTTTTCTAACTTTTCCCGTTGTAACTTTTCTTGTTCTAACCGTTCCGTCACAATAGTGCTAGATAATTCCATAACGGCCCCCTCTTCATATTCGTCGCTCTCCACTATCTTTTTCTTAAGCTTAAACCTGGTATCATCTTCCGAGACCTCAATTCCTAACTCTCCACATATCGCCTGAAGATTCACCCTTTTTAATTTTAGTAAGAAAGCCATACTTTCTACTGATAACTATTACCACCCTACAATAATACTTAATCACAATATCAAATTAATACTTCCTCAAATCCTACCCTCATAAGTTACCTCCACATATTATACTATTTAACATATTTCAAATAAGTAATAATACAATAATAAATTTCCTTAAACAATGATACCCCACAATTTGCTTCCAATAACAAAGTAACAATAATCTCAATTTTACTATTATGCAATACAGATTTTAAATTTATACCATTAAATAATAAAATACAATTTACACAATAATACTGATACGTTGCAGTTTGAATAAAACACTGATGCCAATCACTACATAAAAATATCCACCTAACAAAAATTTGCATGAAATACACATAAATTCCTAAATTTAATCTCAATAAAATATTTCAATTTCAAAATTAATTCTCACATTAAAAAATAAATCACAGCACTTTTTTTTTCTCTGGGCCTTCAGTTCTTCCTTGAAGGTTATTTCAATTTAATTTAAATTCTACACAAATTTGCTTTCCTCATTTACTATCAATATTTCAAACTTAAAGCAAACAATATCACTTAATTTAAATATTACTTTAATAATAATTTAAATTTAAGAAATTTCAATTATTCCTTCCAACTATTAACACAATGCATTAATTTTAATCATTAATCTTATCCGTTTAAAACAATTAGAAGATCACTTCTAGTAATTAATATAAGATCCTTTTCTTAAAACAATAGTGTAAAATGGTTGTTAATATCTCATTTGATTTAGACCAATTATTATATTGCACATAAATTAAATTATACACAATAAAAAACAGTAGGTTCGAGAATGTCAGTAGAGTAAAATGATCAAAACACCTTACCTCGTACTTTATTCGCTGGGCAATTCTCTGCTCACTTTTCCACAGGGTAAATCTTGCACTCTCGGGCCACAATCACTGCACCTTGCTTCACAATGCACGAAAAACACTACGCACAACACTACACTAACACAGCACCACCACTAATTCACTTCACTGTAATGACGATAGGCTAGCTGGCACTGGTCTACGATGATAGGGCACACACACTTCCACTAGACGATCCGGCATAAACTGACTTAATACGGCTAACTGGCGCTGGTCTTCGACGATAGAGCACAAATACTTCCGCTAGACGATCCTGCACAAACTCTCAGTAACACGGCTAACTGGCGCTGGTCTTCGACGATAGAGCACAAACACTTCCGCTAGACGATCCGGCACAAACTCTCAGTAACACGGCTAACTGGCGCTGGTCTTCGATGATTCAATCCCACCGCTGCCACCATTGTCGGATTCCACTTCTCCGTCCACACAACTTCGAAATATAATCCGGTCTTTTGATATGCTGCCACCACCGATATGAATACGTGATATCGGACACAATACGTGATGTATATTCAAGAAAAACTTAACTCTTTCTATTACACTTAAACAAACACTTTATTAACAATATTTACACTTAAACTCGGAGGTAAAGTATCCGGTTTAATATTAAATCAAAATAATTATAGAAACGCTTTACGTGTACCGTTAGACTACGTTCATTTATTCCACACTGAGATTTCTACTCATCTCACACCCGCTCTCAGCGTTCATTCCCCGAGCAACCTTCACACTTCGCTGCTCCGTCCGAACTCAACACCGATCTCAGAGCTCCAACTCTGAACGACCTTACACCTTCGCTTCCTACGTTAGAACTAACCTTCTCTCTCTCGTCAACTCCCGAGCACCCTCCTTGCTACGGGGTTTCTCCTCTGTTTTTAAGGGTCCTTGACAACCCTTCCTCCCTCTTGACGGATCTGTCTTCCTAAACAAAAGAGTGCAATAGCTTTCTTTTCTTATCTCTGAAAGACCACATTGCAATGGAAATACTTCTTTCATTCTGTCCAAGTCGCCACCCTTCGGATTAAGATTTTCTAAAGGACGCCTTTAACGGTACACAATAGATACATATACCATACATACAATATGCTAATCCCTTAAGAATAGCTTTCAACTATTGCAGCTGTCAAAGAAACCTGACAATGATTTTTAAATTAATTACAATTTTATTAAAATTAAGTTACTACACAACTTATACAATGGTATTTTCTTTCTTTCATTTTTTGCCCCAGGTGCCAGTATAGAAGGGGAGCACGAAAAGATTTAATTCATCTTTCGGTAGAAAAAAGAAATAATGAAATTAGGGCAAAAAGTCATGCAATCGGACATCCCAAAGTAAAATAGTACCAGTTAATTTTATATACCTTGCTTTGAACATGGCTGGTTTTTACATTAGGTGACCTGGGATATTTGAATAATGAATTGAATACATCAAAGATACTTGCAAGGTCAATACACTGTCCCAATTAGACCCGAATTGATTCACCATTTCTGATGTTATCATGATGATAAGTTTTGCATGTTTTTTACTTTTGTGTGTCCCTGTAAATGAACTATGAGAGCTACACATTTTATTAACAAACTCATCTAATGGCAAATCAATTTACTTTTCCAATTTGATTTGAAATTAAAAAAAACAAAAATATTAAGATAATGTACTTTCTACCAATTATTTCATATTTAAAATAAAAATAAAAGCAATGGACCGAAAATTCTGTGTATAAATTTATTTTGGAAAGGGGGGGAGAGCTAATGAATGTCTATTCTGGGGCCCTTCTTTTCATACATGGTTGATTTCATCCTTCTCAAAGTAGATGAAAAGCTCTTTTCGTACACAACTTTTATGATTGTATACATTTGATAGGTCATTTTAATAAGAAAATTTCTAGTATTTTTCAATATTAAGACTCTTTTATTGCATTTGTGATGAATATTATAGTATATTTGGTTAATATTTTGCTTAAAAAATAAAGTATTTATTACTTTCCAGCTTTTGCTGATATTTTGCAAGCAATTATCTGAATTTTGAGAATATTTTTTTTTTATTTAATTATTAAATAAACTACATACATTGTAAAAACTGCTTGTACTTTTAAAGACAGGTGAATGTGATTTTAAAGGTAGATTAATATGAACCATGGATTGCTGGAATTAAAAGAGCATATATTTATCAAATAAAAATTGTGTATGTTTATAAAGACACATGTTTGAAGATAAAAGTTTTGTTATCCATTTAGAGTAGATAAATATTAATTGAAGGAATTAAATAACATATCTTAATGAATTATTTTTAGTTGTGAAAAGATTATATGAATGTCATGATTACTTGAGTATTACAATTTACTTAACAGCTTTATAATATGTTATGTTAGTAGTGTACAGATTTTGGTACTTCTCCATTATCCCATCGACCACTTTACATAACAAGAAACTATCGTCAAACTGTAATGCCAAATAAACAGGAGAACGTTGCCGTTGGAATATCAAAATAAATAAATAAATAAAATATAGGAATTTAAGGACACAATTGTTATTTTAATGAATGAAATAACTCATAAATCAGTAAAACTGAAAAATACACACACATGTCGAATTAAAAACCACTTGATGACATAACAAACACGTATAATGCTTCTGACATGAAGTAAATGGGACTGCGTTTTTGGCGTTTAATCTTGCAGTTTGGCGATAGTTTTTTATTATGAAAAGTGGTCGACGGGATAATAGAGAAGTACCCAGATTTTTAATGTTTCTTGCAACCTTCAATTTAATCTTGGAGATAACAAGCAGTTTAGTTGAAATATTTATTTGTTTAATATTTGTGTTTTATATTAATGTTTAATATTTGTTAAGATATTTTAAAAATAATTAGAAGTATCTAGGATATTCTGATAGCATTGGTATCATTTGTGCAAAATCCGGGGGCAATAAACGAATGATGATTATTATAATAAATAATTTAAAAAAAATTACATTCAAATATAACTGCTCTATTTCTAAGTGTTTAACTATTTTAAGTCATATGGGTTGAATAAATTTTAACACACATATATATAGTTACTTTCATGTGTTTTCGAAAAATGTTGAAGAATAAAATATTTTTATTTAATTTTATTTTATTTGTGTATTATTATTCCAATTGTTTATTCATTAATTACATTTTTTAACTTGAATACACAGAAACTCAGTCAAGATGAAGATTTGAAATTTAATTACTGATTAATAATGCATTAATTTTAATTTAATAGCTAAGGTATATAAACAAACCTGCCACTGGCAGATTTTATTATTTTTTCTACTATTGGTGTACCGAGTAGTGCTTTGGCCGAGTAGTTGTGTTTAAGAAAGAATCACTGATGCGAACATGAAGTGTGCTTAGTGGTAACACTTCTATGTGTGTGTGTGTTTATATAGATACCTATTTATAAACATGCATCTTGTGCATATAATATAATCATATTTTTTAAAATTAACTTCAATTTTTTAAAATTAACTTCATTTTTTTAAATTTTATTTCATTTATTGTGGACCTTTTAATGACAATTTTTGAATATTCAAAAATTTTAAAACAGTAGCATTATTTAAAAAATATATAAAAAAAAGAATTGATATATAAATAGTTCAATTAACCAATATGAAATTAAAATTGATTATTTAACACATCTTTACCCATTTGTCATTTTGATACCTGAAATCTGTCTATCAAAAATGGTTATTGCTTGCTGTAATAATTCCTTGAATAATGCAAAATGTTTCATGGTTTTTAAAAGTATCTTATTTTCTTTTGATTAAAAAAATTGGGTACTGTCGTGTAATAGCGGCCCTTGAGGATGAATCGTCAAGCGACAAAGATTTATCGCCAAATTATAAAGCATGTATGACATAATTATTACGTTAAATCATTACTTTTGTGATGTATATGGCCGAGTTATTAGTCATATATAACACATATATGATGTATACATATAACATGTGCATAAGTCATATAGGATGTATATATATGACATATAAGGCATAAATAATATGTATGTAATGACGTATATGGGTGTTTGGAATAATATGTGTATATACGATGCATATATAAGCTTTTCGATGATCTTTGCGAAATCAGAGCTGAAACCTTGACATAATTGTAATTGTGGAGGCCGCTATAACACGAAAGCACCAAAAAGGGGGCTTTACAGTTTCTTTTCTTTTCTTTTTGTGTGTGTGTAATGTGCTAAAATGCTATTTTATCAGTGCTCGCAGTGAACACATTTTTTCTGGAGCAGGCCAAATTTACAACCAATAAAAGAAATGCCCTATCTCCAGAAAATGTAGAATGATTAGTATTTTTGTACCATAATTTGCCATACAGCAAATTTAATAATTATACATTTTTTTAATTGCATTTATTGTATTTTCTGTTTCTACATACTGCTTCTTTATCCAAAATCAGTCTTTTCCTACAGTTTTAGAAATGTCTTTTTTTTTAAATATAAATATAAAATTAAACTTCAATTTACATTAATTTTGCATGGGGTTTTTTTCTTACCTTTTTCAATGTTTTATAGATAAATTTTTATGTACCGAGTAAATAGTTTTTATGAATTATGGCATATATTATACATTTATATTCAAATAACTTTTTATAGATCATTTGTAAATTAATTTGTCTTTAAATATGCTTAAAACATGAAATTCTTGCAACTACTCGGTATTGACCGAGTACTCAGCTAATTTGCCATATTAGGCCCTATTTTCTACCACTATTTCTAAATCAATCTACTCCAAAAATTTGTAAGAATCTGCGATGAAGGTCATTGTTTTGAAATAGTGGTGGAACCAATGTTCATGAAATGTATTAAAAAGCTGCTTCTGATTTATAGGTAAATTACTTCTGTATGTATGTAATAACAGATAAGACTTCTGTATAAGTAAATAAATCGTATAAATATTGAAAAAAATTGGTTGTGTGTGCCTTTATAACAAAGTATAAAAAATTCTTTATTTCAGATATGTAATTTCCTACTCCTAATAAATCAGACTGCTTTTGTTAATAAATATTTTTGTATTTCTAGTAATCTGCTCAATAGCGCGAAACTTTCTGACACATTTTTAAATGCAAAGACATAAAATTGGCAGGCCTGACCATGGAAGCAATCTGGAATCAAAATGAGTTTTCCATTTTTTGATAAATAAAATACTTATCGAGTTACAAGCTATTCGTTCATGTGACGGCATGTTTTATACTTTCTCTGGCTGTCACGTACAGAAATCCAGTTCAAAATGGTAACTTTGACAGTATTTTCTGAAAGATCTTTTGCGTTTACCAAAAAAATGGAAAACGTGTTTCAGTTACATAAGTTTCTGAATAACAATAACTTCCAACTTACGATCAAAAATGAATTAAAAAATATGTCGTAAAGTAGACAGTTTGAATTTGAGAATAAACAACCTTAATATAAAAAAAATCCCTGACGGCTCGGCCTACAGGCACAGGTAGATTTCGAAGACGCAGACCGTGGGGCGTCTGTTTGTCGGGACTTGCGGAAGAAATGACCCTTTTGCGATGATGCTGCAGTTGGAACCGCCTACTTCGAAAAATAACTTGTTTGCAGGCGGAGCCGGCAGGAATTTTTTTTTTTAATTTTTTTTTTTTGCTATAACGGTTGGTCCTATAAAAAACTTGTCAATATAAAAGTTTTAGATAATATTAAGAGGATTTATAATAAATTTAAGCGGATTTGAAATCTTGGAAACTGACGAAGTTATGAATTTTTTTCTTCTAAACCCCCCTTCCCTCCCCCTCTTAAGGCAATTTTTAATTATATCAAAAATCTGTCATACATAAGTTTTTGGCCCTGTTCCTAGAAGTAATAATAACTTTAAACGGATTCGATACGTATCATAATTAAGAAATTATGTTTTTTTTTCTGTTTTCACAAAAAGCCCCCCCACCCCCCCCCCCTTGGTTCGATTATGCCCATTAACGAACTTGACTGAGATTTTATGCCCCTTGTTATGTATCAGTTTCGAAAAGATGCGGGAGTTGGAACCGCCTACTTCGAAAAATAAGTTGTTTGCAGGCGGAGCCGGTAGGGATTTTTTTGTTTTTAATTTTTTTTTGCTATAACGGTTGGTCCTATAAAAAACTTGTCAATATAAAAGTTTTAGATAATACTAAGAGGATTAATAATAAATTTATGCGGAATTGATATCTTGTGAATTGACGAAGCTATGATTTTTTTTCTTCTAAACCCCCCCCTTTTTTCCCCCCCTTGGGGCCATTTTTAATTATATCAAAAATCTGTCATACATAAATTTTCGGCCCTCTTCCTAAAAGTAATAATAACTTTAAACGGATTCGATACGTATAATAATAAAGAAATTATGAGGGTTTTTCTGTTTTCACAAAAAGCCCCCCCATTTCCCCCCCTTGGTTCGATTTTGCCCATTAACGAACTTGACCGAGATTTTATGACCCTTGATTTTATGTATCAGTTTGGAAGAGATTTATGCAGAATTTTTCCAGTTATCGTGGTCAGAAAAAAGTGACATAGATAGATAGATAGATAGATAGATAGATAGATAGATAAACTTTTGAACTGGGGGTGGTTTTGGGTTCTGGGAGTCATGATCGGCGTAGATCTGCAAAAAATTTTCAAAATTTCCAACTTAGGTGAGAATGTAATAGGTAGTATATCTTACGAAATCTACCTAAAAAGAGAGAGAGATAATAATAACAAATGTTGAAATAAGATTTAACTGTTGAAAATTTTTTTAAATATTGCATTTTGCATATGAAAGGTAATATAAATGTTAAAATACCAATGAAGGTGATGCAGTTTTTTTTTCTTGGGGGCCCATTTTGTGAAAAGTAAAGGTTATTTTTGTGAAATTTATTATATTTTTCTGAAAAATAAAATTTTGTAACAAAAGTTGAAATCCAGTTAATCAAATTCGAAACAAACATTTATAAACAAAAACTTTTAAAATCCTTTTGCTGAAGTTTTCCTCTCTGAACTTGTTTGTTTGCAAATTACGCATTTTAAAAATCACAAAATAATAAATAAATAATAAATAGTAAGTTTTTATGGAATAGAATTTTGTGAAGGGAACCATTTTATCAAATTGATTTTTGTGAAGGGGCCCATTTTATCAAACTGACATTTGTGAAGGGACCATTTTATTAAATTTATTTTTGTGAAGGGTCCCTAAATAGGCCCCAAATTTTTCCTGTATCGACCCCTGAAACGGATAAAATTTGAAAGTTTCTGCTGATTATCTCTGTATAAACAGCTCTGACATTTGATATAAGTTTAATTTCTTGCAGGTTTTGTTAAAGTCATTCTTTCTATTTTGTTTACAGTTGAAAATTTGCCTTTTCATTAGAGTTATGTATACATAAATTAGAAATAAATTGTATTAATGACTCTTTTGACTTTTAGAACTTTCAATCCCTTTTTTAATAAAATGCAAGAAATAAATAAGCATTAATTGTTTACATATAAATATTAAGGTGCGAGGGGAATATTGAAATGGTGATCAAAAGCTTTCTACAAGTTTAACATTCAAGCATTTTATTTCTTACAGATATATTAATGCCCTTTATTCTTTGATTTTTCACAAAAATTTTAAATTAACATGATAATTTAAATTTTTGTCCCAATGTTAGACAAAAAAAAAAAAAAAAATATCTACTTATTTTGTTTGACTTACAAAAATAAGTAATAGAAATGAAAAAAAATTCTTTATTATCTGTTTTTAAATTGCAAATTTAAGAAATGAAATTTAAAAAGAAAGCCAGTTCATGTTATTCATTTTTACAAAGAATAGTTTTGAAAAACTTGTTTTTTAGAGGGAAGGGGTATTCAATAATGACAATGACAATAATGCTTTAAAAAAAAAAAAAACTCCGCCAAAACTTAGCTGAGTACTCAGTACAGCTCTAGTTTGTTGGCATACATTGATTTATGAATGTTGCTAATGAATTTAAAGTATCCTGAATTTGTTAAACTATATCATATGTTTTAAGCACAGATTTAATAATTTGATAAATTCTAATTAGGAAAAATGAAGAATTAATAAGAAATTTAAATATTAACAGTGAATAAAACAATTTCTGTACAAAAGCAAAATTTACAAATAATAATCTTTATAAAGACTCCTTCACACTTTTATTAACTACTACTCAAATGTGTTTGAATCTTCTTAAAATGCGTTTATATTAAATACGATTTTGTGAATTATATGAAAGTTTCTGTTCGCAACATAGAAATTAATCGTAAAGACAAATTTTCATTTGCTTTATAAAAATTCTTGAGTGAAAAATCATTTATATATATGTTATATAAAAATTTATTTCCTTCGTATCTTTCCATTTTATTCGCATTAATATTTTAAAATTAATCTAACTTCTGTCATAGTCAGTATTTCCTTAATTCTTAATAATATCTATTCCTATTTAAAGTCCTTTTAAAAGTAAATATCCGTATATTAATAATTATTTTATTCCAAATCTTAATCTAAAATTTAAGATCATTCGTAGCTTTTATCAGTTCCCCAATCTATAAAATTCTGAGACGCGTTCTCATTTCGAATGTTTTTTAAAAGCCATTTTCTTATTATTATTATTATTATTGCTCTGATTTTTTCGCGCGCTTGGGATTTTAACTTCAAAATTTCTCCGCACCAAAGTACGGGATTCTTTACCGTCTTTGCTCCTCCTTCGCACCTCATTTGCTGGGCTGGAGCTAGCTTCTCACTCATTGGGTTGTGCGCTCGTGACGTAATTTCTGTATATCTCCGCGGAGAGAACAAAACTCGCCCGCACCGGTCGGATCACGAGATTTTTTGACGTTTTCGGAAGCTAAACAAATATGTGTCTGGTATTTTTAATTCCGTAGAATATTCAACTGGCCCAGTAACATCTTAATTCAATGAAGTGAAGCAACGTTAGCCCGAGGGCTATAAGTTTTAGACCTTTGGGAATTGTTTCTGTGTTGTTCGTCTTCTAATAAAATTATTTGTCTGGAGATTGGCTGGATTTATTGGAAAACTTTGGTGGACTCATTTCATTGCCTTCTACTTCGCCATACTCGCTAATATCGACTGCAACTTGCTATATCGTTGAAGGACTGCCATCTTTTCATCGAATATTATTCATCGTAATATCTCAACCTCGTCAAAATGCTACACATATATATATATATATATGATCATAGCTGCACAAAAAACCTTTTTATTCATTAGTAACTATTTCGGTGATAACTTCTAATGTAAATTAAGATAATATTCTTAAATATATTATCTTATATAATGTTCCTTAAAAGTTGTACAACTGGTGTTATTATTTTTATCATGTTTCATATGTCTATCTCAACAAAAATAAACATTTCAAACTTCCGTTATACGAGGTTACCAGAAGAACGCCAATAAAAACACCAAATCGCCAGCTCCATTACCGGAGATGACGTCAAAAACATGGACTCACGTGACTCGTTGCCATCTACTGGAACTCTCTATAGTAGGACACTTTAAAAGATTGAAATGACGTAATGATTTTAAACTGTAATATAGTAGTGCACTTTAAAAGATTGAAATGACGTAATTAACATTTTCCATTAAATTTATGTTGTAAAAAATGTATTTTTGGTTTATTTTAATTGTTGTGTAGAAATACGATTTTCTTTATGTTTCCAAAATGGCAACGGAAAATACTAGCTTGGCGCAGTCTTGGAAATCGCGCCAACCAAACAGTCGCCAATCTTTTGTTTACATTTCCGCGTGAGTGTAAAGCATCAGTTCCAACAAATTTTCTTGAAAGCAGGTTGAAGAGTCCTAAATATTATCAAAAGTAACAATAGTATAGTTAGGGGAGCGTATAGTCTAGTCATATGTGAATTGAGCTTATAGTGACCAGCGCCTGTTTGCGTCTTATGCAATCTATTTAATATTAATATGTTGGACAAAATAACAATAAAAAAATAAACAAGTAAATAAATAAGCATATAGGAAGTGGAAAACTTAAGAAAATAAAACTATTCAATATTTTTTGTCAAGAAAATCACATTTATCAATTGCACTTTATAAGAAAACAATAAATCTGTCCAATATATAAACAGAAAAATTATGCGTCACGCATAGATTATGAAACACTTTCCAACAAACACTTTCAGCCTAAATCTGTAAATCTATAGCAAAACCTCACTACTAGTAATAGGATAAATAATTTAGAAAACGTATACACTATATTGTCAAAGGTGACCGGTCACTTGCGATTTTAGATGTTTTGTTAACTATCTAGAAAAATACACGAGGAATTAACCTGAAACTGCAGGTGTGTAAACAGTATAGTATATTTCCACGAAGATTTTTTCCCAAAACCCCATAGGGGACTGTCAACAAATTGAAAAAGAACGAATATCTTTTAGATTACCCTGTAAAAACTAATGTAGCAAAAGCGTTCAAACTCGAGATGTCGAGATTATTAATAAGTGGCTTATTGTAATACACTGTGTTCAGTTTTATGAGGATAGCATGTAAACTCGAAGAGAAATTAAGGTTTTTATAAAAACAGTCCCAAATTTCACCAAGTTTTTTGCTTATAATTTGCAGAGTTCTTAATATAAAAAAAAAAAAAAAGTTATTTTGTGAAAATATGTCAAACAACATTGTACATAATACTCTGCAATCGGTATTAAAAAATAATAAAAATTGGATGAAAAATGAGCAGGTTTACTAAAAAATGTTTCACTGTGCATGCGCGAATGCAATCAAAATATAATATGCATAATGTATTAGCTAAGTATATAGAGCAACTTTTGTGAAAGTCTCAAACTCATAGCTGGAAAATTCTGAAAATTATCGTCGATAGAATAAGCTCGAGATACGTTGTTCCCAAAAAGAAGCAAAAAAGATGAGGGGTTGTATCAGATATCTGTTGATTAGTGCCAAGATAACGTACACAATATTGCACGTACATATTGCATATTTGGATACAACCCCTCATCTTTTTGCTTCCTTTTGGGAACAACGGATTTCGAGCTTATTCTATCGACGATAATTTTCAGAATTTTCAAGCTATGATTTTGAGACTTTCACAAAAGTTGCTCTATATACTTAGCTAATACATTATGCATATTTTATTTTGATTGCATTCGCGCATGCGCAGTGAAACATTTTTTAGTAAACCTGCTCATTTTTCATCCAATTTTTATTATTTTTTAATACAGATTGCAGAGTATTATGTACAATGTTGTTTGACATATTTTCTCAAAATAACTTTTTTTTATATTAAGAACTCTGCAAATTATAAGCAAAAAACTTGCCGAAATTTGAGTCGGTTTTTATAAAAACCTTAATTTCTCTACGAGTATACATGCTATCTTCATAAAAATTAACACAGTATATTACAATAAATCACTTATTAATAATCTCGAGTTTGAACACTTTTGCTACATTAGGTTTTACAGGGTAATCCAAAAGATATTCGTTTTTGTTTTCAATTTGTTGACAGTCCCCTATGGGGTTTCGGAAAAAAATATTCACGGAAATATATAAGCTATACTATACTGTTTACACACCTGCAGTTTCAGGTTAATTCCTCATGTATTTTTCTAGATAGTTAACAAAACGTGTAAAATCGCAAGTGACCAATCACCTTTGGCAATATAGTGTATATATCACAGTTGGAAAACCCAATTTCAACAATTAACGTCCAGAGTCGGTAAGAATCTTTATGGGGGCCATCTGTATGATCTATAGATTTGTTACACTCCATAGGGTTTACTAAAATTTAATTCCGCTATACAAAGCAATATGTTTACCATTGAACTGTAATGTATGTAACGGAATACTTTTGACTGCCCCTTTAAACGAACTATAAATGTAAAACTTATCATTAATAAAACACTTCATTTTCTATAGCGATGATACTATTGGAAACGTCAGTAACAGAAATATAACAGGACAATCCGTGTATATTTTAGAGTACGAATTAGACAAAAACGAAGTCATAAACACTTTTAAACATTTTACAGTCATAAACTGTATAAGAAACCGTTAAAAATGAGTATATAAAATAGGAATTGTTACTTTGCAGATGTATACTAAAGAAATAGATAAACAAATATATTTAAAAAAAAAACCCATAAGTTTAAAATACGTACATAGCATAAGAGTATAAAATAGGAGCCGTTTTAAATATTTAAATATAAATTTAATAGAAAAAATAGTTCAGGGAATTGAACTAATCTCATTTTTAATAATGAAAAAGAATATCATTTAGAAACTGAGAGAGAACTGTTTTTTAGAACTATTTTTTAGATGTATATATGAGAAATAAAAAAAAATATATATATTAAAATATATTAAATAGGAACAAATCATAAGTATAATAGAAACCATTATAAACATTATATGATAAATAGGTAAATAAATATTTAAACAGTAAAAAATCACTTTATGAACTTGACTTTTCGCGCTCTCATTAATGAAAAATCTCTAATAATGTCATTGAATCAAACTGATTCAAAATATCAGATTCTATTGACAGAGTGGCAAGATTTGAAAGCCCTTGTGGAATGTCAATATTTTTTTTATGATTTTAAGCTTTAAAAATGACGCTACCGATACCGGCAATGTTAAAAGAAATTGTAAAGTTTAGGTCGTTTTCATTAATATATTGAATAATATGATATATATCGGTCTTAAAATTGGAAATAGATGACTGGCAATGCAAAATGTCTTCACATAAACCCTCGGCATCAATGTCTGTTTGGTTTTTGCGGGTCAATTTTTTGCTGTAACTTTTTACAACAAGATAATAAAAGATTCTTTATTTTGTAAAGTACTTGACATATACAAAAACTGAAAGGAATGCTCTTTTAACAAAGTAAACCTTTCCTGTAAAGAAGCTAATGACGGAGGAAAAAATTGCTTTAAATGAAATTTCAGGATTTCCTAAATTTTCATCTTCATGTTCATAATCAAGCTGTTTTGTCTTTTTACGTCGTCTCAGTGTTTTTTTACTAAAAGATATACATTCAGCGTCAATTTCTTTTGCAACGAATATTGAAGTTTCTACTACTTTTTCGAAGCTGTCATCAGATCTATGGTCATTTAAAAACTTATTTAGATCATCGAGTGCATCTAATGCACCTTGGACATTCATAGATAAAATCTGCAATACTTTGACAAAATTAACTCTGTTTAAAATATTATGCCAAATTTTAACAGAACAAATAAACGGCAGTGTAGCAATTTTTTCAGATAGCTTGATATTTGATTTGTTTGATTAAAAAAAAAAAAAAAAAAAAAAAAAAAAAACTATTTTATTAAAATTCACTAAAATGTAGAAACAAAATATATTTTGAATGCATTAACCCCTTTAGGGGCAAAGCACTCTCGGAGCTAAAATATTGAAATGATTGATTGACACCAAGATTCACGAACGAATTTATTTTAAAATAAGTAAAAGCTATCCTTCATGTACCTCATAAATTCAAAATTTGATTGTAAAATTCCGATGTCATTGTGGTATTTTGGGATTAAAATTAAGTGGTATATATAATATACCGGCGCCTATGGTTGAATTTATCGTGTTCATTTATGCATATAGAAGAGTTATCGTGGGAAGTAAGTTCAGGGGGTTGATTATTGAGAAAATGTTGGAGTTGGCGAATCCTTTGAAAAGACCTAAAGGATTTACTTTTACGGAGTGAAATAATTTGTTAAAACAAGAAGGTATAGTGGCACTTGGTTGTTTTGGCAATCCGCAGAGTGCGTTTCCTGGGTACTGAAGTACTAAACTGGAGTGTAGTTTTCCCTTATATTTTGTATGGTGAAGCAAGGAAGACGAAAATCACATCACTAGAGTTAATGTTCTTTAATTGGAGAAAGATGTCACACTTCACAATCTTCCATAATAGTAATATTTTGATCAATCAAAGTTTCAGATTTTTTTAAATGAATCTGATGAATATTGGTGAGGTGACATTTTAAATTTAAAGTCAGGGGTGAAGAACACAAACATAATCCAAAGAATAATCCAGAAATGCTGTTGAACGGGTCCGATCAAGTTCACGTAATCCAAAGAGTTTTAAGAACATCAAGGTGATTTTTCATTATAAAACCAAAGGGTGGCCAAAGGGGCCAAGACATTTTTAGATGTTTATGAGATGAAGATCAGAGGGCAAGTGTTCTATCCGATATGAAAGTGGGCGCAAGGAAAAACACGCCAAGCGAGATACATTTCAAGCCAAGAGAATCGCATTTTTTTGCGTGTGAAATGTAACCGTTACTTATACACATATCAACTTCATAATTGACGTCATTGGAAGGGAAAAAATCTTTTGGCGAAGATTGCACTTTGGCTAAAAAGAGAGATTAAGAATTTTACCGTTAATTATTGTTTTGGGAACAGGGCTTTCGAGGAATGCAGCAAAGGCGCCATTGGAATGCTTTAAGCATCTGGATACAATATGCAAGACAAAGCTGACCATGAAAAGGAAAACATTTTATGCCTTGTATAATTTCATTTCTTTTGATATGTGGGAGACCGAATAAGTACGTTAATGATAATTTAAAAACAATATGCATGATTTTGACTAAAAGTCTTTCGTTGAAAGAGAAAGATAAAAAGGGTGCGCTTTTTAACAGCCGGGAATGTATATGAATTACGATTATGCAGAAAGGGGAAAATATATTTGATAAAATACATAAAATATAGATTGCTTTAATTTTTTGAAAGGAATATATATGGTATCTTTACCATATATATATCACCCCTTCACAAGATTTTGAAAAATTTAGAATGTCACCCTGTAAATATAATACAAAATATCAAAGCAGAATAATAATAATAATAATAAAATAAGTATGCATACAATAATGTAAATAATAATATGTAGTACTACAATAATATCTTCATATTAGTATGATAAATGGCCATACATTTTTCAAATTGCAGCAAAATATACTTTTAAAGTCTTTGAAAAGTCTTTTATCCATATTAGAACTAATGTTAGCTGCAAACATATTTTTTTTTGTTTGTTTTCTTGCAAGTTTATTCATTTTACAATATGATGGTGCACCTATATAAATAAACTCTTAATTGTTCATTTTTTCTTTTTTTTTTTAACACAGTCTTTAAAAAGAGTTCAAGAATGAAAAATTACAGCTGCATTTTTCTTTGAAGGTTTTCTCACGTGATTTTATTTATCAACAAACATGAGCATGCTAAATGAGTCTTTAGTGCACAAAATTTTTTTGTATTTGCTTAAAAAGTTCACAAGTTTGCACTATATTATTAAAAATCTTAAATGAAATGTAAATACAAAAATTTCAAAATAAAGAAACACAATTACAATTATACAATGATAATATAGAGATTATGAAAAAAATATATATATGAAAAATGTAAAAATATTTTTTTTTTCGTGTAAAGACACAGGAGAGATAAAAATGATGCAAGACATGGGCATCGATAAAAACATCTCCACTTAAACTTGTTGTAATAACAAGGAAGAGACCGCAGTTTAGGACATTGGTCATATTCGGGACAGGGCGTATTTAGGGAGAGGGGTTTATTTTTGGTAAACCCCCCTTGCTCCGCACATATTTGGAAACTCCGCCTATGATTGGAGCGACTCGTGTTCATCTACGGGTTTGAAAAAATAGTAAAATTGGGTATACCAATTTTAACAAAGTTTTGCTCTCATACACAATGGAATAAAGACCCCCACATGGGTAATAATTTTGAACGGGGCTTATTCCGCAAGGGCGAATAAAAACTAAAAAAAATGCAAAATAAATCAAAGTTTTTTTTGTTCAAAAACCTAAAAATCCTTCCATAGACACGTTCTAGAGTGAAGAGAGCATAAAGTCACATTCGGGATAAATATATATTGTTTCGAAAATTAAATTATCAAAATAATTCATTTATTTTAAGTCATTTAAAAATTCAAAGATTAAATTAAAAGGAAAATGAGTATTAAATTCAAATGAGATAATTAATTTGATTTTTTTTTTTTTTTTTTTTTTTTTTACAAAATGCTAAGTATGCTTACAAATGCAGAGAGTGTTAATAGAATTATCAAATGTTTAAATTTATAACAATACCTATTATTCTTAATTTATATTATCTATATATTTTATTTATTTATTTATTTATCCATTTATTTATTTATTTTTATTTTTATTTTATTTTTTTAACAAGATTTTAAATTATACGAACTTGCTAAACAAGAATATGGGTGGAAAAAAAATCTTTTGCCAAATAAACAAGTTCTGCAGTACTGCTACATAACACATAAACAATGGACCAGCCATATGACAATAAAAACAAATAATACAATACTACATAACATACATGCATAAATACACCTGTTACCATGGATAAGGAGCATTTATGAATCTGGCAACAGAAAATTTTATATTCATATTAATATTTTATCACCTTTCGAGGACGTAAATTATAGGAATGAGCACTTTGTTCAATATTGTTATTACTAGGAGTATTGTTATGAACATTATGATAATTTAAGTCAAATAAATGGTTATTTCTAGGAGGTGCAAGTAAAAGTCTGTCAATATGAACTCTGAAAATTGAATTGTTAATATGAGAATTCAGTTGTTGAATTGAAAAAGAAACAGGTGAGTGTTTCTTAACAACTACATAAGGTCCTGTATACCTTGGCTTAAATTTATCTGATGATTTTAGGTATACAATGTCTTTCTCAGTAATTGGCCTGAGTTTTGCCTTTTTTTTATGATATTCGTTTCTTTTAATTTGAGATGCTTTTATGTTATCATAAGCTTTGTTGTAAATACCATTTAAATCATGAAGGAGATTGTAAAAGTCTACATTTTGGTCTAGAAAGGGTTGATTAGCATTTAAATAATATGTATCAAATATTAGAGATAATTCGCGTCCAAAATGTAAAAGATTCGGAGAGAAAGAATTAGAAGAATGTTTAGAACCATTATAGAGATTTTTATGAATAGCAATGGCATTTTCAAAGGAATGTCCTTCTTCTTGCAACTTAATTTTAATGTCCGAAGGTAAACAAAACATTAATTTAACGTATTTTATTTTATTTAATGCATCCCTGTCATGAATTTCGGGATATACCTTTGATACAAGGACATTAATTCTATGAGCAAAATTTTTTACTGTCTCCTGTGGAAACATTGTTAAACAATTTAAATCATTTAAAGTTGCAACCGAAGAATTCTGTGAAAAGAATTTTTGAATGCGATCGCGAATGAACTCAAAATCTTGTGCGTTATAAAGTACAGGGTCCTCCAAATAATATTTTTTTGGCGGGACCTTTCAGTTTATTCTTAAGATAATCGATAGTTTGTTCATTAGTTATTTCCTTAATTTTCTGATAAGTTAAAATTTGGTTACAGAAATGGTCAACTAAATCTGAGTCTCCGTAATAGTCATCAACAACATAATCACAATTTTTAGAATAAGCCATAGTGATATCACCTTAAAAGTTTAATTTTTTTTTTTTTTTTTTTTTTTTTTAGACACAGGTAAAATATCATAAAACAAGAAAAATAAAAAGAGCAACAATTTAAACAAGCCAACTTGATAATTTATTTAAAAAAAAAATCATTAAATATTTAATCATAGAAAACTTCAAGAAAATTTAACTATTAAAAAGATTGGTTTTAAATACTGAAAAAAATATAAGATAGTAAAATAGAGCATATGAGAAAAACATATTTTTCCGTCATAAAATTGTCATATAAAATGCAAAATAAAGTCTCTATGAGTGTAAAAGAGCACTTTTATCTTACCTGTACCTAATAAAACTTATTATAATCTATTAAAACCTTTTTGAAATATTTACAGTATAAGATTTTTATTAAATAATTAAAAGTTCAATTTCTTTTTTTTAATCAACCTTTTACAAGAAAAATTCTTACCTCTGAACATATCCATGCGCTTTTCTGCAAATAATATCAATATAAAAAAAAGCACTGCAAATTCTTAACAAAAACACTGAAAATCCTTAAAAATAAAAGAATGATATCTTCTATATTAATCTTTCATTACCGCGTATTCTCAAATCACTTTTAGTATTATTCTTTGAGTCAGAAACAATAAGAAAAACTACGATGAAAAATATATTGTGGTTAAGTAGTATTTGGAACACATGAAATCATTTGATGAATGAATAAGCGTCGAAGACCAAAGTTCTTCCCAGATAATGATAATTCTAGCTAGCACAGCGTAATTGGGAATCGAATTATTCAGTATTCTTTTAGTTCACAGTTACACGGCAATTTGAAAAAGTTTTTCGATGATTGAGGAAAGAATAAATAAAAAGAACATAGTAGAAGTTCACGATAAAATAGGATATTCAATGTAGATGCGGGCGCAGATTTTATGAATGAAAACATCACTAATTGAAAAAAACCACATGTTCAAAAGCACTTGTTGAAAGACCTAGATTGCAGATTCTCGAACTGCCGAAGAAAAAAAAAAAAGGCACAAAAATGCACGTCTTATACGATGAATATATTTCACAATAGTACTTTGCGTACACCTTATGGAATAAATGATTCAGGAAAAAAAAGGTTTCTCATCCTAAGAGCTCGGATATCTTTAGTTATATGATCCACATTTGCATATCTCACGGAAAATGGTTAAGTTTGAAGATAGTAACTTTTGATGATGAGTAAAAGAACAATCACAAGCAGCCTCCAACACAAGCATTTTCAGAATGAAAAAAATAGTCAGAAAAGTTGCAAATTAAAAGTTTTGTTTTTTCGTTTTGTGGCCCCAATGACACACCCTTTAGAAATTGTCGTGCGAAAACGATCACATCCAGTTCAAAAGTCCGGCACCAATGCATATGATAGAATTTTATCGTGTTCATTTATGCATATAGAAGAGTTATCGTGGGAAGTAAGTTCAGGGGGTTGATTATTGAGAAAATGTTGGAGTTGGCGAATCCTTTAAGACCTAAAGGATTTACTTTTACGGAGTGAAATAATTTGTTAAAACAAGAAGGTATAGTGGCACTTGGTTGTTTTGGCAATCCGCAGAGTGCGTTTCCTGGGTACTGAAGTACTAAACTGGAGTGTAGTTTTCCCTTATATTTTGTATGGTGAAGCAAGGAAGACGAAAATCACATCACTAGAGTTAATGTTCTTTAATTGGAGAAAGATGTCACACTTCACAATCTTCCATAATAGTAATATTTTGATCAATCAAAGTTTCAGATTTTTTTAAATGAATCTGATGAATATTGGTGAGGTGACATTTTAAATTTAAAGTCAGGGGTGAAGAACACAAACATAATCCAAAGAATAATCCAGAAATGCTGTTGAACGGGTCCGATCAAGTTCACGTAATCCAAAGAGTTTTAAGAACATCAAGGTGATTTTTCATTATAAAACCAAAGGGTGGCCAAAGGGGCCAAGACATTTTTAGATGTTTATGAGATGAAGATCAGAGGGCAAGTGTTCTATCCGATATGAAAGTGGGCGCAAGGAAAAACACGCCAAGCGAGATACATTTCAAGCCAAGAGAATCGCATTTTTTTGCGTGTGAAATGTAACCGTTACTTATACACATATCAACTTCATAATTGACGTCATTGGAAGGGAAAAAATCTTTTGGCGAAGATTGCACTTTGGCTAAAAAGAGAGATTAAGAATTTTACCGTTAATTATTGTTTTGGGAACAGGGCTTTCGAGGAATGCAGCAAAGGCGCCATTGGAATGCTTTAAGCATCTGGATACAATATGCAAGACAAAGCTGACCATGAAAAGGAAAACATTTTATGCCTTGTATAATTTCATTTCTTTTGATATGTGGGAGACCGAATAAGTACGTTAATGATAATTTAAAAACAATATGCATGATTTTGACTAAAAGTCTTTCGTTGAAAGAGAAAGATAAAAAGGGTGCGCTTTTTAACAGCCGGGAATGTATATGAATTACGATTATGCAGAAAGGGGAAAATGTATTTGATAAAATACATAAAATATAGATTGCTTTAATTTTTTGAAAGGAATATATATGGTATCTTTACCATAGCGCCCTTCAAGGGGTTAAAAAGAAGAGTCAAAATTTGACGCTATCGTGGTAACCCTGTCTAGTACCTTTCAACAAATACTCATTGTTGAAAGAAATCAAACTATAATTGTGTAACCATTTTTACGAAATAGGGTGATACTTTTTTTAAATTTTAAATTTGCTCCCACCTCCCCCGTTGTCCCCCTTAGGGATCGAATAATAAAAAAAAAAACAGTGTCCAATTCATGTTTTGCCCTCAGGAATACATATGTATTCCAAATTTCTAAGATCTATGTCAACAGGAAGTGGGTGAAAAACAGTACTGAATTCAGACACTTTTCCCCGGGAGGGATTTCTGTGGCTCCGGGGGGGGGGATTACAGAGTTCCAGGGGGGAAATTGCATTTTTTAACCATTAAAAGCATAAAATCTCAAATCGGCCGGGGGATGTCTCCCCTCCCCCCCGGGCCACCCCTTGAATTTAACACTGGTAAACAATGAGTAACAAGATTTGACTGCCACATACCATGCAGAATTGTAAGTTAAAAGAAAGCATGTAATAAAAAGAATGGATTTAAATTTGGATTAACTAGTATTTCGAATTGAACTATCCAAGTTCGCATTAAGAAAAGCCAAATATATAATGTCAAATGTATATGTAAGGAATGATTAACTTACCTTATTATATTAATGAAGCATTGAAATTAAATATACTTTCTAGGTCCAATTACAAAATATATACTTTTAATCTCTGATTACATCTGCTTTTACAGCGGAAGGGTGACTAAATATGCAAGCTCTTCTAAACTTTCTATCTCAGCAAATGCGAGTTTAAACATACTACAGCGCAATAAAATTCCCGCCAATACATTGTTGCAGGATTTGTCTAGGCTAGAAAGAAATATTTGTATTTTAAACAGGAAAGGACAGCATGATTCTATATTCAATCTATTTTGATAAAAAAGCTCCTAATTTTTGTTGTTGTTGTTGTAGTTAGTTTTAAGCAAATTAAGTATTTTTTTTTAAATGAGACATTTTATTTATTTGTAGATTATCGTAGAACAAATAATTTTATTTGCTTCAAAATGTTTCCTAAAAAAAAAAAAAAAAAAAAAAAAAAATCGTATTACATTTATAAGCACACTAGTATGCTTCAGTATATTACAAAATATTTTCAAAGAATTGAAAAAAAGTTTGAAGCAAAATCCATTGGATGTAAGTGTAAGCTTTTTTAGCTTACACTAAAATTAACTTTTTGTTTGCTTTTCAGATTGAAGTCATAACTTATAAGTTTAAATAAATAATTAAAAACCACAATTTAATCCAAAATTATAAAAAACTATTAATTTCTTTTCCCCGCCACTTTATTGATATTTCAAATGCATCGGTACCGTTTCATTTTGTATACCATACTTGGAATATTTCAAATATATATTACAAATGCTCAAAACGGGAGTAAAAAACCGTAATTTTTTTAAGAGTCTAAAGGAAAATATAAAGCCTGTATTAACATAAAATGTTTAGAATATTGTATTCAGAGTATTAAATAAGTATATTTTAGTAATTTTAACATTATTTGCAGAGTTCAAAAATAAAAATATACGAATAGCGAAAACACATATTACATCGAATTTGCATATAATAACTAGGAATACTATTAAAGTGATTTGGAATCTAGTAGCGTTCTTCCTTTTTTTTAAATGTATTACATTTTGAGTTATACGCTTGTTTTATTTAATTATTGTTTGAGCTATATATGTAGCCAATTGCTGTTTCATGACGACCTTCCTTGGGTATCGCCTACCGAAATTTGGTTTAAATCATCAAATTTCACAGCATTTCCTGAAAGAAAATTTTCTTTGTGTTTATGAAAAAGTGTCAAATGTTATTCAATTTCACAGTTTCTGTATAAGAGAATCAGAGCCGTAGCTTGAAAATTTCGTTGTTGTTGTTGTTGGTGTGTGTGTGTGGGGGGGGGGGGGAAGTACCCGACGTTTCGCTACCTCTTTTTATTACTTTCAAATACCCCTCATTTTCTCGCAGATTTTAAGGAGGGGGGGGGGGATACCTATGCACCTTTAGTTACCTCTTAGTTACTTGCTTGTAGCTTTTATTTGTTTAATGTTAAATCTATAGAACCGTTCTTTTCAAAATTTTGATTAAAATTTCAATATTTTAAAATGTTTCTGTTTCCATGCATAACCTGTTTGCCAATATGCGAACAGTAAGATAAAAGTGTTGCATGTTTTGAATGATGGGCCCTCCCATGTAGTGTGCGTCCCTGCATACTGAAAGGTTGGACAAGCCTGGTCTAACTAAGATGCCCAACGCGACAACCACGGGTGTCCTTTCGAAATTTTAATGTTACTAGGTTTTTCGAAAAAAATATTTCAGCGCCCCTTGAATACATTGGATGGGAACCCTCCCCCCTCCTTAAACTACGGCGATGAAGAGCATCTGTCATTTGTATACGTCTTAAGAATAAAAATGAATTTATTAAATGTATCAACAATAAACCAATCTCGATTTACGTACAGTTTTAATAAATTTAAATTGAATTTTCAAATATTTCTACCTCGCCTAAAATCTTTGGCGCCTTTACAATTCCGGCGCCTGAGTGCACACTGGCACACATTGCACACTGGGTCGGCCCGCCCCTGAGTATAGTTTGTTAAAGCTAAATAAAAAAAATATTATCGAATTTTTAATCCATCGCAATATATATATTGGGAACAGCTTTCGCATTCGCCCGCGGTCCGCCATTTTGTTTTAAAAACCAAAACATATTTACATAACAAGATCACTAATTATGATTAAAATATAGATAAAATGCTTAAGTGATTCAATCAAGTATCAATGAAATGTTACATAATCACATAATAAGATCACTAATTATGATTAAAACATAGATAAAATGCTTAAGTGATTACAGATTAATTACTTAAGCATTTTATCTATATCTCAAAACATAGTTGTTTCGGTTCTCATTTCCAAAATAATTTTCATCCCTATTTTGTTATTATAAACACGTTATTTAATTTTATTGACTAATTTATTTATACTTAATAATAAAAGTTAAAATGTTTTGATTTAAAAATCAACATGGCTGACCGCGGGTGAGTTCCAAAGCTTAGCCATATAGCGTTAAAAAAAACCCATAATATAGTGAAAAAGTTAAACCTGTTGCAAGGCTGTAGCCAATGAGGCAGTCAAGAGGGTTTCATCCCCCCTCCGAAATTTCTGTCAGGATGACTCTAATATAAATATCACTCAAGAGGGTCAGGATTCAAAAACTAAAATTCTACGTTAACATATCTTTATTTTTTTTTAAATTCCGTTAGTATGTTAAAAAAAAAACCCCTGACGGCTCATCCTACAGGCACAGGCAGATTTCGAAGACACAGACCGTAAGGCGCCTGTTTGTTGGGAATTGCGGAAGAAATGACCCTTCTGCCATGATGCTACAGTTGGAACCGTCCACTTCGAAACCTAACTTGTTTGCAGGCGGAGCCAGCAGGGATTTTTTTGTTTTTAATTTTTTATTGCTATAAGGGTTGGTCCCATAAAAAACTTGTCAATATAAAAGTTTTAGATAATATTAAGAGGGGTTATAATAAACTAAGTGGATTTTATATTTTTTGCATGGACGAAGTTATGAATTTTTTTCGAAACCCCCCTTTCTTCCACACCTTGGGGTCATTTTTAATGATATCAAAAATCTGTCCTACATACATTTTCGGCCCTTTTCCTAGAAGTAATAATAACTTTAAACGGATCCGATACGTATCCTAATTAAGTAATTATGTTTTTTTTCTGTTTTCACAAAAAGCCCCCAGTTTCCACCCCTCCCTGGTCCGATTTTGCTCGTTAACGAACTTGACCGAGATTTTATGCCCCTTGATTTTATGTATCCGTTTGGAAGAGATGTGTGCAGAATTATTGCAGTTATCGTGTCCATAAAAAAGTGACATAGATAGATAGATAGATGGATGGATCAGATAGATAAAGTTTTGAACTGGGGGTGGTTTTGGGTTCTGGGAGTCATGATCGGCGTAGATCTGCAAATTTTTTTCAAAAATTCCAACTTAGGTGAGAATGTAATAGGTAATATTTCTTACGAAATCTACCTAAAAAAAAAATAAATGCAATTTCTAATAAATCTTTAAAATAAATTCGATTTTTTTAGAGTGGAACTCTATAAAAGCAGTATGTCAAAATAAATACCAGCTTAATATAGATCGTCAGACTTGTTTAGCCAAAATTTTTATTTAAAGTACTAGGGGGGGGGGGGGGCTCACCCCCTTGCTCGCTACGCCCTCCAATCCCCTGCGTAATCGCTTCGCGATACTGACTGGTGTCGCGCAGCAATTCCTATTTTCTAGAAGATAAGACAAAAAAAGCTGGGAAGATCTACGCAGATTTTCATTGGTCCATTTCCAAATCGTTTGGCACATTACCAAACATCATGTATACAAATAAAAATATATTTTGTATTTAATTGTAAGGAAAAAAATGGCATCAAAAATGCATAATCAGAAAATAAACCCAGCGTACAATATTCCTCTGACGTCACAATAAATATGAATTTTGATTCGCTTATAAAAATAAAGTGTACGCGGATAAATATTTTTACCGAAATTTAACTAGCAAGTAAAAAAAAGCCGCCTAAAAGCCACGTTGTCTTTAATATTTATTATTTCTCTTTTATCCTCGCAGCAGTGGAAATTTAAAAAAAGGCCGGAAAGTGCTACGCAGAGTTTCATTGTCCATTTCCAAATCGTTTGGCACTTTTCCAAATCGTTGTTTTTTTGTTTTTTTTTTAATATAGAACGATTCACAAAGCTTGGCTGTTCCTCCGACGCATGTCACTGGCAATAAAACATAGGTACAAAAAGTTTCAAACATTCATTTCGGTGATGCTAACGTAAGCAAATCACCGAACAAGCATTTAAATGAAATTACAATTTTATTGACAATTTAAAACGCCTGCATTTTCATTTATAATTACAGTAAATTTAAATATTTGAACACAGAATAAAGCTTATTATAGAATTCTTAACACTTGCCTCTATTCAATGAGTTAAAAAAACAACAACAAAAACAAAAAAACAAATCTAAAATAAGACAATAACAAATTCTGGACATCCCCCTCCGGAATATTTCTCTGGTCTTATGCAGTGGTTTAATAAGAATAAAATATTGAATCCTCCCTCACACTTTTTCCAAAGTAAATTAAGAATAGCTGGCAAAATAACGCTCTTATTTTTTTTTTCTTAATTTAATGCAATTGGACTCGAAAATTGTTTAAATTGTTCGTCACTTATATATAAATAACGAATATTGCATAATTGATTAATAACCATGGTAATAGAATGTCTCCAATCTATTTATATCTCCCTGGTCCTTGATTAATAAAGAGACTGAAAATTGGCTGGTGCTCCTATGTATTTTTAATATTAAAAGCTGCAAATTTCAAATATTTTTACATTATTTTTTACAATTTAGAATATATGTATCGAGTGAATAAATAAAAGTTTATTAAAATACATTAGTTACTTGCTAAAAGCTGTTAATTTCTAGAAATTTGTTGGATTTCTGCTTATGCATGTTTACTAACTTTTACGTATTTTGCCAAATCACTATACTTTCATGTTCAGCTCTGTGATTTTACCAAATTTCTTTCATCGGCTTTTACTTCTTGTTTCCTCCATGTCTATAAATTAGTTTAATAGAGGGCGCAACAGAGCGCATGAAAACTGTAATGATGAGCGGGAAGAGATCCCGCCAGTTCTGTGATCAGCCTTGGACGTAAGCGCAGCGAACCCACCGCTGCCTGTCATTTCATCTTTATTTTGTAAATAAATTGTGTGTTTTAACATGAAGTTTCATTAACGAAAATCACAACGTAATAATACAGTCCACTGAAAATCGCCGGATCACTTCTTTTTCTAAATCATGGCTTTTTTGCTAACAAAATTGATTTTATTAATTTACTAGGATTATTTATATATCCCCCCCCCCTTTCTAAATGGACTGCTGGTGCAGGATCCGCCTTTGGAATAATTTTATCGCTGCTTAATACCAACCAAATCCAATGCCAACATTCAGAGTCCCCCACCAGTGGCTGAGGTTCTGCTCTCAAAGTTGGTAGACGGGAGGTGCTCGGCTCAAACCCCTGTCGCGCTCGTCTACCTATTCGTTCGGAGTTTTCCATGGTTTTCTTCGAACCTTGCCTTAAATACGGGTTAGGATCCCTTAGAAAGACCCCCACGGAGGGCACTTTTCCCAAGGGCTTATATCCCTCGTGTAGATAATCGGCCGCCATAAAATCAACCAACCAGCCAAGATTCAGTGTTAGATCTTCCCTCTCCAGAAAATTGTCTGATCTTCGATTTATTGATGATCTGGAACTGGAACTTCCTCCATGGAGCTGAAGAAATCGTTTAAAAATGTCTAAATTCAATATTGATACCAACTTTGAAAATTTGTAGTGAAAAAAAAAAAAAAAAAAAAAAAAAAAAAAAAAAAAAATCCCTCCTAAACAAGATCCGAAGATTCTCGAAAATGAAACAGTACGGAAAAATAAAAAAATTGCTGGTGCTGCCATCTAATATGTACCTTTGACATTTAAAGCTTCCAATTTCAAATATTTTTACATTACTTGTATAATTTAGAGTATATACTAGTACATATTTGTATAAATAAAGTGAATAAGAAATAGGTTTTATGTAAATTTAACTTGTAAATGTAATTTCTAAACGAAAATCGGTAGTTAAAACAAATCCTTCTCAATGATGTTAAAATATTCTTAAAAGTGAAACAGTGAACAGGTGAAAAAAAATACGCTGGTGCTGCCATCTACTGTGTACCTTTGATATTAAAAGTTTCCGATTTTAAATATTTTTACATTTGTTGTCACACAGTGTATAAATAATGTTAATGCGAAGTAGGTTTTAATTAAATTTAACTTGTAAATGGAATTTTTTAAGTGAAAATGGGGTACCTTTCCGTTACACCAACACCATTCTCGCCAGGCGTAACAATTGGCGCAAAAGAAAATTCACGTAAATTAAATCATTTGAAAAAAAAAAAAAAAATATGTTGGCAGAAAATATAACATTTATAAATACAACATTTGAAAGTGACAGACATTCACTAACTATTTTATTAAATAAATACATATACATACTTAAAATAATAATAATAATAATAACAAATAAATATTATACAATAAAGCAATAAAATAAAATCTGATTTAATCTGCAGTCACGAAATTGTAAATGTCTCTTAATTTCAATTTTTGAATGGAGGCATTCATGGTTTTTAATTGAAAACTTTATGTATTCAAAGTCCTGAAACAATTTTATTGCAACCGTCAAATGGTAAAAAAGTTCGAAGAAAACCATGGAAAGCTCCAAACGGTTAGGTCGACGAGCGCGACAGCGGTTTGAACCCAGCACCTCCTGTCAACCAGCTTTGAGAGCAGAACCTCTCAGCAACTGGTGTGGCAATAGTTTACATTACTTGTATAATTTAGAATACATGTACATCTATATATATATTTGTCTTACGTGGCGCGGAAATAGGGCTGAATTTCTACCTTATCGTTGGCAACAACCGTAGTTTCCAAAGCTCAGACCAATGAACAGACAAGATTGTGTTAGCTCCGCCTCCAATATGGCTGTCAGTGTCAGAGCAGTGAAAAAATTATTAAAAATAAAATAATATGAACGTAATCCAAAGCGTCTGAGATGATTCCTCATTTTAATTATGAGTAATATTGTTAATTTCAAATGAATTCTCAACTCTTATTTAGAGTTTATTTACGAATTTCACTCGCACAAAATATCGGAGATAATAAAATATAAACTTTTTAGAGTGCCCCTGCTGCCATCTGCAGCTGTTTTATTGAAGTAAAAATAATTTCTTTTTCCGAAATGTATAATCAATTAGAATAATAAAATGTCGAACAAAATTTAAACAATCATTGATGATAAACTATCTTCCTACCACGTAGTGTTTTTTTTATTTATTTTTTTTTTTTTATTTTTTTTTTTTTATGAATTAAGCCGTGCTGTACAATATTATAGGTGCAATAAGTTTTAAACTAATTATGTTTCCAAGATCCTTTTTTCATAGTATTTAAATGATTTATATGCACTTTAGTAGCATCAACTAAATGCATTTTTAGTTGTGTTTTCAACGGAGTTTTCAATTACTTTTTTGCATTAAAAAATTGTCAATTTCATACGTTCAAATGATTTATTGTAGTACTTATTCCGGCTAGAATTACTAGAAAAATAAAAAAACAGGGGCGAGCGAAGCGAGCTGGGACCGCGTAGCGGTCTCAATGTGAATTGCTTTGCAATTCACGGGGGGTTGACGAGCGTTAGCGAGTAGGAGGCTGAGCCCCCTAGTATTGTATAAACAAGGTTAATGAGAAATAGGTTTTAAGTAAATTTAACTTTTAAATGTAATTTTCTTAATGAAAATCGGTAGTTAAAAAAAATCCTCCTAAATGATACTAAAAATTTCTAGAAAGCCAAATAGTAGACAAGTAATATAGGCTAAAATATCTCTGGTGCTGCCATCTACACTGTAACTTTGATATTAAAAAGCTTCCAATTTCAAATATATATTAGTTGTATAATTTAGATTACATGTACGTATTGTATAAACAAGGTTAATGAGAAATAGGCTTTAAGTAAATTAAACTTGTAAATGTGATTTTTTCAAATAAGCATTTTGTTTACTTTTATTAAAATAATTCGTTGGAAAAACATTTTACTTTTAATTTTATTAAATAGGTACATACGATGAAAAATCGCGGCACAGATGTCATATACGCACCACGTTGTCGCGATTGCAACAAAATGGCAATTTTATGCCTCACAAGATAACCCGGTAATTTTTATTTTAATTCTATAAATTACTTTTAATATGTATATCAATATTTATTTACATCAAACTATTATTTATTTATTTATTTTTATTTCCTTTCTTAAAGTAATAGAAGCTATTTCGGTACTTCTCTATTATCCCGTCGACCACTTTTCTTAACAAAAAACTATTGCCCAAACTGTAACGTCCAATAAACGGGAGAACGTTGCCAGTGGAATATCAAAATAAATAAATAGGGTAAACAGTACAGTTATTGGCACTATATACAGTTATTGGCACCTTTGTATTCAAATGAAAATATTAAGGGAACTAAAAAAGTTTTGATGGTGAAAATAATTTTAATGAATAGTTCATTCTTTCTCAAGATCACATGAATAATATCATGGCTGAAAACCAAGTGCATCCTATTAAAAAAAAATAATGTTCAGAGGAGTGTCTCATCTTTTAGAAATAGTCACTTTTTTTTCATTATTTGTTAGTATACACTGTAGCAGTTTTTATTCAAAAATAGTACATTCTTTTTCATTTTTCTTCCTACTTTGATTGTTTTTGATAAATATATAGTATCTACAACTAAAATAGTATTGATTTGGTTTTAAAACTTACTAAGTATTTATTTGGCGTGGGTGCCAATTACTGCCTATGATAACTTTGACAAATCCAGTTACTGGCACCAGTGCCAATAACTATAAATGTCACAAAAAATTAAAATGAGGTATTTTGTGTTTTTTATTTTTAGTAATACATTTTTTAATGATTTACCAGTCTTTTTAAATTGAAATATAGAATTTTAATAGTTATTGGCCCCGGTGCCAAGTGACTCATCAAACTTCCAGTTAACATATTGTCATTTATTTAAATATATTTTTCTTTTAAATATAAAAATAACAACCTGAAATAATTTACTTGTATATATCAGGCTCTGGACTTGAATGTCCACCCATATAAAAGAATGGCGAATAATATTATCCACTCTGTGCCAAGTTCTTGGTTTATCTGAAAGTGGATGGATGACATTTATGGCACATATATTGATACCTTGCAACATTCAAAGGTTTAAAAATAGCATGGCAGGCACCTGTTTTAGAATGGTATAGGACAAATTTAGATGGCACCTTTACAAAGGAATATTTTGCACCAGTTCTTCCAAAAGCAATGACTTCAACTGATATCCTTTTTTGTCCAAAGCGGAAATGGAAAGAAATATTCGAAACTAAGAAAGCAGAAGACGAGTGAAAGGGAAGAAAACAAAAGCTGAACAAAAGTGCTGAAACAACTGAACAAAAGTGGCAAATTGTAGTTAGAAGAGTCGTCTGAATTAGACCTACAAATCAACCAACATTGTGATGAGAGTTCAAATGAATTTCCAGTTAATTGTCATGTTCTAGTTAAATATGATATCCTTGGATAGTAGAAATATGAGAACTACAAGCAGGGCTTATTTGTACCAGAGCTCAGCTCCGGTACTTCTGCGTTTTTAGTGAAAATTTAAATATTGGCCAGAATTCACCGGAGCTCATAAACACTGCGCTCCGGAGCCCAGTGCAATAACACAATCCTCTTTTCCCACCCCATCTCCAATCTTTTACCTTGTTTTGTATCAAAACACTTGTAATGTGTCGCTCACGTAAGGGAGATGAAATGGGCTTGATTTTTATTCTTCGGGTTTGGGCAGGCTCAAGCTCAATCTGTCTTAATTTCAAAATTTTATTTATTTCCATTTCAAATCATTTGAATGCGGTTTTGATCAGAATAAAGAGTCAACAGAAATAGTCTTTTTCTATTCAACTCTTTCCGAATCCTAATCCTGAGCTTATTGAATCGCAGAATTCTGCGATTCATTAACATTAAGATTAGGCAAAGGTTTCTGTTTGGAAGTCTAAAAAGTGGAATAGTGGATAGCTAAGTATACGCAGGAAGATGGATTGAAATTTTTTATTTTGCTAAATAAAAAAACATTTCTCAAACTAATGTATGAATACTTCAATCTGCATATTTATCCATGCAGATTGGGAGTAGTAGCTACAGGTGTTAGTACTGCAGAATATTAGGGCTCTGGTACTTTTTTTTTTCTTAGAAATTAAGCCCTGACTATAAGTAAGTAAATGGTAAAAAAAGGAGAGTCATGGCAATTTCCTGGAAAAAAAAGATTTATTATGGTATCCATTAAAATCTGTCATTAGGAGAATGGATACCCCACTGCTGAACAAAGTTTCAGAACATATTGAATAAAACTTTAAATCTTTTTGTAGCTTTTCTATGTTTCCAGTCAGTTGTACAAAAAAAGTCAATTTCATATGTATTTCACTTAATAGAATCAATTTTATTAGAATTAAAATGTACATGAAAATAGTGTATTGATTTCTTTTGTCTTTGCATTCATTCACATGACTTTTTGGAGGGTGCCAATAACTATGATTTCTGTCTTACATTAGTTTATATCTTTTAGCTATTTTACTTTTAGGTTCAGTTATTTTATTCACTCATTGTCAGAAAATAGCATCTTTAGTGGTTTTAAATTCAATTTTGGCTTCATTTTAGCTCTAAAAATTAAGTCACACATTCTCTCACTATAGAAAAGTTGCATTTTAGGTGCCAATAACTATACTGTTTACCCTAAATCATATATTAAGGACACAATTGTTATTTTAACGAACTCCTAAATCAGTAAAAGAGAGTGAAAAATACACGCAAATGTCTCATCTCTTGTTTTGGTACAAACTCGACAACTAAGTTTGATGCGCTCTGTATGTCGATTCCGGGATTTTGATATACTCTAATAATATCTATGGATAGTACTAGAACAATAAATTAAACATCAAACGTTAGGATAGGATTCATTTCCCTAGTAAAATAAGATAGTTGGCGACATTTTATCTTTTGTTGACATTGACCGAAAATTCCAATGGGAAACTGAAGACTAGCTTTGAACATTTCAGAACTTGAAATCTCTATTGAGGCTTTTTTTTCCCATTTAATATCAACATCTCTCCAAAAAACGGTCGGTAGATGATACGAAGGCTATCATGAAACAATTTTTGTATACACATTCGGTTTTTAAATTCAGTAATGTACTAAATAATAGCACTCCCTCTTCAATAGGACGTCATCATCCTGGCAACCTAGAATCATGACCTATCATGGGATATCCTTGAATTCCTGACGTAGGACTCTATTAATATATCTTTTAAATTTTGATTCGATTTTCGTAAAATTTGAAAGGACTCGAGACAAAATTCTGCAACGATTCCGTATATATATTGAATTCCAAACCATTGGGTTATGGGTCGTTTTTGAGCTTAGGCGGACCATTCGACGACTCTAGATGCTACGTATTTGTATAATTACGAAAGCACCTAAAAAGAGAGAAATATATCTGAATCTAGCAAAACTTTACGAAAACATAAGAACAAAGAAAAAACTGAAACAATTATGGTTAGTTTTACTTACCCATCCTATGTAGTATAGGGTAAGTCTTATGATCGTTTCAAAAATCGATTTTTTTTTTTTTTTTTTTTTTTTTTTTCAAATTTACACGTTTCAGACACTGGAGATTCCGAAAAACATATTTTTAGAGAAAAAAAATTGCCGTCTGTGTGTCTGTGAACGCTCTATCTCTCGAACCCATTGAGATAGAGACTTGAAATTGGGTATGTACTTAGCATGTCATAATGAGAAGAGGCCTATTGAATTTCAGTCACCTCGATGATCTGGAACTATTTTTTTTCGGACTCTCGAACTATTCGTTCTGATGAAAGGTCTATAAAAATTTTCGAAATGGTTTATTTTAAGGAGTGACTCTAAAAGACAATAAAAAAAATCATAAATTTTGCATTAAGCATGAAGTCGATCCGATTATGAGTCGTCGAGATATTTATAATCCTATTTCCACACGCTTCGATTTTTCATGACCCTGTATGTCATCCAAATTTCAATTCAAAGATATATTTCAATTGGAAAAGAGACGCTTCATCCGACGAAATAAACCGTTAGTTAATAGGATTAATCATGTTTGGAGTTATAAAAAGATGTTTCTTTTTACGCAATTCAGTCACAGAGCCTTTAAAGTTTAGGACGTCATCCAGCCAGGATTTTATTCCAATTGCAATGCATTTTATTAATAGTTCTACACATGTTTTATTTTCCTATTTTAGCATATCCATGATGGGTAAGTATTATGGCGGCCCTCAACGACTAGTTTACAGTGCATTAATCAGTGAACACGAAATACCGGTTTTCCGGATGTTATATAAACATTTACAGCTACGTAATGTAATTTATACATATAACTCGGAACAGGATACGTTACGTTTTCGTAAAGTTTTGCTACATTCAGAATCATTTCTCTTCTTTTTTTACAGTGCAAGATCAAAAAGTTCCGTTTGTTGGTTGATTTTATGACGGCCGATTATCTACACGAGGGATATAGGCCCTAGGAGGGAGTGCCCTCCGTGGGGGTCTTTCTAAGGGATCTTAACCCGTATTAACGAAAGGTTCGAAGAAAACCATGGAAAACTCCGAACGGTTAGGTCGACGAGCGCGACAGGGGTTTGAACCCAGCACCTCCCGTCTACCTGTTGAGAGCAGAACCTCTCAGCCACTGGTGCAGAAAGTTCGGAGACTGTGCCGATATATCCGACATGGATTGAGGGAGAATTGTTCTGTCATAACGTAGAGGCATATGCGATAAAGAACAAATACGTCTGCAGGGAATGTGCCTTTTCGAGACAATACGTTTTGACAGAACTTCGTCGTTCGCGTTCGTCGAAAGCAGGAGTAGCGTTTGAAGATCACCGTTCGGATATCAAATGCTGCAAGTGCTTGGGAAAATTGCCAACAGAAACTAGGCGCATGTTGCAACAGGCATACCCTCAGGGACAGATCCAGAGCGTCTTTTTTTTTTGGGGGGGGGGGATACATTGTTATATATAATGGGCATAGTATAGTATAGTATAACCTTTGAAAATGGAACCTGTCTGTAACGGAAAAGTTTCTTGGTTCCGAAGTAAGAAACGCCACATGCCAGCAAAACAAAAACCTGTCTATAACGGCTGAGGTGCATTTATTTCTGAAGAAATGTAAATGCCTCTCCGCAAGAATTAAGCGAACTTTTCACAAAATAGTGATATACATATATACAGAAATACACATATACAGATAATACAGAAATTTCAGAAGAAAAATAAAAAACCCACGAAATAAATATTTCAGCGCAAGTGCATTTATTTCAGAAAAAAATTGAGACCTCTCTGTTGAAGTGTTGAAATGGTTGTAAAAAAAAAAAAAAAAAAAAAAAAAAAAATGGAGACATTCGAGAAGAAATTTCGAAAATTTCTCACCCAGCTATCTCCGAAAAAAGATTGAAATGAAACATTTATGCGGAGGTGCATTTATTTTTGAAGAAAAGTAAACACCTTTCCGTGAGAATTAAGAAAATGTTTCACAAAAAAGAAAAAAAAAAGAAAAAAGAAAAATATGGAAAAATTTCAGAAGAATTATCAAATAATTTATGCGGAGTGTATGTTTGTGTATAATGATGGAAACATTTGAGAAGAAAAAAAATTCAACATAGCCTCCTACGAAATTAAATATCACAAAGTTTGCATTGAAAGAAGATGGAAATTAAATATTTACGTGGAAGTTCACTTACTTCTAAAGAAAAGTAGATAAATCTCCGTGAAAATTAGGAAAACTTTTCTCAAAATAATGATTCAGAAATTTCAGAATAATCATGAAATAAATATTTAAGTGGATGTGAATTTATTTCTGAAGAAAAATACTTACCTCTCCGTTGAATTGAAGAAGATGGTTCTAATAATAATGGAGAAATTCGAGAAGAAATTTCTAAAACTCTCATCCAGCTGACTCCGAAAGAAGATGGAAATTAAATATTTACGTGGAAGTTCACTTACTTCTAAAGAAAAGTAGATAAATCTCCGTGAAAATTAGGAAAACTTTTCTCAAAATAATGATTCAGAAATTTCAGAATAATCATGAAATAAATATTTAAGCGGATGTGAATTTATTTCTGAAGAAAAATACTTACCTCTCCGTTGTATTGAAGAAGATGGTTCTAATAATAATGGAGAAATTCGAGAAGAAATTTCTAAAACTCTCATCCAGCTGACTCCGAAAGAAGATGGAAATTAAATATTTTTTTCTTACGAAAAGTAAATACCTCTCGTGTGAATTAAAAAGTTTTTTTCTCAAAATAATAATGGAAAAATATCAGAAGAGTTATCGAATATTTCATACGGAGGTGCATTTATTTTCGAAAAGAATACTTCTCAGTTTAATTAAAGAAAATGTTACTGTATAATAATGGAGACATCTGAGATAAAATATAAAAATAATCCAACGCAGCTTCCAGCGAAAGTAAACAGAAATCAAATATTTATGCAGAGTTGCGTTTATTTCTGAGGAAAAGTAAATACCTCTCCCTGAAGAGGAATAAATGTTTCTGAATATTAATGCGGAGACATTCCAAATGACATTTCTAAAAATCTCACCCAGCTTATTACAAAAGAAGACATAAATAAAATAATTTATGCGAAAGTACATTTATTTCTGATGGAAAGTAAATGCATCTCAGCAAGAACTAAGAAATGTTTTCTCAAAATAATGATGCAGACATTTGAGAAGAAACATTGAAAAATCTGAGGAAATAAGTATTTATTCGGAGGTGTATTTATTTCTGAACAAAATTAAGTACCTCCTCGTTGAATTTAAGAAATGGTTCTGAATAACAATGGATACATTCCACAAGATATTTCGAAAAATCTCTCCCAGCGTAAACCAAAAGAAGATGGAAATGAAATATTTATGCGAAGGTGCATTTATTACTGAAGAAGAGTAAATACTTCTCCGTGAGAATTTAGGAAATGTTTCTCTGAATAATAATAGACAAATTTCAGAAGAATTACCGAAAAAAATCTCAGGATATCAAAGATATATGTGTAGGTGTATTTATTTCAGAACAAAAATAAATATTTCTCCGTTTATTTGAAGAAGATGGTTCTGAATAACAATGGAGACATTCCAGAAGGAATTTCGAAAAATCTCATCCAGCTAACTCCGAAAGAAGATGGATATGAAATATTTATACGGCGATACATTTATTTCCGAAAAAATTGAGACCTCCTCGTGAAATTTAAGAAATTTTTCTCCGAATGCAGAAATTTGAGATGAACTATTGGAAAATCTCAGGAAAATAAATATCGATCAGCATAAAAGTTTATTTCTAAACAAAAACTATTCGTTGGGGGCCACCGTAATAAATACCCATCATGGATATGCATAATGTAAAATATTAAAATAAAAATGTGTAAACTACTTAGAAAATGCATTGCAATTCAAATAAAATCGTGGCTCGATGACGTCCTAAACTTTAAAGGCTCGATGACTGAATGGCTTGAAAGAGATTTTTCCTTATAACTCCAAAAATAATAATCCTATTAACTAGCGGTTTATTGCGTCTGATGAAGCGTCAAATTTCCAATTAAAATATATCTTTGAAGTGAAATTTGAATGAAATACAGGGTCATGAAAAATCGAAGCGTGTGGAATATAGGATTCCAAATATCTCGGCAACTAATGATCCGATCGACTTCATGCTTTATGCAAAATTTATGTTTTTTTATTGTCCTTTATATTCATTTCTTAAAATAAACAATTTCGAAAATTTTTACATACCTTTTATCAGAACGAATATTTCGACAGTCCGAAAAAAATAGTTTCGGTTAATCGAGGTTATTGAAATGAAATAGGCTTCTTCCCATTATGACATACTAAGTACATACCAAATTGCAAGTCTCTATCTCATTTTTTTTTCGGGAGATAGAGCGTTTACAGACACACAGACACACACATAGACGGACGGCAATTTTTTTTTCTTCTAAAAATGTGTTTTTCGGAATCTTCAGTGTCTGAAACGTGTAAATCCGTCAATTTTTTTTTCGATTTTCAAAACGATTACAAGACTTACCCTATACTACGTATGATGGGTAAGTAATAGATACCTGTGTGTTGAAGAAAAAAGTTTGTTCTGAATAATTATGGAGGCACATCAGAAAAAGTCTAAAATTCAACGCAGCTTCCTGCGGTAGAAGACGGTTAAATCGTCAAATAGTATAAGTCAAATAGTTATGCGGAGGTGCATTTATTTCTGAGGAAAATAAATTCCTCTCCGTGAGAATTAACAAAATTTTCCTCAAAGTAATAATGGGAAAATTTCAGAAGAATTATCGAATAATTTATGCGGAGGTGCATTTATTTCTGAACAAAAATAAATACTTCTCAGTTGAAATTTAAAAATGGTTCTGAATAATAATTGAGATCTTCCAGAGGACATTTCGAAAACTCTCATCCGGCTTACTCCGAAAGAATATGAAAATCAAATATTTATGAGGAGGGGCATTTATTTCTGATGAAAAGAAAATACCTCTCCGTCAGAATTAAGAAAATTTTTCTCTAAAAAATTATTGAGTAATATGAGAAGAAACATCGAAAAATCTCACAAAATAAATAGTTATGAGGAGGTGCATTTATTTCTGAACAAAAGTAAATACCTCTGCGTCAGAATTAAGAATTTTTTTCTCAAAATGATAATGGTAAAATTTCAGAAGAATTACCGTAATTTATGCGAAGGTGCAGTTATTTGTGAACAAAAATAAATACCACTCCGTTTAATTAAATAAGATTTTTTTTTTATAATAATGGAGATATTTGAGAAGAAATATAATTAAAAATAAGACGCAGATTCCTGAGAAAGCTTAAAGGCGCGATCTTTTTCGGCGATTTGAGCATGATTTTCTCTTATTACGTATGCCACGCTTAGAGGCATGATTCTTTTTAAACTAGACAGCGCAGCAAAATTTGTGATGGAGAACTTGCTTTGTCAATCATGGTTTAATATGTTATGACTCAGGATGAAGAAATCTCCTGTGCTTGTTTTCTTTAATTATTTTGGTCTGTCAACCTCATTTCAAGTGAAATTATCTTAGAATCTGTACACATTTAAATGTAACTCATCTCTCAAAGCTACAATTATTTTGAACGATCTTTCTAAAAATGTAACTTTTATTAAAAAAAATAATTGTGAGTAAAAATGGGCGCTTTTAGCATATGAAAAGCGAAGTGGTCAGTCCGTATTTGTTTTCCTGAGTCCCTCCTCATGACTTGTGCATTTTTTATATAGATTACGTATGATAAGAATTAATAGAATGAAGAAAACTTTTATTGATATCTTTTTAAGTTTTGATTTGATTTTCATAAAATTTGAAATGACTTGACAAAATTCTGCAACGATTCTATAGATTAAATTTCAAACCATTCAGTTGAGTAGGACGGACCAGACGACGACTATGTGCTACGTATTTATATAATTACGAGCGCACCTAATAAAAGTAAACTTTAATCATTCAAAAATTTGGTAATTTAGTATACGTTTGTTAAATACATGACATCAAATTGTTGCAATTTAGTGATAAATTGTATCAACCATGGCAGTTTTTTTTCCGACAGGTTGTTATGTCCACCAGAATAAAAATAATATATATTTATATATATATATGTCACGATTTCACGTGAATCACCTTATTTTTTGTAAATTAAACTATCAAGGCTAGAGGTTTCCACCTTGGAGTTTGCAGTCGTAGCGCGGATAATCCTAATTCGTGGTGTGCTTACTGAAGGAAATAAATAGGCAGTCGATTCTAATCCACAGTTTATCAGAAATCCAGAAAAACTCTGAGGCTATGCTTTACTATTCCATAAATAATGACTTTTAGTACCATGGAGAGACTTCGTGAATTAAATTCAATGCTTGAAGAAGATATTAATAGGCAGCGTCGTATTGTCTATGGGCAACCAAGGAGATTTATTCCACGGTCGCGAAGTACGCGCCGGGGTTACATGTACATCGAGATCCAGGAAAAATCTGCTCTCTAGGCGGGAAAACGAAGCATATAAGCATTTGCTAAAGCTCACGAATACAGACCCACGAAACAGTCTTTTGACCAATAGCGTTACGGGACTCTATTTTTCTGGCGCTATGACTTTGAAGAGATCAGGCCGCAGGCTGAAAAAGCGCGGGAGAATATTCTAGAATGTTTTGGAACAATCTGATTCCTTCGAACAAATAAGAAAGAAAAGAAAAAAAATACGTAGGTTTTACAGAGTGTGGGCAGGATGCCAAGATAAAGATTTTACATTGAAACTGAGATTAGCTTTTATATTTTTGAGAAAGAATACTTTTTGCCAGAAAACATAGGGAAATAAAAATAAAAAGATATAGGTTGTTATTTCAAGAGAATTAAAAATATTTAGCTGGGAGATTGATATTTAAAAGAATTAAATTTTAGGATGCGTTTATTTAATGAAATAAAAAGTGTGTAATTTTAACAGAACAGCGCTTAGAGCCATTTTTTAAGAGAATGAATTTAGAATAAAGCATTTTTAGCTAGGCGGAATTTTGACAGTCTAAATACTAGAACGAGAAAATAATTTAGAATAATGGGATTTACACAGAATTATAGCTTTGATGAGGCCAACGGTGAAAAATTAAAAAAATGTTTCATATCCCCCCCCTCCCCCCCCCCCAAAAAAAAAGTTTAGCTGAACAGCAGTTCAGATAAGTGGCATAAAAAAAATTGAGAATTTTCCTAAATTAAAAAAAAATTCTAAAATTCTAAAAATTTGAAATGACCAAGAATCACGCACGAAGCAACTGCCTTAAAAATTTTGGAAGAATAGAAATTAGATTTTTTTTTTTTAGAGTAAAGCATAACCTAAAATACATAAATTTTACAACACTTACTTTTTGCAAGTGTAAATAAATGAGAATACATCAAGATAAGGTAAGAAATAACTAACATAATAAATAATACTAATAACAACATAATATATAAAGAATTCAATATAATAAATAATAAAGACGGAAATTAATTCCATTGAAAAACTGAAGCTTCATATTTTCTAGACCTCACTAAAATTCAGTCCTCTTTCGTTTCTATTTTAGTTTGTAATTGACCCCACTCTAACCTATGGTGCCACTCTTTTCGTGGTCACACTGGAGATCAGAGCTATTTTATTCCATGAGTGGAATATTTGTGATAGCTACTTTATTGACACAGTCAGTAACTTTTTTGTATATACCTTATTTATGTTCATACTACACTTCATGGTATCTTCATGGTATATACACTATTTTGGTACCAAAATTGTAATATTCTCCAATTCATCATATATTGATATACCAAAATTCAACACTTTTGTAAATAGAATTCATTTAAGCAGTTCACTCAATCAATTTTCAATTTGTCAACATTTTGTAAATAGAATTCTATTTTGTATTAATAATAACATTTCTCAACATATTTCTAATATTCTCTTAACAAATAATAACATTAATAATTTCCTTTCAATAAATAAATAATATCAACAAAATTCAATAGCTATTCTAGCAATATATCACAATAAATATTACATTTCATATAAAATTCTTGGTTGAGGAAAAATAATACATAGCAAAATCTGTTTGTTTCCTTACTTGAAAAGATAAGGAAATAATTTTTGGCTAGCCGAATTGTGTATAAAAAAAAATTAATAATATATTATATTTCCTATACTAAATAATTTAGATGCCCAGATATTTAGATAGGAATCACTCAACCAATAATTGTGAACAATAATATCCCTTTCTGATACTCCTCTTTTAACTTCTAAATCTATGACATAATCAGGTATAGCTAATTACCAAAAATTTCGGGAGCGCTGAAAACTACCCCCATGAAAAGTTCCCCCATACGTCATTTTTACGTCACAGCAGATGGGGGTAGATTTCCAGTCATAGAGAATTTTACTTTCGTCGAAAATTGGAAAAGTTCCCCCTGAAAAGTTCCCCCAAACCAGAAGGAGGAAGTTTTCCAGTGCCAGGTAATTTTCTTCTTCACTGAGTTCTTGAAAACTTCCCCCATGAAAAGATGTCCCCATACGTCATTTTGACGTCACTACAGATGGGGGAAGATTTCCAGTCCTAGAGAGTTTTACTTTCGTCGAAAATTGGAAAAGTTCCCCCATGAAAAGTTCCCCCAAACCAGAAGGGGGAAGTTTTCCAGTATCAGGTAATTTTCTTTTTCACTGAGATCTTGAAAACTTCCCCCATGAAAAGTGTCCCCATACGTCATTCTGATGTCATAGCAGATGGGGATACATATCATGGGGGAACTTTTCCAGTGCTAGAGAATTTTCTTTTTACTGAGAACTTGAAATCCATCCCCATGAAAAGTGTCCCCATACCACATTTTGACGTCACAATATAGGGTCACATATCCAATGCTAGAACTTGTTTCGAGAGCTGAATATCTCGCACTCGAAATGTGTTTCTCTTTTATGTCTAGTTACTATTGTTACTGTGAATTATTATTATACGGACTTGAAGAAATGCGCAGAAGAGATTTAGTGCGTAATGTAAAAGTATCTTGCTTTCTTTTCATATTCGGTTCTCAAACACATACTAAGCGGACAAAAAGGATTTAAGTATTAATGTGATATAATATTGCTCAAAGCATAATCTGTTAGAAGGTTCATGGAAACTCGTCGAAAACAAAGATTTTTGTTATGTTCGCGGAAAGTGTGTGCATGTGATATTTGTTGTTGAGTAGAGCATCAAATGTGAATCCTTAATAAAAAATTCACATAAGTTATTTACTTTTTTTTTTTTTTTTTTTTTTTGGAAAAATAAGAATTTGCTCTTTTTTTTTTTTTGGAAAAATAAGAATTTGCTCTTTTTTTTTTTTTTTTTTTTGTTAATATTCCAAATCAAATATCCAATATCAATAATTTGACACAAAAACAAATAATTCTTGAATCAGCAGATCAGAATTTAGAATTGAAATCAACTATCAACTTCTTTATTATTATCTTTAAAACTGTGTTTTTGAAAAAAATAACCATATTAATTGAAAGGTAAACAAATCTTAAGAACAAACTAAAAAATATACTATGTCATTAGTGTACAACAAACTTACAAATAAATAATTATATTGTTGTAAACGAACATTAGCTTCAAAAATATAAATGGAATTTTAACTTTTAGTAGACCATAAAATACATAAGAAATCTGATTTCTGAACAGAATTTGTAACAAAATTACTATTTTTTTCTAATTGATTAATCTGTGATACCCCATTTATATGAGCAAATAGATAAATAAATAGAATGCTAAATTCATCTTTAAAAGTTAGACTTAAAATTATAGAATGTGCTGATTAATTAAAAGATGATAAAGATATTTTTAAAAAAATTTAATTGGTTTATTGTATTCTCTGACGGCGGCTATGTTTATGCCTGAAAGTACTGTGAATTAAAATAATTATAAAAATTTTCTTTCAATATTTCTGTCATCTTTTAAGTATTTAGCACATTGTGTAATTTTAAGCCTATTTATAGTTTAAGAAAAACTATTTTTACCAAATTGTTCTACGATTGTTGAGGCAAAGGCAATTTTTTTCAGGGCTTTGCTTTTTTTTTTTTCAATTTAAAGCGACTAGGAACAAATCGTTATTATTATTCATTTTTTTTTTTCATTTTTAACATTTTACGAAAACGAAGAGCCTATTCTCAACAGCTGTAATTCTTGAAAAAAAAAAAAATCGAGACACATTAAAATAAAATCCTCATAAATACTACAATTTATTGGCAAAGCAGACATTGGATGCAGTGCCGCGTTAACCGGTTAATAATCGGGGTCTTGGTCTAAGATCCCAACCTCTCACAGTTGTCTGGATCATAATGCGTTTTCACGGTTTTGAATTTTTATTTTGAAAGGATAAATTATTTCGAACTACTAATAACCCATTGAAACGAATTTAAATAGTAAACTGAACTTTAACTTTTCTACTATTACATAAAACCAAGTCATTAAATATCCATCATAAATTTATAACATCTATAACTGGAAATTAAAAATATGTTTTCTTTACATCCTATCCTAATCCTAATAATATTATAAATCTGATTGTGTTCAAATGTTAGGCTGAAGCCAGCGTCAAAATGGAACATTTAATGATCCTGTATCTTTGCGTATAGGTTGATAATAACCCTCAAATGAACATAGGCTGGTTTTTGTTTATTTTATTCAAATATTTTTCTTAATTCAAAATTTCATTATTTTTATAGAGAATAAATGGAAATTTTTTCGTATAATATTTTAAAATGGTTAAATTTACTTTACCGTTGCTAGTACTTTATCGTTGCGAAAACTAATTCAAAACCCGGAATAATAATTTTTACTCAACAATTTAGTTTCAACTGAAAATTTTTCAATGAAAAATGAAAATGAAATAAAAAAATTAAAGAATTAAAAATAAAATAATATTATTAGAAATGAAACGTACTTTTTTTAATTTTTGATAATAATACAAGGTCTCAATATGCGTAACCATAGGAAACAGGCGAATATGACGTCATTCATCTAAAATAAAGCGGATATTCATCTAAAATAAAGTGGGGAAATAAAATGATCTTGTTTTTTTTCTTCACTTTTTTCTTTTTTTAACACTTTCCAACCTAGTTGAAAAGTGTTTATGACTTCGGTTTGTCTGGCCGTCTGCCGTCTGCCGTCTGTCCGTCTGTCCGTGCTCTAACTCCCGTAAATATGCTCGGATTGCCCTGCAATTTTTATATGTTATAATCGTTATCTATAGCATGTTCCCTATTTCAACGGAAGTGTGTAGCACTTATAGTTTTTTTACAGGGACACTCAAAAGAATTCCATTACATTGAGGTCTATGGGGAAAAATCATTTGCGGTTTATTTAAATAATGTTTCACTATTTTAAACGCATTTAAATTTATATATATCACTAAGGTGCATTAGAAGAAGCTTAATATAGAATAGGGTGTGCATAGCACTTATACTTACTTTACAGGGACAGTCAAAAGAATTCCGTTACATTACGTCTATGGAGAAAAATCGTCTGCGGTTTATTTAAATAATGTTTCCCTATTTTAAACGCATTGAAATTTATATAAGGTTCATTACAAGAGACTTACTACAGAATATTGTGTGTATAGCAGTCATCGTTCATTTACAGTGACACACAAAAGAATTCTCTACTGTATGTTAACAATAACTCCTGGAAGTGCGTTTTAAGTTACGGAACGCGATTTTAATTTTAAATCGCTTTTTGTATATTACGTGGTGTGTATAAATTCTGTAGATCCTATACAGGGAAGCACAAAAGTTCGGGAACACATTTCCGTATTATTTAACTCCAGACGGAGAATTTTAAACTGTGCTACGTGTTTCCTAACTGAACTAAAATTTAGCATCCTATGTAGTATATATACAAATCTATAGATCCTATACAGGGCTGAATAAAAGTATTCGGATTACTTAGATGTTATCTTTTAGCTTATTAAAGAGTATGATTCGTAAAATTATTTTGGAAGGGTTGGAAAGTGTTATATAATCTATGCTTGACGCATGATTTTTCGTTCTTGTTTTTCTTTTGTATGGTAACAATACTTGACGTTTTACCGTCTGCGCACGGCTAATATAACTAAACCGTATTTTTTATTTAAATTTTTAAATAGTAAAAAGAAGTTTCAAAAGAAAATGGTTAGCAAATGTCATTATTATGCTCCGCAAAATTATCCATGTCGAAAATGATGTCATGGATAGCGAGAAATAGTTATTTCATTCTTAAAACTATTAAGAAATAACTCGATTACCTAAAAAAATGACGAATGTTAACAGTTCCATTTTTGTTGATAAAACCTAAAGATTTAATATTATTTCGTGAAAATAACTTAATTTCTCCTATGCCAGTATTTAAATTAATTGCCTGGAAAAGAAAATTAACAAGAATTATGTCATTAAAAAGGGATTTCTCTGGTGAAAAAGAGACTTCATATTTGAAATAAAACGGGAATTTTCCAATATGTTTTAAAATGAGTGTGAATTAATTCCTTACATTAATAATACAAGGATCAGTAAGTATAGAAAGTAGATGAGTTTCACGCCATATTTATAAAGAAAAATTTAAATGTTTTGTTATTTATACTGATTATTAAGCATGAGTATCCGTTATATACAGATGAGAGTTTTCTGCTAAAAATCACATCATAATTTTAAGAAAAGGAAAATGAACACGAATCTATTATATTAAAATCTGACCATGTTTTTGTATTTCGCAACTACTCTTAGATTATTGAACGCAACTCGATTTACTTGATCCGAGGATGTCGCACAAACTCTCAGAATTTAAAAAATTAAATTAGATTCCAAGATTTTTTTTCTTTTTCTTTCTTTTTTTTTTTTTTTTTTTTGTAAATTTTAACGAAGTTTATCTAAAAACGGAAAGGAAATTACTCCATATTTGTGTATAAAAAAGGAGAAATAAAACATATTAGTATATTTTTTACACCATTTTCTCATTAAAACTGAAAGACAGAATTTATTTTCACTTTGAATAGATGGTGAAAACAAAATCTTGATTTCAGTAAATTTTCCGAAAAACAAAAACATATTTTCACATATACAAACTTCATGAATCAATTTATTCTGGAGAACAAAAAGTGCCTGTCAACATACTGTCATTTAGAAAACAAGATTTGTTTCAACTATACATTAAACCAAGGAGGCAGAATTGAATTTAAAGAAAAAGCATATACTATTTCCAATTAAGGTTTTTTGGAAGGATGTTAAAACGTTCCACAAAGACTTAAAAGTAAAATTGTTTATCAGGTAAAATTGATATTTGTTTTTACACAATTCGTCTATTTCCACGATTTTATTTGGCCCTCCTTATTGCATTGGTTGCAATTTTATTTTCGCGATTATTTGGCAAAAAATTTCACTTTTTTAAGACTGGGTTATGTCAAGGTCCCTATAATAAAAAATACCGTATTGTCTCCTATGAAATAAGATAAATAGTTAGTTAATTATTAACGTTTTTAATTATCGGGAATGAAATAATTTTCTTAATTAATGTATTTATTTTTCTTTTAATGTTGTTAAATGGTAAAGATTTGTAAAATTATTTTAGAAGTGTTGTAAAGTGTTACAGAATCTATGCTTGACGCATGATTTTTCGTTCTTGTTTAAAATTGAATGAATAAATTTTTTTTCATTTATTCTTCTGAATGAAAAGTGAAAATTTTGGTAGAAATACCGTTCCGAGTAAGAGTCCTATAATAGGAGCTCTAGTTCCGAGAAAAATCACTATAAAAGGAAGAATGTACAGAGTACTAAACCCGTTTTCCACTCTTCATCTTCTGTATACGTTTGAATTGTTAGCGGAAATATAGCCTGGTCACTGAATAAGTCATTAACAAAAGACGCTGAACGGGCTGTGTGAAGCAAACAGATGCCTCGCCTCGGGCGGGGAAGAAAACAGTCTATTTGCAAGTCAGTACTTAGCGAAACAGCTTAACCATGAATTTTTTTTGGGTTGAAACTCAAACTCTATTTAATATGGATTTTTCGATATTATCAAAATAATGCAAACTTTTTATATATATTCTTATGTAAGATATGAATATTTAATGTGAATAATTAACTGTGAATCCTATGAATTATATGAAACGATTTTTTCCCCTTGTTTTCTGTCTTTCTTATCTTATTTTCGCTAGTATCTCAAACTTTATGTATAAAAGATGCATCAATTATTAAATGCATTTTTAAATACTATATGATATAAATAAAGTGAAACATCACTATAAAGTAATAAGATAATTTTAATTATAATTATTTTTAATTATAAAATTAAACGGTCATATAATTTTCTGAGTTGAGAAATATAAAAGATTATCTGAACGGAACATACACATGAAAGCATGAAAAACATTAATGCATTTTCTATTTCTTATTTATGTGAGCAACGAACCAGATCGGCTATATTATGAATTAATTGGCAGAGTTTATCGAAATATTTTATTCAGCTTTCAGTAAAGAATATTATCTTTAAGATTTTTGAAATGTGTAATCTAATACAGACAGAGTGGGTGCCTTTGAGCAGGGCTGTCCACCGCGGCGATGGTAACTGTACTTTTAAATGTTTTTCTCATTTTCATGTAAACTGCATCCTGGCCTGACAATCTTTAAAACGTGCAAGTTTTATTTTTTAATCACTATATGCCATGATATTCAGGGATGTGAATTTTATAAACGAAGACTCCGTAAATTCAATAAAATAAAATATATTATTCAAAATATGCTGCACATACGTTAACTGAGGATACAGTCTTTAACAAATAAGCTATTTTAGAGGAAGCAATCACAATAGTATAGTTTATATTTTTCTTTACTTTATTAAAAAACTTTAATCTTGAATATCTCGTAATGGCATTTTTTTAGTTACTTGTTTTACAAATTAGCCCTTTATTGCATAGCATTATGGCTGTTTTCAAATCCAAAGGAGCTACATTCTGACAAATTTCTGAATTAATTTTTGTTCGGAAACGCATGAAATGGGCAGGTGTTCTTTATTCAGAAATTATGTAATCGAGTGGTGTTTTCAATGTTTTAGTAAAGGCAGGTGATCTTTCAGAAAATACTGTCAAAGTTGATGTTTTGTACATAATTTCCGGGCGCACGAAAGGATAAAAAATCTATCATCACGTGACAGCAATTGCTTTTAACTCAATAAGTAATTTATTTATCAAAAAATAAAACGCCATTCGATTCCAAATCGCAGTTCATTTAGCAGTCAGGCCTGCCAATTTTATGCCATGACGTTTTGAAAGAAGTAAGAAAGTTTGGCGTTATTGAGCCGGGAATTTGATAACCACTTTAATCAAGAAAGGCAATTCAAAAAATAAATAAATAAATAAATAAATAAATAAATATGGGGTTATTTTAGTTTTCTTTTAAATTATAAAAGTAATCAAATCAGGATGCTCGTAAAATAATTAAAATTAAGGAAATAAAAAAATTAGGAAATTAAAACAATACTTCATACTCTTGATTCATTATTTTATATTTATTAATTTGCGTTTTCCGAAAAATCTGGAACTATAAAGTTAACGATATAGTCTTATTTTTTTTAACACATTATCAAGTCAACCCTTCGTTTTGGCTTCAAATTGCTAGTCCTTTCTATGTGCTTCTTTGTCCTTTCTCCTGAATTATAAATACACATTAAGCACTTTTTATATTTCGTTTTTCCTTATGTCAAATTTATACAGTAAAAAAAGGGTGATACAGAAAGAAAGAAGTAAGATATTCATGGAAGAGTTTGAGTCCCGAATAAAGAATAATTCTAAAATATTTTGTACAGAAATTAATATAAAACTTACTAAAAAATAACAAAAATAAACATTTGTCTAGCTTAGCAATGTAGCTACATCAACCATAATGTATCTTAAAATAACTCAAATATTATCTGTAGAAAAAAAAAAAAAAAGCATATGTGAAACTTAGTACATGCTTTTTTTTTTTTTTTTTTTTTTTTTTTTTTTTTTTTTTTTTTTTCAATAATAATAACATTTTATGGAAACTTATTCAATAGAAAAATAGAAAATAAATTTAAACTTCTTATTTTTTATCTGATACGTCTATTTTAACCATATGATTTCTGACAATCTATAAAAGTTTTAGTTTAGAAACTAAAAAAGAATTTTTCAAGCAATTTTCCAATTTTTTAAACTAGAAAACCATTTTTCTATCTCTTGAATTAGTGATCTTTTGAGTTTAAAATAATATTCTATTTCTATTACTTTTTTCAGAAACGTTAAACTCTAAAAAACTAATAATAAAGAAATCTAAATTGTTAAATTAAACCCAAAAATTAATAGAACGAATGGTTAGATTCGTTTTTGTGTCTCAACAAACAACTAATTAAAAACATTTTAAAAATTTGGAAATATTTCTAATAAGTTGTCACCAGATGAAGCTCGTAAGATTTTTCCTGTTTTGGTGAGGGGACAGAGGTTTTAAATTGCTGTCTCCTAGTAAAAAAAAAAAAAAAAAAAAAAAAAGAACAAAAAATCATGCGTTAAGTATGGAATATGTAAAACTTTTCAACACTTCCAAAATGCTTTTATAGAAATCTTTACCGTTTAAGAATGTCTAAGTCTGATGCTAAAGTTAACAATTTGGAAAACGCATAACACATTTAAAAATCCAATTTTAGAAATTACCAACAATATTCGGAAAACGATCCTAACTATTTTGCGCAGTTTAATTTTATTTACAAATCATACCGTTTAATAAGCTAAAAGATAACATCTAAGTAATCCGAATACTTTTATTCAGCCCTGTATAGGATCTATAGATTTGTATATATACTACATAGGATGTTAAATTTTAGTTCAGTTAGGAAACGCGTAGCACAGTTTAAAATTCTCCGTCTGGAGTTAAATAATACGGAAATGTGTTCGCGAACTTTTGTGCTTCCCTGTATAGGATATACAGAATTTATACACACCACATAATAGACAAAAAGCGAGTTAAAATTAAAATCGCGATCAGTAACTTAAAACGCACTTCCAGGAATTATTGTTAACTTACAGTAGAGAATTCTTTTGTGTGTCCCTGTAAATGAACGATGACTGCTGTACACACACTATTCTGTAATAAGCCTCTTGAAATACACCTTAGTGATATATATAAATTTCAATGCGTTTAAAATAGGGAAACATTATTTAAATAAACCGCAGACGATTTTTCTCCATAGTTTCTCCATGTAACAGAATTCTTTTGACTGTCCCTGTAAAGTAACTATAAGTGCTATGCACACCCTATTTCATATTAAGCTTCTTCTAATGCACCTTAGTGATATATATAAATTTCAATGCGCTTAAAATAGTGAAACATTATTTAAATAAACCGTCAATGATTTTTCCCCATAGACCGCAATGTAACGGAATTCTTTTGAGTGTCCCTGTAAAAAAACTATAAGTGCTACACACTTCCGTTGAAATAGGGAACATGCTATAGATAACGATTATAACATATAACAAGAACGAAAAATCATACGTCAAGCATAGATTATGTAACACTTCCCAACGCTTCCAAAATAATTTTACAAATCATACCGTTTGATAAGCTAAAAGATAACATCTAAGAAATCCGAATACTTTTATTCAGCACAGTATAAGATCTATTGATTTTTATATATACTACATAGAATGCAAAAATTTAGTTCAGTTAGGATACGCATAGCACAGTTGAAAATAGCCCATCGGCAATTTCCGTCAATAAACGCAAATGCATTCGAGATGTTTTGTGCTGCCCTGTATATAACCTATAGGATTTATACACATCAAGTATAATAGGGGGGAAAAAAGGTCCATTTAAAAACGCAACTGAAAACGCATTTCCAACCATTATTATTAACAGACAGTACTTTAACAAAATAATTTTATGTGACCCTGTAAATGAAGGAGGAATGCTATACACACAATATTCTAATAGTAAGCCTCTTGTAATGCACCTCAGTGATATATATCTGTTTCAGTATGTTTCAAATATTGAAACATTATAAAATAAACCGCAAACGATTTCTCCCCATAGACCGTATTGTAATGGAATTCTTTTGAGTGTCCCTGTAAAGCAGGTATGTCAAACACGTGGCCCACGGGCCACAACTGGCCCGCCGACAACTTCTCTGTGGCCCGCCAAGCCTTTGGCATTTTACCTGTGCATTTATTTTGGCATTTATTCAGTTGCTCAAACACGCATGCTGAAAATACACTTTTGAGGAACTCACTTACACCAAATAGTCTTAGAGATGGCAAACATATGTATGTAAGTATTGCCAGTTGCTTTTTTTATTCACAATTGCTACCACTTTTTTTAATAGTAATTTTTGTCTTATTTATTTCGTCATTAATTAAGGGAAATATTTTTCTTCAAAATGTGGTAGTAAAAAAAAAAAAAAAAAGAAAGAAAAAATCCGCTCATTTGGCATAACTGGTGTATATAGACAGATGTAGCTCAGTTTTAAAGTTTTAAATTTTAGCTCCAAGAAATTGCAGATACACAGTTAACTAATCGGAATGTAACAAAGTGCGAAATCTCGAGTCTAAAAATTTAAAGATTCGTAATTTTTTTACAGTATTTTTCTTATAATATTTATGTGTTTTATGACGAAACTATTGCTTTATTAGGTGCGTTCGTAATTATATAAATACGTATCACCTATTGTGTCGTCATAAAATTTGATTTTTTTTAAATCGGTGCTTTCTTTTTATAGGAGCTTTCGAAGTTTGATCGCCAAGCGACCGAGAAACTTATTTTATTACAGAAATTAATCTGCAGACGATATAATTCATTTCACAGAATTAAAAATCATCAAGATCTGAATATTTATAGAACTATAACTTTTATAGAACTATAACTTTTTTTATAGTACGAACGCACCTCGTTTGTAACGTTTGACGTACAATTTCCAACTTGTTTTACTACTCTCTTCAATTTTACACATGCTATATTTATTAAATAATAAGAAATGTATAGTAAAATTAATAAAATTCGGGCTAATTAAGAACAGTTACAACTTTTTTAAAAATCAAAGTATAAAATTAAGTGGCTTTTAAATGATTTGCTTTCGAAATGACAAATTATCACTTTTGTGCTTGAAGCAAAACCCCCGAATACGTCATGTCATCTAGTTTCTCCACTCTTGTTTTACAAAAATATTTTGGATTTAAGTTCTTTAATTATTTTCATTACTTAGGTTAGTAAATGTGTCATTGTTAATGAAACCTGCTTGATCTTTCTTTCTTTCTTTCTTTTATTTTCTTTTATTTTTTTTTTACCGATTTACACATATTTTAATAACATACTGATAAACAGCCTAGGCATTTTTTTTTTAAGTTTAAACTCTACCAGTATGAATATATATGATTGACGGAAAATAAACATTAAAAAAAAAATTAAGTTGATTCACAATACCATTATATTAAAAGAAAAACTGAAATTATATGTTGATATCCAAACATTGTTGGAGTTTCGAAAGAATGGAACATTAAGAGATGCTACAGGACAAAGCATTACAAATCTGGCCAAACATCAGAAAGAAAAACTGTCAGAATTGAAATTGACACTTCTTAAAAGAGAGTGCTTTCACCAAGCCTATTGGAGAAAATACATTTACTTTATAAAATAATTATTGCATTAAATATCCCGTGATTCAAAATCATTTACTAGGAAATGGAAGAAAGGATGCGCAGAACAGTTAAAGAAGTTTGAAAATACTATAAGCAAAAGTACCATTGCTAAAAAGTATTTTGTATAGCCGGATCGATTTATAAAAGCCGGATACATGTTTATAAACTTATATCATATTCGTACGCACATGCTTAATCATCGTCAATTTAGAAAATATCTTGATAATATTGGTAACGAATATAACCAGATCTACCTTCTTATACAAAAATTTGACGGCTTTCCATCATAAAAGTTTAACTGTTAATTACGAAATGTTAAACAAGGTAAGCATTTTCATTTTAAATTGACAAATTATGAATGTGAATTATTAAAAGACCACCAATAGACAAAGTACTTGGAGTTTTCATTTTTAATAAAAGCACCTGAGTAAACTTCAACCTCAGGGCAAATTTCATAATTTCATCATGTCATTTGATAGTATTAGCATCAGAGCCGGATTAAGCATTTCTTTGGCCCGGGGCTATTTTGGACATTTTGCCCCCCCCCCCCCCCCCCTCTTCCCCTGCTACTGGAAATTTTGTGCCCCTTCCCACGATACTGAATATTTATCCCCCCTCCCCCCCACACACACCTTTTATTATTATTTTTTTTAATCCTGAAATACAAATTTTAAAAATGGAAATATTTATATTGTTAATCAAGAGCGTTTTTTTTGTTTGTTTGTTTGTTATCTTCAATAGTGCTCTTAATTAGTTTGTTTAAACATATACAATTAACAAATACTTTATAAACATTTAAAAAAAATAGAAATATTCCAGGCGTATAAAAACTGAATACATTAAAAATAATTTCAATACATCTGTTTATTGATATAAATAAATATAATTACATGTTTAAGCTTTTTTTTTTATTATTATTAGATTTTCATTACTAAAAATTAAGTTAATTGAAAAAAAAATCCTTGTATTTAAATTTCCAAGTGATTGCAGGGCATCATGAAATGCAAACAGTTCTGTTATGTCATTATCTAGTGACATTAGTGTTAAACCGCTAAGTTTGGGCTCCAGCATAAACGATCATAGTCTGTTCTTTATTAATTTTAGTTTGGAAAATGATCATTCTGCTTCAAAGTTTGTAAGCGGTACTACTATATACTATAATTGCAATATGCAGTACATTTGGGAAAACAGATATTAATTGTTTATCATTGATTAACAGCATCTTGACAGCATTGGATATCTACATTTCTAATACATTCCGAGAAATATTTCATTTCTATTTTTAAAATATCGCCAAGATCCTCGTAATAAAATGTTAAGCGTCTAGAGAATCTTTATCTATAATGTTTGAGTATTGTAATTGACAGAAAAACATGAAAAATGATAGTTTTATAGAGAAATGTATGATAAACATGGTGAAACATAGAGTTTTAAAATAGAATAATTATTTTAAGTGCCTCTGTTTAATGTTGAAATCGGTGAATATAATTCAGTTACATAAATTTTATAGGATTAAAAACTATGCACAGCAATTTAACCTTCTTTTGAAGGCATATATATATATATATATATATATATATATATATATATATATATATATATATTACGTGATTAGATTATGAAATGCTGTGTCGAATATATATATGGTGTTACGGTAATGTTTCATTAATGGTTATATATATATATATATATATATATATATATTACCTTTGGTGGACAATATCATATTTACTTCTAAGATAATGTTTACTTTTATACAGTGTTAATATAATATGTTTTAATTTTATTAAGTATTTTTATTTAATTTAACTTTGTTTGAAGCCACATTATTTGTGACTAATTCATTTCAATATTTAATCAATATTAATTTTAAATTCTTTGATTCTTAATTCAAATCTTTAGTATTTTAATTTAAATTATTTTAATTGATGTTGCAATTTTAGTACAGTTATTTAATCGTTGTTGTCATTTAATGGTACATTTTTAATGTTGCATTAATTATTAATTTTTCCATATTACTACTTATTTATAACATAGTATTATTAATTGATACATCCATTACTTAGATATTATTCAACATTCTATTTATTAATTAATTTCATTTATTTATTATTTAACTTATGGCTATCATTAAGATAGTAATTTGTTTTAATTATTAAACACTAATTTTCATCCATTACTTTATATTTACTTTTACCACTAGAGGGCAGCACTATTTTAAGTTGTTTTTTATTATTAATTTTTCCATCTTAATACTTATTTATAACATAGAATTATTCATTAATACATCCTTTAATGTAATTCAATTTTCTATTTATTAATTAATTTCATTAATTTATTATTTAACTAATTGGTATCAATTAAGATAGTAATTTGGTTGATTTATGAAACATTTATTTCCATACAATTCCTTCGATTCAGATTATATTCACTTTTACTAATACATGGCAGCACTAATGTTCCTGTTTATTTTATAATCCATTATATTTTAACATTATTTCTGGCATCACTGCAAAGCAATTTATATTTCTAAGCAATTTATATTTCTAAAATTGGCAACATGTTATGATTTTTTATGCAATTCATTCCCCAGCCATGTTGGAGTTTTCATGATGGTTCATGAACTGCAAGGTATCTTATTTTTATCTCTTTTCATCTTTATGGATTTTATACTTAATGTCTCTATTAAATGTTCTCTCTGTAATTTATAAGTATGGCTTCTTTCCTTTTTTATATTGTATTTTATTTTTTATTTTATCACTGATTTGAATCATTGTATTTGAGATGTAGTCCCAATATCATATTTTTAGCAATATATGGCTAATATGATGATGAAACATCTCATTTCATTTTATTTGTGGTATTTAGGCAATTGGGACTTGATAATTCTGTCTAAATTCCACAGATTTCATTTCATTTAATTCATTTAATTCCATATATTCAAATTTTTATTTAATTTCTTATTCTTTCAATGTTTTTGATTCCATATTCAGTGTGTTGGGGAATCTTTTATTGTCAACTAATTATTTCATACTTAATTAAATAAATGTTTAAGTTGGTGTTATGATAATGTTTCATTTATGGTTATATATATATATATATATATATATAGTGTCTAATTTTATGTTTATGTTTTTTTTTTTCCTTAATCCAAAATTTTATTACTTGAATGGATATTTATTTCTTTTTTGCAAAAAGCCGTTTTTTACCTCTGGTGCTAGATGTTTATAAAGCCCAAGTAATATTTCTAAACATTTTCCATTTGCAAAATATACTTACACGCGAATATTAAAAATGACAGGAAAATTTAAAACAATTAAGTTATTATGTGTGTAAAGAATTTAATGAAGAAATTTGCATTGTATTTAAAAACTCCAAATAATAATATTTCCAAATATTTTTCAATTCGGAAAAATATTTACACGTGAATATTAAAAGAGAAAGAAAACTTTCAAATAATTACATTTTTATGTGCGGAAAGCATTCAGTGGTAAAGATTATGATTGATATATATATATATATATATATATATATATATATATATATATATATATATATATATATATATATATATATATTAAAACTATTTTCTTATAGCGTCTAAAAGAAAAAAATCTTCCAGCAGTTAGACCGTCAGCAGTTGCGACAGCTGTGGATGCGGCCCTGGGAATGTTCAAGTCAAAGGGAAATGAATAGATACCCGATTATAAAAGATCACTACTGGTTGTGTTAATATCCAATCTTTCGTAATCAAGTAATCTTTTTAAAACAGATTATATCATTGTGTTTGTAGAGCCTGTGAAGTCTTGGGAAGTGTAGCTCGTTGGGGGGCGGAAATTCCTAGTTTTGTTAGAAAATGTAACTGTGAGTTAAACTTTTATTACAAAAAAAAAAATAAATCTGATTTTAAAAAATGGCACCACTTCAAACTTTTTAGGAAATTTACTTTTTAAGTTAAATTTATATCTTGACAATGAGCAAAATGTTATAAATATGCATGCTAAAATTTTTCAGTTTGACTAAAACAAGTCAATTTTTGTGCAAAATATATGAAATTTTATTAAATAAATTCATTGCAATCAGTCTTCCGTAATCGGATAATCTTTTTTAAATAGAAAAAATTAGCGTGTTTTTAGACCAATTAACGTGTTTTTCGATTCTGCGGGGTATGCACGGGAGTTGGCGAGCTTAGCTCGAAGGGAGCAGAGCCCACTAGTTTTGTTAGAAAATATAAATGTGAGATAAAACTTTTATTACAAAAAGCAATTTTTTTCTGATTAAAAAAAATACAACACCTCAAACTTTTAAAAAAATTTACTTTTCTAGTGGAATCTATATCTTGAGAATGAATTAAAATATCTAAATATATATATATATGCTAAAGTTTTCCAGTTTGACTGAAATATGTCAATTTATGTGCAAAATATGATTAATTTTATTAAGGCTGTTCTCAAATCCAAAGGAGTTACTTTGTGACACATTTCTGATTCATTTTTGTTCGGAAACGCATGAAATTGGCAAGTGTTCTTATTCAGAAACTATGTAATCGAATGGCGATTTAGGAAAAGGCAGAAGCTCATTTAGAAAATACTGTCAAAGATGGCATTTTAAATCAAATTTCCGGACGCAGCAGCACGAGAAAAAATTAAAACTTGTCGTCACTTGACAAGAATATCTTATAACTTAATATATTTATCAAAAAATTTAAAACGCTTTTCGATCCTAAATCCCTCCAATAGTCAGATTTTCCAATTGTATGCCTTTACATTTAAAAATGAGTTAGAAAACACGTCAGGTAGTTTCGCGTTGTTGAGCAGGGAATTTGAGAACCGCCTTAAACAAATTAATCTGAGTATATTAAAGAATTTAACCCATACGTATTGATTTTTAGTAAAAATTGCACAAAAGAAACAATTTATATATGAATATGGGAATTTTAATAAAATAAGGATGTGTGTAAAGCCATTTAAATAATGAAATTCATAATTAATCAACTTAACTTAAATTGATAAGATAAAAGATGGCGATAAAAAATATTTCACAAACAATCAAACCCATAAGAGGTGTAATATTATTTAACCTTTTTTTTCTCTTTCTTTTTTTTTTAAAGCCACCTAAACACATGCAGTAAAAACAATGGTTTTCTACAAGTTAAATGTACTCATACTCAAGGATAAGCATTTTTCTCAATTAAATAAACGCTTTTCTTTACTTAGTATTAAATAAAAACATTAAAGATAAAGGAAAAGGGAAGCAAACACACTTCCTAAAATCTACTTCTTATCATATTAAAATAAAAGTTTACGAACAAAACATTCTTTTTGATTATCTGTCTGTTTTTTTTTTTTTTTCCCCATAGACTTTTATGCAGGAGAGGCAGACAGAGATGATTCTCAATGCACTGGCCAATGGTTCTCAGTTCTTACGCAAAATACTGTTGAAAGATACTGATCATGTCATTGGGGAGTGGGGAGGGGGTTGCCCTTGGGAAGTGTCGGATGTTAGGCATTGGGGGGGGGGGGTCCTGACCTTGTACTAATTTCTAAGAAATCGTATGCCGTGCACACATAGACCTTACAATTCAAGATTCTTCCCCTGAGCGTGCACATGTTTTTTGAGATTTAGGTGGTAGAAGCGGAAAATAGTAAAGATGTTTTCTTCTTTTGGTATCGAGCAAAAGTAGGGTAAAAATAGTAAAAGAATATTAAAACACCCGCTCGCTAATGTTAAACGTATTGCCATGTTGTTTTCGAATTTCTCATTTAAATTTGAATATTTTGAAAAGTTTTTTTTTTTTTTTTTTTTTTTTTTTTTGCATAAGATAGCTGAGGTTGATATTTTAGTTGCAGATTTTTTTAATAAAGGTACTTTCACTTTCAAAACCGGTTCCGAAAGTGAAAATACCTTTACTAAACAGATCTGCAACTGAAATCGAAAAAATAAAAAATCGTCATATTACGGATCGACCTCAGCTATCTTATGCAAAAAAAAAAGAAATCTTTTAAAAGTATTTAAATTTAAACGAGAAATTTGAAAGCAACCTGGCCATAGGTTTAACAATAACTATCGGGTGTTTTCAAGGGAGTGACGACTACCCTTAAATCGTACTTCGAAGTTTTGGAATTGCAAAAGGAAAAAGTGATGACGCTTGAAACCCGATTTTCTCTCGTTATTTCAGAAAAAGTTTTTTCATTTTAGAAGCAAAAATTTTCTTTTTTCTTTCTTTCTTTTAGAAATTTAAGTAATTTTTAAAACAAAATTTTGATAAAACTTAAGCTGTTGACGAGGGCTCCTGACGGATTGGGGCCCGGGGCTGCAGCCCCGTAGCCCCCCCCCCCCCCTTAATCCGGCCATGATTAGCATTTTCAAATAGAATTTATTATTTTGACAAAACAACTTTCAAAAAGAAAATGTATTTTATTTTATATGTTGCTAAACATTATTAGAAAAACATCGGAGTGGACATTTTTTGAACAAGCGCGCTTTTGTACGGCTTCTTTGCGTATAGCGGCCAACCTTTTGTTATTTTTCAAGTCAACATACGTTAAACCAGAAAATGTATTTAATAAATGAAAATAAAAAAGAATAAGTAGAGCATAGATACAAAACACAAATTTTTAAAGAAATTTTTTGATTCGAAATATGTTTTCTTTTTCACCGGAAAAAAATACGGAAGATTGGCAGCTATTTCTTTGCTAGGTAAAAGATTAACAGGTCATCGTGCACAACCAAATTGCAAAATAAATACAAATTAGAAAAAAAAAATTAATTAAATTCAGTTGATTCGGTTGATAGAAAGCAATTTCGAGTATTTTTTCGAAAAATAAGATAAAACAAGCTATGAATTTTATTTACTTTTGAACTTTACATGCACATTTCTTTAACATGGATGTGTTTTATACGAACTAATTTTATTCTGTGCAATGGTAATAATATTATCTTTTTTTTTTTTTTTTTTTTTTTTTTTTTTTTTGGGCTTTGTATATAACGCTTAATTTGGTCCGCGGCGGTAAACGAGTTTGACATACCTGCTCAAACATATAAGTATAATGTGCATATAAGTATAAGTGCTATACATACTATATGCACATTAAAAGCACGAGATAGATAAAATAAAATTAAAGCATAATAATATAATAATAATAATAATAATAATAATAATAATAATAAAACTAAGCATACATTATGTAACAATTTCTAAACTGTTATATTCCCGATGTTTGTTTTCCTCTGAATTATTACGGCAAAATATGCTATTTCCAAATGAAGTATTTCACAGAAATAATTTACTTTTAATTAAATTATTTTACTTAGCACATTACATATTCTCAAATTATAGCCACAAAAACGTAAGAAAATATTAAACATGAGATAAATAATTGGATACATGAAAACTGTGTGAAATCTTAAAGGCAGTATTCACGCTGGGTACTGAAGCCCAATTTCATTCACTCTTAATAATAATGTATAAAAAATAATGTAAATATAATGCTTTAAAGTAGATTAATTTAGACTTTGTTTTTATTTAAATGCTCGTGTTTAGAAGAAATTCTATAAAAAAGAAATATAGCAACTTAAATAGAAAGACAATAGGCGCACCTTTACGGAAGTTAAAATAATTATTTTTAATTGCTAAAGCAAAGAAAACATGTGGTAATTAATATCAACACCTTTTGGTTGTAAAAGGATTATCACTGGCACAAAATTTGCATACAAGTTAAGAGTTCTTAATCTGTTTATTATTTTTGGAAACCATGTGGTTAATGAGTTAGTGGAAGCACCCCCTTTCTTTCTTATTAATATACCTGTAAATCTGGTACTATCCATAAAAGTTACTTATATTCTAAGAAAAAAAAAAAAAAAAAAAAAAAAAAAAAAAGCTTTTTATGAAATAGTAATTTAATTTTAATTAATTTACGATTATGCGTTGAGAAATCAAATTTTAAATTCTAAAATAAGAAATTAAATAATGTTTATTTTTTTCTTTTTAGTTGCATTACCTTAAAAAAGATTAAAAAAAAAAAACTATGTATTTTTGAAAAAATTCGCTTGTTTGTGATTTCTACCAAGCGTAAAAAATCTGTATATTTTTTATAGTGGAATTCGATGTCAAATTATTACGGAAATGTTTGCCAAAAACATTAAATACCTACAAAAAATTAATTTTTAATTTCTAGTTATTAATGTTATAGATTGATGATGGATATTTAATGACTTGGTTTTTTTTATATAATAGTAGAAAAGTTAAAGTGATCATTACTGTGTCAAATTATTAATATTGGATATTTGATTGGGAATATTAACAAAAAATTTAAAAAAAGAGCAAATTCTAATTTAAAAATAATAATAATAATAATAATAATAATAATAATAATAATAATAATAATAACTAATGAGAATTTTTCATTAAAGGTTCACATTTGATGCTCTACTCAACAACAAATATCATATGCACACACTTTCCGCTAATACAAAAATCTTTGTTTTCGATGTGTTTCCATGAGCCTTCTAACAGATTATGCTTTGAGCAACATTATATAACATTAATACTTAAATCCTTTTTGACCGCCTAGTATGTGTTTGATAACCGAATATGAAAAGTAAGCAAGATACTTTTACATTACGCACTAAATCTCTTCTGCGCATTTCTTCAAGTCTGTATAATAATAATTCACAGTAACAATAGTAACTAGACATAAAAGAGAAACACATTTCGAGTGCCAGATATTCAGCTCTCGAAACAAGTAAAATGTTATAGCATTGGATATGTGACCCTATATTGTGACGTCAAAATGAGATATGGGGACACTTTTCATGGGGATGGATTTCAAGCTCTCAGTAAAATGAAAATTCTCTAGCACTGGAAAAGTTCCCCCTTGATATGTATCCCCATTTGCTATGACGTCAGAATGAAGTATGGGGATACTTTTCATGGGGGAAGTTTTCCAATTTTCGACTTTTCAAGATCTCAGTGAAAAAGAAATTGCCTGGCACTGGAAAACTTCCCCCTTTTAGTTTGGGGGAACTTTTCATGGGGGAAGTTTTCCAATTTTCGACGAAAGTAAAACTCTCTAGGACTGGAAATCTGCCCCCATCTGTGGTGACGTCAAAATGGCATACGGGGATACTTTTCATGGGGGAAGTTTTCAAGATCTCAGTGAAAAGAAAATCCCATCGAGGCGCCTGAAAAGTGCCCCCATGAAAAGTTCCCCCATACGTCATTTTTACGTCACAGCAGATGGGGGCAGATTTCCAGTCCTAGAGAATTTTACTTTCGTCGAAAATTGGAAAACTTCCCCCTGAAAAGTTCCCCCAAACCAAAAGGGGGAAGTTTTCCAGTGACATGGAATTTTCTTTTCACTGAGATCTTGAAAACTTCCCCCATGAAAAGTATCCCCGTACGCCATTTTGACGTCACCACAGATGGGGGCAGATTTCCAGTCCTAGAGAGTTTTAGTTTCGTCGAAAATTGGAAAACTTCCCCCATTGGAAAGTTCCCCCAAACCAAAAGGGGGAAGTTTTCCAGTGCCAGGTAATTACTTTTTCACTGAGATCTTGAAAAGTCGAAAATTGGAAAACTTCCCCCATGAAAAGTATCCCCATACTTCATTCTGACGTCATAGCAGATGGGGATACATATCAAGGGGGAACTTTTCCAGTGCTAGAGAATTTTCTTTTTACTGAGAGCTTGAAATCCATCCCCATGAAAAGTGTCCCCATACCTCATTTTGACGTCACAATATAGGGTCACATATCCAATGCTAAAACATTTTACTTGTGTCGAGAGCTGAATATCTGGCACTCGAAATGTGTTTCTCTTTTATGTCTAGTTACTATTGTTACTGTGAATTATTATTATACGGACTTGAAGAAATGCGCAGAAGAGATTTAGTGCGTAATTTAAAAGTATCTTGCTTACTTTTCATATTCGGTTATCAAACACATACTAGGCGGTCAAAAAGGATTTAAGTATTAATGTTATATAATGTTGCTCAAAGCATAATCTGTTACAAGGCTCGTGGAAACTCATCGAAAACAAAGATTTTTGTATTAGCGGAAAGTGTGTGCATATGATATTTGTTGTTGAGTAGAGCATCAAATGGGAATCTTTAATGAAAAATTCCCATTAGTTATTATTATTATTATTATTATTATTATTTTGGAAAATTAGAATTTGCTCTTTTTTTTAATTTTTTGTTAATATTCCCAATCAAATATCCAATATTAATAATTTGACACAGTAATGATCACTTTAACTTTTCTACTATTATATAAAAAAACCCAAGTCATTAAATATCCATCATCAATCTATAACATTAATAACTAGAAATTAAAAATTAATTTTTTGAAGGTATTTCATGTTTTTGGCAAACATTTCCGTAATAATTTGACATCGAATTCCACTATAAAAAATATACAGATTTTTTACGCTTGGTAGAAATCACAAACAAGCGAATTTTTTCAAAAATACATAGTTTTTTTTTTTAAATCTTTGTTAAGTAATGCAACTAGAAAGAAAAAAATAAACATTATTTAATTTCTCATTTTAGAATTTAAAATTTGATTTCTCAACGCATAATCGTAAATTAATTAAAATTAAATTACTATTTCATAAAAAGTTTTTTTTTTTTTTAGAATATAAGTAACTTTTATGGATAGTACCAGATTTACAGGTATATTAATAAGAATGAAAGGGGGTGCTTCAACTAACTCATTAACCACATGGTTTCCAAAAATAATAAACAGATTAAGAACTCTTAACTTTTATGCAAATTTTGTGCCAGTGATAGTTCTTTTACAACCAAAAGGTGTTGATATTAATTACCACATGTTTTCTTTGCTTTAGCAATTAAAAATAATTATTTTAACTTCCGTAAAGGTGCGCCTATTGTCTTTCTATTTAAGTTGCTATATTTCTTTTTTATAGAATTTCTTCTAAACACGAGCATTTAAATAGAAACAAAGTCTAAATTAATCTACTTTAAAGCATTATATTTACATTATTTTTTATACATTATTATTAAGAGTGAATGAAATTGGGCTTCAGTACCAAGCGTGAATACTGCCTTTAAGATTTCACGCAGTTTTCATATATCCAATTATTTATCTCATGTTTAATATTTTTTTACGTTTCTGTGCCTATAATTTGAGAATATGTAATGTGTTAAGTAGAATAATTTAATTAAAAGTAAATTATTTCTGTGAAATACTTCATTTGGAAATAGCATATTTTGCCGTAATAATTCAGAGGAAAACAAACATCGTGAATATAACAGTTTAGAAATTGTTACATAATGTATGCTTACTTTTATTATTATTATTATTATTATTATTATTATTATTATTATTATTATTATTATTATATTATTATGCTTTCATTTTATTTTATCTATCTCGTGCTTTTAATGTGGCAAGAATTTCTCACACCATCACTGACGATTTGATTAATTGAAGAACATGTTATATGCCAACCTAAAATGGATATTTGAAGGCTGAACATCAATGAATGATACACTTTCATGAATCATTAATGATTGAATCAAAGTTTTTTTTTTTTTTTTTTTGTAAAAATGTTTTAACTATTTTAAGATGTGGTGTCCAAGTAATAGCACGCACAGGTTTTAATAATCAGAGAATTTATCAAGAAAATAAGAGAAATACACTTAAGGCACTGAGTTATATTATTTAAACTTTTATTTCAAATATGTATTTCTATTTATAAACAGACGCTTTTACCTCAAAACATTTCTTTGCGTGAGAGTCAAAGAATGCATATGAATCTGGAAAGTTGTGATACCGATTTAAAACTATTGTGCTAATAAACGGAATATCGATTTACTAACATTGCGCAAATTTCAATATACTCGTATGATTTCATTAAATATTTTAGACAAATACTTTCAATGATTAAGGGTGAAAAAACCGCAGATTTCAGATTACGCTAGATTAAGGAAAAGTGTTTATATTTAAGACCTGCAAGATATAAGATAAAAAATAAAAATCTAATAATAACTAGAAACTAAAACGCAGAAGTCGCTAAACTTTATCATATTGTGAAATTTTAAATTGAAAAACAAAATGTTTTTTTTAAAGATAAAATAATTTATATTATGAAAATTCATTGATAATAATTATTGTAAATTATGGTAATTTCTATACGGCGACTAATATCGATTCAAACATACTACAAAAATACCATCGTTTAAACATTCAGTTGTAACAGAAGGTTTTTTGACATGCTTGTCAGATTCCATAATCGTTCGCAATCTGAATGTGTGAATTTCAGTAAAAATACTTGTATATAATAATAAGATTTCAATAGGTAAGCTTCAACTATTCTGTATTAAGGCGGTTCTCATATCCAAACAAGCTTATTTCTGAGATATTTATGAATTTATTTTTTGTCTCAAACGCATAAGATTAGCGGGTGCCCTAATTCAAAAAACGTGAAATCGAATAGTATTTTCCATTTTCGTAAAAAAAAAAAAAAAAAAAAAAAATCAGAAAATCTTATAAACAATGGCATTTTGGACAGAATTTCTGGACGCGACAGCTCGCTAAAGGTCATTGTGAGACAACAATCTCTTATAACTCAAAATACATTTGTTTAAATATATATATATATATATATATATATATATATATATATATATATTCGATTTCAAATCCCTAATGTTTTGTATTAATGAGCTCAGGATTTTTTTTTTTTTGGGGGGGGGGGGGGGGTTCAGAACCGTCTTAAAAGTGGTATAAATATGTTTCACCAGATTTAATTATAAGAATCGCACACTATATATATATATATATAAATGTGCTCTCAACTTGTCTTTCAAATCATTTCTCTCAACTCGATTGTCAAAATTATGTGCGTGCCATGTGGACGTGGATATTATGCAGAAGTTTCTATATTTTGTGGATTCAGGATAATTATTATGAGTAAAATATTTTATTTACAATTTAAAGGTTCTAATTTCCAATATTATTTCAAAAATGATATCTAGTGGTAATTTAGTGAGGTGTTTTATAATGTTTTTAGGATAATCGATGTAAGTTAATTATATTATATATTCTTAATGGTTTTTTATTTCCAATTTAAATATTTCCAATCTTATTTTTTCCAATTGTTATCTGGTAATAATTCAGTATACTTGGTTGATTCTACTGTTCTTAGCATCATGCCAGTAGAATTATGAAATACTGAATTATTTTTTAAAACACATGTGGGTGCAACCAAGCTGACGAGTACATCTACATGTGTTTTTTCATATCCAATTCTTGTTTGTTCTCTTGTGGTCCATTTTTCCATTGTATAATGTTCATATTTGATTTATTAATCCATTAGTGTTTACTTAATAGCAACTCCAATCTATAAATTTTTTTTCCCTTTCTCTCTCTTTCTTTTTTAAATATTATTCAGGTATGAGTAAATTTGGCCAATTACCATTGAAGCACATGCTATGGTAAAATTATGATTGCATATGTTAATTATTAGATATGTGGTATTCTGTTTACACAATATCATTATTTATCTCTTTGTAGATTAAATTAGAATGATATCAGAACTTGATATGTATTTTGAAATTCATAGATATTATATATATATATATATATATATATATATATATAAGCGGTTGTCTTTTATGTACAATTGGAAGTTGTTATGGATTTTACAATTAAATTAAGATATATTTGATTCTAAAACCATTGAAAACAGACCGTATGTGTAGTGGAAAACTTTTTTAAAAAAGATTATAATTATAAAGAATAAGGTATCTGTTAAGATGAAAACCTTCTTAAAGCGTTCTAATATTAATTAAATTATCTCAAATTAATTAAAATAAATTCAAGTTATTAAGGAATCCGCTTTGTGGAACAAAATGTAGATAACCTTTTCTTATGATAGATATTTTAACATTCGAAACCGGTTCCGAAATGTAAAGTATTTATTTGAAAAAAAAAAAAAATAATAATAATAATAATAATAAAGATGTAATTGAAATGGAAAAAAATAAAATAAAAAACGGCAAATGTGCAGATAAATTTGAAAAAGAAAAAGAAATCATTTAAATTTACTGAAATGAGAGCAGCGAATGTCGAGAAAAAGGTGGCATCGGAAAAAATGACGCTGAAAATATAAAAGTTGCACTTTTGTCGGGAAAAGTAAACACGCCTACTAATTCTGTGAAAAATTATATTAGAAGAAAGTTACTGGCACCAAAGATTGGAAATATAGTCTACTTTTAAATGGCGTACATAAAATTTCCTTAGGAGGCCATCTACAAATAAAAACAGCCCAAATTTTGATTATTTCAATGGCAACATCTAATTTTGACATGAAATTTTAATTTTTCTTTTCAAAAAAGGGTATTTTTCTACTAAGTAGTAAGTAAATAACTGACTTCAAACTAAGTAGTTTTTAAATTAGGTTTATAAAACGTCAAAATGCTGTTTGGGGGGAGGGGGGCATATCTGGTGCACAGAAAAGCATAATTTGAAAAAAATATATGTTTTATTCATTTCATTTAGCAATAGCTGAAACACATAAAGATGAGGGAAATGGTCATGTTGGCAAGAAAAAATAAATAGACATAGTCATTTCAACAATATAGTAACAAATTTCAATTTGAATATAGCCCCCAAAATATGCGCATTTTAAAATAACTAAGTTCTCTGAAACTAATCGTACGAATTTAATGAAAATTTGTATTTTGGCTAAAAGGGTACAACATTCATTTATGATGTTTTAATTGTGTCTTGCTTTTGAAAGAAAAAGAAAAACGAAGATTGAGTTTGTTTTTATATGCAGGTTGTCCCTTAATCAAGTTTTATATGTATCATTTAAAAGTAGACTTTATTATTTCCTATAGTTTGGTACCAGGAACTTTCTTATATACGATAAATTTTTGCAGAGTTAGTAGAGAATGTTTACTTTTTTTCCCCCCTACAACTATACGTCTATTACAAAGATTAATTCTGTATTAAAAAAATAACTAAGTAAAGTTATGTAAAATATCTAGTTTATTTTTGCATAAAATGTATTTCATTTTACATTTTCTCTGTTAATAGAAATAATCTCGCTAATTTTCTTTTATTTTATTTTTTTAAAAAATGTCATAAGTTAACATGACAAAGTTAATGAAACATAATTTTTCCTATAAAGTCTTTTGTCTTTATAGTAAATTTTACCCTTAAAATTTCTTTTTCTGATTAAAACATAATTTATTTACAGACATGTTTTTTATATGAAAACAACATTAACGCAAAAAAACTCAGACACACGTAACTTTTGAAGCTGTAATTTTGATTTTGCATAATTTTTTTATAGACATAATTTTTTATTGCATGTATTTTTATTTTTTTATATATTTCTTTCTTAATATTCTGAAACAATAATATTTATCATAACCTATAAAAATTAAATGGCTTTATAAAAAATTTTATTAGTGTACGACAACAGGCTACTATAATTAGTATTATAATTTAATTTTTCAGCTAACGCTGTGGAGAATAAGTGAAAAAGGTTAATAGGAATATAAGTGGAATATAAAATAAGAAAGGAATATAAGTGTAAAAGGTAAAATATCAGAAATATTAATTTTATATTCAAATGTTAATAATTTGCAGGTAAACACGCTGTTATTGTAAAAATAAAATTCTTATATATGTATTATTTAAAAAAAAAGCTTATTATTTTTAATTAAAAAATGTAAGATCTTTCTTATTTCTTCCACTTTTTTCGTAATCAGTTTATTATCCTGTAAAGTTGTATGTAAATGTGTATCAAGTGGCACATGCATCCTTTACTCATTTTCTTTTTTTTTTAATCCTAAAACAGCTTTAGTTTAATTTCTCCCTAACTAAAAGTTGAAGTCTTGCAATATAGTGTTTTATTTTCCGGGATTCGGGCATGAGCAATACACATGATTTTTCCTGATTCTATTACTTAATCGATAACTATTATTAAAAACTCTGTGTCTTTATAACGTATCCAAAATATTTTCTTTTAGAGAAGTTTGCCAAAAGCGCATTTTCAGTTATGGTATGAGTTTTGAACTTTAACTAAATTTTTGCATGCTTCTTCGTGTGTATAAATTTTTAAAACCACATACAAGGCTACACAAAAGAATTCGTAAGCAATACATCAGGGAATGAGCGTGAATTACTTCAAGGTGTTTTTTTATTTAAAACTAGTAAAACCCGCGGCTTTGATCGCGTAATTCTCGAAAAATGCCAAGTGGTATTTGTTGGCCTATTTTCATTAGAGGAAATTTTACTACCACAGATAATTCAGAAATTACTAATTTAGAACGTTTTTTATCTTTCACCCCCCCCCCCCCCCCCCCCCGTGGTAGTATCACCGATATAAAATATAGCCTATATTACAGCAGGGACTGTTACCATCACTTTTGAAAATGGTTCTGTAGTTCCAGAGATTCCATAGAAATTGTAATTTAGAATATTTTTAGAACGCTTTTCGAAAATCTCACAGTTTTAAATTTCGAATTTTTTTAGAATTTGTTCTTAGAGAGCATTAACGTCTTATAAGTAACTACCATGCCAAATTTCATGTCTCTAACACCTTCAGTATGAAAAAAATCAAAATTTTGTAACGTTTTTCGCTTCTGCACCTCCCTGGGGGTAGGGGCAAAAGACATAAAATATAGCCTGTGTTGGAGCACGGACTGTCACAATCAATTTGCCACCATCACTTTTGAATTGTGGCGCAAGATCATATAACACAACTAAAATGGTTTTGAATTGAAAATTTTTGGCATATAACATTGCATGACAGTTAAAAGATATACATGTTTTTCTCACAGAAATAGTGTTTATTATTATTATTATTATTATTATTATTATTTTTTTGAGGTAAGTTAAAATATACATTTTGTTGAATTTTGTTGATAAAATAAAAAAGGAGAGAAGGAGCTTTAGAGGAACCTACAGGGAGCTTATGCCACCCCGCCCCCATCTTGTTATGGACCTGGAGGGTGGAGCGGGACGCGCAAGATGCTAAAAGTAAATAAGACGGTAAATGCACTAAATGATTGGTTAATTCTTAAGGCGGTTATCAAATGACCTGCTCAACAACACGAAACTTTCTGACTCATTAGGTGCGTTCGTAATTATATAAATACGTAGCACCTATTGTCGTCGCTTGGTCCGTCCGTCTGTCTGTCCGTCTGTCCGCATATAACAACGCAAAAACTAGCCAACCGAATGGTTTGAAATTTAAGATATATTATATTTGCAGAAATTTGTCGAGACATTTCAAACTTTATCAAAATCGAATCAAAACTTTAGGAAATATTAATTAAAACATTTATTAAGAAATATGATTTTTTTTAAATTGGTGCTTTCTTGTTATAGGAGTTTCCGAGGTTGAATCGTCAAGTGACCGAGATACTTATTTTATGACAGAAATGAATCTGCAGACGATATAATTCATTTCGCAGAATTAAAAATCATCAAGATCTGAATATTTATATCACTAGCTATAGTACGAACGCACCTCGTTTGTCACGTTTGACGTACAATTTCCAACTTGTTTTTAAATGCAAAAAAATTACATGCCTGACTATTGAAGCGATTTGGGATCGAAACGAGTTTTCCATTTGTTGATAAATAAATTACTTATCGAGTTATAAAAGATTTGTGTCACGTGACGATACGTTTTTCCCTTTTCTCGTGCTGCAGTGCTGGTAATTTGGTTCAAAACTGAGACTTTGATAGTATTTTTTTGAAAGATTTTCTGCCTTTACCAAAAAATGGAAAACATCTTTCGGTTACAAAGACTGAATAACAGCACCTACCAATTTAATAGATTTGCGGAAAAAAAAATGAATTAGAAAATGTGTCAGAAAGTAGCCCATTTGGATTTGAGAACAGCTTCATACAGTTTTTTCAGAAGTTATCAAATACTACATTCATAACTAAACCCACCTATATATTTCTAATGATCAAAACACGAGTTCTGTTTAACACTTTCCAACATAGTTGAAAAGTGTTTATGATTCTGGTTTGTCTCTCTGTCTGCCGTATGTCTGTCTGCGCTGTAATAACTCGCATAAATGTACTCGGATTGTCATGCAATTGATATGTGTAATTGAGGTTTATTATGGCATGTTCGGTACTGAAAATGAAGTGTGTAGCACTTATAGTTCCTTCACAGGGACAATCAAAAGTATTCCGTTACATTACGGTGTATGGGGAAAAATCATTTGCAATTTATTTTAATGATGTTACAATATTTGAAATATATTAAAATTGATGCATATCATTGTGGTGCACTACAAGAGGCTTACTATAGAATATAGTATGTATAGCACTTATACAGCAGGTATGTCAAACTCGTTTACCGCCGCGGACCAAATTAAGCGTTATATACAAAGTAAAAAAAAAAAAAAAAAAAAAAGATAATATTATTACCATTGCACAGAATAGAATTTGTTCGTATAAAACACATCCATGTTAAAGAAATATGCATGTAAAGTTCAAAAGTAAACAAAATTCATAGCTTGTTTTATCTTATTTTTCGAAAAAATACTCGAAATTGCTTTCTATCAACCGAATCAACTGAATTTAATTTATTTTTTTTCTAATTTGTATTTATTTTAAAAATTGGTTGTGCACGATGACCTGTTAATATTTTACCTAGAAAAGAAATAGCTGCCAATCTTCCGTATTTTTTTCCAGTGAAAAAGAAAACATATTTCGAATCAAAAAATTTCTTTAAAAATTTGTGTTTTGTATCTATGCTCTACTTATTCTTTTTTATTTTCATTTATTAAATACATTTTCTGGTTTAACGTATGTTGACTTGAAAAATAACAAAAGGTTGGCCGCTATACGCAAAGAAGCCGTACAAAAGCGCGCTTGTTCAAAAAATGTCCACTCCGATGTTTTTCTAATAATGTTTGGCAACATATAAAATAAAATACATTTTCTTTTTGAAAGTTGTTTTGTCAAAATAATAAATTCTATTTGAAAATGCTAATCATGGCCGGATTAAGGGGGGGGGGGGGGGCTACGGGGCTGCAGCCCCGGGCCCCAATCCGTCAGGAGCCCTCGTCAACAGCTTAAGTTTTATCAAAATTTTGTTTTAAAAATTACTTAAATTTCTAAAAGAAAGAAAGAAAAAAGAAAATTTTTGCTTCTAAAATGAAAAAACTTTTTCTGAAATAACGAGAGAAAATCGGGTTTCAAGCGTCATCACTTTTTCCTTTTGCAATTCCAAAACTTCGAAGTACGATTTAAGGGTAGTCGTCACTCCCTTGAAAACACCCGATAGTTATTGTTAAACCTATGGCCAGGTTGCTTTCAAATTTCTCGTTTAAATTTAAATACTTTTAAAAGATTTCTTTTTTTTTTGCATAAGATAGCTGAGGTCGATCCGTAATATGACGATTTTTTATTTTTTCGATTTCAGTTGCAGATCTGTTTAGTAAAGGTTATTTTCACTTCCGGAACCGGTTTTAAAAGTGAAAGTACCTTTATTAAAATAAATCTGCAACTAAAATATCAACCTCAGCTATCTTATGCAAAAAACTTTTCAAAATATTCAAATTTAAATGAGAAATTCGAAAACAACATGGCCATACGTTTAACGTTAGCGAGCGGGTGTTTTCATATTCTTTTACTATTTTTACCCTACTTTTGCCCGATACCAAAAGAAGAAAACATCTTTACTATTTTCCGCTTCTACCACCTAATCTCAAAAAACATGTGCACGCTCAGGGAAAGAATCTTGAATTGTAAGGTCTATGTGTGCACGGCATACGATTTCTTAGAAATTAGTACAAGGTCAGGACTCCCCCCCCCCCCCCCAATGCCTAACATCCGACACTTCCCAAGGGCAACCCCCTCCCCAATGACATGACCAGTATCTTTCAACAGTATTTTACGTAAGAACTGAGAACCATTGGCCAGTGCATTGGGAATCATCTCTGTCTGCCTCTCCTGCGTAAAAGTCTATGGAAAAAAAAACAGACAGGTAATCAAAAAGAATGTTTTGTTCGTAAACTTTTATTTTAATATTATAAGAAGTAGATTTTAGGAAGTGTGTTTGCTTCCCTTTTCCTTTATCTTTAATGTTTTTATTTAATACTAAGTAAAGAAAAGCGTTTATTTAATTGAGAAAAATGCCTTTCCTTGAGTATGAGTACATTTAACTTGTAGAAAACCATTGTTTTTACTGCATGTGTTTAGGTGCGGCTTAAAAAAAAAAGGTTAAATAATATTACACCTCTTATGGGTTCGATTGTTTGTGAAATATTTTTTATCGCCATCTTTTATCTTATCAATTTAAGTTAAGTTGATTAATTATGAATTTCATTATTTAAATGGCTTTACACACATCCTTATTTTATTAAAATTCCCATATTCATATATAAATTGTTTCTTTTGTGCAATTTACTAAAAATCAATACGTATGGGTTAAATTGTTTAATATACTCAGATTAATTTGTTTAAGGCGGTTCTCAAATTCCCTGCTGAACAACCCGAAACTACCTGACGTGTTTTCTAACTCATTTTTAAATGTAAAGGCATATAATTGGAAAATCTGACTATTGGAGGTATTTAGGATAGAAAAGCGTTTTAAATTTTTTGATAAATACATTAAGTTATAAGAGATTCTTGTCAAGTGACGACAAGTTTTATTTTTTTCTCGTGCTGCTGCGTCCGGAAATTTGATTTAAAATGCCATCTTTGACAGTATTTTCTAAATGAGCTTCTGCCTTTTCCAAAATATGTAAATCGCCATTCGATTACATAGTTTCTGAATAAGAACACTTGCCAATTTCATGCGTTTCCGAACAAAAATGAATCAGAAATGTGTCACAAAGTAACTCCTTTGGATTTGAGAACAGCCTTAATAAAATTAATCATATTTTGCACATAAATTGACATATTTCAGTCAAACTGGAAAATTTTAGCATATATATATATATATATTTAGATATTTTAATTCATTCTCAAAATATAGATTCCACTAGAAAAGTAATTTTTTTTTAAAGTTTGAGGTGTTGAATTTTTTTTAATCAGAAAAAAATTGCTTTTTGTAATAAAAGTTTATCTCACATTTATATTTTCTAACAAAACTAGTGGGCTCTGTTCCCTTCGAGCTACGCTCGCCAACTCCCGTGCATACCCCGCAGAATCGAAAAACACGTTAATTGGTCTAAAAACACGCTAATTTTTTCTATTTAAAAAAGATTATCCGATTACGGAAGACTGATTGCAATGAATTTATTTAATAAAATTTCATATATTTTTCACAAAAATTGACTTGTTTTAGTCAAACTGAAAAATTTTAGCATGCATATTTATAACATTTTGCTCATTGTCAAGATATAAATTTAACTTAAAAAGTAAATTTCCTAAAAAGTTTGAAGTGGTGCCATTTTTTAAAATCAGATTTTTCTTTTTTTTTTTTTTTTTTTTTTTTTTTTTTGTAATAAAAGTTTAACTCACAGTTACATTTTCTAACAAAACTAGGAATTACCGCCCCCAACGAGCTACACTTCCCCAGACTTCACAGGCTCTACAAACACAATGATATGATCTGTTTTAAAAAGATTACTTGATTACGAAAGATTGGATGATATTATCACGACCAGTAGTGATCTTTTATAATCGGGTATCTATTCATTTCCCTTTGACTTGAACATTCCCAGGGTCGCATCCACTGCTGTCGCAACTGCTGACGCTGGAAGATTTTTTCTTTTAGACGCTAAAAGAAAATAGTTTTAAATATATATATATATATATATATATATATATATATATATCATAATTTTTACCACTGAATGCTTTCCGCACATAAAAATGTAATTATTTGAAAGTTTTCTTTCTCTTTTAATATTCACGTGTAAATATTTTTTCGAATTGAAAAATATTTGGAAATATTATTATTTGGGGTTTTTTAATATAATGCAAATTTCTTCATTAAATGCTTTACACACATAATAACTTAATTGTTTTAAATTTTCCTGTCATTTTTAATATTCGCGTGTAAGTATATTTTGCAAATGGAAAATGATTAGAAATATTACTTGGGCTTTATAAACATCTAGCACCAGAGGTATAAAACGGCTTTTTGGAAATAAAAAATAAATATCCATTCAAGTAATAAAATTTTGGATTAAGGGAAAAAAAACATAAACATAAAATTAGACACTATATATATCTATCTATCTATCTATCTATATATATATATATAACCATTAATGAAACACTACCGTAACACCATACATATATATATATATATATTCGACACAGCATTTCATAATCTAATCACGTATATATATATATATATATATATATATATATATGCCTTCAAAAGAAGGTTAAATTGCTGTGCATAGTTTTTAAACCTATAAAATTTATGTAACTGAATTATATTCACCGATTTCAACATTAAACAGAGGCACTTAAAATAATTATTAGACTTTAAAACTCTATGTTTCACCATGTTTATCATACATTTCTCTATAAAACTATCATTTTTCATGTTTTTCTGTCAATTACAATACTCAAACATTATAGATAAAGATTCTCTAGACGCTTAAAATTTTATTACGAGGATCTTGGCGATATTTTAAAAATAGAAATGAAATATTTCTCGGAATGTATTAGAAATGTAGATATATCCAATGTTGTCAAGATGCTGTTAATCAATGATAAACAATTAATATCTGTTTTCCCAAATGTACTGCATATTGCAATTATAGTATATAGTAGTACCGCTTAAAAACTTTGAAGCAGAATTATCATTTTCCAAACTAAAATTAATAAAGAACAGACTACGATCGTTTACGCTAGAGCCCAAACTTAGCGGTTTAACACTAATGTCACTAGATAATGACATAACAGAACTGTTTGCATTTCATGATGCCCTGCAATCACTTGGAAATTTCAATACAAGGATTTTTTTTTCAATTAACTTAATTTTTAGTAATGAAAATCTAATAATAATAAAAAAAAAAGCTTAAACATGTAATTAAATTTATTTATATCAATAAACAGATGTATTGAAATTATTTTTAATGTATTCAGTTTTTATACGCCTGGAATATTTCTATTTTTTTTAAATGTTTATAAAGTATTTGTTAATTGTATATGTTTAAACAAACTAATTAAGAGCACTATTGAAGATAACAAATAAACAAACAAAAAAAACGCTCTTGATTTTCAATATAAATATTTCCATTTTTAAAATTTGTATTTCAGGATTAAAAATAATAATAATAAAAGGGGTGTGGGGGGGGAGGGGGGATAAATATTCAGTATCGTGGGAAGAGGCACAACATTTCCAGTAGCAGGGGAAGAGGGGCGGGGGGGGCAAAATGTCCAAAATAGCCACGGGCCAAAGAAATGCTTAATCCGGCTCTGATGCTAATACTATCAAATAACATGATGAAATTATGAAATTTGCCCTGAGTTTGAAGTTTACTCAGGTGCTTTTATTTTCAAATGAAAACTCCAAGTACTTTGTCTATTGGTGGTCTTTTAATAATTCACATTCATAATTTGTCAATTTGAAATGAAAATGCTTACCTTGTTTAACATTTCGTAATTAACAGTTAAAATTTTATGATGGAAAGCCGTTAAATTTTTGTATAAGAAGGTAGATCTGGTTATATTCGTTACCAATATTATCAAGATATTTTCTAAATTGACGATGATTAAGCATGTGCGTACGAATATGATATAAGTTTATAAACATGTATCCGGCTTTTATAAATCGATCCGGCTATACAAAATACTTTTTAGCAATTGTACTTTTGCTTATAGTATTTTCAAACTTCTTTAATTGTTCTGCGCATCCTTTCTTCCATTTCCTAGTAAATGATTTTGAATCCCGGAATATTTAATGCAATAATAATTATTTTATAAAGTAAATGTATTTTCTCCAATAGGCTTGGTGAAAGCACTCTCTTTTAAGAAGTGTCAATTTCAATTCTGACAGTTTTTCTTTCTGATGTTTGGCCAGATTTTTAATGCTTTGTCCTGTAGCATCTCTTAATATTCCATTCTTTCGAAACTCCAACAATGGTTGGATATCAACATATAATTTCAGTTTTTCTTTTAATATAATGGTATTGTGAATCAACTTATTTTTTTTTTTTTATGTTTATTTTCCGTCAATCATATATATATTCATACTGGTAGAGTTTAAACTTAAAAAAAATTTCCTAGGTTGTTTATCAGTATGTTATTAAAATATGTGTAAATCGGTTAAAAAAAAAAAAAAAAAAAAAAAAAAAAAAGAAAGAAAGAAAGAAAATAAAAGAAAGAAAGAAAGAAAGATCAAGCAGGTTTCATTAACAATGACACATTTACTAACCTAAGTAATGAAAATAATTAAAGAACTTAAATCTAAAATATTTTTGTAAAACAAGAGTGGAGAAACTGGATGACACAACGTATTCCGGGGTTTTGCTTCAAGCACAAAAGTGATAATTTATGTCATTTCGAAAGCAAATCATTTAAAAGCCACTTAATTTTATACTTTGATTTAAAAAAAAGTTATAACTGTTCTTAATTAGCCCGAATTTTATTAATTTTACTATACATTTCTTATTATTTAATAAATATAGCATGTGTAAAATTGAAGAGAGTAGTAAAACAAGTTGGAAATTGTACGTCAAACGTTACAAACGAGGTGCGTTCGTACTATAAAAAAAGTTATAGTTCTATAAATATTCAGATCTTGATGATTTTTAATTCTGTGAAATGAATTATATCGTCTGCAGATTAATTTCTGTAATAAAATAAGTTTCTCGGTCGCTTGGCGATCAAACTTCGAAAGCTCCTATAAAAAGAAAGCACCGATTAAAAAAAAAAAAAATCAAATTTCTTAATAAATGTTTTTATTAATATTTTCTAAAGTTTTGATTCGATTTTTAAAAAAATTGAAATGTCGCGATAAAATTCTGCAAAGATAATATATCTTAAATTTCAAACCATTCGGTTGGGTAGTTTTTGCGTTGCTATATGCAGACGGACGGACAGACAGACGGACAGACGGACGGACGGACAGACGGACAGACCAGACGACGACAATAGGTGCTACCTATTTATATAATTACGAACGCACCTAATAAAGCAATAGTTTCGTCATAAAACACATAAATATTATAAGAAAAATACTGTAAAAAAATTACGAATCTTTAAATTTTTAGACTCGAGATTTCGCACTTTGTTACATTCCGATTAGTTAACTGTGTATCTGCAATTTCATGGAGCTAAAATTTAAAACTTTAAAACTGAGCTACATCTGTCTATATACATCAGTTATGCCAAATGAGCGGATTTTTTTTTTTTTTTTTTTTTTACTACCACATTTTGAAGAAAAATATTTCCCTTAATTAATGACGAAATAAATAAGACAAAAATTACTATTAAAAAAAGTGGTAGCAATTGTGAATAAAAAAAGCAACTGGCAATACTTACATACATATGTTTGCCATCTCTAAGACTATTTGGTGTAAGTGAGTTCCTCAAAAGTGTATTTTCAGCATGCGTGTTTGAGCAACTGAATAAATGCCAAAATAAATGCACAGGTAAAATGCCAAAGGCTTGGCGGGCCACAGAGAAGTTGTCGGCGGGCCAGTTGTGGCCCGTGGGCCACGTGTTTGACATACCTGCTTTACAGGGACACTCAAAAGAATTCCATTACAATACGGTCTATGGGGAGAAATCGTTTGCGGTTTATTTTATAATGTTTCAATATTTGAAACATACTGAAACAGATATATATCACTGAGGTGCATTACAAGAGGCTTACTATAGAATATTTTGTGTATAGCATTCCTCCTTCATTTACAGGGTCACATAAAATTATTTTGTTAAAGTACTGTCTGTTAATAATAATGGTTGGAAATGCGTTTTCAGTTGCGTTTTTAAATGAAACTTTTTTTCCCCCTATTATACTTGATGTGTATTAGGGTGTATCGATTTTTAACTTTTTTTTTGTTTCCAAATTCCAAGTTGATAAAAAGTTGCTACTAGACACCACAACTTACCACAAAAAATTTTGGATTTAAAAAAAAAATGTTTGGGTTCCGCACAAGGCCTAAAGTTTAGAAATTTTACTTAAAAAGTAAATTTTTACAAAATTTAAAAAAAAACCTAAAACACTTTTTTTCTAAATTGCAAGTTAAAATTCCACTAACAATAAGCATGAAAAACGATAGAAAATGTATTTCAAAAACCTAGCACAACATTTAGGTCTCCCGCACAAGACCTAAATTTTGTTAATTTTGACGAAACTTTCGTAATTTTTAGTGTAAATGAACCATTTTTTTTCGTTAAAAACACCAGACTTAAGTGTATTTTTGTTACAGGAGGCATAAAATGGCACAATATATATATATATATATATATATATTAGTTTAACGATGTAAATTGTTTGATAAAGTTGTTGAAATAAACTCTATCGTTATTTGTGATTAATATTGTTTATTATAAATGTATAAAATATTATAACGTGGAATAAAATGTAGTATATAAGTACAAAATGTTGCTGATGTATTTTCATAGAACATGCTAAATTTGTTTGGTCCAGAAATTGGCCCATTAAGAGCAACCATAATTTTTCTAAATGGTAATTCATTCAAATGTAGTAGACACACAACTGCCTGCAGTGGCTGTTGTATTTTATTTTCAAATAAGGTGATAACTCCCTTTGAAGTGCCTGTGTTTGCTGCCGTACCATCACAACCAATAGCTTTTAGTTTTTTAAGATCGACAGTTTTTTTCCACAATACTTTACAAGTGATGTAACTATTTCCTTTCCTGTTATATTTATGGGAGTTACATGACCGAAATACTTGGATCCAGGTTCTTCAACAATAGATATGTGTTCTTTCATTAAAGATTTTCGGACACTTTTACCAGCTACAATTTCTTTTGTTATGGTTTCATCTTTACGACCATCAATGTAAATGGCCAACAGATCGGAGGTTTGAATTGAGCTTACTTCTTTACGAGACTTAAGTCTTTCACGTGCTACTTTTGATTTGTCGATTACTGCTTCTTGGTTCTCCGCAGTAACGACATTTAAGTCTCGCAAAAGTGCAGTAGCTAACTGAGCTCCAGCTCTACTAGAAATGCCCCTGCGGTCACAAGCTCGTGAAAACAAAGACAAGCGTTGTGGCAGTTCTTGTTTTACTTCTACACTTGAAACACTTTTTTGACTCGTATCAAGTACATTTATTTCAAAATCACTATCTTGACATGATGTGTGAGACATTGAATCATCTGTACTATCACCAGAATCAATGTTATCAACAGATTTTAAGTTTTCATCCTCAGTCTTACAACTACCTGCATTAAAGCTTGTGACCTAGATTTTCTTTCTAATCGATTTTTAAGCTTTTTAGTCTCGTTTTTGTCACACTCTGCAATTGACATCAATCTCGGACCACGTTGGTCGAGCAAAAACTCGTGTTCTCGTGCCGGGACTTTTTTGTCAATAGAGCAAATACAGTTGCTGAGGTCACATTTGCAAGTACAAATATCAAACAATGCAGTTTCAGTTTTTGACTGAAGCTAGTTACTGCATCTTTGTAGGAGTTAGGATACTTCCTTTTAGGCCCTGAGCACTTTTTAATTTTCTCAAGCTGCTCATGCAGTTTTAAAACCATAAATATTGTGTTTTTGGTGCCACAAACAGGAATTGACGCTCTTTTCCATATTTCCTCACGTTTTAAAGCAACTCTTAACGCAATTACCTTCTTTGCAGGCTGATGTATTCCCTCTTGTTTCATTTCAATGCGTACCCACTCAAAATACTTCAAAACATCCATCTGGGTTGGCAGAACATTAAACTCACTCACATCAATAGGTTGCCCGCTAACCGGCCTGTCGGTAGTTTGTCTAGTTACATGGGGTTTTTTACTCATAAGGAACAACAACAACACTCACTCAATTGATTCTTACAACAAGACTATCGCACTAAAACACAACCTTAATGCTCGCTCGCGGACAGACGACTACTGACAAGTCTGCGCGGTGATTCATAGGTGTTGCGTCACCGTGGCGCGACAGTCTGGCCTTCCCCCACCCCATCGCTTCAAGTTGACGCTTGACGTATTGAAATGTGATTTATTATTTCACTTATTTCAACAATTCCAATCAAGCCTAACGAGGCTTCAGTTACATTTAATTTGTAAACCAGCTACAACACAAATATCAAACAACTGAAAAATGTTAAAAAATTGGCTGAAATTCACGACTTTTAGGCCTTGTGCGGGAGACCTAAATGTTTTGCTAAGTTTTTGAAATACACTTTCTATCGTTTTTTGTGCTTATTGTTAGTGGAATTTTAAATTGCAATTTAGAAAAAAAGTGTTTTAAGGTTTTTTTAAAAATTTTGTAAAAATTTACTTTTTAAGTAAAATTTCTAAACTTTAGGCCTTGTGCGGGAGACCTAAACATTTTTTTAAAAATCCAAAATTTTTTGTGGTAAGTTGTGGTGTCTAGTAGCAACTTTTTATCAACTTGGAATTTGGAAACAAAAAAAAAGTTAAAAATCGATACACCCTAATGTGTATAAATCCTATAGGTTATATACAGGGCAGCACAAAACATCTCGAATGCATTTGCGTTTATTGACGGAAATTGCCGATGGGCTATTTTCAACTGTGCTATGCGTATCCTAACTGAACTAAATTTTTGCATTCTATTTTCAGAATATTGTTGGTAATTTCTAAAATTGGATTTTTAAATGTGTTATGCGTTTTCCAAATTGTTAACTTTAGCATCAGACTTAGACATTCTTAAACGGTAAAGATTTCTATAAAAGCATTTTGGAAGTGTTGAAAAGTTTTACATATTCCATACTTAACGCATGATTTTTTGTTCTTGTTTTTTTTTTTTTTTTTTTTTTTTTTACTAGGAGACAGCAATTTAAAACCTCTGTCCCCCCACCAAAACAGGAAAAATCTTACGAGCTTCATCTGGTGACAACTTATTAGAAATATTTCCAAATTTTTAAAATGAAACTAGGAATTTTTTCATTTACAGGGTCACATAAAATTATTTTGTTAAAGTACTGTCTGTTAATAATAATGGTTGGAAATGCGTTTTCAGTTGCGTTTTTAAATGAAACTTTTTTCCCCCTATTATACTTGATGTGTATAAATCCTGACTAGTCAGATTTAGTCAGTTTTTTACTAGGAGACAGCAATTTAAAACCTCTGTCCCCCCACCAAAACAGGAAAAATCTTACGAGCTTCATCTGGTGACAACTTATTAGAAATATTTCCAAATGTTTAAAATGTTTTTAATTAGTTGTTTGTTGAGACACAAAAACGAATCTAACCATTCGTTCTATTAATTTTTGGGTTTAATTTAACAATTTAGATATCTTTATTATTAGTTTTTTAGAGTTTAACGTGTCTGAAAAAAGTAATAGAAATAGAATCTTATTTTAAACTCAAAAGGTCACTAATTCAAGAGATAGAAAAATGGTTTTCTAGTTTCAAAAATTGGAAAATTGTTTGAAAAATTCTTTTTTAGTTTCTAAACTAAAACTTTTATAGATTGTCAGAAATCATATGGTTAAAATAGACGTATCAGATAAAAAATAAGAAGTTGAAATTTATTTTCTATTTTTCGATTGAATAAGTTTCCATAAAATGTTATTATTATATAAAAAAAAAAAAAGCATGTACTAAGTTTCACATATGCTTTTTTTTTCTACAGATAATATTTGAGTTATTTTAAGATACATTATGGTTGATGTAGCTACATTGCTAAGCTAAACAAATGTTTATTTTTGTTATTTTTTAATAAGTTTTATAGTAATTTCTGTACAAAATATTTTAGAATTATTCTTTATTCGGGACTCAAACTCTTCCATGAATATCTTACTTCTTTCTTTCTGTATCACCCTTTTTTTACTGTATAAATTTGACATAAAGAAAAACGAAATGTAAAAAGTGCTTAATGTGTATTTATAATTCAGGAGAAAGGAAAAAGAAGCACATAGAAAGGACTAGCAATTTGAAGCCAAAACGAAGAGTTGACTTGATAATGTGTTCAAAAAATAAGACTATATCGTTAACTTTATAGTTCCAGATTTTTCGGAAAACGCAAATTAATAAATATAAAATAATGAATCAAGAGTATGAAGTATTGTTTTATTTTCCTAATTTTTTTATTTCCTTAATTTTAATTATTTTACGAGCATCCTGATTTGATTACTTTTATAATTTAAAAGAAAACTAAAATAACCTCATATATATATTTTTTTTTTGAATTGCCTTTCTTGATTAAAGTGGTTATCAAATTCCCGGCTCAATAACGCCAAACTTTCTTACTTCTTTCAAAACGTCATGGCATAAAATTGGCAGGCCTGACTGCTAAATGAACTGCGATTTGGAATCGAATGGCGTTTTCATTTTTTGATAAATAAATTACTTATTGAGTTAAAAGCAATTGCTGTCACGTGATGATAGATTTTTTTCCTTTCGTGCGCCCGGAAATTATGTACAAAACATCAACTTTGACAGTATTTTCTGAAAGATCGCCTGCCTTTACTAAAACATTGAAAACACCACTCGACTACATAATTTCTGAATAAAGAACACCTGCCCATTTCATGCGTTTTTGAACAAAAATTAATTCAGAAATTTGTCAGAATGTAGCTCCTTTGGATTTGAAAACAGCCATAATGCTATGCAATAAAGGGCTACTTTGTAAAACAAGTAACTAAAAAAATGCCATTACGAGATATTCAAGATTAAAGTTTTTTAATAAAGTAAAGAAAAATATAAACTATACTATTGTGATTGCTTCCTCTAAAATAGCTTATTTGTTAAAGACTGTATCCTCAGTTAACGTATGTGCAGCATATTTTGAATAATATATTTTATTTTATTGAATTTACGGAGTCTTCGTTTATGAAATTCACATCCCTGAATATCATAGCATATATTGATTAAAAAATAAAACTTGCACGTTTTAAAGGTTGTCAGGCCAGGATGCAGTTTACATGAAAATGAGAAAAACATTTAAAAGTACAGTTACCATCGCCGCGGTGGACAGCCTTGCTCAAAGGCACCCACTCTATGTCTGTATTAGATTACACATTTCAAAAATCTTAAACATAATATTCTTTACTGAAAGCTGAATAAAATATTTCGATAAACTCTGCCAATTAATTCATAATATAGCCGATCTGGTTCGTTGCGCACATAAATAAGAAATAGGAAATGAATTAATGTTTTTCATGCTTTCATGTGTATGTTCCGTTCAGATAATCTTTTATATTTCTCAACTCTTTTACTGCAAATACGGTATTTTAAAAATATTTTCTTCCTTTTTTTTTCTTTCGAAGAAAATTATATGACCGTTTAATTTTATAATTAAAAATAATTATAATTAAAAATATCTTATTACTTTATAGTGATGTTTCACTTTATTTATATCATATAGTATTTAAAAATGCATTTAATAATTGATGCATCTTTTATACATAAAGTTTGAGATACTAGCGAAAAAAAGATAAGAAAGACAGAAAACAAGGGGGAAAAATCGTTTCATATAATTCATAGGATTCACAGTTAATTATTCACATTAAATATTCATATCTTACATAAGAATATATATAAAAAGTTTTATTATTTTGATAATATCGAAAAATCCATATTAAATAGAGTTTGAGTTTCAACCAAAAAAAAATTCATGGTTAAGCTGTTTCGCTAAGTACTGACTTGCAAATAGACTGTTTTCTACCCCGCCCGAGGCGAGGCATCTGTTTGCTTCACACAGTCCGTTCAGCGTCTTTTGTTAATGACTTTTTTTTTTGTTTGAGACCGGCGACCAGGCCCCTACCTGCCAGGTTTCCCAAGCTTAAACGAGTTTAGCGCCTGGCACCGGGGCGCGTAGCGCCACTGAAGAGATGCCGCATAACGGCTGATCATTTCTGGCAGGACGGCTATGTGGAGGTCTGAGTTTTGTTCCCGTTTTTGTTTTGCTGCTAATTGATCTGATTCTTTTTGTATGGACCTGGGCTTGGCATCACACCTATACGTCATGCCATCGCTATGCAAGTTGGTCTCGTAATTTAGAACCTTGATCCGGTGACGAGACCTTCACCTGACTAGGCACCTCCAGAGGTATTCACAGGTAACTTAGAGGATTTTGCTCCCACGACAGATTTTACATGTACCGGGTGCCATTAGTGTACATGATTTTTGTTAATGACTTATTGAGTGACCAGGCTATATTTCCGCTAACAATTCAAACGTATACAGAAGATGAAGAGTGGAAAACGGGTTTAGTACTCTGTACATTCTTCCTTTTATCGTGATTTTTCTCGGAACTAGAGCTCCTATTATAGGAGTCTTATTCGGAACCAGTTCCGGTATTTCTACCAAAATTTTCACTTTTCATTCAGAAGAATAAATGAAAAAAATTTTATTCATTCAATTTTAAACAAGAACGAAAAATCATGCGTCAAGCATAGATTCTGTAACACTTTACAACACTTCTAAAATAATTTTACAAATCTTTACCATTTAACAACATTAAAAGAAAAATAAATACATTAATTAAGAAAATTATTTCATTCCCGATAATTAAAAACGTTAATAATTAACTAACTATTTATCACATTTCATAGGAGACAATACGGTATTTTTTATTATAGGGACCTTGACATAACCCAGTCTTTAAAAAGTGAAATTTTTTGCCAAATAATCGCGAAAATAAAATTGCAACCAATGCAATAAGGAGGGCCAAATAAAATCGTGGAAATAGACGAATTGGGTAAAAACAAATATCAATTTTACCTGATAAACAATTTTACTTTTAAGTCTTTGTGAAACGTTTTAACATCCTTCAAAAAAAAACCTTAATTGGAAATAGTATATTCTTTTTCTTTAAATTGAATTCTGCCTCCTTGGTTTAATGTATAGTTGAAACAAATCTTGTTTTCTAAATGACAGTATGTTGCCAGGCACTTTTTGTTCTCCAGAATAAATTGATTCATGAAGTTTGTATATGTGAAAATATGTTTTTGTTTTTCGGAAAATTTACTGAAATCAAGATTTTGTTTTCACCATCTATTCAAAGTGAAAATAAATTCTGTTTTTCAGTTTTAATGAGAAAATGGTGTAAAAAATATACTAATATGTTTTATTTCTCCTTTTTTATACACAAATATGGAGTAATTTCCTTTCCGTTTTTAGATAAACTTCGTTAAAATTTACAAAAAAAAAAAAAAAAAAGAAAAGAACAGAAAGAAAAAGAAAAAAAATCTTGGAATCTAATTTAATTTTTTTAATTCTGAGAGTTTGTGCGACATCCTCGGATCAAGTAAATCGAGTTGCGTTCAATAATCTAAGAGTAGTTGCGAAATACAAAAACACGGTCAGATTTTAATATAATAGATTCGTGTTCATTTTCCTTTTCTTAAAATTATGATGTGATTTTTAGCAGAAAACTTTCATCTGTATATAACGGATACTCATGCTTAATAATCAGTATAGATAACAAAACATTTAAATTTTTCGTTATAAATATGGCGTGAAACTCATCTACTTTCTATACTTACTGATCCTTGTATTATTAATGTAAGGAATTAATTCACACTCATTTTAAAACCTATTGGAAAATTCCCGTTTTATTTCAAATATGAAGTCTCTTTTTCACCAGAGAAATCCCTTTTTAATGACATAATTCTTGTTAATTTTCTTTTCCAGGCAATTAATTTCAATACTGGCATAGGAGAAATCAAGTTATTTTAACGAAATAATATTAAATCTTTAGGTTTTATCAACAAAAATGGAACTGTTAACATTCGTCATTTTTTTAGGTAATCGAGTTATTTCTTAATAGTTTCAAGAAATAGTTTTAAGAAATAGTTTTAAAAATGAAATAACTATTTCTCGCTATCCATGACATCATTTTCAACATGGATAATTTTGCGGAGCATATTAATGACATTTGCTAACCATTTTCTTTTGAAACTTCTTTTTACTTTTTACTTTTTAAAAATTTAAATAAAAAATACGGTTTAGTTATATTAGCCGTGCGCAGACGGTAAAACGTCAAATATTGTTACCATACAAAAGAAAAAAAAGAAAAAAAGTGAAGAAAAAACCCAAGATCATTTTATTTCCCCACTTTATTTTAGATGAATATCCGCTTTATTTTAGATGAATGACGTCATATTCGCCTGTTTCCTATGGTTACGCATATTGAGACCTTGTATTATTATCAAAAACTAAAAAAAGTACGTTTTATTTCTAATAATATTATTTTATCTTATTTTTAATTCTTTAATTTTTTTATTTCATTTTCATTTTTCATTGAAAAATTTTCAGTTGAAACTAAATTGTTGAGTAAAAATTATTATTCCGGGTTTTGAATTAGTTTTCGCAACGATAAAGTACTAGCAACGGTAAAGTAAATTTAACCATTTTAAAATATTATACGAAAAAAATTCCATTTATTCTCTATGAAAATAATGAAATTTTGAATTATTAAGAAAAATATTTGAATAAAATAAACAAAAACCAGCCTATGTTCATTTGAGGGTTATTATCAACCTATACGCAAAGATACAGGATCATTAAATGTTCCATTTTGACGCTGGCTTCAGCCTAACATTTGAACACAATCAGATTTATAATATTATTAGGATAGGATAGGATGTAAAGAAAACATATTTTTAATTTCCAGTTATAGATGTTATAAATTTATGATGGATATTTAATGACTTGGTTTATGTAATAGTAGAAAATTTAAAGTTCAGTTTACTATTTAAATTCGTTTCAATGGGTTATTAGTAGTTCGAAATAATTTATCCTTTTAAAATAAAAATTCAAAACCGTGAAAATGCATTATGATCCAGACAACTGTGAGAGGTTGAGATCTTAGACCAAGACCCCGATTGTTAACCGGTTAACGCGGCACTGCATCCAATGTCTGCTTTGCCAATAAATTGTAGTAATTATGAGGATTTTATTTTAATGTGTCTCGATTTTTTTTTTCAAGAATTACAGCTGTTGAGAATAGGCTCTTCGTTTTCGTAAAATGTTAAAAATGAAAAAAAAAAGAATAATAATAACGATTTGTTCCTAGTCGCTTTAAATTGAAAAAAAAAAAAAAAAAGCAAAGCCCTGAAAAAAAATTGCTTTTGCCTCAACAATCGTAGAACAATTTGGTAAAAATAGTTTTTCTTAAACTATAAATAGGCTTAAAATTACACAATGTGCTAAATACTTAAAAGATGACAGAAATATTGAAAGAAAATTTTTATAATTATTTTAATTCACAGTACTTTCAGGCATAAACATAGCCGCCGTCAGAGAATACAATAAACCAATTAAATTTTTTAAAAAATATTTTTATCATCTTTTAATTAATCAGCACATTCTATAATTTTAAGTCTTAACTTTTAAAGATGAATTTAGCATTCTATTTATTTATCTATTTGCTCATATACATGGGGTATCACAGATTAATCAATTAAAAAAAATAGTAATTTTGTTACAAATTCTGTTCAAAAATCAGATTTCTTATGTATTTTATGGTCTACTAAAAGTTAAAATTCCATTTATATTTTTGAAGCTAATGTTCGTTTACAACAATATAATTATTTATTTATAAGTTTGTTGTACACTAGTGACATAGTATCTTTTTTAGTTTGTTCTTAAGATTTGTTTACCTTTCAATTAATATGGTTATTTTTTTTCAAAAACACAGTTTTAAAGATAATAATAAAGAAGTTGATAGTTGATTTCAATTCTAAGTTCTGATCTGCTGATTCAAGAATTATTTGTTTTTGTGTCAAATTATTGATATTGGATATTTGATTTGGAATATTAACAAAAAAAAAAAAAAAAAAAAAAAAAAAAAAAAGAGCAAATTTTTATTTTTCCAAAAAAAAAAAAAATAATAATAATAATAAAAAAAAGTAAATAACTTATGTGAATTTTTCATTAAAGATTCACATTTGATGCTCTACTCAACAACAAATATCACATGCACACACTTTCCGCTAACATAACAAAAATCTTTGTTTTCGACGAGTTTCCATGAATTAGATTACGCTTTGAGCAATATTATATCACATTAATACTTAAATCCTTTTTGTCCGCCTAGTATGTGTTTGATAACCGAATATGAAAAGTAAGCAAGATACTTTTACATTACGCACTAAATCTCTTCTGCGCATTTCTTCAAGTCCGTATAATAATAATTCACAGTAACTAGACATAAAAGAGAAACACATTTCGAGTGCCAGATATTCAGCTCTCGAAACAAGTAAAATGTTCTAGCATTGGATATGTGACCCTATATTGTGACGTCAAAATGTGGTATGGGGACACTTTTCAGGGGATGGATTTCAAGTTCTCAGTAAAAAGAAAATTCTCTAGCACTGGAAAAGTTCCCCCATGATATGTATCCCCATCTGCTATGACATCAGAATGACGTATGGGGACACTTTTCATGGGGGAGGTTTTCAAGATCTCAGTGAAAAAGAAAATTACCTGGTACTGGAAAACTTCCCCCTTCTGGTTTGGGGGAACTTTTCATGGGGGAACTTTTCATGGGGGAACTTTTCCAATTTTCGACGAAAGTAAAACTCTCTAGGACTGGAAATCTTCCCCCATCTGTAGTGACGTCAAAATGACGTATGGGGACATGTTTTCATGGGGGAAGTTTTCAAGAACTCTGTGAAGAAGAAAATTACCTGGCACTGGAAAACTTCCTCCTTTTGGTTTGGGGGAACTTTTCAGGGGGAACTTTTCCAATTTTCGACGAAAGTAAAATTCTCTATGACTGGAAATCTACCCCCATCTGCTGTGACGTAAAAATGACGTATGGGGGAACTTTTCATGGGGGTAGTTTTCAGCGCTCCCATCCCATCTCACTGGAAAACTTCCCCCTTCTGCTTTGGGGGAACTTTTCAGGGGGAAGTTTTCCAATTTTCGACGAAAGTAAAATTCTCTATGACTGGATATCTACCCCCATCTGCTGTGACGTAAAAATGACGTATGGGGGAACTTTTCATGGGGGCACTTTTCAGGCGCCTCAAAATTTCAAGTGTAGAATCATATGCTTCTTTTTACACTTTTTTAAGTAAATAAGCAAAATAATAATAATAATAATAATAATAATAATAATAATAATAATAGTTGTTAGACAGATGACAGAGAATTGGAATATAAAGCTATTATATTAACACTATTGCAATCCTTATTTTTCAATTAATCTCTTCAAAAAAAAAAAAAAAAAAAAAAACACTTCACTATAATATCACAATATCAACCTTTAGAATAATACAGAATATCAGCATTCACGAATAATTCAAGACCTTTACTGTATTAAACAAAATAAATATAGCTAATGCGAATACATTAAATAATATAAATAATATTTACTAAAAACTGTAATTATATAGAATATTTAATTTAAATTTAATAGACTCAACAAAATAAGTACCAAAACTAGTTGATCAGGCTAGAAGACACCTAGTAATGTTGAGAAGTTATTGTTTACATTTTAAAGTTAAATTGAATTACACAACTAATATCCCTGTGTCGACCCAAGAATATACCTGGTAAAAAAAAGTTTACATTTAAATTAAAAAAGGTTTTTTTTTTTAATTCTAGTTATTGTAAATAAAAACTTTTGGAAGAATTTAATATATTGTTTTTACTAATGTTTGGTGTTGTGAACCCGTATGTGAAGTTGTTTGTGTTGGTTTTTGTGTATTGTCATGAAATAATTTGAAGTTATCTGGAAAATAATATGGTCGCGAATTGTTCCATGTTTCCAAACTAAGACCATTAATACCCTTCTGACACTAAGCTATCACATGAACAACAATAATTTAAGGTTAAATCCATTTTTTGATGAGCCCTAATTAAGCTCAAACTAGAACATACTCAATAAAATATTCCATTTAAAAATACAAATTAATTTTAAAAATCTTATCTTAATAAAAAACAAAAATCCTTTCCTGAAATGTTAAAATGTTTTTCTATAAATTTATTAAAATAATCACAAAATATACCCAAGATATTGAAATAATTGCTTAAGAGCATTGTTAGAACACACAATAATAAATTAATTTACAGTAAATAATAATAAACAACATAAGAATTGCTGCAATTAATCATCAAATTACGTAAAGGATCTAATATTCAGTTATTTAAAATACAAACCATCAATTCTTTCCAAATAGTTGAAAATGACTTTTTTTCTTCTTCCAACTGAAAGAGTCAATTCCATTATTACATCATTTTGCAACATTTTGTAAGTTGTCATGTTTTCAGAAAATTTTCTTTAGAGTGAAAAAAAACCAATCGTCTGCTTAAAATGTAAAATGCAATTAATTTAATCTCATTCATCTTTCGGTTACTATATTCTGTATTCTATTTTCTTTAAGTCCCGATCTTAATAATATTTTAAATAACAACAATAGAATCTAAATAATCACTAACAATAAAATAAAAACTCTTATCAAAAATATCCGAACAGCATAAAATCAACAAAATAAAAATATCAACCATAAAAACAAAAACTTACAAACTGCCGTATGTCTTCTTTTCCATTTTTACTTGGCTGCATGTCCATATTATAGAACTCTCCAACAGCACAAAATAAGAAATCAACAAAATAAAAATATCAATCTATTTTCTATTTATTCCGATCCGATGGCTAAACAACAACAGCGCTGTGATAAGTGAAGTCTATATACTGGCATATAGTAGACTAAAAGAAAAATATCTGGCAATACTGGTCGACTTAAAAAATAACTATGTAACGATTTCACGTGAATCACCTTATTTTTTTTTAAAATCAAGGCTAGAGGTTTCCACCTAGGAGTTTGCAGTCGTAGCGCCGATAATCCCAATTCATGGCGTGCTTACTGAAGGAAATAATATTGCAGTCGATTCCAATCCACAGTTTATCAGAAATCCAGAAAAACTCTGAGGCACATGACAATTCCATAAATAATGACTTTTAGTACCATGGAGAGACTTGGTTTATTAAATTCAATGCTTGAAGAAGACACAAGATATTAATAGGCAGCGTCGTATTGTTTATGGGCAGCCAAGGAGATTTATTCCACGGTCGCGAAGTACGCGCCGGTGTTACATGTTCATCGAGATCCAGGAACAATCTGCTTTCTAGGCGGGAAAACGAAGCATATAAGCATTTGCTAAAGCTCACGAATACAGACCCACGAAACAGTCTTTTGACCAATAGCGTTACGGGACTCTATTTTTCTGGCGCTATGACTTTGAAGAGATCAGGCCGCAGGCTGAAAAAGCGCGGGAGAATATTCTAGAATATTTCGGAACAATCTGATTCCTTCGAACAAATAAGAAAGAAAAGAAAAAAAAATACGTAGGTTTTACCGAGTGTGGGCAGGATGCCAAGATAAAGATTTTACATTGAAACTGAGATTAGCTTTTATATTTTTGAGAAAGAATACTTTTTGCCAGAAAACATAGGGAAATAAAAATAAAAAGATATAGGTTGTTATTTCAAGAGAATTAAAAATATTTAGCTGGGAGATTGATATTTAAAAGAATTATAGCTTTGATGAAGCCAACGGCGAAAAATTTAAAATTTGTTTCATATATATATATATATATATATATATATATATATATATATATATATATATATATACTGTAAAAATAAACTATATCAATAAATAAACAAAACTGAATATATGTCTACACTGCGTCATAATAAATAGTTATAAGTACCTAAATATTTCTGTAATTGTCTTTAATATGACAACTATATAATATTAACTACAAAGTAACAATGAAGAAAGGAAAAAATTAAGGTACTACTGTAATTAATATTTTCGACGCCATTTTTGGAGCAGATTAAGGCGTGCATTGACTCCATTTTTAGGGTTTCGTTCATCTCACGAAACTCTAATCGTTCATCTCACCTAACCCTAACATCTTTCATTCATCTCACGATTCGTCCCGCTACGTTGTCTGTCCGTCACAGAGCCGGTTCTCAGAAACTATATAACTTACAGACCTGAAATTTTGTGTACTTATAGCTGAATACCTACTATGAACAATATAATAATGGTTTTACAGTACACCATATTAATAAATTAATCATAGATATCACCAATAATAAGTATTCAGAAAAGAAATTTGATTCACAAAAATACAAACTTTATACTCTGCAATATTATCCAAGCTTTTTTGAAAAATTAAAACACAGCCTTAAACGTTTCAATATCTGCTTAATAGCCAAACCACCTAAGAAATTAAAGAGTATCATTTGCAGTAAAATTGACCCAATTAATTTTGAGAATTATTCAGGAGTATATGATATACCTTTTATTAAAGAAGACGGATCCAAGAATTACTACATAGGCATGACCAGCAGGAAATTTAATTGCAGAAAAAAAGAGCATATAGCTGATATTAAATACAATAGAAAAACTACAGCCCTAGCAAGATTATATCAAGAAGAAACCATCCAAATAAATTTCAATGAAAGTAAAATAATATTTCCCTCCAGCCTACACTATCCATCCATAATAAGAGAAACCATAGAGATACTCACGCGCAAAAATACAATATGTAACGATGCGGCATCTTTTAATTTACCGAAACTGTGGCTAGAATTACTCCATGCTCAAAGATATGAAAATAAACAATCAAGTAAAAAATAATAGATAACGTACGTATTTTTTTTTTTTTTTTTTTTTTTTTTTAAAGTACATGTAAATAATAACTTCAAAGCCCGTGCAGCTTTAGAATATTCTCATTTTGTTTTTGAAAATGACTCAGAAGAGTCGAAACATGTAAAACAACTAATAAAAGTCATTTTAATTTATATTATAGTTGTTAATTTTACACCTTTAGCATTTAAAAGTAATATACCTACTATGAAGCTGAAAATCATAACATTTTGAAAAAATCTTATTATTTTAATAGAGAGAGATATAAAACCAAAAATCTAACAGCCTTTTCCTATTAAATTTAAACATTTTTCGTTATAGCAGTTGCCAACCATTAAAAATCCACAATAAAGTTCTTTTTACAATAATTAACTTTCTACTGAAAGATTTCTACGTGAAAAATGAAAATGAGATAAAAAGTTTCACCCATTGAAACAAAGATTAATAGGACGTCCTATTGGTAATATAACGGAATTTTTCAAACATTTCTCAATAATACAAGGAGTATCAGTATGTGTAACTACAGAAAACAGGTTAATAGGATGTCATTAGAGAATTAAAAAGAAAATTAATCTGACGTCCTATTGGAAGTTTAACGGACTTTTCAAATGTTTAAGAATAATACAAAGAGAGTATCCATATGAGTAACAGAGAAACCAAGTAGATAGAACGTCAGCAAGTGATTATAACGTCCTATGAGTTTGAGGAACGTATTGAATCATGATAAAAACCCGATTATGGAAATATTGGCCTATTTTAACATTTTGAAGGTCTCTATACAACATGTTTAATTTTGAAATTTAATATCGCCTTTTTTTAATATCGCATTTAGTCCACATGGCAGATATTATTATGACAGAGTATAATAGCGAGCTTCGTCCGCTATCGGACCGGTTCAGATATTTGAAAAAACAAAAAAATAGCCCAATAAATTTTTACTTTATAAGAAACATGACCTTTTTTTTGTTTTGTAAAATGAAATTTATTTGGATTTATTAAAGAAAGGATAAAGTGTTTTGAAAGGAATATTAAACGAAACCCTTTGTGCGATCTTCGATCACACTTCTCCACTTGTTTTTTTACTGCTCTGTACTGCTACCTTCGTTTATGGATGTTGCACGAAAATTTGTTAGCGTAGGAAATGACAAGAAATTACACACAGAAATAATTTTAAAACTGCAATCTGGAGTGTAAAACTTCACTCATATATATATATATCTGTCAAATAGCTTACATAGTAGAGTGGGTTCATCGAAAATCAAGCCATACTCAAATCTGGGACAGTTCAAAAGTAAATTTAATAAATTAGTAAAAGTTATTTCTGCAGTTCCACATCTATCAAACGATGAAATTTATATTACTACTAAATCTTCAGATCAGGAGCCTCAAAGTCAATTCTGAATAAACACTTGTAAAACACTGGGTTTTGTAGAATACAGTTATGACAGTTAAGTTCACCTCGTCAGTTAATCTTTTCGTGTAATGAAGTTGTCTCTTGGAGTAGAAGACTTTTAATAACTTACTGACTATCCGCCGCAGTGACAGTTACAGCATTCTGAGACATGTAAAAACAAAATTAGGTATTGAATAAAAATGTATTTAGGGAATTTTTCGAAGAATTTTTTTTTTAATTCCAAGAAAAAAAAGTATTTCTATCCCTACTTTTAAGGTGGTTCTCAAGCGATCTGCTCAAGAACGCGAAACTTTCTGAGGCATTTCCTGACTCATTTCTTAACGCAAAATGGGAAGGTCTGACTATGGAAGCGATTTGGAATCGAAATGAATTTTCTATTTTTTGATACACAAATTACTTGTCGAGTAAGAAGCGATTCATGTCATCGGACGACCTATTTTTCACCTTTCTCGGGCTGCGGCTGCAGAAATTCAGTTTAAAATATCGACTTTGAGAGTATTCTCTGAAAAATCTTCTACCTTTACAAAAAAAAAAAAAAAAAAAAAGGAAAACATTTTGCGATTACAAAATTTTTGAATAATAACACCTACCCATTTCGTGCCTTATCCGAGTAAAAATGAATTAGAAAATAGATCATAAAGTAGCCAGTTTGAATTGGAGAACAGCCTTGAATTATTTGCAGAGATATACTATGTCAAAGGAATAGACGCTTTCAGTGTGACGTTCATCATGAAGCTTTGCTTGAAAACTAACCAAAAAAAAAAAAAAAAAAAAACTGTTGCTACGTTGTATTTTCTGTTTCATTTGTATATTATAGCTATAATTTATAGCTATGTCTTCCAGCTAAGTGTTTTAATACTTTATAAGCAGTCGTAGTATTTTGTACGATTTATATTAAATAAGAAATGAAACATGGCAACCGTTTGTTTGGAGTGAATGCTCCTATAATCCGGACTCACTCACGCCGCCATTTAATTGTCCGTAGGAGAAGAACGATTGGCCACTCCGCGGTAAAATATCATGTTTTTTATAAAGTAAAAATTTACCGGTCTATTTTTTCGTTTTTTTTTTTCTAATATCTAAACCAGCCCGCTATTATATTCTGTCATAATAATATCCGTCATGCGGACTAAATGCGATATTTAAAAAAATAATTACAAAATGAGAGACATGTTGTACACCTTCAAAATGTTAAAACAGGCGAATATTTCCATAATCGGATTTTTATCACGATTCAATATGTTTCTCAAACTCATCTATTTACTATTCTCTATTACTCCTATTGATACTCGCTTTGTATTATTCTCAAACATTTGAAAAATTCGTTAAACTTTTAATTCTCTAATGACGTGATATTAATCTTCTTTGTGTACATACATACTACCTTGTATTATTTAGAAATCTTTGAAAAGTTCCCCTTTATTACCACTATGACGTCTATAAATTTTATTAAATATTAATCTGTTTTTCAATTGGTGAAACATTTTGGGCGCGTTCACAGACTGAGTGAGTGAGTGAGTTTATTTTATTAGGGAAGTAGCTATAATTAATATAAAATATATACAGTGGAACCCCGATTTTACGTAACCCGCTTCCTACGTTATTTTTCGTCGTCCCAGAAAATTCCTATTCCGATAACGTTAAAAGTACCTCGATTCTACGTTATTTACTCTTAACTTTTTCCGCTTGGTACGTCATTTTAGGCCAAGTACCTCAGGATTTTTTTTCTTTTTTCACTCATGGGAAAATTTTCAAAAGAACAAAAATGATTTCCATTTGGTTAACTGGTTGTATCAAAAACAGTTCTTCCCCTCCCCATTAATACTCCCGTGAGAAAGTGACGATGAACTATTATTTGTCAAAAGTAGGATGTCTAAAAGAAAATGTTTCTCTGTAGCCGAAAAGGCAGAAATTATCGAAAATTGCAAAGGAACTAAAGTGGATCATATAAAATCGTTCGGTATCGCTTGTTCAACGTTACAAACCATTCTAAAACAAAAGGTCTCTGCGGAATTAAAATCTGAAAAACTGGGAAATTTGTCAAAGAAAAGAAAAACATTGAAAACCTCTCATTTTGAAGAACTGGAAAAGATTTTGTACGAGTGGTTTAAAAAAAAGCCCGTGCTGCCAAGATTCCAATCAATGGCTCAATTTTGTAAGAAAAGGCTCTTGAAATTTCTTTTCGACTTAAAATGCAGAATTTCATGGCATCCAACGGTTGTATCGACCGATTCAAGAAGAGGTATAATTTGTCTTATAAGTTTATTTGTGGTGAGGCAGATGGAGTAAATACTGTGGTTGCTGAGGAATGGATGGAAAAAACTTTGCCTTCTATTGTGTGTAATTACTCAAAAAAAGACATCTTTAACGCAGATGAGACCGGATTGATTTTTAATCTCTTCCCTGATAGAACATACACCGTGAAAGGAGAAACGTGTCACAGTCGGTAGCTATCAAAAGTGCGATTAACAGTTTTGTTATTTACGAATACAGACGAAACTGAGAAACTAACACACTTTGTGACTGGTAAATCCAAGAACCCATCCGATACTTCAAAAACGTCAAAAGTTTGTCGACAGATTTCAATGCCAACCACAATGCTTGGATGACTCTTGAAGTTTTTGTAACAAAATTGAATATAAAAATGAGCTTACAAAAGCGATTTTATTCGTAGACCAGTGCACTCATGTTAATCTGAATTTAGAGAATGTGCGTATGGATTTTTTCCAACTCAACTGTACCAGTTTAGCCATGTGACTTGGGAATAAACAGATCCTCCAAAATGCATTATAGAAAGCAACTGGTAAGAAAAGGCCTTTTTTCACTTGATTCAGGTGAGCTTCAAGATGCTTGGAAAACAAAGCTAAATGTGCGGGTTGCTCTTCATTTCATCTCATCGGCGTGGAATTGAGTAGAGGAAAAATGCATGTCAAATGTTTTTCTGAAGGGAGATTTTTCAAAATCCGAAATTAACGGTGAAGCGCCGCCGGAAGAGCTCTCTATGGAAGACTACACAAAAGAGGATGAATTTATACTTGCAGACATCAATGTTGATGAGTACATTGATTGCGATAAGGATGTTATCGCTACCACAGTCATTCAGACTATTTCCGATTTGATTTCGCAATATTGAAGCGAGGATGATATTGATGAAGATCCAGAAGACACCGTGCCGTCATCGGCAGAGGCCATTGCGAGTTAAGAAATTTTAACTGGACATGAAAATTAAGAAAAAAATTACATGTATTGAAAATAGAATACATGTGAAATTACACTTAAAAAGAAAACGCAATGAAGAATAACAGATTTTTTTAAATACTAATATGGTATTGGTAAGTTTATTTTTGTATAATTTGTTTTCTTCGAGTGTTTTTCTCGATTTGACCCCGATTTTACGTTTTCCCGTTTCGTACGTTTTTTTCTGCTCATCCCATGAAAAACGTAAAATCGGGGTTCCATTGTATTTCTTTTTTGATCAGTTCTGTGCTTTCCCCCAGTTATCACTCGATATGAAAGGATTCCCCGCTCCCTTTGTTTGATTTGAGTAATGAGTTAGGTAGGCGGAGATGTTTTATGGGTTAGTATTAGGGGGTAAAGGACAGAAATTTTGAAGCTAGTATAGTGTATTTCTTATCCACAATTCTGTTTTTCATAAGCACAGTTTATTTCCCTGTTTTTAATTTGATTATTTTAAATCTTTATGCAGTTTATTTCAATATTTTTCAAATATATTTTTAACACTTTGTTATATTGTTTGCATTATAGTTAGTTTTACATAATTTGTTACTATTTTACGTAATTACATTCACTTTTAGAATTTATATAAGGTAGGCGAGTTGTTATACTTGAAATAATACATCAAATGGTATTTAACATCAACATAAAAATTAATTATTTTTATTATTATGTTAATTCTTATTACATTTTTTAAGCACAAATTTTAATTCTAGCCTCTGTATGTTTTTTCACAATTTTTTTAATTAAAAGACGAATTAAAATTTTTCACCTGTGTCAAAGTAATTATATATAGTCTCTTCGTTACTAATAATGCAATCACGAAATAAATTCATTTTACAGTTTTTTGAAACACTGCCGTCAATCTTTATTGCTATGCTATATACTATTTGGAAATTGTATATTTGTATTTGGCAAATGACTATTACTTGAGCATAATGCGAAATATAATTTTGAATGGTATCGTTGGTTATTAAATTTAGATTAATTTTAAAATAAGCTGCATTTATTTTTGTATATTTCTTATTCTATACACTAATAACAGCACAGGATAATCAGAAAACGGCATAGCATGTATGGAAGTAGCACATTATATCCGTTAGAGTGTGAAGCCGGAACCCGGCCAAGCCCAAGTCCGCAAGCCGAGTTCAGGTATATTTTCATTCGCGAGATTCGTGATGGCCGGGCCTAGTCTTTTCTCTTTTCGGGGAAGGGTTTCTCGGGCCTTACTTTTTAAGGAACCTTTTCTTTTTACGTTGGGCCGGAACGGACTTCTTTTTTCAGGGCTTACTAGAGGTCTGTATAGGACGAAATTTCACGCCCGGTCCCGACCCAAACCGCGAAACCGTATGAAAATCAATTGGCCCGGCTTGCCCTGTATAAAAATCCGTAAAATTTGGCCTGCTTCAATAATTTTTGTAAAAAATAGGCAGATATTTCTATATCGACATTATTCTACAATTGAAATTTTTGCTCTACAATTGAAATTTGGCTCTGCCCTTTAGTGTTTGTGCCCTCTTATGATTTATCCAGGGTCAGTCGTTTTATCTTATGATATGCTTATTTCCATTTAAAATACCTCTTCGAAACTCGTAAATTTAGAACCTTTTTTTAATATGAAATTTCGGAGCTTTCTGGAACTAAAACTAGAAAATATTATTACCGGAAATACTTATTGGCGTTTTTATTGATGAAAAGCTTCGAAATGTCACAAAATTCATAGCATCAAAACTCAGCTAATTTTGCATGCGGGAGATTGAAATTTTTGCTATAGTAGTTGACATAGCATAAATGCATTGGTAGGCGGAAAAAAGCGCACCGGAGAAAAGCACACCGGAGAAAAGCACACCCAGAAAAAAGCGCACCAATAAAACGTCCACCTAAAATTGCAAAGTTATTACAATATAAACTGTTTTAATTAAGATATTCATAATTTAAATATTTTCCCCGTAAGGTATATCATGGCTTTTACCCTCAACAATAAAATAACCATATATTTACGTTTGCTTTTAATCTAAATATATTTTCATTTTTCTTACTGTTTGAGTAAGCAATTCAAGCTGATTACTGAATTATTTACGAAATTCTTTCATTATGATTTTTGTTCTATTTTGAGTAAATAAGTCTACTTATCAGGTCAAATTACAAGTGTATCAATCAATCTTCTAGACTAATCTTTTAATAGAGGGGACATTAAGAGGATGGACATTGGTATTTCTGAATAGCTATTTATTTCATCCATAATCCGGTCTCTCTGTGTAATAGATTCATTTCGTGAAGTACAGTTTTGTAAGATAAGAAATAAAGAGAAACTTTCTTGTTTCTACCTTTGGAACATTTCCGGATGCACTTTTTTCCGTGATTCGAATACAACCTATATGAATGTATAAAATTTTAAAAAGTGTAACCTTTTAAAAATTCTTGGCAAGAATATTTATTATCATAATTTTAATTCCTAGCTGAACAGCTCTACAATTTACATTGTCTAATGCATCTCCAACAACTAAAAAATTAAAGCAAATTTTAAGTTTCTTTTTCTGCACATTGTATTTGAGTTGCACAAGGAAATACCTTGATGGAAGTCTTCATAATAATAGACTCAGATTGATCAAATATTCAAGCTTATGAAAGTTGACATAATAAGAATGAAGTGTCTCTCATTGTATATTTGATACAACCCATCATCTTTTTTGCTTCCTTTTGGGAACAGCGAATTTCGAGCTTATTCTATCGACGATTCCTATCAGAATTTTCAAGCTATGTTTTTGAGACTTTCATAAAAGTTGGTCTATACATTTAGCTAATATATTATGCACAGTATATTTTGATTGAATTCGCGCATGCGCAGTGAAACAATATTTAGTGAACCTGCTCATTTTTCATACAATTTTTATTATTTTTTAATTCTGATTGCAGGGTATTGTGTACAATTTTGTTTGTCATATTTTCTAAAAATAACTTGTTTTTATATTAAAAACTCTGTAAATTATAAGCAAAAAACTTGGTAAAATTTGGGACTGTTTTTATAAAAACCTGAATTTCTCTTCGAGTATACATGCTATCTTCATAAAAATGAACCCAAATTATTACAATAAGCCACTTAATCATAATCTACAGTTTGAATGCTTCTGCAGTATTAGTTTTTACAGGGTTATCGAAAAGATATTCGTTTTTCTTCAATTTGTTGACGGCCCCTTATGGGGTTTTGGGAAAAAAAAAATCTTCGCCGAAATATATGACGTCTATCATGTTGTTTACACTCCTGAAGTTTCAGGATAATTCCTCATGTATCTTTCCAGATATTTAACAAAACGTCTAAAATCGCAAGTGACCGGTCATCATTGGAAATATAGTGTGTGTATATATATATATTTGAAGAGTAGAACTTATACATGGCTATACGAAAGAATTCGCATACATTAAGGGTTTTAAGTATCAATTTCGCTTTATATAGTCATGTGACATACATTAAAAAATCCATATGTGTTATGGTAAAATAAAGAACATATATGATATATCTTAAAGTCTTCATGAAAAGAACTAAAAGTATGTATACGTTTCTGTAGTTGTCAGTCTTTGTATTACTAAAGATTAAATTTAAAATGTAATACTTTATGTTTTATGTACACACACACACACACACATGTATGTATATACATATATACACACCTCTATTTTAACAAGCTTTGTATCGAATTAGATTCATTAACATACTTAATTAAATCCCATCTGTTTGCCTAAAAATTATAGCATATATCTTACTTAATATTTTTAATTTATTTCTTAGTTATTATTTTTCATTAAATAATCAATAAAGTATTCTAAAATTAAAAAAATATATATATATATTTTTTTTTGCATGAGAATTTAAAATAAATGTACTTGGTAATCGTATCTGAAAAATATTTCTCACAAGTAAACTTCTCACGTGAAAATTAACCTTATGCTAAATTATGTCTGTAAATATTTTTCACTTACAAGTAAACTTCTCACATGAAAATTAAACCTATGCTAAATTATATCTGTAAATATTTCTCACTTGAAAATATTTCTCAGTTAAAAGTAAACTTTACACCTGAAAATTAGATTGTGTCAAATTATTTTGCAAATGCATTTAAAAATATCTTCTATAAATATAAATTTTGTAAGTAAAATAAAAACAAAAGTTTAAGAAAAAAAAAGTGGGATTTATTAACCAATAATGTTACATAGCAAACACGTTATTCACATGATTTAAATATATCTCAAAATTCATAGATGCAAAACGCGAGATAGTCTACAAATACATTTACCCTAAAATTCATCAATGCGCTTTCACTGCATATAGAAAACTGCTGACGTAGAGTATATTTTTTGCATTCGTGAAATGATTCATATGAATACCCCATAGTACAGGAATTACATTCAAATTCAGGACGAACCGATTCTTCTAATTGGCGATTGAAAGAGGAGAAAAAATGTTCTTTTGGCTGTAGCTCGATTTAAAACTTGTATTGGGATCACTTTAGTTAGTAAAGTTTTAATTAAACAGTCATTGATTTCATCACACAATTATTAAATTGTTCTTTTGATAAGTAGAGTGAGTCCCTTTGGCTTTAAGGACACAAGAGTCTGCATCCACGCAGGTTGCAATTGTTTGCTATGAAACTGTCTTTTTTAGAAGAAAAAAAATGAAAGTTGGCTTTGAAATGAGTCACGATAAAGTCACACTTTCTTGAGTAGGGAAGATTTCAGCGCATGTCCCTTCGACATATTTGGTTATGTGAACTTTTAGGTTACAGTTCTGTTCCATCACTACTTTAACGACTGCATCGGAAGAAAAAATCTAAGGAATCCATTTGATTGAACCACTCGTTTTTCGGAAACTTGCAATCAAGCTTATTCGCTAGGTAAAATAATCCTTTTTCATTAGCAGGGTATAAAAACGTATTATTCATTTTTTAGCTGGACCAAGAAAGGAAAAGCACAGAAGAAGGGTATAATCCAATGAAGAGAAGAATTCAAACAAGGCAAGCATAGAATGACATATCACCTTGCGCGAGGCAATTTATACACTCCGTTATCATCCTATCATGATATGACCTCATAGATAAGATCAGGGAAACCTACGTGAAACTATCACTGTGATTTCACAGCTATTCTGGGTGATATCACTTTTAGAATATGCTAATCACTTCTTCGCACGTTGATAATGAATGAACTTTAATTTTCCACATAACATGAGGTTCTTTACAGAGTATTTCAGACAAGCCAGTCACATATATGTAAGTACCGATTCTTTATTTTTATAAAAGTAAGTTTCATTGGCTTAGATATATCTAACAGAAATAATTTTTACCTATAGGAAATATATTCATTTAATTTTTATAGTGTTTTACAATCATAGAAGAAATATAGTTTAATCAGATTTTCTATGCATATGATTAACTCAGTTCTAAAACGTTAAAGTATAACGATGATAGACCTTTTTTTGTTTTTCATTTATTGAATGTATAATGAAAAAGAAATATGTTTTAAATAATGTATTAATAGTTCATGTCTTGTCAATATATTTTTACAGTACTTGTTTATATATTTTATGCGATAAGAGAAATTATATTTTACATAAGTAGTAGTGCAAAGTGAATTCATATTCTTCTTGTGCTCACTAATGTATTTTTTTGAAGTGTATATTGTTAGCCTAAATTATATTGAAGCCATTTCTATGAAAATAGGGTAGGGTGTTATTAAATTTAGTGTAGTGTGATACATATATATATATATTATAGGGGACTCTGTATTGTTAGCAAGACTTGCATCAAATTAGATTCATTAACCTATTTAATTAAAACCAATCTCTTATCCCAAAAATTCTTAAGGGTACCTCTTAATTACTATTTTTAATTTTATTTCTTAGTTATTTTTCGTTGAATACTCAATGAAGCATATATAACGAATCGAGTTGAAGCTATACAGGGTAACATGAAGGAATTCGTATACATTAACGATAACAATCTCGCTTTATTGTATGAATCTAACTTTAAAAACTATAGCATAATGTATAAATATATTCATGTATTTTTATAAAGTATACAAAATACACTATTTGTAGTTATAGATATGTTTAGGAATAAATTGTCCGTTCTTAAGTCATTTCAAAACAGGGTTCTTCAAACAAATCCCTTCACGAAACTTTAAAACAGGACCCTTCATACAATGTCTCGTCTTAAAAATAGACCTTTCACACACACACACACACATGTTTCGTGTTAAAAATAGACCATTCACAAATTTAAACATTTGAAAGTAAAATCTGACTTACACTAGATTGTAAAATTATATTTAGTTCACATATTATTGGAATAATGTTGGAAAGTGATTCATGAATTATACCACTATGCATGATTTTTCATTTTTGTTTATTTACTATTATATATATATATATATATATATATATATATATATATACATATACGTTGAAATTCTTCTTTTTATATCACTCTATATTTTTTGAAGTGTGTATATTGTGTGAAGCCTAACTTCTATCTAAAGACCCTCTGGGTAAAAAAAGGGAGGGTGGAGCTATTAAATTTAGTGTAGTATAATTCATACGGGACCCTGTATTTTTTACCATAACATGTATCGAATTCATTAAAAGCAGTCTCTTATCCCAAAAATTCTTAAGGGTATCTCTTAATGCCTATTTCTTAGTTCTTATTTTTCAATGAATACGCAATAAAACATTTAAAAACTTAACAGACTAATAACTATATTGGACTATACGCAAAGTCAAAAGGTTAGTTATTCTATTCATTCCTCAAAAGAAACTTTTAAGTTAGAATAGTAAAAACCCAATTTAGTATAATTTTTCTATACTTTACTATACAAAAAGCATAAACTAATGTAATTTAATTTTAGTTTTATATTAATTAAAATTTAATTCATATATCTTATAGGGGACCCTGTATTTTTTTACCATAACATGTATCAAATTCATTAAAACCCGTCTCTTATCCTCAAAATTCTTAAGGGAATGACTATTTCTTAGTTTTTATTTTTCAATGAATACACAATGAAGCCTTTTAAAACGTAACAGATTTTCGTATATATATATACGAAATCACCATATATCACATATATCACATATATCACCATATGTATATATGAAGAGTAGCACCTATATAGGACTACACGAAATAATTCGTATACATTTACTGTTTTAAATAGCACATTTCATACATTTACCTACAAAAAATGTGTCAGAAACTGTTTAAATTTGAGAAAAAGCCCAATAGCCGCATTTCTTATCGTGAGTGATTCATCGTGACAAGTCAAAGCAAGATTTTCGCTTATCTGATAATATGACTCGTTATGATTCAGCAATCCGTCTGTTGAGGGGGTAATACTCATTTCTTAGTTTCAATGCTAAAATATATTTTTTAAAGCATAATCACGCGAAATTCACTTATTTTTCATGAAACGCTATTTTACAGATTTGTATGATAAATTTGGTGAAATATGTAATTTTTTTTTCTAAATTCTATATTTGGAACGTTATACTAAAAATGCATTCGTGTAAAACCTGTTTTTTACATTGCATGAATTCGTATTGATTTGAGAATAGCAGTCTGTTTCTTAAAATATTTTTACAGGGTACATTGCGAAGGGGACTTTTCATTCAAACAGCGGACCTTGCATTTTTATGAAAGGTCAATGCCTCTCTCGTATTCCTATCACCGTAATGTAACATGAATCTATTGGATTTATTTTGTGAAGGTCTCTGAGATTTAAATAGGGTTATATTATTTGTGAAGGGCACTGGAATTCAAATAGGGTTATATTATTTTTGTGAAGGGCTGTGGGATACAAATAGTCGCATTATTTTATGAGCAGGGCTTAAATCTTTAACTTTTTCTAGTTTCTTTTGAAATATTTCTATATTTTGAACATATCGATGTGTAAGCTGTACTTTTAGCCTAACTTGAATTTAAAAAAACAGGGTAAAGTGTAAATTATCTGATTTTAGGAAGGGTTCTTATGCATAATTGGATTTTTGTGAAGGCCCCTTTTTATTAAAAAGGGGATCTGTTCACTATTTTAATTAACTATGCACTAGCTGGTAAAATTATATTTTGTTCACATAACATTTCGATAATGTTGGAAAGTGATTCATAAATTATGGCGCTACGCATGATTTTTCATACTTGTTTATTTACACTTTTATATATACGTTAAAATTCTTCTTTTTATACCAATCTGTATTTTTTGAATTGCGTATTGTTAGCCTAACTTCAATTGAATTGAAGGGCCCCTCTGGGTAAAAAAGGGAGGGGGAGGGGGGAGCTATTAAATTGAGTACAGTATAATTCATACGGGTCCCTATATTTTTTACCACAACCTGTATCATATTCATTAAAACCCTTCTGTTTGTCCCAAAAATGTTTAAGTCCGCTAATTAAAATTAATTAATGAACATTTTTAATGACCATTTTTAATTAATTATTCTTTAACTTCTACTGCATACACTCATATTCAAACTGCGTGCTATAGTTGAAAAAAAAATATTTGCTTCGAAAAATTTCTTAAGTTCGCCAATTAAAATTAATCATCAATTTTAATTAAACCATTATTAACTTTTAAAATTCACCTCAAATATACTCTAACATGTATACCGAATAGCCTACTCTAGTTAAAAAAAAATCGCAAAAATTTCTTAAGTTCTACAATTAAAATTAATTAATATTTTAATGACTATTTTTAATTAATATTTTTAAATGCAATTCACAAACCAGACTTCGAAAAATATTTTCAAACACCCTACCCTACTATAGTTAAAAAAATGGCTTCGAAATTTTCTAAGTTCTCCATTTAAAATTAATTAATATTTTAATGACTATTTTTAATTAATATTTTTAAATGCAATTCACAAACCAGACTTCGAAAAATATTTTCAAACACCCTACCCTACTATAGTTAAAAAAATGGCTTCGAAATTTTCTAAGTTCTCCATTTAAAATTAATTAAAATTAATTAAATTTCTAATTCGCTAAAATAAATCTGTTCAAATTTACCTCATACTGTAATAGACAATTCTCCGCAAAAAAAAAATGCTTCGAAATTTTCTAAGTTCCCCAATTAAAATTAATTAAAATAATCCCCTTATCTTATAGTAGAAATCTTTATCAAACATCCTTATCGCCCCCCCTCCACCACACAGTCACCTTCACACTGCCGTGACCTCTACAGTATACAGAGGTCACACCGTGTACACTGCTGATGCAGAACTGTCATTTATTATCTACTCTCACCCATATGAATTAACAGATGTGTGCCGAAATTATGTTTATGAGAGAATTTCTTTTTACATATCTCACAAACAAAATGTTTCTCACCAGTATGAATTAACAGATGCTGCATTAAGTTATGGTTATGAGAGAATTTCTTGTTGCATACGTCACACACAAAAGGTTTCTCACCAGTATGAATTAACAGATGCTTCATCAGGGTACCCTTGTGAAAAAATGACTTCTTGCATACCTCACACACAAATGGTTTGTCACCAGTATGACTTCGAGAATGGGCATTTAAATTAAATCTTCTAGAAAATCTTTTGCTGCATACTTCACAAATGAACAATTTGCCTTGCTGTGAGTCAGAAGGTATTGCTTCAAAAATCTCCTGTAAAGAAATGTTTCTCTGAATATTTCAAAATTTAAAGATTGATTTGAGTGTAAGGTATGTGCATATACATTTATAACTTTATGCATCTGTAATAAATAGAGTTCAATTAATATATCAATTTTTATTATTAATTAAAAACTTATTTAAGGGGAAATAAACTTTTCATTAAAAAAGAAAATCAATGTGGAAAACTTAAATCAAATAAATTTTGTACATAGCATTAAAAACTATGGTAGACTCTGACACTCACAGAACCAGGGGAAAGAATAATCTGACATTCACACAACTAGGGGTATGTCAGAAAAGTATCAGACGCATTTTCTAACTGTAAAATATTAAACTATAGATAATAAAATAAACAGAATAAATAGCTACCATCATAAGTTGAAATGAATAACTTAGCAAAAAAAATATTATAAAAAAAATAATGCAAATTTAAGGAGAAATTTTATAATTACTTTTATTGTACAAAAACAATGATACATTTTACAAGCAATGAGGAGAGAAAAAATTATTTTTGGGGGAAGAGACATTGTATTAATATAGATTTGTTTAGTCTCAAGTTGTTGAGATTTCTGAAATTTTTCAATTGTATATAAATGTTGGTCATAACAAAATTCTACATTGTAAAATAAATGTATCAGAATTTTAATCAAATAATAAAGTTTTAAGATGCTTTAAACATTTTTTAATTGATTATAAGTAAAACAAATGCATTTTTCTCCAGAATTTCAAAATACTTAGGCATGTCAATGCAAACTGGATGATGAAATGTGTGAGGAGTGTCAATTAACATGAGTTTGCCTCATAATAGAGTGTCAGAAAATCAGGAGTCTACTACATATTAATTATGAAAGGAAAAATAACACAAATAGCAATATTTTATACAAAAAGATAGTCCATGGAAGGTCTTGAGGCATAGATTTCTAATTTTTTAAGCCTAAACTGGTTATAAACTCTTTATCCAATTTTCTTTGCCTTTCTCCTCCCATTACACTTAAGACTCTGCCACCCTGAGTCCCATTCCAGGTTTTGTGGTCAATGCATTTTCACCCTCTAACTATGTTACCCTTTCAATGCATAACTTTAAAGTTGAGTCTTGAACTCCTCTCCTAGGGCCAGCACCCTCATATTTTTATTGGAATACTAGGGCACTTTCTTAAACATTTCTGTGAAAAGGATTAATTTATACCCCATGCTTCATTTCAACTAATTGAAGATCTAAAGCGTTAAGCACTAGGACCTTTTAAGATGTTTTCCTCTTAGGGCCTTCTCAAAACTATCAGTTGGCCACTTTTGGAAATCCAACTATAGCTTCCTTAAAAATCGACTGATTTACTAGCTCTTTTTTCTAACTACTTCTTAGGAATTAATTCCAGCTACTACATGAACAAAAACAAAAATTCTCGGACAAGACCCAGGCACCCTTTAAGTTTTTGCACCTTAAATTATTGATATTTTGCCCTCTTTTTACTTTTGTAGGCCATTTCTCCATTTAGTTATTCTCTCATTTCTACATTTCAGTTAAGATCCTGGCTCACTGGGACCTGGTACAGAGCTCCTTGAGGCCTTTGTTCTCAAAATTGTTAATAACTTCCTCTTTTTAATCCAATATCTCGTTTTAGGGACATTTTCTCTATTTAGTTATTCTTCCAATAGTACATTCCAGTTAGGACCCTGGTCCGGCGCCATTGAACTTTTTTTGTGCCATGCATTTTTTTACCCCATAATGAGAATGGGCTTCTCTCCCCGGAACACCATCCTCATATTTTTATTGGGGCCATAGGGGACTTATTTAAACACTAGCTGTTACCCGTGACTTCGTTCATGCAACATTAAAAGAAGAATAAATACATTAATTAAGCAAAATATTTCACTCCCGATAATTAAAAACGTTAATAATTAACTAACTATTTATCACATTTCATAGGGGACAATACGGTATTTTCTGTTATGGGGACGTTGACATAACTCAGTCTTAAAAAACTGCAATTTTGTGCCAAATAATCGCGAAAATGAAATTGCAACCAATGTAAAAAGGAGGGCCAAATAAAATCGTGGAAATAGACGAATCGGGTAAAAACAAATGTCAATTTTACTTGATAAACAATTTTACTTTTAATGCCTTTATGAAACGTTTTAACAGCCATTCTTCAAAAAAACATTAATTGGAAATAGTATATGCTTTTTCTTTAAATTCAATTCTGCCTCCTTTGTTTAATGTATAGCTGAAACAAATCTTGTTTTCTGAATGACAGTATGTTGACAGGCAATTTTTGTTCTCCAGAATAAATTGATTCATGGAGTTTGAATATGTGAAAATATGCTTTTATTTTTCGGATAATTTACTGAAATCAAGATTTCCTTTTCACCATCTATTCAAAGTGAAAAAAAATTCTGTTCTTCAGTTTTAATGAGAAAATGGTGTAAAAAATATACTGATCTGTTTTTTCTCCTTTTTTATACACAAATATGGAGTAATTTACTTTCCGTTTTTAAGAAACTTCGTTAAATTTTACAAAAATAAAAATCTTGGCATCTAATTTAATTTTTTAAATTCTGAGAGTTTATGTGACATCCTCGGATCAATGATAACCGGTATTAAGTAAATCGCATTGCGTTCGATAGTCTAGGAGTAGTTGCGAAATACAAACACACGGTCAGATTTTAATGTAGTAGATTAGTGTTCATTTTCCTTTTCTTAAAATTATGATGTGATTTTTAGCAGAAAACTCTCATCTGTATATAACGGATACTCATGCTTAATAATCAGTATAGATGAAAATCATCTAAATTTTTCGTTATAAATATGGCGTGAAACTCATCTACTTTCTATACTTACTGATCCTTGTATTATTAATGTAAGGAATAAACTCACACTCATTTTAAAACATATTGGAAAATTCCCATTTTATTTCAAATATGACGTCTCTTTTTCCCCAGAGAAATCCCTTTTTAATGACATAATTCTTGTTAATTTTCTTTTCCAAGAATTAATTTCAATACTGGCATAGGGGAAATTATGTTACTTTAACGATTAAATCTTTAGGTTTTATCAACAAAAATGGAACTATTAACATTCGTCATTTTTTTAGGTAATCAAGTTATTTCTTTTAGTTTTAAGAACGTAAATTACTAATTCTCGCTATCCATGACATCATTTTCGACATGGATAATTTTGAGGAGCATATTATTGATATTTGCTAACCATTTTCTTTTCAAACTTCTTTTTACGTTTTAAAAATGTAAATAAAAAATACGGTATAGTTATATTAGCCATGCGCAGACGGTAAAACGCCAAGTATTGTTACCATACAAAAGAGAAAAAAAGTAAAGAAAAACCCAAGATAATTTTTTTTCATATTAGTCAAAGCATATCCGCTTTATTTTCGATGTATGACGACATATTCGCCTGTTTCCTATGGTTACGCATATTGAAACCTTGTATTAATATCATAAACTAAAAAAAGTACGTTTTATTTCTAATAATATTATTTAATATTCATTTTAATTCTTAAATTTTTTTATTTCATTTTCATTTTTCACGTGAAAATTTTTTAATTGAAACTAAATTGTTGAGAAAAAATTATTATTCTGGATTTTGATTTAGTTTTGGCAACGATAAAGTATTAGCAACGGTAAAGTAAATTTAACCATTTTAAAATATTATACGAAAAAAATGTCCATTTATTCTCTATGAAAATAACGAAATTTTGAATTATTAAGAAAAATATTTGAATAAAATAAACAAAAACCAGCCTATGTTCATTTGAGGGTTATAATCAGCCTATATGCAAAGATACAGGATCATTAAATGCCCCATTTTGACGCTGGCTTCAGCCTAACAATTGGATTTATAATATTATTAGGATAGGATTAGGATTTCTTAAAAATTTTGTTTTAATGATTAATTTATAATGCTTAATTTCGACTAATTGAATAGCTATAGCGCTAAGTACTAAGACCTTTTAAGGAACCTTTTTTCTCATTATAACCCTAGCCCTATTTCATACTCCAGATGGCTTACAAATACAGGGTTCGCACGCTTTTAAGTCACACCCCAATTTGTAAGGATTCTGCCACCAGTATAATTGAAAGATCATTTTCTTCCTAATGGTATAGATTCATTAGGTAGAAGATAGTTTTATGCGCTTACTGGTGGAAGAGTCCTTACAAAATGGGGCGTGGCTTAAAAGCGTGCGAACCCTGCAAATACCAATATGCGGCTTAGACGTTTTGGGAGTACAGCAAGTCCTTCAGATAAGCTAAAATGTCATAGTTAATTTCATCACTAAATCTTACATGCCAGTCTTATTCAAAATTAAAGTAAACGAGAAATTTATGGATGGCCTCTTCAGGCTTACAAAGCCAATGAAACGTTTCTTTATTTGCTTGATAACCTGACACAAGTTGTAGATTCAGTGACTGAATCAAATGCATTATTTGCCAACAATGAAAATTTATTTACGGCTGTGATTTTTTTACAAAAGTATACAAACGTATCTTCGTCTGAGAATAACTTTAAAAGACAGAGAGTGTGTTTTTACAGGGAAAATTATCAGAAACCTAACACTTAACTGCACAGTTTCTGATTATACTGAATTCATTGATTGGAACACAACCAAATTATCTCCTTATTACCTCCATGTTGAATCATAACTATGATGATATCAAATCTTTCATACAATCTGGTGACACACCAAATTGGCATGTAACAATGTTCGCCTGCTGCACTCAGTTTGTGGAAAGTTACGTAAAACTAGCTTCAGAAGCATCATTAAATGTTTGTGGACCAGAATCAAGGGATGGTTACATTAGAACAACACTATAATCCAGATCAATCATACCTGAGTTTTTACAAAAAATCACATTATAAAGTAGTTTATCTCTATATAAAAAAAGTAACCACCGCCGGCGCAGCAGCCGCTGTGAATGAAGATTTTGTGCCTTGAAGTATTTCTGGAGAAATTTTCAAAAAACTATTGCATATAAAAATATGAAAATTGGTAGTTTTATAAAGAAATGTTCGATAAACACGCTTGAGAAGACAATTTTTAAATTGAAGAATTATTTTCAGAGCTATTTAATATTAAAGTAGGTCAAAATGGTTTTCTTTAAAAAGTTTTATAGGAATGAAAACTACACACAGGAATTTAACCATAATTTATAACGATATAGTTGACAAGCTTGTGGTGTGCAGACTGCAATTATTTTTTTAATTTGAGTAATTATTTGAGGTTATATTTAAATTTGTTATTCAAAATTTTCATTATTTTGATGAAGATTTATTTCATATTTCATAAAATCCATTATTTGAATTGTTGCCAATTTGTAAAATAATGCACATAATAATATTCCCTTTCAATTAAGAAATGTGACTATTTAAAATATGAACACGTGACTATTTAAAAGATAAATAAAACTTTAAAATAATAATTAAATGATCACGTGTTAAAAGCAGTAATTGTAGAAAATTACGTAATAAAAAATATACTTGCGAGTAATATTAAAAAGAGAAATAATTAAATTATTACGCGTTTTCAAAGCATTAAGCAGGGAAACTTTTGTCATATTTAAAATGCTCAAATAACAATATTTCAAAATAGTTTCAATTTAAAAATATGTTTACATGAGAGATTAATTTATTTTGACAAATCTTTTACCTATTATTGCAAATTTTAAAACAGCATAAATAATAATATTTCTTCTCAATGAAAAACTATATTTTTACGTTTAATAATTACTTTTAAAATACCGAAATAATTAAGAAATTGTTAAAATATCATTAATAATATGGTACTTCTCCATTATACCATAGACCACTTTTCATAACAAAAAACTATCACCAAATTATAGGATTTAACACCAAAAATGCATGATCTTAGCGTCACATTCACTTGACGTCAGAGGCATTAGATGTGTTTGTTATGGCATCAAGTGGTTTTTAATTTGACATGTACATATATTTATCATTGTGTTTTACTGATTTATTATTTCATTATTCATTAATTAAAATAACAATTGCATCCTTAAACGGCAGTGCCATGATATTAAAAAAGAAAAGGCATAGAAAAATGTTACGATGAACAGTTACATACAATAGATCAGTTTCAACTGACGTCACAAACTATTCACCAGCCGAGAGGGATACTTAAGAAAAATAATGTAAATAAATATCCAAGATTATTTTTTTCGTTTTTCATTAATATATTGTAAATTTTATTGTTTAAACTTACTGACAGTTGACACTTTGGTGAGAGGGTTTTTTCCAAAGTTCTTGTATTTTATTTATTTATTTTTTTGAGATTCCAATGGCAAAATTTTTCTGTTTATTTGGGATTACAGTTTGGCAATAGTTTTTTTTTAATGAAAACTGATCGACGGCATAATGAAGAAGTACCAAAAAGACAAATAAAAGTTAAATTAAAAATCCCTCTATGAAATAACTAATACGTGAAACATATCTCATGTCAACTGAATGCAACGCGATGCCATAATTATGCACTTTTGGTGTTAAATCATACATTTGGCGACAGTTCTTTTCTTTTATAGAAAGTTGTCGACGGGATAATGGAGAAGTAAAAAAATTTCTATAGCGTCATTATAAAATCCTGCGATGCAGCGACATTGTTTACTTAACCATTTTACACAAGTTGATTTTTAAATGTTTAATTGATTTCATTTAATCAAATGAGAAAACAGTTGTTAACTGTTTTGACTTTAAAATCCCTCAGTCAAAAGAAAATTAATGGAAACCCGCTTACAGCACATTGTCACTGGTTGTTTAATTATAATACAATCTTCCGTAATCGTTTTAGAGTTGATCAAATCAGAGGGTTTTTAAAGTTTGTGGTGACAGCACGGGGGGTTGGCAAGTGTAGCTCGTAGGGGGCAGAGCCCCCTAGTCTGTTTAAAAGTTAGTTAAAAAAATAGGAATGGATTTCCAGTGATATTACAACCTTTTAATATTTTTAGAACTTAATTCAATTAATAAAATACATTTAAGGCATTTTTCTGTTAGATGGCTGCAGGCAATAAATCCTCAAATAGTCTTAATTTTTTATAATTGTTATGAGTTACAAAAACAATGCAGTTAACCTTTTCACTGCCGTGAACTGATATATCCGTTCACTATGCTGCAGGTTTTACTGCAATAGAAGCATTGTTTAAATTAATATATTTCTATATATATAAAGCAGTTTTAAAACATTTAAAACATTGAGTAATGATTAAAACTATCAAAGGTTAAACTCATATATGTAATTAAGTTTTTTATATGAAGTTTGAAAATTTAGCATTTTTAGAAAATTACAGAGAAAATAATATTACAAATTTACCCTTTTGCTCAGCGAGCAGAGGATTAATTATGCACTACATAAACTAAGATCGCCAAAATAGGTCAACTGGTTGTGAAAGTGCAACAACGAAATATTTTAAAGAATAGAACACAGAAAACATAAATAAAAAAATAAAGAGCGTACTAATTAAAAACATTTTTTTTAATCCTTAAATCAATATTAAATAAAAAACAACTTATATGATGAGAAAACAGGTTAGAAATCCTAAAAAGATAGTTTAAACAATGCTTTCTTTCTGTTGCATATCTTAAAAAACAAACAAAGCAAACATTATAATTTAAAATATAATTAATTCACCAGTTCACATTTTCTACCAAGTGTAAAGCAAATTGGCGAATTTTCAATTAACGTGTCCCATGGCAAATTAACCTATTCTAATAGAAATTTTTTGGAGCTGCATGAATTGTAGTCATGTAGTTAAGTGTGATTTTTAAGATAAACATGGACTATAAAAGTATAATTTAAAAAAAATATTTTTTTACTTTTATTATTAATATTAATTAGAAGAATGATTACTTATGAAAAAATGGAAATTACAATACAGAAGAAATATCTTTACTTAGAGTTCCTTGAGCTAAATCCATTTGAACTTATTCACAGGTGTCTCCATTTCACAAAAATATGTATATGGAATGTGATATGCGAAGAACACAAAAAGCATGAAAACCAATGGAGAAATAAATGAATGCTCTTTTGATATCAGAAACGTAATGCCAGCAGATCCCTTTACTTTAAAAGCTGGAGAGAGGCTAGAGTCACCATCTGCGATTGACACTTAATGAATCTCTCGACTCCCCACCTACCTCATTTAATGAATTTCTCTTTAAACATTCACACACATACATAAAAAAGGTCAACAATTCTTATTTATTGTCAAAATTTGTGAGGTAATTTCTGTTTAAAGCTTCACATAATTTGCTGCCCCCCATTACATTTTCCTGTATGTTGAAAAGTGTGCTAAGCCATCCCTAGAAACATTTACAAAAGGTTTTTCTTTCATTACCTGGATTTAATGAAATATTTTACTAAAGAAAGCATTCCCACAAACACAAAAAAGGTGGATACCATTTTTTTTGTACTTTTGCCAAAATATGTGAAATAATTTTGGTTAAAAGCATCTCCTTTGATACTGGCCTGCATAACTATGCTACCTGATTTTCATTCATAAGTGCTTTGGCTTATGCATGCATTATGGCAAAAAAAAAGACAAAGTAGAAATTGAAATATATAATTTTTTTTATAAAAACACGAGATGGTGTCAGCTCTTAAAAACCTTCATTTTTTGCCAAGATTGCCAAAAAAAAATATTCGAGATGGCAACTGAACTAAAGTACTGCATACAAAGCACATTTCTAAAGACAAGATTAAATAGCTTTTATTTATTAAATAAATGAGCAAATTGCAACTGTTATAAAATATGTTATCACTATGGAATTTTATGGTAATACATGTGCAACACTAGCAATACTATTTTTATATTATTGTTCATGAGCATAAATATACATATAAACAATATTGTGTGAAAACCATAACAACAACAAAAAATAATAATAACTAAATATGTATCAAAACAATATGAATTTATATATTGTGTAAACAGGACAAACAAGAACAGATCATAACGTCCTTCATTGTTTTTTAATATTTTTGTAAATGAAAAGTTTTAATTTTAGATGTACAAAAAAGTTTAAATACCAAGAAAATGCGGCAAAACCACAATTAACAGTCATCAGATAAATAATCCTCAATGATCGTTGGTTAAATAATCATCAGTCAAAAATGCATCAGAATTTTACTGTAACTTATGATGATGTGACAGTGGAGTGATTTCGCAAAACGAAAATGAGCCAAGAAATTTTTTTATATTTCATCCAGTAGATAACATCATTTGTCAGTAAAACATAGAGATCCTACAATTAAACAATCTACTTTGCTTTTAGCGCCATCTGCCTGATATAATTAGTATTACAAATATCAGTTTTACTTTTATTGATTATACAATGGTGTCTCCTGTCCAGCTTTCAAGATTTTAAAATACTTATAGTTTCCGAAGAAACTATACTACAAAATATTGTACCATAAATCTGACTTTGTGCCATCTATCTGATTTAATTAGTATTATAAATATCAGTCAGTTGGTAAAGTAATTATTAGTTTACATATAATTAATTAGTAATGTGTGTATAGTTGTATTTAATTAAAATTTGTTAATAATTATATTTGAAACTACTGAATTTCTATTACTTTTGCTTCTAGTTTTTTCGTTCTTTGAAGATTTGTTTCTCTTTTATTCTCTTTAAGATAAGAATAAACAAATACAGTAAGCATAAATCTCAGTAAACAATGTCATAACACATTACATTTTTGGTTCTATCATGTTATTGGTGCAAAATGATATTATTTTTGTATTTTATAGGAAGGAAGTGAAAAGTATGTATTTTAGATGGAATGAATGCAATACAAATGATGGCGATGAAAACAATATTTGCCGATTTATCTCATGTGGCCAGGAAACATAAAAGTACCACCTTTTCTTCCAAAAGTAAGTACAATTTTAAATATAGTATGTATTTAAATCAAAATAAATTGTAACAGAAGTACTTGGCAATGAAATCAAGTATAATAAACAAGTGAATGGGCAAGTCATGTTTCACAAAAAAGTGTTGACATCAGAAGTAATATGTATAATTGTATGTAGACTTATTATTGTCTAACTAAACACTCTTAATCATTTATCAACCGCAATATTTAAAAGTAAAATTACTTAACAGTATTTGCAATCTGCTTTATTTTAGTTTAAAATTATTTTTTAATGAGGACAGTCTTTAGTTTAGATCAGAGTCCTCCACTAATTATTAGCTTGAGAGGACTAAATCCAATGTTGCATAAAAAAAAAAAAAAAAAAAAAAAAAAAAAAATCTGAAGGTCGATTTCAAATTGAAGTTGATTTTTGTTTTTCTTCTCAGTGCTTTCGACAATGCAAAATGGGCATTTTTTTGCAGCTGCCATTACTAAATGAAAATTTTCAATGAATAGATTTTGATTTACTTTATTTTGCCATGCAAATAATATTTCACCTTTTTTCGTTATTTTATTTAGTAAAGAAAGTTTCAGAGACCCTCATAGAAAATTTGTCAAGAGGTTTATGAATAAAATTTATTTGATTTATGTAATGAAATCATTGTTTTAAAATTTTTTAAATATTTTTATTAGTTCTTTTCATATAATTTAGGAAAAGTAGTATTTAATTAATTACTTTCTGGTACAGGTAAAATGAATTTTGAATTGGAGTGCCCAAGTGAAGCCCTGTCCAAATATTGTCGAAGAATGCAGAGCCCTTGAAACGACTGTCTAGACAGGCTAATGTTCTAAGAAACGTGGATATTTTAAATTATTTAAATTAATTCCACATATTTGAGTTGCCTTTTCTTTTTCATTTCTTTTGCCTTTTCGTCTCTTTATTATATTTTAAAAACAAACACAAATATGTCAAAATAAAAGAAAAATTTCAAAATCTATAGGAACATTAATCATTCTGTGTTATAACTTTAAAAATATATACATTTATAAGTTATAGTTTAAAGAGAATTTATTAACTTTATTTAAAAAAGAAACATGTAAATCTATTATCATGGCAAAACTGCTGAAACACACTGCTTGAAGATAATTTTTTCTTATCAGATATGCAGCATTGTTAAAGATTCAAACATTATAAAAAAAAAAAATAGTAACAATACTTTAATTTAATTCTAACTTAGTTAAAGGTGTCAAATCTTTGGATTCACTACTCATCCAGGACAGCACAAATCACTCAAATAACTGTTTGGTAATAACATCAACTTTGCCAAAATGTTATCTGAATGAATTATATTGACAAGAGATGTCCAGGATTGCTCTGTTGGTAGCAGAGACGGATCTAGACTAAAATTTAGCCGGGGCAAGCTTGTAGATTTGCGCCTTCCCCCCCCCCCCCCTACTCCCAAGGCGAAGGCATTTAAACATTTCAACTCATTCATCGCTTTTAATTAAAAATACTTTTTAACACTTTCCAACCTAGTTGAAAAGTGTTTATGACTTCAGTTTGTCTGCCGTCTGGCGTCTGTCCGTGCTCTAACTCCCGTAAATATGCTCGGATTGCCCTGCAATTTTTATATGTTATTGCCGTCATCTATAGCATGTTCCTTATTTCAACTGCAGTGTGTAGCACTTATAGTTTTTTTACAGGGACACTCAAAAGAATTCCGTTAGATTACGGTCTATGGGGAAAAATCATTTGCGGTTTATTTTAATGATGTTACACAATTTCAAACACATTGTAATTGATATATATCACTAAGGTGCATTACAAGAAGCTTAATATGGAATAGGGTGTGCATAGCACTTATAGTTACCTTACAGGGACAGTCAAAAGAATTCCGTTACATTATGTCTATGGAGAAAAATCATCTGCGGTTTATTTAAATAATGTTTCACTATTTTAAACGCATTGAAATTTATATATATCACCAAGGTGCATTATAAGAGGCTTACTATTGAATATTGTGTGTATAGCAGTCATCGTTCATTTACAGGGGCACCCAAAAGTATTCTCTACTGTCTGTTAACAATAATTTCTGGAAGTGCGTTTTGTGTTGCTGAACGCGATTTTAAATTTAACTCACTTTTTGTCTATTACTTGGTGTGTATAAACTCTGTAGATCATATACAAGGCAGCACAAAAGTTCGTGAGCACATTTCCGTTTATTGACAGAAACTCCAGAAGGAGAATTTTAAACTGTGCTACGCGTTTCCTAACTAAACTAAAATTTAGCATCCTGTGTAGTATATATACAAATCTATAGATCATATGCAGGGCTGAATAAAAGTATTAGGATATTTTTCCGAATATTGTATATGTTGGAAATTCCTGAAATTACGTTTTTAAATATGTTATGCGTTTTCCAAATTGTTTACTTAGATGTTATCTTTCAGCTTATTAAATGGTAATGATTTGTAAAATTATTTTGGAAGCGTTGGAAAGTGTTACATAATCTATGCTTGACGCATGATTTTTCGTTCTTGTTTCCCCTTCATTTTTCTTTCAATTCCTTTCAATTCCTATGTAAAGTGAGCCTTTTGAATTCAAATCACTTGGATTTGTCAAATTCTGTATACGGGAGTTTCTTTTTTCATTTTATATGTTACAAAATTTCTGAAAAATATACACAATATTCTTTTTTATACAAACAATGTACTATGAATATAAATATATCGGTTAGAAACAGTAACTTTATCTATGTATAACAATGGTGGTTTCAAAGGAGCGGTGATGTGGCGATCGCCCCACCCTTGGGCGCTGATAAAAATTCTCCAAGTCAACATGTGCAGGCTTGTTTTAAAGTCTTAAAACAGAATTGCGTTAATGGGTCATTGAAAAAAATCATTACCAAATAAATACACGTCGATTCGTATCAGGAAACTCTTTATAAAATAAGTATAAGTTAAATGTATGTTTCCCAGGTTCAGCTAGATGAGAAGGCCTACCCAAGCTCCAACCATGTATGCTTTACAAAAATTCAATATGCAAGTTAAATGGCTTTAAATAAAAATTCTGATATAAAATATTTTTATAAAACTTTAGAAAAATTTCTCGCGGTTCTAATAATAATCTTTAAATGCTAAAACGGATACTTTGATCTTTCTCATTTATTACTGCATAAACAAGTCTAAAATTTGACAAATACCACAAAAGTTTAAAAATAAATATTTAATATATAAAAATCTGAAAACACGCACTAAATATTCCGTTACAACTTTCACGGTTACATAACGAATTAAAATTAAAATGATGACCATGAGTCTAACTGCCAAAAATTATCTCTTGAAAGAGTAATAATATTCAGTTTTTTGTCGGTTGCTGAGTAAATGCTCCATTAATAAGTTTCAAAATATTTGTTATTGAATTACATTAGAAATAAAGAAGCAAGCAATTTTTTTAAGCTGGAAACATTTTTTCAAATAACTATAACTTTTTAAAAATTACAGTAGAACTGTTATAAACTTTATTCGTTATTGTACGTAAAAAGAAACAGGAGATTTTAAGCGAAAATATAAACATAAATGTAAACAGTCAAACAATCAAAACAATCAAAAAATGTAAACAATCATGACGATCTCGATTAAAAGTAACTTTTAAATTTATTGCTATATTAACCTATGCCGTTTAAATTTAATTAATGTACTTTTTTGCTTCAAAATTAGTACAAGTGGGGTGACTGTGAAGCACAACTTAAGTTAACATATTTTATTAGATAAACATTTCTAGTGAAAGATTTAATTAATTTTTAAAAAGTATAGGTGCGATATTTTGGAAATCAAAATTTAAAAGGCTGATTAACAACTGATATACATAAATAAAAACATAAAATTGATTGATTCCCATGGATAGAACACATTTTTAACTACATAAATAAAATGACTTTAAAGGACCAGAACATGTTGAATTCTGAACAGAGTATAAGTTTCGTTTTCATTTTTTAGACAAAAATGTCTGTTAATTACAAGAATATCTAAATTTAGAAGAAATTAATAAAAAATCGATTTATAATTCTTTTCCTACATATCAACTCACTTATTGCATAGAAAAGGAGATTTTTAGAACAGAAATAATACATATAAATTATTATATGGTGTAGCACGTATAAAAAAACAAGTAACTTGGTTGCTTACCTCAAAGATCTTCACGTGCTGGAATTTCCAGGCCCAAGCCTGGCCCGATCCGTACAAAAAAATTTTGGCCCGGCCCATGCAAAAAAAAAGTGATTGGCCCGGCCCGGTGTAAAAGCTAAAAGTTCCGCCCGAGCCCGGCCCGGCTCGTGTAAAACAAGTGATTGGCCCGACCTGGCCCGGTAAAAAATCTGAAAATTCGGCCCGAGCCCGGCTCGGCCCGGTATAAAAGTTAAAAGTGTGTTTTATTAATTTTAATTGGCAAAATTCTTCTAAAATTTATTAAATGATTATGTAAATCCTCTAACGTGGTTTCAAAAAATCACGAAAAATACTTTAGAAGATGAAATTTTCATGAATTCATATTTTGGGACATAAAGGGTTGAAAATAATTTCAAATGATCATTATTCTACGAATAAAATTAGCTGTACTTTTTACAAAGATTGTTGCCAATGGCTGATCCAAGGAAGAGGTCATGTGGTTCATAATGTCCCCCCTGAACGAAGAAAATTTCTAAAGAAAATTTTAAAAATATCTATTAAATTCTTTTAAATTTTCCCCTTTATCAACAAAGAGAATCTTTTTGACTGCCTGAAGCTCTACTCAAATCCAAATTAGGTAATTTCTGAAAGATCCATGAAGTCAATTGTAATCTCAGATGCCAGGCAAGTGCACTTATTCAGAACAAATATGATTGAATAGCATTTTCCATTTTTCGATAAAGGCAAAGAAACTTTCGAGGAAATCTCCATAAAATAGGTGTTTTAATCTGAATTTCAGGCCACAGCAGCCAATTGCTTCTTCATGACGGCGTTTCTGTAACTTCCAAGTTTTAAAAATTGGCTTAAAATGCTCATTTTCAGGATGATTCTTTGCCTTTATAAGAAAATGGGAAATTCTTCAATTTCTTGGTATCTGAATAAAATGAGTAAATTTTATATTTTCACAAATATTAATACAATATTTTTGTATTTACGAATTAAAATGACTTTCTAAAAGTTTCGGAAAAGTAGCCATTTTGGATATGGCAACAAGCCTTTAATATAAAAGTTGCTTATTAAGATATGTGACACCCCGCACCGTCCAAAAAAGCAGCCATGTCTTCCCGTTTAATGGAGGGCTGAATCCGTCCTTGATTGTTGCGTCAGGACTCGAGACACATTTTACGGATTTTTGCATGGATTAACGGCCAATAATGATCTTCATACGACTTAGATCGAAGCCTAGCCCAACCAAACCAAGTCTGCAGAAAAAAGTATAGACCGGAAAGAGTAAACACCAGGCTCGACCGGGTCCGAATATACAGAATTAAGAAAGGCTCAAGTCCGATCCGGCCCGGAAGAAGTAAAGACCAGGCCTGGCCCGGAAGTAGTGTAAACCAAGCCCGGCCTAGACCGAGTTTTCAAAATAAAGTAAAGCCCGAGCGCGGCCCGGAAGAAGTAAAGACCAGGCCTGGCCCGGAAGTAGTGTAAACCAAGCCCGGCCTGGCCCAAGTTTTCAAAATAAAGTAAAGCCTGAGCTCGGCCCGGCCCGAGCTTCCTAAATAAAAATCGTCCCGAGACCGCGCAGACCTCTAGCTTACCTTCATGAATATCGCTTGGCTTAAGCCATGAGGACATACTAGATGATAGCTGTGAAGCCTTCTCTATCCTCTTCTCTTGTTTTAGTCTTCTTTCGGTAATAATCACCCGAATGTCTTTTAGACATAACCGAAATAAAGTACTTCTCACGCTGTAAGACAACATTAAACAATGTCGCAAAAGAGATAACGCAAAATCTTTGAATTTTTAATAAATAAAAATTTCTTAAAAATACTGGTGGCAATGTGATATTTTGTATAATGTAATACAAATTAATTTATTTTTTTATTTCTGATCCTTATGCAACAAAAGTAAACCGCAGTTGAACAAAATAAAATTGAATATTTCTTCATGTGATTTTTTGATTTTCCTTTATTCTTAATCATTTATGATTCCTTATTTTTGCGCCCTTCCAAGTCTTGCACCCGGGGCAGCTGCCCCGGCTAACCCCCCCTTAGATCCGTCACTGGTTGGTAGAGCATTGGCCTGTGAAACCAACAGTCCAGATTTTGATTCTTGGCATGGAGATATTTCACTCAGTTAGAATTAAATGAAACTCGCTCATAAGATTCCTTAATTTATAATTATAAGATAAAATTTATTTCCCAAAGCATGCTCGCTAAAATATTTTAATCCAATTTTATGTGAAATTCAATTATGGCAGATTTCTATTAATAAATATAGAATATTTAGGATACTGGATAATTCACATATAGCAAAAACACAGTTGAAAGGTGTTTACTTTGTGATTTGTTTACTTTCTTGGGAAAAATGGATTTTTTCAGCAGTCTTAATCAACTTTTATAAAAATATTTTCACAATTTCTATAAAAATGGTTATCAACTTTTTTTGCTTTTTGAAACAAAAATGCATAATTTAACAAAATATAAATGCATTATATGAAGATGCTTGTAAGACAAAAATATACAGGGAACAAAAAAACAATGATTGTAAAAACAGAAATTTTTTATAACACATTGTAATACTGATCAGGTTAAAATTAGAGCTGCAAATAACATTTTCTTAAATAATGTTAGAAAATTGAGTATTTACTTGAAAAATAACAATGGATTCTTATGTGGTGGTATATCTTCATATATGCTATGCATAGGGAGTTTTTTTTTACACCTATGGCTTAAATTGTAATCCCTTAAAATACAGTAGTACATGCATTTTACTCCAATTTTCCATATTCGTTATTAACACTATCACTTTAATAGACTCAATTATATACATGGTGCAAAATGTTATCTATCGCCGACCTTTAATTTCTCAACCGCTGGTTGTAGACATATAGTTCCAATTACAAAAGCATTTAAAATTAGGTAAATATTCATGTTGTGGCATTAATTAAAGTAAAAAAACAATTTTATAAAAATTACGAAATCTAACATTTTATACGGTCCCCCGGTCCTTTAGTTATATTTAGTAAATGTTTGCACATAGTACGACAAAAATTGACACAGTTATTAAATTTCAAAGTTTGATATTTTTTCACATGATTTTGTCTTTCATTCAGGGATCAGTTAAAAAATGAATTAGAGTAATTCGAGATCGAAATCAGGGTGCAATGTTCTTTTTACAGCAAAACTACCTTTAGTCGCTATTTCAGTATCGCTATTTCAGTGTATCACCAAAAAGGGTTATTTCATCTAAAAATTTGTGCTGACTTTGAGGGGTCGTATACAAAGCGAAGAATGAAATATTGAAATTAAACAGAAAAATAAATATCAATTTATTATCATATTAGAAAACGGTCTACTATAAAAAATGAATACATCAAATACCGGAATCTACTAGAGATACTGCTCAAAGTGTTCTCCATTGGTGGCAATGTGCAATTGAATGCGTGATAGTACTGAGTCCTGGACATACGTTGCAGCATAGCAGGAAAATGTGAGATTTTGTGTTTTCAATGGTCAAAAAGTGCAATTTCTCCCCGGAACTCTATAATGTCCCCCCGCCGGAGAAAAGTGTCTGAATTCAACACTGAAAGTAGGTATTGTTTGTTATTGGAAAATAAAAACTTCAGCTCTTTTGTGAATGCGTCCAGTCTGTTTTGATTTTATCAAAATAGTGTTAAGTCGAGTTTGTTTAGCTGCGTTTGGCTGAGTGGCAATCTTAGTGACCGCCAACAAGAGAATGCAAACTAGAACTTCGGAAAATACTCATATCAGCGTAACACCCCTTTCGATTGTAGAATCATTCCAGAGTGCTAGGTGCGGTTTTCAAAAACGAACAATAGAATTGGCATGAGTAAAATAAAATATACTCACTAAAAACTTTATAAATGGCAGCGGAATGCAAACGACCAACCGAAATATAATGAGCATGAAAATCAAGATTATGTAAATTACAATAGTACTGCAGCACAACACGTTCGGGACAAAACACGAGCCACTAGCAGTGGATATGCTAGACAGCGCAGAGATTGTGATGGCAGGCTATACGTACACGCAATATACCGAAATGATACTTATTTATGGTGAATGTCAAAGGAATGCCAGAGCGGCTGCCAGGGTTTATTCAGAGCGTTGTCCTAGAGATCGACATCCAACGCATGAAACAATAACTGATGCATTGCACCGTCTTAGAGAGGCCGGCTCTGTTGCACCACGACCGAGAAAGAGTAGACGCGCAAGGTGTAATGTTCAAGTGACACCGGAGGAAGTGCTAGCATTCGCCCTTTTAAATCCACAAATGAGCATGGCAGAAATAAGCGAGGCATGTGGATACACGCATCAGTGTGTCTGGCAGTTATTGCATGCACATAGTGCACATACATACCATCCAACGCTGGTGTAAGCATTGAAATTGGGTGACCACGAAAGACAGTTTGATTACTGTAATTTCATGCTTAACACTATAGAGAAAAATCCATCGTTCCTTTGTGACATTCTGTGGACAGATGAGGCAACATTTACACAGAGTGGCATTGTGAACATTCAAAATGTGCATTACTGGTCTCTGGAAAATCCTCACATCGCCCGCTCAGTACGACACCAGGTACGCTGGTCAATGAACGTGTGGTGCGGTATATGGGGAACTCAGATTGTTGGACCCATCTTCTACGATGGAGCCCTAATGGGCAAACTTTACCTGCACCTACTACAAAACATGATACATGACTGGTATGAAGAGCTGCCTCTTTGAAATGCATGCCGGGTGTGGTTTCAACATGATGGGGCCCCTCTGCATAAAGCATCAAACGTCCGTGCGTATCTGGCCGACGAATTCGGTCAACAGATCATTGGATATGGTGGTCTGGTAGAGTGGCCACCGCGTTCACCGGACTTGACTCCCATGGATTTCTACCTCTGGGGATATATCAAGGCACAGGTGTATGTGACTGAGCCTACTTCTCTGGTTGATCTGAAGCAGAGCATCATCCTTGCTTGTCGCATAGTTACACCTGCTATGCTCCAACATGTCCAGGACTCAGTACTATCACGGATTCAATTGTGCATTGCCACCAATGGAGAACACTTTGAGCAGTATCTCTGGTAGATTCCATTATTTGATGCATTCATTTTTTATAGTAGACCGTTTTCTAATATGATAATAAATTGATATTTATTTTTCTGTTTAATTTCAATATTTCATTCTTTGCTTTGTATACAACCCCTCAAAGTCAGCTCAAAATTTTCGATGAAATAACCTTCTTTGGTGATATACCTATTTAGTGATACCGTCTAAAGGTAGTTTTGCCGTAAAAAGAACATTGCATCCTGATTTCGATCTCGAATTGCTCTAATTCATTTTTTAACTGATCCCTGAATGAAAGACAAAATCATGTGAAAAAATATCAAGTTTTGAAATTTAATAACTGTGTCAATTTTTGTCATACAGAAGTCAAACTTTTTGTGTTGTATTTGTTATGATATGTGCAAACATTTACTAAATATAACTATAGGGACCGGGGGACCGTATAAAAAGTTAGATTTCGTAATTTTTATAAAATTGATTTTTTACTTTAATTATCGCCACAACATGAATATTTACCTCATTTTAAACGCTTTTGTAATTGGAACTATATGTCTACAACCAGCGGTTGAGAAATTAAAGGTCGGCGATAGATAACATTTTGCACCCTGTATACAGGGCTGTAGCTAGAAGTAAATAATAGGGGGTGCTCAAGAAAATGTAGGGGGGGGGGGGGGCTCATACTATTTCTCTCTCTGACACATGCACGCACAAACGCAGATATATATGATCAAAGTATTATATAGAAAGGTAAATTAGTGCATATTCATATTGTAAGGCACTATTAAATTAGGCATTATTAAATTGCTTATAATAACTTTATTTGATGGTAAGAAAAGTAAAGTCTGCAGACAGGGATGTAATGGAGGATATACGGTGGATACGCCGTATACCTTCTGGATTATTTTAAGGAATACCGTATACCCTCTTCTCAAAAACACTATAGCATATACTTTTTAGGGTATACCCTCTGCCTAAAGTGTATGCCCTCTGTTTTTTTTTTTACTACTACATCACTGGCTGCAGAATGAAAATTTTCAGTGTATAATTATACTACTGAAATAATAAGTGATGATGTCAATAAGTAAATAAAAAGCTGACAGGTCACCTGTTTCAAAAGAGTTGCAACCTTTAATTTTCTTTTCTGAATATTCCCTGCCCTTAAGGATTCTAAAGTTATGATTTTATATGATAAAAAACATTAGAAAAATCAAGGGTGTATTTTGCATTTTAAAATTATTTTTGTGTCTAGTCAAAAGCTAAAACCACTTGTATTTAAATTAGCTATAACTCATTAGAATAACTTTGTTTTATGCTAATAATGGAAAACGCTGCAAAATGAAAAAAATCAGTATATAATTAATGCAAAAGTCAATGTTTGCATCAGCAAAAGGTTGCAAATTCTGAGTATGTGCAGATAAGATTCACGCCTATTGAAGCACTTATTTGCAGTTTTTAAACAAATACTACAATTTAGTATTTATGCGAAACTGTAAAAAGCCCCCAAAACTAAGTTCAATTTTTGAACAGAGTTTCATTTGGATTTTTTAAACAGAATTTCATTTGGTGGTCTTGCCAACTTTCCCAGGGGGGGGGGGGGGGGGCTCAAAAATTTTCAGGGGGTGCTGAGCCCCTCCTGGCACCCCTCTAGCTACAGCCATGCCTGTATATAACATAAATCAATTAATAGCAATATGATAATACCTATTGGTAAATGTATTAAAAAGATAATACAGTCAAACCTCGTTAACACGAACACGCTTAACGCGAATTACTCTTAACACGAACTGTTTCCTATTGCCCCGTCCAGTTGTATGTAATGTATTTAAGTTCGGATAACACGAACTACTTTTAACGCGAACAAAAAAAGTTTCCCCTTGAGTGTTCGCGTTAACGAGGTTCGACTGTAGTATTTTCCAGTAAAAACACAATCTTAATACTTGCTAGTAAAAAGCATAATTACTCAGTACGGTGAATTAGTCTCATTATTTCACCTTTAGAAGATCCACTGGAATATCTTACTTATAATAAAATCCAAAGGCGAGAAAGTGTCTGTAACGGTACCGGGCTGTACCACTCTGGTCTGCGAGTCGACCGTAGTTAAACGCCATGTTAGGCTTACTGAAAAAGATATGCTAACACATAACCACTAAATGATAATTTCTTCTACTTGAAATAATGTCTGTTCAGCATATTTTCGTATAAAACATGTACATCATATCCAGTTATAATGTTTTAAGTTTTAAATTAAAAATAACAGATTAAACATCCGATTACCTGATGTAAACAAACGAATAATGTTGCCATTCAAAAATACAAATTCCAAATGAATGACTCTTTGAACGTTTCATTAAAATATCCGATTATGCTCTTAAAATATTTGTAAAAGCATATTAAAGTCTTTAAATTATTTAAAGGATTTCTTTAATTTATTTCTGAAAGCATTTTTTTTTCTGTAAGTACTTTTTTCGCAGATAATGTTTGCGATGATACGGCAATGACTTTGAGAGTCTGACTTTCCAGTACTTACCAGGACTTTCCAGTCATACTAATCCATTTAATAATGAATTTAATAATGATTTTTTTTTTTTTCAGGCATATTTTTAAAGTAAGACAAAATCAGGTTTTAATTTGATGAATACTTTTAAAAGTTAGTTATATTATCTACTTTCGTCGTTTAAATATTTGTAAAAGCATATTAAAGCTTTTAAATCTTTTAAATTTGTTTAAAACCTTAAAAAACTATTTCTTAAAAAAAAAAATGTATATTAACATTTCTGTAAAAAAAAAATTCTGTAAGCACTTTTTTTTTCAGAAGCAGCGGTGATTTATTTCGTAGGGAGAGATTTGCGGTTGATTCAGTATAGTGTCGCCATCTACTGGCGGATTTTGAAATTTGCTTCCATCGTTCCGGATTTCGGGTCTTCCCGAAGTTCACGATTATTTGACAAAATTCGTGTATTTTTCGTGATTCTTTAACAAAATTTACATTTTTTCTGCTGTTCTTTGACAAAATTTGCGTTTTTCTTCTACGATCCTTTGACGAAATTTCATTTTTTCGTAGTCCGTTGAAGAAATTTGCGTTTTCTTTTTGCGATCCTTTGAGGAAATTCACGTTTTTTGCTATTCTTTGACGAAATTTGCCTTTTATTCACTATCCTTTGACAAAATACGAGTTTTTTCTGAGATTGACGAAATTAGCGATTGTTGTTTTCGATCCTTTGACGAAATTTCACTTTTTTCGCGATCCCTTAACGAAATTAGACATTTTTTCGCAGTGCTTTGAAGATTTTTTTTTTTCCTAGACCCTTTGAAGAAATTCATGTTTTTCCGCGATTATTTGACGAAATTCGCAGGTTTATTTATTTATTTATTTTTTTTGGCGATCCTTTAACCATTTTTTTTTTTTTGTGATCCCTTGATGAAATTTTACATTTTTTCGGAGTCCTTGGAAGAAATTTGCGTCTTCTTCGTAAGCCTTTGACGGAAATCGCGTTTTTCTGCAATTTGTTAACAAAATTAGCGTTTTTTTTCTTTTTTTTCAATCCTGCAACGAATTTTGCGTTTTTATTTTCGGTCCTTTGACGAAATTCACGTTGTTTCCACAATCCTTTGAAGAAATTTTCTATTTTTTCTGCGAATGATAGACATAATTGATTTCTTTCGGCGACTATCGTTCAAAATTCGAGATATTTATGTTCGAAATTTTGGACTGAAGACTTAAATTTTCGAAATCGAATGCCTTAAAAAAAAAAAAAAAAAAAAAAAAAAAAAAAAAATAAGGGTATATATATATATATATATACCCTTATTATTTTTATTTGTAGAAATCATTTGTCCTTTTTAAAATGTATTTTTCTACAATACAAACTTTTCAATAATAAATCTCCATGCTGTTTGTATGAAGTCTTATGAAAATAAAACGCAGATCAACAATCCGTCATTTTTGACGGGGTTATATACTAGTAAGAAGATAGTAGGCACAGCATTATCTCTCACATGAGACAGACATCCAGTCAATCATATCCTCTGTGAAATAAGCAGACCACACTGGACTATGATCGTATAAGACTCCAATCTCTATGAACTGCTGATATCCACAAGTGTCTTGGTATAGAATCTTTTGAAAAACTATAAATAAATTAAGAAATGTAAATAAAAATATAGCTACTAATACTTTTTTGTTTGTTTGAGAATCTTAACACAGAACTGAAAAAACAGATTTAATATCAAGGTTCAATTGTGGGAAAGTTTGGGTTCATTTTAAAGGCCTTTCTCAAAAGGACATTCCATAATAATGGTCTCTCTCTATAAAATTTTATGTTGAAAATATCCTTTTCAAACACACATAAAAAAGGATAAGAAATGTAATTTTTTAGCATTTTAACAAATTATAGTAAAGTATTAAAAGTGTGTTAAGTATTAAAAGCTCAGGACTCTTTCAAGGGCATCTGACAACTTTGGGATTTATCTGGATTGATTTCAATGAAACATTCTTAAAATTACCAAGAAACAAAAAATCGAGAGAAGATTATAAAAAAAAAAAAAAGTAATTATTGTATTAAAAGTAATTTATTTTTAATACAGTTTCCCCATATATATATATATTTTATGTGACGTTGGTGGGAAAGTGTTTTTATATTATTAAGACTATTTTTAAAGCACTTTTTATATTTAAAAGTCAAGGCATTATTTTCAAGATAACAGTAATAATAACACATTTTTAGTATTACTATGCAAGCAATTTTTTAATAGAAAAAGCACTAAGTGTGCTACTGAGTCAAGAAGGATATTAATTTTTGGATGAAGAACAAAATGGTTGCTTTTTTTTTTTTTTTTCACGAAAAAACCTACAGAGTGCAGATCCTTCTTGAAACTGTCTGGTTGAAACTACAAGCAAGAAACAAGTTACTTTTCAGAAAGTTAAACTGATCAACTTTATATTTAGAATTTTATATCTTGCTTCATTAGCATAAAAAGAAAATAGCTGTTTATAAAAAATTTTGTTTACTCATAAATATAAGAAAATTGTTGTGTTGGTTGGAGATGAAGTATTTTGGACAGTCAGTTATTTAACTTGGAAAAAATGGAAAGGAACAATTAAAGAATTCATCAAAACCATCTGTAAAATGCAGAAATGTGATGTAATATTAATGCAGAAATAATAAATACACTATTCAAATGCTGTATTTTTCTGTCTGATAACTCAATTAAAAAAAACATAAAATCACATTGTATAAGAAAACAACAGATGCTAGTAGAAAGAAAAGAGATAATATCAGGTAATTTAAAAACAAGTATGCCAAACAATCAAATATCACATGCATTTCTTTTGCAGCCAAACCTTACAATATGTGTCTCTCCTCTAAAATCGATGGGATCTGTGTTTGCCCAGTGGCAGAACTATCTTCAAGTGTCTGCAACGCTAATAATGTTTTCAAAAATAGTCTGCAATACACAATATATCATATAAATCTATTCTTGCTGCTGTTGTAGTGCTAATTAATTAAGGCATCAGCATTTATCTGCCTTTCTGAGTAAAAAAAAATTCTGAAATTCACAGCAAATATTCTGAAAGGTTACAGCGGAGGGGGGAGGGGAGAAAATAGCCTCTCGGCAATAATTTTTCTTGTTGCAGGTCGGATTAACTCTGCTTTTGATTGATTCGAGTCGATTTCAGGCTGAGTGTAGATTCTTGCAAATTGGGTTCGGGTTAACCTGATTTTTCAAAAGTTAGTTCAATATATTGTTTCAGATTAAAAACTATGCCTATATTAATAAGCATAGAACTTTGCGTGTCTGCTGTTTTCTAAAGAAATGCTGCATCTTTTCCGGGACTATTTCACAAAATTGACGTAATTTTCGTGAACCTTTGATGAAATTAGTGTTTCTTTTTTCCCCCGCGATCCTTTGGCGAAATTCACGGGTTTTTTTTCGTGGCCCTTCTACGAAATTCACACTTTTTCCCGTGATCCTTTGACGAAATTAGCATTTTTTCTGCGGCCATTTGACGAAATTTATGTTTTTTCTGTGGCCCTTTCTTAAAATTTGCATTTTTTCCACGATCCTTCAAAAAAACTCATGTTTTTTTTTTACAGTCTTTTGACGAAAATAAAGTTTTTCCACGGCCCTTTGACGAAATTTGCATTTTTATCACAATCTGTCAGACAAAATTAACCATTTTCCCAGATCCTTTGATGAATTTCATGATTTTTCTTTGGCCTTTGGACAAAATTCTCGTTTTTTCCATGATCCTTCGACGAAATTTGACGTTTTTTCAAGATCAATCGACGAGATTTGCCATTTTTTCGAATTCCTTCGACGAAATTTTCCGTTTTTTGAGCTCCTTCGACGAAATTTACTGTTTTTTGGCGATCTTCAGACGAAATTTGCCGCTTTTTCGCGATCTGTCGACAGAATTCTCCGTTTTTTTGCGATCTGACGACGAAATTTGCCGTTTCTTCGACGAAATTGACCGTTTTTTCGCGATTCTTAGACGAAATTAACAGTTTTTTCTACGGTCTTTCGACGAAGTTGGCGTTTTGTCCATAGCCCTTCGGTAAAATTCGCATTTTTCCGCGATTCATCAAAGAAACCCATGTTTTTTTTGACGGCCTTTGGACGAAATTCACGTTTTATCACGGCCTTTTGACTAAATTTGCGTTTTTTTCGCGAACTTTAAATGAATTTCGCGTTTTTTTCAAGATTCTTCGACGAAATTCGCTGTTTTATTCGCGATTCTTCGACGAAGTTTGCGTTTTTTCGCGTAATTTACGCGCTATAGCGCGTCTGCGGCATCGCCGTATGTTTTTAGTCTGCAGGTGGCCTAAAAAGTCTGCAGCACATTCTGCCAAAGGGTGTGTTTGTAATCAAATTATTAACATACAATCCATTTTTTTCAGCTAATTTTTACGTTGTTTATTACACATCTAAAAACTGCTATGCAGCTGCAAATTCTATTTCCAAATCAATGTTGACACAAACAACAAAATTCAACATTTGTCTTCTGTGAAGATCTTTGTGCAAAAAGTCATGCACGAACACAAAAAAGTGGAAATAAATCTCTTTATCAGATCTTTCGATAAAAGCTTAATAACTAGGCCTTGTTAATTTTTAGCCTTGCGTTGTGAAGTGTACAGGCCTAAACATTGATTGCTAAAATAATAAAGTGGTAATAAAAATTGGTAACAATAATAAGGCAAAGATAAATAAACATATAATATTTTACAACATGCAGTAATGTCATCAATGTCTCAAATTTTTTATAAAGTAATAAAATTACCATAGCTTCCTACTAGTATAGTATAATATTATGTACATCTACAATTAAAATTATTAAAGTACATTATATTATACAATAGTATAATGCATTATATTGTATCATATAATGTACAATAATATTATACAGGATTATAAAAAACAGTATTGAGTCGACAGCAGCATTTGGCGAAAGAAATGGGCGATAAGTCTTTCTTTTCTGCAGCAGGCTTTAAATAGCACTGGCAGTATTCTGCCCTCATCGGAAAGGGTGACTTTCTCGTAATGCGCCGACGAAGTGATAATTTCGCATTCTGCCCCTATCGTCTCGGAATTCGTTCCGGTATTTGGGGGTTGTTTTGTGGTAATTTTTCCGACTGCTTTAGGCAGCCGGAAAGCCTTCGCTTTGTCGTTTTAAGATGGCGCGTGTATATGCAGCGTTTTTGCATATGAGAATACAGTGCCAAAAGACAGTGTTTTAGAATAGGTACATTTTCTAATGAATACAGTTTACACGAAATTTTTAAACATAAATTATTTTTCAGTTAAAATTTATTTTAATACTATTTTGAATTGTAAATAATACAGTATTATACACTCGTTAGGAAAATAAAAATAAAAGCCCTAATCCAATAGTACTATTTAAATTATAATTAGTAAAAAGTTCACTAGATTGGAAAAAAGTTTTTTTGCTCACGAAATTAGTTTTGCATGTTACGAGAAAACAGTTTTACACTACCGATGGAAATTATATACTAATGAAATTTACCTGATTTGTATTGCACTGTCTTGCATATGTATGAAATATAGTGTCTGAGTCATAATACATATAAGGATTGAAACATATTCTCTATTGAAAACTAATAAAGAAAAGCATTACTTCTTATTTCGTTGACAGTTTCCAAAATGTAATTAACACATTTCGTTAAAAAAATAATTCGTTAAAAAAAAAAAAAAGCAGGCGGAGCCGGCAGGGATTTTTTTGTTTTTATTTATTTATTTATTTTGCTATAAGGGTTGGTCCAATAAAAAACTTGTCAATATAAAAGTTTTAGATAATATTAAGAAGAAGAATATATAATAACCTATATTATAACCTATATAATAATCTATATTATAACCTATATAATAACCTATATTATATAGGTTATAATAATAACCTATAATAAATTTAAGAGGATTTGCTATCTTGTGAATTGGCGAAGTTATGAATTTTTTTCTTCTAATCCCCCCCCACTTTTCCCATCCCTTGGGGCCAATTTTAATGATATCAAAAATCTGTCATGCATAAATTTTCGGTCATTTTCCTAGAAGTAATAATAACTTTAAACGGATTCGATACGTATCATAATTAAGAAGCTCTGGGGGTTTTCTGTTATCACTAGAAGAACCCATTCCCCCCCCCCACCCCCCACCCTTGGTTTGATTGTGCCCATTAACCAACTTGACCGAGATTTTATGCCCCTTGATTTTATGTATCAGTTTGGAAGAGATTTGTTCAGAATTATTGAAGTTATCGTGTCCTTAAAAAAGTGACATATATATATATATATATATAAAGTTTTGTACTGGGGGTGGTTTTGGGTTCTGGGAGTCATGAAATTAAAAAAAAAAAATCCAACTTAGGGGAGAATGTAATAGGTAGTATTTCTGACGAAATCTACCTAAAAAAAGTGTGAAGGGTTCGGTTTTGAAATTAAAGAATTGTGTGAAGGGTCCTGTTATGAAATTAAAAAAAATTGTGTGAAAGGTTCTTTAAAGGACCCAATTTCTTCCTAAACAGATCCCTGATAATTTACTAATAAACATAATAAAAAAGGAGGGGGTGGACGATATTTTAATGCAACCGGGCTGTGTGTAATAGATTTAAAACATGTTAATACACAATTAAAAACCTCATCATTATTAATCACCCACTAGAAAAAAAAAACCCGCTTCCCGAAAGTTTTTGCTGCATTTCATAAGAAAATATAATATATATATTTAAACAAACCTGTATAGCTATAGAATTTAGATAAACACCTCATAAAAATGTTATTAATTTTGAAATATATTTACTGCACTCATACTTATGCGGCATGTAGTTCAAATTGTGGAAATGAAATACATTATTTGCAGTATATACATAATGTAATTCTATTTTTTAAATGAAATGTAAAAGGTATATTACACGAGAAAAAAAAGAGGGGTGGGGAAGGGAAGGTGTCATATGAATATGAATATTTCATTTCAATTGAAAATATTTGTTTAATTTTAAGTCTAAATCACAATAAAAAATGCGCAAGAACAATTCATATTCACTGAATAGTTAAAAAAAAAAAAAAAAAAAAAAAAAAAAAAAAAAAAGGGGGGGAGGGGAGTGTCACATGGCTACAAATATTTAATTTCAATAGAAAATGTTTATTCAATTTCAAGTCTGAATCACAATGAAAAATGGGTTAGAACAATTCAAATTAATTGAACAGTAAAAAAATATATATACATAATTTATAAATTAGCAATAAAGCCTTTGCTGCATGTCATCAGAATATGTAGTATTTATTTAAAAAACAATGTATTTATGTAATATAGATAGATACCGCATAAAATTTTCATAAAATTTGGTGTATTCTCCTTTATTTCATCAAAATATTTAAATCCTTTTCCAAAAAGTCCCATCAGTAATTAGTATTTTTAAATTATTTCTCTATTAATATTTATAAATAAATTTTTTCATTGACTTTTAAATAATTCCCGCAAATTTAGCTTCGAAAAAAAAAAATTCCGCCACGCTAAAAAAAAAAAAAAAAAAATCAATATCCCGAAAAAAAAATTCTAAAAATTAAAATATTGTATAACTAGGCGCAAATTTTCTATTCTCTATCTGCCTATGATTGGTGATAAAATCAACCATGATTTCAAATTCTTGTTCTCTTAGATTTATTTATTATCTGCTGATCCAAGAATTTTTCTTTTTTTTTTTTTTCAAATTAAGTAAACGAGATGAATCTTTTTTTCCCTTTTTAATAGCATCGCAAACACCACAGTAAAACACACGTTCACATCTCACGTAAATAAACAAACCAAGCGTGATCTTGTCTTTGATTGGTCGAAACATGTTAACTCGAACGCAGTGAGTTTGAAGGTCACTCGCGAATACCGATCTTAGGGCAGAATTGCAAACTCTTGAATCTCGTTATGAATTACGTTAACGTTTGTTTCCGCGTCGGTTTCTTCCGTTGAGGGCAGAATACTGCCACCCAGGACCACGCTTATGGCAAATATTACGCAAGGTTGATTGGTTAATTTAGTCGGTTTATCCCGATTGCTGTATTTTTTAGAAATATCGTCTGCAGACTTTTTTACAACAAGTGATCTTGTGACATACATTTAAAAAAATTAAATAATAGTTTCCTCATCTACTGGGACTTAAAACAGCCTATAGAGGCGCTGACTGCAGCCGTCGGTACAGGTCCCTTTAACTAATGCTAAAGTGCCATTGAAACCATTATTTATTGTAAACGCGTTTAAAAGTGTTATATATTCAAATTCGGATAATTTTTACTTTGTCATATAAACACAGAACACAAATAGCACATGAAATCTGAAATTGCACAAAAAAATAATCATTATGAACAAATTAAAAATGTTTGTAACGCAATGGGATTGCAAGGGATTTTCCCATTTTCCTGAAGGGAGTAGTTATAGCTTTTCTCCACCAGATGGCGTATTCGAGCGCTTGAATTCCCAACAACAATATCTGATAGGACGTTCCCGACGTTCCTTTTAATGAATCAACAACTGTCTATTTACGTACTTTGCTATTTCGTTTTGGCAACACCAGATTTTATTAATGAGAAAATAGAAGGCAGAAGGAATCTATTTTTGTAATAAAAACAGGTATTTTTTATTGTTTTAACATAGATAGTTTCCAGTTTTATAAATATTGTCATGTTTGGCTTATGATTGTACTAACAGCCTAAAATAATGTTTCAGAGACAGGCCAAAATTGTGTGATTTTAATTACATTCATCAACCAAGCCACGCACGCAAACTAAAATACGGCCACCTGAAATTGAGATTTTATTAATTAGACTTTTTTGAAAGTAAACATTGAATAAATTCGATTTACCAGCAACTGTCAAATAAAATCATCCCATCATCTCCATGTTTTAAATGAATCACTATCACACTGGAGACCCTTTTTTTCGAATTTAGCGGTCCATGTAAAATGACACATTATAACTAGTAAAGAAACTAATTTTTTTTTTTTTTTTTTTTTTTTAAAGGGCCTGTATGTTTGACAAATTTATAGGGAGTACTTCAGCTTATGCAAAATCCCCGGTCATCTTGGTTTACACCAAGACCAACACTAGGATTTTCGAGAGTTGGCGCCATCTAGTGTTTTTATTCGAAAACTCATATGTTTCAGCTTGCGACTTTGTATTTTCACCGTAATGCAAGCATGGGCACTGACACTTACGAATGAAAATAGATATGTAAGCCCTAAGGACTTTAATCTGTTTTCCTCATACATGCATTATAGAAAAAAAGCATTATAGAAAAAAAACTAAGTCGGATACAAAAACTTATCGTTTCTTCAATAACAATAGTTTATCTAGCGCGAGCTTCTCTACTTTTTCATAAAAAATTAAACAACCTTTTAAATGATGTCCTTTCTTCTTAGCTAAAAAAAGTTAAAGAAAGAAAATTCTATTTTGTCAGGTCTGAGAAAACTCGATTTGCTCACAAATAATTTTAAAAAATCATGTTCGTCACAGATACAATGTGAAATTAGGAAAAAAAAAAGTTTTCTTTTTCAAAAATAAGAATTTAGTTGTAAATAAGAATGTATTCATAAAAACACATAAAATGGCTAAATTGTACTTTTATTACAATTTGTTTTAGTGAAAAATCCTAATATGTTCAAAATGACTTTTTATTTTTGGAAGAAAAGGCTTTATCAATAGGGATTATTCATAATTTTGCATACCATTTTGGTTTAATGAGAAAATAATAAGAAACAAAACTTAAATAAAAAGGAATTGTAAAAAAAAAGGGGGGGGGGAATAATGGAAGAACTGTTATCTTATTAGTGTCATGTCTTCAAAAAAAAAGGGGGGGGACGGGAGGAATAATGGAAGAACTATGGAAAACTCAGTATTAAAAGTAGAATTGTTAAATTGGTTGGAAAAGTTGAGAAAAATGAGCTGGGAAAACTTCAAATGCTGGCCACTGTGATTGTGATAAGAAGGATCTCTTGAAATCCCTGTTTTGCTTGTGAATTATTATCAAGAGGGCATGCATATAATACAATACAGGGGTTGATGCAGTTTTTCTCTTGGGGATGAAAAATATTGTAATTTCTTTATTTTTGTGAATAACAAAATTTTGTAATAAATTCACATTCAGTTTTCCTTTTTGATAATCATCTCTATTATTATTATAACTTTACTTTTTTCATTTTGGTAAGTGTAAGAATGCCTCGTTTATTTAAAACAATCATCTTAAAACTGGTAGATATTCTATTCCCTTTAAGTTCCTCAGTTTGATCTAATGCTGAAAAATACCAATTCATGTATGTTAGCAATATGTTAGCTTAGGGATGTTAGCAATTTGTTATAAAGATAGAAGTCCATCACATCGTAGTTCTCTGTGTCTGCTTATTTCACAGAAGTTATAATTAACCAGTTGTCTGTCTCATGTCTCAGTGTAAGAGATAATGCTGTGCATATTATCTTCTTATATGCCAGTGCATGTTCCAAAGGTGAGATAATGTGAAGAATTAAATTAAAGAGTAATTATGCTTTTTACTGTCAAATATTTCTAATGTTAGTGCATTTAATTTTAAATTTTGTCTGAGTCAGTTATTCTAAAAATTGCGAGTTAGATAACAAGAAAATGTGAGTGTATGAAGAAAAATCATAAGTTCATTTTTACAGTGTTGCCATTTTACTGCAAATTCTTGCTTTCCTTTCTTTTTTTTTTTATAAAAATAAATCTGCATTTCCACAGAACCATAAAAAACATATACATTAGAAGACCTTTATAATGCAAACCTAAAAATGCAAGGTGTTGTGTTATGCAGAACATGATATATTATCCGGAAACCTCGGGACCAAAGACTTTCCGGACTTTCCAGGTTTCATGTCCTCTTGAAATTCAAACCCCACCACCACCTCCACCTGAATTTAAAAATTAATTTATTCTACCTCTTGATGAAATGCACGATTTTTTTGGTGATATTTTGACAAAATTTGCGATTGTTTCCTCGAATGATTAACAAAATTTGCAATTTATTCTGTGATGATTCACGAAATTTGCTATTATTTTCAGTGATTTTCTGCTGAATTTCTCTATTTTTTTCCCTTGAACAAATGACGGAATTCAAGATTTCATCCGCAACTGATTGATGAAATATGCTGTCACATACAGCGAGCAGTTGACAAAATTCGTGATTTTTTTCTGTATTTATATGACAAAATTCGCAATTTTTTTCGTCTGGACCAAATGACGAAAATTAAGATTTTTTTCCCACAACTGATTTATGAAATTTGGGATTTTTTTATGCAATACTTTGATGAAATTTGTAATTTTTTCCACGATCATTTTTTAAAATTCACGACTTTTTTTCTACAATTGTTTACAAAATAAACAATTTTTTCTAAAAATTATTTGACGAAATTCTCGATTTTTTTTTTTCTCCAAAGTAGTTAATTTACTATTTTATGTGTTAAAAAGGTACTTTTTGGTTAGCCGGGCACCAGTGATATATATATACATGTATACATATACACACACATATCTACACATATCTACATATACATATATATACATACACATATATATGCATATATGTATGTATAAATATACAAATTTATGTATATACATATGTATTTATATATGTACATAAATCACTGGCACCCGGCTAACCGAAAAGTACCGTTAAAAGCTGTTGAAATGTAAGATTTTAACACTTCACATAAAATTAAATCTCTATCATATATATTCTAATACGAGCAAATCGTGTGTGTCTGTGGTTATATTTATATGCAAATTTTATCTTAAAAACAGCTCTAACAATTTTGACAACATTTTTTATCCTACCATTTTGGGGCACCAGAAAACCATTGGGCTAGGTCACATGTTAGAGAAAATTCGATTAGTGGGTCATTTTGGGTCTCCATGGGTCAAGCTAATTGTATCTTAAAAACAGTTCAAACGATTTTGACTAAATTTTGTATCCTACCATTTTTGGGCATGAGAAGACTGTTGGGCTGGGTCACATGTTCAAGAACTTTCGATTAGTGGGTGTCAAGTTAATTTGCGTGTCAAGTTAATTTTATCTAAAAAATGGCTCTAACAATTCTGATTAAATTTTGTATCGTACGCATTTCGGCTCGAGAAAGTCATTAGGCTAGGTCACATGTCCAAGAAAATTCAATTAGTGGGTCATTTTTGGGTCACTGTGTGTGCTAATTTTATCTAAAAAAAGACTCAGACTATTTAAACTAAATTTTGTGTCCTATGGTTTTCGGGCACGAAGACTGTTGTGCTAGGTCACATGTTCGAGAAATTTCGATTAGTGGGTCATGGGTCATTATGGTTCAAGCTATTTTTATCTTAAAAGTGGCTCAGACGATTTACACTAAATTTTGTGTCCTATGTTTTTTGGGCACGAGAAAATCATTGAGCTAGGTCACATGCTCGAAAATCCGATTAGTGGGTCACTGTGTGTCAAGCTAATTTTATATAAAAAACAGCTCGGACTATTTTGACAAAATTTTATATCCGGTGGGTTTCGGGCACAAGAAGACAGTTGGACTTGGTCACATGTTCGAGAAAATTTGATTAGTGGAACATTTTGGTCATGGGTCATGATATTTGAACTCAAAGCTAATTTTGACTGAGCACAGCTCGGTCTTCCCTACTTGTTTAGAAATATTTTAGCAACTAAGAAAAAAGAGGACAAGCAGAAAAAAGAAATAATATAAATTTCCTGAAGAAATGTTTAAAACAAATTCAGAAGTTAGCTAACATAAAAAAAGCAAATTCTTTTTTTCATAAATGTTTTGTTTAAAAAATTAAAATATTTAGATCTAACATTGTGATATTATTACTTTTGTGCCCATGTTTAATGTACTGAGGAATTTGAATCTTTCCAGGTGTTTTCCATTATGCCGTCCATGTCTGTCTATGTAGGAGGATTAGGTGAAGACACCCAGAAAGAAGATTTGGAGAGAGAATTCGGACGTTTCGGAAACCTCACAAAAGTGTGGGTGGCACGCAATCCTCCCGGATTCGCCTTCATCGACTTTGAGAATGACGATGATGCCGACGAGGCGATCAAAGAAATGGACGGAGCCACGATCAACGGATCCGAAATCAGAGTGAATGCATCCCGTGGTGGTCGTGGACGCGGAAGAGGAGACGGTAAGAACCACTGTCCCATTTTTATGTTTCTAAATAATTTCAGAATTGCAATAATTTGTGTTCACCCCAGAATGTTTCAGGGAAAGTGCTGCACTCTTCGGTTAAAAAAAAAATAGCTTCTTGGTCATCATAAGACGTATTGTGCTGTCCTCTAATAAAAAAGAAAACCCATTGCTTGAATTTTAGGGTGGGATTGCGGGATTCGCGCCGAAAATTTTGAAATCCCGCCCAAAAAAGATCGTGGGTGGGAGCCTCCTGCCCAAAAAATTTCACCATTTTCGGAGAAATTTGCGTTATTTAATTTACCTGCAACTGAACGATAAATTTCGTGATTTTTTTCCCGAAACCTATTGACGAACTTTGCATTTTTCCCGCGACTGATCGACGAACTTTGCATTTTTTCCACGACAGATCCACGAACTTTGCGTTTTTTCAACGACAGATCGACGAACTTTGCGTTTTTTTCTGCGACTGATCGACGAACTTTGCGTTTTTTGGGGACAGATCGACGAACTTTGTGTTTTTTTCACGACTGATCGACAAACTTTGTGTTTTTTTGGCGACAGATTGACGAACTTTGCATTTTTTCCGCGACAGATCGACGGACTTTGCGTTTTTTTGGTGACAGATCAACGAACTTAGCATTTTTTCCGCGATTGACCAACGAACTTTGCGTTTTTCTGCGATCAATCGACGAACTTTGCACTTTTTTTGCCGAAAGCATGTTAACTAAAACTCATAAATTAAATACGTTTATGGATGAATTCTGCTGTCTTGTTTGAAAATGTCAGCCACCCTAAAATTTCAAACCGCTCTATCTCAGCCATTTTTTAAGATAGAAGCAAAACAAAAATTGCTCCGGATTCTCCGGATCAAGGCCGAACATTTAAAAAAAAAAAGTTTTAGGATTTCTATTTTTTTTTTTATTTGCACATCTTTTTGAATTTTAAATATTTAAATGGCTATCACAGCGCCCCCTTTCGTCGAAATATCCACAAATTCTAATAGAACCTGCTTGCCATAGCCAAAAATATAGAAAAAAAAATTGGTTCAATTTGTAGCATAACATCATACACTTTTAGATGGTACAATAGTGAAAATGGAACAAAAATATCGATTACAGCGCCCCCTTTTGTCGAAATATCCTCAAATTCTGATAGAACCTGCTTGCCATAGTCAAAAACATAGAAAAAAAATTTGGTTCAATTTGAAGCATAACATCATACACTTTTAGATGGTACTATGAAGACACACAGACGGACAGACAGACATTTTGTAAAAACATGTTTTTCAGAATCTCTGACCTCTAAAACGTGTAAATCCGTCGAAAACCGGAAGTCGAAAAAAATTTCGATTATATTACTTTCTTCTATTATAGATAGAAGAAAGTAATAACAAAAGGATATTGCCTTCATTCATTAATTTATAAATTCAATAAATAAATATAAAAAAATTATGATACGAAAAACATTATGATAAGAAAAAATTAAAAACCGTTAGAAAAGTAAAACATGTCTGTGTACAAATTTTATTTTGTTACTAGCTAACCCGCCCGACGTTGCCCGGGCCCGAGATAATTACAATCTCAGAGAAAGGCGTTAACCCCCTCCCTCCCCATACCCGCAAATATAATGAATAATTTGTTCAAGAGAACCACCGTCACCTACATTAACGCGATCATTAAAAAAAGAATTACATTTTTCTGATAATTAGAACATAACGAAGATGCTACGCTAAAATAGCCGGCAGATGACACCCCTTCCTGACCTCAATTTCAAATCTATATCTTAATTAGTTACCTAAATTTTTGTTCATTAGTAAAAATTGGCAATTATTTCCTTTCGTTTTCGCAAACTAAATGGAGGGTTCGGCCCGAGAAACAGATCTCTTTGTAGTTCAGTTTTTAATGAAAGCAGATCCCTGTCTGAAACTTTCTCGGATTGTTTTCACTGGCGCTGGCAGATTTTTGGCAGTTTTTTGCATAAATAAAAAAAATTACCAACCGAATTTTTCAAAAATCACATATGCAGATACAGAATATTTTTTTTACATATGCTCAGAAATTTTCAAATTGATATCTCAATTAGTTTTCTTAAAATTCGCTAATTAGTAAAATAATTTCGAATTTGTTCATTTCCGCTTGCAAATCCAATGCGCCAGTTCGTTTCTTTCGCCATTTTGACTTAAAAGATGACATTTTAGAAGCGATGGTTAATGAGAATCTAACTAATATCTAGGCTAATTATCAAAATATTAAAATTCTGAGGCTCAGGTGCCAGACCTTGGACTATCCACACCTAAATTTCCAGACTTCTAGGTGGGCTAGATTTTGCTAGCCATCTTCAACAGACACACACACACATAAAGCGAAACTTTCTTTTATTAATATAGATATAAAATATTAATATTAATAAATTTGCAATAGAAAGTTTCAAGAATTCTCGCTAAACTATCCGCAGCTCAAGCAAGAACTTAAGAATTGCCAATTTGTAGTGACAAAATTGCCTGTTAGAAGTGTTCTAATTTTTTATTTAATGTTTTTAAAAAAAATCTTATTATCCAAATTTTTATGAGTATTAAAAAAAATGTTTCCTAAGCATGGGTATAATTTTTGTGTGAAAATATTAATATTTAGCTGAAAACAAAACAAAACAAAAAAAAACAGTAATTCATAAAACACTCGACTTTCATCCAAAGATTTCTAATGAAAAACGTCCCTCTAAAATGTTTCAAATAGATGGTGATGGCGCTCGAGTAGGACAGTTGCATCAGTTCTGCGTTAATGACACTTTTAGTTTCGCATCGACTGATGGCGCTACGTGTGCACTGTTGTATGTTTGTAACGGCAGAGCTGTGCGACCGCTATTTCCTTAGAAATCCTTATTTTTGCATCGCGATTCTGGTTTATTTAATTACTTCTGTGAAGAATCGATGCAACCAACCAGTGAACCAACCAACCCAAGAGAATAAAAGTGTATTTTTAATGAGAGTGCTTTGTGCATTTTAATTAATATTTCAGAAAGTAATTAAAATATTAAAATTCTGAAGTAATGTTGCACCAGGAGAGGGTTTGGACTACCTAAATCTAAATTTCCAGCCTTCTATGTGGGCTAAATTTTCCCAGCCATCGCCAACAGACACACACACACACAGAGCGAAACTTTCTTTTATTAGTATAGACAAGTTTTATTAAAAAAAGTTAAACGTAGTTTAATGCCATGGTGTTATTCCAGAGAAATATGGTGAGCAGAAAACTAACATTTCTTTTAGGTAGCTTTCAATACAAAAAAATAAAAAGCTACCTATTGCAGCCGTTCGGAGGAAAGCAGTTCCGGAAAATTTCGATATATTTTCACCGATCATGACCCCCACACCTCAAAAACACCCTCCGTTCAAATGTTGATTTATATATGTCGTAGGCTAATTGGGAAATCCGGCTCTTCGCAAAGAGACGGTCTAATTGGAGAATCATTTCCCTTTTCCCAATCAGACTGATGTTTTTCAGGCTTATTGCAAAGAGCCTAAACAGCGTTAGGCTAATTGGAATATGTCATTTATTTTTCAATCATCCTGACATTTATTAGACTCATTGCAAAATGACCATGCCTATTTAGAAAATAACCAGTTCTTTGTCAAAAACTTGAACCTGAAAATTCCATTCGAAGTCGACCCGAACCCGACAGAAAAATTCCATCGGACTGTAACCCGATCCTAAAGGGATAAAATAAATTCCTTCGAGTCGCAACCCGACCCGAACCAGAAAACTCAAGTTATCCCGAAATCCGACACGAACCCGACAAAAAAATAATAATATCGAACCGTAACCCGATCCGAACTCGACAACATAAATTCCTTCTTGTCGCAACTAGACCCGAACCTAAAAACTTGATGTTAACCAGTAACCCAAGCCGAACAAGACATAAAAATTCCATCGAGCCGTAACCCGGCCCGAAACCGATAAAATAAATTCCTTCGTGTCGCAAACCGACCCGAACCCGAAAATAATAGTTAACTCGTACCAGGAAAAAAATTCCATCGAACTGTAACCCGATCCGAACCCGAAAAGTAAATTTCGTCGTCAAGATATCCCAACTGAAACAGGAAATTTAAGTTAACCCAAAACCGACCCGAATCTGAAAATTTAACCCAAAACCTAACCCAAACTGAAAATTGAAGTTAACCCGAAACCCGAACCCGTCAAAAAATCCATCAAACTGTAACCCGATCCGAACGCGACAAATTAAATTCCTTCGTGTCACAACCCAATCCAAACCAGAAAATTCAAGTTATCCGAAACCCGACCCGAACCCGATAAAAAAATCTATCTAACCATAAACAGATCCGAACCCGACAAATTAAATTTCGTCGTCACGCAACCCGATCCGAAACTGAAATTTTAAGTTAACCCAAAAACCGATTTGAACCTGAAAATTTAATTTAACCCGAAACCTAACTCAAACCTAAAAATTAATGTTAATTCGAAACACAAAGTCGAAACGCAACCCAACCCGAAATTGAAAATTGAAGTTAAACCAAAACCCGAACCCGTCAAAAATTTCATCGCACTGTAACCCGATCCGAACCCGATAAAATAAATTCCTTCGTGACATAAACCGACCCGAACCTGAAACCCAACCAGAACCAGGAAAAAAATTCCATCAAACCGTAACCCGATCCGAACCCGAAAAATAAATTTCGTCGTCACGCAACCCGAACCAAAACTGAAAATTTAAGTTAACCCGAAACCTAACCCAAACTGAAAATTGAAGTTAATCTGAAATCCGAACCTGTCAAAAAATCCATCGAACCGTAACCCGATCCGAACCCCACAAAATAAATTCATTCGTGTCCCAAACCGATCCAAACCAGAAACGAAGGAATTTATTTTCTCGGGTTCGGATTGGGTTACGTTTCGATGGATTTTTTTATCGGGTTCGGGTTTGGGTTAACTTCAATTTTTAGTTTCGGGTCGGGTTGCGTTTCGACTTTGTGTTTCGAGTTAACTTTAATTTTCAGGTTTGGGTTATGTTTAGGGTTAAATTAAATTTTCAGGTTCAAATCAGTTTTGGGATTAACTTAAAATTTCAGCTTCGGATCGGGTTGCGTGACTACGAAATTTAATTTGTCGGGTTCGGATTGGGTTACGGTTTGATGGATTTTTTTGTTGGGTTCGGGTCGGGTTTCAGGTTAACTTCGATTTTTTGGTTCAGATCTGCTTGCGTGATGACGAAAATTATTTTTTAGAGTTCGGATCGGTTTACGTATCAATGAATTTTTATTTATCTGGTTCGGGTCGGCTTTCGTATTAACTTCAATTTTCAGGTTCGGGTCGGGTTGCGAGACGAAGAAATTTATTTCGTCGGGTTCGGATCGAGTTACGATTTGATGGAAGTTTACCCTGGTTCGGGTTGGGTTTCGGGTTAACTATTATTTTCAGGTTCGGATCTGGTTACTTTTAGATGGAATTTTTATGTCTTGTTCAGGTTGGATTACACCGAATTTTATGTTCGGGTCGCGTTGCGACATGAGGAAATTTATTTTATCGGGTTCGTGTCGGGTTTCGGGTTAACCTGAATTTTCTGACTTGGATCGGTTGTGACACGAAGGAATTTATTTTGTCGGGTTCGGATCGGGTTATGGTTCGATGAAATTTTGGACGGGTTCGGGTTTTGGGTTAACTTTAATTTTCAGTTTCAGATCGACTTTGTGTTTCCAGTTAACTTTAATTTTTAGGTTTTGGTTATGTTTCGGATTAAATTAAATTTTCAGGTTCAAAGCGGTTTTTGAGTTAACTTAAAATTTCAGTTTCGGATCGGGTTGCATGACTACGAAATTTAATTTGTCGGGTTCGGATCGGGTTACGGTTCGATAGATTTTTTTATCGGGTTCGGGTCGGGTTTCGGGTTAACTTGAATTTTCTGGTTTGGATCGGGTTGTGTTATGAAGGAATTTATTTTGTCGGGTTCGGATCGGGTTACGGTTTGATGGATTTTTTTGTCGGGTTTCGGGTTAACTTCATTTTTCTTGTTCAGATTGGGTTGCGTGACGACGAAAATTATTTTGTTGAGTTCAGATCGGTTTACGTATCAATGGATTTTTAGTTCTCTGGTTCGGGTCGGCTTTCAGGTTAACTTCAATTTTCAGGTTCGGGTCGGGTTGCAAGACGAAGGAAGTTATGTTGTCGGGTTCGGATCGGGTTACGGTTCGATATTATTCTTTCTTTTGTCGGGTTCGTGTCGGAATTCGGGTTTACTTGAGTTTTCTGGTTCGGGTCGGGTTGCGACACGAAGGAATTTATTTTGTCCTTTTAGGATCGGGTTATGGTCCGATGGAATTTTTCTGTCGAGTTCGGGTCGACTTCGAATGGAATTTTCAGGTTCGAGTTGGGTACAACACCATATTTTGACAAAGAACTGGTCATTTTCTAAGTAGGCATGTTCATTTTGCAATGAGTCTAAAAAATGTCAGGCTGATTGAAAAATAAATGACCATATTCCAATTAGCCTAACGCTGTTTAGGCTCTTTGCAATAAGCCTGAAAAACATCAGGCTGATTGAGAAAAGATAATTGATTCTCCAATTAGACCGGCTCTTTGCAAAGAGCCTAGGCTGTTTGCAAAGAGCCGGATTTCCCAATTAGCCTACGACATATATATAGATATATCCATTATATATATATATATATATATCTGACCTATGTCATACGATAACGCTCATATTTATACATCGATTTTGATGAAACTAATTGTGTGTATTAAGCTCACCAATGTCTCGACCGAGTTCGTTGGCCTGCTTGGTCTGCCATTTTGTTTCAAGATGGCGGCCATTTAAAACTAAAATAAATATACAAAAAAATTAAAAATTAAAATTTATTTTTTAATTAAGTGTTAGGCCTTGATACAAGGATTCCAGAGCATTTTTTGGTTTACCTCTATCTTAAAAAATGGCTGAGATAGAGCAGTTTGAAATTCTAGGGTGGCTGACATTTTGAAACAAAACAGCACATTAACGCGATTACTCGCAAATTATTTTCTTTCATTGTTGTAATAATTTTCCCAATCATATGCAAAAACTATATATTCATATCCGTTAGCGGCAACATTGGCGGCAAAATAGGCGAAATATCTCCAAATTTGGCGACCAAAATAAGTCTTCATAAATGAAGCTAATTACGCTATTGCTTAATAATTTGGCGAATTTCTTATTCAAATTCAGTATTAACGAATCTTTTGTAAACATTTCTTTGCATTTTAGCTTGCTGTTACGAGTAACATTAGCTAAAATTTTAAAACGAAGATATAGGAAAGCTACCTTTTCCTCCCGTTACAGACCGGAAGGACTTTTTTGTTTTGTAAAATTGAGCCTAGAAAAATTATTTCTATCAGCATCAATAATAACAGGTTATGGAAAGTTGCCAGATTACGCATTGATTTTAACATTTCCTTTTTATACATAAAATAATAGTTACTTGATAATTTGTTAATTTAGATTTGAAAAAGTTTCACAGTCAGAGGGATTTTCTCTGAATAAAAAATTTAAATTATTTTTTAGAATATACTTCCAGTAAATTTTATACACATGACGTCACACTCCAGTATGCACAGCCGCAAATCACTCCAGCAGATGATCTTTAGCCTCACTCTAGGGTACTTGTATAAATTTTAAACAAGCTGGATAAATGACGGCAGTTGATGCCGTCGATATCTCCAAATCAAAAGATTCTGCTCCCAACTCCCAAAATGAAATTTTATTTATTTTTTGTAATTTAGAATGTTTTTTTTTTTTTTTTTTTTTTTTTGTGCAAATAATGTATTAAATGAACAAATTTATAAGTAATGTATTTACATATATTATTCATATTTATCACTATTTTATGAAATTATTTCGTACATTTTTTATACTTATAAAAAAGTGTTCTGAATTACGGAAAAACCCCTTATCCAGAATGCCCCAGGTCCCAAGCATTCTGGATAACGGATCCTATACTGTACTATAAAAGAAAATAATATTTTTTTTATCCTTTTTACTTTTAGAACCAAAGCTATGGCAAAATCATGCAAAAAATATACAATTAAATGTGGAATAGAGTATCTTAACAGTATAAAATTAACAAGTGCTAATTTTGTTAGATTGAAGCATTTTTTAAAATAAATCAAACTTATCGTCTATAATTTTCAGAGATTTTTTTAATAACACGTATGGCATTCACATGAAAAACATTTAAAATGGCTTTTTTAAACTTGGTACAACTAACCCAGGGGTCAATGCAGGTTTTTTTTCTTGGGGCCCATTTTGTGAAAAGTAAAGGTTATTTTTGTGAAATTTATTATATTTTTGTGAAAAATAACATTTTGTAACGAAAGTTGAAATCCAGTTAATCAAATTCGAACCAAGCATTTATAAAGAAAAACTTTTTAAAATCCTTGTGTTGAAGTTTTCTTCTCTGGTGAACTTGTTTGTTTACAAATGACACATTTTAAAACATCACAAAATAATAAATAAATAATAAATCGTAAGCTTTTTAAATAGAATTTTGTGAAAGGGCCTATTTTAGTAAAAGGAATTTTGTAGAATTTTGTGAAAGGGCCTATTTTAGTAAAAGGAATTTTGTGAAGTTTATTAAATTGATTTTTGTGAAGGGGTCCATTTTATCAAATTGATTTTTGTGAACCATTTTATTAAATTGATTTTTGTGAAGGGGAGCCCTAAATTGGCCCCAAATTTTGCCTGAAACGACGTCTGTAACCTATTTAAAATTTCTGAAAAGGGGCTTTAAATTTGGTAAGGTGTTGTATTTCCAATAAATGTAGTATTCATTCTCTGTAAAAAAGCTTTTAAAATAATGGGCTCTATGATGTAATCTCTTGTTCTGTTTCTTATTTTAATCTTTTCAATTTTCATCAGGTGGCTTCCGTGGTGGCCGAGGTGGTGGAGGTTTCCGAGGAGGCTATGACCGCAGCTTCGACAGTGGCTACAGACGTGGTGGTGGCGGCGGAAGAGGTGGCGGTGGTGGAAGGGGCTTCTCCAGGGGTGGTCCCAGGTATGGTGGCGGTGATAGATACGATTCAGGATCTGGATATCGCAGCAGTTCGCCCACCGGAGAGAGGTACAGTTTTGTATGTTTCTTTATCATAAATGGTTTTTGTATGTTGACAGCTTTCTACGGCCAAAGAAAAAGCACTGACCCTGTTGATTTTCAGCCTACCTTGATCAGATCACAATTCACGGGTGCTGATATAAGGCCATTCGTCTCGGGACTGCTTGGAAAATGTTTTGACTGATAGTAAATATTATACTTTATATAGTAAAAGCAATTTTATGAGCAACGACTTTTAATCGTTTAATTTTATTCAGTGTGTCTACAGATTCTGCGAATGGGAGGGGGGGGGGGGAATCAAGGTTTTAAAAGTGAAAGTATCTTTGTAACAAAAAAAAATCAAAAGTAATCGACGGCGGATATAGAGATCGATCTCAGCTATCCAGTGCAAAGAAGAAGGAAAAAAAATCATTTAAAAATATTGAAATGCAAACGAGATATCTTCTAAAATAAAAGCGTAAGTCATGTGACTGTCATCAACAGTTCCGGGATGGCCGTTTCACTTTTTCATATGCCAGGCGGCCATTTTTATTCAAATTATTTTTTTCAATAAAACTGCATAAAAGTTACATTTTAAGAAAGATTGTTCAAAATAAATTAATATTTGAGAGATGACTTATGTTCAATTACATATATATTCTACAATAACTTCAGTCGAAATTAGGTTCACAGTTCAAATTCTCTATTCAGGAAAGTAAACAAAAAAAAAAAAGATTGATTCGTCGCGAACATTTAAAATATTAAATCAATGAGGTAATCATTCGCGAAGCAAGTTCTCTGCAAATGAATTTTTGGACTGCTGCCTCGCGTCAAAAAATAATTCGCACCAGTGAGACAATCAAAGTTTACCATAATTATGTGCTATACAACTCAACTTTCTTCCGGACCTTTTCTTGCCGTAAATTAAACTCATGTAATAATATTTAATGAATCAAATTTTTAGCATTTTTAAAATCGCTAATACAGCTTTTATTTATGGCGTGTACAAATTAGAAACGATACTTTGATTTTGAAATCAAATGTTTTGATTTATGATATTATTTCTTATTTATTTATTTATTTTCTATTTAAATGAAAAGTGTGAAGTATTTTAAATTTATGTAATATAAGCATTTTGGATTAAAGTTAAGTATTTTAAACGAAATGAGTGACAGGTTTATAATTTAAAGTTAAATTAATGTAGTATGAATGATGGTGAGGAGAACAATATTTGGCGATTTATCATCTGCTCCCGGCTAACAAAAATACTCATAATTAAAAAAGGAAATAAAAAATAAATAAATGCCAGATTGATGTAAATAAATATTGATATACATATCAAAAATAATTTATAGAACTATAAAAAAAATAAAAGTAAATAAACAACAATTTCCATTAAAAAAATTTCGCCAAATTGGCTGGGGGGAAAAATCGCGCCAACGTGCGTATGTGACACCTGTGCCCAAAAAATATGTGAAATGCTACCATGATCGCAAAAGTTCATGATTTGTCTATTAGAATCAAGGGAGACCAAACTGGTCGCCAGTGGCGGCTAGTTAGAAAATAACTGCCCCACAGGATTAACATGAGCAAGTAGGTGTTTTCGCATGAGGGAAGAGAACAGTTTAGTGTCGAATAGAAGTTGGTTCTTTGTTTACTCTGTTGCAATTCGGAGAGATGCAAAATATGTCTAACAAATAAAAATATAAAGTTTTGTTATTTTCTATAGCCTGTATTTTTTAAGACTGCCTAAAATGCACTTGCCCTGTCAAAAAATCCAATCCTACTCATATATATTCCCAGTGGCGCAGCCAAGGGGGGGGTTTGGAGGTTAACCCCCCCCCCCCCCCCCCCCACAGCTAAAAAAAATTACTATAATTGTTGCTTATATGAATCAAAACTACAGTTAAAATTAAATTTTTTGGCCTTTCTGCCTTGGATGAATCCGTCGCTTTGCTAAATCAAATTCTATTCAACAATGTGATCCAATTAAACGGCGAAAATTCTCCTTGAAACTGTGAAAATGCATATTACATGCATCGGTTAAGTCAAAACTGGTTATTTGGATTGCGTCACTTTGTCGAGACGTCGTATAGTAAAAGAAGGGTCATATACTGCCACACAGACGCTTTGAGTTATAAAGCATACAGTGGGCCGTTTCTTAATTGCATTTTTGTCTTTGTTCCATGTTCGAAACAATAAGAGACCATCGAATTCCAGGGAAAAAATAAAACATACACTTTGTAAATCACTCTGTTTCAAACGGCTTTTTTTGCGTTTTTTTGCTCTCAGTTATGTCTAAAACCAAGCTATGGATGAAAAAATCTTTGCAAAAGTAAGAATTTAAAAAAAGTACTTTAAAGTTATAAAAAGTTAATTTTGAAGATATTTTTTGATTGTGAATGAACAGATTTTTGCAATCTGTGTTTCTTTCGAATCATTTGTTTCGTAGAGGGTCTGTGCACAAATTTAAAGACTATATTTCATTTGTTGGTAATATAGCAACGAGGTTTTGCTCTCGGGGAGGCACTGCATTTTGTCCCTTGGAGGAAAGAAGGGTACTTTTCGGTTAGCCGGGCACCAGTGATATATATATGTATATATACACACATGTCTATGTATACATATAGATACATACACACATATCTATGTATACATATAGATGCATACACACATATATATGTATACATATAGATACATACACACATATATACATATATGTATATACATAAGTATTTATATATGTACATAAATCACTGGTGCCCGGCTAACCGAAAAGTACCAAAAGAAGCACTGATTGTAATTTTATTGACTTATAGATCCATGCCTGTGAGCAGTGCTTAATTTTCGCTAGAGCTTACCAGAGTTCGGCCCTGATACTTCTTTGTTTTTAGTCAATGTTTAAATATTGGTCAGACTTCACCGGAGCTCATAAACATTGTACTTCGGTGCTCAGCAAAAGAGCATTTCTGAAAAATCGAAGCTTAAATTATGTTTTTCTTTTTTCTTTCATCACCAATACTTTGCATCCTTTCCTACCAAAACGCTTACACATGTGTCCTAGTGTGTCGCACATGTTGGAGCATGTATCTATCTATCTATCGCAGATGTAGACTCAATTGTTTTTTGTCTCAATGGTTTTCGAACAGCGATGAGAAATGTCAGAATTAACCGCACCGTATTTGGTATTAGGTAGATTTCGTAAGAAATACTACCTATTACATTTTCCCCTATGTTGGAATTTCGGGAAAATTTTTCCAGATCTATGCCAATTATGATTCCCAGAACCCAACCCCCCTCCCAGTTAAAAACTTTAACTATCTTTCTATCTGTATCACTTTTTTTATTGACATGATAAAAGTGATGAGGTGTACGTAAGTGCACGAAACTTCTAATCATTGATAATTTTAATTGTTTTTATGTATGTTTTTAAACATTAAAGCCTGTAGTTTAATATTATTTTAATTAACTTTAATATTTCTGCACAAATCTCTTCCAAACTGATACACAAAATCAAGGGACATAAAATCTCGATCAAGTTTGTTAATGGGCAAAATCGAATTAGGGGGGGGGGGGTTGTGAAAACAGAAAAAAACATAACGTCTGAATTATGATACGTATCGAATGCGTTTGAAGTTATTATTACTTCTAGAAAAAGGTCCGAAAATGTATGTATGACAGATTTTTGATATCATTAAAAATGGCCTTAAGGGGAAAAAAAAGAGGGGTTTAAGAAGAAAAAAATTCATAACTTTGTCAATTCAAAAGATATCAAATCCACTTAAATTTATTATAAATACTCCTAATATTATCTACAACTTTTATACTGACAAGTCTCTTATAGGACCAGCTCTTACAGCAAAAATAAATAAATAAAAATAAATAAATAAATAAATAATAATAATAATAAAAAATCTCTGCCTGCTCCACCTACAGATACAGGTACATTTCGAAGTGGGCGGTCTCAGCTGCCGCATCATGGCAAAAAGATCATTTCTTCTGCAATTCTCAATAAACAGGAGCCCCACGGTTTGCGTCTTCAAAATCTACCTGTGCCGATAGGCTGAGCCGTCAGAGACTTTTTTTACTCGTGGTATTGTTATGTTTAGTCACTGTAATTTGCTCGTGTTTATAAAACATTGTAAATTTGCGATGAAGCGCACAGCTTCAGTTGTATGTTTTGCTAGTTCATATAAAGACATCCTTGGCGAGTAGGATTTTCTGAAAATTACTTATTTCCGATTTCAATGTTTTTTGCTCTATTATTATTTTTTTGGCTCTATTTTTTGTTTATTTTCTGCTCCATTCATTTATTAAATTTTATTATGTGTAATTGGATATAGATACAGTCAAAATGTACTATTATTATTTTTTTACAAAAGACAAAATTGCTTTAAATTTTACAAATAATGTATGAAATATAAATATGTGGGAATAACAACCATAATGCATCCCTACTTCTAATGAAAAGGCGTTTGGGTTGATGGTTGTTATTACTGCTGAAAATTAGAGCTCCGGTACTCTTTTTGCTAGAATTTAAGCCCTGCCTGTTAGTATGAATTTTGAAAAAAGAGGCGTTAAATGTGAGGCATTTTCTTAGCAAAATACTCTCTATAAATACACACAATTTTACGCTAATCATGCATTAATTTTAATTGATCAGCAATAAATTAGTTATACATTGATTTACACTTATTACATTTTAACGAATGCTACCTGCATGCCATTAAAATTATACTAGTTGACCCGTCTGGCAGTGACCAGGTATGATTATATATCTTATAGCTTATATCGATTTTATATTTTTTAAATGAAATTTTTGCATTAAAATATTGATTATTAGAGGCAAAAGCATTTTTAAAAGACACTTTCTTGTTTTTTTTTTCCCCTTGTACGTGTCTCTCGTTTCATAGTTTTTTTTTATAAAATAAACCCTGTTGTCTGAATTCTATAAATTTTTCATCAGTTATAAATATTGTGGTTTTATAGACCATGGAAAAAAGCTGTAAAATAAATGTTTTCTTCTCACTTCTTTTTTTTTTTTGCGACGGGTCCTTTAAAGTAACAACAACAACAACAAAATATTATTGTCCAAACTCTCTGAAATTTTATTAGATTGTAAATATAACTGTATCCAACCCCTCTTTAAAATTCTGTGAAAAAAGTCTAAGTCTTTAACTAAAGTCGAATAGAACAGAGTCATATCAAAAAAGTTTAAGTCACAGACCTAGTCTCATTTAATAGTGAAAACATGAGCAGAAGCCGAGCGAACACACGCCGAAACATCTAACTTTCTTTTAGCATTTTCATCGAAAAAGTCTCAGATTTTTTTTTTTTAAGTACTTTTATTCGTCGAGCATTTCAAAATTTTTGTTGCCGCTGAAAATTTGATCTTCCGAGATGCTTTTAAAAGATTGTATCGAAATACAGACGTTTAGTTACTTTTAGCATAGAAAAAAGATAGTCTTCGAAAAGCGCGATATAACGTGCCGTTCTAAGTAAATCATAATTTAGAATGCTTTCAACTGTTTCACACCTTTAAATTTCCCATTTATAATAAATTCTTTATGCCGAGAACTTGCATCTTAAAAGTAATCTCTATACTAAATTTCCAGTTTCTAACACTAACAGTTTCAATTAAATCATAATTTAGAATGCTTTTAGAAAGTTTTCCGCTCATTTCAGCCTTTTAAATTTTGAATTTTTTTAAAATGTTCTAAGAAAGCATTTACTACATAAAAGTAATCATCATGCCAAATTTCAAGTTTCGATACCAATTGTATTACATAAATTGCAATTTTAGAATGCTTCTTATTCTTGCATTAATTTAAATTTCGAATTGAAAAAATAAATTCTGGGCGTGCATTTACGTCTCTTAAGTAACATCCATATAAAATTTCAAGATTCTAACCCATAAAGTTCTAAATATATTATGATTTAGAACATTTTTAGAAAGTTTTTTGCTCATTTCACTTTTTAAATTTTCGAATTTTTTAAAAACCGTTTTGAACGAGTATTTATATCTTAAAAGTAACCACTATGTCAAAAACCAAGCATTTATACCAACACAAATCGCAATTTTAGAACTTTTTTGTTCTTGCATTTCGAATATTTAGAAAACCGTTCTGGATGATCATTTACATTTCTTGAGTAACAGCCGTGCCAAATTTCACATATCTATTCCTAATTAATTGTTTTCAGATCATTTTCAGACCGTTTTTCACTCATTTCATCTTTTAAAATTTAGAATATCTTTTGAAATCGTTATTAGAGAGCATTTACTTCCCAAAAGTTACCACCATGCCATACCAACTGCATCACACAAATATCAATTTTTGAACGTTTTTTTTTGCTCCTACAAACTGTTCTGGGCTAGCATTTAAGTCTCTAAAGTAACAACCATGCTTTTCATGTTTCTAGCCCTAATTGTACAAATAAATTGCAATTTAGAACGTTTCCTGCTCCTTTCCCTTTTTTAAATTTCGAACTTTTTAGAAACCATTTTTAGTGAGCATTTACATCTTTTTAAAGTAATCGCTAGACCAAATTTCAAATTTCTAGAACCAACAAAATCGTAGAAACTGCAATTTTAGAATGTTTTTTGTTCTTGCAACACTTTGGAAATTATTGTACCGAAAAAATTGTGTGGAAATTGTTGTATAAAATATAGCCTATGTTAGAAAGGAGATGGTTAACAGAATTTTGACTCCATTATTAAGGTTCCATACTTAAAAAGTAAAAACGGAATTATTATAAGATCACTCATGTGTCTTATTTTTCTTGTGCTCAGCGGGGGAGTTGAGGGTTATTGACACAGAATCATCTAAGGATTGTTGGTAATGATTTTCGAAAATATGTGTCCGTAATTAGCTGAGATATTAATTAAAAACCCATCTAGAAAACAACAGCATGGATCAAAACAGTGTTGCTAGTTGGCGACCTCCTTTTGAAGCGCGCTTGGCACAATGCTAAGATTAAACTTTGTACAAGATCTTTGCTTTAGGCAAAACGAATCATAGTGATAGTCAACATTTTTCATTCCAACTGAATTCAATTATTGAAAGCAAATATTGAAAAATAATTCATAGAATAATTCCAAGACATTAAAAGTCAGTAATTTTGAGACAACAATTGCTTATAATTCAATATATAATTAATTTATAATGAAAAAACTTTTCGATAGCAAATCACTTGAATTTTCATGCCTGCATATGCTTTCATTTTTGGAAACGAATCGGAATGTTTTGCGTTGTTCAACATACTTTTATAAATGCTTTAAAATTGTCTATTATTACATCAAATATGATTGACAAGTAACTTTTCGCATGAAACTCAGCGACTTCTTCTGAAGCTTGATTGGTTCTCTGCCAAGTTTAAACTTTGCAAGGTTTTTGTTTTAGAGGGAGATATATTCATTGTTTTTCATTCCAGTACCAATAAAATAAAATTATGGCATGTGGTATTGTTTTAGGTTTGTGAATATACTGTCTTTGAACAGTTCTGATATTTTGTGTTGAACTCTTTGCACGCGAATAAAACTCGTGCATGACCAATTACTTTTTTTAATCTGCTCTGTAGTTCCAGAATTAATCCCTGCAAAAACGACAAGTGTTGCTGTTTTATAATATTAGTATAGATACGACTTCAATTCAAAAACTCAGATATTTTAAAAGAACTTTAACAATAATAAATATATTTTAATGAAATTTTCATCAGATTTACTTAACGCGAAATTCTATGTCATATAAAGTACTGGAAGGGCACAGTAATTTAGTCTACAATACCATGTTTAATATCAACTACATTCCAAAACATCGATTTTCTAATTGAGTTGTTACATTTGGCAAAAAGCAAGATAAGTAAGTCTATTGAAAATTTTGTTCAAATGGCTTCATTAGTATTAACGTTAGAAGTAAGAATTTGTGACTCTATTGTAATGAAACCGTGTGTATTTTTGATTGAATAAATGGATTCCAACTGTTATTTTCTAGGTAAAAATTATTTTCTGTACTGTGCTCTTCCATCTTAAAGTTTTCCCCTCATCATTTTTAAACACTTTATAAATCTAAACTAGTTTTGTGTTACTTCATTGGTGCATTTTATAGTTTTGTAACGCTAATCATAACCAACATAATTGCGGAGAAAAGCATTATGATGTCATTCATTTAAAATACTGATTCCATTAACAGGGGATTTAATTAACTGGCGACCACCTTTATCAGAAACTCAAACCCCACCCCCCCCCCCTAGGACCGAATTCTGGCTGCGCCACTTATATTCCTATAGTAGGGGTGCACAACCTTTTTAAGCGAAGGGCCACTTACAAAAATGACTGGGTTGTCGAGGGCCACCATCAGTAGAATTTTGTTTGCAGGAGGTGTGACCGGGAGGGCGGAGGGGGGGGGCGGCTAGGTTCCTTCCTTCCCAGTCAACGTATTCAGTTCTGTTGGTATAAGGATATATCAACAGTTTACATTTGTATTTATACAAGAGATATAGCTAAGATTATTTTCAGAGAGTGAAAATACTCCTTGACTTTATTTGAAGGAGTAAATTTAGCTTTAAAGATTGCCAGTGACGAAAAAAAATTCTGCTTTCATGAATGAAGGTGGGGAGGAGGAGAAACATATTATTCTAAATTGTACTTCTTAACATATTCAGTCATAAAATGTGGATATCAAGTAGGGGTGCACAGCCTTTATAAGAGGAGGGTCAGTCACAAAAATGACTGGATTGTCAAGAGCCAACATCCGTAGGGTGAACAAAATTTTGTTTCAGGCAAGGAGGGGGAGGATCGGCCTAAAAGTTCATAAAAATGGGGGCGGGGGGGGGGGGGGCTAATTTTAAAAGGAGAGTTAGCTCCCTATACTCAACCATCTCCTTAGTCAGTATAACCCATTTCAGTTGGCAAGGATAGAAAAATCTTGCATTTATTTTCCATGCGTGATTGACAATATTCATAGTTTTTTTCCTAGTGATTGACAAAATTCGCGATTTTTACGCGCCCGATTGGCAAAATGTACGATTTTTACGCGCCCGATCGGCAAAATTCGTGATTTTTACTCGCCTAATCGGCGAAATTTGCGATTTTACACACCCGATCAGCAAAATTCGCGATTTTTACGCAGACGATCGGCAAAATTTACAATTTACACGCACCCGATCGGCAAAAGTAACGATTTATACGCACCTGATCAGCAAAATTAGGGATTTTTACGGGCCCGATCGGCAAAATTCATGATTTTTATGCACCCAATCGGCAAAATTCGCAATTTTTACGGGCCCGATCGGCAAAATTCACGATTTATACGCGCCCGATCGGCAAAATGCGCGACTTATACGCATACGATCGGCGAAATTTATGATTTATACGCACCTGATCGGCAAAATTCCCGATTTTTACGGGCCCGATTGGCAAAATTCGCGATTTTTACGCAGGTGATCGGCGAAATTTACGATTTATACGCACCCGATCGGCGAAATTTACGATTTATACGCACCCGATCGGCAAAATTCGCGATTTTTACGTGCCCGAACGGCAAAATTCATGATTTTTATGCGCCCGATCGGCGAAATTTACGATTTATATGCACCCGATCGGCAAAATTCGCGATTTTTACGTGCCCGAACGGCAAAATTCATGATTTTTACATGCCCGATCGGCAAAATTTATGATTTATACGCACCCGATCGACAAAATTCATGATTTTTACGCCCCCGATCGGCAAAATTCGCGATTTTTACCTGCCTGAACGTCAAAATTCATTATTTTTACTCACCCGATCGGCGAAATTCGTGATTTTTAAGCGCCTAATCGGCAAAATTTGCGATTTTTACGCCCCTGATCGGCAAAATTTGTGATTTTTACGTATACGATCGGCAAAATTCGCGATTTTTATGGACCAGATTGGCAAAATTCACGATTTTTACGCAGGCGATCGGCGAAATTTACGATTTATACGCACCCGATCGACAAAATTCATGATTTTTACGCCCCCGATCGGCAAAATTCGCGATTTTTACCTGCCTGAACGGCAAAATTCATTATTTTTACTCACCCGATCGGCGAAATTCGTGATTTTTAAGCGCCTAATCGGCAAAATTTGCGATTTTTACGCCCCTGATCGGCAAAATTCGCGATTTTTACGTATACGATCGGCAAAATTCGCGATTTTTATGGACCCGATTGGCAAAATTCACGATTTTTACGCAGGCGATCGGCGAAATTTACGATTTATACGCACCCGATCGACAAAATTCGCGATTTATATGCACCCTATCGGCAAAATTCGCGATTTATATGGGCCCTATTGGCAAAATTCACGATTTTTACGCAGGCGATCGGCGAAATTTACGATTTATACGCACCCGATCAAACAAAATTTGCGATTTTTACGCATACGATCGGCGAAATTTACGATTTATACGCACTCGATCGGCAAAATTCGCGATTTATACACCCCCTATCGGCAAAAGTCGCGATTTTTTGCGTCCGATCGGCGAAATTAATCCGCGGGCCACCAGTAATCCGATCGCGGGCCACAGGTTGTGCACCCCTACTATAGGCTGATTTTAGATTTTAAAAAAATCTTAAATGTATCCCGGATAATTTTAACAGCATTTATGCAATTTTTAAAAGCTTTGTATTTTAAGGATTACAATGTTTTTTTTTTTAGACACGATTTTTTTTTTATCAGGGATGCACTATAGTAGAGGTCTTAACTAGTTTCATTGTTTACATCAGAAATGATGTACAGAATTTTAGGGGTCTAGTGTACTCAGGCATGCTACTTTCCCACAAAAATGTGGAATGCCGCTTTTCGGCACTGAATTTTACCAATCCTGGGATCGATGCAAATATGCATCGATCCCATTGGATCCCATATGCATCGAGTCTGAAAATTTGACGACATTTTTATGGGGGAGAATGTCGGTAGCAGTAAAATACAACACAAACTCGTGTACAAACAGTGCCAAATTGAGTTTATTTCTCCCTTTTGAAACACAAAAAAATTTCAAATTTTATCAAAAATTCACGAAAGAGATGCAAATTTCATACGAAGATCATGAATTTGTCAAAAGAGTGAGGAAAAAGGCAATTAATGTAAAAGAATTGAGGGGGAAAAGGCTCTATTTCCGCCAAAGGATTGTGGAAAAAATGCAATTTTCATCAAAAAAAAGGTTAATTTGTTAAAAGATTGAGGAAAAATACAATTTTCGTCAAAAAATTGCAGATAAAAGTATTTTTATCAAAGCATTGTGGACAAAATCACAAATTTCATCTCAGGATCGCAGACTAAAGTGCAATTTTGGTCAAAGAATCGCTAAAAAAGGGACGATTTTCGTGGAAGGATTGTTAAAGAGGTGTTATTTTTGCCACACAACTGCGATTTCGTGAAAGGATTGGAAAAAAACAATTTCATTAAAACACCATAGAGGAAACACGAATTCCATAAGTCATTGAAAGTTCAGCTTTTATTTTTGCTGAGCCTATAGCATGTCTGTGTACTTTGAAGCAGGGTGCCTATTTCATTTTTTAAATGGTGTTCAATGCTTAATAACCTGCAATAATAAAAATTTCTTAATTTTATAACTTGATACTTTTTAAAGTAGGGAAGCAAAGTTAGTGTAGTTGACTCTAGAACGAAAGGGATGCTGGGCAGGAACTTAATAAAAAAAATGGCTCTCTTGTGTCTTGTTAAAAAAAAAAAAAAAAAAAAAAATGAACTGGTTTCTTTTATTAACAATGATATTTTATAGCCAATGATCGGTGAATTTCAGGCAAGATTCTGGATTTACCCCAGAACATCCTTTTGAAATGTATAGATTTTTTTTCCCTGCTGCCAACTGACAGATTTCTAAAAAAAAAAAAAAAAAAAAAATTATCTGACTGATTGACAAAGTTTGCAATATTTTTCTGAGATTAGATGAGTAAATTTATTTTTTTTTCTGTTGTAATTTTCTTTCCATGACCCATTATCAAATTGTTATTTTTTGTCATGAATGGGTGAATCTCAAGTTGTCATCTTGCAACATTGAAAAAATTCCTGACTTTCCCTGTGTCAAAGTGAAAAAATTCACAATTTTTATTTCATCAACAGAAAACAACTTAATTTATTATTTTTTTTTCGTTAAAAAAATGATCCATTTTTATTGCTAATTCTGATTATTACTAAAATGAAAACAATATTGATGCGTAACAAATCAACGTGTTAAACTTTTTAAGTTTTGCTAGAGTAGTTTGGAAAGTATTACATAATCTAGGCTTGACGCATGAGTTTTCTTGTTAACACTTTCCAACTTAGTTGAAATATTTTTATGAATTTGGTTTGTCTGTCTGTCCATGCTCTAACTTGCGTAAATATATTCGTATGGTCATGCAATTGATATATGCTATTGAGGTTTACTATGGCATGTTCAGTATTGAAAATGAAGTGTGTAGCACTTATAGTTTTTTTTTTACAGGGACATTCAAAAGAATTCCTTTACATGACAGTCTATAAGGAAAATAATGTGTGGCTTATTTTAATGTTGCATAATTTCAAACATACTAAAATTTATATATACCACTGAGGTCCACTGCAAGAGGTATACTATAGAATACAAAATAATTCTGTTTCATTTCGGTCTATGGAAAAAAATCATCTGTAGTTTAGTTTATTAATGTTTCACTATTTCAAACATTGAAATTGATAGATATCACACACGCAGGGTGGCTACAGATTCTGCAAATTGGGAAAAAGTCAGGGTATTTCGTAACAGTATTTGAAAATCAGGTAAATTTGTCCATATGGGAAAATATTTGTTTTTGCACGAGTGATTCATTGACTACCAGGTGATATTTAAGCTAATAATCATACACGGTAAAGAAAAGCAAAATGTTTATATATTTTAAAGGATGCACATGATAGGAGTTTTTGGTATTTAATGCATATTAAGGTAATCCGATGTCCTCATTTTCGGTGGATAGTGCTTATATTGAAGGCAATTTACCCATTTTATAAAATTTTATGATACATTAACATAATCTGACCATGTGGCCAGCTTCATTCAATTAGGTATCCCATCCGATATGTATGTCTTAGAATGGGTCTTGAATATTCTTCGGAAAATGAAAGTTTTCTGGTTGTCATACATTCATTGGCGACTCTATGAAGTGGTTGGGCTAAATTTTGAGTTCCGATTTATAAAACTGTGAACCAGTACTTTATGAATAGTGTGCAATTTTTATGTTTTTCTCTCCCTAATAAGGAGTTAGCAAGCTGGATAAATATGTTATATGAGGTAGTATCATACATTAAACAATACCTTATATGTATCGTTAATCAGGGAAATTTGATAAAGGTAGTCAGGGAAAAATCAAGGAACTTTTTTTGTATTTTCTTGTAGCCATCCTGAAAAGACTTACTGTAGAATATTGTGTTTATAGCATTCATCGTTCATTTACAGAGATATGGGTTGTAAAAAACTGGGGTTTTAAAAAACAAGAACGAAAAATCATGCATCAAGCATAGATTATGTAACACTTTCCAGTGCTTCCAAAATAATTTTGCAAATCATTACCGTTTAATAAGCTGAAAGATAACATCTAAGTTAACAATTTGGAAAATGCATCACATATTTAAAAACGTAATGTCAGGAATTTCCAACATATACAATATTCGGGAAAATATCCGAATACTTTTATTCAGCCCTGTTTATATATGATCTATAGATTTGTATATATACTGCATAGGATGCTAAATTTTAGTTTAGTTAGGAAAGGCGTAGCACAGTTTAAAATTCTCCTTCTGGAGTTTTTTTCAATAAACGGAAATGTGTTCGCGAACTTTTGTGCTGCCCTGTATATGAAATACAGAATTTATACACACCAAGTAATAGACAAAAAGTGAGTTCAATTTAAAATCACCTTCAGCAACTTAAAACGCACTTCCAGGAATTATTGTTAACAGACAGTAGAGAATTCTTTTGTGTGTCCCTGTAAATGAACGATGACTGCTATACACACACTATTCTGTAGTAGGCCTCTTGTAATGCACCTTAGTCATATATATAAATTTCAATGCATTTAAAATAGTGAAACATTTAATTAAACCGCAAACGATTTTTTTCCATAGACGTAATGTAACGGAATTCTTTTGACTGTCCTTATAAAGTAGCTATAAGTGCTATGCACACCCTATTCCATATTAAGCTTCTTGTAATGCCCCTTAGTGATATATATCAATTACAATGTGTTTGAAATTGTGTAACAACATTAAACTGCAAATGATTTTTCCCCATAGACCATAATGTAACGGAATTCTTTTGAGTGTCCCTGTCAAAAAACTATAAGTGCTACACACTTCAGTTGAAATAGGGAACATGCTATAGATAACGACAGTAACATATAAAAATTGCAGGGCAATCCGAGCCTATTTACGGGAGTTAGAGCACGGACAGACGGCCAGACAAACCAAAGTCATAAACACTTTTCAAAGAAAGTGTTTATGACTTCGGAAAGTGTTAAAAAAAAGTATAGGATGCAGATAGATAAATATAGTTTGGAAAGTGTTAAAAAAAAACCCAGCCCAGGCAGGTACCCGGGCAGCTAGCCACTACAACCCTGAGAGATACACTAAAGAATTCGGTACTGTCTTAACAATTGCTGGAAATCCTTTTTCAGTTGCTAAATGCATTTTTAAATTAACTACTTTTTTGTCTATTACTGGGTGTGTATTAATCCTATAGATGCTATACAGGGCAGCATAAAACTTCTCGTACATTTCCATTTATTGACGGGTGTTCCAGAAGGGGAATTTCAAACTGTGTTTTCCATTTTCTAACTGAATGAAAATTTAGCTTTCTATTTAGTATCAAATATATAAATCTATAGATTCTATACAGGGCTGCACAAAAGAGTTTGGATTTTTTCTAATATCATTGTTAATTCCTACGAGGGCTGTAAATTAAGTAATGGCAACATAGGTATAAATCAATTTTTAATGAACTTACAAGTACATTTGCATTACATTCCTTCTATGTAATCACCATCAAAGCTTATAACCTTTTGCCAAATGTCGGGAAGCCGTTGTAGACCAGTGGCAAGGTGTTGATTGTTGATGTGAGTGACCGAGCACTCTACTGCATGGAGTACAGATGAAACGTCATGAAATTGAACAAAATGCTTGAACCCATCGTGCTACTGTCCTGTACGGTAAAGCATTTGTGCCACAGGCTTCCACTAAGCCTCGATAGCATTCTGTTGCATTTTTGCCATGGGCAACCTCGATTTTAAGCCATGACTGCTAATCACCTTTTGAAAACATGCTTTAGAGCGATGGAAACGAAACTCCTCACTTTAACGCCACACAACAACTGCCCTTCTAAGCATATCGACTGTTTTTTGCACTCTACACATCGACAACAGCGCCACCTCACCGCTCCCATATCCTATTTCCGTATGCCCACCCTTCTGCGAGTTTCAAGTTTAAGTTGCCACTATTTAATTTACAACCCTCGTAGGTTATGCATTTTCCAATTTATTTACTTAGATATCTCCTTTTTCACCTTATTAAATGATAAAAAATTGTGAAATGTTTTTGAAGTGTTGGAAATGGTTACATATTTGACACATTTTTCTTGTTTAAATATTTAACTATGTTTCTAATGTGTATTTTTCTTTTCCACTTTTCAGGAATGACCGGTGGTAAGGTGTGTGTGTTGGCCAAACAGCAGATGCAGCTTCTCTCTCTCTACCCTTTCTCTAGTTTAAATATTTCTTCAAAAAAAATAAAATACGAAAATATGGTGGGCCACTGAAGAAGAAGCTCCTCTCTCTCTCTCTTATGATATCGTTTGTCCTCCCAAGTTTCATTTATCTTCAAGTCACTCTCGTCTCTTCTGTCTCTTTATTTGGATGTGAATATTTGTTTTTATGTTTCAAAACAAAGTGATTTGAATTTTCATTGTAAAATTATTATCAACGCTATAATATTTTCATTATTATTATCTTCCCCCCCCCCCCCCATAACACTTCCCCTCATTTTTTGATTGATGAAATGTACATTTTTCGACCAAGTAATGACATTTTAATAAAATCTTCTCTTTTGTAAAACGCTTATGTCTTTTTGCTGTATTTTTTGGTCCGTTTTTCTGTGTTTTATAGAAGGTGATCCACAAATGGGTGTCCATATTCTGAATGAAAATAAGAATTCATTTTACATAGGCAACAAAATTAAAAAAACAAGTTGGAAATTCTATGTCAAACATGGCAAATGAGGTGCGTTCCTACTGTTACTAGTTTTATAAATATTCAGATCTTGGTGCAATAGCTGTTGCGCTCTTATGCATAAATACAAAATTTATTTTATGTGCAGATATTCATATTACAGGTATTAACTTTATTTTATGAAATTAAGACTTTTACAAACAACTCATTACAATTCTCTTACATTAAAATTAAACTATGTGCAAATATCCAATACAAGACAATGCAAAAAAAAAAATCATTATTTCTCTGAAAAAATATCTTTTGTAATAATATAAAAATATTTTAAGTTGGCAACATTTTATCTTTTGTTGACATTGACTGCAGATTCTAATGGGAAACTTAAGCCTAGCTTTAAAAATTTCAGAACTTGAAATCCATTAGACTCTTTTCCATTGAATATCTATTTCTCTGGAAATATCTATCCAAAAAAAGTCGGTGGATTATAGTATTGCTATAATAAAACAATTTTATTCTACAAATTTTGTTTTTAAATTCAGTCATATGGAAATAATGTGACTAACCATGGCAACCTAGAAACATTACCTATCATGGGATATCACATCATTGAATTAATTGCCAAAACATCAGTTAAGGCTCACTGTGGAGACCTGAAAAGTTTTTGGAGTTCCGTCTGTCTGTTCTACGATAACTGCTGCAAAAATTATCCGATTAAGTTGATTTTTGGTAGGTATGTCAGGGTGTTGAGCCACCTGGAAAAGTCAGGAAAATTTATATGGACTGGAAAAGTCTGGGAAATTTACCATTTTTGAGGAAAAGTCAGGGAAATTTGAAAATTCTGAGAAAAAGAAAATTTTGAAACTTCCAAGAAAAGAAACAGGAAAATGTTTCTTTTCTTGGAAGTTTCAAAATTTTCTTCTTATAAAACTAAGGATTTGAAATTGCAGTGCCATTAAAATCAAACTTTGCTCTTCATAAGTACTGTAAAGAGTATTTCAACCTCCCGTGTAAATCATTTTGTCTACCCCCTTTCAGTCTTTCTTTGTAACTCAGAGATTTTCAGTTCAAGCTTCACTGAAACTTTCTACTGAATGTTGTACGATTGGGGAACTGAACGTTTGTTAGCTTAATTTATTGAATATTTATTATTTGTATTAAAATATGTCAAAGCAATCTATATCTAACTGTGACTGATGTGATAAAGAATTTCATCCGGATTAGACAAAATGGATAGAAACACTGATGCTAAAAGTGTGTATCTGCAAAATGTTTAGCATGTAAAATGTTCAACCATTTGTAAATTTTGCAAAAAAATTATGTAACAAATCAGTCACTTGAGCCTCAGAATCAGTTGTGAAAGTTTCACTTTCAAATTCACAACTTTTAAGATTTTTTATGTGTAATATCGATATTTGGAATTTTTTTTTATTGGTATGGAAAACCTGGAAATGTCAGGGAAATTCGTTGCTGATGTGGAATAGACACCCTGGTATGTTGGGCAGGTACCCGGAATTAGCTGTATAGTTTCTAGGTACACTTGCTTCATTCATTTGAAAAATACAGAATATTTCTTTTTAGGTCATCATGCTGTCCTATGGGAATGCAGATGATTTTCAAATTTCATTTTTCACTCAAATGAAAATCACATATTTTAATAATGGATTTAAAAGCAAACTTATGGATGCTAAATTTTTGATATGGGGGGGGGGGTCTTAAATATATCTAATAGCTTTGAAAATTTGCCGATACATCTATTAGAATTTTGAAATTGTTTAAATTATCGGAAATATTATGCATTAATTTGGAAGATATGAAACATTTTCATTTTTTACAAAAATTTCCAATGCATTTTTCCCTCTATCATTAAATGGTTGCTAAGCAACTCTAGATCAAAGAATATCAACAAAGGAAATTTCAAGTGAATCATTATTTTGATGCAAAATTTTATTAAAATATCTAATTTTCGGGTGATTTTAGTTTTTAATTTGCATTTTCTAATGATGAGGATTTCTTTTAACTACTAAAGAAAGATTACCAAATCAGTTTTCCAACTGAAAATAATAAAAACGTTGAATGTGTACATTGAATATAGGTCATATAAGAGGAATTTACATTTGTATAAGTATCATGAGAGACGGTAGTATCTCGAGTGATGCAGCAAAAAAACGAAAGCCAAAACTGAAGATTCCGTCACTCTCATATATACAGCTAGTAGGACATCAAAGTAAAATCGAAACGCCGACATTTAATATCTCAGCAAATATGAGGCATACCGTTTTGATTTTTTCACATTAGTCTTATATCTATGGTCTAACTCTATCCTGAAATTTATACACTTCTACATGCAGTAGATTTTGAGATCTGGAAACCAATTTTTAAGTGAAAATGGGAGATGTAATGGTTGTAATAGGCACATACTCATTTTCTCAAAAATGGCTCGGGCAATTTTTTAAAAATTAATATATTATATTAATCGGTTTTAGATGAAGCGAATAAGATTTTGCGTTAATGTAGGAAAACTCTTGTTGTCTATATAATCCACTTTTAAAACTTTTTCCTTCGACTTTTTTCCTTTGCTTTTCCCCATAGACTATCATTAGAGTTTTTCGGACTTTTTACTCCTTTTTCCTGCGCAACAATCTATATTATTAATGTTCATAAACGTCTGTCTCTCTGTGTGTCTGTCTGTACCCGGATAAACGTTGCGAGCAGCGAGGCGATTTTGGTATAAAAAAATTCGGAAAAATCCAGGCCTCCAGGAATTGCAGTTTTGAAGAAGTCGGCCCCTAATTCGGAACGTTATTAATTAAAAACCTCATCAAAATTAGCAAAACAAGAAACTGTTTTATCAAAACCCGAAAAGAAAATTTCCATTTTGATAATCGCAGACATCCAAATTGTCGCTTTTTAACACATCATGGAATTAAAAAAAATCTACCGGAGGTATTGATCCGAAAATCGGGGTACACACGCGGCTGATTTTTATCGTTCCAAAAAGTCAATTTTTTTGAAATTCAGACCGTAACTTTTCTTTATTTCGGCCAAAAACTGACCAGACATCCAATGTTGACCTCAGATGGGAAAAAGGTTGCTGTAAAGAATGCCGGGTTGACACATCCGAGATCAAATGGCTCCATTCCTTTTTGAAACAACTGGAATTAATGACTCTACATTCACGAAAATTTGCACACATGTGTAAAAAAAAATCGCAAATTCAACAAAAAAAAATTCATAAAAATTGACCAATACCTTTTAAAGATATCAATTAAAACTCATTAATGAAAATGAAAAATAAATTTATTTCTATTTCAACTGGGTAGAAGTAAAATATTTGCAGGTGTTGTCATCAGACATTTCGACGCCTTTCTGCCAAAAGAGACAAATTGATAAAAAGATTCATTTTAAAATGATTCCAGTTTTTATGGTCAATATATATATTTTATAAATATTGGATTTTCGAATCTGAAATATATGAATCCTTGCTCTGAGTGATCTGGTATTTCAGGGATTCAAAAAATTTCCGAATTCCGACCATAATTTTTGATTTTAGCAAAATCCCGATTTTTGTATAGGAAAAAAAAAGAAAAAGAAGCGAAGGAATTAGCTATTTCTTTTCAAAATATCTCCCATCGTATGGGTCCCATCGCGAAGCGGTATGGCTTATTCGACTCGACATCAATAGCGCTTACATATTTTAGTTTCCAGTTCCACCACCAGGGGACGCTTCTGTAAATCTGGTTCTATGGGCTCGATTACGACAGGGTTTGGCTCTTTCGACTGAATTTCAATAGCTTTACAGATTTGGGTTACGTTCGCATAGAACAGATTGCGCTCCCTGGTGGTGGTAGGTATAATTAAAGAATTTTGCCGCTAACTCAGGGTTCTATGGGTCACATCACGATGCGGTTTGGCCCATTCGACTCGGCATCGATAGAGCTTATCGATTTCAGTTTGTTTTTTCACCACCAGGGGACGCTTTCCTATCTCCAGTTCTATGGGCACGAAGACGACAGAGTATGGCTCATTCGATTCGATATCGAAAGCCTTAACGATTTCAGTTATGATCGTATAAACAGATTGCGCCACCTGGTGGTGGCAGGTGGAACTAACGTATACTGCAGCACGTGTGCGGCACGACTGCTATACGGTGCCGCAGGCACCGGGGACCCGAGACGGAGGTTCGTTCAGTTAGAGGTTTATACTATTCGATGTGCAATTTAAGGGATTATCCAGTGCGTGCGTAGCACGACCGGTATACAGTCCCGAAGGCAGCGGGGACCAGGGTCCGAGGTTCGTTTGGTTTGAGGGGGATGCAAGCCAGATAACACAAAAGATTCAAGGCACCGCTGTAAATTATGGGCCCGCTAGCGGGCGAAGCCAGCTAGTCAGAATACTAATGGCTGTCAAGGTTAGAGTTAAACGTTAAAGCATCTCCATATCACTGAAGAGCTGTTTAGATTTTTTTTTTTTCAAATTAAATCCGTTTTTAATGTATTTTTTAATATGTAATATATATGTATTAAATTAAATTATTGTTTGTATATTTTTCTTTTTTGTTATAATAAAGAATTTCGCATTTCAAAATCTTCATTAAATCAAAAAATATTTAGATTCCTTGATTAAAATATTGAAATATTTTATAATTATATATATGCAATTTAATTGTTATTTATATATTTAATTTGTCATTTTTTAAAGGAAAAAACGGTTCAGATTTTTTTTTATCAGTTAATTTGAAACAAACTAATCAACGAACGAATGTTTCAATCATCTTTACCATGCGATGTGCTGCTATGAAGATTTCTTGACGTGTTGAAAATCAAATTTCACAAATACTTCTAATTTAATTAACAAATACTTCTTGAATATATTTTTAATTTCATGTTGTTTATGTACGATAAAATACACTAAATTTGTAAGCTTATGTCTCTGTTTAATAGTATATTTCAAGATTAAGTGTTAAAACATTCGATAGAATGCATAGCTTTGATCCTACATAAAGAAGAATGAAGAATACAGTACCTTTTTTTTTTCAATTTCATTTCTGAAATTTGCATTTTAAGAACAGATGATAAAGAAAAATGTATTTATCTTCTAATATTTATTTTCATAAGTCAGAGTAATTCAAAGTTCTACCAATGTTTCTTTTGCTTGTTGTTTTCTAGTGAAAGCTGATTTTCAAATATTAAATAGATTTTACATAATATATCACGAAATCAGTCGTCAATTCTCGGGGCAGTGGTGGACGCAGTAATAGAAACCAAAAAAACATGACAGAGGGTAATATCTTTAAGCAAATCTTGTAGCAAAGTATTCAGTAGTGTCTTGCACCAAATTTAAGAAATTGAATTAAAAAAAAAAGGTACTGTATTCTTCATTCTTGTTTATGTAGTTATGTAGGATCAGTTTTGATTCTTGAAATATACTATTAAACAGAGACGTTAGTTTTTGCAAACATTAGTTTTTTTTTTATCATACATAAACAAAATGGAATTAAAAATATATTCACGAAGTATTTGTTAATTATGTTAGAAGTATTTGTGAAATTTGTTTTTGAACACAAGAAATCTTCACAGTGCATGAAAAAACAGAAAACGCTGTAGGGGATTTTTTTTTCCTTCAGTTACTATGACCCTGAAATTAAAAAAATATCTCTTTTTTTGGGAGGGGGGGGGGGGGGGGCTTTATGAGTGCAAAATGTTATACAGGTAGAACTTCTAAAATCTGGAATCGCTCGGGACTCTGCAATTCCATATTTTTGAAATTTCCAGATTTTAGAGACTGAGTAATAACAATTTAAATTCTAAATTAAAGCCAGACTTAAAAATAAGAAACACATACTGTAGAGTTTCTAATACTGTACACTTGAGCGATTCTGGATTTTAGAAGCTCTACAGCTGTATATGTATTAGGGTACTTCTCCATTATCCCCTCAACCACTTTCTAATAAAAAAACTTTCCAAACTACAGGATTTAACAAGTTCACTTACGTCAGATGCGTTACGCAGGTTGTTTTTATTTGTCAAGAAATAATTTTTAATTCAATTATCTGAATTTTTTATAGTATTTTACCGATTTATTAGTTGTTTCGTTTATTAAAATAAAAATGTCATTAAATAGCAACATCATGGGGAAGAAAAAAAGCATTCAAATAATGTGATGCATCGTTACGTATAATAGAAAAATAGGTTAAATTCGACACTTGGCGGCGTCGAATTTAGTGAAGCGATAAATGAGTTGTCTTGCTACCAGTTTGTCGTCTACGTTTTTTCCATGCCTTCTAGCATGAGCAGAATGCATGGTTCTGGAATTAGAGCAGGTTTTTGAGAGAATTAGATTGGATTGGTTGGTTGACAGATTAGAATATCCTAAATGGGGTTCTATTGTCTGTGGGTTTGGTCTGTTGTGTGTCAGATTTGTTGAATTATGTTTGTAAAATGTGTTTTATGAAGTTTAATGGTTTGTTGTATGTCATAAAGGATAATTCCTGTGAAATATTATAAAAAACGAAAAATGAGAAATAAAGGTAAGTGCATTTTTGTTAATTTTATTTGATAAGATGTATTTTATGTACTTTAGAGATTGCTGTAAACCAATTTTTGTGTGAACATTATTGACCGCAGCTTGAATGGATTTCATGTATTATAGAGAGTGTTGAACAGCGAGTTTTATGCATCCAGGATTTTTTTTTTCAGTTAATGTACGCGAAGCGTATATATATATATAAGTTATTAACCAAAGTTTAAATGAATTTCATGCATTCTAGAGATTGCTGCACAGGGAGTTTCATGCATCCAGAATTTTTTTTTATTTGGTTAATGCACGTAAAGCGTACGTACATATATATGTTACTAACTGGTGCTTGAATGAGTTTCATGCATTTGAAAAATCAGAAATCTCAAGATTCTCCCCAATCATAACCTGTGTTTGTGGCAGAGAACTCACTACTTACACAGTTTCTAGGAAAAATTTTTCACTAACTAAACATTGATTTTATTCCGTTTTTTGACAATTTACAAAGTTTAAGCAAGGAGGAAAAAATAGCTAAAAATTTGTAAAAATTGAAAAATCTGGAGGAAAAATTGCTAAATGTTTGTAAAAATCAAAATATCCAGATGAAATATTGCTAAAAGTTTGTAAAAATAGAAAAATACAGAGGAAAATATTGCTAAAATTTTGTAAAAATTTAAAAATGTGAAGAAAAACTTGGTTAAACTTTGTAAATAGTCAAAAAATGAAATAAAATTGATGTTTACTTTGTGAAAAAGCTTGCTTTACGCAGTGTGTAAGTATCAGCTTGCCTAAGCTTAAAAAGAATGCATTCTGATTGGGTAGAATTTGGAGGTTGCCGATTTTTCGGTTGGCGTACATAAAAAAAATCGCCAAATCGGGTGTTACGCTCGTTCTAGGATTTTGCCCAACATATTTGATTAATGAATTCATCGATTGATACTTTGTCTTAATTAGGTTTGAATTGGTTTAGTAATTTTAATGTTATCATGATGGCGTTTTGCATGTTTTGATTTTGCGTGTCCCTCTATAACAAATTCATCAATGATATTTTCAAGATCAATATACACTGTCACAATTAGATACAAATTGGTTCAGTATTTCAACCATTGTCAGGATTAAAAATATTTCATATTTTTTGCTTTTGTGTGTACCTTTTAAACAAACTGTAAGAGCTACATGCTTGATTAGCTAACTCATTGATGATACGGCTAAGCTTTGGGATTCACCCTCAGTCAGTCATCTTGTTTTTAAATCAAAACATTTTTACTTTTATTATTAAATATAAATCAATTAGTCAGTAAAATTAAACAACATGTTTAGAATAAGTAAATATTAATGAAAATTATTTTGGAAATGAGAAACAAAACAAATATGTTTTGAAGTATAGATAAAATGCTTAAGTGTAATCACTTATCTGTAATCACTTAAGCATTTTATCTATATTTTAATTATAATTTGTGATGTTCTGTGATTATGTAACATTTTACCGATGCTGGATTGAATCACTTAAGCATTTTATTTATATTTTAATTATAATTAGTGATCTTATTATGTAAATATGTTTTGATTTAAAAAACAAGATGGTGGACCGTGGGCAATTGCCAAAGCTGTTTCGAAGATACTTTCAGATAGATCAATGCACTGCCCTAATTAGATTTGAATTGGTTCAGTATTTCTGACGTTATATATATAGAGAGAGAGAGAGAAGTTAAATTCTTCAAATTTTTTTTTTGCTTTTGTGTGCTCCTGTAAACAAACAATATGAGGTACATACTTCATTAACGAATTCCTCCTAAAATCTTACAAGATCAATGCGCTATCCCAATTAGGTTAAAATTGATTCAGTATTTCAGACGCCCAGTAGCAGAAAATTCTCAAAGTGTCTGCGACAAATATTTCAGGGGCAGAAAATAATCTGCAGGTCAACTATGTTACAATTCAAGTTATGCTTATCAATAATTATTATTTAGTAAAGTATTACTATTATGTGCAAATTTTTAAGTCAGTAAAATTTTTATTTACAAATTTGTTCTCACATGAGCTGTACATTTTGAGTGCAAATATTTTGAGATTGTTCCTGCAACCTATAGTCATATTTTGCAATTTTCTTCCTCGCCTGATGGCAGAATTTCTAGTTTTTTTTCTGCGACTGACTGAAGAGTTTCGTGATTTTTTTTCATGCAACTGACTAATGAATTTCGTGATTGTTTTCCTGCGATCAATTGATGAAATTTGCGCTATTTTCCTGCAACTGATTGGCGATTTTTGCAGGAGTTTTTTCTTATGTCCGAAGGACAAATATTTCAAGATTCTTTTTTTCACAACTGACTGACACATTTTTCAATTTTCTCCCACAACACAAAGACAAATTTTGCTATATTCTTGTGCACCTGATGACAGAATTTTGGGGTTTTCTTCTGCGACTGAAGAGTTTCAAGATTTTTTTCCTGCAACTGACTAACGAATTTTGCGATTATTTTCCTCTGATCGATTGATGAAATTTGAAATATATTCCTGCTACTGATTGGTGATTTTTGCATTTTCTTTCTTGCCAATGTGTTTTTTATAATTCAAATTGTTTGTTTGGTATCCACTTCTTTGAAGTAGAAATATTCGCCTTATTCAATGACAGATTAAATAACGTGAGAATAAGGCCAATTATACCATTTAAAAAAAGTGGTGAGAATGAAACAATCTTAATAATTTTAAAAAAGTAGCCTACTGGCAACATTGTTTCTTGCGATCGATTACCGAATTTTTGTATGGATTTTTTTCTGCACCTTGCTGGCAAAACTCTCAGGTTTTTTTTGCATGCAATCATTGACAAATTTTGCGATTTGTTCCCTCGTGATCGACTTAAGAATTTTGCTATTTTTTCTCACAGCTGACTGTTGAATTTTGCAACTTTTTTTTCACGCGAACAATTGACGAATTTCGAAATATTTTCCCATTACCTATTTGTGAAATTCGTGGGTTGAAATATGTCGACGGTAAATTTTTCCAAAGCCAAAATGGGCATCTATATAAAAAAAAAACAGACAGGGTCTGCTTTTCGCAGATGTTTTCTAATTCTTTTTGCGGTTTTTCTTTTGAACTTCACAGCAAGATGTCTGCACAGCATATGAGGAAAAAAATGAGTGCCAACTTGAATTGACTCTGGTTCGGTTATAGGTAAAAATTAACTTTTTTATTCACTGGCCAATACATGGATTTTTTTACTCGGCAGTTTTTTTAAGCACTGGCCAGTAACAAATTTACAAATACTTGATAAAAAATTCACTAAATTTGTCAAATGATTGCAGAATAAATAGCAAAATTTGTGAAATGGTCTTGGGAAAGAAATCACGACATTTGTCAATCAATTGCGGAAATATCATGAAATTCGTCAACTGACTGCAAAAACAAAAAGCTAATTTTGTCAAGGAATCTCAGAAATAGATTTTGTCAATCAACCACAAAAAATATAGTGAATGTTGCAAAATTATTTCAGGAAAAAATAATCATCAAACTGTTGTGAAAAAATTCGAGAAATTCGTCAAATGATCTTAGGAGAAAAATCGCAAAATTCATCTAACAATTGCGGAACAGAATTGTGCAATTCGTGGAACATCAGCAGAAAGCAAGTGCGCAATTTGTTGAATGTTCATGGAAAAATCGTGAAATTCGTTTAATTGATAGTTGATAAATCGTGAAATTCGTCACTCGATAGCAGAAAAATTACAAAAATCATCAATCAGTGGAAAAATTGCGAAATTCATAAAATGGTCTCGAGAAAAAATTTGTGAATATAGTCAAATGGTCTCAGGTAAAATAATTGCGACTGCCATCAGAAGGCTTCAAGAAAAAATTTACAACTCGTCAAATGATTTTGGGGGAATTTTCCGATCATGAAATTCGCCAAATGGTTTCAAAATTTGTCGAACGACAGCAGGAAAAAAATCTTTTTTCTTTTGACCATCGCGATTGGCAAATGTGGCTATTAAGTTTGGCCACTGGTGGCAATAAAGTCAATCACCAAATTTTCAGTATTACTCGCCGATCGGCGAGTACTAATTTTGTCGGTGGAAGGTGGTACTAACGGATTTTGCAGCTAACTCTAGTTTTATGGGCCCCATCACAACGTGGTTTGATCCATTCAACTTGACTTCGACAGGATAGATTGCATTTCTACAGCTGATGGACAAAATTTGCAATTTTTTAACATGAAAGATTGACGAAATGTGCAAATTTTTCTGAGTGGTTGATGAAATTCGGGATTTTTTTGCAGCAAATTGACAAAATTCATGATTTTTTAAAAGAGTGAGTGATAAAATTTGCAATTTTTTCTATGAGTGGTTGACAAAAAAATTTTTTTCGCAGAAAACTCACAAAATTTGGAACTCTGGAATTTACAATTTTGGCATCTATGGTTTCTGTCGGCCGATTAATGAAATTCACAATTTTTCTTCTCTTGACAATGGTGAAATTTGCGATTTTTTTTCTTCTGCGACTGTTCGTCAAAATTTACATTTTTTCCACGAACATTCGATGGAAATCTTGATTTTTCCATGCTCAATTGACGAAATTTGCGATTTTCCATGCCTATTGCCAAATTTATAATTTTACAGACCCGATAGACAAAATTCATGATGTTTTCCTACGATCTATGGACAATTTTCAAATTTTTTCCGTGACTGTTCGCTGAAATTCGCGATTTTTCGACGCCCATTTGATGAAATTCACTTTTTGTCTGTGCTCGATCCCATGAAATTCACGATTTTACGTGCCTTATCGACGAAATTCACGGAATTTTTTCTAGTGGTTTACAAAATTCAAAAACTTTTTTTTCCTTGAGTGATTGACGAAATTAACAACTTGGGAATTTCCGATTTTGGCATCTCTGGTTTCTGTCGACTGATTATTGAAATTTGCGCTTTTTTTTCTAGCGACAGAATGGTGAAATTTGTGATTTTTCCATGCCCATTTGTCAAAGTTCGCATCCAGTCGATGCAATTCAGGATTTTATGCACCCAATCAACGAAATTCATGATGTTTTCCTACTATCTATGGACCAAATTTGCAAATTTTTCTTGCAAATTATTCAGGAAATTAGAAATTTCTGGATATGTTGGCATGTATGGTCTCCGCGGGCCACCAGTTACCCATCACGGGTCACAGGTTGTGCATCCCTAATTGCGACGCAGTTTGGCTCATTCGACTCGAGATCGATAGAACTTACTGATTTTAGTTAAGAGTTTCACCACCAGGGGTGCTTTCTTATCTATGGTTATATGGGCCCGATCACGAGGAGGTATGGCTCATTCAACTCGAAATTGACAGCCTCAAAGATTTCAGTTATGTTCATATAGAACAGATTGCGCCCCCTGGCAGTGGAAAATGAAACTAACAGATTTTACAACTAACTCGAGTTCTATGGGTCCCATCACAATGCAGTTTAATTCATTCGATATCGACAGGACTTATCGAATGTAGTTCCAAGTTTCACCACCAGGGGTGCATTTCTATCTCGAGTTCTATAGCCCCGATTACGACGAAATTTGGCTCATTCAACTGGATTTCGATAGCTTTACAGATTTTGTTTATGTTCATATAGAACATAGTGCGCCCCCTGGCGATGGAAGGGCCAATTAACGGATTTTGCAGCTAACTCGAGTTCTATGGGTCCCATCACAACATGGTTTGATTCATTCGACTTCACATTGACAGGATATATCGATTTTAGTTCCAAGTTTCACCACCAGGGGGCGCTTTCTATCTCTGGTTCTATGTGCCCGATCACGACGTGGTATGGCTCATTCGACGTGAAATTGACAGCCTCAAAGATTTCAGCTATGTTCGTATAGAAAAGTGTGCCACCTGGTGGCGGAAAATGGAACTAAGGGATTTTGAAGCTAACTCGAATTCTATGGGTCTCACCACAATGCAGTTTGATTCATTCGACTCGACATCGACAGGATATATCGATTTTAATTCCACGTTTCACCACCAGGGGGGCGCTTTCCTATCTTAGGTTCTATGGGCCTGATCACGACGAGGTATGGCTCATTCAATTCGAAATCGACAGCTTCGAAGATTTCAGCTAAGTTTGCATAAACCAGAGTGCGCTCCCTGGCAGTGGAAGATGGAACTAATGGGTTTTGCAGCTAACTTGAGTTCTATGGGTCCCATCACAATGAAGTTTGATTCATTCGACTGGACATCGACAGGATATATTGATTTTAGTTCCAAGTATCACCACCAGGGGCGCTTTCTATCTCAGGTTCTATGTGCCCGATCACGACGAGGTATGGCTCATTTGACTTGAAATTGACAGCCTCAAAGATTTCAGCTATGTTCATGTGGAAGAGTGCGAAACCTGGTGGTGGAAAATGGAACTAACGGATTTTGAAGGTAAGTCGAGTTCTATGGGTCCCATCACGACGAGGTATGGTTCCTTCGATTTGAAATCGACAGCCTCGAAGATTTCAGCTATGTTTTTATAGAACAGAGTGTGCCCCCTGTCGCTGGAAGTAACGGATTTTGCAGCTAACTCGAGTTTTATGGGTCCCATCACAATGCAGTTTAATTCATTTTCTGAACAGTGACAGGATATATCGATTTAAGTCGAAGTTTCACCACCAGGGGGCGCTTTCCTATCTCTTGTTCTATGGGCTTGATTACGACGAGGTATGGCTCATTCAACTCGAAATCGACAGCCTCAAAGATTTCATCAATGTTTGTATAGAACGGAGTGCGCCCCCTGGCGGGGGAGCTAACGGATTTTGCCGCTAACTCGAGTTCTATGGGTCCCATTGCAGCGCGGTTTGATTCATTTTTCTCGACATCGACAGGATACATCGATTTTAGTTCCAATTTCTGTTTCCAATTAGTCCCCCATTTCTGCATTCCAGTTCAGACCCTTCATCCTAAGGTCCTACTCAAAACTGTCAGCTGGCCCCTTTTGGGGCGTTCACTATAGCTCCCTTAAAAATCGTCCAATTCACTAGCTACTTTTCTAGCAACTTCTAAGGTCTTCTAGCTACTACATGAACAACACAAAATTTTCTCAGACAAGACCCGGTCCCCCTGTAACCTATTAAGTTTTTGTGCCCTAAATTTTTAATAACTTGCCTCCTTTTTCACCGATGATCTTCGGTTTTGGGGCCCTTTTCTCCATTTAGTTATTCCCCCATTTCTGCATTCCAGTTCAGATCCTTCATCTTAAGTCCTTGCTTAAAACTGTCACCTGGCCCTTTTTGGGCCCCCTACTATAGCTCCCTTAAAAATCGTCCAATTCACTAGCCTTTTTTTCCTAACACCTTCTTAGGACTTCCAGCTGCTACATGAACAACAACATTTTATTCTCAGACAAGACCCGGGTCCCCTGGACCCCTTTAAGTTTTTGTGCCCTAAATTTTTAATCACTTTACTCTTTTTTTGTCTGATTTTCTTCGTTATTGGGGCCCCTTTCTCCAGTTAGTTGTTTTTCCATTTCTACATTCTAGTTAAGACCCTAGGGTCTGGTACGCAGCCCCTTGAAGTTTTCGTTCCGTAAATTGTAAATAACTTGACTCCTTTTAATCTGATCTTCGTTTTTTTGTGACCTTTTTTCCATTTAATTATTCCACCATTTCTACAGTCCATTTAGGACACTGGCCTTCTGGGAACCGGTCCGGGACCCTTGAACTTTTTTGCGCCATGCATTTTCATCCCTCTAATTATGTTACTCTCTCGCTGCATAACTTTAAAGTTGAGTCTTGCACTCCTCTCTCCGGGCTACCACCTTCATATTTTTATTGGGGCCTTAGGGTTTTTTTTAGCATTTCTTTAAAATTTTATTCTAATGATTAATTTATACCCTATGCTTAATTTCGACTAATTGACATTTTCATCAATAACCGCAAAAAAGTAATGATATCAGTACAAAAACCTTTAACGGGTTAAAAGTTGTGATGCAGCACTTTCTTCTGGCTCTAAGAATTTTAAATATGGGTCTTAAAAGCAATGATATCAAATTTAAGTGACGCTATGTTAATATTTTTTTTTAAATCATAATTTTCTTTTTAGTTTTATTTATATTCACAGGTGCAATTATTATCTTAATATGAAAAAATATATAAAATTTATTCGCTGATGATTTTTATTCACATCTCTCATCAATTCAAAATATGGGTTTTAAAAGAAATGATATCAAAATTTGAGTGACACCTTAACGTGAATTTAATAGGACTCTTTTAAAATTCAATTTAAATTATTTTTGGTTTGTCTTCTAAAGTATATTTACACATACAAACAATACTTTTAATTTTTCAATACACTTTTAAATATATTACTTTCACTTAGCCTATATTATGTATTGAAATGTATTTATTTCAATAAATTGATTTATCTTTTGTGCCACGCTATCCAAAATCATAAGTAAAATTTATGTAAATGATTATTTTGCGTCATAGTATCCAAACAAAGGGAAATGTATGCAAGTGGATAATCATTTACATAAATTTTACTTATGATTTTGGATAGCGTGGCACAAAAGATAAATCAATTTATTGAAATAAATACATTTCAATACATAATATAGGCTCAGTGAAGAAAGTAATATATTTAAAAGTGTATTGAAAAATTAAAAGTATATTTTGTATGTGTAAATATACTTTAGAAGACAAACCAAAAATAATTTAAATTGAATTTTAAAAGAGTCCTATTAAATTCAGGTTAAGGTGTCACTCAAATTTTGATATCATTTCTTTTAAAACCCATATTTTGAATTGATGAGAGATGTGAATAAAAATCATCAGCGAATAAATTTTATATATTTTTTCATATTAAGATAATAATTGCACCGTGAATATAAATAAAACTAAAAAGAAAATTATGATTTTAAAAAAAATATTAGCATAGCGTCACTTAAATTTGATATCATTGCTTTATACCCATATTTAAAATTCTTAGAGCCAAAAGAAAGTGCTGCGTCACAACTTTTAACCCGTTAAGGGTTTTTGTACTGATATTTTATACGCGGAATTTTATTCAATTTCAGCAACACAGGATGTTTAGTGGTTGAAATATAAGTATTATTTTAAGGATAGGATAAAATCTCTTGTGCAAAGAGAAGGATTATTCTAATGAAATTAAAATAGTAAATACAATCAGGCATGTACTCAAGAAATGAAATAGCACAATTACTGGAAATTGAGAATATAAAAGCCCCCCTGAAGTATTGTTATTCTGAAAAAATATGATAATAAGTAGTTTATCCTATCATTGCATAACATTGTGTTTAAGGCGATACTTCTAAAATTTCCGGATTTTTCGATAAATTCTATATTTTTATAAATGTAAAAATAACTTTAAAAAAGGGAATTTTAGGATATCCAATATGTATGCAGATGATGTTAAAAATGAGTGAGATCAATGAACAATGATTTGTAGAGCTGACGTGGAGGACTCTGAACTGTAGATTTACTAGTTACATAGGATAGGATTTAATAGAATGAAGAAAACTTGATATAATTAAACAATTTTAGTATGCATTTGGTTTTTAAATTTAGTCATACGGAAATAATAGGACTCCATCTTCAATAGGACGTCATCACCATGGCAATCTAGAATCATGACCTATCATGGGATATCATTGAATTAATGTATGATAGGATTTTTTAAGTTTAGATTTAATTTTCATATAAAATTTGACACAATTATGAAACGATTATATAAAATTTCAAACCATTCGATTGGGTGGGTTATGTACTGTTCTATGCAGCTCTAGGTGCTACGTATTTCTATAATTACGAACGCACCTAAAAATGCTTTAGGCATTCTTGATTATTGTACGATATCTAGTTAGAAAAATAAAAACGAAAGCAAGATTGAAATTCATTTCTGGATACTTTCTGCAGTTGCATTGACCCTTTTTCTTTATAAAGAGCATACTAAAGACAGTGAAGGCGAATATATTTTTTAAGGCTATTCTCAAATTTCTGATACAATTTTGAATTCTTTTTTGCTCGGAAACGGTTGATGATGGCCAGGTTTTCTTATTCAGAAACTGTCATCAAAATGTTTTTTCCATTTTTTGGTAAAACAGAAGATGTTCTCAAAATCTTTTTTATGAACCTAATTCCTGAGACAGCCGAGCTAGAAAGATGAAAATTGAACTCGAGTAACTTAGGGTTCAAACTCATTTTGATTCCAAATCACTTTCCAGCCAGTTTTATCTCTGCGCTTAAAAGTGAGTCAGTCTAGTGCCATTGAGCAGGTCATCAATGCTATATATCCAATATTTTTTATATTTATTTTCAAATACTTTCAGTCCAAGCTATTGTAAATGAATTTTTTGAAAGAAAAAAAAAATCAAAAGTTTTACATTTGCAGCTTTATTTTTAAATGTAGAAACAATCGTTATCTGGGATGATAACTTTAAAGCCATATGATAATTTTGATAACCAGTTATATATACAGTTTCATATCAGAAAATATTTTCTGGTTTGGTTTAGTTCAGCTTGCACAACTCATTAAGAAATGAAAAGGCAGACACATGTAGTTATGTTCAAATAATTAAAAATTTGTTTTATAAATACTTGAATCTTATGTTTTGTTTGTGATGTTTGTTGAGATGTAAAATTTTTGGAAATTTTGAAGAGGCAGAAAAAAGTTTTTTTCCTGAAAATTTTGGAAAAATTTATTTCTTAAAAATGTTTTTCAAAAATAAGTTACATTTTCTTAAAAATATATAAAATAAACACTTTTTAAATTTCTGCATACTAAAAAAAATTTTTTTTTTTCACTTTACATCAATATACTATAAAAAGAAGAAGAAAAAAGTCTCAGTAGCTTTTCTTGCTAAATTTAACACCATTGTTTGTAATCTATCACGTCTCTTGAAATGATTTTTCAGTTGCATATCTTCAATTAACAGTAGAGAAAATTTATAACAAATAAAAATCTTACGAGTTTCAACCAATATCACAGCAGTTTTTTGAAAGAAAATTTAAAATGCATTAAATATCACCTCGACATAGTATTGCTTAAGTATATAAATGATGCCATTTTAAAGAAACAAATTACTGTATCTAATGGATAAATTATCCATTAGATAGTAATTCATTAAATATAATTTACCTAGTTGAATATACTTTCCTCTGTTCATTGTGACCAAATTATTGTAGTTTTGCCATTTAGGGCTGGGCGATGTCTGGAATTAAATATCATGATAAATCTGCATCTTTATATCATGATATTCCGATATATCGATATTGTGACATAGGAATGAAGTAGTAAAATATCAAGTTATGTATAAAACTGATCAAATTATGGATGTTAAATATATAGTATATTTAAAAAAAATCTAAACCCTTTCTCTGAACCCTTCACTCTCACTACACACCTGCAAGAATTATCGGATGAGTTGATATGTGTTTTCAGAGAGAGGAGAACGCAAAGTGCTGAAGATGCCGCATCAACGTTCCGTCAGCCTGAACTAGTAATAAATGGAAACAATACGAATTCCCGGGGAAAGGGTTCAGTATTTTTACTTTCTTCTATCTTAACAAGAAGAAAGCATTGGATTCATGAAAATTTTCGACTTCTGGTTTTCGACGGATTTATACGTTTTAAAAGGTCCTGAACACAAATTTGACTGTTTTTAGAAAATGTCTGTCTGTCTGTATGTGACAAAAATTTTGTGGGCGCTCTATCTCCAGAACTAATGCATGAAATTGAATAAAACTTTAGATTCAGTTAGTCCCTGATATAAATGGGTGCTGATTAGTTTTTGGTGAAGATCGCCCAATAGGTGGCGCTAATATGCTGCATTTTTTGCGATTTCCGCAATAGCTCTATCTCAAGACCTTATGCACTTATTTTCACCAAACTTTAGATTCAGTGTGATTTTGATTTAGATTTTGGTGTAAATATCCTAACAGTTGGCGCTGCTATACCACTTTTTTCATGATTTTTACGATAGCTATTTCTCAAGAACTAATGCACGGAATTTCATTAAACTTCAGATTCAGTTAGGCCTTGACATAAATACACGCTGATTATGTTTTGGTGTAGATATCCTAACAGTTGGCGCTGCTATACCACTTTTTTCATGATTTTTACGATAGCTATTTCTCAAGAACTAATGCACGGAATTTCATTAAACTTCAGATTCAGTTAGGCCTTGACATAAATACACGCTGATTATGTTTTGGTGTAGATATCCTAACAGGTGGCGCTTCTATACCACTTTTTTCATGATTTTTACGATAGCTATATCTCAAGAACTAATGCCTGAAATTTCATCAAACTTCAGATTCTGTTAGAACATGACATAAATAGATGTTGCTTAAGTTTTGATGTAAGTAGCCCAACAGGTGGCGCTGCTATGCTACTTTTTTCATTATTATCACGATAACTATATCTAGAGAACTAATGCATGGCTTTTCATCAAACTTCAGATTCAGTTAGACGTTGACATAAGTTATTGTTTATTAGGTTTTGGTCTAAATCTCTTTGGTCTAAATGTTGTATTTGTTTCTCTTTAGTAACAACAATATCAATGAATAATCAATCACCTAAATTACTCCCTCTTTTTCCCAAAAGTTCCACTTCCTCCTGTTCCACTTTCCTCTGTCTTCTCCAGCAAATAGTTTAAAATTTTTAACATTATTATTATTTTAATGCTGATCTATTTCTTATTTTGTAATAAGATAACTCATCTCGTCATCTCATATAAATATCACTTATCTAAAATCATCATCCATTTTGTAATTTTTACTCTGTCCTGTTTCACCAAAAGAGAGGGGTGGATTTAATATGTGAGAGAAAACAAACATTTTCATCTTTTTTGCAGTTTGGTTGTTCTCCCCTGAATCATGGGTATATTTCATGTTTTGAAATAAATATGTTCTTTAAAATAACTCCCCGTCCATTAACAAAATATCAGCTGTGAGAACAGCCAAACTACAGAAGGACTAAAATCTTCACTCTGCCTTCCATGTCTAGAAAATTCACCCCTTTTTCTGGGGATGGAGGAAGGAACTTTAAGGCTCCTCTTCAGTAAACTTCCCGATTCCCCTCGCTAATGTTATTCCTATGGGAGTAGGATGCATTCGTATTTTTAAAATATCTCCTCGGAAAATTAATATTTTTAACTTCTGTTTTCTTTGTACCGTTTTAAAGCATGTTTCTTTTTTTCTTAGTTATCAAAATATTTCTAAATTATATGCTTAATTTATATTTTTATCCGTTAAAATCTTAGCGAAACTGAATAAGATTTTAACGTTTCATATAAAATTAAGTATATATTTTAGAAACAAATTGACAACTAAGAAAAAAAGAGACATTCTTTAAGAATAGTACAAAGAAAACAGAAGTTAAAAATATTAATTTTCCGAGGAGATATTTTAAAAATACGAATGCATCCTACTCCCATAGGAATAACATTAGCGAGGGGAATCGGGAAGTTTACTGAAGAGGAGCCTTAAGGGGAGAGTTAGATGATCATTTATTTATTGTTGCTACAAAGTAACAATACAGCATAAAAATCTTTAAAAAATAGTTTTAAAGATTTTAAATTTTATGTGCTGGAGAGAGGGAAAGGGAGAAGCAGAATTTTTTGGGTGGTTGGGGGGAGAAGCAATTTAAATAATTATTTAATTATTGTTCCAAAAAAGTTATAAATAGATGACAAAAAACTTTTTTAAAGACTTTAAAGTATGTACTAGGGGGAAAAAAAGAAATAAAAAGGACTTTTTTGGGAGGGAGAGGGGGAATAATTTAGATCGTTATTTAAAAATTGTTGGGAAAAAATCACAAATAGAGCCGAAAAAAAAATAAGAATTTTAAAGATTTAAAATTTTACGAGATGCATTTGGAGGGGGAGGGTCTTCATGAGTTGAGGTTGGGGGAAAGAGAAGCAGAGATATTAGGAAGAGGGGTTAATTTAGGTGGTAGATTGGAGTTATTTATTTTTAATATAGAGTATTTAATAAGTCTGAAAAGAAGTTTAAAATTAAAAAGGTATATAGGTTAAACTATGCGTTTTTAATAGCAGAGGGGCGGTGGGGGGCCAAAGGGGAAGCACTAATTCTGAGCAGGTATTTAGGGGATTGATTATTTATGGTTATAATAAAATAAGAAATACAATTTTTTTTTTATTTAAAAAATTTTTTTTGGAGGGGGACAGGATTATAGGGGAGGGGGGATTTATTTTTATTTTATTTATTTTTTTAATCTGCCGAGTTAGCGAGAAACAAAAGAAATTAGGTACTTTTCGGCTAGCCGGAAGCCAGTGAAATATATATATATATGTCACGTTTTCACTTGAATCACCGTATTTTTTTGTAGATCAAATTATCAAGGCGAGAGTTTCCGCCGAGAAATTTGTAGTCGTGGCGCCGAGAATCCAAATTATGGTGTGCGTACGGAAGGAAAATAATAAGCAGTCGGTTCCACTCCATATTTTATTAGAATCCAGAGAAAAGTTGAGGCCATGTTTTACTATTTTAAGATGATAATTCCGTAAATAATGATTTTTAGTACCATGGAGAGACTTGGTGAATTAATTCAATGTTTGACATTAGCTCTTAATAGGCAGCGTCGTCTTGTCTAATCGGCAGCCAAGGAGATTTATTCCATGCTCACGAAGTACGCGCCGGGGTTACATGTTCATCGGGTTCCAGAAACAATCTGTTGCTACGCGGGAAAAATAAGCGTATAACTATTATCTAACGCCCTAGAATACAGTGCCATTAAACAGTCTTTCGACCAATCAGCGCTACGGAACTAAATTTTCTGGCGCTATGATTTTGAAGCTATCAGACTGCAGGCTGAAAAAGTGCGGGAAAATATTTCTAGAACATTACGGAACAATCTAATTCCTTCGAACAAATAAGAAGAAGAAAAAAAATAAAATAAACTTTTACAAAAAAAAAACATTAACCGACTTATAAAAAAAGCACTAAAAAGCTTCACAAAGCTTCACACAAAGCTGCAGCACTACATAGCTGCAACAATACGGAATGATTACTTTACAAGACTAAGTTTATTTTAATACAATAATACTAATAGTACTACTAATAAAAATTCCAGCTGTAATGTGCAGGAAGGCTGCAAAGTGAATATTTCGTTTCAGTCTCTAACTGCACATTTTCTATTTCATTGGTTATAATAACCAGTTTTAAATGAAAATAGACATTTCAATAGTCATTTGACAAATACAAAATGAAACATTATGCTATTTTCTAGAAGTATCATGTTTGCTTCTTAGGAATAGTAATTTTAATTCCTTGCTTTTTTAATAACTAATATTTTGTGAATTGCACAACCATTGCTTATTTGTGTGAGATGATACTACATGCACATTTTTTTAGTCAGCAACTTGTAAACTATAAACTTACTTTTATATTGTTAAAGATTCATAAAAATCGTTTTTGCTTGAAATTGTGTATTACTTGAACATTTGAATTATAAATACATTATAACATAGCTGCATAACTATCAAAGTTGAAAAATTTTAAATATGAAGAAATTGTGTTAAATTATTTTTTAAATTATAATTCAATAGGCTGAGAACAAAATTTATATAATATTAATAATAAAAATGAAATATAATTTTGTCTAAAAAAAATCCCTTTTTCATAACAATAATTAACTTTGTTACTCTTATCATTAGGATGCAACCAAATCATTTCTGCATTAAATCAATAATTACACTACACTCTGAAACAGTTAAAATCGTTGCTTTGTTTGTGTACATTTTAAATTTACATTGTTATTTGTATTTTTAAAATTAACTATATTATAAATATTAAATTCTTATAAAAATCAATATTTCTAATGAAAATCTATATAAAGATATCTATTTAATGATAAGTTTGATAAATAATTACAGTTTATTATTAGCATTGGAAGTTTCCAAAAAAATACTATCTTTGTTTCATCACTTTGTTTGTAGATGGCAGCACCAAACAGTTAACTCTTATAGGAAAACTATTTATGTGGATAGTTTAATTATTAATGATGATTTTTTGTCTGGATTTGATTATATTATCTCAAATCTTTGAGAAATTTGGAAAGCAGAATTAAATATTAAGTAATTGTCAGGAGTTTTATTTATTTATTTTCATTCTAATTCGAATGGTCTAATAAATATCGCAAACCAAACTTTTTTTTTTTTTGCATTATTCAGTGACATTTTGAAACGGGTAAGAATTACATTCTTTCATTGTTTTAATAAAATTTATGTAAGCAACTAGGGTGAATTTCCTTGGGAATTGAAGATTTATTTTATGGATTATACACACACACACATATATTATATATATATATATAATAAGGTGTGTCTCATTTTTATCTCTATATTGTTATGTTAAAGTTATTTTATGGCAGCCTGTTTCATCTATTTTTTAAAAGATTTAAAATAAAATTTAGCAATTTTTTTCTGCTTCTTCTTTTACATTCATTTATGTATAATTTTTTAGAATTAAATCATTTTAAAATTAAGATATAAATATATATCTATATAAATAACTATATTGCTATAAATAACTATATTGCTATAAATAAAATAAATTATACATATCAATGCAATGACATACATTTACAAATTTTATGCATGTGTGTTTAAGTATCATATTTACTTTATTTATAAGAACATATTATTGTTGTTTATTGTTTTATTGTTTATCGAGAACATACATCTGACTTGTGTGCTTGACATCAAGTGCCCGCTTATAAGTCATCGTCAATATACAGGGACGAGATAGCCACAAGGAAATTTACAACACCAGAGAGTTACATACGTGAGCTCCACAAAGTGTGTGCAATGGAGCTGGCGGGAGTCGAACCCGCCGACCTGACTCCTACGCTCACAAGCGATTAGCGGAATGGTGTCTTAACCACTCGGCCACGGAGGCCCCACTTATTATTTATTACATATTTGAATATAAACAATGAAATTTACAGTTAAGATTTGAAGAAATTCCGTATTTTTTCCTTTTCGATCTTTAATTAAAATTTTTTTTCATTGATTCTCCCTGAACCATAAATTAAACAAAAAATAATAAATTTAAAAGACTATATTAAATTTTTATGAAAACAGCCTTTTATTTCTGTATCGTAAATTATATTTTTGCTTTCTTAGCAAGGTAAAATCCCCCCTCCCCCCACACACAATAAATATATAAATAAATGAGTAAATAAATAAACTATATTAATGAAATAAACAACAATTACATGAATGTTTCAGAAAATAAAAACTAACCGATGTTGATGAATTTGTAAATTAAATATTTATGATTATTTTATTGCTATTTGAAATGTTGAACAGATATTTTTTCGCAAAATTTATTTGAAATCATTATCCCCCTTTTTCATTCATGCATTAATAATAAATCATTTTGTATCTGCAAATCTTGAAAATTCAGTTATTATATTTCAAAAAATCTCTGTGACAAGTACCAACAAAACAAACACCTTTTAAAGTAGGGTTAAATGGACGAAAGAACCGATCAGCCAGTTACAGTGCAGGATTCTTTCCCATGTCCGTATCCATGTAAAGGTTGCTTATATGCAACCGGGAGTGGGGGTGTCCCCTCCCGCCACTTTCTTTTGCGTCCCTTTGACGAAATTTGCGTTTTTTCGCGATCTTTTGACGAAATTTGCAGTTTTCTTTCGAGATCTGTTGATAAAATTTGCGTTTTTTTCGATATCTTTTGACGAAATTTGCTGTTTTTCGCAATGTTCTTGACGGATTTTGCCGTTTTTACGCGATTCTCTGACGAAAGTCACGTTTTTCCTGCGATCTGTTGACAAAAATTTGTCGTTTTTTCGCGATCTTTTGACGAAATTTGCCATTTTTCGCAATGTTTTTGACGAAATTTGTCTTTTTTTGCGATTTTTTGACAAAATTTGCCGTTTTTCACAATGTTTTTGACGAAATTTGCCGTTTTTTCGTGATCTTTTGACGAAATTTGTCGTTTTCGCAGTGTTTTTGACGAAATTTGCCGTTTTTCGTGATTTTCTGACGAAATTTGTCGTTTTTCGCAATGTTTTTGACGAAATTTGCCGTTTTTTCTTGATTTTCTAACGAAAGTCACGTTTTTCCCGCGATCTGTTGACAAAAATTTGTCGTTTTTTTCGCGATCTTTTGACGAAATTTGCCTTTTTTCGCAATGTTTATGACGAAATTTGCCGTTTTTTCGCAATGTTTTTGACGAAATTTGTCGTTTTCGCAATGTTTTTGACGAAATTTGCTGTTTTTTCGTGATTTTCTGACAAAAGTCACGTTTTCACCGCGATCTGTTGAAAAAATTTGCTGTTTTTTCGCGATCTTTTAACGAAATTTGCCGCTTTTCGCTATGTTTTTGACGAAATTTGCCATTTTTTCGCGATTCTCTGACGACAGTCACGTTATTCCCGACAAAATTGGCGACTTTTCTTCAGGCGAAAGACGAGATTGATTTTTTTCGAGGATCATTTGCCGAAATACCGATACATTTAATGTCCGAATTTTCGGATTTATGACCGATATATATTTTTTCTTTCGGAAATCATTGCCGTAATTTTTCGGAAAATTCGGACCAGAATCACCCCTGAACGATCTTTTGACGAAATTCGCATTTTTTCAGCAATCAGTTGAATGAAATTTACGTTTTTTCGGCGATACTTTGGCGAAATTTGCTTTTTCACGCCAATTTTTTGACGAAATTCGCGTTTTTTCAGCGATCCTGTAACGAAATTCGCATTTCTTAGCTCGATCCTGTGACGAACGTCGTGATTTTTCGAGTGATCCTGTGACAAAATTCGCGTGTTTTTTTTTTTTTTTTTTTTTTTTCCTTGGCAGAAAATTGTAGTTTTAGACAGATTTTTGTAGCATCGTAGTTTGTGGCTCAAAATCGTAGCAACTACAATTTTTTCGTAGCAGTTGGCAGCTCTGAGTACATCATTGCACACTTTTCCTTGCTTATTTATAATTTCTACAGATTCTCGAATTATTAAATCATAGTAATTTCTCATAAGACATATTACTTTAGCATTATTAAAATCTATTTTAACGTTTCGGGTTTAGTGAAGTCTCGATAGAGCAGTGGATGATTTGTTAAATTTTAGATCCCCTTTATGTTCTTTTATACAGCCTTTCAATTTTCTTGTTGTCATTCCAAGTTGTTCATCTTCATCAGTGTTAAGTGGAATGACATATACTCCTGACATTTCATCTGGTGGGATAGGATCAATCTTCACGGCCAGTAAATTCTTCATTTTAATTGGGGGTTTAGCTATGAAATTTATTCCATAACCAAAAAGAGCGTGCCGAAGTTTCTCAAAAAATCCTGGTAAATAATTTATACTACAATACTACTGTTTTTATAAATCCTGATGAAGGTTGCGTTCACAGCTGAAAGTGCTCGATTTTAATGTTTTAAATTTAAAAATCTAATTAAAATTTTAATCATCTTTTAGGTAATGTGAATCACATGGTTTTGTGTGCACTTTATTGTAATTTGACAAAGATGAATTTAAGCAATCCGAATTTGTTTTAAATTGCTTTCCATTTTCACATTAGACAAATTCCACTTTATACAAAAAAGTTAACAAAATTTTTTTCTCATTTCTGACCATTAAATTAGTCCAATTTTGACAAGTTTCTGCATTATGTATGTTTCAATTTGCATCTACTGAAAGAAAAAGAAGTTTTATAAATATTAAGTTATTAGAAAATTTTATGGATTCAAGAATTACAATTATTTTGAAGTTAACTCTAAAAGATGCAAGTTTTGTTTTGGAGACAGTTTTAAGCTTGTGAGTTCAAAAACTGTAAAATTGAGTAACGAGTAGTCACTTTTGGCAGCGAAAATGTCCGATAGATGGCTCTGATTGCAACAGGTCGTCAGAAGATTTGGCGGTATAGAATTTTTAAACTCAAAAAAAAGATCGAAAAAAAAGCGCTTTCGCGCCAAAATATTACAATCCTGAAATTCTTTGAGGGTGGAGTTTACGAGCCAGAACTCTCCAATAATATCGAATGTAGGTAGATGTAGTGAATGAATTTATGATATATCTGTTGTGCTAGATTAAAGCAGAGGTTTTGCTTCTTCAGCCTGACGATGTACACAGCAACACACAAATACACAAAGGAGAGGATGTAGAGTAAACTTATAAATGTTAAATTGTTTTTTCATATTTTTATTAGTGACAGAGAGCTATTTCTTTTAGGCAACTGTCAAAGCTTTGTTACAAAAAAAAAAAAAAAGAAAGAACATATAACCTCATTATTTTAAATTTGCAATTACAGGCAGGAAAGAAGAAAGTAGTTGAATTTTTTTTTAATTAATATTTATTTTATTTTTTTAATAATTATATGTCTCTAATTTTGTTTTTTAAATATAAATATGCCTCATCCCCAAACTTTGTTTATTCACATGGGAACAAATTATATCGTTTTGAATATATATTTTTTAATATGTGTGATTTTATTTGAAACATGTTTTTCTAAAGTAAAAGATTTGACATTTCGTAAGCCTAATAGTTCTGAATAGTTCTTGAATAGTTCTTTTCTCCCGATAAATGATTTACATATTAAGTTATTAGCTATTATTGTCTCAGAACGACAGTTTTTTTTTTTTTTCGTTTTCTGCGCTGTTGTGTTCAAAAATTCGGTTCAAAACACAAACTTTGACTACAATCTTTGAAAAACTCTTTGGCTTTTACTGAAAAAAGAAAAAAAACATTTCAATTACATAGTTTCTGAATAAGAGTGATTCTGATAAAAATCCCCCCCCCCTCTTAATAACGCAAAACTTTCTGATTAATTTATAAATGTGAAAGCATGATACTCACTGGCATGATTGTTGAAGTGATTTGCAATTGAATAGTTCTTTCCATTTCCCGATAAATGATTTACATCTTAAGTTATTAGTAATTATTGTCTCAAGACGACAGTTTTTTTTTTCATTTTCTGCACTGTTGCGTTCGAAAATTCGATTCAAAACACAAACTTTGACTACATTCTTTGAAACACTCTTCGTCTCTTACTGAAAAACGAAAAAACAAATCAATTACATAGTTTCTGAATAAGAGTGATTCTGATAAATGTACCCCCCCCCCCCTTCTTAATAGCGCGAAAATTTCTGATTCATTTTTAAACATGAAAGCATGATATTCACAGGCATGATTTTTGAAGTAATTTGTAGTTGAATAGTTTTTTTCTCCCGATAAATGATTTACATATTAAGTTATTAGCTATTATTGTCTCAGAACGACAGTTTTCTTTTTTTTTTTTCGTTTTCTGCGCTGTTGTGTTCGAAAATTCGGTTCAAAACACAAACTTTGACTACAATCTTTCAAAAACTCTTTGGCTTTTACTGAAAAACGAAAAAACAAATCAATTACATAGTTTCTGAATAAGAGTGATTCTGATAAAAGTACCCCCACCCCCCTTCTTAATAACACGAAAATTTCTGATTCATTTTTAAACATGAAAGCATGATATTCACCGGCATGATTTTTAAAGTAATTTGCAGTTGAATAGTTCTTTTCTCCCGATAAATGATTTATATATTAAGTTATTAGCTATTATTATCTCAGAACGACAGTTTTTTTTTTTCGTTTTCTGCGCTGTTGTGTTCGAAAATTGGGTTCAAAACACCAAGTTTGACTACATTCTTTGAAAAACTCTTCTGCTTTTACTGAAAAACGAAAAAACAGTTCAATTACATAGTTTCTGAATAAGAGTGATTCTGATAAAAGTACCCCCCCCCACCTCTTAATAACGGGAAAATTTCTGATTCATTTTTAAACATGAAAGCATGATATTCACAGGCATGATTTTTGAAGTAATTTGCAGTTGAATAGTTTTTTCTCCCGATAAATCATTTACATCTTAAATGAATTGCTATTATTGTCTCAGGAAGCCAGTTTTCTTTTTCTTCGTTTTCTGCACTGTTGCGTTCGAAAATTCGGTTCAAAACACAAACTTTGACTACATCCTTTGATACACTCTTCGGCTTTTACTGAAAAACGGAAAAACAAATCAATTACATAGTTTCTGAATAAGAGTGATTCTGATAAATGTACTCCCCCCCCTTCTTAATAACGTGAAAATTTCTGATTCATTTTAAAACATGAAAGCATGATATTCACAGGCATGATTTTTAAAGTAATTTGCAGTTGAATAGTTCTTTTCTCCCGATAAATGATTTACATATTAAGTTATTAGCTATTATTGTGTCAGAACGACAGTTTTCTTTTTTGTTTTCTGCGCTGTTGTGTTCGAAAATTCGGTTCAAAACACCAACTTTGACTACATTCTTTGAAAAACTCTTCTGCTTTTACTGAAAAAAGAAATAACAGTTCAATTACATAGTTTCTGAATAAGAGTGATTCTGATAAAAATCCCCCCCCCCCATAGTAAATAAACATGTGTCAATTCCATGGCAATCAGAGTACATTTACGCAAGTTAGAGCATGAACAGATGGAAAGACAAACCAAATTTATAAACATTTTTCAACTATGTAGGAAAGTGTAAAAAATGGAAAATGTAACAGAAAATTTTAAAGAGTGTTAGCAAAATGTGTAATACTAACATACTTTATTAAGGAAACTAGTACATTTGATTTTTTTAATGAGAAAATAATTAATGAAATATTATATTCTTAATAGTTTCAACATTGTTAAAAAGTATTTATAAGTTCGGTTAATCTTTCTGTCAAAACAGCGCTAATACTTTTTTTTTTCCACAATGAAAGTTAACTTGAAATAATATTTTTTTTCAGAATTTAGATTTTTTGACAACGGGAGTTCAAACTTACATAAAAAAAAAGGGGGGGGGGTGAAATTTGAGAAAAATAATCATCTACCGAAAAATAAAATGCATTAGAAATTTGAAAAAATAAAAATTTGCTTTTTTTTTGTTTTATTTTCTAGGGGAAGCTAACGCCACAGAAAAGAATCTTTCCGGCAAAATGGATGTTTGAAGTCTAGCAGTAGTTTTCGAAATGTTGGTAATTGTTCAACTAAAAGCTTAGCTTGGTCACAAACAGGTTTGTTTGTGAATGGCTGAAAGCGAAGGACTTCCTTCCCCGAGGTCAGATGCGGTTGGGGTCAAGTATAGAAGTACTAGAGTGGGGGTGAGTGGTGTCCTGTGTTGGGGTAGCCCGAAAAGTGATATCTTATCTTTATCTTTAGGAATGCGCTCTAAGAAAGAAGCGTGTGTTTTACACATCTTCGTGAATTTTGAGGAGAATAATTTTTTAGAAAATAATTTCTTATTTTAAAACTTTTTTGTGACTAAAAAAGGGGGTTTGAACTTTTCCTTTTATAGCTAGAATCAAAATAATTATTGGCAACGTATACAAATAATAAATTAGATGATTCCTTTTCTCGAAATGCGTATCAAAAAACACAATCCTACTGCTAGCAGATTAAAATAAATGTACATTTGACATACGCACTCAAAGTCATTCATTACAAATTTCCGTATTTTTTTCTGTTTTCCTGCTAACTTATTTTCGGACAGCTGGGGCCCCTGAAACCAATATGGTACCAAGTGGGGACCATTGGAATCTTTTCAATTATAAAATCGAAAACTTCCTTTCAGTGGCATTTTAAAAATTACGTATGTAAAAAAAAAAAAAAAAAAAAAAAAAAAAAAATTCTAGTGAAAAGAGAGGAAAACAAGTTGGAAATTGTACGTCAAACGTTACAAACGAGGTGCGTTCGTACGCACGTTTTAGAATTAAATTCATGATATCCCGTGCGTAGAACGGGTTAAACAGCTAGTTAAGTATATATTTTATGACACTGTTCATACAAATATCTTAACTAGTTATATAAATATTCAGATATATATGTATCAGCTAGTTATATAAATATTCAGATCTTGATGATTTTTAATTCTGTGAAATGAATTATATCGTCTGCATATTAATTTCTGTATTAAAATAAGTATCTCGCTCGCTTGACGATTAAACTTCGGAAGCTCCTATAACAAAAAAGCACCGATTTAAAAAAAAAATTCAAATTTCTTAATAAATATTTTTATTAATATCTCCTAAAGTTTTGATTCGATTTTCATAAAATTTAAAATGTCTCGACAAAATTATGCAAAGATAATATATTTTAAATTGCAAACCATTTGTTTGGGTAGTTTTTGCGTTGTTATATGCGGACAGACAGACAGACGGACGGACCAAACGACGACTATAGGTGCTACGTATTTATATAATTACGAACGCACCTAAAAAAAAGATTTTATTATGAGGAACTAGGGCCCTTTAAACGAATATAAGAAAAACATTTTCGCATTCTTTTGAAATTATACATACATCGTATTATATAATTATACATACACTAATTGTTTTAGTGAAATTTATTACTGTATTATACGAGTAATTTGAGTACTCTCAAAAGTACTCCAATATCATGGGTTTTCAAATAAGAAATGTGTCAGAAAGTAGCTCTTTTGGATTTCAGAACAGGCATGTTTTCGGAAAGGCATGGAAATGGCAGGTGTTCTTATTAAAAAAATATGCAATCGAAACACTATTTCCATTTTTACTTACCCATCATACGTAGTATAGGGTAAGTCTTGTATTTGTTTTGAAAATCGAAAAAAAAAAAAAAAAATTTGACGGATTTACACGTTTCAGACACTGGAGATTCGGATAAACATTTTTAGAAAAAAATATTGCCTTCCGTCTGTCTGTGTGTCTGTAAATGCTCTATCTCCCGAACAAATTGAGATAGAGACTTGAAATTTTGTATGTACTTAGTATGTAATAATGGGAAGAAGCTTATTGAATTTCAGTAACCTCGATTATCTGGAACTATTTTTTTCGGACTCTCAAAATATTCGTTCTGATAAAATGTCTGTAAAAATTTTCGATAATGAATTGCCGAGATATTTGTAATCCTACAACTTTTCAACACTCTTCGATATTTTAAGACTCTGTATTTCATCCAAATTTCAATTCAAAGATATATTTAAATTGGAAATGAGATGCTTAGTCCGGCGCAATAAACTGTTAGTTAATATGATTAACATTTTGGAGTTATAAGAATGTTTCTTTTATGCAAATTAGTGATAGAAGATTTAAAGTTTATGAAGTCATCAAGCCATGATTTTATTCGAATTGCAATGCATTTTATAAGTTGTGTACACATGTTTTATTTTCATATTTTTTATTATGCATATGCATGATGGGTAAGTATTACGGTGGCCCCAAACGAACTAGTTTGGTAAAGTCAGGATATCTTTCAAAAAATATTGTCAAAATATGCGTTCTGAATTTTTTTTGAGCTAACCTTCCCCCCCCCCCCTCCCACACACACACTATAAACATAAACAAATACTTAAAAATAGAGGATAAATCGAACTGTCATAACACCTTTCATTAAAAAGGTTACATTTTTTAAATTGTAATCTCAAATACTACTTATTATTAACAGACCCTATTTTCAAATAATATATATAAAAAAAAAAAATTAAAAAAAAATCCCAATTCAAATTTGCAAACTTCAAATGAGAATAGAATAATGAATTATATCCATATTTTTTTACAACAAGGCTTCCACAATTCCAATCATATGGTTCCAATTTACAAACATTCTATACAGAAATAGTACAGGAAAACATCAATCTTCCAGTGTCAGCAAAGGAGGCTCCGCCCTTGGAAAAGGTTGCCAAAGAAATTAGTCAGAAAAATTTCGCCAAAATATCGCCAATGTGTAATCTAATTGATATCATGATAAAACATTAATAAATTTACGAAGATTCTTAAATATAAATGCTGTTCATTAAGGATATTAAAGCTTGGTACCAAACTGAATTTTTGCGACCCGATTAATTTTTTTTTTTTTTTGAGCTGTTTACCAGCATTTAAAATTACAAAAGTATGTGAAACGTGTTTGATGTAATATTAATTTCTATTTTGAATGGCAGATGGCAGCACCAGCAAACGCTAATTTCAATAATTCACAAATGTAAGCTGGGTTAATTTTACTTGATCAAGGGGGCCTCCGTGGGGTTAATTTTACTTGATCAAGGGGGCCTCCGTGGCCGAGTGGTTAAGGCACGACGCCGCTAATCGCTTGCGAGTGTAGGAGGTTGTGGGTTCAATTCCCACTGGTTCCATTGCACACACACTTTGTGTGGAACCCCCAGGTTGTGTCTCTTGTGTTGTCATGTTTCCTTGTACTATCTCGTCAAGATGTATGTAATTGTAGAATTCATGTATATGTTTCTGTGAATAATAAATAAATGTATGTGGATCATTCGAGACGACAGCCTTGTAGCTATAGGTCTCAAAGCCCACCTCCCTTCAAAGTTATCAAAGTTACTTGATCAAATGAATAAAATTGAAGATTATTAAATATTTATTCAGTATTTAACAAAATAACACATGTTAGATAAAAATTTAGAGTTTAAAGTTCACTAAATGCTAGTTGTAGTATATATGTATCAATCTTTTAATTATGGAAATGTATATAGAAGATTCATTGTCAAATGCCAGTCGGTACCCGTCCCCCTTAATGGTGTCATTTTTTATTCTTTGACTTTGTTCGTATTGCTCACATGGACTTGGTTTTATGGCAGGAAAAAGTCTTTTATTGTAGTTGAGGCCGCATTTTTTGCTCTATTAACAAAGGAAGGTGATAAGTTTTCTTAATGTGTTAAGATATCTTATGGTTGTACTGAAAATCTGAGAAAAATGTTTCATCGGTATGCAATAATTTCCATAAATGTAAACACAATATATTGGTGCCTGGAATGTTTAGTGTGATTTTGATCTTCCAAGTAAGAATCATGTAATGAGTGATCAACTGATCACTCATCACATGATTTTATGGGGAAAGAAAGAGTCAGATTTATTATACAAGATTATACTTTCATAAAACCTTAAAAATATATATATTGTTTTTTTTTTTTAATTTATTTATTTTCTAAGTCATATAGAGTTGGAACCATAAAAAATACTTTTTGATACCTGTACCCAGCTAATGCAAATTAACCACAATATTATTTTACTAATTTATAATTAAGTTCTAATAATATTAAAGTTTTGTATTGTCACCAGAAAGACACCAGTGTATAATTTTTATAATTCTAGCATATCAGGAAGTGTGTGAAAAGTTGTTTACAAAATTCCATCTTTACAATGCATGGTCAAAGTTAAGTTAAATAAAAGACTGTCGAAAATACTTCACCTCCAACCAACACAACAATTTTCTTATATTTATGAGTAAACAATTTTTTTTTTTATAAACAATTATTTTCTTTTTATGCTAATGAAACAAAATTTAAAGTTTTAAATGTAAAATGGTCAGTTTAACTTTCTGAAAAGCAACTTGTTTCTTGTTTCTAATTTCCACCAGACAGTTTCAAGAGGGTTCTGCACTCTGTACGCCTTTTTGTGAAAAAAAGAAAGCACCCATTTTGTCCCTCATCCAAAAATAATATCCTTCTTAACTCAGTCTAAAAATGGCACAGTTAGTGCGTTTTCTATTAAAATATTGCTTGCATAGTAACAATAAAAATGTGTTATTATTACTGTTATCTTGAAAAGAATGCCTTGAATTTTAAATATTAAGAGTGCTTTAAAAAATTGTCGTAATAATATAAAAAATCTTTTTGCCACCAACGTCACACTTTTTAAAAAAAATCTATAGGGGAAACTGTATTAAAAGTAAATTACTTTCAATACAATAATTACTTTTGCGTTTTATTTTTTAATAATCTTCCCTCGATTTTTGGTTTCTTGATAAATTTAAGAATGTTTTAATGAAATTAATTCAGATAAATCCCTAAGTTGGCAGATGCCCTTGGAAAAGTCCTGAGCTCTTAATACTTAATACCCTTTTAATACTTATGTACTGTAATTTGTTAAAATACTGAAAAATTGCAATTCTTATCTTTTTTTTTGTGTGTGTTTGAAAAGGATATTTTCAACATAAAATTTTATATAGAGAGACCATTATTATGGAATGTCCTTTTGACAAAGGAACCCAAACTTCCCTGCAATTGAACCTTGATATCAAATCTGTTTTTTTAATCCTGTGTTAAGATTCTCAAACAAAAGAAAAGTATTAGTAGCTATTACATATTTGCATTTCTTAATTTATTTATAGTTTTTCAAAAGATTCTATACCATGAAACTTGTGGATATCATAGAAATTGGAGTCTTATACGATCATAGTCCAGTGTGGTCTGCTTATTTCACAGAGGATATGATTAACTGGATGTCTGTCTCATGTGAGAGATAATGCTGTGCCTACTATCTTCTTATATTCCAGTGGATCTTCTAAAGGTGAAATATTGAGAATAATTCATTGTAATGAGCAATTATGCTTTTTACTAGCAAATAATATTAAGATTGTGTTTTTACTGGAAAATACTATTATCTTTTTAATGCATTTAATAATAGGTATTATCATATTGCTATTAATTGATTTATGTTATATATATAATTGAGGCTATTAAAGTCATAGTGTTAATAACGAATATTGAAAATTGGAGGAAATTGCATGTAGTAATATTGTTTCAGGGATTACAATGTAAGCTATATCTGTTTAAAAAAAAAAAAAAACTTCCTATACATAGTATATATGAAGATATACTACCACAGAAGAGTCCATTGATATGCTTCAAGTAAATATTTAATTTTTTAACATTACTTAAAAAATGTGACTTGCAGCTTTAATTTTAACCTACTCGGTATAACAATGTTATGTGTTTTAACAATTTTATGTTATTACAATCATTGTTTTTTTGTTCCCTGTATATTTTTTGTATTCTTTCCTCTTTTACTACTTCATTTTCTGTCTTACAAGTATCTCCATATAATGCATTTATATTTTGTTAAATTATGCGTTTTTGTTTGAAGAAACGAAAAAATTGATAAACATTTTTATATAAATTGTAAAAATATTTTTATAAAAGTAGATTAAGATTGCTATAAAAACCCACTTTTCCCAAGAAAGTAAACAAATCACAAGGTAAACACCTTTCAACTGTGTTTTTGCTATATGGGAATTATCTAGCATCCTAAATATTGTATTATTGTATATTTATTAATAAAAATGTACCTTAATTGAATTTCATATAAAATTGGATTAAAATATTTTAGCGAGCATGCTTTGGGAAATAAATTTTACATTAATTATAAATTAAGGAATCTTATGAGTGAGTTTCATTTAATTCTAACTGAGTGAAATATCCCCATGCCAAGAATCAAAATCTGGACTTTGGGTTTCACAGTCCAATGCTCTACCAACAGAGCAATCCTGCACAACTCTTGTGAACATAATTCATTCAGATAATCATTTGGCAGGGGGAGTTTTATTGCCAAACAGTTATTTGAGTGTTTTGTGCTGACCAGGATGAGTCAGTTGCTAGATTGTTGGAAAGTGAATCCAAAGGTTTGTCACCTGCCATGGCCATCTTTAACTAAGTTAGAACTAAATTAAAGTATTGTTACTATTTTTTTTTATAATATTTGAATCTTTAGCAATGCTGTACATCTGATAAGAAAATTCTTATGGTCAGTACCTGTGAAAACAAAACTTTACTCAATTATCTTCAAACACTGTCTTTCAGCAGTTTTGTCATGATACCTTTTGAATAAGTTAACAGATTTACATGTTTCTTTTTTAAATAAAGCTAATTAAATTCTGCACAAACTATAACTGAGAAATGTATATTTTTTAAAGTTATAGCACAGAATGATTAAATTTTTATTTTATTTTTGCATATTTATGTTTTTTTTAATATAATGGAGAGACAACATAATATGAAGTATGAAAAAGAAAAGGCAACTCACAAATGTGGAGTTAATTTTATTAGTTTAAAAATTCCACGTTTATTAGAACATTAGCTGGGTTTTGCTGTCTAGACAGTTGTTTCAAGGGCTCCGCTGCCTTCAGCAATATTTGGCCAGGACTTCACTTGGGTCCTCCAATGAAAAATGCATTTTACCTCCATCAGAAAGTAAATAAATTAAATACTACTTTATTCTAAGAATAGAACTAATAAAAATATTTTACGAAAATGAAACCAATGATTTCATGACATAAATAAAATAAATTTTATTCATGAACCTCCTGACAAATTTTCTATGAGGGTCTCCGAAACACTAAATAAAATAACAAAAAAAAAGTGGAATATTACTTGCATGGCAAGATAAAGTGCATGGAAAAATTAATGGAAAATTTTATTTGATGGAATATTTGGCTATTAATGGAAAATTTTCATTAAGTAATGGTATCTGCAAAAAAATGCCCCAAAAAAATCTTGCTTAAAGTGCCATGGCTAGTAAAGGTGCTGCTGCCTTTATAACTTTGAAACTTTCTTTACTAAATAAAATAACAAAAAAAAAAGTGGAATATTACTTGCATGGCAAGATAAAGTAATTCTATTAATGGAAAATTTTCATTAAGTAATGGTATCTGCAAAAAAATGCCCCAAAAAAATCTTGCTCAAAGTGCCATGGCTAGTAAAGGTGCTGCTGCCTTTATACCCCCACTCCATCATCACACAAAAAAAGAAATGAATTAATTAATTCTCGTCCTTTGCCATTTCTAGGTGGCAACTTAAAAATGCCGTCCTATTTTCTGTTTTATATCCAGATTTGGCTGTAGAAACTGCTAGAGCAGGCAGCTGCCTGGGAAACAAAAAACTAATTTGTGGAAAATTCACAAAGTAAAAACTTAATAGTTGTTTTATGTTTCGTTGTGAGTCACACATAATTTTGAAAATTAGCGTTAGGATCAGGAAAGTATCTAGATGAATCAGTCTATAAATAAGAAGAGTAGTATAAATGACAGATTCATGAAACTGCTGTATATAGTACACAAAGATATTTTATTTTACTGTATTAGAATTCATTGTTATGCCTGCAGTAAATCTTGGTTTTTGATTTCTTAAGACAATGTGACTCATATCACTATGATTTTAAGCCTCTATTCTAATAATTTGTAATATTACAATTACAGTAAAATTTGGGAAAATGAAATCTTTCTACAATGGAATCTTGTCTTAAATGAAAAAATTACATGGTACCAACAGAAGGAATACCAACAATTATACCTGCTAAGAGTAAAACCTGTATAAAACATAATTTTTCCCTGTTCCTTTCGATTCCATTTTTGCAGGTTTTAATGAATAAATGTTTGACAATTTATATTTTATGATTAATAATTAAAATATTAAAATAAGTCAACTGTTAGAAACTTATTGAAATTATTTTTGTAAATGCACTTTGCAGAGGAAGATTTGGGAGGAGGTAGGCAAAATCCATGTTTGCCGAAAGCTAATTTTGGCCCTGTGTGAAAGGCAAAAACTATATATGATAGAATCCTGAATTAGCAATAAGGAAGAATTAAGTAATCATACTGTAATCATAAGCATAAAATTATCGAAGCAAGTTTTGGTTCTTCTATGTTAGCCTGAACAAATTTCATTAACAGCAGCTTTTATTTTTTTGCATATGAAAATATTATATTTGAAACAATGCTTTGATGTTGAAATAAAATGTTTTTGGTATTCTCTTTTTTTTGTGTGTGTATTTTAAATTAAATGAGTGAAAAGTTTATATTTTAAATGAAATGAATAAAATACAAATGATGGTGATGGGAACAATATTTAGCAATTTATTATCTGTGTCTGGCAAACATGAAAGTACCCAAGCTTACATAATCACAAAATAAGATCACTAAATATAATTAAAATCTAGAGAAATGCTTAAGTGATAAAAAAGAAACAACAAAAGGCTTATAAAAAAAACCTTTTAATGATCAACATACGTTTCAACGCTTATACAGTGCCATTTTCAAGAAATATAATGATAAACAAAGTATTCTCGCAAATTTGGAAAATAAACTTGAAAACATGAATCACGAGATCAAATATGTAAAAAAAGCAGCTGCTTGAAGTAGTCAACTGTAATCATACCCAATCTTCTTTTAAAAAGAGGTAACACGCAACATAAAAAACATACATTTTAAAATAATTTTATTTGTTGTCTCAATAGAATTATTTATTAAAGTCATTTTCAAATGAACTACTACTTCATGATTACCTATCATACAGATAATTTTGTTTAAATGCAAAAAATGGTAGTGTTATTGCTTTCTTATAGGTTAACACTCAGAAAGAAAGTTGATCTTTTAAGAATTTCTCAATGTTAAGGAATATCGAGGAAAAAAAAGTTTAATAACTGGTGATTTTGATTGATGTTACTTTTAAAACTGATTTTAATGTTTTTTAAAAATAATTTTGATCAAGAAAAATGTTATGCTTAATGATCCTATAGTAAAAAAATATCTAATTAACATAATTATAATTGGATAAATAAGTAATAAATATATAGCTAATACTCATGAGAGGTAATAAAATTACTTACTATTTTATAGGAACTTTTCAATAAATAAAAATTAAGGTAGTAATTTTATTTTCATTAACACTATTTTGCCACGCTTTGTTTACATTAAATAAGGAAAATAAAGTTTTCTCTAGCTTTATTTCAACTACAGATATGGAAAGTTTTGTAAAATAATTATAAAGCTCCTGAGATGTATAAAGACTAAAGAGAAGACATTAATATTAAACTATTATATAAATCCATATTAGAAGAAATATTTGTATTCTCATATATTTAAATTAGTCTAGTTATAAAGAACTTTTGCTAAATCAGATGTTTTCATTTTAAAGTTCTGTAATTGGGTAACTACAGTAATCTAACACTTAAATACATATAAATACGTAAATGAATACATTTCATTATACATAATGTGGTATATACTAATACTATGTTATGTTATCAGAAAATCTCCCATTAGTAAAATCGATTGAATTTACTTCTATTTTTTGGATGGACACCAGCATTGAAGTTTTAAATGTAAACAGCCATGTTAAATCACTGTTTAATATTATTAAATAATATGCACAAACACGTTAGAAATAATACACAGGTGCTTAGAATTATTCATTAGAAATAAACAATGGAATCTTGTATAGATAGTATAAATCTTGTATAAGTCTTGTATAAATAGACAGAAAAAACTCAGTGCTTACCAAACCTGAAATTGCTTTACTCAGCTCTGACTGTTTTTTGAAATGTGGTACTAATCCATATGTAAAATTTCAGGTTAGCAATTGTACACTTTCAAAGCAGAAGAAGAAATTAAACTTCTGCTTTCAAAAGGGACACCAGCTGGCCAATTAATTCCGAAACTGAATTAAAAGAAAAGAAAATGTCCATATTTCCTTTTATACTGGATACATTTTAGAACATAATCACTCCAATTCACGAAACACATGGCAGCTACACAACTGAAAAAAAACTGCAAAATAAATTATGACTCTTCTTTTATTTAACTTATAATATAAAATATTTATCTTTAATAGTGCAACGAAATTATTGAAATAATCCAAAACAGAGCAGAAATCTATTTTTAAAATATCCAGATCGTTACATGAAGTTCAAATTAGGCTGTTCAGTAAATATAAACAAATCAGTGTCAAGCGTGTATACTAAGGCTTCTATATTAAAGCTTCTATATAAGGCTTCTATATATATATTTAGTAGCACTTTGTAGTATACACTTTGTAGCATTGCTATGGGCACAAATGCGCCAAATCCTTTGGCAAAATATTTTTTGCCAAGGAAGTGCTGAACGTACATGATATAAAACTAAAATTTAATAATATGAAAACAAATAAAAACCTTAATTTTTTAAATGCTACAGAGTGCAGTTATTTATTGATTTTAATATGCTGACTTAGCAAATTAAACACTCCAAATGGCTTACTATCTAGAAAACAACTAAGTGCAAACTGAAATTGATGCATTACATTCAATATATGACTGTAAATAAATAACAGGATGATGATTTTGTTGTCAAAGCTGGATTATTCCATTTTAATTCCAGAAAGAGACCAAAAATTTTTCTTTAACAAAACTAAACATTTTCCTTATTTCTTTCTTATATGCAAGTTTTGGTGCACAGTTTTTATTTAGTTCTATCACTGCCTGATGTCTGCTTATCCATAGTCTAATTAGAATTTTAAAAAATGTAAGATTTCTCAAAAATTTTAATAGTGTTTTCTCTAAATCTCTTTCCACGGTATATTTTTTCCTTGAAAATAGTCAACATAATTTGATACTCTGTCATTTTTTTACAGACTCAGAAAAAAAAATGAAACAGGTAATCATCTTTGTGCAGCTGTTGCTTTAAAAAATATATACTTTTAACTGTAAAGCTTCAATAACAAATTCATTTGTACATTACTCTTGTATGATTATTTTTCCTTGTAGAGACATTATTTATTATATTCATTTACAAAATTATGACTGTATGGTGGGGGCGATGTTATTCCTAATGAAATACTCATTAACAGAAAAAAAAATCTGCACTAACAGGGAAATATCAGGGAATTTTTATGCAAAGTATCTGTTACCACCTTTGATAAATTTCATAATTTTGGTAACTGTGAGCCTATAAATATTATCATGAAAATACTCATGGAAACACCCATTTAGAAAGACTCTTTTCGATATCCTAATTATACTGAGGTTTGTGTGTGAAAAATTCAGTGATCTGTGGAAGATGTGTGAAAAATTTTGAAATTTCAATGAAACTCATTCATAGTTTAAAAATATACATTCAACACTAGATGATAAGTAAAAAGAAAGAGAAGGATTTATTGGAAAAATGATGCTAAAGAAATTGAAGACGAATTTATTAAAAAGAAAAAAAAAATAAAGTTAGCAACTGAAACAAATAAGAAACAAAATTGGAGGTATAAATAAGTATGCTACTAAAGAGTATTAACCAAATAAGTGAGGACATTGAAAAAAAAAAATTAATTAAAAACAAACTTTTTGTTTCAAAATTTGTTTTATAAATAACCATCTTGATTTTAATAAAATTTAAATGGTATAATTAAAGTTATTAAATCTCTTATAATGTGTACCTATCATTCAAATCTATGTACATGTTTATTTTTCAGTGTAATGTTATATCACGCTTGTCTTTTGTAAACAAAAAGTAAGTAATTCATGCACATAATTCTAAGTTGTTTTAGGAATTACACTAAATTGAGTATATAAATTTTTAAAGTAATATTTATTAGAATGAACTTATTTATGTTGCTTATAGAATTCCTATTTAAATCTCTTTTAATGTATTTTTTTTAAATATCTACTTTAATTAAATAATGATTATATATCAGAATAGTGTTGTGAAAGAATGACAATTTCTTTATTTTAATGCTGACCTGGAAATATGAGATAATTTTAATATAAGATAAGATATTTGAGACCAATCTCTTGTAATGTTTCAAAATCAATATAATAAATTAGCTATTCCAAATCTGTTTCTGTTCTTTCATAGTGAATTCTACAATCTTGCTCTTACTTTATGCTGTTTGTAGATGATGCATTATAAGTGCAAGAGTATTGTTTTCAATGTTGCTGTTTTGTTGTATATTTGTAATTTGTAATATTTTTGCAGGAATGGCAAGATGAGGAGGGGGGGGGGGGGGGGGCGACATTTTATTAAATATTGCATTTATTCTACATCAACTCGAACAGCCTGGCGGAGGATTTTTCATCTGTTTTTTCTTTATTTGACACTCTGTTTAATTAATACAGACCTACTACTCTTATTTGGACAGAACCAATTCCATTTAACAAATTTAACATTTTTTTATTCGTCCATAGCATTTAATTTCTTTTATGTATAGAAATTACTGTTATTTTCGAATTATTATTTCAGTTCTGAGTTTCACCACCAGGGGGCGCTTTCCTATCTCTGTTTCTATGGGCCGGATCACGAGGGATATGACTCATTCGACTCGACATCGATATAGCTTACCGATTGTAGTTCGTTTTTCCACCACCAGAGGGCGTTTTCCTATTTCTGGTATTATGTGCTGGATCACAACGGGGTATAGCTCATTTGACTCGACATCTATAGCCTTAAAGATTTCAGTGCCCGAGGTTCATATAGAACAGATTGTGCCATCTGGTGGTGGAAGGTGGAACTAATGGATATTGCAGCACGTGCGCAGCATGACTGCTATACCGTGTCGCAAGCAGCGGGGACCCGGGTCAGAGGTTCATTAGGTTAGAGGTTTATAGTATTCAATGTGCAAATTAAGGAATTATCTGGTGCCGAAGACAGCGGGGACCTGGGTCGGAGGTTTGTTCTGTTAGAGGTTTATACTATTCGATGTGCAGACTAAGGGATTATCTGATGCGTGCATACTTAATCAAAATATAATGTGTAGCTGTGCAATTCTTTTGCACTGCAATCTCTGAGATTGTTTACTCATACATTTTTTCCTTAATTTTTAATTAACTCTCTTTCTTTAATTAAACAATGTATTTTAAAGAAATGTATAGTTTGTCAAAATCCTGTTCAGAAACATTTCATATGATATCTCATTCATAGTTGTGTGCTTTGTATGTGCATAGAATTGACATAAAAAATCAGGTTGACATGAGACACAATATATATGAGTATATGTAAGCTATTTATTGTATAAATAAATGCTGAACATCCTTAATCATTTTTCACCCACATTGATGTTGATTCTTAAAACACTACAACACATTTTCTTAATAACATGTTTTTTTGTATAAAATTGAGAAATGTATATAAGAGAGGAAAGTTTAATTTAACAGAACTTGGTGACTTGTTTACATAGCAACATTGAGCAAAAATAAAAAATGTGGCCGAACAAAAAACAAACAAACTATATTTTCTATAGTTAGCATTTTTTAAGGCTGCATAAAAATCAAATGTCCCAGGAGAAAATCCACTTGCCAGTGGAAAATATCTTTATGTAATTTCACATTCCTGTAGTTTTGTATATAAGTGAGTTAGTGGCTTTTCTACAGAATATAAAATATCAGAGTTCTCCAGTTTTTGAAAAATTTATCAGCTTTTATGTATGAATATAAAGTATGATTTTTGTTATATGTGTAATCATATTCTCTAATATAAATGACAATTTTTGTTGCTGTCTTTTACAGGAGAATAGAAATATAAATAACCACATGTCAATTACAAGCCTTTCTCTGCTGAATTTAGAGTTGATTTCTTTCTGTTTTTGAGGAAAATTTCAATGGGTGAGCATCCATTAACCAGAAATTTGTTATCTAATAAAATATTGCATTAAGTTTGTATTTCTTATAATGTAAGTTGAGTATTTTTTAAATCATTCTGCAACCAAGGCAAACATTTCTATCCTAGGGAACCCCTTCACAAAAATCCATTTAATTAAATGAAGCCTCTTCATAAAACTCCAGACTCTTAACAAAAAAAGTATATATATATATGTGTAGATGAAGAGTCATTTTATTCTTACTATATTGCTAGGATTTAAAATGTGTACATAAATGATTAAATGAGTAATTTATAATATCATAATTCAAACAGAATGTATCTTTCACTATCACAATACTCAATGGTATAATCACTTTGGCTTATGCACCATCTCAGCATTCTATATGATAATATATCAGGTATCTTTTTAATAGAATGAAACAATCTAAGTAAACGTTTGTGATCTGTTATAGTTTTAAACCTTTTACCAGTTAAAATGTATGTGTAAAATTTAGTAACTCTAAATGTTACAGATAAAGCATGTTTATCTAATATTGCATAATATTTTTCAGTTTTATTCCCATTCTAGATCCGTGGTTCACAAGATTTTCTGTCCAAACCTAAGCTTCTAAAATATCATGAATCCCCTCTTTCTGTCTGTAACATATACCTATTGTTATTTAAAAAGTTTCACATAGAAGAAACATAAAATTGCAGTAACAACAACAAGTCATTTTACAATATGTTTGCTTAACAAACTGATAACATTTTTCTTAAAAATTAACTATATAAATCACTAGAAGAGTTTTATTCAGTTTTGACAGCTGATAAAGGAAAAAGTAGAACACTTTTACCCCATTTATAACCACTGTATTGAAAATGAGCTAAAAGAAACAACATACAAGAAAATGTCAAATTAAAAACTGGTTGATGCTATAACAAACACATGTAATGCTTCTGATGTCAAGTGAATGTGACGCCACGATCATGCATTTTCGGTGTTAAATCCTATAATATAGCGATATATATATATTTTTTGAAAATCCTTAGAAATATAATAAAATGCAATGTTAAAATAGGCTAATTGGGAGCTAAGGACTGAAACAACATTTTTTCTAGAAAAGACGAGTTAAACATATTTAGCCCAAAAAGGGCATAGTTATCAAAACAGCTTTTGTTGTTCTTTTTCAACTTGAAACAAGTGTTATATGAAGGATGTGTAAAGATTACTTGTACTCCTTGAAAACTCCGTAGAAATATAATAAAGTTTGAAGGATGAACACCTTAAATAAATAAAATAATCCTGAAAAACCCTTTAAATTATCATGAAACAAATTTTAGCATTGAAGAATGTTTTAATTGAAGTTTATCAAAGTAGGAAATGGAGACTTGTATCTTATAGGATGAATGTGTTTGTATAATCATCGGTACTTCTCCATTATCCCGTCGACCACTTTTCATAACAAAAAACTATCACTAAACTGTACCGCCAAATATACAAATGGAAGAATGTTGCCACTGAAATCTCCAAATAATAAAAAAATATATACAAGAAATTCGGAAAAGCCTCACTCACCAATATGAGAACTGAGTAAGATTAAACAATAAAATTTGTAATATATTAATGAAAACAGAAAAAAAATCTTCGATATTTATTTATTTACATTATTTTTCTTAATTATCTATCTCGGCTGGTGGATAAATGTTTGTGACATCAGTTGAAACTGATCTATTGTGCGTAAGCATCGCAACAGTTTTTCAATGCTTTTTTCTTTTAATATGGCGCCATCATTTAAGGATGCAATTGTTATTTTAATTAACAAAATAACTAATAAATCAGTAAAACATAATGAAAAATACAAGAAAATGTCAAATTAAAAACCAGTTGATGATATAGCAAACACATGTAATGCTTCTGATGTCAAGTGGTTGTGACGCCACGGTCATGCATTTTTAGTGTTAAATCCTATAGTATAGCGAGATTTTTTTATTTTGAAAAGTGATCGACAGGATAATGAAGAAGTACTTAATCATGTTTCTTAAGTATGTATGACATGAAATAGATTAACCTTTAAAGGAAGTAAACCAAAAACTTTCTCTTGTTTACCTTTATAAACATGACAAGATTTTTAGTTATCACTTAATACTGTCATTCAGAAAAAATAATGAAGTTAATATTATTGCATTCTTTTTGTATATGCCACATTGTTTTTCCTCTTCAAATTTTACTTTTAAAATCTCACGTGTACATGTTACATGATGAGTATTTGAGATTTGACTCTCCTCTGTATATACGGCCATTGATCACTGCATAAAATAATTGACTGGCAATTTTTATTCAAATTTATTAAACCATTAAGCAATACATTTTGAATATTCTGTAATTTTAGCACTAATAGAATAAGATCTATTTTTCTCTCCAAACGAGGATTTAAAAATTAGGCTGAGTATGCGTGTTACACAAGGGCATGGCAGTGGCGTACTACCCAGGATTTTATTTCGGGGGGGGGGGGGGGTGACTTAAATTTCCATAATATTCTGAATATTACGAAACACGTTGAATTGTGTTGTAAACAACAATAATTTTTGACAATAAGGACGTAGCCAGAGGGGGAGGGGGAAGATGTATGTGTGTGTGTGTGTGTGGGGGGGTGATTCTGTTCAAAATTTCCCGAAAATTTAAGACATGAGGTTCCAAAAATTTTAAAAAATTGGTCATCAGTCCGAAAATTTGGATTTAAAAATATATCGCTATTTTTGACAAATGGCCGCCGAAAAAAATCAATTTCGTCAATTGTTCGTAGAAAAACAATCTCCAATTTCGTTAAAGGATCATGGAAAAATCCGAATTTTGTCAAAGGGCCGCGGATAAAATGCGAATTTTGTCAAAGAGCCACGGATAAAATTCAAATTTTGTCAAAGGGCGCGAAAAAACGAGAAGTTTGTCAAGGGATCGGGGAGAAAACGTCAAATTTCGTCAAATGATCGCTGAGAAAACGCAAATTTCGTCAAATAATAGCGGAGTAAACCCGAATTTTGTCAAATGATCGCGGAGGAAACGCGAATTTTGTTTAATGACCGCTGAAAAAACACTAATTTCGTCGAAGGGCTACAGAAAAAACACTAATTTCGTCAAAGGGAAGTGAAAAAAAAATTCGTCAAAGGATCGAAAAAAACGCAAATTTCGTCAAAGAGCCGCAGAAAACCTCGAATTTCGTCAAAGGGCTATGGTAAAAATGCAAATTTCGTCAAAAAACGCTGAAAAGCTTAAATTTCGACAAAGGACCGTGGAAAAAACGCAAATTTGGAAAAAGATCGCGAAAAAAAAGTCAAATTTCATCTAATTATCGTGAAGAAAACGCGAATTTCGTCAAATGGTCGCGGATGAAACGCGAACTTCGTCAAAGGGCTGCAGAGAAAACGCGAATTCCGTCAAAGGGCCGCGGAAAAACGCGACTTTCGTCAAAGGGTCGCAAAGAAACACAAATTTGTCAAAGAGCCGCAGAAAACTTCGAATTTCGTCAAAGGGCTATGGTAAAAATGCGAATTCATCAAAAAAAAACACTGAAAAGCTTGAATTTCGACAAAGGACCGTGAAAAAAACGCGAATTTCGTCAAAAAAAAAACACTGAAAAAACGTAAATTTGGAAAAAGGATCGCGAAAAAAAGGTCAAATTTCATCTTATGATACGTCAAAGGGCCACAGAAAAACGCGACTTCGTCAAAGGATCGCAAAAAAAAACGCAAATTTCGTCAAAGAGCCGCAGAATAACCGCGAATTTCGTCAAAAAGACGCGGAAAAACGCAAATTTCAACAAAAGATCTCAGAAAAAACGTGAATTTCGTCAAAAAGCGGCGAAAAAAACGCAAATTTCGACTGAGGGTCACAAATAAATAAACGTTATCCATCAAACGGTCAAAGAAAACTGTTAATTTCGTCAAAAGATCGAAAATAAACGCGAATTTCGGACTACCGAGAATGGCTAATCCGCTGTATGACAGAAAACTAAATTACAAATTTAGGGTAAGGGGGAATTAAAAATTTCTCTCTCAACAAATCAGCACTTTTTTTTCATGTCATTTTCGAATATTTTGGAAGAGAGAGGGCTGTAAACCCCATCAGTCTCCTTCCCCTTCTTTCAGTATGCTGTAGTGTCAATGTGGACTAATATGGGAGTAACGAGAATGGCTAATCCTCTGCATAACAGAAAACTAAATTGCAAATTTATCTCAAAAAAAAAAATCAGCACTTTCTCATTTCATTTTTGACTATTTCGGGAGGAAAGCTGTAACCCCATTGCCCCCTTTAACCTCTTTTGGCAACTGTGCACTGATATAGGACTAAAGAGAAGAGTGTGGCTAGTCCATTGAATGATAGGAGAAAAAAAAATACAAATTTCTCTCAAACAGAAAGGGAGATATATCAGTGCTTTTTTTCCATGTCACTTTCGACTATTTCAGAAGGGAGTGGCGGGCTGTAACACCATCAACCACCTTCCCTTTCTTTAGGTATGCTGAGGTGGTCTATGTGGACTAATATATGGGACTAAAGAAAATGGCTAATCCACGGTAAAATAGAAAACTAAATTACAAATTTATCTCAAACAGAAAGAAAAAATATCAGCATCATTTTCATTTCATCTTCGACTATTTCGCAAGGAGGGCTGTAACTTCCATCAGCCCCCTTCCCCTCGTTGGGTATACTGCAGTGTAACTGTGCACTGATATGAGACTACATAGCATGGGTAGTTCGTCGTATTGCAGAAAACAAAGTTACAAATTTATCTCAAACAAAAAGAAAAAAAATCAGCATTTTTTTCATTTAATTTTCGACTATTTTGGAAGAGGGCTGTAACCCCAAACCTCCCCTTTCACTTCTTTGAGTATAATGTGGTATCACTGTGCACTAACATGGAACTAAAGAGAAGAGAGCTGCTAGTGTGTTGAATGATATGGGAAAAAATACAAATTTATTTCAAACAGAAAGAAAAAAAAAACACTATTTTTTCATTTCATTTTCGATTATTTCGGCAGGAGCGGGCTGTAATCTCATCAGCCCCCTCCCCTTCTTTTGATACACTGTGATGTCAATGTGGACTAACTTGGGCTAACGAGAATGGCTATTTCGCTGTATGACAGAAGAAAAAAATACAGATTTATCTAAAAAAGTAAGGATTGCAGAAAACAAAATTACAAATTTATCTCAAACAAACAAAAAGAAAAAAATCAGCATATTTTTCATTTTATTTTCGACTATTTTGGGAAGGTGCCTGTAACCCCATTAGCACTTTTCACTTCTTTGCGTATAAACTGGTGTCACTGTACACTAATATGAAAATGGAACTAAAGTGATGGGAGTGTCTAATCTGTTAAATAATAGGGAAAAAAATGCAAATTTATATCAAATAAAGAAAAAAAAATCAGCACTATTTTTTCATTTCACATTCGACTATTTCGAGATGAGGGGGCTGTAATTCTATCAGCCCCCTCCCCATCTTTGGGTATACTGTGATGTCAATGTGGACTAATATGGGGTTAACGAGAACGGCTATTTTGCTGTATGACAGAAAAAAGTAGTCGGATTTGACAATCCCAAAACTTTCTTCTATCTCACACAAGTTTCGCATACACTAAAAAGAATCAGCACCCATTTATATCAAGGTCTAACTGAAACTCAAGTTTTATTAAATTCCGTGCAGTATTTCTTGAGATAGGACTATCGCTAAAATCGTTTAAATCCTGCAAAATGCTGCATAGCAGCGCCACCTGCTGGGCAATTTTTACCTAAAACTAATCAGCACCCATTTATATCAGAGACTAACTGAATATAAATTTTTATTGAATTCTGAGCATTAGTTCTTGAGTTTGCGGAAATCGCGAAAAATGCTGCATAGCAGGACTAACTGAATATAAAGTTTTATTAAATTCCGAGCATTAGTTCTTGAGATAGAGCGCCCACAAAATTTTTGTCACATACAGACAGACAGACAGAGTCACAGACAGACATTTTCTAAAAATAGTCCAATCGTGTTCAGGACCTTCTAAAACGTATAAATCCGTCGAAAACCGGAAGTCGAAAATTTTCATGAATCCAATACTTTCTTCTTGTAAAGATAGAAGAAAGTAAAAATTACAGATTTGTCTAAAAAAGTAAGAAAAAACCACTTTTTTCATTTAATTTCCGACTATTTCGGAAGGAGGGGACTGTAACCCCATCTCTGCCCCCTTTCTCTTTTTTTGCGTCAATGCGGACTAATGTGGGACTAATAAGAATGGCTAGTCCGCTGTATGATAGAATTTTTTTTTTAATTTTTTCCAAAAAAAAAGGAAAACATCAGCACTTTTTTCATATCACTTTCGAAAATTTCAGGAGGGGGAGGAGTGCTATAACCCCATCAGCCCCCTCCCCATCTTTGGGTATACTGTGATGTCAATGTGGACTAATATGGGGTTAACGAGAATGTTTATTTCGCTGTATGACAGAAGAAAGAATTACAGATTTGTTTAAAAAAAGTAAGGAAAAACCACTTTTTTCATTTAATTTCTGATTATTTCGGAAGGAGGGAGCTGTAACCCCATCTCTGCCCCCTTTCTCTTTTTTTTGTGTCAAAGCGGACTAATGTGGGACTAATAAGAATGGCTAGTTCGCTGTATGATAGAAAAAAAAAATAATTTTTTCCAAAAAAGAAAGAAAAACATCGGCACCTTTTTCATATCACTTTCGCAAATTTCAGGGGGGGAGGTTAGGAGTGCTATAACCCCATCAGCCCTCTCCCCATCTTTAGGTATACTGTGATGTCAATGAGGACTAATATGGGATTAACGAGAATGTCTATTTCGCTGTATGATAGGAGAAAAAATTACAGATTTGTTTAAAATAAGTAAGGAAAAAACACTTTTTTCATTTACTTTTGGACTATTTCGGATGGAGGGGGCTGTAACTGCATCAGCCCCCTCTCTCTTTTTTTGTGTCAATGCGGACTAATGTGGGACTAATAAGAATGGCTAGTTCGCTCTATGATAGAAAAAAAATTATTTTTTTCCAAAAAAGAAAAAAACATCAGTACTTTTTTCATATCATTTTCAAAAATTTCGGGGGAGGGGGGCTGTAACCCTATCAGCCCCCCTCCCCATCTTTGGGTATACTGTGATGTTAATGTGGACTAATATCGGGTTAACGAGAATGACTATTTCGCTGTATGATAGGAGAAAAAATTACAGATTTGTCTGAAAAAGTAAGGAAAGAACACTTTTTTCATTTAATTTCCAACTATTTCGGAAGGAGGGGGCTGTAACCGCATCAGCCCCCTTTCTCTTCTTTTGTGTCAATGAGGACTAAATGTGGGACTAATAAGAATGGCTAGTCCGCTGTATGATAAAAAAAAATAATTTTTCAAAAAAAGAAAGAAAAAATCAGCCCTTTTTTCATATCACTTTCGAAAATTTCGGGGGGGGGGGGCTGTAACCCCATCAGCCCCCCCCCTCCTTGGGTACGCCCATGGGGCATGGCATGCATGAAAAAATGCTTTGAGTCCTTTAAAATTCTTGGACTCCTTAAATTTTTTCTGGACTACTTGAAGTTTTTCTTCTCGAGTCTGTATTAGTATAAACCCTGTATATGGTACGCATTTTTATCTTCACAAAGTTTGTTGAAGGAGCTCTCCTATTTGACATTAAATTCGAAAGCATTGGTATATTTTATAATTGATTTTAGTATTTCATTAAGAACAGGTGAAAATTTTTGGACACTCTCTTATGAATAACAGAACACACAACAAGCATTTCTGGATTCTCATCATTAACAGTTTTAAGCAGACATTTTTCTTTCCCACCCACCATAATACTCTCTTCTGTTTGAGTGTCCTTTTACTTTTTTATTATTGCTAGTGGACTGCCATGTATAAACTAATTTTTAAATTAAAAATGTCATAATGCATACCTGCCATTTTGCAAGCATTCATTTGTTAAATATGGATTAATTTGTCCCAAGTTAAATACTCTTCAAACAAGAAGTTTTTTTTAGGAAGAAAATCAAATGCTTTTCACATAGAAACATGATATTGAATAATAAAACATATATAAAATAAATTTTCTGTTTCGAAATGCGTTTAAATTACATTTCACGAAATAATAGTTGGAGTATAGTTGAGAACAAGTATGCTTAACATGTAATGCCATATTTCTATACTGTATATGAAGAACTGAAAGAATTTTGGTATATATTAGTTTATAAGATTGGTAGGACTTCATTAAACAATTAAGATTAAACCGATAAATCAGATTACCAATCTTATCTTTAAATTGCTATTTTGTTTTAAATCAATTAAAGTCTAGGCCTATATATATATGTATGTGTGTATATATAGTGCAGTTGGACTAGGAAACCATTTTTTTCAGTGGCTTGACCAAGGAAATCCCTTGGGTAAGCTATTCCAATTCCTTGATATGCAATTATTGTTCAGTTTTACTCTTTGAACTTGGGTTACTTTTGGCGCTAATATTGACTAACCTTCTACTTGTCAGATAGGTTACTTAAAATTGTTGCTATATTTAAATATCTGTCTGATTTCAGACCTGTCTCTAATGTCATAATAGGTCTCCATCACAGCTCTTTCCAGTGTTGGGCATGGATCTGAAAAGTATTGAAATATCAGAAAAATTTTGGGGAAAATCACGGAAAAAAATTCATTTCCATTTTTTTTTCAATCACGGTGACCTGAAAAAATGTCTCATTTCAAAATAGGATTCATTTAGAAGTGTTTCGAACTTTTTCAGTGAATCATTGCATTCTAGGCATTTTGTCAAAGCTGTATGGTTGCCAATCTATCTAAAATGACTTTCCATCAATAACACAATCTCTTGTTAGTCATAATGTTGAATTAACGAGATAGCCAAGTAGACCAAAATGCTCCCTCTCTCCAGATAGTTTAAAATTTTCTAAACCTACAGCCAGGGGGACAGTCTATTAGATCCATTCCCCCACCTTGAAATGTTACTAACCTCTATTCATTTTTAAAACTTGTTGCTTCATTTTTAAGAATATCTTACAATATTTTAAAATTATTAAAGTATAGTTAATGCAGTGTATTACTAATAATAGTTACTACATTCATCTTATTGAATACACTATATTAAAAGTGATAATGGGAACCTCTTGCATAATCTTCATATGTACCGATTTGTAAAGTTTGATTTTGTGAATAAAGTATAAAATTATCTTTTTGTATTTTCTTCAAAACTGAAATAAATATTTTATGTTATTTATATATTTATAAGTTTTTATATTAAAAAAATGTTTTAATGCAGAAAACTTTCTATTTTTTTTCATTAAAAAAAATCTTCCTAAATTTATATTATTAGTCATTTTTTTTGTTAAATTTGAACATTGAGCTGTACAAAACAGCTTTGTTAATCATTTTGAAGTTTTCTCCCTTTTGTTAAAAAAATTAGCAATTGAATGTAATAATAACCTTTAAAAATATTTAACCTCTACACTAATTGATTTGACCATTTGATGTTATGCATTAGTAGATGATACGTAACTAGAATTTCAAAATATGAAAAAATCTTTAATGTTGAGGTGTTCAGTTACTTATTTATTTTGATATGGTTACTTAGTAAATTCGTTTACTACTGTCCCTTATTTTGACAAAATAAACGTTCCAAATGACTTAATATCTAGAAAACAGAATGGTGGAACCTGAAAACTCTGCACTACATTCAATATACTTAGAATAATGACTGCAAATGAATAACAGCATGATTATTTTATTCTTAAAGCTAGATTATTTCATTTTAATATCTGAAAGAAATCAACAAATAAAAAAAAAAAACATTTTTCTTATTTCTTTGTGATATACAGGTTTTGATGCATTGTTATCAATTAATTCTATCATTGCCTGTTTTCTGCTTATCCATTGTCCAATTTGAAAGAAAATCAGATTTTTCCAAAATTTTCATAGTGTTCTCTAATTGACCACAGTATATGTATTTTTTCTTGAAAATGGTCAACATATTGTGATTCTCTCTAATCTTTTTACAGACTCACAAAAAAATTAAACGTGTAATCATCTTAGCGCATCTGTTGCTTAAAAAAATATAATAACTATAAAGCTTCAAGGTTTAACTATAAAGCTTCAAAATTGAAATTATTTGTATATTACTCTTATAGGATTTTGTTAATTTTGTGATGGTAATATGTATTATATTTATTTTACAAAATTGTGACTGTATGCTGGGGACAATGTTATTTCTAACAAAATACTCATTATCAGGAAACTTTTAGCACTAACATAGAAAAATCAGGGAATTTTGATGCAAAGTATTTGTGAACACCTTGGATATATTTCATAATTTTGGTAGCTGTGAGTTTATACATGCTGTGAAAAAAATAGTCATCAAAATACCCATGTAGAATGACTGTCTTCAATATCCTAATTATACAGAAAAACAAATCATCTCTGAGAGATGTGCAGACAATTTTGAAATTTCAACGAGACTCATTCATAGTTTCAAAATTGTACATTAAACAATAGATGATACTGTAAAAAGGGGTTGCAATGAATTGAGTAACTTGATTTTTAAAGTAATATTTAGTAGAAAAATGAACCTATTTATGTTCTTTATATGATTCATATTTGACTTTTAGTGTGACCCTTTTTTCATATTTACTTTAATTAAATAATTGTTATGTATCAGAGTAGTGCTGCGAAAGATTAAAAATTTCTTTATTTTAATGCTGACATGGAAGTATGAGAGAATTTTAATGTAAGATATTTGAGACCAACTTGCCTCTTATAATGCTTGAAAGTCACTATAATAAATTAGTCATTTCGAATCTATTTCTTCACTTTCATAGTAAATTCCACAATTTTGCTCTTAAACATGCATGTTTATTCTGCTTGTAGATGACTCATTACAATTGCAAAAATATTATTTTAAATATTTCTGCTTTATTATCTGTTTATTTAACATACTGAAAGTTTTATGAGTGGATTTATTTTTGAATAAAATATTGCTATTTGTGTGATATTCTGTTGTGATTATAATAACTCGGTTAAGTGACACTCTTCACACATTTGCATGGACATATCTGCATGGGAGAGTTTGCATGGAACTATCGTAAAATGTATTCCAAAATTATGATAATCTGAAATCTCAGAAAAAATGCATTTTCTTTTGTGCATAATCATTTATATAGAGCTTAAAGCATGGCAAAAATGTTAATAAATGATTTAAATGCTGTTAAATTATTTATATACATTATAAATTATATTAAATAATTCAGAATGTTGTCCCAATATTAGATAAAAAAATTCGAGAAATCTGGAAGAATTCAGACTAAACACATCTATATATCCAAATGCCCCTTGCTAGAAAATATACTTTCTTTTCTACTCATTGATTCATTGTTCATGTAGAATTATAGAATTTCTTTCATAAATTTGCTTCATTTTAGGTAGCTTTCAATACAAAAAAGTATAAAGCTACCTATTGCAGCCATTCGGAGGAAAGCGATTCCGGAAAATTTTGATATATTTTCACCGATCATGACCCCCAGACCCCAAAACCACCCTCCGTTCAAATGTTGATTTCTATATATATATACGTATATCCATATATATATATATATATACCACCCTCCGTTCAAATGTTGATTTCTATATATATATACGTATATCCATATATATATATATATATATATATATATATATATGACCTATGTCATACGATAACGCCCGTCTTTATAAATCGATTTTGATGAAACTAATTGTGTGTATTAAGGTCACTAATGTCTCGACCGAGTTCGTTGGCCAGCTTGGTCCGCCATTTTGTTTCAAGATGGCGGCCATTTAAAAATTTAAAACTAAAATAAATATACAAAAAAAATAAAAATTCAAATTTATTTTTTAATTGCGTGTTAGGCCTTGATACAAGGATTCCAGAGCATTTTTTGGTTTACCGCTATCTTAAAAAATGGCTGAGATACAGCAGTTTGAAATTCTAGGGTGGCTGACATTTTGAAACAAAACAGCACATTAACGCTATTACTCGCAAGTTATTTTCTTTCATTGTTGTAATAATTTTCCCAATCATACGCATAAAACTATATATTCATATCCGTTAGCGCCAAATTCTCGCCAAAATTGGCGACATTTGGCGAAATATCGCCAAAGTTGGCGACCAAAATAAGTCTTCATAAATGAAGCCAATTTGGCTATTGCTCAATAATTTGGCGAATTTCTTATTCAAATTCAGTATTAACGAATCTTTTGTAAACGTTTCTTTGCATTTTAACTTGCTGTTTTCGTGTAACATTAGCTAAAATTTTAAAACGAAGATATAGGAAAGCTACCTTTTCCTCCCGGTACAGTTCGGAAGGACTTTTTTATTTATTGTCTGAGTGCAACGAAGACTCATACACAGCGCAGTATTACTTTGCCCCATATATAGCTACGATGGATATTAAAACATTTCGTCAAGCATAACTCAAAAAATATTTAACGGATTTCGTTCAAATTTTTACAGCAGGTACCTATAAAGGTGACAACGTCGTCTATTTATTACCAAGAATAAGTGTCAAACCGTTTGGAAGTTATATTAAAAAAATAGATAAAAAAGCACAATTAAAGTACATACGTCACTAAATTTTGTGCGTACGTCATTTTCACCGGCGGGAGATTTTCGTAGACAATCGGAATTGAAAAGTTCATGGAATACATGGAGCAAAAAAATATGCAAGCACTAATATTCAGCACAATAAAATATGTTTCAATTTAATAAAAATGGAAAGTTAATCTGGAATTGTTTCTGTTTGAAAAGTATTAGAGATTAGTAAGAGTAGTATTAGTATTAGAGATTTGGCGTAAATCACACCATTAGCAGCTTTTTTATTTCGCGTGTGTATGTTAGGAACAATTCTTTGATGTTTAAATAAAAGGTTTCGATTTGTGGCATTATTTCTTATTTTCTTTTCCTTTTTAGTATTTTAAATGGAATTAGTGAAAGGCGTGTATTTTAAATTAAATGAGTGAAAGACGTGTATTTTTAATGTATGTATTTCAAATGAAATCAGTGAAAGATTTATATTTAAATGAAGTGAATGAATGAAAGAATGAATTAAATGAAATGAAGATGTTATGAGAAAAATATCTGGCGATTTATCAACTGCGCCAAGTTAACATAAAAGTACCAATACATATGTGGGTACTTCTCTGTTATCCCGCCGACCACTTTTCATAACAAAAAACTATCGCCAAACAAACGGGAGAACGTTGTCATTGAAATATCAAAATACATAAATAAATAAAATATAAGAATTTAAGGACACAATTGTTATTTTAATGAATGAAATAACTAATAAATCAGTAAAACATAATGAAAAATACACGCAAATGTCGCGTTAAAAACCACTTGATGACGTAACAAACACGTATAATGCTTCTGATATCAAGTAAATGGGACTGCATTTTTGGCGTTTAATCTAACAGTTTGGCGATAGTTTTTTGTTATGAAAAGTGGTCGACGGGATAATAGAGAAGTACCTCTATGTGAAATGAAACAAGGCACAGATGTCATATACGCACCACGTTGGCGCGATTTTTCCCTCCACCAGCTTGGGGAAAACTTTGTTTTTGAATATTAGTTACAAATAGTGTGACAAATAGTACACGTGATTTTTTATTTCAATATAAAAATAAAATAACGTAATAAATGAAACAGCTTCGATTATTTTAAAAAAGGAAATAAAAATAAATAAATAATAGTTTGATATAAATAAAGGCGCGGATGTCATATACGCACCACATTGGCGCGATTGCAACAAAATGGCAATTTTATGCCGCACATGGTAACCCGGTTATTTTGTTTCAATTGTTGTTTATTAACTTTTATTTTTTATTTTAATTCTATAAATTGTTTTTATTATATATATCAATATTTATTTATATCAAACTATCATTTATTTATTTTTATTTCCCATTTTTGAATAATAGGAGCTATTTCATTTATTACGTTATTTTATTTTTATATTGAAATAAAAAATTACATGCTATTATTGTATGGTATTTGTAACTAATATTCAAAAACAAAGTTTTCGCCAAATTGGCGGGGGAAAAATCGCGCCAACCTGGTGCATATATGACATCTGTGCCTAAATTAATATTGATATACATATAAAAATAATCTATAGAATTAAAATAAAAAATAAAAGTAAACAAACACAACAAACAGTTTTCGCCAAAGGGGCGGGGGAAAAATCGCGCCAACGTGGTGAGTATATGGCATCTGTGCCGGGATTTTTACCCTTTTATCTGTGCTTTCGGAAATATAAAAAAATTAAAAAATTCTTATATCAGGTGTATAATGTTTTGCATTTTTATACGGACCACTTCTCCATTTTAAGATTTTAAATGCTATTTATATCAGATATTTCTTTCTTGAGATTCCCACAAGTTTTTTCCGGTAATTTTTTTAGTTCGCTTATTAATTGTTTACAATTTGCCCCCCTGGCAATAACAATTATTTATCACAAAAAATGGGTACTTCTCTATTATCCCGTCGACCACTTTTCATAACAAAATACTATCGCCAAACTGTAACGCTAAATAAACGGGAGAACGTTGCCATTGAAATATCAAAATAAATAAAATATAAGAATTTAAGGACACAATTGTTACTTTAATGAATGAAATAACTAATCTCATCAAAAAGTCACCTGTAAAAAATGCAGCCAAGTCTCGTAACTCATTTACCGTAAAAAGTACTGAGATCGTATAAAGCCAAGTTTAACTATCTTATTAACTCTGAAATTTTCATTCACAAAATCACTCCTAGTCTCTACATCTTTAGTTAATTATTATTTTGTGACTTGGCAATTACTTCACGAGAATGTGATGTATATAGTTAGTCTTAATCAAATAATACTATAACATATTAAGGTGTAATAACTTCCCTGTGCGTATATAATTTGCTTTAGTTAAATTATCCCATCCCATCCCATAACATAGTAAGGTGTAATAACTTCCCTGTGCTGCGTAATTGCCAAGTCACAAAATAATAATTAACTAAAGATGTAGAGACTAGGAGTGATTTTGTGAATGAAAATTTCAGAGTTAATAAGATAGTTAAACTTGGCTTTATACGATCTCAGTACTTTTTACGGTAAATGAGTTACGAGACTTGGCTGCATTTTTTACAGGTGACTTTTTGATGAGATTTCACTTCTTTTTGTAAGTAACCCTCCTTTTCTTGATTTTGGGTTCTTTTTCGAGATCATCCACTGATTTTCGCTAAGCCCACACTCTGTCCCTATTATTTACAGGTATCAAAATTTTTAAGCTTTAGTTTCGTTTGCAAACTACTGTAGATAAAAAGAGATTTCAGGTTCCTAGGCAAGCACTAAATTATAAGAGGGGAAGTGTCAAAAGTACTCTCAATTGCTTCCAGGATAGGCGCTATGCATCTGAGATATAACTCGCAGCCCTAGATACTTGATATTTAACATAAAAGAACTTTTTAGTATAAAAAGAAAGCCAAAATTAAAATTTCCGGAAATTTCCAATAAATCAAACTATATTCCTTGTTTCAATGGTTTTTTTTCGTTTTTTTTATAGACTTTTTTTTATTATTTACGGATTTTTTAATTTTTCCTTACTTTGTGTACAAAACCCTGCCTTTCTGCCAAATGTCAATCTTCTAGGACTACAAAATCGAATTATTTTCAAATTTTCGACTTTTTATGAATTTATTGATTTTTCGATTTTAATTCTAAGTTACCTGATTGTCATGCCAATATAGTAATTATTTGATCCGTCTTCTTAGGATCATTTAGGTTCCATTTAGAGATAAATCAAGTGAATCTTAGAGTCACCATGATTTTATTTAGAAAGGACTATCAAGCCATAACCAGCCAGTAATGTCGGGAGGGTAGGGGGAGCTGTGAAAATTTTTGTGTGGCTAACATCATTTAACAATCCATATTTCATATGTGAAGTAAATAGAGTACAACATGTGAAAGAAAACAAACCTGTCTATAAAGAAATCGCCTATATCGTAGCCAGTCTATAGCGGAACTTTTCTATAACGAAATTCGTAAACGAAAGAAAAAAAAACCATAATCCGGGGGAAATAACATAAAACAATTAGGGGCGTTGTACTAGCTAATAGGACAATTATCTTATAACTAATGTTTCAAGCAGTACAAAATCAAATTGTTTTCGAATTTTCGATTTCTTAAACATATTTCGATTTTTCGATTTTATTTTCGAATTTTTTAATTGTTCCTTTTATTGAATAGTAAATACTACCTTTACACCAAGTTTTAAGTTTCTAAGACTACAAGATAAAAATATTTTCAATTTTTGATTTTTTCGCATTTTTTTTTTTTATAATTTTCTGGATTTTATAATTTTTTCTTATTTTGTATCCTTTATTACAAATTTTAAGTTTCTAGAGCTACAAAATCAAATTATTTTAAAATTTCCGATCTTTTTCGAGTTTTTTATTCTATTTTCGAATTTATTATGTTTTAATTTTTCCTTTTTCTGTATCTTAAACAATAAGTTTACGCCGAATTTTAAGTTCTAAAGCTACAAAATCGAATTTTTTTCAATTTTCGAATTTTCGAATTTTTTTTCGAATTTTACAGATTTTTTATTTATTTCTTTTTTTGTATCCTAAATACTAACTTTATTCCAAATTTTAAGTTTCTAGCTTTACAAAATCGAATTATTTTCAAATTTTCGTTTTTTTTTCGATTTTTTTATTTTATTTTCAATTTTTGTTGTGTTTTTAATTTTTCTTTTTCTGAATCCTAAACACTACCTTTACACCAAATATTCAGTTTCTAAGACTACGAGATCGTATTATTTCCAATTTCTCTCTTTTCCTTTTTTCTTTCTATTTTGTTTTTTTAAATTTTCGATTTTTTTTTTCATTATCCATATTTTTTAATGTTTCCTTATTTAGTATCTTAAATATTACCTTTATTCCAAATTTCAAGTTTCTAGCGCTATGAAATCAAATTATTTTCAAAATTTCCTTATTTTTCGATTTCTTTCGATTTTTTTATTTTATTTTCGAATTTTATTGCGTTTTTATTTTAACTTATTCTGAATCCTAAACACTATCTTTACCGCGAATTTTAAGTTTCTAAGGCCAAAAGATAAAATTATTTAAAATTTTTTCAAATTTTTTCGAATTTTTCGAATTTTTGATTTTTTTTCGAGTTTTCTGGATTTTTTAATTTTTCCTTATTTTGCATCCTAAATACTACCTTTATTCCGAATTCCAAGTTTCTAGCGCAACAAAATTGGATTATTTGAAATTTTTCGATTTTTTTCGATTTTTCGATTTTATTTTCAATTTTTTTTTGTGTGTTTTTGATGTTTTCTTTTTCTGAATTCTAAACACTACCTTCACACCAAATTTTAAGTTTTTAAGACTACAAGATTGTGTTATTTTCAAATTTCAATTTTGTTCGATTTTTTTGAATTTTGGAATGTTTTTTTTTTTTTTTTTAATTTTCCGGATTTTATATTTTTTCCTTTCTTTGTATCCGAAATGCTTTCAGTTTCTGTGGCTGTGGGATATACCCAATCTTTTTGATGACGCGAGAGTGAGTGAGTGTGTGAGTGACAAAAAATCGAAACTTTGAGTTCATATATCGTCTGCACTAATTTATGGGTATTTTTGAATTATCCATATTTTTGAATTTTTCCTTATTTAGTATCTTAAATTCCAAATTTCAAGTTTCTAGCGCTATGAAATCGAATTATTTTCAAATTTTCCTTATTTTTCGATTTTTCCGATTTTTTCGATTTTTTTGTTTTATTTTCGAATTTTATTTGGTTTTTTATTTTAACTTATTCTGAATCCTAAACACTATCTTTACTGCGAATTTTAAGTTTCTAAGGCTAAAAGATCAAATTATTTTAATTTTTTCAATTTTTTTTCAATTTTTTTTTTCGAATTTTCCGGAATTTTTAATTTTTCCTTATTTTGCATCCTAAATACTACCTTTATTCCGCATTCCAAGTTTCTAGCGCAACAAAATCGGATTATTTGAAATTTTTTGATTTTTTTCGATTTTCGATTTTTTCAATTTTGCTTTCGATTTTTTTGGTGTTTTTGATGTTTTCTTTTTCTGGATGATAAACACTACCTTCACACCGAATCTTAAGTTCCTAAGACTACAAGATCGTATTATTTTCAATTTTCAATTTTGATGGAATTTGTTGAATTTTTGAATGTTTTTTTTCGAATTTTCCGGATTTTATAATTTTTCCTTATTTAGTATCTTAAATTCCAAATTTCAAGTTTCTAGCGCTATGAAATCGAATTATTTTCAAATTTTCCTTATTTTTCGATTTTTCCGATTTTTTCGATTTTTTTGTTTTATTTTCGAATTTTATTTGGTTTTTTATTTTAACTTATTCTGAATCCTAAACACTATCTTTACTGCGAATTTTAAGTTTCTAAGGCTAAAAGATCAAATTATTTTAATTTTTTCAATTTTTTTTTTCGAATTTTCCGGAATTTTTAATTTTTCCTTATTTTGCATCCTAAATACTACCTTTATTCCGCATTCCAAGTTTCTAGCGCAACAAAATCGGATTATTTGAAATTTTTTGATTTTTTTCGATTTTCGATTTTTTCAATTTTGCTTTCGATTTTTTTGGTGTTTTTGATGTTTTCTTTTTCTGGATGATAAACACTACCTTCACACCGAATCTTAAGTTCCTAAGACTACAAGATCGTATTATTTTCAATTTTCAATTTTGATGGAATTTGTTGAATTTTTGAATGTTTTTTTTCGAATTTTCCGGATTTTATAATTTTTCCTTTCTTTGTATCCTAGACACTACCTTTTTTCCAAATGTCAAGTTTCTAGGGCTACGGGATCTACCTAATCTTTTTGATGACGCGTGAACGAGTGAGTGAGTGAGTGACAAAAAATCGAATGTTTGAGTTCATATATCGTCTGAACTAGAAAATATAGAAAGTTTTAATTTTAAATTTTGGTCCTGTGTGCCAAATACTCTAGAAGAACGAAGTTTCAAATTTTTGGGATCCTCCAGCGCGGAGATATGGGGGGGTCAAAAGTGCCCTGAGTTGCTTCCAGAAAAGTATGCTTACGTCTGTCCTCTCTCGACTTGGCGGAGGCACTACCGTGCCTCCAGATCTAAAACAAACTATCCCCATCCTGTGGGATTTGTTTTTCAATGTTTTACTTTATTTAATGCAAAACATAGATTGCATCTGACAACTCATAAAAAAGTCCTCCGGCCTGTACCGGCAGGAAAAGGTAGCTTTCCTATATCTTCGTTTTAAAATTTTAGCTAATGTTACTCGAAAACAGCAAGTTAAAATGCAAAGAAACCATTTACAAAAGATTCGTTTACACTGAATTTGAATAAGGAATTCGCCAAATTATTGAGCTATAGCCAAGTTGGCTTCATTTATGAAGACTTATTTTTGTCGCCAAATTTGGCGAGATTTCGCCAATTGTCGTCAAGTTTGGCGAGAATTTTGCGCTAATGGATATGAATATATAGTTTTATGCGTATGATTGGGAAAATGATTACAACAATGAAAGAAAATAATTTGCGAGAAATCGCGTTCACTAAAACTTATAAATTTATATTAAAATCATTAAAATTACAGACATTACAATACACTTTCATAAAACATTAATAACATATTAAAATTGGACGTTTCGGATTTACATGGAAAATCCCTCTTCAACAACAACATTTTACCTAGCGTAAATCATAGTTCAAAAATATCAACAAATAGAAAATGCAACGTATCAAAATTTCGAAGTCAAAGTTACAGTTATAATAACACGGAGTATTCATGCGGGATTGCACCTGCTTGACCATTATTGACCATAAATTTATCGTTGGTTTTTTGTAATGTGCTGTTTTGTTTCAAAATGTCAGCTACCCTAGAATTTCAAACTGCTCTATCTCAGCCAATTTTTAAGATAGAGGTAAAACAAAAAATGCTCTGGAATCCTTGTATCAAGTCCTAACACCTAATTAAAAAATAAACTTGATTTTTTAACTTTTTTGTATATTTATTTTAGTTTTAAAATTTTTCGTGGCCGCCATCTTGAAACAAGATGGCGGACCAAGCTGGCCAACGAACTCGGTCGAGGCATTGGTGAGCTTAATACACACAATTAGTTTCATCCAAATTAATTTATAAATATCGTATCAAATTATCGTTATCGTATCAAATTATTTTAATTTTTTCAATTTTTTTCGAATTTTTTTATTTTTTTTCGAATTTTCTGGATTTTTTTAATTTTACTTTTTCTGTATCCTAAATACTACTTTTATTCCTAATTTGAATTTTCTAGCGCAACAAAATCGGATTGTCTTCAAATTTTCGGTTTTTTTCAATTTCTTCGATTTTTTCAATTTTGCTTTCGATTTTTTTGGTGTTTTTGATGTTTTCTTTTTCTGGATGTTAAACACTACCTTCACACCAAATCTTAAGTTTCCAAGACTACAAGATCGTATTATTTTCAATTTTCAATTTTGATGGAATTTGTTGAATTTTCGAATGTTTTTTTTCGAATTTTCTGGATTTTATAATTTTTCCTTTCTTTGTATCCTAAACACCACCTTTTTTCCAAATGTCAAGTTTCTGGGGCTACGGGATCTACCCAATCTTTTTGATGACGCGTGAACGAGTGAGTAAGAAGTGACAAAAAATCGAATGTTTGAGTTCATATATCGCCTGAACTAGAAAAGACAGAAAGTTGTAATTTTAAATTTTGGTCCTGTGGGCCAAATACTCTCTATAATTGAAGTTTAAAATTTTTGGGATACTCCAGCGCGGAGATATGGGGGGGTCAAAAGTGCCCTGAGTTGCTTCCAGAAAAGTATGCTTACGGCTGTCCTCTCTCGACTTGGCGGAGGCACTGCCGTGCCTCCAGATAAATCAGTAAAACATAATGAAAAATACACGCAAATGTCGAATTAAAAACCACTTGATGGCATAACAAATACGTATAATGCTTCTGGCATCAAGTAAATGGGACTGTATTTTTGGCGTTTAATCTTAGTTTGGCGATAGTTTTTTGTTATGAAAAGTGGTCCATGGGATAATAGAGAAGTACCCAAAAATGGCTTAGTTTTGTTAAATTTGTTTGTTATGTATTTTCATTTCTTATTAAAATATCGAAAATGGCAATAAAATTTTATTTTAGCACCGTACTTAATTTTTTAAAATGGCTCAAAAACATGGTTTAATAAACGTATATTTGTAAATATTTTAAAAAACATGTTTTTCCGCTCTCTAGAAAAATTTGTAAGATTCTACAACTGCCTTTGGCACCAACCAGTACATGATACGGAACTTTTCCCTATTCAGATACACAGAAGAGGTTGGTCACAAACAAGAGTAATGCTAGCAGCAATATTGTTTTAACTCTATAAGAGTCAGAAACAATAATGATTTTAAATTCCCCGATTAGCTTAGGGCCCGATTACGGAACTTTCTCCTAGAAAAAAAAACTGTAGAAGTCTTTTACATTTGTTTCGAATGAAGCTCGATCAACAAAGTATTAATTGATAATACAAACAACACTAATATTAACATGGGGGCAAAAGTTTGAATTTAAGTGTATATATTTGGAGCCCTCCCCCCCCCCCTCAACCACCCACCAAAAAAAGAAAAACAAAGTTACAGAAATGAATTTAAAATGGCGTGAAGACACCCTTTCTGACATAAGAAATTGGCTGCGAACCCGATTACGAAACTTTCACTTAACTTAATAACATGTATCTAATAGCCCTGAGGACAATCCCCCTTCCCAGTTATACGGACCTTGGGGCTTTTTTAAAAAGCTTGACGCAGTTCGGGTTGAAGAAGTTGAGATTTACTGTCAAATGACATAAACTACTATGAAAATAAAACTGGTGAATTATTATGCTGGTTTATGTATGTATTTAAAAAAATTGCATCTGATTACACTCTTTAGATAAATTACTCCTGTTTGCATTTAATAACAGATAAACGGCTTCCGTTTACTAAATTGTTTAAATATTGGGAAGAGTTGGCGAGAGATAGATAGACGTGTAAACAAACGGGTAGAGAGACGGATAGCGACAGAGATAAGCTAACGGGTAGCGAAACGAATAGACAGACGGGTAGCGAGGCAGGTGCAAAAAAGGGTTGACAGATGGGTAGGGAGACGGGTAGCGTGGTGGATAGAGAGACGAATACAGAGACGACTTGACAGACGGGTAGAGAGAGGGGTATATAGACAGACAGACGTGTTGATAGACGAGTAGTGTAACGGGAAGCGAGACAGGTAGAGACACGATTAAAGAGTCGGGTAGAAAGACAGACGGATACTGAGACGGGTATACAGAAGAGTAGAGAGACAGTAGACAGATGAGTTCGGAGAGAGACACAGCTAAGACATACGAGTAGTTAGACTGGTAGACACGTTTGTAGCAAAGCATGTTATCAATGTGGTTTGAAGTATACGAGTTTCTATAAATAGTTATACAAATAAACAAAGGAATTTTTTTTAATTCAGATATTAAATATTTGATTTAATATTTCAATATTTAATATTTTATTTTATAATATTTTATTTAGATATTTGTCACAAAGAAAATGTTACAAAAATTAAATTAAATTTGCGTTAAACTACGCTTGCTAAAATACGCTATTGGCTGCAAATCTGATTATGTGACTTTAAAAATATCGTTTTAAAAGATCCGGCGGGTTTTTTTTTATGTTTTGAGCAATTCCCGCTTAAGAAAATGAGATTATTTGCCAAATGTTATAAAAAAATGCATATGAAAACATAACAGTATATGAATTTATATATGATATTTTGTAATTATATCATTTAATTTGCTATTTTTCATATGTTGCATCTTTATCTATCTCTTGTCTATCATATGCTGTATATTCACTTAGATTCTTGTTGATATCTTCTTTATATCGTAATTGTTAACTTTATGTTCTCAGCAATATCACTCAGACTAATCCCTTTGAGGGAAGTCCTAGTAATATTGTCTTTATGGTAAGTTATTTATTTTGTGATTGTAGCTATTTATTTTATTTCTCGTAATTTCACTGCAAATTCATTAAAATGTAATCTTTATACAGTTAGGAAATGCATCTGATTCCTTGGTTCCACAAGCATAAGATAATTGGAATTTTAATTCTTTTTTGAGGATTGTAATTTTTAGTAATATGCTCGAAATTTTATTTCAATTCATTTTACTACATTGTATCTAATTTTTTTATGGGAAGTTTATTTCCTCTTAAATTACTTTTTAATGAATCATAGAAAATGATAGATTAACTTAATTCTATCTATAAGCATTAACTTAATTCTATCTAATTCATAACTTAATTCTATCTATAAGCATAAAGCCATAAATGTAGATATACATCACATGACTCAAAGCAATTTTTAAATTGTGAAGTATGCAGAGAAATATTTCTTTACAGGAATTTTCGAAGAAATGCCTCCAGACTTACAGCAAGGAAAATTGTTCATTTGTGAAGTATGTGACAAAGGATTTTCCCATAAAGGTACTTTAAATGTCCACCTTCGCTGTCATACTGGTGAGAAACCATTTGTCTGCGAGACATGCAACAAAAAATTCTCTCAAAAGAGTAATTTAAGCACTCATGTGTTAATTCACACTGGTGAGAAAACTTATGTCTGTGACGTATGTAACAGGAAATTCTGTAATAAGAGTGCTTTAAGCAAGCATCTGTTAATTCATACTGCTGAGAAACCTTATGTTTGTGACTTATGCAACAAGAAATTTTCTCACAAGGGTTATTTAAGCAAGCATCTGTTAATTCATACTGGTAAGAAAGCTTTTGCGTGTGAGATATGCAACAAGAAATTGTCTCATAAGAATGCTTTAAACAACCATCTATTAATTCACACTGGTGAGAAACCGTTTGCATGTGCGATATGCAACAAGAAATTCTCTTATAAGAGTAATTTAACCAGTCATCTGTTAATTCATACTGGTGAGAAACCTTTTGTGTGTGAGATATGCAACAAAAAATTCTCTTACAAGAGTAATTTAAGCACTCATGTGTTAATTCACACTGGTGAGAAACCGTATGTTTGTGAGGTATGCAACAAGAAATTCTCTGATAAGAGCGCTTTAAACAAGCATCTTCTAATTCATACTGGTGAGAAACCTTATGTTTGTGATGTATGTAACAGGAAATTCTCTAATAAGAGTGTTTTAAACAAGCATCTTTTAATTCATACTGGTGAGAAACCTTATGTTTGTGATGTATGCAACAAGAAATTTTCTCACAAGAATGTTTTAAGCAGGCATCTGTTAATTCATACTGATGGGAAACCTTTTGTGTGAGAGATATGCAACAAGAAATTCTCTGATAAGAATGTTTTAAACAACCATTAAACCCATAAAGGTACTTTAAATGTCCACCTTCGCTGTCACACTGGTGAGAAACCGTTTGCATGTGAGATATGCAACAATAAATTTTCTCAAAAGAGTACTTTAAGCAAGCATCTGTTAATTCATACTCGTGAGAAATATGCAACACGAAATTCTCTCAAAAGGGTCATTTATGCAGACATATTTTGATTCATACTTGAGAGTAACCTTTTTTGTGTGATATACAAATAAAAGAAAGATTTTTCTGAAAAGAAGTAATCTAAAGTTCATTTTATACTCCCATAATTTCTTATTTCCTATTAAGTAGCGATGGGAATGCTCGAAAAAAAACCCCGGAAACTTTGGGGAAAAAACTGACCGAAGGGGTATTTTTTAATTTTTCCGAATTGGAAAAATTGAAATTTAATTTATAAAATAATATATTAAAAATGTTAGTATAGCTGCACTCTGACATTTTTTCTTTGTTTTTCATGTTCAGTGTATCCCATGAAAATGTTTACATAGAAAATATGATCTGTAAGCAGTTTAGGAAGAACTTGAGTCCTTTAAAGGATCTTTTACAATTTTTTCACCTTAAAACATAGGACCCTTCAAAAAATTCAGAATATTTTTCAATCTTCATTCTAAATCCTGCAGAAATGTGATGATTTTAGAATAACAAAATATATCACTTAATAGCTGAAATCGCCAATGAATCTCTTACCGAGCTTAGCTGTATATACATACAGTAGTGGCTAAAATTGTGAAAACCTTTTGGGAATATTTTTACACATTGATTTCTGGGTAACTGATCAACTCTTTATGATGTTTTGTTAATTTTATTATGCTTTACTAGCTCAAAAATTGAAAGGGGGCAAAGAGCTTTAGCAACCATAAAAAATAGTGATAAAAGTCCTCCTATAAGTACAAAAATATGGTACTTTTTAAAAAATTGAAATCTTACCTTAGTTTTGATTGACACATTATCAAATAAAATGGAATCTGTCTGTACACTCCAAACATTCATATGCATTGGCTACATTCAAGAAAAAAAAAATATCGTCAACCTAACCAGGTTTTACTGTCTTTTTCTGATTATTTGGCTATTACGTTTCATAAAATAATTGATCAAACTGTATTGCATGATATTCTTGAGTAAATTATCTTTCCAGTGGTATATAGCTTTTATGGTTTTACTAAGAAATATTGGGTGTTATGAGCCATCAAATTTCAAAAAAGCATTTTTTCCAAAAAGTTTTCACAATTTTGGCCACTACTGTATTTATGAAGGACCTTGTTAAAAATATCTAAATAAGAACCTAAATATAACAATTTCTAATTAAGAAAATTTTGATTATATTTCTTATGGCAATTTTATATGATTTTTTTAATAAGGCAATATTTTTTATACAAAATGTTCACAAAAACAAGATTGCGTGAAAAAAAAATGTAAGTATACCCAAGCAATATCTTGCGCTTATCTTGTTAAAAATAAAAATTCATGTGCAATATTATTTCAATAATATACCAAAATTTAATATAAAATTTGAAACAGGCATTTATTTTTATTGGCATAGCTGCAATTTTTCATGTAATCAGATAATAATTGCCAGAAATGTTTAACTATTTTTAGAAACATTTTTAATAACATTAAATTGAAATTATTTAGTCTTTTCAAGCTTTTTTTTCTTCTCTCCCTTTTCCTTAAATATAGATTTTAAGACTTGTCTAACTGTATTTTTTTTATTACATAAATGCATACAAATAAACTTTGCAAAGAAAATGTAAATTTTCTAATAAAAATTTTTTTTCAACTAAATATTTTGAAGTATTAAACAATCAACACTTTTTTATAAATTTCATTTAAAAAATATACATACATATATGTATTACTTTCATATTGAGGATCTATAACTTATACTAAAACCAAAACGTAGAGTTGGTTTAGGTTTAGACTGGAGAGCAATACCAAAACTAACTTCAAAGAAATGAAGATTTTAATTGTACGAAAATAAATTTGTAATATTGTAAATTATCAGTTTTTAAGCAATAGAAGATGTAAAAATGATAATATTTATAATGTCACAACTACAATAATTTGTTTATTTAAAGTGGCGTCATTTATATACAAAGTAATACTGTGTAGAGGGGACTTAAATTTGTTTTCAAACTTCAGTGATACTGGTTGAAGATTTCTTTTTTTGTTATTTTTTTTAATTCTCTCTACTGGTAATTGGACAAATGCAAATGAAAAATCATTTCAACAGAGAATGTATAGTACAAACAATGGTGTTAAATTAAGAAAGAAAAGCTACTGTGAAAATTCTGAAACTGAAAGGCTAACTTTTAAAAGCTGACTTTTTTTTTCTTTTTTGTAATATGTAAAGTGAAAAAAAATATTTTCCTTAATATGCAGAAATTTAAAAATATGTTTATTATTTTATATCTTTTAAGAAAATAGAACTTATTTTTGAGAAACATTTGTATGAAATCAATTTTTCCGAAATTTCCAATTTTTCCAGAAAAAAAACTTTTTTTTTCCGCCACTTCAAAATTTCCGGAAATTTTACATCTCTACTATTAACTAATTTTGATACTTTCATTTTATAGAAGACTTGACATATTCTATTATTAAGATAGTGTTATTTCTTGCCAAATATTACTGTCACCAAAATGAAACAGTGATCCATGAAAATATTTCTAATTTAAATTAGTATGTGAGAAGATCAGGAGCCTCAACATCAGACACATTTTTAAGTTGATGTCACTTCATCTAAAAAATTGGTGCTTCTCCACAGGGCCGAAACTAGGGGGGGCAGAGGGGCACGAGCCCCGGGCGCCAGCAGAACAGAAGGCGAAGGGGGCGCCAAATGCAGGTTTTGTTTGTTGTTTGATATAGAAATGTATATATATATGAAATTTGTATAAAAAGTCTTGCAGCCGGAAAATCCAAAAGAAAAACTGAACCAAATGCATTAAAATAGACAAATAGATAAAAAGATTCGTCTACAATACAAGATAGCAAATGAATAAAAAAGGAACTGTTCTCTTAGGCTATGTTCTTTCTCCCATTCCAAATATATCCCGTCTATACCGTCTATCATTTAAATCTCTTCCTGTGGTTTAGGAGAATCACTAACATTTTTCAAGGTCAGTCCCTACTCATGTCTGTATATGACACTGTTCAACGTCGTCTGGATACGGTACTGCACTGTCCAGCATGGATAATTAGCAAACGATTCCCTCACTTTGACCTTTCTATTAGATAAAAATATTCCACGATGGCTGTTCTATTTTTTCCCTTTTCTCACAGCATGGAGCTTCCTTCTTTTTCCATTTTGTCATGGGCGAGGGGTGACTGCCGTGGACAATAAACACAAATTGGGGGATGAATGCCCAAAGTAAAATTCTCAGTAAAATCTTTTTCTTTTAAGTATAGCATTTGTAAAGGTACAGTAAAAAATCAAATCTCGTACAGGGCGCCACCCTGGCTTTATCTTCCAAAAAGTTTTTTACTCGTCTTTTTGCGAAAGCTTTCTAAGCGTTTTGCCGTCCTTGGCGGCAACTGGAATAATGCCGGCCTGTTACTTTTGCTAAAATTACTTTTTCATGCAGATCCAATCTAGTATTATTAGAGGGAGCGAGGTTGGGCGACTGCTTGGGATACTAAAAACAAATAATATTTGAAAGGATAATTTGAAAAATACGCAAAATAAAACTCTTTGTTAAAACTCTTTTTTTGAAAAAGAATGTCATTTGTAGGGGTGCAGGGAGAAAACCATACCCAAGTTGCTATGACTAATAAAACCGCCTCTATTCTCCCAAATTATGTTCTCGTCATTTGGCCATTTTCAGATAAATGAAAAATGCCGCCATACCATTTGTTACAATTACTTTTTTACATACAAATCCGGCTTTAAAGGGCGCGAGGTTGGCTATTACTAACGACACTAAAAACTAAGGAGATGAAATATATGCAAGATAAAATAGTAACCTCTCCTCCCCCCCCCCTTTTTTTAAGAATATAGCATTTGTAGAGACGCAGAAAAGAACCTCGCACAGGGTGCCATGGCTAATGAAGTCGTCTTTGCAAAAAAAAAAAAAATTGTTTTCGTCTTTTTGCCATTCTTGCGTGTTTTGTCGCACCATTCTTTTGCTGTAAATATTTTTTTAGATCCAGATGTAAATTTCCGGGACAAATACATCGTGTGCCCCTGTAATAATCAAGCTCGATTTCTTTTTGTTTTTAATCTTATCATACTCTAAAAATGCAAAATATCGATTATAATCAGTAACAAAGTCAAATGCATTCTGAATATCAGCTTTATGTAAACAGCATACCAAGTGTGGGGCACCCCTAAATCAGGGGCCCCAGTGTCACGATCCAGATTTAGATTTATCAGATCTGATTTAATTAGACTCTGAATCTGTGTAATTAAATCGTCATAAAAGTCTCTAACAGTAACAGGGTTCCGTTCAGCTCAGATCCAAGTTTGAGTCTCACCCCAACCCTCCACAACCGTTCACAGTTCTGATAATTGCTAATAAAAACATTTAAACATAACTAAAACATTTCTGGGAACTGCAAATGGTATAAAAATTATTCTATTTAAATTACATGAAAATTATGAAGCAATACTAATTACAAAAAAAGTGCTAAGAAAATCCTTTGATCAAAAAATAATTTTTCTCGTTGAACTCAAAAGATGATTTTGGGGGCCCTTTGAATGCGAGGCCCTTTGAGACCATCGCGACCCCTTAAATCCGCCCCTGAGAATATCAATAACTATACTTCCTAAGATGAAAACTTGTATAAAGCGGAATATTTTACGGTTCCTTTCGATTCCATTTTCAAGGTTTTAATGAGTCAGTATTTGACAAAGCTGATTACTTAGTTCGGTATTACAGATTTTCTGATTATATACTTTAAATTTTAGAAACTTAGAAAAAATTTGCTTTGGAAATTTTCTTTGCGGAGGGGTGAGGGGGCGCCAAAATCCATGTTTGCCCCGGGCGCCAAAATGGCTAGTTTCGGCACTGCTTCTCCATTATGTTGTCGATCCCTTTTCATTAAAAATAAACTATCGCCAAACTGTAACAACAAATAAACAAATTAAAGACTGTTGTCATTCAAATCTCAAAATAATAATAAAATTTTTTTAACCGACTTAAAAAAAGTAGGAGGTTATCAATTTGACCCGTATGTATGTATTATGTTGTTCACGCATAACTCTCGTAAATGTGCATCGATTTTGATAATTTTTATTTTGTTTGAAAGAGTAAGGGTCTAAGGTGGTTCCATTTCAATTTCGTCAAAATCTGATCATTAGAACAAATTATTTTATTCAAATTTCCATTATTTTGATAATTTAATTTATATTTCAAAAAGTCCATTATTTGAATTGTTTCCAATTTGTAAAATAGCGCACATAATAATATTCCCTTTCAATTAAAAAACGTACTTACACGTGACTATCAAAAACAGAAATAAAACTTTAAAACAATAATTAAATGATCACGTGTTAAAAGCAGTAAATGTAGAAAAATACGTTATAAAAATATACTTGCACATGAATATTAATAAAAAAGAGAAATAATTAAATTATTACACGTTCAAAACATTAAATGGGAAAACTTATGTCATATTTAAAATACTCAAATAACATTACTTCCAAACAGTTTCAATTTAAAAACATATTTACACGAGAGATTAATTTATTTGTAGCTGATATATTATGTATACTAAACTACGAAAAGTCCTTCTGGTCTATACCGGCAGGAAAAGACAGCCTAACTATTCCTTGGTTTTAAGATTTTAGCTAATTTTACTGCAAAACACCAAGCTATAAAAATGGATGGAACCCGATTACAGAAGATTCAGTCGCAGTTCTCGTCAATATTCAATTTGAATCAGAATTTCGCCAAATATGCTAGCTATAGCCAAGTTGGCTTCATTTATGGCAACTTGTTTTTGTCGCCAAATTTGTTGATATTTCGCCAAATATTGCCTAGCTTGGAGAGAATTTAACGCTGGCGAACATGAATATATAGTGTTGAGAATGTGAGAGTTAGAACGATGGTTACAACAATGAAATAAAACTTGCGAGATAGCATGTTCACTAAAACTCTTAAATTAAAACCGTTTATGGAGGAATCCTTCTGTCTTGTTTCAAAATGTCAGCCACTCTAAAATTTCAAAATGCTATATCTCAGGCATTTTTTAAGGTAGAGGCAAAACAAAAATTGTTCCGGTATCCTTGGATCAAGGTTGAACTTTCAACTGAAAAAAAACCTTTAGGATTTCTAATATTTTTAACGACTTTGTACATCTTTTTGAATTTGAAATCTTTAAGTGTCTATCATAGCGCCTCCTTCTTGCCGAATATCCCCAAATTCAACTGGGACTTGCAGGCCATAGTAAAAAACACATACAACACATTTGGTTCAGTACTGTGGATAACCTAATACACTTTTCGATGATACAATAATTTAAATGGAACAAAAATTGCTATCACAGCGCCCGTTTTCGGCAGAATATCCGCAAATTCAAGTGGGACCTGCTAGTCACAGCCAAAAACCTATAAATCAAATTTCTTTCAATTCTAGGTTGCTTCATAACTTGACACACATTTCATTGATACAAAGAGGGCACACACGGACAGACAGATATTTTGTAAAAACATGTTTTTCGGAATCTTTGACTCCTAAAACATATAAATCCGTCGAAAACCGGAAGTTGAAAAAATTTTGATCACTATACTTTCTTCTATTTAGATAGAAGAGGGTGAGAAAAGGAGGATGTTAATAATTTGACCCAATATATGTATGTTTTAGTCCTGTTAACGCATAACTTTCGTAAATGTGCACCGATTTCGATGGTGGTCCCATTTAAATTTCGTCAAATTCTGATGATTAGAACAATTTTGTTGTTAAAAAAATTTCAAAATTAAAAAATGCGTGGAATCCAATTACAGAAGATTCATTCCCAATTCTCGTCAATCTGAATGAGAATTTCGTCAAATTAGTCAACTATAACCACGAAACCAAGTTGGCTTCATTTATGGCAACATATTTTGATCGCCAAATTTGGCGATATTTCTCCATTTGTCGTCCAGATTGACAAGAATTCGATTCTGTCAAAGATTTTATTACAAAATATTTATTTAATGGATAATTTTGGTAAATTATAATTTCTATTACAAATTACTTATTTTTTCAGCAGGTGTTGAAATCAAGATAATTGTCTATTACTGTATTAATAACTAAAAAGTAGGAAATAAAATAAACTTTTACAAAAAAAAATATTAACCGACTTAAAAAAAACACTAAAAAGTATTAAATAATTCTTTAAAATTCTCTAATGACAAAATGTTATCCATTAACCACAAATCTGATATCATGTGTCGGAATAAAAATAATAAATTTAATATGTACAGTTTAATACCCACCAAACATGGATTTTCGAGAGAATATATTTTACAAGAGATGAATATACAGACTTATGATTCAGTTTACGAATATATACATATGAAAAGCAATCAATTACTTTTTGAAGTCGGTGCCAAACAACCCCAATCGATAAATTAGTAGATACTACGTACAATATATTCACAATTTTTACTAAACTTAAGGTAGTTTGGCACCGACTTCAAAAAGTAATTGATTGCTTTTCATATGTATATATTCGTAAACTGAATCATAAGTCTGTATATTCATCTCTTGTAAAATATATTCTCTCGAAAATCCATGTTTGGTGGGTATTAAACTGTACATATTAAATTTATCATTTTTATTCCGACACATGATATCAGATTTGTGGTTAATGGATAACATTTTGTCATTAGAGAATTTTAAAGAATTATTTAATACTTTTTAGTGCTTTTTTTTAAGTCGGTTAATATTTTTTTTGTAAAAGTTTATTTTATTTACATAATATGGATTTATAAGCTTATATGATTTTCTGATGATTGAGGACATTTAAATTTAAAAACTTAAGTTAAACATAATTTCACCGAATCAAGTTCATTGATTATAAAACTGACTTTCTTTTAAATATTTAAAGTTAAAAAATATTTTTGTTTAAGGGGACATTACCTCGTGAGTCCCCCGTAATATTGAAAATAAAATATAAATAAATATATTTTTAAATTGGTCAGGGGTTTTTTGCACACTGATTATTATTTCATCGAGTAATAACAATCGCATGAGGTTTTAGAATGTCAATAAATGTTGGTAAAAAGTGTTTGAAATTTTCACTTTCCTCATCCTATTCAATCTCTCCTTAAAACTTTCTAACATACTTGAAAAGTGTTTATGATTTCGATTTAATTGCCTCCCATCTGTCCGTGTTCTAACACTTGTGTAGTATTTGCATTGCCATGTAATTGATGCATGTCACTGAGGTTTACTATAGAACATTCATTATTGAAAATGAAGTGTGTAGCATTTATAGTTTGTTCAGAGAGACACTCAAAATAATTCCATTATATTACGGTCTATGGGGCAAATTGTTTATGGTTTGTATGTGCTTTCAATTTGCAAGAGTTTTTTTGGAAATGGAGAAAAAAATATTTTTTATTGAATACATTGCATTATTAGTTATAGTGCACAATAAAAACCTTTATCATTAATCATAATAAATGTAATCTTGCCTTAAATAATATAATTGTCAACTTTTAATTTGTCGATGTTTAAAAAGAAATTAAAAATCTGATCTAATTTTTTTTTAAATTATTTATATTTAAAAATAAATGATTTAATAAATAAAAGAAATCCCAACTGTACAAGCAACTTTTAAGTATAGCATTGACATTAGTAGACAATTAAACTAGTATCGATTAGTAGAACTAATCGATTGATACTAAGTCACATTTTTATGGGATGAATATAAGGTGTATTTTTTTATTTATTTTTGGTCATTGTACAGTTGTGCGAAAAGAAATAAAAAAGTGAACAAAGAGCCTTTACATATTAGTCACCAATTATAACAGAAAAATGGAAATTGCTATTAAACTAGAAATTATGTTTTCTGTCAATGATTGTTGAAAAAAATCAGCTGATGGGGCCATCTGCTTGTTGACATTGTAACAAACATTGAAATTTTCACTGCGAACAATCACATTTCAATTTGTATTTGGCTTTTCGATGAAGTTTACCTTCGGATACAAAAGAAGAAGAAATTAGGGAATTATGAATATTTAAGGTTTTGAATGCCTAATGATAAATCCATTATTAATGCAATCAGTCTCCAAAGTTTTGGCAGAAACTAAAGTAGGATAAAATTGCTTGGAAAAATATATGGGATAATTTCTCTATAAATACACAAAATTTAATTGAATTGAACATAGTGGAAATATTAGAATGGTTATAGCAGCAATATTTTTTAAAAAATATACATCTTTCTTCCTTTTTGTTAAAAATCCACCGTCTGAAAAGTTAAATTAATAATTTTGGCCAAAAACTGCAATGCATATGGCCGTACATAACATGTGTCAAGACTGATTGAAAAATTAAGTGATGGTTAGGAAAATGTTAGAAAAAATTTTACTTATTTTGCTAACTTTTTTAAATTTAAAGTTATAAGTTGAAAAAAAATATTTATTTTATTTTCAGCTAGATAACATTTAATTTACTTACTTAAAGTTGAAATGCATATGCATATATTCAAATTGCATCTATCTTTGTTAGGTTTAGATTTTTTGCATCTGCCCATTCAAATTCAGCTATTTTTGGGGATCACAATTCAAGATTTACGATATGTCACAAGTAATTTTTTCTAAAGTGTATTCAATAACAATTAAATGACAATTTAAAATCATTATTTCAGTATATTTTTTATAGGTTTTTGTAATATTTTCTAATGTTTTGAGAAGTTAATTAGAAATTTTAATTTCTGAGTTTAATTTAACTATGCAAATACCAAAGTCATTTTTGATTGGCTTATATGGCATGTTCTATTAGATTTAAAGAGATGACAGTGCAAGTGTAGGTATGTATTTACTGTTCAAAATATTGTTTGAAGATTGAGAATTTTGTCATTTGTGTTAACATGTTTAAATAGTGTAAATTTCAAGTTATCTTATTTTTGCTATGAAATCATCTATTTTGTAAGTCATGTATGTGAGGTATGTGTTTCGTCTTCATAAATAAATGATTTATAACATCGACATTTTTTTCTTTCACTACTTACCTAACCACCTGCACATAGTAAACACTACATTCCAAGTGTTCGCGTTCACCTTTGAAATTTTTAAGTACAAAACATTTTTATTTTAACACAAGTTATTGAAATTTTGATTTAACATATTTTTAAAGTGAATTATGTTAGCGACATCTCACCACCACATCACTCTGCTGTAGTAAATTCATGTTCTGTTTAGAGTGTGTTACAAGGTTGAGTTAAACTTCCCAACTACCATTTTACCATACTGTCCAAAATGTGTCAATAAGGTAGATTTAAAAAAATCATGGTGCCAAAGAATGTCTCAAAGAATATAATACCTAGATGCATAAGAGAATCCAAAAACAATGTTTTAGGAAACAATTCTTGTAAACCATGTCTAAAATCATGTCAGAATGGATTGTGCTCAAAAGTACATGTCTTAGAGGAATGCTCACTTTACACCAACGAAAGAAAATGTAATTTTGATCGTCTGATGTCTGAAATTGATACTTGCCCGACCTCGTAAAACAAACGCTTGTACTGTCTTCCATAGGTAAAAAGGCAGTTTTTGTAATGTCAAAAAAAGTAAATTAATTTTAATGATTTCTGAAATTGGATGCTTTTTTAAATATTTTTAGTTTTTTCATGCGAGGAAATAATTGCATTTGAAACATTACATTAAATTGCATTTAACAATCAAACCAGGGATCTCTTTAGGAAGAAATTGGATCCTTTAAGGGACTCTTCACAAAATTTCACATTTCAAAACAGGACCCTTCAATAAAATTATTTTCCCTAACACAGGACCCTTCACAGAATTCTTTGACTTAAAAATAGGTTTTTCACAAAATATTTCAATCTTTAAACCGAACATTTCACAAATTAATCATTTAAAAGTAAAATCTGACCTGTCACTTTTACATATATAAAGAAAATATATGTATTTTACATCCATATACCTTCTTAAAAATGTATAAACAAGAACCTGAATATAACGATCATTTCAAATTCACAAAATTATTATTATATTTTTCACAAATGTAAAAAGCTGTTCACAATTTCACAAAAACTGGATCCTGGGAAAAAAGTGTGGACAAACCCCCGCAAATATTGAGCTCGAAGCCACTGGGGTCGTCCGTTAGCCTCGACCCCAACCCTTCCGCCTTTTTAGTGCATTAAATTTGTGTAACTTACCATCTAAATATTTCCGGTATTGAAATAAAGAAAGGGCAGCTGACGTCACTGTTGGTTCGCAAGAAAAACCTGTTTGTTCTTTATGACTCCTAATATACACATGAGATGGGGCGATTTGATTGATCTACATTAAACTGGTCGGTGATATGATTGGCCTTCGTCCCCATAATGACTCCTGCAATGATCGCACTATAGTCGAACCGTACAAAATACGTAAAAATAGGTGACATATTCTTAGATTTCGGACTTACACATTTTAAATGTCTCAAGTCGTTCGACAAAATAAAATAAATCTTTCAAAAAAATTAATTACTAAGTATCGAATTCATATTTTTTCTTTTCCCTGTTTTACGAATCTTGCAATTGCCGAACTAACTGAAATACATAAAAACCGATTACACAAAATTAAACTGCGTACTTTTCTGATCGGAACGCCAGCTTCAGTTTAAAAAAAATATTATTAACCCTTTGAAAGTAATTATGTGCCGTACGCCGTTTCGCGATTTCTCCAATTTTTAAAAATACGTATCCGAGCTTCCAATAAAGATTGGAAAAAAATACCAAACCATATCAACATTCATTCCCGTTTCAAAATCTGCAATCTGTTTCGAAAAGTACAAATATTAACTCTTTGAAAAATTTCGTTTTTAAAACTCACTTTTGCAAATTACTTTTTTCTGCGATTTTTAAAATTGTGCATCGGTTTCGTAAATAAAAATACAAACAAACTAAAGACACTAACCATATCTACGTTCATTTCCGATTAAGACGAAGCTTTCAGTTTAAAAAAAAATATTAGTATTAACTCTCCAAAAAACTTTTTCCATATGCTGCGCCGTTTTGCGATTTCAGCAATTTTTAAAAGTCAGTATCAATGCTTCTGTTCAATATACGAAAAAAAAATAAAATATCAGATTATACCTATGTTCATTCGCGTTTCGAAATCTGCAATCTGTTATGCAAAATATGAATATTAACCGTCAAAAAAATTCGCTTCCGAAAGTCACTTACGCAAATTTCGTATTTTCGTGCCATTTTAGAAATAGTTTTGGGAATTAAAAATACGAACAAACCAAAAATACTAAATCATATTTACGGTCATTTTTCTTTAAAACGCCGCCTTCGGATTAAAAAAATATCAATATTAATGTTTTCAACAACGTCCGTTTGTCTGTTTCACTTTTATGTATTTTGTGCAATATATAACTTTTCTGTTCCTGGAATTTGTAATTGAAATACGAAATAACAAATCACTCACGCTTAACGAACGTACATTCAGCTCTCAAAAGTCGTCTCCTGTTTAAAAAAATACGAATATTAACCCTTTGGATAAAATTCACTTCCAAAAGTCACTTTTTGTGAATTTCGTTTTTTCTGCACATTTGCCCATAGGATTAACATTACGCACATTCTGATTGTATAAAATCGCTCTGAAATTTTAATACGATATACTAACCTAATAGCTAATGACAGAGGATAAATTTGGTTCAGAAATTTTGAGATTTCAGGAGCAGGGAGAGGGATAATCAGTTTGAAAAAAAAAATCCCAGAGGTTAACATTGCATACTTGTTTTTTTACACTAACAATGTAAACTTTTTTGCACTATTGCTCTAAAATTTTAATACCTTAAACTAACCTTTCAGGTTCTATTTCAGTAAAGTTTTGGTTTAAATATAATAACGTTTAGAGGTAAAATAATCAATTGAAAAAAAATTCCGTAGTAAATGAAAATCTGAAATTTTACATGTAAAAAAAAGTGGGTTAGAAGAAAACACTGCTTTTTACAACTAAATGTCAATATTTTAGCGCAAAAATTATTCACAGGCTTCGATAATATTATGTTTACAACTGATAAAAAATTTAAAATATTTGGATAATAAGAAATGATCCGATGTGAAAAACAGGTGAGAAGGAAACTCTTTTTAGCTGCCGAAGGCAGTGAGGCCCTTCCACATTGTTAGGTTCATTCGGAAAGATTTTTGTTTAACTATATAAATTCATTCAACACTGATTTTAGGCACATTTAAGGATCGGCTATGCCAGTCTTTCATTTAAAATTAGGAAATTAAATCAGACCAGAGCGTACCACACATGCCGGTGTACGTTGATGAAGTCATTGGAGCTTCAACAAGTTTGTTTGGATAGATTTCCATTTGAAAATACAAAATTGAGGGTGTACCCTGCTGCAAGCAGTGAGGCCCCAGTAGTTGGATCGTTTAGAAATGTTTTTGTTTAAATATATAAAAACATTCAACATTGATTTGAAGTATTTTTAAGGTTGTTATTATGGGCTCCAGAAACGCCAGATGGGTCAGCTAGTCGAGAATATTTGGGATTTGGGGTATCTTAACCTGTGAAGTATCAACGCATTGAAAGTAATACAAGTATCGGTCATTGATAAAGCATTGTACTCTCTGCCACCAATAATATTTCAAAAACTAATTAGTTCAATGGAACCATGATTATCTGAAGTTATCAGAAACCAGGGAAATACTGTATTAATAAATAACATCATGTGAAAGTGTGGAATAATGTGTTACTTTCCATTGTGACAAAACATTTGAGACACTGTATGGTTACAGAATTCTATGAGCCCATTTTGATGCGATTTATTTGAATAAATTTATAGAATGAATTAAGTAAAAAAATAATGTTTTTGTTTGATTTTCTATTGTTATTTAATGAACTACATTTTTCGGTTGCGCCTACAGTTTCGAGGCAGACTTCATCTGCAAAACTAACTGCAATGCATATAGTTTTTTTAAGGGTAACGCATAAACAACTTGGCATAATCTATACTAACAAAATAAATTATACCTCTGTCTGTTGGCGATGTATAGCGAAATCTATTGCACTCAAACTCAAATTAAAAATAAACGAAAAGCATTCTTCTTTTTGAAGATCGGACAGCGAGCACTCGCATGCTCAGTTCGAATATTTTCTAAGCCAGCAGGCACAGAAAATCTGAAAGTGCGAGATCGGCTTATTTTTATAACTGTTTTACTAAACCAGCGTTGGGTGAATGGTTGCAAATACGGAAGACATATTCTTAAATTTCATACTTTTACGTTTAAAACGCCGTAATTCGTTTGAAGAAATATTAATATTAACCCTTTCAAAAAAAATTATATTAAGTTTAAATTTGCCATTTTATTTTTGTTTCTTTCGTGGAATCTTTCATCGGTCTCAATTTAAGAGACACCGATTAATAAAAAATACTCATATTTAAAAAGGAGACCTACTTCGCTATGATGGCACATTTTGTTTTCAAAAATAGAAATTTTTGAAAAAATTCGTGCCTCCAGGAGACATTTTTCTATGCTAAAAATAACTAAATTCACACACAAGCTTTTTACACGTTAAATGAAAATTCTTTCTGTATTTCTATCCACAATTTAGAATCGCGTAATTTTGCATAGAGGCATATTAAAACATGGCCGAAGCAACTTAAGTAATCTGGAAGAAATCGATCACTAATTAGCCAGGATAATTAAAAAACGCATAGCAGGCAGGCTGGTTGCCGCTGCAGTTCAGGGCTGCCGAATCAAGGAAAAAACAAATGTACTTTGTTATCGGCATTTACCCGAAGCTCCTATCGGTGAAGTCGTTCAGAAACGGAATCCATATACTGAAATTTCGTACTTTGACGTTTAAATCCACGCACTTAGTTCAAACAACATTAATATTAACCCTTTTTAAATGTTCGATTTCGAGGTAATATAATGAGCCGCTAATAATTTAATAACCACCACTACTTCGCGGAAAAGACGGGCGCTTGCTCATTTGAAGTCTGTTTCCTTTTCTACACTGACCGGAACAGTAGCAGTAGTCCCTATCACGAAAGATCCAACCGGAAAAATTAAAAAGCTAAATTCAATAAGTTTAAGCCATCGACAAGTGGGTTCTTGTAGGCTGGGACGACCGCTGTGGCTTCGAGATAATTATTTTTCAACATCCGAAGCTACCTGCCACCATCAAGGGTGCATCTCCACCCAAACCATCCACAACAGGTTGCATGAGTATGGCCGCGCGCATGACAACCAGCCATTTCAATTCCGTTAAGCGCTTAACATAGGGCTGCTTGGTGTCGTCGCTGGACCAACGAATAGCCTAGGACAGAAAAACCTTGCTTATGGTTATACACAAATAATGGATGTAGCGACTACCGGAACAACGCCACTTGGCAGTCCATATCTCAGCATTTCGTAGAGGCATCTTGTTCAGACAGCGGACAGCCATGGTGCATATTGTCGGTAGTTTGACAGTGAGGCGGTATGTTTCAACCATGTTGTTTGGGCTGTAGTTCGGCCACTCATGCAGGTTATTCTAGCAGGACAACGCCTGGCCTCACGTCGCACGGCGAACTCTCAACAGCGTTGAAGAAATCGACAAGCTTTCCTAGCTGGCAGCCTCACCTGATCATTATCCCATGGAACACGCGTGGGTCCTTATCGGGCATAAGTTACCACCGGAAGCGTGCTACAGTGGGCGCAGGTTAACAAGAAGTTGCGAAAGTAGCGATTATTGGTCTCATCGAGAGTAAGCCTCGACATTTAGCTGCCACTTGATCACGTTAATTACTGAATAAATAATTTTCTTTTGCATAAATTTGTTTGTCTTTTTAATTCTGTGTCTTTCACCTCTTTGGTTCCGTGATTTTGACATGCCACGCACATTATCTTCATAGTGTTGCAATATCTCTTTTAATAAATGTAAATTCATAAAACAATCATTCGATACTTTGTTTTTTGGTCCGCTTTTCGAATCTAACAAACAAATGCACAACAGTAAGACCTTGTGCATCATAAACAGACTTGGTTAAAACGAGTTTGTTCTTATCAATATTCCTAGCAAGATTTTAAAATGCAAGTATGAAATTGCAGCAGAAGTACAAAGACAATGTCACAGGGAGTTCAGGCAGATCCACCTTACAATTAATAAGATAAAAGATAAGTTTTAAACGAATGGATGTTCATAGAACATAGGTTCTCTGGAACCGCAACTCAGCAAGAATGTGCCACAACACCCAATGTTTTTCGAAGTTTTTTAATCAATAGCCCACCGTTATCAGTAGTGTATTGAACAGAACGGTAATAATTTTGAACATCTGCGGTAGGAGGTAAAATTGTACATTTTATGCAGATACTTTAGCGATTTAAATATGAATTATATGCGAATAAAAACTGAAGTTATAATCATTCAAATTGTGGATACATTTTTGTGACAACCTGTGCAGCGAAGATAATTCACCACATTGAAGAGGTGATTCAATTATTACTGTAAAGTTGTTTAAGTGCATAAAAATAAGAATTTGTAAGGCCGTTGATGAATAGTGGGTACACAGCTAGAAGTAGAAGATATCTAAAATTAGGTTTTTAAAACGATTTATTGATTTACATCCAACCAGGTTTGAAATGACTCATATCGCCTGCCTGGGAAAATGCAATAAAAAGGAGGAAGGGATTTTATTAAGATGTTACACTTAGATCAGTCAGGGAGTGAATATCTGACACTCTCCAAACGCAAATAAACAGATGTTTTCTTCAAAAGCATATCAAGCCAAATTAAAAACCTGTTCAACTATTATAACCCTGTCAGATAACACTTTAATATTAATTTTGAACTGAAATCCTGCCAAGCAATTTATTATATGATTTAGCAGAAATTTTAATGCGCCTAGCAACCGATGGGAAACTAATAAAAATAGCATAACTTATAGCAAATGAAATGAGGACGTCCATTATAACAAACAAAGTATATCTTAATTACAGTTGAATTACAAGTAGAAAATAAATAATAATAAACTTTTAGAATATTGCAGGGAATAATATATATTTTTTATATATATTTATCTTAACGGGCAGATAAATGTTGATTTGATATATTTATTTGTTTATTTTATTAATGGCTGAAATCTGTAAATTTATAAAGAATGTTATTTATTAACTCCAAAAGAGATAGAGTTATATATATTTTTGAAAGGAAGTAAGTTTTGATTAAATAAAAGCATTATTTTACTTGTAATTGGGGGATAATTAATGATATAGGATGATTTGTTAATTATATCATCATACCCTGTATTTAAGTTAATGCATATGTAAAATAATGAATTGAAGTGCTAGTCTAGGAGAGGAAAGGGGACGGTGTTATTGATATAAAAATATTGATACATCTTGGGAAGATCTAAGATTTTATGTTTTTTAATAATCTAAAAGTCCAAATTCTTCCATAGTCCCCCAATACACATGTATACACACACTGTAGCCTCAGAATCTCATCCTGGAGATAAATTGTCTGAATTCAACTCTACATAAAAATCCAGTCAAATATTTCATTAGAAAATAATCTAAAATACAAATACAGGGTGTCTAAAAAAATGTGTAGACAATTTATTATTCACGCATGACAGGCATGGTGATTTTCGAAAATTCGACAATCGAGAATTATTGTCATCATAAAAAATAACATTCAATACAGTTATCAATTAATTATCATAATCCACAATCGCTTATAACACAAAAGAAGCTGAAAAGAGTAATGGCAAAACTTAACTATTATTCCCTTAGCTAAAATATTTCCAAAATTCCAACATAGGAGAGAATGTAATATTTTCTCTCTAATCTTTTAGGTAGTATTTCTTATGAAATCTACCTAAAATTGACCGGAGGGTTATTTGAGATTGATTTCAGTTAACAAAAGGTCTGATTTATTTCAAGTAGAAATATGTGGGAAATATTAGAACATACGAAATATATATACAGTCGAACCTCGTTAACACGAAATCGCTTAACACGAAATAATTTTCAGGTCCCGTCAGATGAGTCTGAAAATCAGTGTTAATTAATTCGTTTAACACGAAATAGAATTTCAGAAAATCCCGCTTCAGGCGAATTTTTTTTTTCACTTCGAAGTCAAAACATGATTCCTTATGCAATGTTTTCGATATTTCAAACTTAAATGTCACATACTCTTATTAAAAGTGGAATTTTCTAATGGTTTAAAAACGATTTAAAGTGAAAAAGGGTTTCAGATAATTCTGAAATACTGAATTCCTGAATAATCCCTGCTTTTCTTTGATCTCTGATATGCGCAATTGCTCCCACATTAACCATATGAGCAATAGATTAGCCACAATGAAAGTTTGGGGAAGGAATTTCTTTTTTTGAAAGTGATTGTTCCATTACTCGGTTGACTGTATTGACAGTAACATAAACTATAAACCGGGGGTCTGAATTCTCCTATCTGTGAGTGAAACAAGTGATTATATCTACTTCACTACCTAACATAATGGAAACGCTGTTCACAGTTGCTCTGTAGAATTCTGTGAAAGATGAGTCGAAAACAGCAAGCAGTATCTTAAGAAACCAAGCAAAAAAGTTAAACGAAGTTAGCGATAAAGTGCTGAAAAAATCACAACATGCGGCGAAGTATGGGATACCTACAATTCTTCTACAATTTTAAAGAATCGCGAAAAGATTGAAGCTGTTTATTCTGTGAGTTAATTCAAACCAGTAAGAAAACGAATGTACAGAAGAAAGAATGAATAAATTGAAATTGCTCTCTTGCGGTGGATAAAAGAGGCAATAAGCCAGAACATTGTTTTCACTTTTGCAGTTTTGCGAGATGAAGCAGAGGCTTTTGCTGATGCTCTCGGTGAGAGCGATTTCATATTTTCTAACGGAAGATTTAAATAGTGTCTGCAGAAAGATATGTAGCCAAAATCGGTAAATTCTTTCTTAGACATTGTTTTTTCCAAGTACATTTGCATAGATGAAGATGTGCTGACTTCGGATGTGACAACAGAGGAAGAAATAATTGCTGAAAAATAAAGATAACAACATTGAAGTGTCAGACGAGGAAGAAGAAATTGACACAGAACGGAAAAGTTTAGTGTCAATAAATGAATCTACCGCAGCATTGAAAACTGTACAACGTTTCCTTATGGATCAAGAGGATCCTTCCCGAGCTTTGGACAAAATAGATTAGGTCCATACTTTCCTAAAAAAGTACTCTACAAAAATTGAAGCCAAAGTCAATAACGGACTATTTAAAAATATGATTAGCATGTAAATAAAATTATTTGCCTAAAAAACGATAATTAATTTGTTAATGAAATTTACTATTTCTTATTAATTTATGATTTTTTGAGCAGGGATATATTTGTAGGTTAATTTATTTAGTTTTTATATATAACATAGATGGCGCCACTATTATGACGGTTAACACGAAAAAAATTCCCAGTCCCTTCAATTTCGTGTTAACGAGGTTCGACTGTATATATATTTGTAGTATTTCAGTTTGAACACTTCATCTCCTTTATGACGTAAATGATTATAAAATTAACTGACACTCTAGTGTACTATTATTATCCATGATTTAAATGCACGAGATATAAATATTTTGGATCGCGAGATCAAGATTTGAACATCATCAAAATTGAAACTAGTCGTTGGGGGCCACCGTAATACTTACCCATCATGGATATGCATAATGTAAAATATTAAAATAAAAATGTGTAAATTATTTATAAAGTGCATTGCAATTCCAATAAAATCGTGGCTTGATGACGTCACAAACTTTAAAGGCTCGATTACTGAATTGCTTGAAAGAAACATCCTTGTAACTCCAAAAATAATAATCCTATTAACTAGCGGTTTATTGCATCTGATTAAGCGTCAAATTTCCAATTAAAATATATCTTTGAAGTGAAATTTGGGTGAAATACAGGGTCATGAAAAATCGAAGAGTGTGGAAAATAGGATTCCAAATATCTCGGCAACTAATTATCCGATCGACTTCATGCTTTATGTAAAATTTATGTTTTTTTATTGTCTTTTATATTAATTTCTTAAAATAAACAATTTCGAAAATTTTTATATACCTTTCATCAAAACGAATATTTCGAGAGTCCGAAAAAAATAGTTCCGGTTAATCGAGGTTATTGAAATGAAATAGGCTTCTTCCCATTATTACATACTAAGTACATACAAAATTGCAAGTCTCTATCTCAATTTTTTCGGGAGATAGAGCGTTTACAGACACACAGACGCACACACAGACACACACACAGACAGACACACAGACACACAGACGGACGGCAAAAATTTTTTTCTAAAAATATGTTTTTCGGAATCTCCAATGTCTGAAACGTGTAAATCCGTCAAAAAAAAAAAAAATTCGATTTTCAAAACGATTACAAGACTTACCCTATACTACGTATGATGGGTAAGTAAAAGAGCCGGTCTTCTAATTTTTGTTGTGAAGCAAGCATATAAAATGAATAATAGCCGGTAAAGGCGCTGTTAGGCCTAGTTGAATTATTGTAAATTAAATATATTGTATAGGTTTGACCAGAAGTGTATTAGCTAAAAAGAAATTGCACGTAAAGTATTGTAGAATTATATTTCTCGAACTGTATTAAAGTTCATATTTTGTTGTTTATTTGTTCATATAATTCCAGTAAAGTAACTATTTACATATCTTTAACTTACATATATATATATATATATGTATATTTTCTACCCTTTCATAAAAATGGACTTAGAAAAGCAAAGCATTTTTTATTACCTTAAAGTACCTTTGAAAAAATAAAATAATGAGACAGTATAATGGACTTCTTGAAACTTCAAATAATGTTTTTTATTGCACTGCAAATGCTGCTATGAAGAACAGTGGAAGAGACGAGGCCTATTTTCGAATTTATTAATGTCACAAACAATGTTTTTTTTTTTCAATTGAAGTACTTTGTATTCTTTTCAAACAAAAGTGTGCTACATGTGGGGATGCTTAAGATAGTAATTGAATTGCTTAATTTACGCTAAGAATCAGTTTAGCGATTCAAAATAAAAAATGAACCTATTTGTAGACATTTACTGAAGTTTCATTTCCCCTGTCCATATCTCCTTGAAAAAATAGTTTGACATTATTGTAGAGTAGTTTGTGCATCCATATGGAAAGGTTATTTGAGTATTATTTATTAACTCATTTATGTAACATGGGATCAAAAAGAAATGATTTAAAAATAAAAATACGTACATTATAATTATAATAATTGAAATATAAATAAGTACATCTTCTCATGACAGAAAAGAAATAAATGAAATACATTTAAAAATTAATTTACAAATGAAAGACAATCAATAATAATAATAAAATACTATTTTAAAAACAAGAACTGGTTTTTATTTGCGTCATTTCAAAGTAATAATTGCGTAAATCATCACTACCAACATCTTGAATGAATGAAGACATGCTATATAAATTATAAATCTTTGATAAATATAGACAAGTAGAACTAACTGCTCATGACATAAAATAAAAATTAATCATAATATAGTAATATTTTATAAGCAAGACATGTTTTTGCTTTGTTGGAGTATCATAGTTAAGATTTTTTTCCAACAGAGCGAAAATATGACGGGACCAGGATTCGAACCTGGGTACCAAAGTACCCAGGTTCGAGTCCTGGTCCCGTCATATTTTTGCTCTGTTGGAAAAAATCTCAACCATGATACTCCAACCATTCAATATAATTTACCTAGTTGAATATATTCCTCTGTTCATTATATGTAATTATAATCTTAAAGACACTGCAAGACACAAGGCTCATTAAGAGCAGACTTCAGAAATGAAACATTTTTTTTTAATATCGAATGAATCTTTAAAAATGATTTGCTACACATTTCACAAACATTAGAACATTTAAATTAAAATTTCACTCATACAAAACTTTCACTCCACACACTATAAACAAAAGGCTTTCTTTTGACTTCAACATGATAGATAAAATTAAACGTTTTTAAATTCTTTCAAAGAAGTCTTACATCTTACAATAGATGGTGAATATTTACAATAGATATTTAAAATAAACCTTTGTTAGAACCTCACAAAAAAAAATAATTATCTTTATTAAGATAATGCAGGTGAATATTTAAATGTGATTTTAAAGAAAAACTTTTGTTACACTTGACAAGTGAAAAGTGTCTCTTTGGTATGAACCTGATTATTAATATCTAAATAAGACTTAATACGATTTAGTATGAATATGCCTGTGGACATATAAATTAGATTTTTGAGAAAACCCTTGGTTACAAACCTCACAAGATTAAAAAAAAAAAACTTTTCTTGCACATTTAACAAGAGAAAGATTACTCTTTAATATGCACACATAGGTGAATATTCATATGGGATTTTAAAATAAATCCTTTGTTACACATTTCGCAACAGAAAAGTTTCTATTCAGCATGAGATCGCAAATGGTTATTCAAGGAAGTTTTCTGAGAAAATCCTTTGTTACACACTTCACAAGTGAAAGGTTTCTCTTTAGTATGAATGCGCTGATGTTGAGTTAAAGTAAATTTTTTCGAAAATCCTTTATTACACACGTCACAAGAAAAAGGTCTTTCATTTGTATGAATACGTCGGTGGACATTTAAAACAGATTTTCGAGAAAATCTTCTGCTACACATTTCACAAGAGAAAGGCGTCTCGTTAGTATGAATGCGCCGATGATCATTTAAAGCAGATTTACGAGAATAACTTTGGTTACATACCTCACAAGAGAAAGGTTTCTCATTTGTATGAATACGCCGGTGAACATTTAAATCAGCTTTTCGAGAAAAACCTTTGTCACACACCTCACAAGAGAAAGGCTTTTCTTTAGTATGAACACGCAGGTGGACATTTAAATCGGATTGAACAGAAAATCCTTTGTTACACACATCACAAGAAAAAAGTTTCTCATTGGTATGAATGCGTTGGTGGATATTTAAATAAGCTTTTTGGGAAAAGGTTTTGTTACACACCTCACAAGAAAAAGTTTTCCCTTTAGTATGTATACGCCGGTGGACATTTAATACACGTTGTCGTAAAAATCCTTTGTTACACACCTCACAAGTGAAGGTCTTCTCCATGTGAATAGGAATATTTCTATTTAATACAGATTAATAAGAAAATTTTGTATTTGCACTGCACATCTAAAACGTGAGAAGTTTTTCTTTATGGTGGTTCAATATGGTAATTTAAATTAGATTTCTCAGTGAAACTATAAGTGTGCAAAACTAAAGTAAAGTTTTAGAAAAAAAATCAATTCACACTTCACAATGCAGGATACTTTTTTATAACACAATTATGATTCGCCTTCTTACAATAAAATGAAGATAATTTGTTAATGTGAAATATAGACGAATTTTTACAGTATAAACCCAGGAATGAACAGTATTATTTTAAGAAGATTTTTGTTTTAATATTCTTTATACGTGTATATTTAAATCATTTTCCTTCCCAGGAGAAATGTAGCAACTGTTAATAAATTGATACTTTTAATGTAATGAGTATATATTAGACATTCAAAAACTTTGAAAGCAGAACTTCTGTATAAAGTATTGATAATATAGAAAAGCTAAAAATACAAGCAATATTAATTTTTTATGAAATTTCTTAAACTCTTCATTGAAGCATAAAAAATTAATCTTTTATTTAAAATGACGAATATACTGCCTATATCCTACCAAAAATTAGAAGTTCTCAGTACCAAATTACTTTCCAACAACCTGACAGCCTTATAAAAATGGTTGTCTAAATTCAATCTAGAAATTTGCATGTATACATGAAGAAATTTATACTATTTTTCACTTTTTAAGGAATTTAAAAAATCAGTTCTTTCATCGCACAATTGCTGAAATGGAAAAAATCAATAATCTTTAGGCACGAATTATCTTCAAAAGTGAAGTCACTGTACGTTCGAAATAAACTTCAGGAAAATCTGCACCTGAAATATAAATAAAAACATATGCATATCAAATATATATTTTTTAAATTTTCTATCAAGTGTTTATATATTTTCATAAGCTGTTTTACATAACGAATACCTTACAATGTCATTAATAAATTTAATTTAATCACTAATTACATAACTAATTTCTGGTACATCTTTTTTTATTGCTAAAATTTAAATACATTATATACACAAATAATTTTTTTTCAAAATTGCTAGAGTAAAAATAAACAAAAATTAAATCATTACTTTTTACAAGTCTTTTCCCATTTCTTACATACAAAAATTAGAAATATGCAAAACACATGATTTGTTGCACGAGTATTATAAGTAAGTGATCTACATATTAGAATGCAAAGTGCAATTTTTGGCTATTCAAAGAAAAGTTAGGTTGATTTAGGTTTATGTCTATCAGTAACAAAACATAAACTCAAAAATCCCACAACTATGGGGAGCATAAGTGGTTAAGGAGTGCAATGTGAAAATGCTTGAAAAGGTGGTAATTGAAGAAATTGAGAGTTTCAGTTTTTATTACTAAACATTTTTTCAAAACAGATTTTCTGTGTTAGGATTATTTAATTTATACAGATTTGTAAAGAAGGTAGAATATATTTACAGGGCTACCACTGGCTAATGTCATCAAAAATAGTTGCTTTAATAGCATACGATACAAAAAATAATAGCCAAAATAGTTCATGTTAACATAAAAAGGCTGGGTGGAAATATTTATTTGTCATAAAGATAATAAATAAAACTTTCAGGATAATACAGAGGATTTAAAATGGGAGAATTAAACTTTGTGCCGTTATATTAAAAATAAATGAAGAATGTAAAAAAATAGCACAAATAAAATACATATGAAATGGCAAACAGCTGTTTCGGAGTTTCTAAAGCTCCATCATCAGTGCTAATGTTAAAAAGATTAAGAACAGATGTAAATGTTTAGATCATGTATGCTAGTGTCTCCGCTTGTGGACAAGATGGAATGGCGATGAATGTTGAAATGACTCACCCCTTTTTTTTCTCCGTGCTTAGGCTTGTCTAGACTGGTGGAATGCTTCTTATTGGTCTCCTCCATCACATGGGATTCCTGATTATGCTGTTGCTTTTTCAACATTCATCACCATTCCACTTTGGCCACAAGCGGAGGTTCTGGCATACAGGCTGTAAACATTTACATCTGATTTTAATCTTTTAAACTTTGGCACTGATGGTGGAGTTTTAGAGGCTATGAAACAGCTGTTTGCCATTTTTTTATGTATTTTATTTGTACTATTTTTTACGTTGTTCATTATTTTTTAATAATACACAGCATATTCAACAGTTTATACAACCATATATATTTGCCATTTTCTTGTATTTTTTTTAAATAAAATCATACATTATTTATTTTTAAGAAAAAGGAGAAGTATTCTAAAATAATATCTGACATAGCTATTCAGAATGCAGTTGAGTTTCTAAATCCAAACTAAACTAAATATATCCTTTTACTAGGGTGCTGACATGAGATTTTCAAACAAAAATGAAGAGCATTTTGATTTCATGTTATTAGCCTACAACATTAATTACACATTACAGCGTTTCCTAACCTTCGCAGTCACCTTCGTGTCAATTTGATCCCATATGGACATTTTACAGTTTTTAAAATTTAGAATGGGTATGGTAAAATAATTTTTTAGGAATTCTCCTATAAAGGTCTCTTTTATAATTTTGTCTACTTAGTAAGTTTTGCACAGTTAATTTTTTTTTGTTTATTTGTAGAAATTGTGAATGGCGTCACATTGGCACCATCTTAGGCAAAAACGGAGTAAATGAACGCTTTCTATCATTTATCGTGTTTCAAGAGAAAGAAAGAAAATGTTTGCCATCCTACCAAATGTAATTCACTTTTTGGCACAGAGTGCTTCCATGCAAATGAGTGTAGGTGCCTCCCTCATTTCGTTATTTCCTGTTCTTGTGTTTGGTTGTGTGTAAATTTCGCTATTTAATGAAATGAATCATCACGATTTGTCGATCAAGGAGGCACACATGCTTTGTCATCTGATGAAGATTCTGACGAATCAGTGGAATTTGGTGGTGAATGTGAATTTTCATATAGTGATGCAGAGCCTGAAATTATAGATGAATTATCTGATTCTGAATGTATTAATGTAAGAATTGAAAGTGAAGATGAAGATCGTAATGTTATGTAGCCGGAAGGTCAGGGAAATACATTCAATGTGTTTCAAAGACTCGTACTCATAACATTGTTAGAAATGCTAACAGGCCAATGGCATTAGCTAAGAATGCCAAGACAAATATAGATGTATTTTCTCTTTTCATCAATGATGAAATGATCAATATCATTGTCACATTCTCTAACCAAAGGAGTCGAAATAAAGTACAAGATTGGAATGAAACTCATCCAGATGGTACACGTCATACATGGACAGAAACCAATGGAGTGGAAATTCATGATTTCCTTGGTTTGCTGATCCTAATGAGGCGATACGCCGCTGAAGTGTGACGTTTCAACATGGCGCTGGGCATAAACAGATAGAAGAGCCCATTGAAATAACATGGACGTAAAAAATAAAATCTTCTAGGAATAACAATTTTCATATTTAAGAACTTTCAGGCACTGTTCTGCAAAGTTTGAGGTACGCTTTCTATTATGAATTCACGAAACTTCCGATTCTGTGCTTTAAATTTGAATAATTTATTAAAAACTCATTGGCCGGTTAGACAAACATGGCGGTTGTTTACATCGTCTGAGTCGGCGATGTTTACATTCATATCTGTCAAGATATATTTATCTCTCCTTACTTATAAGTAATTTGATGTTTTAGTTATAAGTAAAGAGAAAATCATATTAAATAAAAAATTATTAGATTATTTTTAATAATTTATATATTATAATACTTTATATTTAATATATTAAAATTTAGTATTTTAATTTAATATATTATATTATTAATTTAATTCATTATGATATTATTTATATATATATTAATTATTTATTAAATATATACTAATTATAATTATAAATATTTTATTATTATTAATATTAATTATACTTTTTAATATTAAATAATTATTTTAAAATATTAAATATAATTGTTAAATAACTAATATTTTAGTTCATATTATTATATTATAATTAATTTTAATTAATAATAATTAAATTGCGTTACTATGATAATTTAAATTTATAACTTGTAATATTATTATTTTTTATGCTATTAATTTATATTAAATATAAATATATTAATATAATTATAAGTATTGATAATAATATAATATAAAATTATAATATAATCTATAATCTATAATATAATAATAATAATTTAAACAAATTAAATATATATTACATTAAACTAATATTATGAATAATTAATACTAATAATAAATAATTATTTATAATTTTAAATGATTAAAAAATATAACTGATTTTAATAAATTATATAAAATAATTATTAATAATTTTAATTAATAATTATTTAATTATAGATATATAATTAAATAATAATTAGTTAATAATATAATTAATTACTATAATTAAATTAATAATTAGTTAATTATATATTTATTATATGTTATTTAATTATAATAATTATTTAATTATATAATAATTATTTAAGTATATATATAATTAAATAATTATTAATTAATATTATTAATAATTAATTTTATACTATTTATCAGTTGTATTTATTAATCATTTAAAATGATAAATAATTATTTATTATTAGTATTAATGATTCATAATATTAATTTAATGTAATATATAATTAATTTAATATGTTTAAATTGATTTAATATTTAATTTAAAATAGTATATCATTTCAGTATTATAATTTAATATATTATATTTTATGTTTATTTATATTATTATAATATATATATATATAATTTATATACTTAATATATTATTTAATATATAATTTACATACTTTATTTAAATATTATTTATAATTTATGTATTATAATAATTTATAAATTATAAAATATCTTTAATATTTTTTTTAAATATAAAATTATTAATTAAAATTAATAAAAGTTTTATTTATAAGTAGAGAGAGACAGAGATATCTTGACAGACATAAATAAGTAAATATCACCAATTCAGTAGATGTAAACAACCGTGATGTTTGTTTATCCAGAGTTAAGCTAATGAGTTTTTAATAAACCGATCAAATTTAAATCACAAAATCAGAAGTTTGGGGAATTCATAATGAAAAGCGTACCTTAAACTTTGCAGAACAGTGCCTGAAAGTTCTTAAATATGAAAATTATTATTCCTAGACGATTTTATATTTTAAGTGCATGTTATTTCAATGGGCACTGCAGTCTGTTTATGCCCAGCGCCATATTGATGACGTCACGACTTCAGCGGCGTATACCATGATTCACATGACAAAATTCGTGATTCATGGAGAAGAAATCTAGAAGCCACATGCCCTATATATGCAGCTACTATGGCCCGGGATCTATACGCAACTCTTCTTTCCATCATTCAATTTGATTATATGAATTCTAGAGATAAACTTGCTCCGTTTCAAGATGTGATAGATATATTTGCAAAGAACTGTAAAAATATGTATGAAGCATCACCATTCGGTACAGTTGATGAGGAATTGGTGAAATTCTGAAGCAGATACCACTTTAAAGTATACATGCCTAACAAACCTGGCAAATACGGTATCAAAGTCTGGATGCCTTGTGATGCTACAACATTCTACAGCTGTAACCTGCAAGTTTATTTAGGCCGAACTGGTGATCAGCCTAAAGTGAATCAAGGACCCCGTGTTGTAAAAGAACTTGTAAATTATTGGAAAAATTGTGGTCGCAGTGTTACTACAGATAACTTATTCATGGATGTATCTTTGGTCAAAGACCTTTTAGCAAGTCAAGTGTAAAAAGATCTTCGGAAGTGTCTGGTCAATGTAAAATAGAGATCAATTTGAAACTGACATTAGTCTCATATGTACAAAAAAAAATTAGAAAAGTCCTTCTCCTTTCATCATGAACACAGCACTGCTGATGAAAGTGAAATAATTAAGCCAGAAATAATTATAAATTACAACAGAACCAAAAGTAGCATTCTAGATAAACTTGTTTGGGAATATACAGATTCAAGTCAAAAAATTAGAATAGAAAAAAGGAATTGTGAAAAAGGTTTGTTATGTATCACTTATACAAAAAGTAATACAGGATAAAACTTAATATTGTAAGAATCTACATAGTTTGTAGAATCTTTTAGCCTAAAAATTAAAGGAAATAATACAAAAATTAAAATAATTATTCACTCTTGGAAGAAATCAAAATATTAGAATAACCATTTACTTAGTTCAAAATATTGGAATAATGCATTGTAATGTTAAAAAAAAAAGGAAAACTAGTTATTCTTTAATATTTTGTAGCATCACATTTACATTTTATAACAGCACAAACTTGCTTTGCCAAGCTAGCTACAAGTGGTTCATAATGTTTTCTGCTCAGACATGACCATGTTGACTTTATGCTGGAAAGAAGCTCAACTTTGTTTTTTGGCACAATATCTTGTAGTCTTTTTTTCATTATTCCCCACAAATTCTCTTTTGGATTTCAATCTGGTGAAAACTGGCCAGGGAAGTACATTAATTTGGTGTTGGCTAAGTCAGTTCTTGGTGGACACTAACCTGTGTGAAAGTGCTAAATTATGTTGGAAAATAAAATCATCACCACACAGATCTTCTGATTGTCATCAGAAGATCAAGGATTTCTTCATATACACTGCTCAAAACAATTAAAGGATATTTGAAGTTTTATATAAAATAAAGGTATAAACGAAATTTTTATTGCCGAAAATAGAAGAAGAGAATCACAAATGCAAATTTTTCTGGTTTTCAAACTGTGAAGTATGCAAATTTTGAGTTCGACGTTTCAGCGGCAGCGAATGAAATTTGACTTTCAACTGGATAAAAGAGAATGAAGACAAGGATGATCGGCATTCAGTGATTGCTTTGTTTCGATGAGTACGATGTCTCAGCGAAGTCATTTGACAGATTCAGAAGCTTGGAGAATTGTTGGTAGGTTAGAAGGGGGCCAAACTCAAGCCGAAGTAGCGCAAGCCATTGGAGTGTCACAAAGTGTCATTTCCAGGATCTGGAACCGTTTTTTGGAGAGTGGATGTGCAGGCCGAAGACCAGGGCAAGGTCGTAGACGGGCAACAACGCCCAATGAAGATCGGTATTTAGCGTTAACAGCTCGGAGACACCGAAACATGAACGCTACTCTTCTCCAACAACACCTTCGCTCGGCTACAGGCACCACGATTTCAACTCAGACTGTCCGAAACCGGCTCCATGCTGTAGGTCTGTATGCTCGCCGACCCATGGTATGTGTTAGATTAACTTCAAGGCATCGTCGCGACCGTAGGGAGTGGGCAACCGAGCATGTCAACTGGAGGAGAAATGAATGGAGCAATATTCTGTTTTCTGACGAGTCCCGTTTTTCTGTGCATCCGGATAATAGGCGTATTTTCATCTGGAGGGACCGTGGCAGTAGGAATAATCCTGCGTTCGTGCACGAAAGTGTCAGATTTGGCGGTGGAGGAGTGTTGGTGTATGGTGGCATCTCCATTGACGGGCGCACTGACCTCTACATCATTCGAGATGGATCTCTGACTGGTCGCCGATATAGGGATGAGATCCTCAGACCTATTGTAGTCCCTTCCGCTGCAGCAATCGGAGATAACTTCATTTTAATGGACGATAACTGCAGGCCACATCGTGCAAACCTGGTGGAAAATTTCCTTTTCGAGGAAGGAATCGTTCGAATGGAATGGCTAGCGTGTTCTCCAGACATGAATCCAATCGAGCACGTTTGGGACGCTCTAGGAAGACGAGTTTCTGGCCGCCAACAACCCCCACAAACTCTCCAAGAACTGGAAAGAGCTCTTCTGGAAGAGTGGGGCAGAATACCCCAACTCGTCATTAATAGCCTCATTGAGTCCATGCCTCAAAGGTGTTCAACGTTGCTGGCCGCCCGTGGAAACCATACCCCCTACTGAAAATGATTTTCTTTGAAGAAAACACCTTTTCTTATTCTTTTTTTCTCATATGCACAAATTGTGTTTTTTTCCTTTTGTACACAAATGCGCAATAAAATGCATTTTTTTCTGCCAAACATGTGTAATTTATTCTCATATAACCTACTATGTCTGTCGACCATGTATCAATCAGCTAAAAAGTTTCCCAGATACAAAATCCACCTAAAACTGCAATATCCTTTAATTGTTTTGAGCAGTGTATATCAGAATTAACTCTTTAGTTAACGATACATAGCCTTCCAGGACCATCTGAAGCCATTACATTGACTGCAAATTTCACTGATTGTTTCATGCAGTCCTTCTGATATGCTTGTTGCTTCATTCGCTATACATGAACACCTTGATCACCATATGTTATGCAAAACACATTCTCATTACTAGACAATATATTTTTTCAATCATCCAGACCCCATAAAAGCCTTTTTTTGAAACACTTCACTCTCTTCCTTTTCTGTTTAATAGTCATGAGGGGCTTTATCTTTGGTACATGAGATTGAAATCCAAATTTATGGAGATGTTTTAGTGTTGTAGATTTAATCAACACCGTGTTGATGGACCCATGTCACACCAACACTTTAGATGCAAATATCTTACACTTCTAAAATGTTTATTTAGCCATACTCTTTAACTTCTATCATCTCACTGAGAAGTTTTTGGCTTTTGGCTGCTATTCAGACGCTTGTTTTCAAAATGTCCATCATTAAAATACTGCTTTATTGCTCTACTAACACTTGATTGAGAACATTTTAAGTAAATTTTTGAATTTTTATCATACAGATATGGAAATTAGATACTTTAAGAGATTCTAAAACTTTCAGTCCATGTTACTTGAAATTTGGTGTATGGGCATAAATTTCAAAGTAAATTAAAAATATTTTTTTCCAATTAGAGTGTAGTCTTTGAAAGATGCCATTGATTGAACATTTCAAAAGGAAGTCCTGAATTTTTTTATTTTATGAAAAAACTATATATTTGAATATTAATGAGTGTGTAGGTGTTCATTTTTATACAAAAGATAAAATTGATTTTTGAGATATAATTGTAGAGTGCTTTTTCATAATTGTTTTGAAATATGGATTAATTTTCTCTTCCTTCTACTCGGTTTGGAGTTGATTTTAAGCAAAATTTTCAGTTTGGTACAGTTTTGAGTGGACTTTAAACAGAATATTCAAGTTCAGGTCGGATACACAACCTGATCCGCAAATAATTCTAATTCCATGTCCTCAATTTCGAGTGTAGATTGAATCTTTTGACAAAATCTAAAAGTAGCAAAATAGTGACTACTTTTAAAAGTACAGTACAGCCTCGATTATCCACGCAATTGGGTGGCAAGGGCAGCGCGGATAACAAAAATCGCGGATAAACCGAAAAATAGAGTGCAAACACGAAAAATAAAATTTTCAACATAAAACTGTGTTTTATTGTACATACATGTGTACAGTACTGCAAAAACATTCGTTCTACGTCTAAATCACTAAAATAAAGAAGAGCAAACAAAAAAAAATATGCAACATACCGTACAAAAATTGTTGAGTTACATCTTTCTAAAATAATCAGTCACTTGTGTTTGCTTCTTGCTTTGGAAACACCTTTTCTTTATTCTAAATTGTATTTTCCTTAACATGAGTTTTTCTGCCAGCTGTGCCTCGTCGTCTTGTTCCTCTAAATATTGAAGCAACCCGACTACGTGCTCCAAAGCAGTTTCATGTGTCATCTGCACAGGTGCATCGTTTTCTTCACTTTCACTTTCGGCCGTATTCTCCCATTCCACCGAAGTGGAACGAAACCGGAATTCAGTTCATCCGAAATCAGGCCTGGATTCCGGTTCGGTGGGAAAGAGCGATTCTCCCCTAGTCCGATTCCAGATTTGGAATCATCGATATTTCTTCCCCAACATTCCAAAGGAAGTGACGTTTAAAATTCATAAGAAGTGTGAAAAACCAATCAGAATGAACGTAAACATACGCAACTGTTTATTTATTTTTTCATTAACTAGTGAAGATGTTCATAGTTACTATGACTTAATGAAAATAACATTTATTTAATAAATTTGAGTAAAGGAATGAATACCTAAAGGAAAATAAAATGTTTTTCAATACTGCAGGGGATATTTCTGAAAAAGATTAAAAGGGGGAGGGGGGAATGTCCGTTTTTCTTTCTTTTTTTTTTTTCTTGGTGTATTTATTCTTACGTTAAATATGAAATATTTAAATCGGATGATTAATCAAACACCTAATCTAATTTCTTATTATTGAACTGTTTATATCTGAGTTTTAAAGGCATAATTATTATATATTCATTTGTTATCATTTTTATTAATTTTGTACTTCGATCAACAAATAATTCATGATATTGGATCCAAAATTTAAACTTAAATTTGAACCAGTATATTTCACGATTTATGGAGAACATATTACAAATAAATAATAAATTATATTAAATAGAGTGAATTTCTCAATGCAGTTTTTGAATCTTTACATAAGTTTAATTTATTTTTCTATTTTATAATTTATCTAAAGAATAAATTTATACTGATAGTATATATATATATTATTAGTGTAAATTTACTCACTAGCTATATTATTTACTTTACAAATGCCTCAGTTAAAAATAGCTACTTATATATTTATTATACAAGTTTGTGGATTTATGTTAATACTATTTAGCTAAATCATTATTTTATCTTGCCACTTTAAAACTTCTTGCTAATTATGCTACTGCACGGGGACTCACAATTTAAGCCATTTTCACAACCCCACATATTACCCAAGCTCAGTAACCCTCCCCCCCCCCCCCCTCCTCCCACCCTATAAAAAAAAAAAAACAGAATCCTGCGTACTCTACTGTACTATTGACATACTTTTGTACGTAGCCTTAGAATATTTGTGTATGTCATTTTGATGTACACTTCTTATTGAAATAACACGCAGATGCAGATAATGCTAGCATTCTAGTATTAAGTACATTTTGTGTTATATTAAAATTGTTCCTATTCTAGTTTACATGTATTCTTCATTTTTTTTAAAGTATAGTTTTTCAAATAGTTATTCCACATTTTATTCTTGTTAATGCAATTTTAATTATCTTTAATATAGTGGCGCAGGAAGGATCTTCAAATAAGAAGGGTTATTGAATCATTATTGATTATAAAATGAATAAATCCATTTTTTACAGATTAATAAAATATTTTGAGTATGAATGTGTAAAAAATTATATAATGAAAAGCACAAGTAGTGAAAATAAATTTTATTGAGCAGTTTTAAGAAGTTTTTAAGTTCTTGAAGAAGATGCATTCTAAAATATCTTTAGCGGTTTATGTTTTTTATGTTGACTTTTACACATCATGCATCACTTTAATACAATGTTTAGCTTGCATCTTATCAATTTTTAGGTGCTCCAAGATAGGCTTCAATTCCCCCCCCCCCCTTTCTTTGCTGTACCAACCAGTGTTTAATAAGCACCTTGTTTAATTTTGCTGTGGATTATTATTCAGTTAAATTGAACAATAAAATTATATATATGTATGCATATACATTTGTACATAAATTACGTGTGTGTATGCGTTTCATAACCTACTTCAGGTAGGGCAAATTTTCATGTGCTAAAAATTCACAAACAACATTCTAATGCACCAAATGTTTTTACACAAAAGATATTGGAGCTTAGGCTGCACGTACAAAACACTAATTAATAAACAAATGACTAAATTCTCTGTCATGGCATTTCATAGGTGATATTCAATACAATTAAAATTCTTTTGTCAATGTATTCACTTATTGTTTGGGTTGAAAATTGACTACTTTAAATGAGAAAGGTTTTTGTTTTTATCATCCAAGCTTTTTAAAATTTTCTTTTGCATATTGATTTAACTAAATAAAATTAACTAATTCACATAAGACTTTAATAAAAACTGATATTTATTCACATAAATAATAATTAATATTATATGTACTTCAGTTAAGTTTTTTCTTCCTTTCATAAAGAATCAGGGTTGGCAGGTTTTTGACATGTGTCAGTTTTTGACGGTTTATACCATGGTGTGAACCATGTTGTCAAAAACCTCAGATACTACATTGATATCTAAAATTTCATATTATATGTCACACGTATTACAACATTACAGCAATGTTTAAAATATCACTATTATTAATAACTGCAATTTTGTAACTTGGTAAAATTTTAAAAGTAAAATTGTGTACAGTCAAACCTCGTTAACATGAACATGCTTAACGCGAATTACTTTTAGCATGAACTGTTTCCAATTGCCCCGTCCAGTTGTATGTAATGTATTTAAGTTCGGATAACATGAACAAAAAAATTTTCCCCTTGAGTGTTCGCGTTAACGAGGTTCGACTGTATTCTTAAATAGTAAATATAAGATTTGAAAGTGTTGCTTGAGCTGTACATTTTTTCTCTTACTTAAAATATCTTAAATCTCCTAATAATTTAAAACAATAATGATATTGAACAATATTAGAATGCCATCAAATAATACATATCAACATTAGGGCATTTCTTAAATCTTCAGTGTTAGAATTCATAAAGAAAAAAAAATTTCAACTGATCAGAGATCCCCCCCCCCCCACGTTTTTTTGTTTCAGATCAAGATTTAAGGATTAAATTAGACATATATCGTAAGTTCTGATAAAATCAAAACAACAATGATAATTTAAAAATTTTATCATTCAGAGTTGAAAAAGAAAACTCGAGCTAAGATTTAAATCTATTTCTATAATACAAATGCTGTTAGAAAATGAAATGTTGAATTTTCTGTAATTTTGATTTTTTTTTTCTTAATTGTTAGTAATTGTTTTCATTTAATTTATAATTCTTCTTTTCTTTAAACCAATAAAATCACACACAAAGTATTTTTTTTTTTTTTACTTGTTGAATTATTAAATAACACATTCATTGACGATGGCTATGATTGCTAAAATTTCATAATAAATAATATTTTTGTGATAAATAAAGATATTTCATTAAAATAAGTTCTGCACATACTTATAATTATCATAAATGAGAAACCAAAAACATAATTCAATCTAATTTATATAAAGACAAATAGTTTTTTTTTTGTAATCAGTGGTCGATACAGGAAAAATTTGGGGCCTGTTTAGGGCCCCTTCACAAAAATTAATTTGATAAAATGGGCCCCTTCACAAAAATCAATTTGATAAAATGGGCCCCTTCACAAAAATTAATTTGATAAAATGGGCCCCTTCACAAAAATCAATTTGATAAAATGGGTCTCTTCACAAAATTCTATTCCATAAAAACTTACTATTTATTATTTATTTATTATTTTGTGATGTTTTAAAATGTGTAATTTGTAAACAAACAAGTTCACCAGGGCGGAAAACTTCAGCAAAAGGATTTAAAAAAGTTTTTATTTATAAATGCTTGGTTCAAATTTGATTAACTGGATTTCAACTTTGGTTGTAAAATGTTATTTTTCACAAAAATATAATAAATTTCACAAAAATAACCTTTACTTTTCACAAAATGGGCCCCAAGAAAAAAAACCTGTTAATCAACTTTTATTTCTGTAGGTATATATTCCTTTGACTTTTCTTTAATGTACAAAGTGGCAAACTATTATATATTAATTTTTCAGAATACCTGTAACATGTCAATTAAATGATCTGTCTTGGTTCAATGATTCAAAGATAGTATTTTGGGTACTTTTCCATTATATTCCAACACATTTATGAAAGGAAAAAAAGAAAATCCCTTGTTTACACAAGAGCAAAATTTAATGACATGCACCATGTGTAAAGAATTTGCAAAAGCAGATGACACCAATTTTGTGAATGGATGCCCAGCTTTGCAGACACATGCATATACAATCTATGTACAAAGTCGAACATTGTTGTTGACATTAAATCACTTAGCACTAATAAATACCAACGGATAAGATGGTACTATTATTTTAATGATTAACACACACATACACACACAAAAAGTGGTCCTTTTGATTTCATATTAACAAGATTCGACTGTAATGAAATTATAAGTTTTTTTTTTCTTTTTACTAAATTCTTAAGTGTCATCAGATTTTGTTACTGACTTGGTAGGAAGTTATCCAGTTTTAATTTTGTTTTACATGATTAAGTGCATTTTTCAATTATAAATACAGTAATACTTAAAAATTCTTTATATCAGCTTTACAGTTGCTTAAAATATTTTAATCTGGTAGATTAAGAACTTCAATTTTAAACAAAAGCAAAATATTTGTGCTTTTCTGTAAAGGAGTATATAATGCTAAAAATGAATATTTGACACCTACCTTTCATTTTCCAATTTTTATCACTGATTAAGAAGCATAATTTATATTTTTATAATTAATTAACAACATTATAGTTACTAATTATAGAATAATAAAAATTGCAATAAGTCATTTCATTAGTTAAACAAACAAATAACAAATTAACTATACCTATTAATTATTCTTACATATCTTTAGAGTAAATATAATTATAAGAATGAACAGTTTGAATTAACGAAGGATTTTTTACTATCTCTCTTAATCAGATTATTTTCTGCCATGCTTATAAGCTCAAAAACCAAATTAATGAAAACAAACGCATATTCTTTCATTATTTAGTTATTAAATAATGAAAAATTTCATAAAAGCATGTTTTGAAAAAATTATATGAAATTTTTTCTAAATATTAAAAACTAATATAGAAATTGTGATTATAAGAATATATTTTAGTAAAATAAGTTTTAATTTACATAATTTATAAACAAACCTCAATTTGAACACTTGAAATTTTACTCATTTTTATAGACAATGGTTATAATTTATTTTAACATTATATTTCTAATACATTCAATAATTAACAGTAAATTAATCTGAAATTAAATTAATATTTCAGTAGCAGAATAAAAATTAAGTGTATTATTCAAGAGCATGTTTTCAAATGGAACAATTTTACAATGTTTTCCCAAACAGTTGGCTTTTTATAGCCTCGAACAAAAAGAAAATGTTGCCTACTATTGCATGATAGTCATTTAAAAATATGCTAAATAATTTTTGTAATTACTTTTTTTGTTATGTTCTCAGAGTTTATAGTGGAACATGCTATATTTTAGAAAACCTAATTCAGCAAGTATAATGTAATAAAAAAAAAAAAAAAAAAAAAAAAAAAAAACTAGTTTGTAGGAAGCAACAATATTATTTTTGATGCTACTTCATTGAACTTATTTCACTGTCCTCTCTTTTGGCATAGCAGTGGGACTCTTATCGTATTGCAGATTTAAATGTTGTACTTCTTTGAGGCAAAGATGCATCCACAATCCTTCCAAAAGTAGCATTTAGTCCAATGGCATCAAAATTCCACTTGCTTGCAGAAGATCACTAATGATAGTCATTTATTCTACAATAAGACTACGCACCTGTGATCTTCTGAGAGCAACCAAACATCTATTCAGGCACCACAGGACATTAATCTCCTTCTGAACTTTTTATGGAATGATATTGTGTTTGTTGCTTATCAGAAATAAAATCGATGCACCCTAGAAACTAGTTTTTTTTAAGAACATTACTCTCTCAAAACAGCATGTTACACAACAAACTATGAGAAAACTAGGGTCTTCGGCAGTTTCCCTACTTCTATCATACAACTTTTGATCACTTTATCAATATATATCAGTATTTGCCTAAAAATTTATAAATATACACTTAAATCGAAGAATCTTCCATTCTATAATTTTTTATAACGAAAGTTTTTCAAAAACAGTAATAATAATAAATAAATGCTTTTGAAAAAAAAAAAAAAAAAATTTATTTTATTACATAAATACATTTAAACAGATGACTTATGCTGTAAGATAAATCTATATCTTGGAAGATAAACACATCTAAATCACAATTTAAATAAAACTTTTTTAACTCTGAAATACATTGAATAGATCAAATGAAGTAAAAGAAAATAAACTTTTAAGATAAATAAGTTTCCTTTCAATGTTCAAAAATTATTTATTATTATAGGGACTTTAAACTTATCTTTATTTTCATTGGGTCTTATTTGCCAGCATGATTTTTTTTTATTCAAGTGAAATTCACGAACTGGAAGTTTTTATTAATAATTATGAACTTTGTTTTTGCCAAACCGAAGACTGCTGACTCCAATAAGTTTTTACAAATCATTCAAAAGAAAAATTTTATATTTGTATAGTATTCACATTAGGTAAAGTTTGGGCTTGGGGGTGTGATATTTAACTCGTAAGCCTTGCTGTTGGATCTGATACTCATGCACATATACTTCACAGTGGACAAAAAATTGAAAATGCAACTTACAGATTATATTTCAGCTAATAAATATTACACACAACTGTTATACTAGGGTTTCAACATCTAAAAAATCTTTTTCTGCTTTTTAAAAAACACAAGATTCCGATAAATGCTAAATTACTATTGTAAAATGATAAAAAGATTAACTGCACTACCAAAGATTTGCTTAAAAAAAAAAAAAAAAGTCTTATTTGAAGAAATTATTATACAACAATAACATGTAATTTTTTAATAATTATGTTATTTTCTACCTGTATTCGTTAACGTGCAACATGAACATAAAAATTTGAAAATATAAACAAATAAGCGACTGAGCTTATTCCACTTGGATATTATATTATATGTCTGCATATTATATTGATGCAAGTTGAGAACTGTGAAAGTTGTTTTCAGAAAAGGCAGCAAGTATTTTTCAGCCCATACACAGGCTGTTTTCAAGTAAATAGTTAGAAATAAAGAAACTCAAGATTTTGAATTTAGAATCAAAATAGCATTAATTATTTATAACATTGCAACTGTTTATTTAGAGATTTTTTTTTTTTTTTTTTTTTTGCATAATATAAGAAATAAATAAAGACGAAGTTAAATATAAAATAAAATAAGTATGTTTAGCCAGTATGAGTAAGTCAATGAAGATTAATTTAAATTGAAAAAATATAGTAGAATGTCCTTCTGCAATTAAAAGCCTTCAATAAAATGGCATTATTTTTATATTATGTAGTGCATATAAAAGTAATTTTGCCCCCCCCCCAAAAAAAAAGGGGGGGGCAACATATTTGATTAGGGTTAGTTATTTTATATGTTGAACAGGTAACTGTACTGGTTACATCTCAAGAAAATAACAAATCTCCAAAAAATTATGAGTGATAAAATTGGCACCAGTGGTCAATTAAATATTTTAGGACAAATTTGAACCAATTTCTGATTTATTAGCAATTAGTATTTAACAAATAAATATTTGAAAAATAAAATTGCAATAAACATTGACATTAAGACATCTATTCATGAAGTTAAACTCATTTTACTTTGAAAGAGAAATATAGTTCTTAAAAATATGAAAATAGTACTGACAAAAAATTTCAAATTTTAGTTATCACTTAAAAAAAATAGCCAAATATATATTTTTTAAATCATAGCAACATGTATACTAGCCAAAAGTTATTTTGATAGTATATTGATAAATGCAGAATTCTTTTTGCAAGGCTGTGTAATATTTTTAGATTAAAATTCACAAAGCTTCCATATCATGTGGATATTTTAATTCAATGTAAAAAATCAAATTTTCACCCCTCTTTAATTGACACTTGCAATTAATTTTATAAATAATTCCAGAGATTGGATCATATTTTTTTTAAACAAATACACTTTAAATGGTGCAATGCTACTGTTACTGTAGCATTTAAATTAATTTTTAAAATATCACACGAAAATTTGCATGTGATAATGTAGGATACAAGACTTATTAAGCAGTGAAATGTGAAAACATAAAGCAATTATTTAACTTTATTAGATTACATTACAATAATATGTTTTAAAAAGTTCTAATACACACAAGCATATAAAATATCACACAAATATGTATAGACATGTACAGCACAGGTTTTTTAGTTATGTACAAAGGTTATTCAGAAATATGAAATTTAGTTTAAAAAAAATCTTCAAAATATCTAAAGATGCATATTTTAAACAGATCCAATCAAATATTACCAAGTCTTTTAAACAATTCGGGGGGCATATCAATATTTAGATTCTAAAAAATAGAGATACTTTTAATACATGTCTCTAAACAAACAAATATACGGAGTGAAAAGGAGACAGAATCTGTCATAGAAAAATTTTGAACTTATTACAATATATAATAATATTTTACTTCATTTCAGGAGATAATAATATCTATTACTTACCAATTTGAATAGAACGGAAAATAAAAATATTCACATTTTAATTATCCAACAGGAATTAATAAAAAAAAACATATAAAAAAAGAAATAAACTCTACAAATGTTATACAAAAAACATCAACAATAACTGCTTATGTCCACCATTATTAGCAAACAGAGAGATTCCACCGTCCAAAACGATATTCCGGCTGCCTCTGAGCAGCCGAAAGAAAGTAAAGGATATTCCACATTTCCGAAATGCCTGAATTCCGGATTTTGAGGGGAGAATCGCGATCTTCGAAATAACACCTGGAATCATCGAATTCAGTACGATATTCCGATTCCGCGTGAGGGGAGAATACGGCCGTTTGTTCTTCTTCGTTCTCGTTCACTTTCCTCGTTATCTCTATGTCAGTCAGTCGTTCAAACCCGGGCTCATTTGCGTCGCATTCCAGCCACTCTTCTATGTTTTCTTTGTTCTACGTTCTCACCTCCCGGAACGGATGTCACTAGGTCAACAAGGGTAGTGGTCTGACTCTTCTTCACAAATGTTTTGGTTGACATTTGTTTCGATACTCGGAAGGATTTTTCTCCATGATTTAACAAGGGTTGAGGATTTTATGTAATCCCATGCAGACGCAATATCATAAATGCTATCCAATATTGTATAATTCTGCCAATATTCTTTGAGATCGCAGCCTTCCTCGATTTTTGACAGTAACAATTTTGTCCTGTATATTCTCTTCATGGTTGCAATGACTCCCTGGTCCATAGGTTGAATGAGTGCAGTAACATTTGGAGGCAAAAACTTTGCGAGATCCATCTCTCAGACCTTTTAGACCAATCTCTCTATTTCCATGACGTTTTTTAAAACGATGTAACCAACCGGATGACGCATCAAAATTTCCTTCCATGCCTAACAAATCAAAAAAGATTTTTGCTTTAGTTGCAATGATAGGACCAGACACAGGGATGCCTTCACTTCGCACCTGAGCTAACCACTCCGTTAATGCCGAGTCAAGTTCATGATAGGTGGATTTCTTCATTGTTTTTCGTTTTTTCATCCCAGAAGCACTTTCAGACACTGATGCAAAGACCAACAGTTTGTATTTTTGTTTTAAAACGTCTCGCACGGTTGTTTCCCGATTCCGTAATCCAAACACATCTGCTTTCTTGAAGCGCCATTTTCTACTTTAGAAATCATTTCAAGTTTTTGTGCAATCGTTAACACAACCTTTTTTCGTTTTTCAGCCATTATTTATAAAGCCGTATTTCAGGAGCTAACGAAAATTTAAACTTAAGCACTGAACATAAAACACGTCTAATCTCTAAGCACGCTTACTGACAACTGAGGCCGCTGGCAAGCCGAGAGAAAAACTAGCGTCCCTACAGAGGAACGAAAAGTGAGAAAGTCCACTTTTTAATTAGGGTGATGTGTAGGAGTGGAGTCATGTGTTGAAAGAATTGCGGTTTGTTTCAAATTTTGTTTTAAGCTACTTCAGAGTGAAAGCTATGTGGTCTGTCATTTGCCTCCAATACGGTAACTCATGAGATATAATCCAAGTGACGAAGCATTTGAAAAAAATAATGCAAATTTTTATATTTATATGTTTTAGTATTTATTTATTTTTTTAATGTTTGAATGAAATATAAAGTCTTTATTTTTGAAAAAATAAGTTAAAAAATCATTTTAATTAAAAAATATATTTCTTGATCATTGAGCATTTATTATACTAATGATTCATTTAGTTAAATTGTAAAAAAAAAATTAGTTTGAATTAAAAACACAAAGTTTCTATTTTTAAAATTTATTTAAGTAAAAAAATCATTTTTTTACTATTATATATCTTTTTGTTAACTATAGGGTCTATTAAATTTGCCTTGCTGTAAAAAAAAAAAAAAATCGTGTCGCGGATAATCCGCACCGCAGATCATCCGCTCGCGGATAATCGGGGCTCTACTGCAGTTTGTAGTTGCTACTTTTTAAAACAAGTATTTGTAGTTGTAGTAAACTACATTTTTGATAAATTAGTTGTAGTTGTAGTTCGCTACTAAAAAAAGTAGTTTTTCAAACCCCCTACATATTCATATTCTAATATGCATTTATTTTCATCTAAAACATAGTTCTGTTCAAACTTTTTGTGAAAATCGCAACAATCAGAGATGCTAAAATGTACATATGAGTCGGAAGAATTATTCAAGTTTGAACATAACTCGCAGAAAGAAAATTAGAATCATCCTGACCCAGAAAAATAAACAGAAGCAACCTGACCCCCTGCAGGACTTCATTCAATGACTTCGAGGTGTCTGCTATTCCCGAGGTTTCACTATATTTCAATATTAAAGAATATAGATTTGGCCATTATTCCATATAAAATTGGTATTAGAGATATAATTATACATTACTTTTCATAATAGCATTAAAACATGATTTATTGTTCTTTCATTGCAGGTGTAGGTCGGGTTGCAGGTTAAGGTATTGCCAGTTCAGGTCGGTTGTGGATTGAAATATGTCAGGTTAGGATGGGGGGTCACCAAAAATTATTTTTGTGGGTTCATGTCAAGGAAATTTTTTTGTCGGTTCAGTTGAGGGTTGACTTCAAATGAAATTTTCGGGTTTGGGTTGGGTACAACCCGATCCATGCAGGTCTCTAATGTAGAGTCAAACAACCAAAAATCATTAATTTATAATTTTATGTTGATTTATTATGACAAATTTTCAAAATAAAGATTTCCATAAATGTTGTGTTACGTCTTTTTATTGCATTAAGTTTATTGCATCTTTTTATTGCATTAAGTATGAAGCTCTAAATTTATACACAATAATGACAAATTACTAAAAATTTTTATGCTTAAAAAATAAACTATTTATATCCATGAAAATACATTTCTTAATTTTATGAAATGCACCTTTTGAATGGTCGAAAATAAAATAAAATAAATAAAATAACAAGTCAATTGAAAAGCATTTACATAATCATATAACATGAAATTACTAATTATCATTAAAATATAGATATAAATGCTTAAGTGAACAGAACATAAAAAGCTTATAAAAACCTCTTAACCCTTTATCTACCGGCGGTACTTATAAGTACCAATCACTTTAAAACTTTATAGCACAACAACCATTACTTATATTCTGATGGTACATTTTAGAAACAGTCTTTTAACTCTACTTTTTTATGATAGATAGCAGTAGTTGTTCTAGGCTGATGAATTTTGCGAGGAAGAAAGCTATTTTCGAACGGACATTGTGTTGTTTTGCTGCCATTTTGTACGGATTGCCACTCTTACCTTTTCTTTGCTATAAATATATAATATCAAACCAAAGGTCAAACTATTCTCACATATTTTTTTAAAAAATAAACTTGAAAAACATAAATTACGAGATGATACATGAAATTAAAGCCGGTGCTTAAAATAGTCAATCGTAAACATGAAAATTAATATTTCCTTATTGTTTTTTTTAAATTGAAAAATACCTCGTACCAAATTTTAGGTAATTCAAAAGAAGTTGTGTATGTTCATGTTATGCAAAGAGATTTCTATTGATTCATGAATAACAGATGGGAAATAAAGTCTTGATGGATAAATTATTTTACTATTTTTAAAATCGATATTTAAAGTCTCGGTCCCATGTAGTCTTGCTAATGCTATAGTACTGATGTCCTATTTGATACCTGCCATATGCTCTTTTAATCTTGTTCTAAACTTGCTAGTTGCCATTCATACACAATATTGCAATGTTCCACACGCTCTGGTGAACAGGATTTCATACATCATTTTCGAATGTAACAAACTTTATTAAACACTTAGAATAATATTAAAATAACTAAAGCAACCTTTTTTAAAACCATATGGAACAGTCAAAAAATAAAAATATAATTTTTTTCTTTTTAAATAGTACTGATAAAATTTTCAATTAATGATACCTTTCTAATTCTAATGTTTTTTTCATTAATGGTATATTACTTAATTTTTTTTAACATTTAAACACATTTTAAACTGAATCAAAATATCAAGAGTTTGCTTTTATAAAAGCAAACTCTTCATAATTTTTTATATTTTTATTAAGGCAATGGACTTTTGTGAAGCATACAATTTTTGCCTAATATTCTTCAATTTACATTGCAAGAAATACTACAAACTTAATCTGACATTTCACAGATATCAAATTTCGGGTTAAGAGATGCTCACACATTGGAAAATTTCTTCCAAATCAGAATTAAATCAACTGGAAATTCAGCAAAAAAGACTTTATAACTGACACGTGGTTAATTCCATTTCTGATCTGAAAAAAAAAAAAATTGATAAGATTAGCATTTATATTATAGAATATGACTGTCGCTGATTCTATACTAAGCTTTCTTGTTTTGAATACATTTTCAAATTTTATACGGTATATACCAAAAAGCATACATTATATCCATACTACTGATAAAATAGGATACACTTTTTAAATACTAGAGGAATCTGATACTTGACGATATGTAGAAAAGACTCTCTTGAATAGAAAAATACAAGGGGAGGGAGGGAGGGGGGTGAATTATTATTAAATTATTCTCTGCTGGCAAATTGATTTCCTAATGCAGGGAGTTAATTTTATCACAGTCTTTTAAAAACTGCTAATTATAAATTAATAGAAAATGTGCCAAACATGCCTTACACTGTTTTGGGATTACAGCCGTGCAGCTACAGGTCTCAATCTCGCCCCCCTTTCAAAAGGTTTTTTGTTTTGTAAGCCTTTTCAGTACTTTTATGTTAGTTGGGGACCAGTGATATATATACATACATATATATATCACATGTATTTATACACACATGTTTATATACACATGTATTTATACATGTATACAGGGTGGTCCTAAAATATATGTCAAAAATGAAAAGGCAGGTAGAGGGGACCTAAATAAGCAGCTTTCATACAGGAATGTGGGTGTGGAAATCCAGGGTTGAGGCAGTAGAGGGCGCTGTTGAGTTCGGCGGATGAAAGCATTTTACTGGCTTGAATCGTCATTCCCTGCATGGATTTTGTGCAACATCCATCGTTATACCAATGTGGAACTTGCCGACATGCATTTCCTGTATGGGGCAGTGCAAGGAAATGGAGCAGCTGCTCAAAAGATGTACATGGAACGATTTCTGGGTAGGAATCTACCGGATTGCCGAAAAATTGAGCGTCTTCATTGGGAGTTGTGCGCGAGTGCATTGTTTTATGCTTCTAGGTGTGATACGGGCACTGGAAGATATCGCAGAATTCCTGCAGTAGAAGAAAAAGTATTAAGCACAGTAGAGGATAGTCCTTCGAGAAGCTCGAGAGCCGTGCATATCCTTTGAGCAGCCGTTCTATTTCCTTGCACAGCCCCATGCATGAAATGCATGTCGGCAAGCTCCGCATTGGTGTAACGATGCATATTGCTCAAAATTCGTGCGGGGAATTACAATTCAAGCCAGCAAAACAATTTCATCACCAAACTCAACAGCGCCCTCTACTGCCTCAACACTGCATTTCTGCACCCACATTCCTATACGAAATCTGCTTATTTAGGTCTCCTCTACTTACCTTTACATTTTTGACATATATTTTAGGACCACCCTGTATATGTACATATATACATGTATATATGTACATATATATGTGTATATATATATACAGTATACGATCCATTATCCAGAATGCTTGGGACCTGGGACATTCTGGATAAGGGGTTTTTCCGTAATTCGGAACACTTTTCTATAAATATAAAAAATGTATGAAATAATTTCATAAAATAGTGATAAATATGAATAATAATACTCATTTAATACATTATTTTCACAAAATAAAAAAATATTCTAAATTACAAAATAATAATACTAATTAATAATAATAATTAAAAAATAAACATATATAAAATTTAATTTTGGGAGTTGTGAGCAGAATCTTTTGATTTAGATTTTGTAAACTTTCTACGATATGGTTTTTTGCTTATAGTGAGTCTCTTGCACTAATTGTTCTTGTATTTTGTACACTGACATGATTTGCTGTTCTTGAAAGTAACTCCTCTGTTGCATTCCAGAAATCAACTGCTCGGTGTAAAATATTAGTTTCTCATTTGAAATCTTTTCAGCCATTTCATTCTGTTGATCATCATCATCACTTTCATCAGACATATCATTTGTTATCATCCTCACTGTCAGTCATCTGGTGACAAACAGGAGTGTTTTCATCTGCATTTAAGCAGTCTTCCCCTGTCTCTTGATTATGCAATTGTGCTTCTGGACATGATAGGACTTTGGCATACTCCAGCAGATCGGCAATAATTTGCTTCTCCTTACAAATTTTAAATACTTCAAACTCAGATTCTCTTTCATCATCAAAAAGTAATGCAGATGGCCACAAATTGTACCATCCATGGATAAGTGTATCCTTATCAACAGCATCCCATGCTTTTGCAACACTCTACGAAGCATCTTTGATTGTAAAAGTTTTCTGAAATGTTTTTCACATCGTACTTTTTTATATTTATTTATTGAATTTGTAAATTAATGAATGAAGGAAATATCATTTTATTATTTTTTCTTTTACTGAGATTTTAGTTTTTTTTTTTTTTTTTAATGAAAAATTTTTTTTTTTCATTTAGTGTTTTGCATTCCGGTTTTCGGAGCGTTCCGGATACCGGATCCTATACTGTATATATATATATATATATATATATTTGTGTGTTTATATGTATATATACATATCACTGGTGCCCGGCTAAAATAAAAGTACCACATTTTCTAATATTAAACAAAAAAATCTATTAAAATGTTACAACAAAAATGGGTACTTATATATTGTCCGGGCCAGGTTAGAAAAAACTGCGCCAAGCATGGTGCCAACTATACTAATTCTCATTTTTTGACAATATTTTTTTTTATTATAGTTAATAGTTTTTTTTTAATTATATATATAATTTGTACTTTATTTTTCTATTATAGTTTATAGCTTTTTGTTATTTATTTATTAATGTTCCTTTTATATAATTTCATTTATTTATTTATTTTATGTTATTTACAATTTTTATTAATGTTAAATTACTGTTTTGAACATGGTAAGGCAATGAATGGAAATTAGGATTTAATCTCAATAGGTACTTTAAGAAGTTATAATTATCTAAGATAAGCCTTATGGATAGTATTTTCTTTTCTTTAATATACTTTTCACCATATAAGATTAAAATAATTATACAATACACACTTTCAAACCTGCACAGTTTAAGACCAGAGGTTTTAGAATTTTTAGATTACAACAGAGTTAATAAATATAATGATATTTTTGAAAATATAAAAAATATCTGATATTTTAGATATGTTTGATATTTTCAAAATAGCCAAATTATGAATGCTCATAAATAACTTCATATTTAATGTAAATCAGAAATTAAATCATATAGCATATAGCATGAAAATTTAACTTTTTCTTTCTTTCTTTCTCCTTTTTTTTTTCACTTACAACAAAACAGAAAATTAACTAAAATTGAAAATAGAAAAGAAAAATCTGAAAAGTTAAATCTTATGCTTTTGATACTCATCAAAAATTGACTACACTAAAACCTCCATAAAACGACCACACTTAAAAATTCTATTAAAAATTGGTCACTTCAAGAGGTGGTCTTTTAATGTAGGTCACATTTAAATCATGTTTTTGACTGTCAAAAATAAGGTAACAAGTGTTATGAAAATTTATCTAACACATAAGGAAATAAATAAACATTTTAAATACCAAGAGAAAACTTTAATTTAAATTCATATGTAAATTACTACAAGGTTTTAAAAAGTGTTTAAATCAATGTTTGTTTTGATTTTACAATTTTATCTTTTACAACTTTTATTTCTAAACCCTGTTGAAGTTCAGTGAATAAAAGCAATTTTTTATTCTTTCTGCTCAATACCATTCTATTGGATTGTCATTTACATCACTTAATTTTTCCTGAGATTTTCGTTTCATTTTATGCAATTTGCTGTCTTGACATTCTTTTAAAAAGTCTCCTTCAAAGTTTTGCCTGTTTGCATTTTTCTACAATTAAATATTCAAGTCAAATATTTTCCCGAATTTTAATTTTTATGTTCCTTTATAATGTGTATACCAGAGTTTCCCCCAGACAGTTTCAGAAGGGTGCTTCACCCTACCTGCCCTGAGGTTTACAAAATAGCACCCTTCTTGTCCCTCATAAAAAGAATTAGCACCCTTCTTGCCCCCTCCAGTAAAATAATTAGCACCCTTCTTGCCCCTCAGCAAAAAAAGTGCCCTTTCTCTTTTTTGCATTAAAAAATTGGCTTTCATAGTAAAAACTGTCTCAATGTTGTCTTAAAAACAGTGCCCTGACTTTTAAATATCAAAAGTGGCTTAAAAAAAACCCTTAACAATTAAAAAAAGTACCATTAAGAATCTAAACAGTGCCTTCAAGTATCCAAATAGTCCCATAAGAATAAAAAAAGTGCCCTATTCTCACCAGCAGCACCCTGCCCTTTTTTAACCCGGGAGAACTCGCTGCGTGAGATTTTCTCTCACCATCATACTTTTTTTTTGTTCCAGCTGTTGTAATAAGACTCTTATTTAAACCCTTTTTTTCATTTTAAATTAAATTTTAGAAACGTTTTTTTTTATCATTTTGTATTTTTTTGTGAATAAAGTATTAAGACAAACAAAAAATGCTGATATTAAACGAATGTGTAAGGTAAAAGTGAAGGCAACTGGGCACTGTGAGAAAACTTCTCACTAGCGAGTTCTGGTGTGACAAGAAATCTAGCGAGTTCTTGCGGGTTAAACCTGGGAGAAACTCACAGATCTGCACTGGGAAGATGGCGGAAACAAGCAGTCATAATCACAAACATGTCTTGTAACATGGTGCCCTGGTCCCAATAACATAGGAAGAGGTACGAATTTCCCTGCAGCAAGCAGGCCATAAAAGACAATCTCTGGGGTTCATCAAACATGCTATTCTGGGAAGTGGGGATAATCCACATTCCATTTCAAATGGGGGAACATGTACTCATTGGTCAAACTAAAGACCAAATGACCAGGAAAGAATGGAATTTCTTTCCATTTATTCAAACAAATTGGTCGCTCATGGAGGGAGTTCTCTGGAGAATGGTCGCTGAATGAAGGTTAAATTAGTATTGAACCTATGAAAAAATGGTTGTTGAGGGAGGTGGTTATGCAGGGAGGTTTCACTGTCAATCTTTCAGTATGCATATCAATTTTTTTATTGAACATTTTGAACATAAATGTAAGTTTGTCTGATTTTTCATTCCTTAACCTGTTGTGCAGTGTAAACATTAACTTAAATTAAACAAAAACCAGAAAAGAGTGTTTCTAATGAAGTTGCAAATAACTGGTTATCAAAATTTGACAGTTCAGTTTTCATTGACTGTTCCAAATTAACATAATTTGACAGTTCAGTTTTCATTGACTGTTCCAAATTAACATAATTTGACAGTTCAGTTTTCATTGACTGTTCAAAATTAACATTGTTCCACACTAAAACATTCAGCTTGAAATGTAAATCTTAAAAAAAAAAAAAAATTTTTCTTTTTCACTAAAAAAGATTTTTGTCTACAGTCAATAACAGTTGCAGAAGTTATTTACGCTTGTTTTGACTACAAATTAAAAAAATTATCATGAATTCAATGATGTTCATTTATGAATTCATGAAAAACATATTTTCAATTAATACAAGTCCCACATTCCTAGAAGTTTTTGTTATGATACATTGGATTTAGTCCTCCCAAACAAGTACTAAGTGGAGGATTCTGATCTAAAACTAAAATATAACATATTGCAAATAGTACTATTAAATAATTTTTTACTTTTAAATCTTGATGCTGATAAATGATTAAGGATGTTCAACATTTAGTTAGACAATAAAAAGACTACATATAACCATATATATGTTACTTCTGATGTCGACACTTTTTTGTGAAACATGACTCACTTATATGCTTTTTTATCCCTCTAGATTTCATTGCCAAATACTTCTGTTACAATTTATTTTGATGTAAATACATACTATATTTAAAATGGCAATTAGTTGCGGAATAAAAGGCGGTACTATTATGTTAACTGGGCGCATGTGATAAATCACCAAATATTGTTTTCATTGCCATCATTCGTATTGCATTCATTTAAAATACACGCCTTTCACTCGCTTCCTATAAAATACAAAAATAAATAAGATAGAAAAACGAAATATCATTTTGCACCTGGTTAACATGAAAGTACAAAAGTGCAATGTCTTTTGTTTACTGAGAATTCTGCTTACTTTATTTGTTTATTCGTATATTAAGAAACCAAAGAGAAACAGGAAAGAAAAAGAAGAAAAAGTAATAGAGATTTCATGGTTTCAATTATAGTAATTAACAAACTTTAATTAAACACAACTGTACACACATTACTAATAAATTTTAAGTTAACTAATAACAACTACTTTACCGATCAAGTGATATTTATAGTACTAATTAAATCTGGTAGATGGCGCCAAAGTCAGATTTGTAATATATTATGTTATTATGTAGTATAGTTTTTTCTTAGTATGGACATATAGGAAGCTATAAGTGTTTTTTTATTTTAAAATCTTAAAGGCAGGACAGGATACACCATAATATCATCTTAGGTTAGTAGGTTACAGTAAAAGTAAAACTGATATTTGTAGCACTCATTAAATCAGGTAGATGACGCCAAAGGTAAATTTATAGTAGAGACTTGGTAAAATGAGTCAATTTAGCTTTCTGATAAAAAACTTGCTTCTTGCTTGTAAACAGAATTTCACCCAGACAGTTTCAGGTACCCTACATGACCTTTTTTTTTTAAAGCACCCTTTTAGTCCCCAATGCAAAAAATAACATCCCTCTTGGTACAGTTAAAAATATGGCACCCTTAGTGCTTTTTCTATTAAAAAATTACTTGCATAATTAAAAAAAATGTGCTAAAAAAATGTCGTCTTAAATAAAATGCACTAACTTTTAAATCTTAAAAGGCAATTTTAAGTATTAAAAGTCGATGTAAATATTAAAAGTGCTTTAAAAAATGCACATAAGAATATAAAGTGGTCTTTACCCACCAACAGCATCCTGCCTTTTTTTAAACTCATGGAGAAAGTTTGTATTAAAAGTATATATTTTTTATTTTATGTAAAAGTGGAGGAAAATAACCTAGAAAAATTCCACTTGATTGTGATAGGAATGTGTTTTCAAAACCCCCATTCATCATTGACTTGTGAATTGTCATTATCCTATCAGAATCCAGGATTTGATGCAGTTTTTCTTTTTTTTTTTTCCTTGGGGGGGGGGGGGGGGAAGGGAAATCTTGCAATTTCTTTTATTGTTGTTAAATGATATTCAATTTTGCTTTTTAAAAATCTTTATTATTTGTTTCTTTTTTATTGTTTTTGGTAAATTTAAAAAGTAAATTTAATCAATTCTCATAAAACTCAAAGTTGGTAGATGCTCTCGAAACAGAACCAATCTGTTCCTTTTGATTCTTAAATACTATATTTTGTTCTAAAGCTGAAAATTTGAAAATCTTATCCTTTTTTGTACTTTTGAAAAGTGTATTTTCACCATAAAATTATATAGAGAGACCAGTTTTAGAGAATGTAATTTTGTAAAGGACCTGTAAAATCAACCCAAATTTCCTGTCAATTGATACCTTGTATCAAATCTGATAGTTCAGTTCCGTGTTAAGATTCTCATATATATATATATATATATATATATATATATATATATATATATATATATTAGTTATATTTTTGTTTACACTTCTTAATTTCTCGTTTATAGTTTTTCAAAAGATTCTATACCAAGACATTTGTGTATATTAACGGTTCATCCTAGAAATTGGAGTCTTATCGCAACATAGTTCAGTGTGGTCTGCTGATTTCACTGATTTTACACATCTATGACTGGATGTCTATTTCATGTGTCAGACAGACATAATGTTGTGACTACTACCTTCATATATTACAATTCATCTCCAAAAGGTGAGATAATGAGAATAATTAGTAATCATACTGAATAATTTTTTTTTTTAGATTGTGTTTTTATTGGCAAATGCTATTATCTTTTTTATACATTTACCAATAAGTATTGTCATATTGCTGTTAATTATAGTGGTTTTTTTTTTAAATAGGCACGTAATTTTGAGAACCACCTTGACGGGTTACAATAGAAATGACTGAGTACAATGACGGAGTACAATAGAAATGGTCTAAGGGAACGGGGAGGTCAATGAAGGGTAAGCACCTCCTTTCATGAAAACGAGTATAATGTACATATAAATACAATCAATCCTGTTAAAGTCATAGTGTTCCACGTGTTTTGAAAATTGGATTTTAGTGCATGTAGAGTATCTTGCCATATCAGACTATTTTTTCAGGGTTAAAAATATAAGCCATAGTAGTAAAAAAAAAAAAAAAAAAAACTTGTTATAGATAGCATATTTGAATTGATACCACCACATAGAAAACCATTGTATTGCTTCAAGCAAATCCTTTATTAATGAACATTATTTAAGAAAATGTGACTGACACCTCTGATTTTAAATAACTCAATTATTACAATGTTATACATTTTAACAATTTCCTTTTACTTCAATCATTTTCTTATTGTTTTCTTTATATTTTTGTATTCTTTCCTCTTTTTTCTTCTTAATTTCTGTCTTTCAAGCTTCTGCATGTTAATGCATTTACAATTTGTTAAATTATGCATTTTTTTTTTTTTTTTTTTTTTTTTTTTTTTAAGGAAAAAATGTATAAACATTTTTATAAGAATTGTGATTTATTTTTTTAAAATTGATCAGTAGATTGATTAATCTACCAAAATATTACCCCTTTTTCCAAAGAAGGTGAAACATTTTTCAAGGTAAACTCTTTTCAACTGTGTTTTAGTTACATGTTTATTATCCAATAACTTAAATATTTTATTTTAATTAAGGAAATCATCCATAACTGGATTTCATATCAAATTAGATTAAACTATTTTATCAAGCATGCTTTAGGAAATTAATTTTATCTCAGATATAAATTAAGGTAATCTTATGAAATTAACTTATGAAATATACTTATGATACTTCTTACTTATGATACTTATCTTCTTATGATCTTCTTATGATACTTATGATACTTCTTATGAAATAACTTTTGATTTCACATGCTAATTTTTTACCAACTAAACAATCCTGGACAACTCTAGTCTACATATGATTCATTCAAATAACCTGTTGGGAGACTGAATGTTACTTAGTGCCAAGTGGTTTTATTTGAGTGACTGTTGCTGGCCAGGATGGGTCAGTTGTTGGTAGATGAATCCAAAGGTCTCTGGTTTGACACCTGCCATTGTCGCCATCTTCAACTCAGAATTAAATGAAAGTACTTATTTTGTAAAGCATGTTTTGTCATAACATTAATTACAATCCCACATAAATATTAAATTTTCATGGCAATCATGCTTTACATACTGATTATTTTGTTTATTTATTGTTATTATATATCATATTCAGTTATAGAGAAGAGAACCCTTATTGATCAAATCACTTATTGACCAGAAACGATGCAAAGGTTGGAAAAATTATTACTATTATTTTTATAATGTTTGAACCTTTAACATTGTTGTACATCCAATAAGAAGTTTTTTAAAATTACGTTCATGTAAGGCAAAAACTTTGAGCTGTGCAGCCTGGCGGTACCTGTGAAAACAGAACTTTAAACTCAAGCTTGAAAACTTCTCTTGAAACACTGTTTTTTAACAGTTTTTCCATGAGAACTTTTAAATAAGTTAATGGATTTATCTGTCCTCTCTTTCTTTTTATAAAAATAATTAAATTCTTTGCAAACTATAGCAATTTTTTTAATTTATAACAAAGAATGATTAATTTTTATAGATTTTGAATTTTTATTATAATTTTTATTTTATGTTTACAATTTTCTGTTTGTTTTTAAATTATAATGGAAAGACAAGATGATACACAATGTGAAAAAAAAAAGTATGACTCAAAAATGTGGAGTCTGCACTTCAAAATTGTTACAAAACTAGTTTTCCAAGATTAATTTTGTCTTGCAATATTCCAATATTTGTTATTTTTTTTTTACTGCTTAAATTTTTTTTTTATTTCTGTAAACATAAATAAATAAATAAATAATATCTAAATTAGTGACTAATGTATGTTAAAAAACTTCAGTCAATTTTCTTCACTTAAATCCGTTCTGGTCTCCTTAAATAAGAATGCAGCTGATATAACTTTCATTAGTGCAGGATTTGAAATTTTATGAGTCAGCCTGACTCTAATAATGAAACTGTGATTCAGTTGAGAAAAATCATTAGTTCATTTTTAACAAAATATAATAATTAAAAAAAAATCAAGTTTATTTTAACATTAATTGGGCTTCACCCGTCTAGACATTTGTTCCAAGTGCATCATCACTGCCTTGGCTTCACCCAGAGCCCTCAATGCAAAGTTTATTTTACATTCATCAGAAAATAAATAACTAAAAAAATTTGTATATGAAAATAACGGTACTTTTCGGTTAGCCGGGCGCCAGTGATATGTATACATGTATATATACACACACGCACACATTTACACATATCTACATATACATATATATACATACACATATATATACATATATGTATGTATATATATACATATATGTATATACATATGTATTTATATACGTACATATATCACTGGCGCCCGGCTAACCGAAAAGTACCAAAATAACTATTAAAAATACAAAAAAGCATGTAAATAAAGATTCTGTGTTATATATAAAACTTTATTCATGAATCCTCTAACAAATTTTCTATGAGGAGATCCAAAATTTTCTCTACTAAATAAAATAACAAAAAGAAGCAAAATAAAGTAATTCAAAATATATTTATGGAAAAATTCCATTAAGAAATATCAGTAAGAAATGGCATCTAAAAGTTACAATAAATAAGTAAATAATATTAAAATATTACTTTTCTGTACTTTAAATTATCTCAAATAAAACGCATACGGTGGTTCACTCGCACAACTGTGTAAAAAATAACTAAAATAATAAATTTTGTATTTTTTTGTGTAAAATGTATTTAGACATCACTGGTAGTGTATATTCTCGCAAATTTATATAAAGACCTGATGATTATAAATATTCAAAAATAGCTTTTTATTGCTTCCATTTCCTTTTTAATTTTACAAAGTTGCAGTCCTAAAAATCTGTTTCAACAGTTTGTTTTTTCAATATCAGCGTAATGAAAATGCTAAAACATCAACAATAACTTTTCATTTGATTTGTTATTGATTACTGTTATTTATTATTATTTTTTTTTGTGAGTAAATATTATTCTTATGAATATTTTTATTTTACAATTATTATAAGATTTTGATTTTTAATATAACAAATTTGTCAATATATTTTGATTAAGTTATTAAGATATATTCAATATAATGTACTTTACTGAATTAACCTGTAAATGTTGCAAAAAATTTCACAAATTTTACTTCAAGCATACTTTTCTGTACATATCATCATATTTGTGTGTCAATTGTTGATTTGCTATCGTAAAATTTGTCAGTCACACTTTACTATTTTTCTGTGATTTACATGGAAAATGTGAGTAAGTGTGAACCTTAACAAGTGTCAATCTCGCTTGAATGCTAATTGCAGCATTTTAGTCTTTGTTGATTTATACTGTTTTTTATGAATGTAATTAAAAAGCTAATATAATATTTTATTGGAAAAATATAGAAAAAAAAAGCTACATAAAATGTACTTAGGCTTAAGCAGTGTAATAGCATCAATTACAAGAAATAGTTTTTTTTTTAGATAATGTAAAATACTTTTATTAACTTAATCAAAATATAATAACTAGTGGATCCGTGTGAGGCTTTTGCACTGCAATATTTGAGATTGTTTACTGATACATTTTTTTGTTAATTTTATATCTAAACAGCCTTTTTTTTATCAAACAGTGTGTTTTAACGAAATGTGTGTGTAGTTTGTTTAAAGTCATAGGGATATGAGTTCTATTGTCTTAAGAAGTTGAAACCCAGAGCTTAATTTGTGCCAGAGCCCACTGAAGCTCAGCTTCGGTACTTCTCTGTTTTTAGTAAGTTTTTAAATATAGGCCAGAATTGACCAGAGCTTATAAACACTGCGCACCTGAGCTCAGTGCTTCTGAAAAACAAATCTTAAATTATCCTTTCCTTTGCCTTCCATCTCCAATCTTTTGCCTTCTTTTGTATCAAAACACTTATAAGTGACGCAATGGGTCGCTCACATAAGAGATGGAGATGAAACAGGATCGATTTTTATATCATTCTTTGGATTTTGGGCAGGCTTGAGCTCAATCCCTCTTAAATTCAAAATTTTTATTTATTTTCTTTTTCCAATCATTTCAATGCTGTTTTGATTGGAATAAAGAGTAAACAGAAATAGTCTTTTTCTATTCTGCGGATTATTAATTTTTTGTGTTAACACTCTTTCCGAATCACAATCCTGAGCTTATTTAATTGCCGAATTCTGTGATTAATTAACATTAAGATTAGGCAAAGATTTCTATTTAAAAGTAGTAATAACTAAAGAGTGTAATAGTTGATAGCTAAATATACACAGATAGACGTATTTAAAATGTTTATTTTGCTAAATAAGAAAACAATGCTTTCAATTTTGAAAATAATGTATTAACTGTAAATATGGAGATTGGAGTGATAGCGGTGAGGGTAGGGGGTGTAGTGCTACGGGTGTTAGTGCTGCAGAATATTAGGGCTCCAGTACTTTTTTTCTTAGAAATTAATTCTCTTAGAAATTTTATACTGTCGAAATGTGTGTGTAGTTTGTTTAAAGTCATAGAGATATGTGTCCCATTGTCTTAAGAAGTCAAAATACAAGATTTTCTGTAAACATAACAGTAAATTACAATACCGTAAAATATCTTTGTTTGCTATCTAAAGCCAGTTTTGTGAAATTATGACGTATACAATCCTTCCTTTGAATAGAGTGATATGTCTAGATACTTTCCTGAACTTAACACTAATTTTCAAAATTATGGCAGCGACTTAGAGAAAAAAATCTATTAAGTTATTACAAAGTATTTTATTTTATAAATTTACCACCCCCTTAGTTTTTAGTTTCATGGGCAGTCGTCCCTTTTAGGTTGGATCTGGATATAAAAAAGTAATTCTTCTGACTCTCATGTGCTTAAAACTACATAGCCATATCTGCCAGTATTGAATTCCTGAAAAAAAATCTGGCAACAAATACGGATTACAATATTAAACTGATGATAGCTGACTAATTTTTTTTAATTCCCATTCAAATTCCATATTGACAAAAAGCAGGAATCTTCTATAATCAGGTTTCTGTACATTTAAGCATTGTGTAATTGAGTAAAAATAGTTGTTCTTAAAACAAGGAATAGGGAAACTACATTTTCCTCCTGGTACAGGCTGGAAAGACATTTTATAATTCTAGCTTATCAGAAAGTGAGTGAAAAACAGATAAAGAAATTCCATCTTTACATACAAAACAAAAATTAAGTTAAATGAAAGAATGTAATTAAATAAATTATTGCTTTATGATACAACAATTACAAAAACATTTGAGCATAACTAGGTAGTTCCTTTTTCTCTATAATTGTTAAGAAACTAGGTAATATGACATTGATACAGAATCCTCAGGTTGTGAGTCCTCCCATACTTATCCTGTTTCATTTAGGAATAACTCAAAAACTACTTGGCAGAATGTGTTGTAATTTTAAATTTGCATATTTAAAGTTTCTACCAGTCCATTTTTGTTGAAAATTTTATGGGTTACAATTGATATACACTGCTCAAAACAATTAAAGGATATTTGAAGTTTTATATAAAATAAAGATATAAACGAAATTTTTTTTGCCGAAAATAGAAGAAGAGAATCACAAATGCAAATTTTTCTGGTTTTCAAACTGTGGAGTATGCAAATTTTGAGTTTGACGTCAAAAACGTCGCTTCAGCGGCAGCGAATGAAATTTGACTTTCAACTGGATAAAAGAGAATGAAGACAAGGATGATCGGCATTCAGTGATTGCTTTGTTTCAATGAGTACGATGTCTCAGCAAAGTCATTTGACAGATTCAGAAGCTTGGAGAATTGTTGGTAGGTTAGAAGGGGGCCAAACTCAAGCCGAAGTAGCGCAAGCCATTGGAGTGTCACAAAGTGTCATTTCCAGGATCTGGAACCGTTTTTTGGAGAGTGGATGTGCAGGCCGAAGACCAGGGCAAGGTCGTAGACGGGCAACAACGCCCAATGAAGATCGGTATTTAGCATTAACAGCTCGGAGACACCGAAACATGAACGCTACTCTTCTCCAACAACACCTTCGCTCGGCTACAGGCACCACGATTTCAACTCAGACTGTCCGAAACCGGCTCCATGCTGCAGGTCTGTATGCTCTGGTAGATGTTTTACTATTTTCAAATATGCGAGAATTTTGTATTTATTATTAAGATCTGAAGATGTCACCGATAGTTGTGCATGAAACATATGTTATCTACATTAAAGAAAAAGGTATTTTAAATATTCTGTGTTATGTTTTTTTTATCACTTTAAGCATTATTGGACATTAATTTAAAGCTTTTATTAATTCAAAAGAGTGAGAAAACTTTTGTTTGTGAGACATGCATTAAGAAATTATCTCAAAAGGGTTGTGTAAATTGTCATCTATGCTACCAAAAGGGTCTTATTTGAAATGACTTGGGTACTTCTGTTTAAAGTACCGAAGTATGTATAGTAGTTTTAATTTTGCAAAGGGCCTTAGCATAAGTTTGTCTTATGAGAGAGGGATGTCTTACCAGACATAAAGAGTCGCACAGATGAAATTGCTGTCACTAAAATAAATTCAAATTTTAAACTAGTTATTTAAGTAACAATGTATCATACATTTTGTATTTTTTTATGTTTTATTTATGTACATATTAGATAAATTGCTTCTCAATATATGTATTAAATGGTGTAAATATTAAACTAATTTCCTCTGATTGATTGTTATTTCATAAGATTTTGGTGAAATTTTAAAATCTAAATAAAGGTTGCTAGAAATTATTTTAAAATCTTGCCTTTCTTGTCAGGGTTTTTTAAAAAGAAAGCACCCTAATTTCTTATGATATCTCTGCTAATATATGTGGTTATTTTTTAATTTCCTTTTTTTTTTATGTTGTGGCAACATTTATATTCAAGCAATTATGCTGATGTTTAAAAACCCTAAAAATTGTATGCAATACTGTAATAGCTACTCAGCAGAATTGTACTGAATTAGTGTAATCAAACAGGCATTCATCTTAGCCTTCCCTCCATGGCCAATGAATGAAAGATAATATTGAATAACTTGCTCAATTTCTTAAAGAAGAAATAGTAACCTTGTGCCCATTATGAGTTAGCAGAAAGTAGAATTCTTTTAAAAATTTTATTCTTTTGATGTAATTTTATAAACTATGTTGTATAATTAATGATTAATAAAGAAATCTTTTTTTATCTCATGGCCAAGACATTTCTATGTATGTGATCATTGGGAACACACATTATGACAACAGCGATGAATTGTTTTAATATTGTATATTGTATATTGTTATTTATATTATTAATATTGTTTATTGCTTGTTTGTTCATTGTGAACACAACATTATGACAATTGCTTTGAATTGTTTTACTATTTTATATTGTTATTTATGATATGTATAATTCGGTTTGATCACATTGGATATTAGTAGAACCTCCCTCCTGGTATCAAGTTTCACCTGGCTTTTAAACTGAAAGTAAATTATCCATCACCCTTTGATACTTTATTCTTTATACCAAAGGATATGTGGAATTTCAAACTTAGGAGGCAATTTTTGTATTAAAGAAGTGGTTTTGACTGGCAGAGTCCTTTTCAGAATGAATTTTTATGACTGAGTCTCTTAAGCCAGCCAAAAACTGTACCCTGTGTTACTACTTAATGGTTGTTAGGTGCATTGCTAATGAGTAGAGAAAGAGGGATAGTAATCTAAACAGTTGTGCATTGTCCCAAGAATAAAATTATATTTTGGAATTTTTACCATAATGGTCAATTTATTTTCAATTACCATTCAATTACATTTTCTCGGGTGGCAACATTTCACTTTTCAGAGATTTAGGCCACAATCCTAGTGGCTGAGAAAAAAATAATTACTTTGTTTTCCAAATTCCTGTCATTTGAAGATTTGGGATCCTAATTTCAGAATGGCGGGTCATTTCTATAAGTAAAAAGTAATGTAGTGAATTTCCATTTTATTTTACATTGTGAACATACTCAAAAATGTTTTTATGACTCTGTCAAAATGCTGTCATTCTCCACAAAGTTATGAGCATGGATTATTATTATAATAGATGTAAATGATATATGAAATATATGTAAATGAGTAAATGCAAATTGTTGTGCACATAAAAAACATATCTCATAAAAATAAAACCTAGTGTGTTGTTTCAAAAGAAAATTAATTATAAGGACCAGTCATATATTTTGTAAAATATAGTATATTGTTTATACATGGGAATATGATGTCATATAAAGAATGAGAATTTTCATTTTTAAACTTGAGTTTTAAATTTTATGTTTATTTCTTTTTTTAAGCACTTTCATAAAAGCATGGGTTTTTCAAAACAATTTTTCCTTTAATTATTTCTCTTATAGCGTGAGCTGAAAAATTGCATTCTTCCCACTTGGTAGGCAGTTTATAATTTGGCATGAAGGTGATTAGTAAATGATGTACATATTGTAGGGTTTATCTTGTGATGAGCTGACCTTTCTAAAATTGTGTTAGATTTGCAAGCAGACCAGGAGTGTAGCTGAAATTTCTTTTGGGGGAGGCTTATTCTTCAAAGATTGAGCAGTTTAAAGGTTAAATCATGGCTGTCAAACATTCTGATTTTCGAATACCACTATTTACAAATAGTAATTTTCGTCTTATTTAGTCATAAAGTTTTATTATTAAATAAAGAATTTATTTATTTTTATAAATAGTGATGCTAAATAATCTGAATGTTTGGCAACTATACTGAGGTTGGAATCATATAGTTCCTGTCATAACCTGAATAATGTTTCTCTGTAATCATATCTGTATTGTAGTATATATACATCATATCTTCCAACCTTTAGTCAAATAAATATATTTTGAACCAGAAGTTTTACTTAATAAATGAAACCACATAGAAGCAAGATACAATTTATTAAATAAATTTTCTGTGTGTATTTGATTTGAAAAAAAAATTGAAAGCTGTATTTATGATGCACCATCTCATCATAAGTATCTGGATACATTCTATTTTAGACAGATTCTCGAATGTCTACAGACATATTTGAAAAATTCTTTGGGAACTTTATGAATGTAAAGAGAACAAATTTCAGCAAAACTTGACTTTATTATTCTGCGAAAAGCTCATCAAGAGGGCATTTAGGGGATCAATGGAAGAAAAAAATAACATTTTCAATCACCATCTAAAACAAAATGTTCGAAATGCCATTTACAATATTTGTGTAAGAATAGCACATACATTCATGGAGATATTTCTGCATAAAAATTAAAAAATTTCTCACTTGTATTTTGTTTATAGGATGTAAAGTCTTCAAACAAATTTAATGCTATTTTCTGGAAACTTGACCAAATGCGGTAGACACAGTATACTGCAAATAGAATGTAATTATATTAAATATTTGATGGAATATGAGCATTGATATAAAATAATTTTTAACTATGCATGTGCGATTGATAATTTATTTAATTATTTATTATTCAACTATATAGGATGACTAGTTAAAAAAGGCCGGTCAAATATCAAGAAAAATTAGAAAGACGTTAGCATATATAGTGAGCTGAATTTGAGTTCTTTTTCTAAATGTAACTGCATGATATGAGATTTTCCACAAACTGTCATTTTTTATAAACAAAGGAGTATGTATTTTTAATATATGTCCATGTATAGATTTTGAAGGGATGCTTCGATTTTGATTTATTTTTTTAATGGACTCATTCTGATAGATTTTTGAAGAGAATTAGAACATAACTAAAAATGGCTAAATAATCCCTTATCGTCCAACTATTTTTAGAAATCAACTGAAATTCGGCTAACTATATTTCTGAAATTTAGCTATATTCTACTAGTCTTTTTGTATGCGTTACCCTATATAGCTGATTATTAAATTATGAAAAAATAAATTATTGTTTGCACATGTGCTATAAAGCATGCTATAAACCAAAATATGCTGAAATTTTTGTAATTTTTTCAAGAAACTTTTATATTTCTATGAATATATGGGAGCCAGTCAAAACGAATTTTTATTTAAGTCAATGACTGTTAAACTATTCTTATACTTTCGTTTCGAATATTAGTTCAGGGAAAATACCTCTCCATTGGTTTACATTTCTATTCCCATCAAATTATTCCTCATCGAGGTTTTCAAAATATTTTTATTAATATAAATAGATGTATGCAAGATACCATGACATCTCATACTTAAACTTTTCCATAAATGCTTTGTAATAAATTAAATATATATTTTTTATTAATTTAAAGTCAGAACTATGTGTACATTTCTTCAAAATTTGATGCACTACATACAAGTTAACATGTACATAAATTAGTCGTGTAAGCTTATTATTATTATTATTGTATATATATGTATAATAATTATTATTATTACTTAGATGAATAGTGTCCAATTATGACTTACTTTTCAAACTGAACTCGTGTTTTTTCCATAATAAAAAATCAAGTTATTATAAAAGTCAGAAATAAGAAAGCATTTTTAAAAAATAAATAAGCATCCATTTAAAAATTACATAAAATTATTTTTTTCATCCTTAAAACAACATTATGCATAAACAAGTAGGTAAGTGTGATCAAAGTTCGTACAAAGGGTTTCCTTTGAAAATCCTTTCAAAACACTTTATCGTCTAATTAATAAATTCAATTTTCAAAAAAATAAATAAAATAAAAAATAAAAATAAAATAATAAATGTATAAAATTAATATATACTTAAAATCTGCCAGTACCCCAAATTTTATCTGTGGTTAAAATCTTTCTTCAGTCTTGACTGCTATTGATTGTCTGTAAGCAGCCCATGTATAAAAAGATATTTTTCACTTGAAAATTAATAATTTTTAATTAATATCTTTGATACTTAACATCCTATTTTTATAAAAATTAGACATTTGTATTTAGCATTCAGATCACTTCATAGATGTGTAAATTTCAAATTGGTAAATGCAATATTTTAAATAATTTTATAGAGCCTAAAATAATGCTAACTAGTTGCTGTTTTAATTGTTTTGAGGGAGAAATTGATAGCCTTTCTTGTGGACATGGTGAAAAAAGATATCTAGGTAGTCTTGTGATAAAGGATAGGAATCTAAGCTGGAATGTAATTTTTAAGTTTCTGTAATGGTTTTTTAATTAATATGTTTGCTAATTTCCAGCGTATTAAAATTTTTACGATTTGTAATGTGACAGGGTCTATTCAGCTGTAAGTACCTACAATTTCAAGTCTAACTTATACAGTTTCTGAGTATGATCACTGTAACAGACAGTCAGACAAAGTGAAACGAACATGGTTTTGTGAGATGAACAAAATCCTAAAAAAATCTTTTAGTTTTTTATAAGACATTGCTAAATTTTAACAATGTTATAAGTTCTATATTACTTATATAAATACAAATAATTCTAAAGTAATTATTGCAGATTTCCTTATAACGTTTGTATTTAGCAATATCAATAGATTTTAATATGAAATGCTTCTAAAGAAATTTTTCTATTGTAATCTCTCTAAATTTCTATAGAAAATGTTCGATAGAAAATTTTCTACAGCAATCTCTATATAAACTTTTCCAAATGATTTTTCCTCTATATAAATAACTATAGATTCCTATAGACAATTTTTCCATAGGCATTTTCTTACTGAGAAAAATTCATGGCAGACATCTCCATCAAATGCTCTTAGACAAAAACTATACAAATGGACGGTCCTTCAGAACTTTCCATTCACTTCGGTCACGATTACGAACTTTGTCAGATGTGCTAAATGTTGACAGCTGTATTGAAATGTTTGGAAACTGATATTGATTTTACAAATGTCAATAGATATCCCTGACTGTTGTAACAGTAATAGCATTTTAACGACATTGGCCAATGTAAAAGAAACATTAAAAAGCTGAAGTTTTTTAAAAATGGCAAATAAAATAAATTTTACTATTTAGAATAAATACTATTTCTGTATTATAATGTTATAAGTAATACATAAAAAACTTTTGAATGCTTTTGTTTAAAAACTAATATTAAGTTATATCAGTGAATATTGGCAAATGTAAATTTGGCATACGACATTCAACGATTTTCGAAATATTGGGCAAAATTGGTTGATATCATTCTGTTAACTGTGTATTGTGTTCTTTGACTTGAGACATCGATACCAACATTACTTTTAATTTGTCTTATGGACCAGTTTTTGGCAATATGGTAGCTGGGAAGTTTAACTCAATCCTGTAATACACTTTACCAAACTTGAGTTTACTACAGCAGAGTGATGAGGTGGTGAGGTGTCACTAGCGTAAATCACTTCAGAAAAAATATCAAATCAATATTTAAATAATTTGTGTTAAAATAAAAATGTTTTTGTACATAATATTCCAAAGGTGGGAATTGGAACACTTGAACACTTGGAATGTAACATTTAGCGAACAAGTAGTGAAGAAAAAACATTTTCATCATATAAAATATTGTTGTGAGCTCGGGGTACGAAAGGATTGATGCCAATATATAAGAACAATCAACAGGTTTTATTTACTCCAAACAGTTCGATAAGTACACCAAGATCTTTTCAAAGACACAAATATTCAGTAATCTTCAAATCTAATAACTGCACAGCAAAATTTCACACAGAACAATTTAGCGTATTATTCAATACTAAATCGCTCTTAGACAACACAGTTCCCAATGCAAAGCCTCTCGTGCATGTTCAATCGCATTTGACAGAGAACTAACTGAACTGCACTGGTGGAGGTCCCTTATATAGACTTCAGAGATCTTTCCAGATTATTCCAGGGCTTTCTAATGCTAGAAATTACCAGAAGGTCCTTCAACTCTCGATAGAGTACTCCAAACGTGAAAGGATCCCAATGTAAATGTATAAGAGGGGGGGGGGGGGTTGCACAAAAAGTCGCCAAATCCGTCGCCAACTTGGCGACATTTGGCGATATATCGCCAAATATGGCGACAAAAATAAGTCGACAAAACCATCGCCAGCTTGGCGATAAACCCATTCCTTGGCGATTTTTCAATAGACTTCCATTATAAAGATGAGGGTGTAAGGTTGTTTTCCTTGCAAACCATCTGAGGCCTTTAGCATTGAGTTACATGATGCTCAATAGGAAATACATTAATAATACTGCAATTTTCACAATAATAAAATAAAATAAATTTAAACAAATGGAATATTTACAGATATATACAAAATTCATAACAATATTTATTTATGAATACGAAATACATACTTGACATAAATAACTTACAAAATAGATGATTTCATAACAAAAAGATAACTTGAAACTTACACTATTTAAACATGTTAGCACAAATGACAAACTTTTGAATCTTTAAAGAATATTTCTAATAATAAACGCACACCTACCTTGACACTGTCATCAATTCAGTATGATAGTAGTAGGACCCGTATTTAACGAGGACCTCGAGACACAGAAAAATGCTCGTTAAATCAAGTCGCTCGCTAAATCCGAATCCAAGTTAATAACTAGTATGTACATGAAAAAACAGCTTACCTGGATTGCTGCTTGATAATCTTTAATGAGAAGTGCAAAAATATTCATTCAAAGTTGATTATTTGACTTTACAAAATTTCGTTTCATTTATTTTTTGTTGTAAAACTTTAATGCATTTTAAATGCTGCATCATCAATATTTTTCATTGCTTCAAAAAACTGTTCAAGATTTTGTAATGACTCTGCAGCACAATCACGTGACAATGTTTTAATTATAGTTTCTTCTTCCGAGTGCGTTTACCACTTTCATGACGATATCCTCTGTGGAGAGTATATCCGAGGTTAAGACATCATCATCAACGTTATTGTACTCGTTGATGTTTAAAACATCGTTAAACTGCTCAATGTTATTTTGGTGCAAACAGACTGAGAGTCACAAGTCATCTTCATCTTCGAAGTCACCATCAGTTCTGTCAATCCATCCAGCTTTTCTGTAACAGTTTTGGATACAGGATTGAGTCACACTTCCCCAAGCATCTGCCATCAGATGTATATCGTCAAGAACAGAAATTTTAATATCCTCAGAATCAATTGCTTCCTATAATAACATTTGAAACTGCGAATAAGAACAAGTTCGAGAGATTGTAACACCGAGGTTTAGATTGGCAGTAAAAAAAGTTTCATGTTTTTTTAAATTGCTGACCAGCGGGTGAGCGGAACAATTATCAACGATGAGTGCAATCTTTGTTTTCTGTTTTTGGAGCACTTTATTCCACTCGTGGAAATAGAATAAAAGTAATTCCTAAGTCATCCATGCTTTTTTGCTCGATTTGTAAGTCATTGATAGACTTTTTACCCCTTTAAGGCATCTTAGAGGATTTGCAGATTTACCGACGATAAAAAAGTTTTGATTGTCTCTGCCTTACATGTTAAACACATTAACAAAGTTAAGCGATTTTTCCGCAACTTACCACCCACACATTTTTCGCCTTTAAACTTCATTGTTTGATAAGGGATTAGATTGTAAAAGACGACGGTCTTAGTGGCATTGTCGATGTTATCTTCAGTATAATTTTCCCGTAAATCTTTCAATGTGCAATCCATCCAGTCTTTCATGTCCTTGTCATTTACATTGAAGCCTTGCCGATAATTTTTTCTGCACAGATGTTGTGTCGTTGCTTGAAACGATGTAACCATCCATTAGAGCATGAAAAATCTGTGTAACCTACCTGAGCTTCAAAATTTTCAGCTTGGATTTTAATGATGGGCCCAGTTATCGGCAAACAAGAATAAAAAACACCCTCTCAAGAAAAGGCACAAGCCGAAAATATGTTTTTCTTACACATAATTCTGAAACAGGTAATTACCCCTGATTTGGATTGGATCAAGCTATACGCCAGCGAAGTGTGACGTCACTGTAATGGCTGCTGGAGACAAGAAGTTTCGGTTTCCCATTAAACGTTAATGTAAGCAAAAAATAAAGTCGTGTTAACAGTATTAATAAATTTTTTAAAGAAATTTCTGTTACAGTTTTGCTAAATCTTAGGTAAGGCATTCATATGCTTCTGATTAAGTGCGTCATTTTTTTTAATTCATCAAAAAAGAGATAAACCTTCATGGAGAGCATCAATAGCGGTTGTTTTGAATATTTGAATATAATTTTAAAATGTTTTTAAGGTTTTAATTTCTTTTAGTTGATATTTCTATTACTCAGGCGTACTCTATGTTAAGTTTCATCTGAGTTGAAATGTGTTTCTGCTGTTTTTTTTTCTTTTCCTAACAGCCAGAGCACTAATGATAATTTTATCAAATGATTCTTCATAGTTAATGGATTAAATTTTTTTGCGCGGTCATCGCGTAATTAAATGGAGGAAGACTGACTATCTTTATAAAATGTTATTAAATACTGGGAAAGTAAACAACTGAATATAGACATTTTCGGTAATCAAGTAAAATAAATAAGAAAAAAACAACACAAATAACATGAAAACGACTGAAAAATACATTTAAACTGCAGGAATATCAAGCAAAATATATTAAAATATCACCCTTTCTTTATGATTCAGCAGAGAAATTTATGTAAATAATACACCAAATGAAGAAAAATTTAAAAAAAAAAAGAAAATAAAAGAAAAAACCTAGCAGAAACACAATTTAACTCAGATGAAACTTAACATAGAGTCCGCCTGACTACTATAAATATCAACTAAAAGAAATTAAAACCTTAAAAACATTTTTAAATTACATTCAAATATTCAAAACATCGGCCATTGATGCTCTGCATGAAGCCTTATCTTTTTTGATGAATTAAAAAAAAAAATGACGCACTTAATCAGAAGTTTGTTGAATTCATATGACCTTACCTCAGATTTAGCAAAACTGTAACAGAAATTTCTTCAAAAAATTTATTAATACTGTTAACACGACTTTATTTTTTGCTAACATAACTCAACGTGACTTCATTTGCTCAATGGGAAACCGAAACTTCTTGTCTCCAGCAGCCATTACAGTGACGTCATCACTTAGCTGGCGTATTGAACGGAGTCGTCGTCATAAATGATGTCAGTTGACGCCGTTCCTACTTTCCTCTGCACCCGCCATCTTTAACTGCGGTAAAGCACCAAGTGTGTTGGAATTCCAATCCTTATCAGTTGGGATTATTTCATTCTCCCTTTTACCCTTCCTCTAAAAGTGACAATGGGACAGGTGTGCAGTTCACACCACCTCCCTTCCAAGAATCGATACGTGCCTCTGATGGTTTCAACTGTTGTTGGATAACTTTAAAGAATCGTTATTTTTTCTTTACAATAGGAATGGGGAATTCTAGGAAAACTGTGTGTTTTTCCTTTTTTCAATCATTATTTCTGTAATTATTTCTCACTTTCACAATTATTTTCCTCGTTAAATCCGAGGAAAGTACAAAATTTTGCTCCCTAAAAGAGTATACTGAATACATTTATAAACATTATACGAAGCAAAAGTCTCATTTTCCTTGCTAAATCCGGAACCTCGTTAAATACGGGCTCTACTGTATATGCCAAATAAGCCAATAGAAATGACTTTCATTTAAGAATAATTAAGTTAAACTTACAAATTCAAAATTTTAACACATATTTTAACATTGTCCTATGTATAGCATTGCCAGATCTAGCAGATTTTTTATTCAGAAATTCCAAATACTCACCAGAAAGAATGATTAGTTTTTATTGCCTTATATATTAATGGTTATTTCCTGAATAAAATAAAATAAAATTACTATTTAAAATTTTCTGGTCTGTAATAGGAATTTCTGAATAAAAAATCTGACAGATTTAGCACCTGTATATAGGACAAAGGTAAATTATGGGTTAATAAAAATTTTCAGAACATTATAAAATATTATATCTACCCTATATATATAAAATCCTAATGAAACGAATTTATGAAACGACTGATTATGTTTCAGGTCTATTTTTAATAAAATATTAAACGCTTGATAGTGAAATTAATACCAATTGTCCATAAAAATCCGCGGATGTCAAAACTGGTAATAGAATTTTGAAATTGGAATTAGTTTTCGAGATATTAATTTTTTTCTAATTTTAATGACATTTCTGTAATGATGGCAACTAATTACTCAAATTTTTTTGTGACAAAAAAGGGAAAAAAATTGAAAAGGATCCCGATAGGGATCATTGATTTCTTTTTATTCGTCATTTTCAAATTGAAATTGAATTTATCTTTTATTTCAATCGATAATGAAGACAAGATTGTGATTAAATTATGTTTTTCAGGAAAATTAAAAAAAAAAAATCACATTTCTATCGTCAGGATTCAATCGTCTGTCAGCATTTAATTTAATTTATTCGGTGCTTTTCCAGTATATTGGGCCTTGACGAAATAGGGAAAATAGCCTTGGCGGAAAAGGAAATTTGGCAACAGACTTTCTGTCAACCCAGGGCCCGATTAACCTCTGAAGCTATGGGAAGCACAGTGTGATTTCAGCCCCCCCCCCCCCCCCACCATTTCAATCTAGGAGTTTTCTAAATTCGACATACCCGCAAACTCACCAATGTTACAAAGAGTGGCTCAGTTGAGTTCACATAAATTTCACTGGTACTTTTCGGCTAGCCAGGCACCGGTGAAAAAAAAAAATATATATATATATACATATATGTGTGTGTGTGTGTGTGTGTGCGTGCGTATATATATTTCACTGGCGCTTGGCTAACCGAAAAGTACCATTTCATTAAACTGCTTTTTTTTTATGTTCTCCTATACACAAAAAATGGATACAATCAAGAAAAATATGCACAAATGATTTTGCATAGTATTAGCAGAATAATGTAAGTTGGATAAAAAGGTTGAATTCAGCATGCATGCACAACATAAAATATCAATATTTTAAAATGCTTCTTTCAATTTTAGCAATAGTTTAAATTATTAATATTTTATGTTGTGCATACCAGCCAAAATCAATAATATTCAAATTCAATATGTAAAATAATAATTTACTTTTTACTTGTATTCCCGTCTTTTTTATAATATATATATATATATATATATATTTGCACAAAATGAATTATAATAATTATCAAGATTCTGATCACATTATTTTTAGTCAAAATTAGGCAACCAACTAGCATTTTAACAAATGCACATCATAGGAAACATCAGAACAGAAACAAGTAGGATATTTTTGTAGAACAAGGATTTGACAAATGCAATCACTTGGCTAAAATATATCAACTGGCGAAATGTGTTTATATTACTTTTTTTAATTAATTCACTTACCGAGTGGAAGTGTTAAAGCAATTCATGATATACCATTACTATAATAGTAATTATTCTTCCTTAATCAATGTTTTTTTTATTTTTTATGTATGATTAAATATTTTGTATGTGTAGGGAAAGGGGGTGGCACAAATGTATTACATTTTTTTTTCTACTTGTACAAGGAACAGTAGAAAGGGAGGGATATACTTCATTTCGCAATTTTTTCAGAACAGAAACAAATTATAAAGCTAATTTTGTACATTAAACATACATTATATTGCAAACTTAACAACATACACAATTAATTCTAGTCTTCGTTATTTTTTTTTCTCTCATATTAACCTCAGAAACACATTTTTTTTTAATAAAGTAGACTTTTGTGAAGAGACAAATTCCATACAACAGCATGGACCTATTTATTATGGTAAACATTTAAGAAAAAATGAGATTGAAGACAAATTTCTGCAGGTTTCTTTCAGTGCATTTCACATTTTTTTCAAAATTTTAAATGAACTTTAAAAAATTAAATGGAATTCAATAATTGCAGAATTTTTTTATAACTAATTTATAGAGAAATTTAATACATCTCTGAGATAGAAATAGGATACAATAAATATCCACAATTTGATACAGAAACTTCAAAATAACTTTTTATAGTTATTATCTATGTTCATGAAATTATTCATTAAAATAGAAAAATCGCACTTAAAAATAAGTAGAATATTTGGAAAACAAACAATAATTATAAATATTTTCACTTTGAATATGAAGATGGTCACAGACATTTTTTTTTTAAATAAAAAAAAGAAAAGAAATTATTCCTCATACATTAATGAAATAAATGATAAAGTTTTTGGAACAGATGCTTTACACTTATGCAAAAAATGTAAACATAAGTTTGGCGCGATTTTCAAGACCGCGCCAAACGAATAACTTATACAATTGCTAGGTTGTCATTAAAGGGAAAAATTCCCTAAATTTGGTGACTTTTTTCCTTTTTATAACAGATTTTAAAAATAAAACTGTGCGTGAGTGTATGACATCATAGCCAAGTTTTTTCTTATACATTTAAGCAAAATCTTTTTGAATCATCCGCAATGAGCAGTTTTGAAAAAAATAAGTTCTAGCAAGAATTATTCATGCCATTAGATCAAAACTAAACAGTTAAAAACTGAGTTATTAGTTTTCTTAAATTAAGAAATTAAATAAAATATTATGAAACAATAAGAAATATTAAAGGAAAGAAGAAACTTAAATTTTCACTAATTAATAATAAAGTATTTTTTGATACATTGTAATCTTTAAATATTTACTTCTTTAATTCTTGAATCTGCTGCCGAAGCCAATACAACAGCATGGATCTACTTATTATTGTAAACATTTAAGACACATTTTTGCAGGTTTCTTTCAGTGCATTTCACATTTTTTCAAATTTTTAAATGAACTTAAAAAATTAAGTGGTGGAATTCAATAATTGCAGAAATTTTTTATAACTAATTTATAGAGAAATTTAATACATCTCTGAGATAGAAATAAGATACAATAAATATCCACAATCTGATACAGAAACTTCAAAATAACTTTTTATAGTTATTAGCTATGTTCATGAAATTATTCAATAAAATAGAAAATTAACACTTAAAAATACATAGAATATTTGGAAAGCTTAAACAATTATAAATATTTTCACTTTGAATAAGAGGATGGTCACTGACATGTATTTTTTTAATAAAAATAAATAAATAAATAAATCATTCCTCATACATTAATGAAATAAATGATAAAGTTTTTTCTTATACATTTAAGCAAAATCTTTTTGAATCATCTGCAATGAGCAGTTTTGAAAAAATAAGTTCTAGCAAGAATTATTCAAGCCATTAGATCAAAACTAAACAGTTAAAAACTAAGTTATTAGGTTTTTTTAAAATAAATTTAATAAATTAAATAAAATATTATGAAACAATAAGAAATATTAAAGGAAAACAGAAACTTAAATTTTCACTGATAAGTATTTTTTGATACATTGAAATCTTTAAATTTTAAATATTTACTTCTTTAATTGTTGAATCTGCTACTCGAAGCTAAAAAGTTAAGTTTTTCTTTAAATAAGTGTTCATGATGTTTCAGTTAAAGAACTTTTGGTAGTTTTATGTCAGCTAAGCGCCAATATATATATATATATATATATATACATACATACACATATATATATATGTCATTGGCCCCCGGTTAACATAAAAGTACCGAATTTTTTAATAAAATGTAATAATTAAATCAGTTTAAAAATTAAATGCAAATATTGCAACAGTTAAAAATATGCTGCCTGTTATAATATTTGATTATATAATTTAGACATGTATTTGAAAATAATCAGCAGTTTATATAGTAATTTTACCTGTCAAAAATATATTTTATATTCTAATTTACATGGGCTTCTTTCTTGATTTACGTTTAGCAAATTCATCTATTATGTCATCAAAGTCTAATTTTTCTGTAATATCACTTTCTATTGCGAGCAGGGATAAACCACTTAATTTATTTTCAGAGAGTGATGATCTCATACGATTTTTTATTATTTTTAGAACAGAAAATGATCGTTCACTTGAACAGTTTGATATGGGAATGGAGAGCATTATTCTTAGTGCTGTCTCAACATTGGGGAAAGTCTGTTCAATGTTTAAAGTTTTAATTACTTTTAATTTTTCAGTGGGTCGTATTTCTTTTGTAATGAATTCGTTAAATTGAAAAAAATTGTCTGGAAATTCTTCTTCAATGTCTTCCGAGTAAATTTCTTGAAATTTTTTAGCATGTTCTTTAACACTCATCTCTGATATATTTGCGTTGCACATAAATCCAAATATTGATTCCAGAGAATCATATGCACGTTTTCGTTTTTCTAATTCACTAATAAGTGAATCACATATTACGTAGTGAGTCTGATATAGAAAAACTTCTCTTTCTGAAAATCTAACATCTTTGCTTGAAGTTTCATCCAGCATTCTACTCTTGGGAACTTTTTTTGATCATGTTACTTTATAAATCCTTGTACCAATTAAACTCTCAGCTTCCTTTTCCCATTCACCAAAACAATTTCGCACATGCTGAACAAACTTAATCAAGGAATTGTACAATGATACAATGGCAGACATCTTACAATTTTCTGACTGGAGGCTTTTACTAGCGCTATTCATTCTTTGCAGAATGCTATCCCAAATAACTGTCATCAATGCAAACTCAAAGTTTGACATTTTGGAATGTAGACGTTTAGCCTCATGTCTAGTTGCAGCTGTTTCATTTTCACAGCTTGAAATGTCATTCAAAACTTTCAAAATATTAATGTATTTTTTCTTCAAAGCTTTCACTGCATCAGCATTAGCAGACCATCTGGTTCCTGATAAGGACTTTAGTGTCAAATTACCTAGATCAAAAAATTCCTCTTCACTCAATAACTCCCATCTGTGTGTTGATGCAGAAAAAAAATTGTACAAACTTTGCACAACTCCAAAAAATGATACTGCTGAATGACAACATTCTGCAGCACTTGTGCCAACAAGATTTAGAGAATGTGCTGAACATGGAACATAATGAATTAAAGGATAATCATTTTTCAATCTTGCCTGAAGGCCTGAGTATTTACCAGACATATTGCTGGCATTATCAAATGACTGACCTCGGCAATATTTCAGCTCAATATTCAAACTTTGAAGAAAATTTATAATTACTTCTTGCAAGTGTTGTGAACCATGGCTATGGATTGGGATAAATTTTAAGAAGCGCTCGACTGGCTCACTTTCATTTACATAACGCAACACTATAGCAAGCTGATCAATATGGCTTATATCTGGTGTGGAATCTACAGTAAGCCCAAAATATTTTGCCTTTTTTATTTGTAACACTATTTCTTTTAGCACTCTGTCTGACATGATCTCAATAAATTCTGTCACAACTGTTGATGATAAATAGTTTACATTCCCTTTACCCTTATTACCATAGGAATGAATATGATCTGATAAAAATGAGTCGAATGAGGCTAATAATTCTAATATACTCAAGAAATTCCCATTATGTACAGAGCCAAATGTTTCATCATTTCCAAAACAAGCCAGCCCACGCAGAGATATATATTTTATGACAGCAACAACTCTCAATAAGATTTTCCGCCAGTACTCGCATTCATTTTGGAATTGCTCTACAAGATTGTTGTCAATTCGATTAGTAGAATTTGATCGTGATGAAAAAGAAAACATGCATCTTCGATGAAAATCTGAGTTTTCATGTGATTGGAGCCTCTTTACAATATTTCTCCAGTCTGAAAATCCATCTTTACACAAAGCTTGATCATTTGAGCCACCATACAATTTGCATACATAGCAAAATACTGCTTTTGCACTGGGAGAATAGATCAACCATTTCCTGTTTACTATTTCTCCATTTTTTTTGCATCTGAAAAAATTGTTTTTTGAGCATGTTCGCTCAATTTTTCCAAATACTTTTTTTGAGTTGCCCAGATAATCTATGTTTTGCTCAAGTTTAGTATTATTAAAATGTTCCCGAAAAGAATCAGTTATGGTAGGCCACAAAGCAGGATCGCTATAATTTAAACATTTTTGGTCAAGAACTGTTTCAACTTCTGTTTTACTTTCCTTTCCAGGTGGAATTGAAGGGAAATCTTTTGAATTTGAATCATAATCTTTTTGGCTGAAGGTTAAATATTTATTTTTACATTCACATTCATTTTTCTCGATCTCTTCTTCAGAAACAGAAGTCTGATCTTCAGAATTTGGATAAATATTTTCTTGTGCCAAAAATGATTCATTTTCACATTCAGATTGGTTTTTTTTAAGTTCCTCTTCTTCAGAAACAAAAGGCTGATCTTCCAAATTTGGATAAATATTTTCTTGCGATAAAGTTGATTCATTTTCACATTCAGATTTCTTTTTTTTTTAAGTTTCTTTTCTTCAGGAACAGAAGCCAAGACTTCAAAATATGAATTATCTTCATTATTTTGAATTTCATCTTCAGAAACTGGAAAAGATGAAAGATCTTTTTCATCCTCGGAATCTGATTCAATTTCTGCTCCTTTTGCAGGTGTAGGTGTTTTTGCACCTGGTAAATCGTCTTCACAATCTTCTGCTCCTTTTGCAGGTGTAGGTGTTTTTGCACCTGGTAAATCGTCTTCACCATCTTCTGCTCCTTTTGCAGGTGTAGGTGTTTTTGCACCTGGTAAATCGTCTTCATCATCTTCTGCTCTTAAAACAAATCTGTTTATCGCCAAGCTTAATCGCTTGTTACAAGCAAGTCTTTCAGCTTTTCTTTTTCGTTTATTGCTTACTGATGGTACTTGAAGCTTAGTTTTAGCCATGCTGAATAATTAATTAAATTAAATATAAGAAGAATCTGCAAAATTGTAACTATAAAGCAATAAATAAAATATGCATGCACCGTATATGTTAAACTCAGCACGTGAGACGTGAGCGAGCGGCGTCGAACCCAAACACAAATATTTTACAGGTCTAAAAGTTGAGAGATTTCATTGCAGCTTTATGAAACTCTACTCGCAAATCGCAAGGTCAATTCACTGCAACAAAATTGATAAGCTGTTTCGTAATACATGCAAGAAAATTCGTAGGATCGTAGGAACAATTTAAGTGACATTTTTACTTTTCCTGAGAAGCCAATAAATCAATTTCAACTGACGTCAGACCCTAGCAACCAACTTAACAACCTGGTGGGCATTTTGCTTGCCCACTGGATTTTCTCGATATTGATTGGTTGGACAATAATACTGTCTGCGACTTTGATTGGTTGGACAAATTGGAGAATTGTAATCATGTGGTTGAAAGCTGGCTATTATATGAAAAATTAATTTGTTATGAAAGGTATTTTTATGAAACACTTTAAAATATCAATTTGAAAAGAAATTAGATAAAGTTTTGGAATGGAATTAATTCAATATAAAAGGCCCCCTGTTCTCTCAGTTTTGGGCCCCTTTAAAATTTTCTAGGGGAAGCACGTGCTTCTCGTGCCTATTCGGTAATAAGGGCCTGTGTCAACCTATTAATTTTGTCATTTCGTATACAGAAGCATTTTTTCAATATTTATACAATTTGTTTAGCGTAAAATGTCATTTATCCTATTTTATATATAATCAGAAGTAATTTGTATAGAAAAAACAATAATATACGTATAATTAAAATACGCATATAAACAAAAAAATCGTCGAATTTGTTTCCATGGCTCTTTATGTCATTTGGCACCAAATCTCACTTTCTGATGCCTGAATTGCGCCAAGCTTTTTAAAAAAGCACCAAGACCCCTATAATAGAAAAGCACCAAAAGTTCATTGGGTTTGTTTTCATAACTTTTGGCAACAAATCTATGTATATTAAAGAATCTATCCCTTTTCGAAGCTCGAATTACGCCAAACCTAAAAGCAAAGCATCCTATACTGGAAAAGTATCCGATTTTCTTATGGACAATATTCAAGTGACATAACATAGTGTAAAATTATCGCGGATAGCAAATTTGTTTAAATATCTCATCAACTGATGCCAAATAAATGCAGGCATGCATGAACAAAATATATAATTAATTTTGTATGATAAATAATTATTAGAAAATTCGTATATACATATTAATTAAAATAAATAATTTGCATATTTAAAATAACATGAAAATATGCATGATGGTGCACTAAAATAGAGAGAAAATTAAAACCTGTTACTGAAAATATCTATAACATAGTACTTTTCATTATCGTGGTTCTTAATGCTATTCACAAGCAGATGGAATTTTTCTTATCCTTAAAAGCAAAGGAAGAATAGAATACAGATCGTTGTTATAAAAGTCCAAGAGGTAGCCACAATTTAAACATAACCATTTTATACAAGCTGGTTTTCAAGTTGTAATTGATTTTACTTATCAATCCCGAAAACAATCGTCAGTTGTCGCAACAGCTGTGTATGAGGCCATGATAATCAAAAAATGCCCCATTAAAACGTTAAAAGCATGGCAACCCAATTACAGATTTACCAATATTTTTAAAACAAAGCACGCTGTCATGTTTTTAGAGGCCTCGAAGTCTGAGCGGGGGTTGGCGAGCGTAGCTCGCAGGGGGTAGGCCCCCTAGTAATCTATAAAAATCCAATAAAATAAATTACTTATTACTTAATTTTTATCTAATATACTTTATAAAAAATGCGTGGAACATAGTTTAATTTGCAGTTACTGATCATAGAAAATAGTTGAATTTGAACTCATAGTTGCAAAAAAGCTGAACCTAACATTTATAACCAAAAGAAAGGTAGATAAATGTGCATTTTAACTTTAAGTAAGTAAATTACTTGTTATATAGCAGACAATAAAATAAAAATATTTTGTTAAAATTTAGAATATTAAATTAAAAAACAAGTTTTGAATTACTAAATAAATTTGTTTCACAGCTTTTACACCAACTTTCCAATTTTTCGATCAGTCTGAACACTTGTTACATGCTCACATTTTGTTTTTGGATTAAAATTATTATTTCTAGCAATTACTTGGTCGTTGAGCATTTTAAAATTTTTGAAATTTGAATAATAGTCTTACCTTTTGATTTCATCTTTGTCTGTAATGGAAAAACATGTAAAATAAATTAATTAAAATACTAAATTTTTTAAGGTTATTCTGTAAAAAAAAAATAATATTGTGCAAATCTACAGATCATAATTTATTTTTATGTTTAATTTCAAGTCAAAATTCTGAATAGTTTTTTTTTTGTAAAGTGTACGACAAAATGTAATTTGTGTAGCCAAGTAGAGGATAAGTTCCTCTTTATTGAATTCTCTAGCCTTCAAAATCTTAAATAACCAATGGAAGTCTTATATCCTAATTTCCTACCTATAACTCAAAGATTATATGTAAAAAACTTCATTTTTCTTGTAATGCGGATTATATGCTGCCACGGAATTATCTGCAAATTTTTTTCCTACTTGATATCTTCCTAAATATCAATAAACATAATTTTTTGGGCAAATTTACAAAAATATCTTTCTTAAAAAGAAACAGATGGCACTACCCAAAAAATATTCACCAGGTAAATTCTTTTGCACGATGAGAAGACACAAAAATATGCAAGTGGATAAAATAAGCTTTGGACAAATTTTCTGAGAAAACTATAAAAAATGCATTTAAAAAGACTAAAACAGTCGATGAAATTGACTATGACTTCTCTAGTGAAGATGACTCTGCAAATAAGAATGATACAAATGTACCAGGATTTGATTCTGGTTCTTCCAGTTTTGATGGATTTAAATAAATTATTTTATTATTAAGAGAATTCAATTTTTTATGCCTATATAATAAATTATATTGTTTATATTTTTACCTTGCAAGTTTGTTATTATAATTTTTGAATGAATATTAAATTAAAAACACTGCAACTTATTAAATTTGCATCAATTTTTAATTGAAGTCTTTTGATTTAATTTAAATATCTTTTCATTTTGTATATATTTTTTTTATTAGAAAATATAATATTATGTGATGATGCTTGCTTGATTTTCGATATTTCACAATTCAGTAGATGGTGCCATCACTGCAGATGTTAAAAGTATATAGTCATCAAGACTTAATCATATAAAATAAAAATAAGACAAAACAAAGCTAGTACAATTATTTTATATTTCATTTAAACATATGTTTAAGTAATTAACTTACATAATTATAATTTTTATTCCCAGTAATGTAAATCTTCCTAATTTATTCTTACTTATGTGTAATAGAATTGCAAATATTTCTGTACTGAATTTTTTGTATTTGTATTGTATTGTATTTTTTATTTGATATTTATTTATTTATCAAGTGTTATATTAAATACAAAAGTTAAAATTTAAAGTATTTTACACTGTATTCAATATTTTTTTTTTCTTATGGCTGAATATTAGTCCCGTGGATCTTGTGTATTATTTTAAAGTGAAAATTTCACCTGCGGATTTTAGGATGTTTTTTTTCAAAATATCATGAAATTGACACTTGCAAATTATGGACAGGAAATTAGGGTATTCATTGTTACACTGCTCAGGGAAAACAATTGGTTGGTTAGTTGAAAGTAATCCAGCATTTGTTGAAACAAGCATATGTCTAAACATAGGAGACAATGTTTTTTTTTAAAACAAAAATCCAGATATTTATTTATGAAAAATTGGAAAACACATTTTGATTCCAAATTGTATCAATAGTCAGGCCTGCCAATTTTATGTATTTGCATTTAAAAATGAGACAGAAAGTGTATCATAAGATTTCGCATTGTTGAGCGGGTCAATTGAGAACCATCTTAAACAATTCAAATCCCTACACAATAATGCTTACAAATTTACTTTATGTAGCCAGTAGAAAAAATAATATACAGTAAAACCCGTTTAAGAAGTTCCCGCTTAAGAAGTTTTCCCGTTTAAGAAGTTTATATTTTCGATTCCTATTTTTTTCCTATTCTTACAATGTTAAAATAACCCGTTTAAAAAGTTTAGTTCCAAACTTTTTCCCGCTTAAGAAGTTTTTCTCCCCTTAATTTTACTTTCAAAACCCGTTTATTTCAGTCTTTTGAGGGATTTTTTCCCCCCATTCTGTACTGGAAAAGCATTTCTCTATATTCTTCGCTATTCAAAAGGGCAGATTTAAGATTGAAAAGGATTGTCGTCACCTTTATTTAACCTTCATATCAGTTTGTCTGATGAAATGTAGAGAGAGGGTAAGTCCGAGTCCCTTATGGCTGCAACAATAGTGACTGATAAGGGATTAAAGAGAAATGGTTTGCTCCTACTCAGGGGTAGTTCTTTAAGTTGACCAGTTGCTTTCTCTTAGAATAGCGTCTCTTTCACCCCTTTCCAGGAATGGAATGAACCAAAGCTATGTTTGGTTCATTCCAAACCAAAGCTATGTTCAGTTTGGCTCATTCAATCTGTTTTTGAGTGAGTGTAAGCGTCAAATCTCACTTGGAAAATTCACGAAAAAAATTCTTATTTATTTTTTCCTCTTCAAAATGTCGGACAAAGGAATTAAAAGAAAGGCCTTGTCAATTGAAGACAAAATCAAAATTTTGAAAGAAGTTGATAGCAACCCAAACGTAACAAGAGTTGAAATTGCTAAGAGACTGAATATGCTGGTGACTACTCTGAATGGAATTGTAGCAAAACGCAATCTTATATTAAACGACTCCTCTGATAAATCTCGAAAAATTTAAAAAGTGAAAAAAGGAAAATATGAAAAATTATTACTTTGGTTCAAGCAAGCTAGATCCGCCAATATTCCTATAAGTGGACCTATTCTTAGAAAAAAGGCTGAGGAAATTGCCAAAAAAATGGAGATTGAATTTGCACCTTCAAATGGATGGATTGATAGAATGAAAAAAAGAGCTGGTTTAAGTTACAATTCTATGACAAAAGGTGAGAGTAAAAGCGTCGATCCACAAGAAATCGAAGAATGGAAACAAATCTTACCAGATTTGATAACCGGCTATCATCCTAAAGATGTCTTTAACATGGATGAGTGTGGGCTTTTCTATAATATTTCACCGGATAATACGTATGCATATAAAGGTGAAAATTGTCACAGATGTAAAAAAAAATAAGGAACGACTTACAGTTTTATTGGGTGCAAACATGGACGGTTCCGAGAAATTGCCAATTTTGGTTGTTGGGAAATCCAAGAAACCCAGATGTTTTCAAAATGTGAAATCACTGCCTTGTGATTATGAAAATAACAAAACTGCGTGGATGACGATTACAATTTATGAAGCCTATTTGAAAAGATTAAATGTTAAAATGAGGAGAGCTAAACGGAACATCATCATCTTTGTAGACAAGTGTGCCGCCCATTCCAAAGACACGAATAACTTTAATAACATAAAAGTGCATTTCCTACCACCGAACTTTACTTCAGTTTTGCAACCGATGGATCAGGGAGTTATTAAACTGTTCAAGCAGCACTATAGAAAACGGCTTGTGAATTGGATGATTGAAAAACTGGACAATACTGGAGAGATAGGAAAAGTGAACGTTTTGCAATCTATTCATTTTATTTTATCTGCATGGGAGTTAATAACGCCATCTGTAATTGCCAATTGTTTCCAGAAAGCAGGATTTTTGGAAGGAGAATCAACAGAAGAATATGAATTGGACATTGAAGATGATTGGAAGACGTTACAAAGAAGGATGGATTTCACAGCATCGTTTGAAGAGTATGTGTCACTAGATGACGAGATATTGCCATGTGAAATGCTTACAGTAGATGATATTTGTGAGGTTACAGAAGATGAAGAAATGAGTGACACTGAGGAAGAGCATGTGGAAAATTCCTAGTTTTTCGGATGCTGTGAAAGGACTAGAAACATTTCGCCGTTTTATCGAAAGTGTTGAAAATGTGCCTGAGGAAATTTTTAAAAACTTAAGACAACTGGACTGTTATCAACTAAAAATTGCCGAGAAAAAACATAAACAAAAATCTATAACCGATTTTTTCTGTAAAAGCATATCAAATGATGCTTAAAGAGAAATGTCCCCTCTCTGTCTTCAAACATTGGATTAAATAAAGAGTTTCTAAGGTAATTATGCATTTTTACTTGATTGACAGATTTTTTAAAATGTGCAAATCAGTTTAAATTTCTTAAGTAAAACTCAACTTTATATAAATTTATGTATTATTTTAACAATGTAAAAGACCTCTCCTGACTATGAAAACTTAAACTAATGATTGTTTCAAACATTCTTAATTTCCCGTTTAAGAAGTTTTCCAGTTTAAGACGTTTTTGCCTTCCATTCCCTTGGAAAACTTCTTAAGCGGGTTTTACTGTACTTTTTTTGGTGTACAATAGCTTTCCTATAGAAAACTATGCATGTACCATTTTAAATTTTTATACAGGAATGCACAAAATAATTCAGATACATTATCATCAATGAACTACAATTATAACAAATATGTTTTCCATTGTGTTACGAGATTTCAAACTTAAAAAAAATTTAGTGTATGTGAGGTATATTCTTCAGATGTATAAACTCTAAAGTTTAAACACAGGGCTGTAGAAAAGAATACAAATATGTTTAAATTTTTTCAAAATGTACTTTTATTTGTATTATGCAATTTTACACTGAACTGAATTTTACTATTACTAAATAATGTGAATAAGAGTCTGGCACAGATTGGATTGTACCCAATCTGAACTAGCAAATTGCATTTGAAGACAACCTGCAGGCGACTTGAACTGACAAAAATAATTTTCTTGACCTGAACCCAGAAAAATATTTTTCAGCGACCCGTGACTTGACATGTTTCATCTCCACCCAACCCAAACCCGCAATGAAGGGACAAAAAATTATGTTTTAATTCTATTATGAAATGTAATGTACAACTATATCTCTAAAACCAATTTTATATAGAAAAGTGGGCAATATAATTTTTCATATTCAAATATAGTGAAACTTCAGAACAGTAGACACTGTGAGATCGGTTGTGTCTAATATTTTTGCATCAGGTTGACTCTAATTTGTATTCTGCATATTGAATTCACCCTAGAATAATTCTTCCGGATCCTGTTTAGGTTGTTTGCAAGTTGTTAGGTTGTTGGGACTTTCACAAAAAGTTTGAACATAACTATGCTTCAGATAAAAAAAATACGTATTTGAATATGAATGAGTATATATTCAGTTTACTGCATGGCAAAAAATGTACATAAGAAATGTGATAATAGATAATTCTTTCTTTACTGTGCAGTTAAGAACCATTTTTTTTTTCTTTTCTCAGAATATGGAAAACATTACCAACATTTCGTTTAAGATGCACACAAAAACACGTGTATTGTAATTGTGATAGTTTATGCAAATATACACATGCTATGTGTGCATGGATTTGGAGGTGCCTATTATTCCAACGTATAAGTGTACAAATATATAATTGTCAGGAATTGAAAAAGCGGTGTCCACTTTTCAGGAATGTCCATTTTGGACGTCTTATTGAAAAATATTTTTAACCTGAAAAAATATTGTGGATATTCTTTTGAAAAAGTGGGTCAACCCAAATCTGACCCACAGGAGTCAAAACCCAACCCGAAACGGAAACAATAAGTCAACCCAACATACAGCAGAACAGTAGAAGTCAACCCGGACTGCAACAAAAAACTATAACCAACCAGAACCATTGGATGTGTGCATATAACCCAACTCAATGCAGGACTCTTAACATGACTATAATGTAAATAACTTGATTTTAATAATGTAATGCTTATAAAAACAGCAGAGCAGAAATGGATATGAATACAGATACAGAAATTTCTATTTATGGTAAATTACAGAAAAGCATTATCAGTTATTAAGCATTTCTGAGCTGAATTAATTTTTATCGTATTAACTTTATTAAGTGTTATGTCGGTAAATAATACATGAAGCAGTATAAAAGTTTTGAACATGTTACTGTCTATAGGAAAGAATTGCTGATAATGTGTTTTCAACTGGATGAATGAATTTTCCTGTTTAATTAATATATACTATACTAAGTGATGTAAACATAAAATAAATAAATAAATATAATACAGTATAAAACAGAAAATATTTATATACAGGATGATACAAAAAGTTATGCATACACTACATTCTATAGGTAACAATTTCAAAAGAAGTGTCTTCAAGCTTAATTAACTTTTAATATACTATTTGATGTGTATGAAAATTTATAAATCATATACAAAGCTGCACTGAAGTATTTGAATGAATTATTCTCTATAATCATCTTTTTTACACAACATTTTATCCAACATCTGAAATAGATGCAGATGTTTTTTGGTTAGCAGGGAAGTAAATATATTTATTATGATGGGATAAGATCAAGTAGAAGGAATGATTATCTGATAAAACCACAAAGTAAAGCACGCCTGTTGATATAGCAGAATCTAGAAATAGCTAAAATAATCCAAATTGAAAATGTAAAATTAATCAGACAACGGAGGGTTTAGGAGAAATGCACACCCTAAAGAAAAGTATTTCTAAACTTAAAAATTTCTTAAAGTCTATCTTCATAACAAAGTCAGTTCTACAGCCAAGGAACTTAATTGCTTGATATGAGGTTTAACACAATAGTTTTTTAATTTAAATTTCTTCAATCACCAGAAAATCTTACACACAAATAAATCTACATAATGTAAAAATGAATATAGATTTATTAAGTTTTTGATATAATATAAAGAGAGATCAAAATAAGAATGTGTTTGGCGGCCTTGACAGTGACACTCCTGAACGGTTTATGTACTAATTCAAATTATACATAAATAAACCCTATAATAATAAAGTACAAAATATATGACATTTGGCTGTATAAATTAACCTTGTAAGTTTAGAAATATTTTCATTTGTTGGGCTATCATTTTGGTGGTTGTACTTAATATTTTGTAACAAATCTTACTTTCTTAAGACAAAAATATGCCAATACCACTACGTAAATAGAGTATAAAAATTAGGTAATAGCAAGCAAGAAATTATGAGATGGAGAATAAACACTTAGATTAATTATTTTGCAGTATATCAAAGAAAAAAGGCTTCATGCCAATATAAAATAATAGATAATTGCTTAAATACCGCTTTTGAAAAACATTCTTTACTGCAGAATTCAAACAAAAGAAAATCTAACACACAAAATTATTTCTCAGTATCATGAATTAATAAATGCCTGATTAAATTACTCTTATGAGAGAATTTTTTGCCGCATATCTGAGAAGTATGAATATAAGTATGAATTAACAGATGCCTGCTTAAATTATATTTAAGAGAGAATGAGATGTTGGTTATCTCACACACATATCTCCCCACAGAAATTTTCTCACCAGTATGACTAATAGATGCCTGCTTAAATTCTGCTTATGAGAGAATTTCTTGTTGCATATCTCAAACACAAGGTTTATTGCCAGCATGAATTAATAGATGCCCATTAAAATATTGCTTATGAGAGAATTTCTAGTTGCATACCTCACAAACAAAAGGTTTCTCCCCAGTATGAATTAACAGATGCTTGCTTAAATCACTCTTACTAGAGAATTTCTTGTTGCATATCTCACACACAAATGGTTTTTCACCAGTATGAATTAACATATGCTTGTTTAAATCACTCTTTTGAGAGAATTTCTTGTTGCATGTCTCACACATAAAATTTTTCTCACCAGTATGAGTTAACAGATGTCTGTTTAAATCACCCTTATAAGAGAATTTCTTGTTGCATATTTCACACACAAAAGGTTTCTCACCAGTATGAATTAACAGATGTTTTCTTAAATTGCTACTATACAAAAATTTCTTTTGGCATATTTCACACACAAAAGGTTTCTCACCAGTATGACTTAATAGATGACTATTTAACTCACCTTTTTGTGAAAATTTCTTGTTGCATATTTTACACACAAAAGGTTTCTCACCAGTATGAATTAATAGATGCCCATTTAAATAATGCTTTTGAGAGAATTTCTTGTTGCATACCTCACAAACAAAAGATTTCTCACCAGTATGAATTAACAGATGCTTACTTAAATTACTCTTTTGAGAGAATTTCTGGTTGCATACCTCACACACAAAGGGCTTCTCACCTGTGTGGGTTAACAGATGCATGCTTAAAGTACCCTGCTGAGAGAAAGAATTGTTGCATACCCCACAAACGAAAGGTTTCTCACCAGTATGAATTAACAGATGCCTCTTGAAATCACCCTTACGGAAGAATTTCTTGCTGCATACCTCACAATCAAACGATTTTCCTTGGTGCAACGTAGAAGATCCTTTTAGAGAAAACTCTTGTAAAGAAATGTTTTGTTCCATATTTCACACATTAAATATTTTTGTCTGCTATGAATGATATAGATTTCTAAGTTGGGCATTTAAATTACCCTTTTGAGAAAATCCTTTGCTGCATACTTCACAAATGAACAATTTTTCTTGATGTGAGTCAGATGGTTTTTCTACAAAAATCAGCTGTAAAGAAATTTTTCTCTGCATACTTCACAACTTAAAGATTGTTTTCAGTGATATCATGTATATCTACATTTATGACCTTATATATCTGCAATAAATAGAGCTATTTTAATATGTTACTTTTTATGATTAAGTAAAAAGTTAGTTGAGAGAATATAAGCTTCTCATGAAAAATTTTAATCAATACAGAAAACTTAATTCAAATAAATTTTGTACCTTAGTAGTGAAAACTACAATAAATTCCTTATTTTCTGTTACTCATGGAACTAGGGATTTGTCAGAAAATTATCAGATGCATTTTATAGCTGTACAAAGATTAAACTATAAATAATAATTAAATAGAATAAATAGCTACTATCATAAATTAAAATGAATAACTTATAATATTATAAATAAAAAATAATACAAATTTAATAAAAAAATTCCAGAATTACCTTTCTTCTACAAAAACAATGCTACATTTTACAAGCAATGCAGAGAAAAGAAGTTGTTTTTGTGGCAAGAGAAATTCTAATATACAGGTTTGTTTAGTTGTAATTTCTCCAGATTTCTGAAATTTTTCGACCGAATGTTAATGTTATTCGTGACAAAATTCTACATTTTATTAAAATAAATTTAACATAGTTTTAAATATTTGTTAACTTTTATACCATGCTTTAAGCTTTGTATAGTTGATTATAAGTAAAAAAAAATGCAATTTCTACCAGAATTTTAGAATATAGCCACTAACATCCTTAGATATGTCTATGCAAATTGGATGATGAAATGTGCGAATTTTGCTATTTAATCGAGTATGCCTTATAATAGAGTTTCAGAAAATCAGGAGTCTACTGTATATTCATTTCTGAAAATTATGGAAGGAAATATCACACAAATAGCATTATTTTATTCAAGAGCAAATCAATCAATAAAACGGTACTTTTCAGTTAGCCGGGCGCCAGTGATATATATACATATATATATATATATATACACACACATAAATATATACACATACCTACATATACAAATATGTATGTATATACATATACCGTAAAATCCTGATTGTATGCCTCCTTTTTTAAAACCAAAAAGGGTTGAATGTGGGAGGGGGCTTATAATCGGGATTTTTTAAAAAATCATTTAAAAACCTGTTTTATCATTAATTTAGAAGTAAAAAGGGGCGAGAATCTTCTGTATTTCGGCAGATTTTCACTAAAAAATAAATAAATATATAAAATCTAAATCCCCCCTCCCCAAAAAAAATTGATTTTTTTTTCAACAATATATTTTTTTATTTGTTATTTTATTGAAACAATAAATAATCAATCATCTAATTCCCCCTCAAAATTACTGCTTCTTCCTCTGCCCTTCCCCCCCTCTAGTACCAAAACCCTGTAGTTTAACCTTTATAACTTAAGACCTTTATAACCTTTATTTAATACACTATTATATTAACAATAAATAAACCTAATCTACCATCTAAATCAACCCCTCCTCCTAAATTATCTGCTTTTCTCCTCCTGCCCCCCCCCCCTCCAGCCTCATCCCATGAATATTCTCCCTCTGCAAATGCATCTCATTAAATTTTAAATGTTCTTAATTTTTTCTGCTCTATTTGTTATTTTTTGTAATACTATTTAAATATCTAAATTATTCCCCTCCTCTCCCCCAAAAAGTCCTCTTTATTTTTTTGCCCCACCCCCCTTCCCCCCAGTACATACTTTAAAATCTTTATTTTTTTCATACAAAAATTGAATAATAATTTTCAATAATAATTAAATTATTATCAAATTTGCTCTCCCCCCCCCCCCAGCAAAACATATTTTAAAATTATTTTTTTAAAGATTTTTATGCTTTATTGTTACTTTCTTTCAACAATAAATAAATGGTCATGTAACTCTCCCCTTAAATTTCCATTCCCCATCCCCAGTAAAAAAAGTGAATTTCTACACATGGAGGGGGGGGGGGAAGGCAGAGAGAACATTTTAGTTTTTTTTTGTAGTTTGGCTTGGTAGTTCAGCTGATATTTTGTTAATGGGAGAGATGTTATTTTAGAGAATATATTTATTTCAAAACATAAACTATACACATGATTCAGGGAGAAAAGAACAGCCAAACTGCAAAAAAGATGAAAATTTCTAACCCCCTTCCTTGGGAGAAAAGGACAAAGAAAAAATTTCAAAGGGGGTGATTATTTTAGATGAGTGATACTTATATGGGATGATGCAGATGAGTTGAGTTACCTTACTATAAAATAAGAAATAGAACAGCGTTTAAACAAATATATATTAAAGATTTTAAAGTATTTGCTGGGTGGGGGGCGGGGGGGAATAGAATTTTAGGCAGAAAGAAGGTTATTTTAGATGATTGATTATTCATTAATTGTTACTAAAGATAAACAAATACAGCAAAATAACAAAAATAGTTTTAAAAATTTTAAATAGTATGTGTGTGGGGGAGTGTGGTGTGGGGGGGGGGGCATTTTTGGAGTTGAGAGAAAATTTAGGTGACAAATTATCTATTTATTTTTTACAAATAGGACAAAATATTTCTTCAAATGAGAGTTTTACAAATGTTAAACTTTGTATTCTTGGGGATAAAGGGGTAATATGAATTTCAAAGGAAGGGGTTTGTAATTTAGATTATTTATTTATTGTTAATAGAGAGCAACAAATAATACAGAAGATTTTTTTTCAATAAATAGTTAAAAAAAATTATAGGAGTTGACAAAGAGGGGAAGCAGAAATTTTGGGGTAATTATAATGGTTGATTACTTATTTAGACAGCAACAAATAGAACATATATTTTTTAATAAAGAGTTTTAAAGATATTAAATTTTGTATGCTGAGGGGGGAAGGTAGGAAACAAATTTTGGATGGAGGGGGAGACTGTAGTTTGGAGGACTGACTTTTTACTTATTGTTGTTAGATTACTAGTGAGCAGTAAGAAGGCCAGAAGAACTTAAGATTCTCAAGATTTTGAACTTTTTGTGTTGGGGAGGGCAGAAAAAAGAATCAGACATTTCATGTGGGGGGGGGGAGGGTGGTATTTCATTCAGAAAATATAAAAGCAAAAGGGGAAATCTGCCAAAACTTTCAAAAGATTGAAAATTCTCTTCCTTGGATTTTTAAAATCAATTTTTTTTTTTTTTTGGGGGGGGGGGGGGGGGTGTTTACATTTGGGAATGGAAAATAAAATCAAAATTGTTTAAAAGTGGGAGGGGGCTTACTTCCAGGATTTTACGGTATATGTATATACAAATGTATTTATATATGTACATATATCACTGGCACCTGGCTAACCGAAAAGTACCAATAAAACTTATATATTTTTTTTAATAAAAAGTATTAAATCTATAATAAATATAGTGGCATCGTAATGATTTGTCTACATGAAGCATAAAATACCTGTTTGAGTAGGATTATAAAATTTACAATGAAAATAAATCTGGAACAACTATATCTTATAATGACTTTAAAGCATTACAAAAGACACAAAGGGAGATCACAAATTTCTTATGATAAAATTTCCTGATATTTCCAGTTCAGCATTAAAACAAAGAAATGTTCAAAGGTAATTCCTTTCACAATACTCCTCTGATACACAATGAAATAAAACTTACTAAATAGATGAAATTTGTCAAAATATTAAAAGGAAATAAAAACTAAGGTGTTAATAAGAAGAAATAAATATTAAAAGAGAAAGAAAATGGAAATCTATAGAAGTATATAATCTATAAAGCTCTGATACCACTCATGCCAGAATAAAAAATATAACATTTAAAACAATTAAAATTTATGGAAAATAACGCAGACTCTACTGTTTCTATCTACAGCAGGCATGTCAAACATGTGTCCCGCCGACCACTTATCTGTGGCTTGCCGAGCCTTTGAGATTTTCCCTATGTTTGATTCAATTCATGTTTGATGCAGAAAATACACTTAAATCAAACATTCTTGCACTAACCGTGGCTGCAGTGTTGCCAAGTCACAGATTTTTTAAAATTAAAAATAACAACCCCTATTTCAGAATACTAATCTTCATTTTATTTAATGACAACCATTCCAATAGTAAATAAAGAAAATATTACTGGTAAAAAAATTGTCAGCTAAAAAACATCCACAATCTTGAGAACACTGTCATGATGTTATAGAAGATAGCAAGCATCAGAAAGTTTAGTATATATAGTATGTAGTCAGATCTAACTTATTTTAAAATTTCAGCTCCAAGAAATTGCGGAAGCAAAAATAACAGATCAGGAGGCTACAGAGAACAGATCTTGAATATGAAAGTTTTAAATTTATAAAAAAAAAATTGTAAATTTTTTAGAAAATGTTGTGCTTTATGTTGAAACTAATACTTTATTTTACTACTCTCTTCAATTCACACCACATTACAAAACAATTTACAGCATTTACTAGATAGTAAAAAAAATATTAAAAATATTATAATAGGGCACTAATTAACAATTAAAAACTTTAAAAAAATTACAAAAAAATAGCTTTTAAATGAGTAGCTATGAAAGTGACATGAATTTTCATCTTGTTTTTATGGAAAAACTAAAAATATTACCCTCACGCTTCTCTTGGGTCAAATTTACATAGTTGAACACAAGTATTTTGGATTTGCACTCGTTATTATTTAGATCAGAAAATGTATCATTATTAATGAACCCTACGTAATCGTTATCTTCTTTTTCATTTTTATAGACATATTTGTATTCATGCACTGTAGGAATTTTAAACGTAATGCCAAATCTCTCTACCAGTGTGAACATTACAGATTGACAAAAGTTAATCTAAAATACTTTTATAATTCAAATAAAACCTGAAATTTTATGTTTGATATGTAAAAAATTGTATTGGAGTTTGCAAGAAGTCTTCTCACAAATATCTAGAAAATTCACAATATCTAAAAATGCTTCAGAAAGATGTGTGTGTTAGATTTGAAACTGATACTTCATTAAAAATTGTATTCATGAAAATTATTAATGGTTAGATATCTGCTTCAAAAAATTGTATTCAATTGAATGGAAGTAGAAATCATTCACAGCAAAGTAGAAGAAATGATGTCTAGAGAACTTAAAGAAATTGGAAAATAATATAAGCTAAGCATGGTTAGGCGTCAGTTAGGCGCCAACTTCAAATGGCGAAAATATGCAATCTGGCATACTGTTATGAATAATTTTGTTTAAATCTTATTTAATCACTGTGATTAATTAGGAAAAAATAACATTTTAAAATAAGTGGTGGAAGTTTGCCTGATGTGCCCCTGTTAAGTCGGTGCCTATGAATTACTTAAGTGCCACAGCTAGAAAGATTCATGACATAGTCAGATATTTTAATAATCAAATGAAATTTATAATTTCTATATTTGTTGCCTCTTGCATTAAAACTCATGAGAATACAGATGCACGAAATTCTACTCAGTTGTTTTTATTCACAGACACTTAAAAATAAGGGAGGAGCTTCTGGAAATTATTCCTATGCTCGATACAACCATCATAGTTGATAAGTTTGACTTTTAAAAATTAAATTTATATTGCAAATAATGGTATTCCTGCAACGATAGATTTTATAAATAGGTGCAATTTCAAAATTAATAGAAAAATGAAAGATCACAGCGATGCACTTAATACATTTTTTATCATTTTCATCAAGATATTTAACTTTTTAAATGTCAGATATGTGTTTAAACATCTTTTTATTTTTATTTATGTTCGGCAGCGAACATTTGTACAACATTTTGAGATTTACAATTTTACAGAGTGATAAAAGATTGAAGTATTTTACTCAATAAATATGCTTTATAAAATTTTCTGGTGATTTTAAAAATTATTTTTGGTAGGTAGGTATAGATTTGGTAGAATTTTTCTTTTTTTTTTTTTACTTCATAACTTTTGATTTAAGAATGTCACAAAAAATATTATTACATATTCGTAAATTAGAGCTAAAAAAATTTCTTTAATAACAAAAACAAAGTTACATATGGGTAATATTGCAATTCAAAATGCTAGTAATCAAATAACAATTAAAATAAAATAATAATTAATATTAAAATTTTATCAAATTTATCAAAAAGCTGCTAATGAATTATGACTACAAAGTTAGATAAAATTACATAATCCATTAATAATTTTTTGACAAATTTGATAAAATGTTAATATTAATTATTACTTGATTATAATCATAATTTGATTAATAGCGTTTTGAGTTGCAACTTTACCCATTTATAACTTTGTTTGTGATATTAAAAAAAACATTTTGAGTTGCTATTTATGAATATGTAATAATATTTTTTGTTATAGTCTTAAATCAAAAGTTATGAGGCAAGGAAACCGGGATCAATCCTTTATGGACACCCTGTATTTAAAAGCATTAATGAAATCGGTATTAGAAATTATCACCGGAACTTTTATTTAATATACAGTGGATAAAAAGTAAAAAGTTTTCATATGCAATCATGTATAAAAAATTGATTTTTCACTCAAGAATATTTATGATGAAAATGAAAATTTTTGTTGCAAAAATATCATGATTGATTTGCATGTTGCATATGAAAACTTGCATATTTCCTAGATGTTGCAATGATAACACATATTGTATATACTATATATATATAAGAAAATGGATTTTAAAACTTGCCTTATCCAAAATTTAAAAAATTGTGTTTTCTCTATCATTCTATTCTATTGGTAAATCTTCACTGAAAAACACTACAATCTGCAGAAAAACTAGTTTTAGCAAGTATTTCTGGCATTCTAAAGTCTCTGTTTACAGTAGAAACCAATGGAAGCAGTCAGAGGTTTTTCGCGACTTCCTCAAATTTGATTTTTGAGATAAGGCAAGTTTTTTGAAACTCATGTCCTCATATATATGTATGTGTGTATATATATATATATATATATATATATATATATATATATATATATGTGGGATTATGATAACCAATATGTAGTTTCAATACAACAGAAGATTCTTCAAATATAATATAAACAAAAAGGTTTAATAAAATAACAGCATATACAACTGAAGATTCAAATACAAATATCAAACAGGATTAATATTTATGAACGTACCAACTTCCGTATTTTAATATAAACATTTGCAAGCTTCCCTGAGCATTGCGTCAAAAAATCCATCAACTGCTATGGCTAAAATCTATGGAACAACTGCTCGTGCTGGCGAGCTTTTCTTGGTCTTGCGTGGTCATCGCTTTTATCACTCCTCGTGAAAAGTAATAATTCATTGAGTTCATATTATTGTTGCTGTTACTTCTAATAATTCCCACATTTTTGGTCATCCTGACATTCTGGCGACCTCGACAGATCAATACTTCTTATCATATAACTTTAATATTACACTATGAACTGATACAATACTATAAAACAAATAAAACAAAAATAACTAAATTAAAACTCAGGATACTTTTTCATATACACTTTACCTTTTGAATGACATGGACAATAATAATTTTCATAACCTTTTCTTCTTTGCATATGTTCGTAACCATTGAAAATAACAGGAGGGACATAGCTACATTTGGTATCATTCTCAATACGATCATAATTTCTTCTACAAGATGCAGTTTCATATCTTTTGTAATAAAATTTATCTGCAAAATAGGGTTCTCGCTTCCTATCACTCCAAAAATAATGACTTCTTTGACCCGTCTTGTTTACGGCATTCATGAATATTATGCTTTTTTCTGTCTTCATACTGCCTATACTGTTTGCGATGTCTATGATTTATGCCAACAAACTTTTCTTTTGCATAAAATGATTTCACTTCATTTCTGTATCGGTAACCACATTTCTCAAAACTTTCATGAAATATTTCTTTATTTTCATTTTTTCCTTTTATATTATTTCCCGTTATTTCTTTTCGCGTGGTCTTTGAATTATAATATTTTCCGTTTTTTGCTATTTCATTTTCATGTTTTGATTTGATCTCGTGAGTTGAGTGATTTTTATTTGCTTTCACCGCGCGTGCTAAATTTATCTTGAAATTATTTTCTGAATTATTTTTATTCATAATACTAATCATTTCGTTTTCTGCACGTGAACTATTTTCTTTTGATACCTTCGCTTCATTGTATGAATTGGCAACATAATTTAATTTTTTATCCGAATTCTTCAAAACTTTAAGGCAACCTACTTGAAAAGTATTGCGCTCGCCAACAATTTTAATTCCCTCTTCATTTATCGTCAAATTTAGTTTACTCATCACGTCCATTCCTAGGACTATGTCATATGCAAGAGATTTTAAAACATACAAATTTGTAGAAATTGTGAAACCATCAATTTTGAGTTCATAAGGGAAATAACCTAAAGGGTATACAATGCCATCGATGCCGCACAGTGATATGTTATCAAAAGATAATCTTGGCGATCCAATATTTACATAATTTTTATAGCTTGTTAGGCTTAAATTTGATCCTGTATCGAATAAGAGATTTGTTTCTTTTCCATTAATATTAATTGTTCTTATCTGAGTGTTAGGCTTATTATCTTTAGCAGTTGTATTAACATTGACTTTCTGCAAACGGAAATTGGGATATTGGCGGTGATAATTATGATGGTTTTCGGTAGAATCGCAACTGAACTCATTAGTTCGACCGTTATTTCTATTATTACACTGAGACGCTACGTGATCTTGAGAATTGCATCTAAAACATCTAATTTGAGATTTATTTCTTTTATTTTGGTATCGGGTATCAAAGAAAGATTCTGAATTTTCATTTTTACTTATTTCGGGCTTTTTATCTTCAAAGTGGTGTGAAGCTCGATTCATGTTTTTAACATTCCGCCTCGCCGCATCATAATCGTCTAGCTTGTTTACTAATACATCTACATTTTTAATTTTTGGAAGATCATCAATAAAATGCTCTTTCATTTCTATAGGTAACCTCCGCTTAATTTGATCTACTACGATTAATTCTTTTAAGGATTCATAATCGGATACTTTAAGACCGTTAATCCATTCTTCCAAATAATTTCTTAATTCAAATGCTAAATCGCGCCAAGTGGCTGAAGATTCTATTTTATGGGACATTAATTTCTGCGTAAATTCTTCTGGCGTCATTTTGAAGCGTTTGAGAAGTAAATCTTTTACATAATCGTAATTGCTCGCCAATGTTTCTGGCTCTCTAGCTATAATATTGGCGATTTCTAACAGGATTAAACTTAACAAATGTGTGACCCAATTTTCTTTTATTATATTCATTCGAGAGATTTGTCTTTCAAATAGTGCTAAATAAAGACTAATATCACTTTTACCGTCAAAGTGAGGAATTAATTTAAGCATATATGGTTGCTTACCTGAGCCAGCTATTGCAGAATCGTCGCACACACTTTTCAAATTGCCTTGTAGCTCCATTTTTCTTAATTCGTATTCCAATTCAACTTTCTTTTCCTCTAATTTTCTATCTGCTTCTAGTCTTCTTTCTTCCTTTTCTGCTTCTAATCTTCCTTTCTCCGTTTCTTGTCTCTCAGCGACAATGACTTCGAGTCTAACTTTAATGAAATTTTCTTCCTAATCTTCTGATTCGGTAATCAATTTTATTACATCAATAACTCTGGCACTCTGTGGTACAACTAAACCTAGTTCATTACATAACGTTAACAAGTCTGCTTTTCTGGCTTTATTAAGAGCTGACACAGTGGTGTAGTCCTAGAAAAAAAAGTGGTGGGACGCTTATAAACGAGAACATAATTAGTCTTTGATACCCGGGGAAAACGTGATTTTGAATGAACCTAAAAAAGGTGACTGAACAAAAAAAGAAAGTTAATTTAGTTTAAATTTCTGCACATGTAAATCCTTTAGCTTGCAACAGGTTTAAAAAATTAAAAACTTTGATGACTGGTGTATTTATTTTATATTTCTGGAATAGAATGTGGAATAGTTTTAGAATGCTTTAGTACATTTTCTCACAACAAGAATTTTGATTAAAAGTTTGATTAATTATTCTGAAATTTTTAGTTTTGAAAATTGTTGGGGAACAACATTACACTAGTTATCCACTAACACCACCAAAAAATGAAAGCGAGTTATTACCAAGTGATTAGCAGAATGGCATTTTCCCCTCCTTTCCAAGTAACATAAAAAGTCTTTTTTCGGACTTTCCATTATGGAAGTCTTAGTTTATACATATTTTTAACCTGCAAAACTATTGTGGACATTCTTTTACAAAAGCATGTCAACCCGAACATGACCCGCAATACTCAAACCTGTTGTGAAAACGTTAATGTGGAAGCTTAACTTCCCCATATTTGTTTTTCCTTTTAGGTCTCGCGCCACTGAGATATTCTACTTTGAGTGCTTCTATCGCGATCGTATGTACGACGATACGCGATCTCTTAGCGTAAACAAAAACACATGTTTTTCTTGCTCCCACGTATGCATTGCGTCATTGCCAGGTGCCGTTTCCTGATTGGATGCCATGACTGCGCATGTGTTGAATAACTAGCTTAAATATCACTGCATGACTTGTCTGCTCTCTCTCTCTTCTCTTTTTGCTTATGTGGCAGCTGCATATCGTACGATGTTTTGTTTTAGTTATTTTTAAAAATGTCTGTGCAAGTATGCCAGACTGTTTGTTAATTCTTATAATGTTAAAGTATGTTTAATAAATGTTATTTATTAATTTAAGCCATCCTCTTATTCAGAGTCAGTTTACTTTTACTTTACCATTTGAGCCCGGTGGATTAACCACCCAAATTCTTTAAGACCGGTTATGGGCCAAATGAAGTCTAAATTTAAAAAGAGTTTGTCCATTTTTGGTAATGTTTAAATGTAATTTTTGACTCTGAGGTGTTGGCGTGAATTATCATAATGAGGTCATCTTTAATGGCAAAGATGGGGGGCCTCTTCCAGAGCTACAGTATTGATGTTTTGACAAGCAACAGCAGACAGCTAATTTGTTTTTATCTCCACCCTTTTGTTGTGAATGAACTTCAAGGCTGCTCCTTCCTGGTTTCTGACTAAGATAAACAAACTTGCGTGGACTCTGGAACTGTAGTGTTTTCTTTCCCTTTCCCCTGTGACTGATAAGGAGTTACGTTAGGGGAATGTTGTTTACTTTGTGAACAGCTGTTAACTTGGAATTGAGTAAAGTTTGTGGTTTTTTAGTGAAGTTATTATGGATTGATAAAACTTTTGCTGTTTGTTTTATTGGTGAAGTGTTTTTGCTTGTTAGTCTTCAGTGTTAAATGAATGTTTTTCATCTCATTTAGGAAAGTTATTTTTTCTGAGTAACGTTGTTATCAAATAAATAATTTATTAATTTAAAGTTTTTTAATGTTAATAGTATACTGTGATATGTTATTTGTTATGAATTAATTGTTAGAATTTGTTTTTTTTAGAATTTTAAAATTTTAAATAGATTTAAAAAAAAAAAAGAAAGATTTGTTAAAGTTGTTAATTGAAAGTTTTTAATTAAAGATTTTTATATTGAAATGGTTTGAATATAGAATTGTATTTTAATAAAACAGTGAATAATTAATTTAATATGGATAATTAATAGTTAATGGTTGATTAAATTTGAGTAATTAATGGTTGATTAAATTTGAGTAATTAATGGTTGATTAAATTTGAGTAATTAATGGTTGATTAAATTTGAGTAATTAATGGTTGATTAAATTTGAGTAATTAATGGTTGATTAAATTTGAGTAATTAATGGTTGATTAAATTTGAGTAATTAATGGTTGATTAAATTTGAGTAATTAATGGTTGATTAAATTTGAGTAATTAATGGTTGATTAAATTTGAGTAATTAATGGTTGATTAAATTTGAGTAATTAACGGTTGATTAAATTTGAGTAATTAATGAATTTTTTTTGTACTTCATTTATTTTGTATATTTAATGTATGTATTGTTGTTAAATGGTTCTTTTTGAAGGGTTAGTAGGTTTTAATATTGTTGAATGGTTTATTAATATTGTATTGAGATATGCATATTTAATTATCCCCATGAGCTTATAGGATGGAGTTTGCTATCCAAAAACTTAACAGTAGCAATTATGCTACTTGGGCAGAGGAAATACAGGTGTATATGATGGATCGTGGAGTTTGGCAATTTGTAGAAAAACCAGACCTTGAAACACCTAAAGATTTAACTGGAAAGGAACTTCGTGACTTTGAATTGTGTAGGGATAGGGCATATACCTCAATTTATTTAAATATTGAGAAACCATATCGTAGTATAATAAGTGACACTAAAAATGCTGGGGATGCATGGAGGAAATTAAAGGAGCGTTACCAGCCAACGTCTCGCAGTAGGATTGTGAGTTTATTGGACAAATTTTTCTCATTGAGGTTTGGCACAGGGGATGACATTAGTATTTATGCAGCTAACCTTAAAAAGGTAGTAAATGAATTGGCAGACGCAAAACATGTAATGGAAGAAATGTACCAGTCTTTTCAACTTATCCGGTTTTTGCCATCCAAATTTTCAGGGATTGTTCAGTCAATTTATAGATGGGATGACAAAACATTTACTTTTGACAATGTATTAAAAGAGTTGTTGGTTGAGGAGGATAGGTTAAGACAGTGTAACATTGACCTTGAACGTGTAGATGCATCTGCTTATAAAGTCAAAATTAATAAACAAGGAAATAGGAATAATAGCAATTTTAAATTTAATAAACAGAAAGACATTAAGTGTTTCCATTGTTCTAAATTAGGCCATTTTGCTTCTAATTGCCCAGAAAAGAAGCCAAATTCTGGTAAATTTCAGGTTAAGAAGTTTAAACCAAAGGGAAATTTTAACCGAGACAATTCAAGTTACATTGTAGAGGCTAACTACAGTCAAGGTAGTAATGGTCCTGATGATTTGTCTTGGGTTGTGGATTCTGCTGCTTCTTCTCATTTTTGCCGCAATAAAAATTTGTTTGTTGAGCTTAGGCCAGTAGTAGATACAACAGTATCAGTCGCTATCGGTGAAGAGTCTTGCTCAGTTGAGGGAATTGGCAAAGTGGAATTTTTGGTAAATATAAAAGGTACCCAGAAGAAAATAACATTGAACAATGTTCTTTATTCACCTAGATTGAGGAGAAATTTATTTGCAGGATGTGCCATAGATAAAAAAGGAGGGAAATTTGTTGGCAAGAATGGAAAGATTTTCGTATATAATAATAAAGGAAAATTGGACTTCTTTGCAAAAAGAGAAAATGGTTTATATTTTCTTAGACCAAAATACCCCGGTGTTATCAGAGAGCATGTAAATTTAACTCAGTCTAAGGAATCAAATCTTGAGATTTGGCATAAGAAATATTGTCATATCAACACAAACTATATAGTTGATACCAGTAAAAATAATGTAGTTCGTGGGTTACCTAAACTGAAAAATCAGGAATTAAATTGTGAACCTTGTCGTTTGGCAAAGACACGAAGAGTAAGTTTTAAGCCATTGCCGGGAAACCGAACATGTGGGCCTCTTGAACTTGTTTTTACCGATGTGTGTGGCCCAATGCCAGTACCTTCAATTGGGGGATCACGGTACTTTGTCTCTTTCATAGACGATTTTTCTAAAAAGGCTGCCGTTTTCCCAATTAAACATAAAGATGAGGTCTTTGATACTTTTGTTCGATTTAAAAACAGAGCAGAAAGGTTCATTGGAAAGAAAATTAAGGCCATAAAGTCAGATAATGGAAAGGAATACTGCAATTACAAATTTAAACAGCTTACTGAAAAAGAGGGAATAGATCATCAGAAGACGAACCGGTACACGCCGGAACAAAACGGGGTTGCTGAGAGATTTAATAGCACTATAAATAATGGCATTCGAACAATGTTGAAGGATAGTGGTTTAGAAGAAAAATTTTGGGCTGAGGCAGCTGTCTGTTTCACATATGTTTGGAATAGAGTTGTCCATCAAGGCCAATTAAAGACGCCATTTGAATTATACGGTGGGAGACGTCCTTCTGTGAGTCATTTAAAACCGTTCGGATGCACTGCATTTATAGGGATCCCCAGGCAACTACGAAAAAAATTTGATATGCGTGCAACTAAAGGTATCATGGTTGGCTATGCAGGACATACAAAGGGATACAGAATTTATAATCCTGAAAGGGGTGTTGTCGAGGAAACTTTAAATGTGAATTTCAATGAGAGAGAAATGTACAGTGGTCGCATCCTGGGCACCATGGACTGTAATTCTGAGAATGGGAAAGTTTTGTCAGGAGTTGAAAATCGTTATATTGATAATGAAGAATCTGATTCTGAATCTAAATTTGATCAGATTATACCACAAAACTCTATAAAGTTACAAAGCACTCCCAAAAAGGAAGCTGAAGTAAGTTCCGAAACTGAAGAGTCAGGAGATGAACACCCAGACCGGGATGTGAATGAAACTGAAAAAACCCCTTGTGAAGCTATTAAATGGGTCCGAGAAGCCATTATGAGAAAAGATAAGTCCCGCAATGATATATATTATGGTGTGGAGGGTTCCAATACTAAACTTCGATCTTATAGAGATGTTGAGAATTACTGTAAAGCCAGAAATATTGATTATCGAAAGGAATTTTTTAGTTTTAGAAACAAAGATGATTATTCTGGTTTAGAACCACGTCCCAAAACTGAACACTATGAAGCTAACATAACGGAAGTAGAAATACCATCTTCTTATTTTGAAGCTATGCGTTCTCCTTTTAGAAAAGAATGGTCTAAGGCGATGGATGATGAAATAACAACCATGAAGGAAAGGCAAGTATGGGAACTTGTTCCCAAACCTAAAGAAGAGAAAGTTTTAGGTAACCGCTGGGTATATTCCATTAAACGTAATGAGAAAGGCGAGATTGCTCGTTATAGAGCTAGGCTTGTAGCACAAGGCTTTAAGCAGGAAAAAGGCATATCTTACGAGGAAGTATATAGCCCAGTAGTTGATTTTTCCCTTATTAGATTATTTTTTAGTATACTAGTCTGTTTTTTCGGTTGGATTCATCATCAAATTGACATAAACTGTGCATATTTATATGCGAATTTATCTGAAAGAGTCTTTATGAGTCAGCCTTTGGGCTATGTCAGTGAGAAGTCTGAGTATGTTTGCCGCCTGAAAAAGGCTATTTACGGCCTTAAACAAAGTGGTCGTGAATGGTATTTTGAGCTTCGGAATGCACTTGAGGGATTAAATTTTAAGAAATTAAAATGGGCAAATTGCATTTTTATATTTAAAAGAAAGGTTCTATTATTGTTGTATGTGGACGATATTATCATTTTTGGACAAACAGAAACATTGGTTTCTGAAGTCATAGATCTCTTAAAATCTAAGTTTGATCTTAAATTGTTAGGACGCACTAAGAAACTCCTAGGTGTAGAGTTTGAAGAGAGGGACTGTAATCTTTTCATTCATCAAAAGAGTTACATTGAAAAGGTTTACAATATGTTTAAAGAGTATAAACCTCCAATTACATCTCTCCCAATTTCTAAAGGAGTTGTGTATTCAAAGTTAGATTGTCCAAAAGATGATATAGAGCTAAATGAAATGCAAGATATTCCATATCGCAGCCTTGTTGGATGTCTCGCTTTTATAGCTAACAGGACTAGACCTGACATTTGTTTTGCAATAAACCTTTTCTCACAATTTCAGGAAAACCCTGGGCCTACTCATTGGAACGGATTAGTTAAGCTACTTGGTTATTTGTATACAACCAGAGAAAGAAAGCTTGACTTATCTAAGATTGATAACCTTAGTGTCACATGTTATAGTGATGCAGATTATGCCACTAATCGTGATGATAGGAAGAGTATGGGGGGTTTTGTGTTGTTTATTGGTCAGTCACCTGTTTCTTGGAAGACTTTCAAACAAAAGTCTGTTGCCCTTTCCACAATGGAAGCTGAGTTTACTGCACTTACTGAGGCTGCAAAGGAAATCACTTGGGTTAGACATATACTTCTAGAGTGTTTTGAAATGGGGTTATTTGGGAATGAAATAACACAATATGAACTTTGTTGTGATAATAAATCTGCTATTGACTTTTGCAAGTCACCAATTGAAAATGCTAGGTCAAAGCATATTGACGTTAAATTGCATTTTCTAAGAGATTTGGTGTCTGAAAAGCTATTTAATTTATCTTATGTAAGAAGTACAGATAATCTTGCAGATATTTTCACAAAAGCTCTAGTTAAAATGTCTGTTAATGATTTCATTGCCAGACTATTTATATAAGTGTAATAAAATTTTATGGCATATTTTTGAAATTTTAAAGTATTATACTCTGAGGTTATGATATAATTGTAATGTTTTAGGTATATCTCCTGGTGTCTCATTTGATATTTTTGAATTGTAAAGATTTTTTTTACATGTAATCTCTTGATGCTTTTATGCCACATATTAAAAGGGTTTTTTTTTTTTTGAATGACTTGTTTTATATGTATCCTTAAATGGGATGATTGTTGTAAGCAGTCTTGGTTTTTGGATCAGGAGCGGATTTGGTTTATTTGTTGCAAGTTTTTTTTTAAATTTAAGAGTCCTTTTTGCAATTTCATAATGCTTCTTTCTTAAGGAAAATTTATTATTAAATATTAAGGGGGGCATGTCTTGTTAGACATTTGTGTTTTTTTTTTTTATCTCAGTGATCGCGAGAGGGGGGCCTTATGTTGTGAAAACGTTAATGTGGAAGCTTAACTTCCCCATATTTGTTTTTCCTTTTAGGTCTCGCGCCACTGAGATATTCTACTTTGAGTGCTTCTATCGCGATCGTATGTACGACGATACGCGATCTCTTAGCGTAAACAAAAACACATGTTTTTCTTGCTCCCACGTATGCATTGCGTCATTGCCAGGTGCCGTTTCCTGATTGGATGCCATGACTGCGCATGTGTTGAATAACTAGCTTAAATATCACTGCATGACTTGTCTGCTCTCTCTCTCTTCTCTTTTTGCTTATGTGGCAGCTGCATATCGTACGATGTTTTGTTTTAGTTATTTTTAAAAATGTCTGTGCAAGTATGCCAGACTGTTTGTTAATTCTTATAATGTTAAAGTATGTTTAATAAATGTTATTTATTAATTTAAGCCATCCTCTTATTCAGAGTCAGTTTACTTTTACTTTACCATTTGAGCCCGGTGGATTAACCACCCAAATTCTTTAAGAACGAAACCGACCCAAAACAATGAAAGTCAACCCAACCCAAACCCGAACCGCAACAAAAAACAGAAGTCAACCGGACACGAACCCTAACCGCAACGAAAAAATTTAGCGCCAACCCGACCCGACCCAAACTGCGAGTCGGGTCGGGTGCGGCTAAACCGACCCGATGCAGGACTCTAGCAGGGAGGGGCAAAACTTTTTTTAAGTATACATGTTATTTAAACATATCTACCATAAAAATGTTTGTACAATTTTAAATAATTAATAATAATATTCAGCAATATTTAAATATATATCTATATTTAAACGTCTATTAAATCAATAATGTTTATAATTATAAAATGGTTAATACATATTTAATGTTAATTTCTTAAAAAACAAACTTTTAAGTACTTTATTTCAATCAATTTAAATGCAAAATATTAACGAACTGAAAATAGGAATGTATTTCCATTATTGAATTTGTTTTACATTATTTAACAACATTGTTAATTAATTACTGATAAATGCCTATAATTATTGATTGTTATAAAATAATACAATATAAAAGTTGTATTATTTATGTTTCATTTTCATTTGAAACCTATACATACACATATATATGTATGTTTTTTTCTTAGATATATGGTTCAATACACATATAACTAATAAATTAATTAGTAACGTAATTAGTTATTATTAAGTAATTATTAATTTTTTGTTATTAATTAATTAATAATTATATGTAGTTATGTATGTATTAATCAGTTTAAAAATTTTTTTTGCACTTTTGGTTTTGGTTTCGGTTTCGGGCGAAAGTGGACAGATCACCGAAATCCGGTTTCGGTTTCTGTTTCGGTCGATACCTACTTGTAGCCCACGTTAGTGATATATATCAATTTCAATATGTTTGAAATAGTGAAACATTATTAAAATAAACTGCAAACGTTTTTCATGTAATGTAACAGAATTCTTTTGAGTATCCCTGTAAAGGAAATATAAGTGCTATGCGCACCACATTCTATAATTAGTCTCTTGCAGTGCACCTCAGCGATATATATCAGTTTCAATATGTTTGAAATTGTGTAACATCATTAAAATAAACCGCAAATGATTTTCCCCCATAGACCGCAATGTAACGGAATTCTTTTGAATGTCCTTGTAAAAAAACTATAAGCGCTACACATTTCATTTGCAATACCGAACATACCACAGTAAGCCTCAATAACATATATCAGTTGTATGATGATCCGAGCATATTTACACGAGTTAGAGGGCAGACGGACAGACAGATAGACAAACCGAATTCAGAAACACTTTTCAACTATGTTGGAAAGTGTTAAAAATATTCGCTGAAGAATGACATGTCTGTGAAGCAAAGTTAAGAGGGCAAAATCCCACACAGCATTTTTAGGCAGATTTCGTAAAAAAAACTACCTATTACATTTTCCCCTCTGTTGGAATTTCTGGAAAATTTTTGTAGGATCTATGCCAATCAGGACTCCAGAATCCAAAACCACCTCCAGTTCAAAACTTTATCTATCACTTTTTTATGGACACGATAACTTCAATAATTCTGCACAAATCTCTTCCAAACTGATACATAAAATCTCCATCAAGTTCATTAATGGGCAAAAACGAACCAAGGGGGATGGGGGAGGATTTTTGTGGAAAAAAAAACAATAACTTCTTAATTATGATACGGATCGAATTCGTTTAAAGTTTTTATTATTTCTAGGAAAAGGGCCGAAAATTTATGTATGGCAAATTTTTGATATCATTAAAAATGGCCTCAAGGGGGCAGGGGAAATAAGGGTTTAAAAAGAAAAAAATCATAACATTGTCAATTCACAAGATATCAAATAAACTTAAATTTATTATAAATCCTCTTAATATTATCTAACACTTTTATATTGACAAGTTTTTTATAGGACCAACTCTTACAGCAAATAAATAAATAAATAAATAAATAATAACAAAAAATTCCCTGCTGTCTCCGCCTACAGACACAGGTACATTTCGAAGTGTGTGATCCCAACTGCCGCATCATGGAAAAAAGTCATTTCTTCTGCAATTCTCAATAAACAGGCGCCCCACGGTCTACGTCTTCGAAATCTACCTGTGCCTGTAAGCCGAGCCGTCAGGGATTTTTTTATTGTGTGTGCTTATTCCTATTTTGGGTGCGAATTGCGCAATCCTGCACGCTATTTCAAATCCTGTCCCTCAAAGAAAATCCCCCCCCCCAAAGAAACTCTTGAAATGGCGCCCCTGCAGTAAAACTTACAAAGAAGGAGTTGAAAGGAACTGAAAAAAAATCTCCATTTTAGATAGGTCTCCGTCTAAGCAAGTATAATTGTATGGTGTTTTTTCCCCGTTTGAGAAAGAGTTCTTTTACAGACAGGTTTCGCAAAGACAAGTTTTACTGTAATATTCAGAGGTGCACTATAGACAGGAAATTTTAATAGTCTTAAAAGATACATGAAAAAACGGTACCTGTCTATAACTGGAAACTTTCATATTCAATATTTTAAAATTTTACCTGCTAAGACAAAAACCTGTCTAAAACGGAAATTCTCATCTTTTTCTTGCAATTGAGTATTAGAAGTTTTTTAGTCTTTGTATCCCTAATTCAGTAAACTTTTCTCGTTCGGAGGTACAGGCCCCACAACCCCACCCCCGAGCCACACCCTTGGGTATGGCACCACCGTAAAAAAACTTTGCCCCCCCCCCCCCAACACACAGTCTTAAAACAGAACCATAATTGATCTTTCCAAAATATCTAACCTTATTATCAAAAATTCTTTACACAACATAGCATACAATGAACAAATATTATTGGTCAAAACTTCATAATTAAAAAGAGACTTACAATTTTCTTGGATCGGATATTTTATCACCAATTGAAGTTGATATTTTCGTGTCTGTTTCTGTATGACTACGTTTGGAAAAAAACATAAAACTTCCCAGGCTTGGCTGCCTGTATCTATTTATTGCTATTTTGTGAATGTTCAAAAATGAATAATTTTGAAATTTCGATACAAAGAAAAAAAGAAGTAACAACTAAAGAGTACAAACTAAAAAAAAAGAGATACTGCAGAGATACTTGTTTGAACTCAAACTAATCCAATACTTCCAGTTTTTTCCTAATCACCAATAGTGCAATAGTTATTCCTAATCAGGAAATAATTGTCAATGTGAATGATAAATGAAGATGTTAGGTAGAAAAAGGGAAGATAATGGTTTATGAGGTTCTTGTACACCATCAGAAGTGGTCGGCCTGCATTGATGTCACCTGTTGTTGATTTATTCTAGATTCGACTACAGACTACCTACGGTCCATGGCCATCCATCTGACGACCCATACGAACCAACGGTAGTGACAGCTACGACAATTACCATTACCCTGAATGTGTTTAAAAACGGGCCTTTTGTTAATTGCGTTTTTAAGAAAAGCATATCCGGGCTTTCAGAATAGAAAAACTTGCGACATCTGGATATATTTTTCAATCTGAGACTGGTGGTGTATACAGACCTATTTTGGAGAGCTAGGGTGGTCTTTCATTTGGGAACAGGAAGGGGGATAATAGTTTTCCATTAAAGAATTCCAAGTAAAACGGATGTTTGTATCTGCAGAAACTAATGTTAGCACTGTATTTTACGACTGGTGCAACAAGTTGACGGAACAAGTAAACATCCCTTTTTTCCCCGATTACCTTGAATTTGTATTTTAATGCAAAAGAAAGATTTTTTTTAAAGAAATCTAAAATAGTTTAAAAAATCCATTCCTTACTTCCTAAAATTCTTAATTTATTAATGTGTTTCTTCTTTTAAACATTTAATAAATCAGAAAGACTTGCGTCCGCTCGCGTCCTTAGCGTCCCCCTTGACGAAAAAAAGTAAGGGGACGCTTGAAATAAAATAAAAAAGTGGGGGGACGCCGTCCCCCCTCGACTACACCACTGAGCTGACATCATTCAACTACTTTAAACTTCAACTGAACAAAGTATTGTAGTATCGTAGATCTGATTACGGAACTTTTATTCATATACTACTTCAGAAAAACAATTCAATTTTTTCATATTATCCCGGTACAAAACAGCTTTATATCCATATCGTACGTCAGACAAACAGCTTTATGTTCATATCCCGGGAACGAGACCCCAAAAATTGTTGTGGGATTATGATAACCAATATGTAGTTTCAATACAACAGAAGATTCTTCAAATATAATATAAACAAAAAGGTTTAATAAAATAACAGCATATACAACTGAAGATTCAAATACAAATATCAAACAGGATTAATATTTATGAACGTACCAACTTCCGTATTTTAATATAAACATTTGCAAGCTTCCCTGAGCATTGCGTCAAAAAATCCATCAACTGCTATGGCTAAAATCTATGGAACAACTGCTCGTGCTGGCGAGCTTTTCTTGGTCTTGCGTGATCATCGCTTTTATCACTCCTCGTGAAAAGTAATAATTCATTGAGTTCATATTATTGTTGCTGTTACTTCTAATAATTCCCACATATATATATATATATATATATATATATATATATATATATACCATACTTTGAACTTTGAAAGTAGGGGGGGGGGGGGGTTGAGACACATCGCTGCATGGCTGTAGTCCCAAATGATCCACAATACATACCATATTTTCCAGAAATAACGATGCAGTGTTAAACTAGATTTTTCTGGTTTCTAAACAAGCTAAAAAATGCGGCCAATAACTATTAATAAATCAAATTAATTAAAGAAATTCGAAATGTGTTTCTTTCTAATTAATCCCTGATCTTATGTCTTATTACCTGTTAAAAGAATAAAAAAAAAAAAAGAGAATAGCCTCACGGCAGACATTAGTGTGTTTATAAATGATGCAGTTTTCAGGAGCAGAAAATTGCACTTTGAACGGGCACTGCATCCAATCACAATGTGTCTCCTCAAGTTCGCCTCAGAGAGTCATGCATGCCATATAAGGAATAACTCCTCCAATTACCCCTTTCCTTATCTGAACTAAGGACGCTATTTTACTCCATATTCGTAATTTTTTTTTTTAGCATTAAAATATGGTTTGGCAACAGCTCGACTAATCTTAAACTTCCAATATACTGTATGCATACACATGAAATTATCAATTCAAGGTTAAAGAATTTTATGCTTTTATTAGATTTTATCATACAAGTTTTTAAAAAAGATGTCGTCTAATGTGAGCTGACCGCGCCGTAGTTACCCTGCAAAATTTTAACTCAATGCTATAAGAATAGCAAAAGTTAACAGAAATCGCAGTTCAGCAAGAGAACTGAATGTAAACAAAAAGAGAATTAGAGAATTGCAGAAGCAAGAGTCCACCCTAAAAGAGATGCCGAAAGAGAGGCGAGCTCAGCGTCGAGGGCCAGAAGCACACTGGCCCGATTTAGAAAACTAACTCTGTTCTTGGATAGAAAACCAACAGAAGAATGGGCATTCTTTACCCACCGTTTTAATATGCATAAAGGCAAAACAGATGGCAGATGAAAAAGGCTATGATGATTTTCTACAAAATCCATCCTGGCGCAATTGTTTTTTTAAATGAAACAGACTGACGATGCGAACTCAAACAACAATGGATCAGTAACTACCCGATGATTGGGTAGAAAAGAAAGCATCGTTCCTGAAATTCGTAAAAGAAAAAATTGAGCAGTTACCATTAAATCCATCTCAGATTGGTAATATGAATAAGGTTCCTTTATTGTTTGATATGCTGACTTCACATTCTCCTGATTTTATCGGCATAAAATCAGTTCCAGTTGTAACAACTAGGAACAAAAAGAACAATTTCACGGTTAAGCTTTCGTGCATGACATCTGGGGATAAATTACCACCCATGGTGATTTTTAAAAGAAAGACCATGTCAAAAGAAACTTTTCCTAAGTGTATAGTCATGCTGTGCAACAATAATGTTTAGATGAACCAAGATATTGCGATCGAATAGGCAAAAAAGGCCCAATTCTTTTTTTCAAAAGAAGTGCCTTCTAATTATGGATTCTAAAGCTCATCTAACGAATTATACTAAAAAATGCCTAGCTTTACAAAAAACACAACTAGCTATCATAACAGGTAGACTTACAAAATTAATCCAACCTTTAGTTGCAAGTTTGAATTGTGCTTTTAAAACGCAAATGTGGCATTTTTGGGAAGAGTAGATGTCTGGAGAGGATCACACATTTACAAAAGATGGTCGGATGTGCAAAGCAACATATGCACAAGTTTGTAAATATATTGTTGATGCTTGGGAAAAAATTCCTAGAGAAATGGTACAAAACTCATTCAAAAAATCGGAAAGTAACTCAATGTGATGTTGATGATGAGGATGATGTACAGTCGAACTTAAATTCTAATCCGGATTGCTTTCTTGATAGTGATGCAGATGATTTTATGAGTGACAATAATATTTTGTCAACTTAAATTTTAAAATTGTTCAACAGCGATTCTGAAGACAAAGAGTTTGAAGGATTTTCTGATGTGTAGTAAAATTATTTAATGATCTATAATTTTTTGTGCTGTTTGTTAAAATAAATAATATTCATAGTAAGATTAATTTATTAGCATTTTTATATCACTGACAGTTATGGTACAATCAATTAAAAGGTAAGTTATTTATTTAAGTTCAAAATGTTTAAATTTATATCAGTTAATAATTTTAATTAATTGCTCTAATAATGTATGTGGGGGTATACCCTGTTCGGCATTAAACTAGTTTTTTTTTTTTTTTTTTAAGTAAGTACGGCATTATTCCCAAAAAATATGGTATTCATTTCAAAAGATTTGGTGAGTTAGAAATTAAAAAGCAAAATAAAATTACAACAGGATTTAATGATTTTTTGTATTTTTCTTCAAGAAATGAGGAAGTTCCATAATTTTTACATTATTTCGGGCACACATGGATTTAGAAATATTGTAGAATGTATGAAAATATGAATGTATGAAAATATTTACAAGAGATATCTAGATACAACTAAAGGTGCATTTTACTTATTTTAAAAAGGACAGGTGCATTTTAGCAATTTTAAAAAGGACAGGATGCTGCACCCTTGCCTAAAGGAAACACTACTCTAAAATAGGAAGTGCAATTAAGGATATTCAGAATGGAATGCCAGTAATGAAAACTAGCAAAGTTTTTGGGAGTACCTCAAATATCACAAGATTGTAGGACGGGTACCATTTTTCCCTGCTAATGTTGAGCCACAAACAAATTTTCAACGTTGCCAGAATAGGATTTTAGATTCTGTTCAGAAAAACTTTGAGGCCGGCAAGACAGAAACTCTATTTCAAGATAGACAATGAGGCAGGAAATGGTAAGATTTCTTCTTGTAACCACAGCCTATAATAATTTGCAAGAAGGCTGAATACATAAATAAGACATGAGCTAATATAAATGTAAACAAAATCAAAAATTTGTTTGAAGAAATAGAAGATTTAAATGTTTTAAACAATGCACAATCCATCTATAACACTGATTAAACATAATTATTTTATGTCCATATATATATATTTTTAATGTACTATAGACACCCTTTTCCAAACCAAATTAAAAAAATTTTTTTGTTTTTAATTGAAATTTTCATCTAAAATCAACTTAAGCATATTTTATTTGATGTCTTTATCAATTCATAAAGACATTAGCAAAATCCTTTTAATATAGCATAAACAAATATATGTGTGATAAAATAGATACTGACATAAAAGTATTTCATTTTGCTTAATATATCTATTTTCATTCATAAGTGTCAGGACTCATGCATGCTAGGCAAAAGAAGAAAGTCGCAAACCAAAATATATCGTTTTTTGCAAAACACTAGATACTGCCAGAGCTCTCAAAAACCTTCGTTTTCGCCAAGGTTGGCGAAACAAATATCCAAAATGGCGAGGGTTACAATCAACGAAAATACTCCAGACAGAACACATTTCTAAGGGCAGAATTAAATTGCCTTTATTTGTTAAATATACAAGTAAAATAAATGAGCAAATTGCAACTGTTATAACATATGTTATCACTGTGGAATTTTATCGTTAATCCATGTGCACACACACAAAACACTCGCAATACCATTTTTATATTCTTCTTCATGGGCATAGAAACACAAATAAACAATATTGTATGAAAAAAGCAAATAATAATAATTAAATATGCATCAACACAAGATGAATTTATATATTGTGTAAACAAGACAAACAAAAACAGATGTAATATCCTTCAATGTATTTAATTTTTTTATAAATGAAAACTTTTGATTTTAGATAAAAACGAAAAAATTAAATACAGAGAAAATGGTGGGAAAACCACAATTAACAGTCGTCAGTTAAATAATCTTAAGCCAAAAATGTAATAAATTTTACTGTAACTTATGATGATGTGCCAGTAGAGAGATCTCTCAAAACGAAAATGAGCCAAGATAGTGCTGTTTGTCAGTAAAACATAGAGATCCTAAGAATTTGCCTTTCAGCCATCTACCTGATTTAATTAGTGTTACAAATATCAGGTTTACTTTTCCTATAACCTACTAACCTATGATAATGCGATGGTGTCTCCTGTCCAGCCTTCAAGATTTTAAAATCTTAAAACGCTCATAGCTTCCTAAAAAACTATAGTACAAAATATTTCACTACAATTGTGACTTTGGCGCCATCTACCGGATTTAATTGGTATTATAAATATTAGTCATTCCGTATTAGTTGTTATTCGCGATTCCAGCACTTGAATACGCCCTCTGGTGAGATTATGAAGAATTATTTCTGAGTCGTCCGTAGCCTACGATGATGCACAGCGCCGCGCATCATCGTAGGCTACGGAGTCGTTAAACATTTCGAAAGCCTATTAAATAACATTGGAAATGTGCTGTGTTTTATCGCTAAAAACTTGAATTTATTTTGTGTGTAATTTACATTTTCAATGTATAATAGTTACAATATTGTGTATCATTGTAATTCTTGTGGATCTGAACATCCAACAACCAGTTTCTACTGATTTTCAAAGAAAAAATATTTATCCTCTGTACGCCTTCGTGAAGAGTGGATTCGAGTGTTCAAAATCGGCAAGAAAGTTTCAAAAAGCATCGTCGTTTGTGACAAACATTTCCAGCCTTCATATTTTTATCCACTAGGTAAGAAAGTTGAATATCTTTTATGTGTTGCTTTGTTAGATTTATTTTAACATTAAAAATTAATAACATGTCGCTGGAACACAATATGCTTCTAATTTTTTAAATGTCGAAATCAGGCTTGACAGAATTTTGATGCACTATATAGTTTTAACACTGGTCAAAAACCTGTAAAAAAGGCATTCCATATAATATTTATTTTTATGAGCATGTTTTTTAATTCAGTGAAAGTTTTAAATTAGGTTAGGTGATAGCGGTTTCTTGCTTCCCGTTTTAGTAGTTTTAAGTTTGTATGTTTATAAAACTATTTCAAAAGAGTACATGTAAGCAGTGATTGATTGAAAAATATACAGATGTCTTGGAATGCTTAAATTTAAAAGTTCATGCAGTATATATGTGATGCTAACACTAGCAAATAACTGTATGGTAAACATAAACTATATACTCTGCAATTAAGTTTTTTTTTTTTTTTTTTAAATACGATAGTTTGCATCTAAAATCCTTTAGTTATACTTGTATAATAAAACTTCACAAATTAAAGAAATATAATAATGAAAAAAATTAAAATTAAACATTTTCTTATGTAAATATTAATCAGAAACTTCATTATTCTAATAACATATTGTGACATTTTAAAATATGCACCTGTGAATACCTTAATTTTGTTCAGTCGCCTGTCAATCAATAAACTTTATTTAGTCGTGTTACATAAGATTAATTTTTCATCTCTAAACTGAATTTAATTTATAGATTAAAAGAGCTTTTATTATATAATAGATTTATAGATTAAAAGTTTGTTCCTAGATACGATTTAAAGCATAATACATGTTTCAAAATGAGAAAGAATGTTTATACATTTAAAAAATATCTTTTTTCTTTACTAATCTAGACAACCTTTCATTGATATTTATTATCCAATGCTTATTGTTATAATTAAAATTTGACAAATTTTGGTTCCTTTTACCCTCAATTTTAATTTTTTTTTTCCTGTTTAAGAAAAAAACCTTGTAAGTTAAGTTTAAATTTTAAAGAAAATTTCAACTATCACATTTATTTTGTGTTGAAAATGCAAGTAATTTGAAATCTTTATTCTTTTCTAACTAATAATCTTTATTTTATGAAGATTTTTTAGAATTTTAAAAGTGTATACTTTGATTATTAATATCCATCGTATATTTTGCTGGCAGTGAAGTTTTCTTTTTTGGTAGGGTTGGGGGGGAGGGGATTGTTTATTGAATATTTAACATGTATATTCATTTTTATTTGAATTATAGTTTAGATTTTTATATGCATTTTACGTTATGTGTGTAACTATGCTAAAGTTAAAAATTAAAAATGTAGGTTATGTGAGCGTTAATTTCAGCCATTTGCTACATTGTCTGAATAATACATACTATATAAAAATATTTTATGAAAAGAGTTTGTTTCCATGTTTTGACATTATTGAAGTGTTATAAAAATTTTCAAGCAATGACAGATTGCTATTCTTGAATTATATTTTTAAGGCTGTTCTGTAGCTGTTTCATAAACAAAGCACCCTGAAGATATTCACAAGATAGTGAGTTTAAGATACAGTAGATGTTGCTTAATGCAATAACCTCAGGACTATGAAATTTTGATAACAATGAACGATTTAGTAAAATACTTAATTTATAGCATTGCTAAGTAAATATCTTACTCGTGATGAAATGATGATTTAAAAAAAAAATGTTACACATTTATTAAAAGAAATCCAGTAATTTTTGCTTGTTTACAAAATTTAAAAGATCATCATTTGTTTATGCTCACATTATATTTTAAAAGTCTGAGAGATGTTGTAAATAGGAAAACGAGCATTTGTTTGAATGTTACATATGAACATTCAATAAGAAAAAAAATCCATCTTCCAGTTTTTAAAATCTAATAAAAATCAATGCATCTTTTTAGTTTTTGATATTTTTCTGTATCTTATTAGAAATAAAAAACCTTTTTTTATAGTGATTTTTTTTTTTTTTATTACAACAAATTTAATGACAGTTTTTTAACATTTTCTTTTTTACTTTATTTTCAGGAGATGGGCCATTCTTCAGGACAAAACAACAGCAACAAAAAGTGCTGTGCTCAACTTTCCATTGACTTCGTGAAAACAGAAAGAAATTAAATAGAAAAAAGGGAAAGAGCTATTGAGGATTTCTAAGAAAATTCAGGACAATAGCCTGGAGGAAATCTCTAGTGAACAGAGCCTTTTTCAGTGAAATGTGGCCGTGCACTAGGGAATTCTCTCCCGGATCACTACTCAGAAAATGAAGCCTTGAAACCAGATGTACTTAGATGTCATTAATCCCAACAAATCGTAGTAATCCAATGCCTAACATAAAAACATTTTCACTGGTTACAGAAGAACCCTCACAGTAACCAATCAAAGACAACATTTTACAGTGCAAGTGTTACTCTTCTCATTTATGGATCAGCTGTCAATAAACAAATAATTGCTGGTTGTGTCATATTATTAACGAATATTTTGTATGGAAAATAATTGAACAGTTTTGACTAATTTTGCTACTTTAAGTCTTAAATAATGCCCACAAATCAATGTTTATCAAAGTTCCTGCTATCCATAAAAAAAAAATAAGAAAAAAATAACAATATTGATTTTTTTGTGCTTTAAACAAAACAATGCTCTATTATTTTTATAATTATTAATGACGCTCATGAATATTAAGATTTAGAAGTAATTCAGAATTGAATGAAAGCTCATTTTTCATTATATTAACTTAGTTAATAAATATATTAAACCAATTTTGCATTATATTTTACTTTTCTATTGTAATTTTTGTGTAATTGTTCCTAATTTATAGTGTAACTTTAAAAAATAAAATGTAAACAAAGATATGATCTGTAAATCGCAAAAATGTATAATCCACAAAACTATCACTAAGTGTACGGATTTCACATTCACAGAGTTGACTGTATAAAAATAATTGGCGGTACTTCTCTATTTTCCAGTCGACCACTTTTCTTAACAAAAAACTATCACAAAACTATAGGATTTAACGCCAGAAATGCAGTCCCATTAACTTAACATCAGAAGCATTACACGTGTTTGTTATATCAAGTGATTTTTAATTCGACATTTACCTTTATAATTTTACTCTGATTTCACATTTGACACTTTGATGCTGTGTGCCATTCGATAAAAATAAAAGTATATTTCTATATTATTTGGTTGTGTTTTTTGAAATCGTACATACAGGGTGTTTCTGAAATGGACAACCATTTCAAAGTCAGGGAGAAACCCCAATTTTTGAAACGGTGGCCCTTTTCAAATCTTGGAATATTTATACTTATTCTGAGCACCACAATTTTTTTTACAATCAATGGTTCTCCATTGTTTCAATGATATGATAAGGCTGAGTATGCTTGCATACAATGTATTATTATTATTATTATTATTATTTTTGACAAAGTGACAACAATTTCTGTTTGTTAAAAAGTATTAACTAAAAATTATACAGCAGTCTGATAATTGAAGATTCCACAATTTTAATCTATTTAGGAAGTTTTAGTTCAATGAATTTTTTTCTCTTTAGTAAAAATCTACAAGTAATGAATTTAAATTTTAAATAAAATGTGCTTTTCATTTAAGGATATATTGTATACTTTTCTTGTAATTTTATTTATTTATTTTTAACTATATATTGTGCATGCCACTTCATATGACAGAAAAGAACCTCATTCATGCTAAAAAGATTGGCTACATGGATTAAGGAAAAAGTATCAGATTGTCAATTGAAAATGTTTTAGCTAATACAGCAGTTTTCTGAATACTTTTAAATGTAGCACAAAATGTTACTCATGATGGAAAGGTAGGATTCCTGCTAAAAATTATGAAATTCTGTCTTTGAAGCATATTAGAATGGGAGACTCCTGCACCGACTCTATTGGGCTAGGTCACATGTTCGAGGAATTTTGATTAGTGGTTCATGATGGGTCAAGCTATTTTTATCTTAAAAATGGCTCAGACGATTTGAATTAAATTTTGTATATGGTTTTTGGGCATGAAAAAAATCATTGAGCTAGGTCACAATGCTCGAGAAAATCCAATTAGTGGGTCAAGCTAATTTTATCTAAAAAACAGCCAAGACTATTTTGACTAAATTTTATATTCTACGGGTTTCGGGCATGAGAAGACAATTGGGCTTGGTCACATGTTCGAGAAAATTTTATTAGTGGATCATTTTGGTTATGGTATTTGAACTTAAAGCTAATTTTGACCGAACATAGCTTGGTCTTCCCTGCTCATAAAATCCTGATTAAACGAATATATGTTAATTGTGGGATTTGTAGAATACTGATGATAATGCAATTTTAGTATGTTGTTACAGTCACTTACAGTATGTTCTTCCTCGAAGAGGGTGTACATAGCATTAAAATTATTTTATGAGGCGCACAAAAGAATCTGAATATATAAAAAAAATATATGTTAAATGCTTGATTTTTGTAATGCTGATGGTAATGAAATTTTATTATGTTGTTACAGTCACGTTTTTCATCAAATAGTGTGTGTATAACATTTATAGTTATTTTATAGAACTGCACAAAAGAATATAAATATATATGTTAAATGCGGGATTTGTAGAATACTGACGGTAATGAAATTTTAGTATGTTGTTTAAGTCAACTACAGTATGTGTTTTACCGAAGGTGTATAGTATATAGCATTTATAGCTCTTTTACAGGCCTACACAAAAGAATACAAATATATGTCAAATGCAGGACTTGTAGAAAGCAGACAGTAATGAAATTTTAGTATGTTGTTACAGTCACCTACAGAATGTTTTTTTTTTTTTTTTTTTGAAGAGCATGACTATAACATTTATAGTTATTTTACAGGACTGCACAAAAGAATACAAATATATATGTTAAATGCGGGATTTGTAGAATGCTGAGGGTAATGAAATTTTTATATGTTATTACAGTCAACTACAGTATATCTTTTATCGAAGAATGTGTATATAGCATTTATAGTTATTTTACAGGGCTGTACAAAAGAATACAAATATAGGAAACAAATATATGTTAAATGCAGGATTTGTTGAATGCTGAGGGTAAGGAAATTTTAGTATGTTGTAACAGTCAACTACAGTATTTGTTTTATCGAAGAGGGTGTATATAGCATTTATAATTATTTTACAGGGCTGCACAAAATAATACAAAACGAATATGTATTAAATGTGGTATTTGATGAATCCTGACAGTAATAAAATTTTAGTATGTTTCACAGTCAACTACTGCATGTTTTTCCTAGAAGAGGGTGTATATAACATTTATAGTTATTTTACAGGGCCACACTAAATAATGCGAATTTATTGCAAATGCAGGATTTGTAGAATGTGAGTGGTAATGTAATTCTAATATGTCATTTTACAGTCACCTACCACTTGTTTTTCCTAGAAGTGGGTGGTTATAGCATTTATAGTTAGTTACACATGGCAGTAGATATATAAAATGAATGTATGTTAAATGATGGATTTGTAGAATCCTGATGGTAATGAAATATAAGTGTATTGTTACAGTCATCTACAGGATCTTTTAATGGAAGAAGGTGTATATAGCATTTATAGTTTTTTTAGAGGCCTCATAAAAGAATACGAATATATGAAACAAAAATGTGCTGAATGTGAGATTTTCAGGTTGCTGACATTAATAAAATTTTAGTATGCTGTTACAGTTATCTACAGCATGTTTTTCTTTGAAGAGGGTGTATATAGCATTCATAGTTATTCTACAGGGCCGCACAAAGAATGCAAATATATGTTAAATGCAGGATTTGTAGAAGGCTGATGGTAATGAAATTTTATGATGTTGTTACAATCAAGTAATGGGGGGTTTTTTGTTGAAGAAGGTGTATGTAGCATTTATAGTTATTTTACAGGGCCACTCAAAAGATTACAGACATATGAAATGAACATATTTTAAATTCATGGTTTATGGATACTGATGGTAATGTATTTTTAGTATGTTGTTACAGTCAGATAGACAGGCAGTAAATAGTATACATACAGATAGTTAGCATGCAGACAGTAGTCAGTCATACAGCAGATAAGTAGACAAAGCAGACTAACAGACAGCTGATTGAGTATAGACAATCTGAGAAACAGTAGACAGATGATAGACATATATCAGACAGACAGAAAGAAAAGTCCTGCGATTGGTACTCAAAGGGGGCAGGGGGCAGAACCCCCTTGTATACATATAAAAAAAAGCTTAATTTTTGATTTTCTAATATTTTATGAAATTTATTTTAATGTGCCTTCTTACTGCAAATATATAATATATTTTTATTTCTTCCCTTTATTTATTTTGTCTTGTAATAAAGATAAATGCTGTAGGATTTTTTTGGGGGGCATAATAGAGATCTGGGGGGGGGGGGTTGCACTTTCTGACAATTAAAAACATAAAATCTCAAATTTTCCGGAAGGAACATTTCAATCCTCCAGGGACAGAGGTAATATCCTCCTGTGCCACTCCCTGAATTCAACACTGCTACTTTTTTAGTTAAAATAAAATGATTAAACATTTGAACTCTTGTAGCCAAAAATGTCATATTAAAATAAAATGAAATAGGAGAAGTAATTGATATTTTGAAAGAACATGTTATTCAAAGTCAACTTTCATGTGATTTTATTGTAAGCTATCCCCAAATAACAGCGAGTGTATTAATTGTTATAAATGAGATTGAACATTCAGATTTTTACATTGTCTTAATGTTTTATATTTATAATATATTGCACATTCAATTGTGATTTATTTAATTATATACAATTCTGTTCAATTTAGGTAAAAGTGAGTTTGAAAAGCAACATTAAATTGGTAATTTATTTATATTACATACAGAGTAGTGTTTCCCCCAGAATAAAAAAGGGCAGGGTGCTGCTTCAAAAAAAGGGCACTTTATAAAAAGTGATATTGAAATTTTTTGTTTTAATTGCGGTTCATTCTAGAGCTGTTGCGTGTATCTGATGGACACAGCATGACTGTTTTGTTAAAATATTAAACTTTGCTTACTATTTGAAAAAAAAAATCATATAATAAAATGTATCTTGCATCAAAATAAATTGCAATTTCATTTCTTATTATTTATTACAATACAATTTAATAAAAACAACGTAATTTTAAAACAAAATCAGCATGGAGTCCAATAGATGCCACGCAACCTCAGGCGCGAAAGTTTTAGAGCTGAGATTGCTATAGGATTAATGTTTCTCGTTTCTCAATATCGGGAGGGAATCATACAATTAAGATAAAAATCATCATTTTCTCAAAAACATTTAAAGAAGTTTTGTTGAAGAATTGATATGTCAGGAGTAAAATTGGCACATTTCATTATCTCTGTAATAAAACTGAAAATTCTCAAACAATAATATTACCTTTTAAGCCTAATTTAGTTAATTAGAAAATTCCATGAATTGTATTAACTAGTAGAAAAATTCTCAGGTAAAGTGAAATACATATGTAAAAAACAAAATAAAAATTAATATAAAGTTTGCAAAAATAAATGAACTTTTTGCAATAATTGCGGTTATTCTTCTTTACATGCCTCTTAAATGAATAATTCACAACTCTTTTTAATATCAAACATAATAGCATACAAAATTATTGCTTTAAAAAGGTGAGTCATAAAAATTTATTTTTAAAAATCTGGATTCACCAAATAAAATTTATTTTGTTAATAAAAACCATTTTAGCAATATGCAAAGAGAAGCATATGTACAAAAGAGGTATATTAGAGATGAGCCCCACCAATAATTTTCCAAACTCTACACCTATGGTTTGGTGTATTTTCTGAAATCGTGCCAAAATGGTATTTCTGAAATGGTCTACCATTTCAAGTCAGGGAGGAAACCCAGTTTCGTAAATGCCATTTCAAATCTTAGACTATTTATAGTTTTATGTTTGAGCATCATAGTATATATTTAAAAAATAACAATCGAAATAATTTAGAATTAAAAGAAAGCACATATATATTTACATTCTACGTTAGCTAGATTTCAGAAAGGACATCGAGGGCTAAACCACGCGAGTTTTGCCACAATTTTTAATACCTTAAAAATGTTAATATTAATAAAGTGCGATAAATACATACTTTTGGCAAAACTTTCATCCTGCTGTAGATGAGTTGCTGGTGAATGGAGCTTCCCCTATTTTACATGCCAGAATAGATTTCATCAATAGTCGAAAAAATATTGCTTGCGTGTAAGATTCAAATAAATCAGTACACTTCAGACAATATTTATTCAACTGTGCCAATGAAAAATGATGCTGTTTTGATACACCGTACCCATAAACGAAAAGCAGAAGATGCAATCAGTACTTCAGAGGATGACTCATGGGAATTCCTTGTCAATGCTACAGGCTAGCATGCAGAATCTCTCACTTGAAAATCAATAGATGAAAACCTTTAATCTAGTGCCTTTGGGACCTGATCCGATGTCTAGAGTCATCCAGGTAGAATAAGTCAACAACAAAATTGGCTCTACAAAAAAAAAAAAAAAGAAAAATATATATATATATATTTCAGATTTTAAATGCTTGGTTGAAGCAAAAATTTAAGATATAAATATTTTATAAAATTTCCAGTTTGATAATAACACTCAAATATACTTAACTGAAGTAGATAATGATAATTTCAGGGTCTCTTTAACATAAAAAATACTTTTACATTTTGTATATTTATTTAAAAAAAAAAATATATATATATATTATTTTTAAATACTCATGAGTATATCAAATAATATTTTCTAATCTATAATTAAAATTATACCATAATCATAGATAAATTACAGAGGATTACTTTTTTTCACACTACTTTACTACTCTACTGTCTGTAATCTTCAGATAATTTTAACCTATCTCTCGGGCTCAGGCATCATCACACAAGAATAAATTTTTAATCAACAGAACTACACAATACAACATATTGTATTACAAAATTATCATTAGAATATTGACTAAATTTTGTTACAAAACTTGTTTTTCCAATTAATAGATAGTATGTAATTTGTATGTTGCTATAAAAATGATAAACATCAGAATATGCAAAGACATATGCACAAATCTTGATAGAAATTCTCAGTAAACCTATATATTACACTATAATATGTGTTGAAAAGATTTTGACAATGAGTCTTTATTTGGTTGCAGAATTTTCAATCTTATGTCAATTTATGATTTTGTAAGCAATCTTAATTTAAAATAAAATTTAATCATATACATTGTTAAATCAGGCAGATAAGAAATTTCTAAGAATTAAAGATGCAACATACACAAACAGAAAAATCAGCAATATGATAGATGCAGACTAAAGCTAATTTAGATGTTTATGCTAACAATGTTTATTTATTTTATTTTTGCGAGAGGAGGAGGGACTAAAATTAAATTTTCTTAGATATTTGTAAAATAAATAACAAAATTCAGAAGATTCTAAAATTACTCAGTATAGTACTTTAAATCACTACACAACATAGTTTATTATTTTTAAATCTCAAATAACAAACTAGCATTAAATGGCCAAAAACATGCATCTTTAGATTTTTTTTTTCTTTTAAGAATATTTATATTAGCTACAGTAGTTTGCTTCATATTAAACAGAGATAACCTGATATTATATAAGATAACTATCCGTGTATAGGTTTCATTGATGCATATAAGAAATTTCAAATCCTTTTGGCAGTTTATGATTAGGGCCTTAATTTAAAAGTCTGACATATTTGAAAATTTTAATCTAACGAAATATTATTGCAAATTTTGCCGTAAACACAAGAAGAAGAACAGAACACAGACAAAATAAAGACACACACAATATAATTACAGAAAAAAATTAATTGGTTACTTACCGATAAAAAAAGCAACATGACAGCCGTTTTTACAGTAATACAAGTAACACTCTTTCATGGCACTTGTTTAGAGGCAAAGTGCTAAACTTTCGAGTTGTTTTTCAGTAATTTTACTGACTATTATTATTCATTACTGACTATTATGATATAATTATTACGTTTGAATTTAAAATTCTTTTTGTTTGACAAAATATTTCGAATTTACGTAATAAAATTACTGAGAAAAGATTTATATTTCAAATAGAAAAACACATACAAATAGCTTATGTCGTCCTTTGATTGCCGACTCAGGAGAGCACCAAAATTCCCCCTATAGTCCGTTTGAGTCGCGAATTAGGTTACTGAAAATTTATTAGTAATGTGTGCATCGTTGAGTTTAATTAAAATTTGTTAACAATTATATTTGAACCATGGAATTTCTATTACGTATCCGTCCTTTTTTCTGTTCTTTGAAGACTTGTTTCCCTTTGGTTCTTAATACGAATAAACAAATATAGTAAGAAAAATTCTCGACAATATTTGGCAATTTATTACATGCACCCAGTTAATATAAAAGTGCTGCCTTTTCTTCCAAACCTAAGCGCCATTTTAAATATAGTATGTATTTAAATCAAAATAAATTGTACCAGAAGTACTTGGCAATGAAATCAAATGTGATAAAGCAGCAAATGGGCGAGTCATGTTTCACAAAATAAGTGTTGACATCAGAAGTAATATATATGATTATATGTAGACTTTTTATTGTATAACTATGTACCATAATTCATCATTTATCAGCTACAACATTTAAAAGTAAACATTTTTTAACAGTATTTTGAATCTGTTCTATTGTAGTTTAAAGTTATTTTTTAATGAGGACAGTCTTTGGTTTAGATCAGAGTCCTCCACTTAGTATATTTGCTTGGGAGGACTAAATCCATTGTAGCATAACAAAAACTTGTAGGAATGTGGGACTTGTAATTGAAAATATGTTTTTTTTACATGCATTCTTAAATGAACATCATTCAATTTAAGAGAAATTTTCTTTATTTGTAGTCCAAACAATTGTAAAAACTTCTTTAACTGTTATTCACTGTGTAGTTCTGTAGATTAAAAAAAAAAAAAAAAAAAAAAAACATTTTTTGTTTTTAGTGAACTAAAGAAAAAAATCTTCCCAAGATTTATGTTTGAAGCAGAATTTTTCAGTGTGGGACAATATTAACTTAGAACCGTCAATGAAAAAATAAAGTGTCTAATTTAGATAACCAGTTATTTACATCTTCATTAGAAAGAATCTTTTTCTGTTTTTTGTTTATAATTTAATATAAACTTTAAACTGCATAACAGGTTAAGGAATCAAAAATCAGACAAGCTTACATTTATATTCAAAATTTTCAATAAAGAAACAATTTGTCTTTAAAACTTTGTTGCATAAAACACACTTTTTTGATATGCATGTTGAAATATTTTAGGTGAAACCTCCCTGCTTGACTACTACCCTCAACAACCATTTTTTCATGGAACGAAATTTATTCCCATAGGTTCAGTGCTAATTTTACCTCCAATCAGAGACCATTCTCCAAAGAACTCTCTCCATGAGTGACCAATTTGTTTGAATAAATGGAAAGAGATTCCAGTCTCTCCTGGTCATTTATTTGGCTTTTAGCTTGACCAATGTGTACATGTTACCCCATTTGGAATAGAATGTGGATCATCCCCACTTACCAGAACAGTATACTTGATTAATACCAGAGAATGTCTTTTACGCCCTGTTTGCTGTAGGGAAATTCCTACCTTTTCCTGTGTTATTGTGACTGGGGCACCATATTACAAGACATGTTTATGAATGTGACTGCTTCCTTCTGCTGTCCTCCCAGTAAAGATTGCTTTCAGTAGCGTTTTAACAATGCTAGCTAAAAGAGTGATTTTAATCTTAGAGGAGTGTATATACATTATAAATTAATGTAAAAATAGAAATTCAGAAAGAAAATTGGCTTAAATCTTTCACTGTAAGAAAATGCAGACAAACAGAACTTTGAAGAATAAAGGAGCCTTTTTAAAAGAATAGCAAGACAGTAAATCATGTAGAATGAAACAAAAACCTTAGGAAAAATTAAATGATGTAAATGATGGTCTGATGGAATAGTTTTGAGCAGATATAAAAAAATTGTGCTTATTTACTGAACTTTGATGGGGTTTAAAAACAAAACTTGTGAAAGATAAAATTTTAAAATCAAAGCAAATATTTTTAAACTTTCAAAGTAGTTAACATATGAAATTAAAGTTTTCTTTTGGAATAAAATATTTTTATTTGTTTCCTAATGTGTAAGATAAATTTTCATAACATTACTTGTTACCTTATTTTCGATAATCAAAAACTGGATTCAAACATCACCTTCATTAAAAGACTTGGAACTACCAGATTTTAATGAAATGGAGCATGGTCACTTTATGGATGTTTTACTGTAGTTTGTTTTTGATGAGTATAAAAAGCAAAATATTTAATTTATCAAAAAATTGTTCTTATTTTATTTTCAGTTTTGTTGTAATTGAAAAAAAAAAAAAAAAAAAAAAAAAGAAGAGAGAGAAAGAAAGAAAAAGTTAAATTTTTATGCTAAATGCAATATGATTTAATTTCTAATTTACATTAAATCTGAAGTTATTTATGATCAATGGTAATTTGACAGTTTTGAAAATATCAAAGATATATAAAATATCAGATATTTTTGATATACTCGAAAATACCATTTATTAACTCTGTTATAATCTAAAAATTCTATAACCTCTAGTCTTAAACTGTGCAAGTTTGAAAGTGTGTATTGTATTATTATATTAATTTTATATGGTGAAAAGTATATTAAAGAAAATAAAATACTATCTATAAGGCAAATCTTAGTTGATGTTAACTTCTTAAAGTACCTATTGAGAAAACCGGAATTTCTTTTCGTTACCAGTCATGTTCAAAGCAGTAATTTAACATTGTGAAAAATGGTAATAACATAAATCAAATAAATAAATAAAATATAATAAATGAACACACAAATAAATAACAATAAACTGTAATTAAACAAATAAACTACAAATTTCAATTTAAAAAAAAGTAAACTATAAACCAGGCCTTTTAGTAAGCAAGAGCACATCTCAGCTGTTGACACTTGACAAGCAATGAAGGGCACCATTATTTACATGAGTGGACAGTTGCATACACATTTATTATCTCACTATAGGAGCTACAAACTCACATCTACATAGCATACATATATTTCATAGTCATAATGGTAACCATAAGTCCCGTACTGTGCAGGGACATTAAGGTTACCATTTAATGTAGTATTATATAATTCTGAGAAGGCCTATCCAAGAAAAAAATCAGGGATAAGGGCAGGACCCGATTAAGCTCTGAATCTAGGGTAAGCATGTTATCATTTTGGGGCCCCTCTTTCCTTTTGGCAAAAGTTTACTTAATTCTTCATTCTTTAAAACTCACCAATGATACACATATTATTCTTGGGAGTAGCTTAGCTGAGGTCACATATATTTCATTAAAAGGTTTTTTTATGTTCCCTGTATAATCTTCAGATATATTTAGTACTAAATATAGCTGTACTAGATATAGCACTTCAGATATAGCTGTATTCTGAATTTCCCGAGTGGTTTCTAACAGGCATGTGATTAATTAACATCCTATTGATAACATTCATATTTCCCTGTTAAATAACTTTTATGAAGTGTGAATTTTCTCTTGGATTCAGCAAACTTTCTTTTCCAAAAATATTAAACATACAATGTAAGAAAAAATTAAAAACATTTTGTGACTCAAGAGAAGTTTTGATGTCAGGGTATACAAAATCTTTGTAACATTTTACCTAATAACACATCTTGTTGGTCAGATTCTGCGTCTTGCAATATGCCCTTAAACAAGCGATGGCGAATGGAAGAACTTCTGATGAAATTTATGATTTTTAAAACAATATTCATAACATTTTCAAATTTGAGTACTTTTCTGCACAAAGCTTCTTGGTGGATAATGCAATGATAGGCCGGAAATTCACGAAATGTTTCATCTTTGTTGCAGAGCATGTGAAACCTGTTATTTTTTTTACTATCGATCTAGTTCTATCTATTGTGATAGATGTTAGTTTATCCAGAAACATGCCTATTTTTTTTACGAAAGTTTTAAAAGCATCAAAAATATCTTCTCCTGTTGTACGTCCATAAAACTGAAGTAGTTGCATGAACCTTCTTTTATTCTGAAATCAGAAAATACCATATGGACAAGGATGCTGTGCAGTAGTCAGACAATCCAGTTGCAATGAAAATCGTTCTAATTTTTGCAGGTCAGATTGCGCTTGAGATTTCAAATCATCAGAAATCTTTTCAACTCTTCTGCGTACCATTTGATGTGAAAGTTGAAGTTTTTCTACAGATGAGATTATTTCAGATTTATTTTTCATCTCATCAAAGAGAGATTTGGTTGCACAAAGCATTGCCTCTTTTACAATATCCACATCACTAAAATGAGTGACTTTAAATGATGTGACAGTGACATTTGTTGGTTGAACCATAGGTTTGTAAAAACATTTTTGCTGATCAGCCAAACGGGATTTTAACTCTTGCAATTTTTTCTCTCTTAATTCTGAATCCAGGGGAAAATCTGTGTCAAAATTTGAATGCATTGCACTATAATGACGTTCAATATTACTTTTTTTCTGACTGGAAACCCTACTGCTGCAAATTAAACACACTGGATTTCACAGCCTCTAACGCAAAAAGTATAAAACGCAAAAATGTTAGCTGATTTCAGTTAAGTTACAGACAAAACGAAAAAGAATCAGAATATTTTAATTTTTGTCAAAAAGGATCATTCTATTGAAAACAAATAGAGAATTAAGCTGCATAGAATAATCTTCCTTTTGATTAATTATTTTTTTTTTCTAACAATAATTTTGAACTCACATGTAACCACACTTTTAAAATTTATACCATTGGCACTAGTGACAACACCAGTGACGGTGCCAATAATAGAAGAATAAAGAGTGGTACAGGCTAGACTAGATGTCTTTTAATTTTTCCCAATCTTACAATTCAATGACTATTGATTTTTTTAAAAATTATTACTCGTTACAATTTGCTTATAGTTTTATTTCGATTTTTTTTTATCTAGAATTTTGAAAGAGAAAAGTTACCCATTTGAAAGAAAGAAAAAAAAAAACGAACTAGGAAAAGAAACATTTGAAAGGGTGTCATGCATCAGACAGCCCTGCTATAAACTAAAAAAAAAACCTTATATATTATTGTCAAAAAATAAGGGTTACTATAATCAGTATAATTGGTGCCAAGCTTGGTGCAGTTGTATCTGACCTGGCCTGGATAATCTATACCGTATTACTAATTTTTGGGGTAACATTTTAATATTTTTTTTTGTTTAAAATTAGAAAATGTGGCACTTTTATTTTAGCCAAGCAGCAGTGATATGTATACATATATATACATACATATATATATGTATAAATATATATGCGCATATGTATGTAATATATATCACAGGTGCCTGGCTAACATAAAAGTATCAAAAACGTATATAAAACAAAAAAGATTAGTATAGAACAGAACTTGGTGCCATGTTTGCATTGTTTGCAGCAATTGGGAGAAACAGAAAATATGACCAACATTAAAAATATATAAATGTTTGTTACATTTTCTGTCATTAGCAGTTTTTAAAAGACTGCCGTAAAATTAACTCCCTCCATGAGAAAATCATTTTACCAGCAGAGAACAATTTAATACAATTTCCCACCTTTGTATTTTTCTATTCAAGAGAGTCTTTCTACAAAATGTCAAGTATCAGACTCCTCTAGTATTTAAAATATGAATCGTATTTAATCAGTAGTTTGGATTTAATTTATAACAACCATTTTGAATGAACAGTTAGTACGCTTTTTGTTATATACAGGGCTTAATTTCTAACAAAAAAAGTACCGGAGCCCTAATATTCTGCAGTACTAACACTTGTAGCGTACCCCTCCCCCCTCCGACGTGCCTCTAATCTGCATATTTATATTTCATACATTATTTTTAAATTTTAAAGAATTTAAAAGAATTTTTTTTTTATTTAGCAAAATACAAATTTTAAATACATCTATCTGCCATCTGCGTATACTTAGCTATCAAGTATTCCACTTTTTAGTTTTTACTACTTCCAAATAGAAACCTTTGCCTAATCTTGTTGAATCACAGAATTTTGTGATTAAATAAGCTCAGGATTATGATTCAGAAATAGTGTTAACACAAAAAAATGAATAGTTTGCAGCTATGCAGAATAGAAAAAGACTATTTCTGTTTACTCTTTATTCTTACCAAAATAGCATTAAAATGATTTGAAATGGAAATAAATAAAATTTTGAATTTAAGACAGACTGAGCTGGAGCCTGCCCAAACCTGAACACTGATATAAAAATCGAGCCCATTTCATTTCCATCTCTTACGTGAGTGACACATTACATCACTTAAAAGTGTTTTGATACAAAATATGGCAAAAGATTGTAGGGAAAGGAAAGGCTAATTTAGGATTCATTTTTCGGAAGTGTTATTGCACTGGGCTCCGGAGCGCAGTGTTTATGAGCTCCGGTGAATTCTGGCCAATATTTAAATTTTTACTGAAAATAGAGAAGTACTGGAGCTGGGCTCCGGTGGGCTCCAGCGCAAATTAAGCCCTGGTTATATATACCATATAAAAATTGAAAATTTATTCAAAACAAGAAAGCTTAGTATAGAAACAGTGACAGTCATATTCTATAATACGAATGCTAATCTTATTTATTTTATTTATTTATTTTGCAGAACAGAAATGGAATTAACCACATGTCAGTTATGAAGTCTTCTCTGCTGATTTTCCAGTTGATTTAGATCTGATTTTGAGGAAATTTTGCAATGGGTAAGAATATCTTAACCCAAAATTTGATATCTGTGAAATGTCACATTAAATTTGCAGTATGTCTTGCAATGTAAGTTGAGTAATATTTTAAATTAGGGGATGTACTCAAGCAAAAATTTTGTCCTTCGCAAAAGTCCATTGCCCTAACAAAATATAAAAAAATATGAAGAGTTTGCTTTTATATTTTGATTCGGTTTAAAATGTTTAAAAATTTAATTAATATATCATTAATGAAGAAACATTAGAATTATAAAGCTATCATTAATTGAAAATTTTATTAGTACTGTTTAAAAAGGAAAAAAAAATTCATGGCTGTTCCATATTGTTAAAAAAAGTTGCTTCAGTTATTTTAATATTGTTCTAAGTGTTTGATAAAGTTTGTTATGTTCTAAAATGATGTATATTATATTTTCTTACATGTTTATGACTAAAATGTACAATTTGATACAGGCAAACCATTAGCTTATTCTTCTGTTTTCGGAGTTGAGCTTGAATGATTTACTTTGCTGATAAGATCTGATTTGTCATGCATTTTTCTATGCATCATTCACTATTTAAGTACCATTCATCTTTTCAAACAATTTTGTGACAACCAAAGCTTCTAAAATCCGTAAACAAATTAAAGATCTCCTTGAAAATAGAGTGGTTTTTTTCGATAAATATTTATGGTATATATATCATTAGATCAAAGTATTAGACATCATTTGAAAAGGTATTAGGGTAACAATACCTGAAACCAAATAATTAAAAATGCAGATTTCTAAAAAAAGGGCTGATATTTTAAATTTAATCTAGGATAGATGTGCCAGTAATGGTCACACTTCAAAGTTTTTTTTTATAAAAGAGTAGACAATAAAAAATTTTCTTTTATTATTTTTTTCATAACTCTCCTTTGCATGTTTTATAATCTGTATCATTCATTGTTGATACTCTTAATCAAACCAATCAGGAAGCAGAAAATAATGTTTCACAGTTCCACTGTTTTCCAGTGAAAATATGAACATACTTCATTGAATTAACTTATAACTTCTTTATTTTCTTGCAAAAAATGCATGTGTTTGTTTTGATAGAAAATATAAAACTGTGAATTTTATATACTATTAGCCATTTACAAAATTACATTTATTTTTAAGGTTTTAGGCCCAGTGTCCATTACTAAAATGCTTAATTAGCCAATTTCTAGTAATAGACACCCCATATGGCCAATTATTAAAAGTGTAAATTCAGTAGGGCATGAAATCTTTTGATTTGACTGAAAAGCTAAATAATCAAATTTTATTTACTAAATTGCAATAAGAACAACATTTTTATAAATAGCTTCTTTTAATTATTTCCATGGGATTAAAATATTTTTTAATTAAATCAGATTATTTTTTTATAGATCTGATTTGCATATTTTGCGATCAATCAAATCAATCAGAAAATTGAAAATAAGGTACTTTTCCATTATATCAACACCATTTTCGTCAATTGAAATAGTTGGCACAAAATGATATTCTCATGAAATGAAACATTTAAATAGTGTATATATATATATATATATATATATATATATATATAATGTTGGTATGAAAGAGAGCTTTTAAAAAATGTAACATCTGAAATTTACAGACTTTCACAAACTAGTTTATTATGTCAATGCAAATATATACTTAAAAAAATAAATAAATATTATACAAAAAATGATAAAATAAAACTCAATTTAAACTTCAGCCATGAAGCTGTAAATGTTTCTTTGCATTGTAGTAAGCTTTTCACTTTTTAAATGAACTTGTTTAACATTTTTTGAAAAAAAAAAATATGTATAGATAATTCAAAAGTCCTGAAACAATTTTATTCCAGGCTCCTTATATTCACATAAATCCCAAATAGTAAAATCCATAACAGCGTTAGTAATAAATAAATGTTCTAACTTAATAATAAATATTTTCTATTTAAAAAATAACAAATAAAGGTGTTTTCTAGGATTACGATAAAATAATAACATATTATATATATAGATATATTCAGATTCAATAAATGGCAAATCAAAATGTTTGGCATGGTTTGCAAAAAAAAAAAAAAAACTTTACACGGTCAAGGTTGAAATATATTACACATTAGCATACATTTTGGCATGGTGTTGATATAATGGAAAAGTATCGAAAATAATATTAAACGCTCAAGGGCATAGGAAAGAGAGGGACTCACAGGGTTCAAGCTCTTGCTATTCAAATAATGATGCTTTTTAAAATCCACATGGGTTTTAAAAAATTACTTTTTGTCTTCAATATTTGATTATATATCTCAGAGAAAACAACTCTGTACATAAAAAATACTGTAAATAATTAAATTTATAGTAGTTATGAAACCAATAAATCAAATATCCTCAAATGTCATTTCTGTAGTTTTATTTTGAAATCGTTTTATTTAGTATTTAAAACATTCAACCGACACTTTCATTTCTTTCATATTTATATTAGGAGTTACTACAAGTAATACAGGGTGTACCAAAAGTCTCCGTACAACTTCAAAAATTAATTACACAAAAATAATAAGCCTACAGAAAAAATAATTACAACAGTACATAGAGTAACTTAAAAAGTTTTTTCTACTACTTTAGTATACTTGTACATGAGATTCTTTCATTGCACGAAGAATATCAAGTCGATATTCCAATTCCATCCACGTGCGTTTCAGCATGCTAACATCAACAGAAGTTACAACTTTTTTTTACAACTGTAATTTTAATGATTTTAATATAAAGTTACAACTGTTTGGATCTTTTGTTTCAAGTGAACAGTCTCGTGGAATTGAAACAAAAGATCCAAACAGTTACAACTACTGTTGATGTTAGCATGCAGAAACACACGTGGATGGAATTGGAATATTGACTTGATATTCTTCGTGCAATGAAATGATCTCATGTACAAGTATCCTAAGGTAGTAGAAAAAAACTTTTTGAGTTACTCTATGTACTGTTGTAATTATTTTTGCTGTAGGCCTATTATTTTTTTTTTTGTAATAAATTTTTGAAGTTGTACGGAGACTTTTGGGACACCCTATATATCAAATCATTTTAGAAAAAATTTCTCTTAATAATTATAAAGGAAAATATGATACCATGCACTGATGCTACCATACAGTCTTTTCTGATTTTTTTATTAGCCCCACCCCCTTTGTCTCAATAATTTGATAACTTTAATTCTCTGAAATTCAACATTTTAAATCTATCTAAAATAATTAAAATATTGATCTTGTGATAATGACAATAACTAATTTGAACAATTAATTATTCTCATAAGTATTTTATTAATTATTGCTGTTATTTACAATTAAATTTTGATTCACATTTAGATATGTGACTATGGGATTGGATAAATATTATTGATAGATTAATATAATAATAAAAAAAAAACTGGAATATAACAATTATAGCTATTACTTAAAAGGAATTTTTTCCTGACAGGTGTCCATTACTTGCACATCTACATCTATATAAAGAGAGTCTGTAATATGTTACATTAAGCATCGCAAGTAAATCAAAATTATTATTTATTTTTTTCATATTTGCTTATGAAATTTTTAAAGCAATTTATTTTACAGCACAGTATCTCCAAACCTCTATAGTTCATTCAAGATTTAGTGATATTTAAGGTCAACATAAAAGTTGCAAATCTATGCCAGGGAGTTGCACTTTTATACATTTTTTTGCTCTCTTCATTTATGTATTCAACAATGTATACAAACTATTTTTTTGTTATATGAAACCAGCAACTGTCTCCTTGACTGCTGTTGATTTTGTAGCAATGTCAATGCAAGGACTTCCAGTTCATAAATGCTTTCATACTTCCCTCATTCTTCTGAGCATTCATTCACATGTGTTTATTGCTTATCAACCCATTGTCATTCGCTTCTATTTTACAATGATACCAGAAAGGGCTTGATTTAAACATATTCAGCTAAAATATGATTGTGGTATTTAAAGATAAATATTTATTACCTATAGCATTTTATATAAATAAAGTGCATAATATCTGAACAGAATATTTTATCAAAAATTATTTCTCCTTAATGAATTTATAATAATACACCTTGATTATTTTTTATACTATATTCATCAATGTGAAACTTGAGCATGAGCATGTTTTGATGTGCTACAAATAATTGATGTTTGGTTCTATCTTTTTCAGTCTCGTATATAGGTCACTATCACATACTTGCCAACTTCGCACTTAACTTCCGTAAAATATGGGTTAATTTAATCGAGGTTAAACACGTTTCAAACCAGAATTATTTTTAAGAAATGAATTTAAATAGGTTCCACAAAAGAAAATGAAACTGAACATGTATTATTATCTCAGATATATTTTCCGGTTGGAAACGTGTTTAACCTGGATCAAATTAACTCACATTTTACGGAAGTTTAGTTGAAAGTTGGCAAGTATGCTATCAGAAAGATACACAGAATCTTTATTTCTATATACAAGTATAAATCTTGGCAAATCAATAGGTAAGCTTGGTTTTATTTTTGGACCTATCTCCAATGCAATATTTGAAGCTTTTGAATTCCATAAGTGGGTTCTTCATTAGTTATGTCATTTTTCTAAATATTTGCTAACTGTTCATCCTGAACATATAATTCTTCTTTTGACATACAGGCAAAGTTCTCTAATCTGCTCAATTTGGAACCAAAGGCTTTGCAGATGATAGAATATCGCGGATTATGGAATTTTATGAATTATGCGTCATTTTCTTGATTCTGGAAGGCATTTTAATACCATATTAAGTATAACATAAAAAGATAAATATGAAATCTAAGAATAAATTTAATATGCTATCTCAAAAAATGTAATTTTTCAAGTAATTTTTTTTTTAAATTATCTATACATATTTAAAGAATAATAATTACATTGATAATTTGATGTATAAAGATTAAGTTTTTTTTTTTTTTTCAAGAGCATTTTCAGCAAAAATGCTTAACGAGAATAAATTATGCACATAAGGAAAATAATAATAACCATTACAAAAATAAAATAAATACAGAAAATTATAATAAAGTAGGGCTGTCATAAGCTACTAAAATGCGACTATTTTCAGCATCAAGTGACTATTTTAAGAAAAAAGTAAAAAAATGTGCCTTTTTTCCGAATTCCAGTGGGTATTTTTATGTAAAATAATTGATCTTTTTTTCTCAAAGCGACGAAATTTGCAATGACATTTCCACTGCCGAATGACGAAAATTGCCATTTGATATGCAATATTTTGCCAGAATTCATGATTATTTTCCACGATCGTTTGTTGAAATTCGTGATTTTTTTTGTTCAAAACCAGCTAAAAAATACCGAATTAAGCCGGATAAATTTCTTGATTTTTTTGTCATCATTTGACAAAATTCTTGATCTTTTCAGCGCGATTGTTTGGTTAAATTAATGATTTTTTTTTTTCCTTGGCTGCTTAGCAAAATTCACAATTTTCCCCTACAAATCGTCGAGATTTGCAATTTGTGTATTGTATTGACGAAATTTGCGATGATTCTTCCGTGACCGAATGACGGAAATCGCCATTTCTTTCAGCGACCTTTGCTAAAATTCGAGATGTTTTTCCATGGTCATTACTGAGAAGATTTGCCAGCTTTTTCTGTAACGATTTTCCCTAATCGACTGACAAAAATAGCTATTTTTTCTACGATATTTTTCTACGATCGTCAGAGGGGATTTCTTGATTTTACACGCGACCAATTGCAAATTTCTTAATTCTTTTTCCGGCGATCATTTCACGGAATTCGGGATTTTTTTCCACAATTCTTTGCCAAATGTTTGCCACATTTTTCTTTGACAGATTGACGAAATTCACTATTAATTTGTTTTAGAGATCTTTTGATGAAATTCATGATTCTTTTCCACGATTGTGTGTCGAAATTCGTGTATTTTCTCTTCATGACTGACTTATGAAATTCTTGATTTTTCAGTATGATTATTTGACTAAATTCTCGAGTTTTTGTGTGATTGTTTGATTAAATTCGCGGGATTTTTTTTCTGCTACCTTTTGACAAAATTCGCGATTTTTTTCAACAATTTGTAAATTTGTTTAACTGTTTACATTTATTAAACAACGCGAACTATGGAAAATTGCAAATTATGGGTACGCAGATTATTAATCTTTGACTGTATTTTCAAAATGATTCTTATGGAGATATGGCATTAAGATTTTGAATGACTTCAAATCTGCTTCTTAATTCAGAGATGATTTTGACCATCTCTTAGATGATCATTAATGTAGATTTTTTCTCATCAATAATAGTCCTACTTTTGTCTATAAAACTTTCGAAAAATTACTCCTTGTGTTTGGTCTTTCTCCTTTTCCTCAATTTTGCATCAATGCTATTTACTAGCCAATGAAGAGTCCATTTATGTTATTTGTGCACAGGTTGATTGTCACATCATCCATCTGAGATAGTTTGCTCACTAAATCAATGTTTGTCAGTACTTATTCCAGAAACATATCATCACAATGAATTGAAATTAATTAATATTAAAAAGTGGAGAAGATGTTTCGCTTTTGTTTTTGGCATGGCTGATGGATCAGTTTTTAATGCATTTAGTGCAAGTATTATATTTCCAATATTTTTATAAATTGCTGTTACAGCTTCATTCTTTGCTGATCAACAAGTACCATTTTGCAATTACAGAAAAATTGGTTTCAGATTTCCCCATTTGAAGTATCTCTTCTTGTATGATGTTGGTAGCAGTTACTGAATATTTGTGTTGTGTTTTTTCAAAAACCTGTTTATGCAAGAAAAAAAGTAAATAAATAAATAATAATAATAAGAGTGTCGCCATTTTAACCCTAAAAAGTCAAGTCTTCATTCACAGGACTGGAAATACAATAATTGTTTAAGTAATCAAAAGTGAAATAAGTACATAAAATCAAAATTTTCAATACATAATAGCCTAAAATGACAACAATCCACATCTAGAATAATTTCCGCATAAGTCCAAAAGTTAAATAATGCAATAGGTCTAAGAATTACCAAATACAATAAAAATACAATAATGGAAGGGGTTGGGGCAAAAAAGTGCTAAGCTTCATTTGTAAACTTCTGAGATATATCAGTTTGAAAGTTAGATCCAATACTCAAATCAAGATATGTAACATAAAGTTTTTTTTTGCCACTTTCTCAGTAACATTTGAGATATTCTGAACAACAAAATGGCATTACTTTAATGATATTACTATTATGTGCTTTGTAAATTAGCCATGTTCATAAAATAATAATAATATCTTCATAAATGTCTTAACAAAAATGAAACCTAGGAAATATGCTGCCACCAAGTGACATTAGAAACAAATAATATGTAGGATATGGTAATTTACAATAATAAGCAACAGACTTAGATTTATTTCTCCAAAAATGTGGCTTGGCACTTTTGTTATCAAAAGCGAAAGAAGTACCAAAATAGCAATTTTTAATATATAATACCCCAAAATGACAACAATCTACAACTAGAGTAATTGACTCGCAAGTTTAAAAGTTAAATAACACGGAATAGGCCTAAGAAGTACCAAAAATAACACGGAATAGGCCTAATCTGGAAATTTTGATATTGTCTTGTTTGTGAGGTGAACATTCACAGTGATAGTGAAACAGCTGACTTGTTCTATGTTAAGTGGAACATAACATTTCATTACATTGATATTCGATTGAGAAATCTGGAGACATTCTGACTAAAAAAACTGTATATTGTAATTTCTTTTTCCCTCATTGCTTGAAAACGTTTCACTGTTTTTGTAGAAAATATGATCTCTTCTTAAATTAGCTTAATTTTTTATTGATAATATTTTCTTTATGATAAGTTATACATTTTAATTTATGATAGTAGCTATTTATCCTGTTTATTTTATGATTTATAGTTTAATCTTTGTACTGTCACAAAATGTATCTGATAATTTTCTAACTCCTCCCTGGTTCCATGAGCGTCAGATAATTGGGAGTGCACTGTAATTTTTAAATATAATAGAAATTTTATTTAATTTCAGTTTTCTACATTGATTTTAATTTTCCCTGGGAAGTTTAATTTTCCCAAGTTTTGAATTAATCATAAATAGTGAGATATTACTTTAACTCTATTTATTGCAGATTCATAAAGTCATAAATGTAGATGCCCATCACATCACTCAAAGCAGTCTTTAAATTGTGAAATATGCAACAAAACATTAATTTACAGGAGATTTCTGGAGAAGTAACTTCTGACTCACAGCAAGGAAAATTGTTTGTTTGTGAAGTATGCAGCAAAGGATTTTCTCAAAAGGGTCATTTAAATGTCCATCTTCGCTGTCATACTGGTGAGAAGCCTTTCGTGTGTGAGATATGTAACAAGAAATTCTCTCACAAGCATCATTTAAGAAGGTATCTGTTAATTCATACTGGTGAACAACCTTTTGTATGTAAAATATGCAGTAAAAAATTCTCACATAAGAGTGATTTAAACAGACATCTATTAATTCATACTGGTGAGAAACCTTTTGGTTGTGATGTATGCAACAAGAAATTTTCTGACAGGAGTAATTTGAGAAGTCATTTGTTAATTCATACTGGTGAGAAACCTTTTGTATGTGAAATATGCAGCAAAAAATTCCCACATAATAGTGATTTAAACAAGCATATCTTAATTCATACTGGTGAGAAAACTTTTGGGTGTGAGATATGCAACAAGAAATTTTCTCGTAAGAGTGATTTAAACAAGCATCTATTAATTCATACTGGTGAGAAACCTTTTGTGTGTGAGGTATGCAACAAGAAATTCTCTCATAAGAGTGTTTTAAGCAGACATCAATTAATTCATACCGGTGAGAAACCTTTTTTATGTGAGGTATGCAACAAGAAATTATCTTGTAAAAGTGAGTTAAACAAGCATCTATTAATTCATACTGGTGAGAAACCTTTTGTGTGTGAGGTATGCAACAAGAAATTCTCTCAGAAGAGTATATTAAGTAGACATCTATTAATTCATAATGGTGAGAAACCTTTTGTATGAGAGATATGCAACAAGAAATTCTCACAAAAGTGTCATTTAAGCAATCATTTATTAATTCATACTGGTGAGAAACCTTTCCTATGTGAAGTATGCGACAAGAAATTCTCACAAAAGGGTCAGTTAAACAATCATCTATTAAGTCATAGTGGTGAGAAACCTTTCATATGTGATATATGCAACAAGAAATTCTCTGATAAGAGTGATTTAAGTAGGCATTTATTAATTCATAGAAGGGAGGAACAATTTTGTGTGGGAAATATGCAAGAAGAAATTCTTTGAAAAGGGTAATTTAAATGTTTATATTATCTCTCATTCTAGGAGAAATATTTTGTGTAAGAATTCTGCAACAAAGAATTTCTTAAAAGTATTATTTTATCAAGTATCTGTTAACGTATATCAGTAAGAAACCTCTTTTCTGAGGTTTACAACAAGAAATTTTCCCAAAATTGTAATATAAGTGCTCATCCTCACTTTCATAATTTGTTGTTTTCTATTGACTGATTTTGATACTTCGGTTTTGTAGGGACATTGCCATATTTTAGTCTTAAGAAAGTAAGATTTGTTGCACAATATTAAAAACTACTTAAATGAAACAGCAACAAATGGAAAATGTTCCAATCTTATACAGGTTATTTATTATACATATGTCATAGTTTTTGTACTGTATTATTATAAGGTTTATTTATGCATAATTTAAACTAGTAAATTAGCCAATCTGGAGTTTCAACATTAACTACACTAAACACATATTTATTTTGATCTCGCTTTATATTATATAAAAAGCTCCAGAGTTCTGAATTTTTTATTATCTTTTTACATTATGTAGATTTATAAGTGTGTAAGATTTTCAAGAGATTGAGGAAATTTAAGTTAAAAAACTGTTACCTTAAACATGAATTTACACAATCAAGTTCCTAGAATGTAAATCTGACTTTCTTATGAAAATAGATTAAAAAACTTTTACAATAAGAAATATTTTATTTAGGGGGGGGGGGGGGTGCACTGCTCTCTTGAACTCTCCATTGTCTGATTAATTTTACACTATCAATTTGCATTATTTTTGCTATTTCTAGATTCTATTTTATTAACAGGTGTGCTCTACTGTGTGGTTTTATTAGATAAACATCGCCTTCTACGAGATCTTAACCCTTCTAATAACTCTACTTACCTACTATCCACTAAACATCAGCATCTGTTTCATTAGTTGGATACAATCTTGTGTAAGGAAGATGACCATAGTCATTGCATTCAGATACATTAGTGTAGCCTTGTTTATAATCTATAAATTGTCATACACATGAAATAGTATATTAAAGGTTAATTAACCTTGAAAATGAAAATTTTAGCAAATGCTGGATTAATTTCAACCATCCAACCAATTGTTTTTCCTGAGCAGTATAACAACGAGTATATAACTTCCATTGGTTATTTAAGATTTTGAAGGCTTTTTTTTTTTTTAACAATTCCCAATAGAGGAACTTTTAAAGTTCAAATCCATAAGTAAGACTTTTATTGAAATTTCAAAAGTTTTAAAACATTCAGAGTGAGGACAAAGTACTTACTGAAAATAATGATTGCTATCCAAAAGCAAAATACGAACATGTAACAAGTGACTGATCGAAAAATTAGAAAGTCTGTGTCAAAACTATGGAACAAATTTATTTAATTTCCCAACTTTTAAAAAAATTAAATATTCTAAATAAAAAAATTATTTATTTTATTTTCTGATATATAACATTTAACATATATATTAATTAAAATACACATGCATGCATTCAAAATGCATCTATCTTTCTTTTGTTCTTAAATATTAGGTTGAGTTTTTTTGCAACTCGTGTTAAAATTCAGCTATTTTCTGCAATCGCTAACTGCAAATTAAAATATGTTGCAAGTACTTTTTTCTAAAGTATATTAGATAACAATTAAGTTAAAAGTAATTTGTTTGAGTGTATTTTCATAGATCATATAATATTTTATAATGTTCTGAAAGTTTTTTTAACCCATTTTTACCATCATCTTATATTCAGGATGCTAAATCTAGCTAATTTTTAATTCACCAATTTCTATTTCAGAGCAGAAAATTTTGAACAGTAATTTTATTTTATTCCCAAAATAACCATTAATATATAAAGCAATTAAAACTAATCAAACTTTGTGGTGATAATTGAGAATATCTGAATAAAAAATCTGCCAGATTTGGCAACGCTGTATATAAGACAATGCTAAAATATGGGTTAAAAATTTTAATTTGTAAATTCAACTTAATTATGCTAATCTGAAAGTAATTTTTATTGGCTTATTTGGCATATGCTATCATATTAAAAGTGTTGACAGTGTCAGTGTAGGCATGTGTTTATTGTTAGAAATATTACTTGAAGATTGAAAAGTTTGTCATTTCTGCTAACATGTTTCAATAGTTTAAGATTCACGTTATCTTTTTTTTGTTATGAAATCATGTTTTTTGTAAGTCATTTACATCGAATATATGTTACGTCTTCTTAAATAAATGTTTTATATCATAGAAATATTTTGTCTGCTCTGCTTACATAACCAGCTAAACATAATAAATACTACCAAGTGTTCAAGTTCACCTTTGAAATTTTTAAGTACAAAACATTTTTCTTTTAACACAAGTTATTGAAATATTGATTTGATATTTTTCCTAAAGTGAATTATGTTAGTGACACCTCAACTCCACATCACTCTGCTGTAGTAAACTCAAGTTTTCGTTTAGTGTGTTACAGGATTGAGTTAAACTTCCTATCTATCAATTTGCAATACTGCCCAAAATATGTCCGTAAGACAAATTAAAAATAATCTTGGTATCGATGTCTCAAGTTAAAGGACACAATAGTTAGGTAACAGAATGATATCATCTAATGTCCTACCCAATATTGACCAATATTTCAAAAATCGCTGAATGTCGTTCGTCAAATTTATATCTGCCAATATTCACAGCTATAACTTAAAATTAGCTTTTAAAAAAAGCATTCAAAAGACTATTTTGCATTACTTATAACATTATAATTCAGAAATAGTATTTATTCTAAACAATAAAATGTATTATATTTGCCGTTTAAAAAATTGATTTTTTAATGCCTTTCTTTTAATGGTTGGTTTACATTGGCCAATATCGTAAAAATGCTACTATTGCAACATTCAAGGATATGTATTGACATTCATAAAAACAATATCATTTTTAAACATTTCAAGGTATCTGTTAACATTTTGAATATCTGACGAAGTTTGTAATCTTGACCGAAGTGAAGGAAAACTTCTAAAGGATTGCTCAATAGTATAGTTTTCGTCAAACAGCATTTGATGTAGATGTTTGCCATGAAAATTGCACAGAAAGAACATGTCTACATATAAATTTTCTATAGGAATATATAGTTATTTACACATATATAAAAAATCATTTGAAAAAGTTTATATAGAAATCTATGAAGATTGATGTAGAAAATTTTCATTAGAATAATTTATATAGAAATTTGTAGAGATTGCAATAGAAAAATTTCTTTAGAAGAACTTCATATTAAAATCTATTGATATTACCAAATAGAAACTTTATAAGGAAATCTGCAATTATTACTTTAGAGTTATTTGTATTTATATAAGTAATATAGAACCTATAATGTTGTTAAAGTATAAAAATTGTTTGTCTTATAAAAAAAACACTAAAAGGCTCTTTTTTATACCTAATGTTGTTTTTGAATGAGAAAAAATAATTTAGGTAATTTTTAAATGGATGCTTGTTTATCTTTTTAAAATGTTTCAGATTTTCGACTTTTATAATAATTTTATTTTTTATTATGGAAAGAACACTTGTTCAGTTTCAAAAGTAGGTCATTATTAGACACTATTCATCTAAGTAATAATAACAATTATTATTATACATACATATCTATACTAATAAAGGAAAGTTTCGCTCTGTCTGTGTGTCTGTCTGCCGGCTAGGAAAATCTATTGCACCTAGAAATCTGAAAATTTAGATTTAGGTAGTCCAAATCCTCTCCTGATGCACTTGAGACGCAGAATTTTAATATTTTAATTATTTACTGAAATATTAATTAAAATCCACAAAGAACTCTCACCAAAAATACTCTTTTTTTTCTTGGGTTGGTTGGTTGTATAGAGTCTTCACAGAAGTAATTAAATTAACCAGAGTAGCGATGCATAGATAAGGACTTTTAACAAAATAGTTTCAATATGGATTGCAGTTACCGGCATACAGCCATGCTAATGTAGTTCCTCCTGCACATGACAAATGACACACTGCTTGAAACATTTTCAAGGCACATTTTAATGCATGATAATTAAAAATGATAATGGGTTTAAGGGTTTTTTTTACATGACATTTATTATTATGATACAGATTATTAATACAGAAAACTTTATTTAACAGATTATTTGTTATAGTTGCAGGGATGGAGAGGGGTAAGAGTCTAATTACATAGAACAATTTTAGCTTCAAATGTAGCTTTTAATTGCAGTTTTATATAGAGAATACCGCTATTTTAAATCTCAGCTAATAATATTCCAAATTTCTCCATTTTTACTAAATTATCGTAAAAATCAGCATTCACAGCTTCAAGATGTATTTCTAGAAAGCCGTTACCCATATTTCCTAATAATAGTTTAAGTCAAATTTCAAATTAAGTTCCTAGCTTAACCAAATGAATCAATCTTTAAAGATTTATAGTGATCCTCCTCATTAGTTATTTGCTGAAGGGCACTTTTGCATCTGCTTCCTCCTCCGGCCCCCTCTTTCAATGTTTTTTCCCTAACTATGACCCATTTCCATATCTCAGCAACAATCTTTCCGATTTCAACGTAACTGATTCCAAACGTTATAATTAATAGTCACCCTCTACAACATTAAACTAAATTTATGAGTAGCAATTACCACTATTTCTGAATAATAGTTTATGACAAATTTGTAATTAAGTTCCTAGCTGAAGCAAACGAACGAATTTTCAAAGATGCATAGTGGTCCTCCTAATTAGTCATTGGCTGAAAGGCACTTGAACATCCCTTCCCCCTGCCCCTCCTTCAAGTTTTTTCCTCTAACTATACCCCGTTCCATATCTCCGCAACTATCTTTCCGATTTCAACGTAACTGATTCCAAAAATTATAATTAACTTAATAGTCACCCTCTATAAAATTAAAGTAAATTTATAAGTAGCGGTTACCCCTATTTCCGAATACTAGTTTAAGCCAAATTTCTAATCAAGTTCCTAGCTTAACCAAATGAACGAATTTTTAAGGATGCATAGTGGTCCTCCAAATTAGTCATTTTCTGAAGGAAACCTAAACATCCCTCAAGGTTATTTTCCCTAACTGTGCTTTGTTTCAATAACTTGGCTAATAATGTTCCCATCTTCTCGAAACCAGCTTAATTTTGTGGCACGCCTACTAAGGCAGCGGAAAATTGTCTCAGAGGTTCATTCGGAAAGAGGTTTGTTTAGAACAGAATGCTCCCCTGGTGGGGGAAGGGGAAAATAAAAGATTTTCTGGAGTGTACGAGCATGTCCGGTATATGGTGCTGAAGCCATCGAAGACAGAGTTTTGTTTTTTAAGATATTTAAGTTTATTATATAGGCTCGGACAATAATAAGCTTATATGGCTAATTTATGTGCTTATATGTAGTGCATCAATTTTTTAAGAAATGTACACATAGTTATGTCTTTTAAATATATATATATTTCATTTCTTAACAAAGCATTTATGGAAAAGTTCAGCAAAGTTTCAGTACAAGATGTCGTGGGGTCTTGAACAGATATATTTATATTTCTAAAAATGTTTTGAAACCAAAATATAAACCAATGGAAAGGAATTTTCCTGCAACTAATTTTGAAATGAAAGTAGGAGAATAGGTTAAAAGCCATTGACCTAAATGAAAATTCGTTTTAACTCATGGAAACATAAAAGTTTCTTTAAAAAAATCGAAACATTTGAATATATGTATTGTTTATAGCATGCAGAATTTTCAACAAAATTTAATGCCACTCTCAGTAAACTTTAAAAAGTGCAGTAAAAGCGATAAACATCAATTAGAATATTAATATATTAAATATTCGATGAAATATATGCAATTGTATGAAATATTTTTTTTATATGAATGCACAAAGGATAATTTCTTTTTTCATAATTTAATAATAAACTATATAAGGCAACTCAAAGAAAAAGGTTAGTCGAATATATCGATAATATAGGGAGCAGAAACTCAATCGCTTTGTAAAAGTAGTTGGATGATAAGGGATTTTCCAAAAAATGTCATTTTTTATTCATGTTTTAGTTCGAAATAAGTATCAGAATAAATACATAAAAAAACTAAAAGAATTATCAAAATCAAGGCATCTCTTCAAAATCTACGCATGATCATATGTTAAAAATACATATTCCTTTGTTGGAAGCAGATTTTAAAAAATGACAATTTATAAAAAATTCTTTATAAACCAGTTATTTTAAGAAAAAGAACTAAAATTCAACTCACTCTATTGCAAATAGCTTTCTAATTTTTCGTGATATTTGATCGGCATTTTTATATTAGTCACCCTATATATTTGACTAATAATTATTTTTTAAATTGTCATTCGCCCAAGCATAGTTAAAAATTATTTTATACAAATGCTCACATTTCATCAAATATTTATTGTATTTTTATTCTTACTGCACATGGTCAAATTTCTCGAAAATGGCATTGAATTTGTTTGAAGCCTTTGCATCCTATAAACAAAAAACAAGTGGGAATCTTTTTAATTTTTATACAGAAACTTATATCTCCATGAATGTACGTGCTATTCTTACACAAATATTGTAAATGATCCTCCATAGGCTATATGTACAATTCATTTTCGAGTATCATATTTTAGATGATGATCACAAATATTATTTTTTCTTCAATTTAGTGTTGATCTCCTAATTGCCCTCTTGACTAAGTTTTCGGCAAAAAATATATGTCTTCAAAGATGCTCTTTACATTCCTGAAGTTTGCAAAGAATTTCATTAGACATTTCAGAAAATGTCTAATGTAGAAAGTGTCTGGATACTTTTGATCAGAAAGTGCATCATAGCTGCAACTTTTTATTATTTATTTCCAAGTCAAATAAACTGAGAAGTTTACTTAATAAAATGTGTCTTGCTTGTGTGTGGTATTTATTTGGTTTCATTTATTAAGTAAAACTTCTGATTCAAAATATGTTTATTTCACTTAAGGTTGGCAGATACGATAAATATGTTGCTACAAAGATATGATTCCAGAAGAACATTATGCAGGTTGCGACAAGAACTATACCTCAGCATAGTTGCCAAACTTTCTAATTATTTAGCATCACTATTTATGAAAAGAAAAATTATTTACTTAATGATAAAAATGTGTGATTGCAGAAGACAAAAATTCCTATTTGGAAATAGTGGTATTAAAAAATCAGAAGGTTTGGCAGCTATGATTTAACCTTTGAACTGCTCAATCTTTGAAGAATAAGCCTCCCCCAAAAGAAATTTCAGCTACACTCCTGGTCTGCTTGCAAATCTAACACAATTTCAGAAACGCCAGCTCATCACACAATAAAATCTACAATATGTGCTTCATTTATTACTCATTTTCATGCCAAATTATAAACTGGCTCCTAAGTGGGAAGAACGCATTTTTTAGACCACACTATAAAGGAAATAATTACAGGAAAAATAGTTTTAAAAAACATGCTTTTATTAAAGTACTTAAGAAAATAAATACACATACAATTTAAAACTGACATTTATAAATGAAAATTCTTGTTCTTTATATGATGTCATATTCCCATAGAAAAACAATACATCATATTTTATGAAATATATGAATGGGCCTTATAATAAAATTTCTTCAGCAAAACACACTAGGTCTTATATTTATGAGATGTGTTTTTTTACATGCACAACAATTCGCATTTACTCATTTACAATAATCTATTATAACAATAATTCATACCCATAACTTTGTAAAAAATGACAGTATCTTGAATGCAGTTATAAAAACATTTTTGAATGCTAAGATAAAATGAAGGTTAGGAAGGTTAGGATGAAGGACCTTGCTGTTTACTGATAGAAGTTATCTGCCATTCTGAAATTAAGGATTCCAAATATTAAAATGACAGGAATTTGTAAAATGATGTAATTAACAATTTTTTTTTCACTGGTGCTGAAATTGAAGACTAAATCTGTAAATAGCCATATGCTGCAACCGAGAAAATGTCATGCTTTAAAGAAATGCATTCATTAATAAAATGCAAAAAAAAAAAAAAAAAAATGGGAGAGAGGAGAAAAGGATTTTTCATGTTTTAAATGCATTATTGCATTCAGATTTTAATAGTTAAGTTACAGTGCCTATAAGATATGAGGCGCTCATAGCTAAAGTGGATCAAGTCCATAAATTATAGTTTTGAAATAATCAAATTTAAAGTTCATTAACACTAGTTGAATCCTAAAGTGATTTAGAGGATAATTTTCTTTTTATTGTTGTAGTATAAAGATTAACTTAAATATGGGTCATAATTTGAAAATTCATAAACAATAGTTAAGGTGACAATTCAATTTTAAATCAGAATTTACTGGACTTGATCCACTTTGGTCCTGAAATGTTTTTACATAAATTCAATCAAATGAATACAACACAGTGAAAATGGGACTTGCTTTAATATGGATCTGAAAATATACACCATTAACAAGTATTACTCTGCAACAGGCAATTTTTTTAATTCTTTTGGACTTGATCCACTTTAGCTGTGAACACTTCATATACTGTGTGCTAAAAAGATGCACATGAAATTAATCCTCCAATAGATGGCACAGATGGTAGTACAGACTGGGAATTTCTGAAACCAGATTTAAAGTAATCGGATAAATTAATGTTTTTTAGATTCTTATTTTGATTTTGATATTATATATGCATATATTTAACTATAGGAATTGATATTTACATTGAAAATAAGTCTGAAATACTTAAATAATGAATGTATTATTTACAAAGTGTTATTTTAGAACAGAGGCCTACTTTTTAAACGAATCTTTTTCACACTCATAGGTCATCATATATTAACAGAACTCCATAATTAAAAAACTATAAACCACATTTTTTCCTCTTTGTACTAAAATAACGGAACTCCCTACATTCTAAAAGAACAAAAATATTTTACTTCACAGAAAAATCGATGGTATTTCCAAAATTGTTCGAACGTACATTTAAAAAAATAAATAAATAGCATTTTTCACCTAGTGTTATTTTAAAAACAAAGGCTCATTAGTTAAATGGATCTTTCTAACATTGGTTAACATACGTTAAAGCTCTTAATTAAAAATATTAAACATGTTTTTTTTTTTTTTTTCCCTCGTTCCAATGTGTATTCAAAACAGCATGTGTTTATAAAGGTACACAAGTATCCCAATTCAGAGCAAAGCACAGATAGCTTTAGCTTTATTCACAACTTTCCACTACTTCCAAAACTTTTCAAACATACAATGAATATTTAAAAATAAAGTCCCAATAGCAATATTTACTTATTGTTATTTTCAAAACAAAGGCCCATTTGTTAAATAAATGTTTCTCACACTGAAAATCACATATTCAAGAATGCAGAGGTATAAAAATTGACTGCCAACTGTCACCACTAAATTTTTAGTATTCTTCGCCTAATAAAATTTAGGTGACGTATAGAAATAAAATGCAGTTGAAGATTACTAATTAGATATAGCGATGACAACTGACTCGTTGGCGCCCAGTTTTTACACCCAGCAAGCATGTATCCCAGAGAGGAAGGTTCATGACCCCCTCTAGACGTAAAACATTTCTATACAACAATATTTTTAAAAAATATAAATATGCATTAAAGGTGTATTATTATTTTTTCTTCTTAAAGACTGTATTTATCTGATACATGCACAGAGTTATTTTTATATAGAAAATGCATTAAAATGGAAGGCATTATTGTTTAAGCATCAAAGAATTGAATAATGTTTTTAATTTTTTTACAATTGTGGTACATCTTTAATTATAGTAGTATGTATTTGATTATCGGCTTAAGATGATATTTCCCTGCTTACCAAGCCATGAAAATCAGCTTAAAATAAGAACTTTGAGAAAAATTTCTGTGAGGTTCTTTGTTTTTAAAAGAAATGTGAAATTCTAATTTCTTCATATCTAAATAAAACATGGGAATTTTATACATTTATGAATATATCTGCAAATTCCATGCATTTATGAAAAAATGAATTCAGGTATATACCAGAAGGAGGATTGGAGTAAGATTTAAAAATTGCTAATGAAGACATGTGACTCCCACTCTAAATGTAAGGTTGGATCCTCCTCTGCACATATTAAAATTCTGAATTAAAAATACTAAACATTTTTTCTTTATGCTTTTTGTATTATGTATGAAAAGTAAGTAATTTCAATAATAAAATCAAAAATTAAATTCACTTCAGTTTTATTTAAAAACATTTTCAACTGTCCACTATTTCCAAAACTGTGCAAACATACTGTGAATATTTGAAATAAATTCCCTATAGCAATGTTAGTACTATCGTTATGCTATAAGCTTTGAAAATTCCAGTCAGCGCTAGCATGCATGCCAGCCATCACGCTGTATCTATCCTTTCAATGCATAAAAATAAATAAATAACATTAGTAACATATGCAAAAAGCAGACAATTTATTCTAGGCACTCTAATCAAGTCACAAAACTTGAGGTTTTCTGAAACAGAGAACCCGGAATCAAGATTTTCGAAAATGAGCAAGTTTTTGAAACCGAGTCTGAACCTCACTTAACTTCTGATACTCTCTTAACTAGAGTTGAGTGGAACTGAGCCTTCTAAATTTTTTTTTTTTATTTGTAAGTTTTTTTAAATTTCAAGTTGAGTTCTACAAGTAATTAATCAGCTCTTTTAAATTATCCTTTTAATTGTTTATTGAACATGCCACAATCAATAACAATCAAAAGTTGTAGTTACTAATTTAACAATTTATGCACATGAAATGTGCGTAAGCTCTGCACATTGGATGACTCTAAATATGTACTGCATGTGTTCAGAGTTATTAGAAAACCAAACAGTTTAGTTAACCTCCATGTTGCCAGTTTAAACTCAGCTAAACATGAAGTCCTGCTTAATTTTGGGAGCTTACAATAAGTTAAATACCATATTTCAAAAACAAAGTCTGTCAGAGTTTTTTAGTCAATGTTATTTGTCAGATTAATTCAAAATTGCTTAGAAGACCTTTTCTGCCTTTTTCAACAACATGTCCCTGTGAAGCACAATTCTGTGCTTACACAGCCCACAATTATCTGCAATTGGACTCAAATTCAGATTATTGTGCTAAAAATCCTTTCACAAATGTTACATAAACGTTTATCCGTTATTGCTCTTCAAACTAACAATGTAAAATTTATTGTAAGGAAAATGGCACGAATTTTTGAAATTTTTAAGTATGGTGAATGTTTGAGAATATTATCTGTAGGTATTGATGGTAATTGAAAATAAATTGGGATTATGGTAAAAATTTCAGAATATAATTTTATTCTAGGGACAATACACAACTGTTTGGATTACTATTCATTCCCTTTTCCTCTCCTCAGTAGCAATGTACCTAAAACCATTACATTGCAACATTTCATAGTTGGCTTAAGAGAGTCAGTTAATACAAAGATTATAAAACAAAAATTGTCTCCCAAGTTTGAAATGTCACTCACCTTTTGGTGTAAAGTGCCAAAGGATGACAGGTAGTATTTAATTTAAGGTTAAAAGCCAGGCAAAACTTGACACCGGGACAGAGTTTCTAATGATACCCAATGGGATCAAACCCATTTATAGATATTATTAATAACAATATATAATATGAAAAACAATTCAAGGCAGTTGTCATTAAAAATGAACACACATACAGAAGTGTCTTAGCTATGACATAAAAAAAGATTTATTTATTAAACACTATTTATGTAACAAAGTTTTTAAAAATACATCAAAAGTATAAAACTTTCTAAAGAATTCTACTTTTTGCTAAATCATATTGGGCACAAGGTTACCTAATTCTTTTTAAAAAATTGAGCATGTTGTTCAATATTATCTTTCTTAAGCTTTCATCCATTGGCCAGAGAGGGAAGGTTATGCATATCTCATTACACTAATTCAATACAATTTTGCAGAGTAGCTGTTACAGTATTGCATACAATGTTTTGAATTTTTAAATATTAGCATAACTACTTGAATAGAAATGTTGCCTCAACTTAAAAATAAGGAACTTAAGACATAACCTCATATATTAGTAGAGACAGTGGCGCACCCAGGATTTTATCATGGAGGGGGCCGAGCATTGGCGGCGAAACAAAATAAAATTAGTGGGTGCAAAATTTCTCTAGTTGTGATTGCAGTAGGACATTACAAGGAGACACTAATTAATCATCAAATTACCGTAATTAATTCAGTATTTAATAATTAATTATTTATTTTTAACGAAAAAAAAATTATTATACTTAAAATTTAATAATTTTAAAAACTGCTAATTTTTGAAAGTGTAGAAGTTAAATATTTAAAGAGCTCCTAAACAAACATTTATAGAATTTCCTATTTAACTGTCAGGGAAAATATCCAAAATATTCTTAACGAGATGAATTAGTGGATGCAAATTTTTGGACTGATTCATTTAAATTTAACTCGTCAGTCAGAATGTTATGGGTATTAATAAATTAATAAAGAATTTAATCTATTTTAGGACATCATAGTTAATTCTTGTAAAGGCATTGCCTCTAGTCTTGGAAAGGGCAGATGCCCCTACTGCTTCCGCCAACTTCGACATTATTTTCTGAAAGATCTTCTGCCTTTACGGACAAATGTCTGGCAATTTCATTCGTTTCCGAACAAAAATGAATTTAAAAAATGTGTCTGAAAGTAGCCCTTTTGGATTTGAGAACAGCCTTAAGCGGGTTCGCCATAATGATGTTTCAATGTACAGGGATTTTTTTTTAAACTGACGCTATTCAGAGCCGCCGGTAGCTCATTCTAGTAACTGGAGTGACACAAAATTTTATAAATGGACTAAGAAAACCATGGGAAAAAAGATTCCAACAAAAAAAAATTAGTTCCAATCACCGCCTATAGGGGGAAATGTGGCGCTGTGGTAATTTATGCAACTGAGAATTAGCATAAAATACGGGCAATAAATGAAAATGCAAATTTTTGCTTACGCAAGTGACAGTAGCGCCAATAGTTTAAGCTATAAATGCATGCGAAAAACTCCGAGAAACAATTTCAGCTCAGGTTGAAAATGAATCTCACGTTACCGCAGCGCGCATTACTTGTGAAGTTCTATTACTGTAACCAGTGCAATGCACCAGCCACTCTTCGTTTATTTAGAACACGCCATAAACTGCCGAAAGGACCTTTATCCGTTAATGCATTGAACGTGATAATTCTGAAATTCGAAGAAACAGGCTCGCTAGCAGTTCGGCCAGGCAGAGGACGTAAACCGGTGTCAGAAAAGTGATAATGGATGTTGCAACTGCGATCAACGATAGGTCACAGAGTACCTCTGCTGTTTGTAGTAGCAGCGCACGGGGTGTTGCGCGAGAACTGGATTTAAATGTTTTGACTGTATGGAAAGTCTTGCGGCGAATTCTCCACTACTATCCATACAAGATTAGCTGCTTGCAACAACTTCAACCCAATGATTACGATAAACGACTGACATTTCTTGCAAGAATGGAAGTCGATGATGCTTTCCCGTGGATAATTTTATGGGGAGATGAGGCCCATTTTCATCTGAATGGGTCTGTTAATACTCATAACTGTAGAATTTGGGCCACTGAGCAACCTCATACAGTTCTAGAAACTCCATTACATTCATCAAAGCTCACTGTTTGATGTGGCTTTACAGCTGAATTCATCCTTGGACCATTCTTTTTTTTTTGAGAACATAACTGCGACAGGACCAGTGACGTGTACCGTTAACGCAGAAAAATATCATAATATACTGACTAGTTTTGTCATTCCACAACTTCAATAGAGACAATGTCTGGATTAGATCATTTTTATGCAGGATGGTGCACCACCACATATTGGTGTAAAAGTACAGCAGCTGTTGCGCCATCACTTCACTGACCAAAGAGTTATCAGTCGTTGTTTTCAATATGTCTGGCCGCCCCGGTCTCCGGATTTAACTTCATGCGATTTTTGGCTCTGGGGTTATTTGAAATTGAAAGTCTATCTTGGGGGAGTAACAAATCTGAGTATCTTAAAAGACAACATAATACATGCAGTAAGAGCTATTCCATGTGACATGTTACGCTGAAAATGTTGTACAAAGAATGCAAGGTGTGGTGCAAGAGAACGGTGGTCACATTGAATGTGGTCGAATTCCTCGTCGGGAAAGTGTATAGGATGAATAAAGCATGGCATTTTATCCAAATTATTAATTTTGTCTGTTTCTGATGTTTTCTTTCAATGCACCAAATTTTCCCCTATCGGCGATGATTGGAACTAATTTTTTGTTTTTGTTGGAATCTTTTTTCCCGTGGTTTTCTTACTCCATTTATAAAATTTTGTGCCAATCCAGTTATTAGAACGAGCTACCGGCGGCTTTGAACAGCGTCAGTTTAAAAAAAAAACACCCTGTATATCTTAATTACTTACATATTCTACAAACAAATGCTTGTTTCAACACATGATTATAATCGTTCATTCAAGATATTAAAACAAGTTTGAAATTTTAACAATATGAAATATAACTTACAAGAGAACTTTTGTATACTCGTGTATAGCTCTGTGTAGTATTCTAAGTTCAAGTAAAATGAAAAATAATTGGTAAGGATGCAACCGAACCAAGTGAGGATTTCGTATTATAATGATCCAAACTGAAACTATATTACATCTGAATCGTTTCGAATTTAGACGCCGGACTCCATTGTTCAATCGAGTAAAAATTGAAACAAACATGTTTCAGCTTTCAAAGTCAGGGACCGATTTACAAATTTTTGGGCCCTGGGCACCTATGCTTACGGTGGCCTTGAATAAAAGAAAATATTATTGAAACTACTTATTAAGATAGCCACTACTGACTTTAAAAATTTTGGGATATTTAATGATGTTTTTATAAATTTTCTTCTCAGTCTTGTAGCAGTAAAAGTTTTTATAACATCTTCATAATCTTTAGTATCTCGTTGACGATTTTTCGATCTTTTGAAATCTGTTTCGAAAGTGAAAGTATTTGAATGAAAAACCTGTAAACAAAATCGAAAAATTAAAAAAACGGCTTTTGTAGAGATCAACCTCAACTATCCAATGGAAAAAAAAAGTAAAAAGATATTGAAATGCAAAAGATTTATTTAAAAAAATTCTCTCATAGAATTAACATGAGCAGGAGGATTATTGAACGTGAGTGATGTAATCCTTAAAAAGTGATAATGTTAAAAATATAATAACGTTTTTTAATAAAAAAAATAAAATAGAGTTTTCTATATTAATTTTGTTTTTTAATAGTTAAAACTGCATCTGATTTTGGCAAATAATTGAAAAATCTTCAGTAGCATTTGGGCCCCCTAAAAATCGAGGGCCCTGTGCCCGTTCCCCGAATGTTCTGTCATAAATAAGGCACTGGAAAAAGTGTCGCTTTTTTGGCGAATTTCTGTTTTCATTCTGGCGATAAAATAAAAGTTTTCTAAAGCAGCATGCATTAATGAAAGGGGGGGGGGGAACCTCTTAAAAATCTTTTTTTTTAACTGAATGCTAACACGGGAGACCCGTGTATTTTAGGGGCTTTTTATGGAAACTTTTTACACACACACACAAAAAAAAGAACTTTGGTCCCGTAAATATTTTAGGTATTTTTATAGGTTTTTCTCCCTTTTCCTTTGGAGGGGGCCAGGGCCCCTTCGGCCCCCCTTTGGGTGCGCCACTGAGTAGAGAGATCATAGAAAATTAGTGTACTTTCTTTTTTTTTTTTTTTAAACTGAGAAGATAGGAAAATTTTTAAAATATTTTCTAGCAAACTTTATTTAGATTTTAAAATCTTACCAGAATCCTATGCAATAACAATCAATGTATTAGTCACAGAAGCAATTAGTTTAATATTTACACCATTAATAAATTTATATTGGGGAGCAATTTAATATATCTCTAACTACAATAAAGAAAGAAGTTTGTGTATCTCTGTGTGTGTGTGTGGTTTGTGTTCTGAAGAGACTGCTGCATGCATTGCTACAAAATTTGTGAGGTTTCCTCTATGTATGTAGTTTTGCACCTTGAAGCACTATTTTGAAGTTTTTTTAATAGATTTTTTTAAATTTAATTTTTTATGCAATTTTTAGTGCTTTTTCGCGTTTTACTGCAATTTTTCTACATTAGTGACAGGAATCTAATTTCAATCTTTTAGCCTAATATAGTAAATTTTGTTCTTATTTCAATAAAGTTTATGCAGTATTCGTACAGCAATTTTTGAATTTTTGGTGATTTTTTTTCTTTGACACTAAGAAATTTTGCCGAGAATGATAGATTGGTTCGTTGGTTGCTTCCATTTTGGCCTCTGTTATGCTCAGTATTGTTATTTTTTTCTTTTTAGCTTGGAGAAAATTGATAATTCTTTACAGATAAAAAAAATCATGATTTTAAAAAGGAAGGGTAGGTTATTAAATATCCAATTTAAATTTTTGTTTAGACTTTTTTAAATTTCATTTTTTATGCATTTTTTCATGTTTTACAACATTTTTTGTTTCAAATGACATCACAAATCGGACATTGAAAGTCAAACACCATTGGAGGGCAGCTGTGATTGATAGCTGAGAGGATTGTACACACAACTGGAAGTCAACCGGGCAACTGTGATTGGCAAATAAAAAGGTGATCAGCAGAGTGCAATTCAAACAGCAATTTGTGAATTATTTGAGATTTGTTTTATGCAATTATTAGAGTTTTTTTCATGTACCTGATGTCATTTATGTATTTGATTTCAGAAATTGGCAACAATAACTTTCAGTATTTGCATGTCAGAACAAAAAAAGTCATTTTGTTTCTGTTTCAAAATTTATAAATTCCTAATTTTTTAAAGTCGTTGGTTTAATGCTGAGGGGGGGGAGGGGGGACTGTTTAGTTGTAATTTAAATAACGCGTTAATGCTCCGATGGAAACTCCCTCCTTCCCCTTGCCTCAAAATCAAAACTTTCTTATTATTAGTTTTTTTTAAACAAAACCTTGTCTAAAATTTTTTTCAGGTTCAATAGGTACTAGATACACTTCAGAATAATTTTTTCACCCCTTGGTTGCCACTATTTCTGAATATTAATCACCAGGGAGGGGTATTGTCTTGGGTTCTGTGGGCCCAATTTCAATAAGGATTAGTTCATTCAACTTTACACAAACTAATTAACATATAAATAACGAATTAAGATACAGATTTGGCTCCCTTTGCTGGTAGAAAGCGGAACTAAAAGATTTTGCAGCGCGTGCACAGCACGTCTGCTATACAGTGTAATAGGCAGCAGGGACCAGTTTTATTTAGAACAGATTGCATCCCCTAGAGGTAGGAAATGGAACTAAAAATTTTGCATTTAAAATTGGTTCGATTCAAACAAGGAGCCCAATTTCAACAAGAATTGATTCATTCAATTTAAAGTGAACTAATATAGATTTGGTGACTACTAGCGGTGGAAAGTGGAACTAAAATATTTTCAACATGTGCACAGCATGCCTTCCGTACAGTGCCATAAGCTAGACCAACATATGATCCTAAAAGACCCGACCATTCGCCGATTTTCTGCGTGCTAGTTTCGGAATGCGGCGTTTGACGTCTCGTGGTCAGCACTAGAACAACAAACTGCAGTTTATAGAACACGTGAATGTTATAGTTATGTGATTTTTTTTTAAAATTCTGGTTGCTATATCCTTATAAATATGAGGTGTTGTGTGCCTTTCTGTAGTATTGACAGTCGGGCAGACTATTTTGACCCTGATGATAATAAAATTTCGATGCATTATTTTCCAAAAGAGGAAAAAATTAAGCAAGCATGGATTAAAGCAATCGGCAGGCAAGGTATGCTTATTTACTTTTAACTATTTTATTTAAGTTTATTAAATGTTAATTATGCATTTAATCTAATAAGATAGCTCATAATTTTACTAGAAAAAGAACAGAAACTTATAGAATAATAAAATATCTGTTCTAAACATTATGGCTATTAAAATAAAACTGCTTTTTTTTTTTTTTTCCATCACAAGCACGCCATACCTAGACCCACATGTGCGGCTAGCGCTATACATTTGTAAAATCATAAACCTTTAAAACATTCTAATATTAAGAATTTATACAATCAAACTTTTCTTTTATCTATCACTGTAGCCTAGTGATGTGCATAGGAAATTATCCTGATTTCTGTATTTTTCGGCTTTTGTATTTCAGGATTTTTTTTATTAATTTTAAGTGACATTTATAATAATTCACTCATGTGTAACATAATCTTTTGAATTAAAATCTTTTATTGCGATGACGTTTTAAATTAATCTTTTTGCAACTTGAATCATTCAAAGATAATCAATATTTTATATTTTAATGAGTAAATTTTGAATTTTCTCAGAATTTTGAATTTATTTTGTACAATGGAAACTTTTGAAAACCAATGATAGAAAACAAAAAATTTTAGAATAGCTTTAATATCACAATATTACTTGCATAATACTGCGTTAATTTCCTTTTATATATATCTATTAATAATGCAAGCATATATTCAGTATTTAGAATTGTCAGCATCTGATAACGTATTCCCAAAGAAGCATTATTTGCCTGATTCCTATCATTTTAATTATTTAAGGTAATGTCCATTTTTTGTCTTTCTTTCTTTATTTATTTATTTTTGTGTGTGTGTGTGCAAGTGTCGATGTAGGTTTGTTTTCTTGGGGCCCATTTTGTGAAAAGTAAAGGTTATTTTTGTGAAATTTTATTATATTTTTGTGAAAAATAACATTTTGTAATGAAAGTCAAAATCCAACTACTCAAATTCGAACCAAGCGTTTATTAACAAAAACTTTTTAAAATACTTTTGCTTAAGTTTTCCTCTTTGGTGAACTTGTTTGTTTACAAATTACACATTTTAAAAGTCAAAGAATAATAAATAAATAGTAAGTTTTTATGAAATGGAATTTTGTGAAGGGGCCCATTTTATCAAATTGATTTTTGTGAAGGGACCCATTTTATTATATTGATTTTTGTGAAGGGGTCCTAAAAAAGCCCCAAATTTTGTCTGGATCGACCCTTGGTGTGTAAGTTGTAATGCTGTTAGTCAATTTTTTAGTGAAAGATTTTTTCCTTTTTGCATTGTTTTGTTTTAATGAAGTTATTTTTGTGAAAGTTTTCTTTTATATAATGAACTTTTTAAATTACAAGTTATATATTTAAAATCTTATGGAGATGAAATATTTATGAAGTGTTTACTTTCATGGGATGAAATTTTGTCAGGGGCATCAAAGCGGGGACCCAGTTTTTTCTCAAATTCATACACAAGATGTAAAGCAAACTTTCCCTTAAAAGTTGAAAATAGTTTTTAAGGTGCTTAAAAGTGATTACTTTTTAATGTAAAGTTCATATTTAAAAAAAAAAAAACGTTTCAAGGATATTTACTGGTCAAAATATGACGAAAGGGGTAAATACTATTGGCCTTCAATGAATGTTAGCTTATTGTTTTTTCAATCAGTGCCTGAAGGAAACATGGGCTGAGGCTCTAGGGCACTTCCAATTTTAGTGCACAATTTTCATAAAACTGATATTTTAAATCCATTTTGATTTTGCACTGTTTACAATAAATGTTTTCAAGGGTCGATCCAGACAAAATTTGGGGTCTATTTAGGGCCTCTTCACAAAAATAAATTTAATAAAATGGGTTTCCTTCACAAAAATCAATTTGATAAAATGGGACCCTTCACAAAATTCCTTTTAACAAAATCGGCGCTTTCACAAAATTCCATATCATAAAAACTTACTATTTATTATTTATTTATTATTCTTTGACTTTTAAAATGTATAATTTGTAAACAAACAAGATCACCAGAGATGTCCTTAACAAAATTAACTCTCAATTCGTTGTGTTTTGTTTCCTTTTCAGCTTTTTTTGTAAATTATAATATTTTTATAAATTGCTGAAGTAACAGTACATTTACATTTCATATGCATTAAAAAATAATAAACATGTTTATTAAAATAGCACATCTGCAAAGAATTCTAATAATTGACTCATATCCAGTGCCATTAGTTTTTGGATAGAATAAGCAATTGCATATCATTTAAAATTGACTTAAATAAGGGGAATATATTGAAACATCTTAATAGATTGGGGAGGGGGGGGTTGGTAAAACTGATATAATGGATCTTTAAATAAGGAAAATTTTTGATAAAATAACATATCAATGTTAGTTATGTTAAAAATGAATTTTATAAATTGCAATTGGGCCATAGGCACACCTGTTAAAAAAATTTCCCCTCCCTAGATTTTATTTTGCTGGTGCTCATATTTTTTAGTATTTGTCCCCAACAAAATTAACTCTCAATTCATTGTGTTTTCTTTCCTTTTCAGCTTTTTTTGTAAATTATCATAATATTTTTACAAATTGCTGAGCATCAGTAACAGTATATTTACATTTCATATGCACTGAAAAATAATAAACATGTTTATTAAAATAGCACATCTGCAAAGAATTCTAATAATTGACTCATATCCAGTGCCATTAGTTTTTGGATAGAATAAGCAATTGCATATCATTTAAAAAAAGACTTAAATAAGGGGAATATATGGAAACATCTTATAGATGGGGGGGGGGGGGGGGAGTTGATAAAACTCATATAATCGATCTTTAAATAAGGGAATTTTTTTGATAAAATAACATATTAATGTTAGTTATGTTAAAAGTGAATTTTATAAATTGCAACTGGGCCATAGGCACACCTGTTAAAAAATTTTGCCCCTCCCTAGATTTTATTTTGCCGGTGCTCATATTTTTTAGTATTTGTCCCCAACAGAATTAACTCTCAAATCATTGTGTATTATATATGTAAGCAATAATTTAAATATGTAAAATCGAAGCAATAATAAAATAGTTGTGAAATTACTTTTATCCTAAAATAAAGGAGGAAATTATAAAAGGATATATAATAGAACCACGCCAAAACGTAATTTCTGAGATGGATCTTTAAATTATTGATATATTGTATTTGTCTCAAAAATGAAAATCCTAGATATTGTTGAAAAATTTAAAAACTTATCTTGATCGAGCTCTTACATCATATCTAGTAGTTTACTAATCAGATATTCTTTTTACACAATATGAAAATTTTATTAATAAATAAACACTTTTTTGCAATGAGACTTTAATTCTCGACTTCAAATATGTTCTTTTCACAAGTTTCATCCATCCTGAATAGAAATATATGCTAAAAATATTAATAAACAGAAAACATTACTAACGTATTTAAAGGGAAAAACGCGGAATGTTGTTCTATTATTCTACGCTATCTACTAGCAGACGACGCAGAAACGGGCACGTTTTTATGAATGGAAAGTCGGCGAATGGGCAGGTCTTTAGGATCGTATGTTGGTCTAGGCCATAAGCAACGGGACATGTGATGGTGTTTTATTTGGAAAGAGGTTTGTTTAGAACAGAGTGTGCCACCTGGCAGTAGAAAATGTAACTAAAAGATTTGCATTTAATCTTGGTTTGATTCAAACAAAATATTTTCTTAAATTTGTCCGAGGATTTCCAGGTAATAAATAAACTTTGGTACCTTTTTTTCAGCCCTTGGTTACCACTATTTATGAATATACCTCCAGAGAGGTGAGTTATTATCTCAGGTTCTATGGACCTGATTTCAATGAGAACTGGTTCATTCAACTTAACATGAGCTAATTAAGATAAAGATTTAGTACCCTTTGGTGATGGAAAGCGAAACTGACAGATTTTTTGCACATGTACAGGCCTTATACATGGTGCCGTAAGCAGCAGGAACGAATGTTGAAGTTTTGTTCAGAAAGATGTTTATTTAGAACAGAATGCTCCACTTGGTGGTAGAAATTGGAACTAAAAGATTTGTGTGTGCAGCATATTTGCTATACACATTACCGTAGGCAGCAAGGACACATGTCAGAAATTTGTTTAGAACAGAATGCACCCCCTGGCAGTAGAACTTAGAAGATTTTCCTGTGTGTGCACCAAAAATGCACCTATTTTTATTGAAACCACAAAAGAAAGTTACCGATTTGATAATCTCAGACAACAAAATATTCTCATTTTCACTCATTCTCAAGTATTAAGAAAAGTATTTGAGGTATTGATTTAAAACTCGCAGTCTGTATGTAGTTAATATAGTCTAATTTTAGATTCCAAAAATGCAAATTTTGTGAAAATCTGATGGTAATTTTTTAAAAATTTAGACCACTTTGAATCAAATGATCCAGGTAGTTGAGGGGATGGTATTGAATTTACTTCTGCTTCGGGGTCCATATTTCAATTTAATTTCCAAAAGACAAAGTTACCAGAGGAACGGTTTCGTGCAGCAATTTTTAGAGTGATTTCACATTATGCAAAATTATTTGATGGGATCAAACAATGCCAGGCATATCAGAGAGTACATAAATAAAACATAAAAAACACAAAATATATATATTGTTAAATAAATAAGAAGCAAACAATTAGAAAATTTTTTACAGACATATTTCATTTGGGTTACTCATAATGTCTGGCAAGAAATCACTCTCTCATAATACAAACTTATGCAAAGGCCCCTTGCAAATCTAAAACTTTGGTACAGACTTTGGTACTTTAAACAGAAATACAAAAGTTACTTCATAGCAGACCACTTTGAGAGCATAGATGAGCACTTAAACAACCCTTTTGTGAGAATGTCTTAACGCATGTCTTACAAACAAAATTTGTTTGAATTAATAAATGCTTTTGCAATTCTTAATTGCGAGAAAATTTCTTTTTGCATTTGTAACAAACAACAGGTATTCTAATCAGTATGAATTAACAGATGCTTATTTAAATATGACATTCGAGAGAATTTCTTGTTGCATACCTCACACTCAAAAGGTTTCTCACCAGTATGAATTATGAGGTGATTTTTCATGTTACTCTTTTCAAAAAATTTCTTGTTGCATATCTCGCACACAAAAGGTTTCTCACCACTATGAATTAATAGATGCTTTTTCAGTTTACACTTTTCAGAAAATTTCTTGTGGCATATCTCACAATCAAAAGGTTTCTCACCAGTATGAATTAACAGATGCTTGTTTAAATGGCTCTTTCGAGAAAATTTCTTATTGCATATCTCACATACAAAAGGTTTTTCGCCAGTATGACTTAACAGATGCTTTTTCAAAGTACCTTTCTCAGAAAATACCTTATTGCATATCTCGCACACAAAAGGTTTCTCACCTGTATGTATTAACAGATGTCTGCTTAAATCACCCTTTTGAGAGAAGTTCTTGTTGCATATATCACAAACAAAAAGTTTCTCACCAGTATGAATTAACAGATGGGTGCTTAAAGCACTCTTTCGTGAGAATTTCTTGTTGCATCTCTCACACCCAAAACGTTTCTCACCTGAATGACTAAATGCATGCTGGCTTAAATGGCTCTTTTGAGAGAAGTTCTTATTGCATATTTCACAAGCAAAACGTTTTTCACCAGTATGAATTAACAGATGTGTACTTAAATGACACTTACGAGAGAATTTCTTGTTGCATATCTGACACAGGAAAGGTTTTTCACCAGTATGAATTAATAGATGCTTCCTTAAATTAAATTTTTGGGAGAATTTTTTGTTGCATATTTCACATATAAACGATTTTCCTTGGTGCAAATTAGAAGATCCTTTTCCAGAAACCTCCAGGAAAGAAATGTTTTGATCCATATTTCATACTTTAAATACTGTTGTCTATTTTGAAAGATAAGTGTAACTAAGTGATTCTTTCATTAATTATGTTGATGGCTTTATGCATCTGCAATAAATAAGATAATGGTAATCTATCATGTTATAATTAATCAAAATATATTTAGGAGCAAATGTCTTTTTCGTGAGAAATTAAAATCACTGTAGAAAACTGAATTCAAATAAATTTCCTAACACTGTATTAAATACAACACTCATTTTCAAAAAATTGGAAAAAAAATCACAAACAACAATATTTTATTCAAGAACAAATGAATCAATAAACACTAACAACATAAAAATGACTGAAGAGTAAAACAGTAGAACTCACCTGTGAAAAACATCTGTAACAACCAAAAATTATAGTGACATAGAGGAATAACAAAAAAAAATTGCGATGGAGGACTTTTGGCAGATTACACAGGTCAAAATTAAAACAGAGGTGGGCAGTTTGTTAAATACGAATCCTTGTGTTGGTCATATACTTTGACAGCAATTTTAAAAAACATTATTGTGTATGTCCGTAACTTGATCTTGAGAGAAAAATAGCAGAAGAATGTGTTTGAAAGTGACCTACATAGCGTACACTTGATGTTTCCCAGTTACACCTATTTTAAAAGTGGAGAAAAGAAAGAAACACAATTAAAACTCTCCACTGTATCGTACTCAAAACATCCGTGTGAAGTGGAATGATTATTCTTACAGCCTAAGTCATTTTCCTGATAAATACTACCTCTGCCTGTTTTCGAAACAAGTGACCACTTTTCTCTTAACCCAAACATCTGTTACACACTTTCACAGTTTTTTAAATACAATAATCGCCATTTGTTTGAATTACGTTTGTAGAATAAAATTTTATTGAACGAAGTTGCAGGTTTTGAATACGCTAAATATACAAACTATATTTTATATGTAAAAGCGTCTAATTTAATTAACAAGTGATTCATGTAAATGGCAATTATTGTAATTATTTTAGATGTGGGAGCCCTTTTAACCCTGAACCTTTCACCTTCCTCTTTGCTACATCAGTGTCTTTTACATAGAAAAATAAACATTCACTGTAAATGAACATGTACCCATTAATATTCAAATATAGTAAAATCTCTGAGTAATGGCACCTTGCGACAGTGAAAGTTTCTGCTATTTAGAGATAAAAGAATACAAATATAAAATTGCTTGGGATTGAACAAAAAAATATTTAAAAAGGATGTCCTCTATTTGGGAATGTCTGTAATGGAAGTTTTACTGAATATTTTTTTTCATTTAAAAAAGAATTGTGGACTTTCCTTTAAAACATTGGTCCAACTTGTACTTGGCCCACAAGACTCAAAATCCAATCTGAATGCTAAACAATGAAAATCCTCTTGACCTGCAGCAAAAAAGTAGATATCAATGACATCCAATACAGAAATCTAGTATAAACCCTGCGTAAATGTTACAGAAAGTTTCATGAGCATATATATATACATGTGGGATATATTATTCGGCACCCCTGTTTCTGGATCGCTTCGAAAACCAGAATTCAAAATGCTAACTAAAGCTTTGATTTGTTTCATTCCAAAAACGTAAAAAAAAATCTCGGAATTCTTTAGTCAGAAGCAGGAAAAATTGCAAAATTCGTCCATAAATGATATGAAAAAACCTGCGAGTTTCACCAGTAAATTGTGGGGAAAAATCGGAAATTCTCGAATTGTTCACGGGAAAAAAAGGCAGTTATCAGTCGCAGGAAATATGCAAAAGTCGGCAATCAATCATGAGGAAAGACATTAAATTCGTCGATTGATCACAGAAAAAAACTGCAAAATTTGCTAGAGGCAATAATTATGTCTACAAAGTACCAAATATTTATTTAATGATTAAAAATAATAAATAATCTGAACAAAAATTGTTAAATGAATTTAGTTTGAATCAGTAAAGATTCTGATAGTTAGAAATGTTAGTTAAATTTCATTTCTAAAGCACTGCAGGATACTTTCACTTTCAGTACTGGTTGCGAAAGAGAAAGTATCTTCATAAAAAAGCGTGCAACCAAAATCGAAAAAGTAAAAAACAGTAGAGATCAACCTCAGCTATCTGATGTAAAATAAAAATCATTTCAAAAAATTTAAATACAAACAAGACATTTAAAAAAATTTCTCGCATAGACTTAACATTCGTGACCAGTGTTTTTGCGTGAGTGAAATAGCCTCTTTTGGACAGTGTTGCAACATCTTCTTTGTCAGGGTAAATAAAACTGAAACTACATGCGTCAGATCTTCTGTGAAAATTTATAGAAATATCATCACCATTTACTTTCATGGCACAACCATTATAATGCAGTACACTAGATTTGGTTGTAAATTTTACTATAACAATCTCCAATTTCAGTTCTAGTTCAGGAGTCTTCAAAATCACCATCTTCATCACTTTAAACATAAAAATTTTCCGGTTCAGTTTCACTGTCTGAAGACAAATCTATTATTCACTTTTCCGTTTGTTTCTTCACCTTTTTATTGTTTTAATGCAGTTTTCTTTTTTTTAAATCTTTTTCATGTTGTGTTACTTTAGTTAACTCATATTTTAATAACCATAAGAAAATTATTATGCAATGTTCATTTTACAAACTAATTTAGAGAAAAATGGTTTTAGTTTCAATTTCTAAAATAGTTAAAATAATTAAAATTTCTAGTTTAATTTTATTGAATTTTCATATTATAAATATAAAATAAAGGTTACAAAAGAAGAAATACTAGGTAGGTGAGTGAGGAGTTTAAATATGGGTTGTTCTTAACATGATCAAAATAATGCATAAACAAGAAAGGTTTCAATTGAATATATTTATGTTTTACATTTAGTGACTTTGAACATAAGAACAAGATTTCTTCAATTTGAGTTAAGAGAAACATTTCTATTAAAAACTAATTAAGTGTTGTATAGTTTAAAAGTATTAGACCATCAAATTAAACTAAAAGAGAGGTTTGACCATGCCAAACCTCCCAGAAATGATATGGGTCAAACCTCCCTTAATGGCCTTTTTGGAAAAAAATGTAAAAAACACATTAAAATAATAAGTAAAAGTAAAAAATAAGTATACTGACTTTTAGTATATTAATTTAAGTACACAAACAATTCAACTAACTTTTTTATATGTTAATGACATATGACACAGAAGAGAAGAATTTGCAACAACAAAAAAATAATTTCTGGCTGAAAATGATATTGGGGGGATGATATGGGGGAAATGATGAGGGAAAATGATATGGGATTTCTTATTGATTCTACTTGCAAATAGCAAACAGACAGAAACAATATGTTATTCTGCTTGATGCCATGCAGAGCCATCCTTAGGGAGGATGACTTAAAGCGAGGCCCGGTGCAGGGATTTTGCGAGGCCCTTTCCTTCCAGATTCTTAACATAACCTTATCTATACTATCAATAAAAAAAATGGTTTTCACCTATATACTGTAACACGGGGCGCCCGGGTTAGATCCCCTAGCTACTATAAAGAAGTAGCATTTGTTTGTGTGTTTGTAGGGATAATTTCTGGAACTACTAAACCAATTTCAAAAGTAATGGTGGCAAATTGATGGTGAAAGTCCCTCTTCCAACATAGGGTATATTTTATGTCAAGACCACTATCGTTTCTTAACTAAAATCATAAATTTATATTAAAGATTTTCTATTATACCTTCTTCTAGAAAAAATATTTTGCGCCCGGGTGCGAGGCCTCCTTAGGCGCGAGGCCCTGTGCGGCCGCACCTGTCGCACACCCCTAAGGACGGCTCTGATGCCATGCTGCCATCTGATACTCATCAGCTAAATAAATATTTAAATATGAAAAAGTAGGGTGGGTCAAACTTCCCCTATGGTCAAACCTCCCATGTTTCCCCTAATTATTTAAAAGAGGTGTGAAAAGCATGGTTTTAATATTACCGCTTATTATAGCTAATGTTGCATCTCATATTTTAAAAGAAAAACCAACCCTTCAAAGAACAATCACAAAATCTTAAAAATATCTCTATAGAAAGTATAAACAAAATTATAAAATCTGAATTAAAGCTAATCAAAACAAAAAAAAACATGATGTGTCACTGCCTAATGTAGAAACATGTTTCTCAGCATAAGACTATGTGCAGATTGTCGCATGAAAATTATTTGGCATGTTGAAAATGTAAATATATAGTTACAATTGATGAATTTTGGAAATATTTATCTGATTACAGTACAAAACAGTAGAGTTGTGCTCATTTAAATATATATGCAGTCAGCTCCATCTAATTGGCAAAGCTTAGGACCAAAGGTTATATGGTTTATAGATCATTGTTTGTTTACATTTTTCTATTTCAGATACAAAATGATTTATTATTAATGCATGAAAGAATGTTAAAATAGGAAGATAACTATTTTAAATAAGTTTTGAAATAAAATATCTCTTCAACATTGAATAAAGCTTATCACTTTCATAAAAGTAATTAATGTGAGCATAATCAAACAATACATAGGAATAAAATACAAGTATACTAAGTATATATATTTAAATGGTATACAAATACAAATGCACATTCATCACTGATTAGTTTTAATTTTTTGAAACATTGACATATAAAAGTTAAAAATATTTTTTAAACTGTTGTTTGATTGATGATTCAAAAAGAAAGAAGTAATAAACTAAAACATTGCAAACAAAAGGCAACTTTCTGTTAAAAAAGTAAATAAAAATATGGAAAAAAATGTTGCTACTGGATTTCTTGAAAATTTTATCTATAAATTTTATTGATTGCATCTGAATATTGTAGATTAAAACTTGTACAGATTAAAGAAAGATTGCTGTATATAGTAAAAACTGTTAAATTGAAACCTGTATACAATTGAAAAACTCCATGGTTCTGACAAAAAGAATACAGCTATAACAAAAACCAATCATTAACTTTCTTCTGATAAATGGGATAGCTGTTTTATTGAAACAATTATGCTAGAAAAATTAAGTGGAATCTACTGTATAAACTAAAATTGAAAAACTCCATGGCTCAGACAAAAAGAATATAGCTATAACAAACAGTGTACCTGGCTAAGACAAAAACTTTTCTGAAAGACAAACTTTCTCCTGTTCCTTGTTATTCCATCTGAATAGTTTTAATAGTATACAAAGTAGACATACTTGTTACTTTTGTTATCGTTTAATAAGGACAAAATTTCATGATGAGAACCAAAAGCTATCATTAACTTAATTCTGATAAATAGGATAGAAACAAATATGACAGAAAAATTAAGTGGAGTCTACTCTGTGATCCAAATACTTTTGAATCTACTTCATTAAGCATAGAGGCATTTTGAAATTTTTTCTCGATGTTTGCTTCATAAAACAAGAATTCTGATCTGAGATTCATCTTTTTTTTTTTTCTCCTATTGTATTTCAATTTAGAAAAAAATTGTAAAAATAAACTAATGCTGAAAAAAAAACTGGCAAAAGTAATCTATATGTGTGCCATGCTATTATTTGATACTCATTATTTTTATTACAAGATTTAATTTAACTTGGCTTGTCAAATCTCACAATTTAATTTTAATACACTTCCTGTGCTACAATTGACATATTTTTTGGTAGTGTAACATATTTCTGGTGTTAATACAATATTCCGTAAAAAGAATATTTGAAATTTGCTTCTGACACCCATCAGGAGGCAAAAATATTTGTCCAATAAGAATACATTAAATGTCAAAGACTGTTTCAGAAATAAGCTGATGTTCTTTGATTGAACCATGGCGTCATTGGTAAACACATCATCTTTTAGTTCTATGGAGGGGTGAATGGATTTTGATTCAATCCCCAGGAGGATGTCAATCGATTTTTTTTCTTGCCAGGATGCTGGATTTAAAATTGTATATGCATTTTACTTTTTTTAAAACAAATTGATAAAACAAAAATCACTCTCAATTTAATTTACAGTCAATTCCCTTTAATCTGCAACTCTATAATCCATAAATGATTATAATCTGTACACTATTTTAGATGTAAACAGTGAAAATTTGGTTACCATTAACTTTGTGAGAGAAATTCAAAATGGCAGCAATTTGATTGACGACTGGTAATTCCCCCCCCTCCCCCACTAAATTTTTACATTTCAATGAAGCAAAACTTTATTTTTCAAATTAAAAAACAAGTAAAAAATCAAGATTATTTTACATATTGTAGCAATAAAAAAGCGTGGTGTCACCCAGAAAAATTTCACAGAATGGTTTGAAAATCATTTTGTAAAAGAAGCCTATATGCATTGCAGAACAAAGGTCGGTTTATCTGCAAAATTTAAAATATTATATTGCTTTTAGACAATTGTGCTGCACATGCACATCCAAAAATATTACAAAAAGAAAAACATCTCTAGATTACTTTTACCTCTGAATACAAATTCTCTTATTCATTCAATGGATCAATGAATTATTCAAAGCATGAATTTATGAGCCGAATTATAACCTCTGATTTATCAACTAATATGAATTGAATTTATGAGCCGAATTATAACCTCTGATTTATCAACTAATATGGAGGAGTATAGAAAACAATTTACAATTAAGGGTTGTATTTTTCTCTTGGCTGAACATGGGTCTCTGTATGCAAAGACACTTAGGTAGGTGCAAGGCATAATTTGTGGCCAGCATTTTTATTTATAAACAGTAACGGTGACTTTGATGGCTTCAATTTGGATAGTGCTGAGCAGAAATCTGCAGAAAAATTCACTAACACAAAACTAAAAGCAAAATTTTCACTAACTGTTGCGTCTGATTATTTTAATGGAGAAAATATAATTGAATAGATATCCTCCCAAGATGAAGTTCCAATTACAGAGTTTCACAGATGATGACATTATAAGTACTACGCTGTTAATCTTCTGAAATTAGGATAATCCTGACACAGAGTATGATGATGAAGGTAAAAAGGTAACTCTTGAGAAGGGCTTGGATATGGGTTATAAATATCTGGATTTTCTTCAGAAACAGAGTTCTGTCTCAGAATAAGAAATAATGACTAGACTCCAAGAAAAAATACTAGACCAAGAATCAAAAGTTCGCAATCAAATGACAATTGATACTATGTTTGAGAGTTGTAAAAACAAACAAAAGAAATTGTAAAATAAAAATTAAATATTTTTTTCTTAAATATCATGTGATTTTTAATAAAATAACCGAATGTTTTACAATATCTTTCTTTTGTACCAATTAATTTATGCATTATTAATTAATTTACTGTAAAATTACGGAAGAAAAAAAATTAACATTCCGTTAGTCGTGCCTTATCTGACAGATACACTATCAAAAAAACTTTATATATTGATTTTTGTATACATAACTATCATGTGTATTTTAATGCATTAATTCTTTTGTAAACTATAAAATATATTCATTATATTAAAGAATTTGATTTAATGTTATTTATTTCTACTTTGAATTGTATGTTTTATCTATTTTAAATATTTTTGTTAACAATATATACTGGTGTATCTGACAGATACATCGCAGCCACACTTGTTTGAAAAAAACACGCGACTAGCGGAGTGTAATGACCTATAATCTGCACAACATTTGGTCCCAAGCTTTGCAGAATAGAGGTAGTTGACTGTATTTCTTTTAAAAAATATATTTATTTCAATCAATTGTACATCAACGTTTTTTTCTCCTTTTTAGTAATTTATAATAAAAGTTTATCTTTAAAACATTTTTCTATATAGCTTTTATGGTATTACAGTCGAACCTCGTTAACACGGGAATTTTTTTCGTGTTATCTGAAATTTCGTGTCAACTGTCATAACTGCCCATCTATGTTAGATATAAAAACTAAATAAATTAACCTACAAATATATTCCTGCTCAAAAAATCATAAATTAGTAAATTTCATTAACAAATTATTCATAATGTTTTAGGCAATAATAATTTATATTTACATGCTAATCATATTTTTAAATAGTCCGCTATTGGCTTTGGCTTCAATTTTTGTAGAGTACTTTTTTTAGGAACGTATGGACTTAATCTAATTTGTCCAAAGCCCGGGAAGTACCCTCTTGATCCATAAGGAAACGTTGTACAGTTTGCAATGCTGCGGTACATTCATTTATTGACACTAAACTTTTCCGTTCTGTGTCAATTTCTTCTTCCTTGTTTGACACTTCAATGTTGTCATCTTTATTTTTCAGCAATTATTTCTTCGTCTGTCGTCACATCCGAAGTCAGCACATCTTAATCTATGCAAATGTATACTAGGAAAAAACAATGTCTAAGAAAGAATTTACCGATTTTCGCTACATTTCTTTCTGCAGACAAATCTATGATGCTATTTAAATCTTGTCAGTCATCCGTTAGAAAATATGAAATCGCTCTCACCGAGAGCATCAGCAAAAGCCTCTGCTTCAGCTTGCAAAACTGCAAAAGTTAAAACAATGTTCTGACTTATTGTCTCTTTTATCCACCGCAAGAGAGCAATTTCAATTTATTCATTCTTTCTTCTACACATTCGTTTTCTTACTGGTTTGAATTAACTCACAGCATAAACTGCTTCAATCTTTTCGCGATTCTTTAAAATTGTAGAAGAATTGTAGGTATCCCATACTTCGCCGCATTTTGGGATTTTTTCAGCACTTTATCGCTAACTTCGTTTAATTTTTTTGCTTGGTTTCTAAAGATACTGCTTGCTATTTTCGACTCATCTTTCACAGAATTCTACAGAGAAACTGTGAACAGCGTTTCCATTATGTTAGTCAGGTAGTGAAGTAGAGATTGTCACTTCTTTCACTCACAGATAGGAGAATTCAGACCCCCGGTTTATAGCTTATGTTACTGTCAACACAGTCAACCGAGTAATGGAACAATCAATTTCAAAAAAAGAAATTCCTTCCCCAAACTTTCATTATGACTAATCTATTGCTCATATGGTTAATGTAGGAGCACTTGCGCATATCAGAGATCAAAGAAAAGCAGAGATTATTCAGGAATTCAATATTTCAGAATTTTCTGAAACCCTTTTTCACTTTAAATAGTTTTCAAACCATGAGAAAATTCCACTTTTAATAAGAGTATGTGACATTTAAGTTTGAAATATCGAAAACATTGCATAAAGAATCATGTTTTGACTTTGAAGCAAAAAAAAAAATTTCGCCTTAAGCAGGATTTTCCGAAATTCTATTTCGTGTTAAACGAATTAATTAATATTGATTTTCAGACTCATCTGACGGGACCTGAAAATTATTTCGCGTTAAGCGATTTCGTGTTAACGAGGTTCGACTGTACTAAGAAATAATTGTGTTATGATCCATCAAACTTCAAAAAAGCATTTTTCCCAAAAGGTGTCCATAATTTTGGCCACCGCTGCATATATACAATTTATATATAATATATGCATGTATGTATATATACAGGGTTGTTATAATTAAAGTTCGCCTATTCAGAAGGCTCTATGGCTCCGAACAAAGTAAAATTTCACTGCGAAAATTGAAAAAAAAAAAAAGTTACATTTTTCGTCAGTAGGTGGCGCTGCGCCAATATTTAAGGCGATGTTTGCAGATTCATTATATCAATTTCAGTCAATCCAGACGAAGCACACAAATTTAAAAGGTTCCACAAACTTCGACGAACTGCAAATTGTTATAATTAAAGTTCACCTAATCAGACAGCTCTAGAGCCTGACCTATGACTCCAAACAATACAGAAAAATGCATATAATTTCATGTGATGTAATCTGCATCAACAAAAATAAAACATGTCGCTCGGCAGCGAGGAAATAATGAAGAATAACACTATGCATGCTCAATGAATCCTAAACCATTTTCAATAACACATTCTATTCTCAGAATTGTGCTTTCTACAGCATTGTGTAAACTGTCCTGTGAGATTGAGCGAATATGAAGTCTAATACTGTCTTTCAGATCAGAGATTGTCTGACATCTGTCTTTAGATACAGAATCTTTCAAAAATCCCCACAACCAAAAAATGCATGGTGTTAGATCAGGCGATCGTGGTGGCCAGACTGTTTGAAAATAACAACTTATGATGCGGTCTTCTGTAAAATGGCTTGTTAAGAAAGTCCGAACTGCTCTAGTAATGTGCGGTGGTGCACCGTCTTGCATAAACATGATATTTTGAAGGCAGCCTCGCTGTTGCAGCTTGGGAATCAGAAAATTTGACAACATATTGAGATACCTTCTCCCATTTACAGAACATGTAATGGGTCCTGTGGATGTTAGTTACTTAAAAAAATATGGCCCTATCATAAACGTAGCTGTGAAACCGCACCACACCGTCACTTTAGCTGCATGCAATGGAACTTCTTGGACAACATTAGGATTCTCTTTCACCCAAATTCGACAGTTGTGTGTGTTCACTTGTCCGTTTAAATAAAAATGCGCTTCATCAGTCCATAGAATATTCCATGGCCAAGAATTGTCCACATTCATTCGTGAAGGAAACTGTAGTGAAAATGATAGCCAACTTTCAGTATCACCCTGTATTAGTTGTTGCTCCCTCTGAATCTTGTATGGATAGTAGCGCAAAATTTGACGAATCACTTTTCTCACAGTGGAAATCGGCATATCGACTTCATTCACAATAGCTGGCACACTTGCATTACCAAATGATGACTGGCTTGCTAAATCCACAGCAGCAGTAGCAATATCTTCAATGCTAGAAATGTCTACCTTTTTTCGTCTGCTGCCAGGAAGAATGTCAAGTTTTCCTGTTTCCTCGAACTTTTTAATCATTTTGTGAACTCCACGAACCGACATTGGTCCACGTCTAACATCTTTTAGTTTCCGGAATTCTCAAAGAGCTGCAGCTGCGTTGCTGTTATTTTGATAAAATAACTTTACAAGAAGTGCCTTTTCTTTCAAAGTTACCATTCTCCACAAAGCGTAGATTCATATGCAAACAATCAACTGTTCCAGTCAACAATGCAGAAACAATCAACTGTTCCAGTGTCAAAGAAATCACAGGCACATTTTAACAGCAAGTTTTAAATCGTCAGGTGGTTAGAAGGGTATTTCAAGTTTTCGAAGTTGCAACGTCACTTTGACATCGTTCGTCGAAAATTTGAATAAAATGTTATCTTTTACAAGCGTTGGGTGAAATTTTGTGATTTTGTGTATTTCATCTGGATTGACCGAAATTGATATAACGAATCTGAAAAAGTTAAGTTTACCAAGTGTGAAATAAAATTTCCTGTATTTTGTTCTTTACAAAATAAAGGAATCTGCAAATATAGGCTTAAATATTGGCGAAGCGCCACCTATTGACAAAAATTCAAAATTTTTTTTTTTTGATTTTCACAGAGCGCATCTCTTTGACTACGTACTAGTGAAATTTTGTATCATTTGGAGCCATAGAACCGGGTCTAGGGCGTTCTGAATAGGTGAACTTTAATTATAACAACCCTGTATATATATATATATAAAGATATAAAGAGAAAGAGAGAGAATATATTACTATGTTAAATTATATAATATCATAATATATATAATATCCGGACAATTGTATTTGAATTGTAACCTCATAATGTATCCAAATTTACCATGATTAGGTATGACATTCTTATAATTGCACACAAAAGTATGAAGAACACCTTAATTTTTACAAGTCCAATATCAAAAATATTTGATAAGGGACAATCTCGGTATGTGAACAGCATTGTGACAGGTGATGAAACCTAGCTATGCTATTATGATGTGCCGACTAAGTCTCAAAACAAAGTTTGGATTTTTGATGATGAGGATACACCGTTAGCTGTCAGAAAGTCCCGATCTGTCAAGAAGAAAATGATAGCTGTATTTTTCAAATTGAGTGGAATTGTTGAGCGTATCATTTTGGACACACAAAAGACAGTTACAGCTAAGTGGTATACTGAATAGTGCCTCCCTAAAGTCATGGAATCTTTGAAGAACCTGCGACCAAAGTCACAAATGAACACCTGGTTCCTCCATCATGACAACACTCCAGCTCACCAGGCCAAAGCCTGCACTGAATATTTGGCCACTACAGGACTGAAACTTCTTGAATACCCTCCTTACATTTCAGATCTTGCCCCCAGTGACTTTGCCCTATCCCGCATGTGAAAATGAAGCTGAAAGGGATTCGTTTTTCCAGTGATGAAGCACTTTTGTGGGCGTGGGACAATGAGTGTGCCTTACTCCCTAGTGAAACTTGGCAGAGCTGGTTTAAGGACTGGTTTCGGAGGATGCTGAACTGTATTGCTTGTAACGAAAATTACTTTGAAAAAGTTTGATAAATAAATCCATATTGCAAAACCTTCCTAGTACCCTTTGTACAACAATAAAAATTAGAAAGGTACTTACTAGGTACTTTTAGTACGCACAGCATTATCACTCAGCCTAACACATGAGACAGACACATGGCCAAACATATTCTCTGTGAAATAAGCAGAATGATAAACATAAGCAATATAAACAAATTAAAAAATGTAAACAAAAATAATACTACAAACATTTTTTTGAGAATCTTAGTAGAAAACTAATGGAACAGAGTTGATACCAGTGGCTGATTCAGGAAGTATTTAGACTCATTTTACAAGTGCTTAACAAACTTACATTCCTTAAAAATGGACTCTCTATAAAATTTTATGTTGAAAATATACTTTTCAAACACACAAAAAAAAGTACATAAATTGTTATAGTTCAGCAATAAAACAAATTATGGTACTTAAATATTAAAAGAAACAGATTGTCTCTGTGATTGTCACCCCCCCCCCTCCTCGAAGAATAAAGAAAGAGATTATTAAAAGACAAAACTGGACATGATATTCTTTACAAAATTTTATTAATGAAAAAAAAAGTACTTTTATTGCACAAAATTTGTTGACACTGTACAATGCTCGATTTGCCCATGAAGTTACATAACCCTAATTGTTTTTTAGTTTGTATGTTTTCTAGAGCCGTAAGAAGCAATTTATATTGTGTCTACTACCTTGAAGCTGAGAGGATAAATTAGACTTAAAAACATCCTCCCTCCACACACACATCTCAAGATTAAAACTGAAATGCCAATAAAAGACAAATTTAGGTATAATAGTTAATAAATACAATAAACTTAAAAAACAATGGAAGCAAATTTTTAAATAATATACGAAAAGATTGAAAAAAAAATTTCCACAATCATTAAAGCAAAAGAAATGCAGTCTTAAATTTGACTATTTGTGAATTTCATTCAATTTGCAGAAATCCAACTTTAAAAAAAAAAAAAAAAGGAGAAGAAAATGGAAGAAAACAAAAATTTTTATTGAGAAAATTCAGCTATGTGTGCTTCATGTATATCATAAAAATATATTAACAACAACAACAAAAAATAGTACAAGAATCTGAAATACCAATTTTTTTAATGCAAAATTATAGAAAAGTGTATGATGACCTGACATAATTTACGTACTCTATAGTAACTGTATATGTAGGAAAGCAGGGTGGGAAAAACCACTATTATTGCTGGAGATCAGTAATAGTATCTGTACTGTGTGCTAGATTTTTTATTTTTGAGTGTGTGTGTTTATCAATATCTAGGATTGATACATATCCTATTTTGAAAAATATCTGATATATACTTTATGGAACAAATGTTGCAAACACACTGGGTTGGAACAATTTTTGTTTTTGTGCCATTTTGACTGAAAAATGCCTTCAAATACATGTTAGACCCAAGATCATATTGTTAGTATGATAACAGAGTCTTTGTTAGACCTAACTTGCAAAAATAGCATGTTAGTTTTATTTGATTATGAAACACACACAATTTTTTTTTATAAAACCCATACAAATTTTTTTATAAAACACATACTTTTTTAAAAATAAAACACACACATTTATTTTATTATCAAACACACACAATGTTACATTTATTATAAAACACACACATTATCAAGAATACAACTGACTCAGCTAATAAATACCAGAGGGCTTTGGTTAAATATGCACTATCTGGTCTACCATTAAAAATCACGAAGTTGTTATGCCATGCAAATAAATTGGCATTTTAGTGCCTAAAAGAAACCCCAGAGCACCTGCGACATCTGTATTTTTTTTTTTTTTTTTATCTCTCTTCAATATTTTGAAAATAGTCAATGTTATTTGTGATTCTGACTATACATATTTTCAGCCTTATTAAAAATTAGAAACTTAAACATATGGCACTTAACATGAAAACTTAAAACAATATTCTAAATATATTTTTCTTTTGCACTGAAAACAGAAACAATTTTCTGAAAAAATAAATAACTTGCCTTTTAAAATTATCAAAACACAATCTATAGGATTCAGTATCAAGTAACAAGAAATTTTTATGTTCTATGGGACAAAGTTTTAAATACAAAATAATTTTTCAGTTGAAATATTTGAACATAAATGTAAGCTTGTCTGCATATTCATCCCTTAACATGGTGTGCAGTATAAACTGAGCTGAACCAAAACAAGAATAGATTATTTTTAATGAAGCTGTAAGTAATTGGTCCTCTAAATTAGACAGTTTATCTTTCAATGACTGCTTCAAGTTAATATTGTCGCAAATAATTATTGTTCTTACACTTAAAAATTCAGCTTCACATACAAAGTGTGGAAAAGATTATTATTATTATCTTTTGTGGCTAAAAAAAAGTCAATGCCAGAGACAAAATTTATTTGTTTACCGAACAACTCAGTTAATAACAGTTGAAAATATCATTTACTCTTGTTTTGAATGAAAATATCAAAAATATCATGCACAAGGATATTTTGAACGAAATATAAAAAAATAAAATACTGAAACTATCAAAATTCTTGATATTTTGAAAAATAAATATCAGATAGATATGGCTGAACCCTGACAAATGTCAAATATTACTAAACTAATTAATGTGTTTAATACCAATGCAAAAATACCCAAATAAATATAATGAAAACTAATATGCAGATGCATATTTCAAAACCTTTGAAAATGCCTTTCTTTAGTCTAAAGTTAATAATAATAAAAAATAAAACAAAAGCAGCACATTGATTTTACTGAATCCAGAGACTTGTGTAGTCTTTATGTCATACAGGTATGCTACTTTAGCCAACAATATACTTTGACTGAAAAAGCAATTTCAGAACTTTTGAAATAGAAGTATGCCAGTTGAAGATTAGCTCTTGTTTTTATTGTTTTGGCAGGGGGTAGGAACATAATTAACTCTGTTCATCACAAAGTGAACTTTCAGACAGGGCGAGTGAATTTTTAGGCAGTTTTAAAAAATGGCTATATATGAAAAAATACAAAAAATTGTTTTATATTATTACTTTCTAGCCATATTTTGCAACTTTTCCAATTGTCGAGATATAAACTTGTCACTAAATTCTATTTTACAGTAAACTTTCCTATTTTGTATATATATTTAAATTCTGTATATAACAAAAAAAAAAAAAAAAAAAAAACAAATATCCACTAAGTAATGATTTTTTTCTTTTCAGCCATGAAAACTTTGTCATAGCAATTTTCAACTGTATGTTGTATCTTGCTAGCTGGTAGAACTTTCTGAAAATTCTCCCTTCTTGGTTTAGGTTATTTAGCCCTCGAAAAGAACGGTAAAAAAAGAACAGTTGAACTGGGAACTATTGAATACAAAAGGCCCCTTTAAATGATATCCTATACAGCATAATGTATAGGATTTAGAATGTAGGGGATGAGGGATTATAAGCATATTTTGCCTCAATATCAATATATGTCAAAACAGCTGTGGCTAAATCAGATGGGTGATAAATGCCTCTTTTCTGCAAAAGACTTTTTTTTTACAAATATGATGACCATGACTTTGACAAAGATTACAGTAGCTTCACTAGTAGATGTAGCTGTGTTATTTTGAATGTTGGATTTTTTCAGAAATCCAGTGTGCAGGAGTGTTTTTTTCTTTGTTAAAGTACTTCTATTGTTCTTTGACTTAATACACAATTATTTGGAGCTTGGAAATAAAAAAAAAAAGGACTGAAGAGTTTTTTAATTTACAAGTAAATTTAATTTTTGTCTGCTTGTTGAATCAGTGAGTTAAAAAAATGAAAATAGAAAGCAATAACATATGAACAGTGTAGATTAAAAAATTCACAATCTCCACTTTTAGAAACCTAAAAAAACTGATTATTAAGAATAAACATGATATGTTGGCACAATTTTTTTGTGATATATTTGTTGCCATAAGTTATGACAACAAATGTATCACAAAAAAATTGTACTGATATATCATGTTTATTCATAATAATCAGATATTTGAGGTTTCTAAAAGTGGAAATTGTGAATTTTGCATCTACACCCTTCATATATAGTATAAACCTCGGCCGTTATAAGAAAGATGAAAAAAGTGATAAAAGACAGTTATAGTTTAAATTACATAACAAAAAGACAGAGAAATCTTATTTTAAAAAAGAGTTTTTAGATTATTTTTCAACAATATAATGAATTATATTTATTGTTTTTTTTTTTTTTTTTTTTGGGGTGGGGGGGACGAAGGTCTCTTAATCATCGCAGCTTTGATAAATTTCACGCATTTTTAGGTTGCTATATCCAGTGAGGTTTTTCTGGATTTCATGAATGTGAAGCTTTCATACATGTATATGTATAAGTGATCGCAGCTTTAATGACTTTCATACTTTTTAAAATTTCTTTATATGTGAGATAGTTTAATTCAGCAATTCTTTCTCTTTTCATTTTTATGCACACTAAGTAGTTCAATGCCACTTTTAGCCATTTCACATTTTCTGAGATTTCTACATTGTGAGTAATTTAAAAACACAACGATTTATTAAATGCAATACAGGGTGTTTATAAAGTCCCGGACCCATTTTGATGTTTAATAACTCATAAAAAAATAAAGATAGATTAAAATTAATAACATAAATGGTTAGATAGACACAAAAAGTTTCATGACCCTTGTCAATGAACTTCCACGTGTGCCTATCCCCCTTCGTCGCACAGAGAATATCAAGTCGATAGTCAATTTCACCATAAAATCTGTGCTTTGTCTTGTGATGTATGCATTCTGCTTAATATCCGCTCGAATAAAACATCACATACAAAAGTAACATAGAACAAACACATCAAAAGTAAACATAACATTGCAATAGTTGCCAAAAACAAAAGAGAGAAAAATGCAACTAATAAGCAGAGGACATTTAGAAAAGTACAGATATTTAGACTGGAAAATGAAATTATCTGAAATTAACCACACGCGCAGACGATATTTACAAAAGTAAAGATATTCAAACCTGAAAAGGAAAATATATGAGTTATTCCATCAATAAATGCCATAAGTTTGTTTATATCTTCATTATTTTATGAGTTATTAAACATCAAAATGGGTCCGGGACTTTATAAACACACTGTATATTGAATTCAATCATACACATATGTATTATTACAGACTACAAGGACTGCATTTGAAGAATCTGATTCTAAAGAAAAAAATTATTAAAGATGTATAGTTTTCACATAATTTATTAGATTTTGTTTATACAAATTAAAACAATTAGCAAAGGAACGAGAGTAACTATGTTGGACCGCATCCGAAAATGTCGCCAACATAGTTATACTCGTCCGTTAAATAAGTGTTACTTTTAAATCATGCGGTTCATAAATGATTAAAAATGCTCAGCATTTAGTTACAATAAAAAGTCTACCTATAATCATATAATATTACTCCTCATGTCAACCATTTTTGTGAAACATGACTCGCACATTTGCTTTTTCATCACACCAGATTTCATTGCCTACTTACGTTATAATTTATTTTGATTTAAGAGTACATGGCTATATTTAAAAATATTTTTAATTTTGGAAGAATAATCTGTACATTTTGTTTGGGAGTTGCAGTTGATAAATTGTCAAATATTGTTATCTTCGCCACCATTATTATTGCATTCATTTCATTTAAAATGCATGCATTTTACTAGTTTCCTATAAAAAAGTGCAAAATAAAAGAAGAAATAACATCATTTTGCGCTCGGCCAACATGAAAGTACCGAAAATGCAATTCTATTGTTATTGTTTATTGTGTATTTTGCTTACCATATTTGTTTATTCGTATATTATTATTCGTAATTAAAGAAAACAAATTTCAAACAACAGAAAAAGTAATAGAGATCCCATGGTTTCAAATATAATTATTATTAAACATTAATCATTTAACAAACATCAACTAACTATACACACATTATTAAATAAATTTTAAATAAACTAGTAATTACAATTACCAAGGAATTGTAATGCCAATTGACTGATATTTGTAATACTAATTAAATAAGGTAGATGGCGCCAAAGTCAAATTTTTGGTGTAATATTTTTTGACATGAGATAGATTTCTAACCATGCAACGAAGCAGTAAATAGTAAAACCCGAAACCATGTTAAAATTGTATTAAAATTTGTTACTAATAATGATTATTTAACCGACGGCTGCTAATTGTTCTTTTGCCACACTGGCACTTTCTCGGTATTTAAATTTTTCGTTTACATCTAAAATTAAAACTCTTCATTTATGAAAAAATTAAATACATTAATAACGTTAAGATCGGTTTTTGTTTGTTTTGTTTACAGTTATTTTCCCCCTATAAATATAATATTGTTTATTCGTATTTATATGCTCTTGAACAAGAATATAAAAATAGTATTGCTACTTTTGCACATGGATTATGATAAAATTCCACAGTGACATCCTATTTAAAAACAGTTGCAATTTGCTCCTATTTTTTTACTTCTGATTAGTATCAATCCAGCATGAATTCCAACTGTGGAATTTTAGCCTTTGCTGATTTATACCATATTTTACGAATATATTTAAAAAGTTGATATAGTGTTTTCAGGGAAAATAAATAAAAAAGGTAAAAAAAGTACTTAGGGTTAACCCTTTATCTACTGACGGTACTTTTAAGTACCATCTGAGAAAACTTTATATAAAATTTCTTTAATCTGTCTAATAATGATAATAAGGTTTTGTTTTTATACAAAATACTTTTCTGGATCACATTTAGAAAGCACAGCAAAACAGTGAAAGCTAAATATTTTATAAAGTGGTATTTTTCTCAACCTTTTACATAAGTGTAGATCTTCTCTTTTTAAAAATTGTTACATGAAAATTTTGCAACTATAAAAACCTTTCTATTTAATGATAGGATCACAATACATTCATTTACATTGTTCCGATAAAGAATTGTGATATTTCCTTAACAGCATTTTCTGTTAATTAATCTAATTATTCTTGTAAATATTTCACAAAAAGAGCTATTGCTACCGCATTATTAAATCAGTTTTAATGAAAAACCTTATCTAAATTTCATATTATTATAATATAAATTGTCTAATATACTTTCAGACATCAAGGAAGATAATTATTGAGATTGAACAATTTGTTGATTCATAATTTGGTAGATAAAGGGTTAAGTAATGTAATAGCATTAATTCCAATTAATTTGCTGTTTTTAATAATGTCAGTACTGTTATTAACATATAATCAAAAATATAATGTGTATCTGTGCAATTCTTTTGCACTGCAATCTTTGAGATTGTTTACTCATACATTTTTTCCCCTTAATTATTCATTGTCTTTTTTTAAATCAAACAATATATTTTAAAGAAATGTGAGTGTAGTTTGTTAAAATCCTGTCCAGAAGCCTTTCATATGATATCTCATGAATAGTTGTGTGCTTTGTATGTGCATAGAATTGACATAAAAAATCAGGTTGACATCAGGCAAAATATATATGATTATATGTAAGATATTTATAGTATAACTAAATGCTGAACATCCTTAATCATTTATCAGCCACATTGATGTTGTTGCTTAAAGCACTACAACACATTTCCTTAATAACATTGTTATCTTTTTTTTCTTTGGTATAAAATTTAGAAATGTATACAAGACAAGAAAATTTAATTTAACAGAACTTGGTCACTTACAGAACTTAGTGACTTGTTAACATAGCTACATTGAGCAAAAGTAAAAAATGTGGCCAAAAAAAAAGTGCATTTTTTATAGTCAGCAGTTTTTAAGGATGCATAAAAATGAACTTTCCCGTGAGAAAATCCATTTTCTAATGGCAAATATCTTTATATTATTTTGCATCCCTGTAGTTTTGTATATAAGCAAGTTAGTGTCTTTTTTACAGAATATAAAATATCAGAGTCCTCCAATTTTTGAAAAAATTATCAGATTTTATGTATGGATATAAAGTATGCATTTGTTATATATGTAATCATATTCTGTAATATAAATGCTAATATTAATGACAATTTTTGTTGTTGTCTTTTACAGATGAATAGAAAATAACCACATGTCAATTACAAGCCTTTCTCTGCTGAATTTAGAGTTTATTTCATTCTGTTTTTGATGAAATTTTTCAATGGGTGAGCATCTGTTATCTAATAAAATATAGCATTATGTTTGTATTTATTACAAAGTAAGTTGAACAGTATTTTTTAAATCATGGTGTGACCAATGTAAAAATTGTATCCTAGGGAACGCCTTCACAAAAATCCATTTAATCAAATGAAGCCTCTTCATAAAACTCCACTCTCCTAACAAAAAAAGTATATTTATATATGTCAGAATGGCAACGACCCGGCAGTAGATACGCACTGAGAGCAGCACCACCATTTCTCCAGTGGTAAAAACTTCCCGCCAGAACCAGAGGACGAGATGATGTTGGAAGAGAAAGACGTATGTAACTAAAGTTACGAAAGACATGGACTGTCAACGACGATGTTAAAGATTAATCATGCAAATCTGTATATACTTTTTTTTTGTAAATAGTAGTCAATATAATATTTAACCTAATTCGAAGTCTTCATTTACTTACGACATTAACATGGAGGCACAGCCGGTTGAATCAAGAATTTAAAAAAAAAACCCTAGACAAATACGACGCCACTCTCCTATTCTTGGATATTTACAGTGCTAAAAGAAGCAGCAAAAGTTACCAGCAGTTTTTCCACGACAAAGAACAAACAAAAAGATCCTGGATGTTTATAATTTTACTACAACGACGCTGCACTATAGATGATCAAGAGAAAAGAAAAAGGAGGAAGGAACAAAAATAAATAGAGACTGAAGCAGCCTTTGTTCTTATATGACGTGCCGACGGAGAATTATTTTTTCTTCATTCTATCTAAAGGATATATTTTTGTGGTGAGTTCATTTTTTTTCTTCTTCTCTTTCTTTTGTATATTTCAAAATTAATCATGAAACTAGTGGAAATAGCTGAACTGGAAACTGTTTTAAAGAATGAAAAAACAAATAAGATTAAACTTTTCCATCGATTTTTATATGATAATGACGGGGATCGTTCCAACAGGAAACGAATACGAGAATTTACTGGATTTAATTTTGACACAGATTCAGATGAGTTTAAAAAGAAAGTCGATAAAATTAAAACCGAATTTTCTTTAAATGATTTAATTACTTTATGCAATCTACTTTGTGTTGACAGCGCGGGAAATTTAGCTGAGATTGCTACACGTTTAATTACGTATCTTTCAGACTTAACATTGCTACAAGCTAATATCTTACAAAACGAAAGTGACACAGAATCTGACTTTGAGTTAAATTCTGATAATGTTGAAAATAATCAAAGTAATGTACTGGGTTTGAGTGTTTTAAGCACTAACGAAGAATTTTCTCATTCTCCTAACAAGCATTTTCCAGTTCAACATGTTTTACCAAGTACTAATGTAAATTTTCATGATATCGAAACTGTTCTTGCGTCGTTCGACAGCAGTTCTTTTCAAAGTATTCGTAAATGGTTAACCGATTTTGAAGATGTAGCTAATATTTTTAATTTGTCTGAACTGCATAAATTTTTATTTGCCAAAAGATCCTTAAGAGGTAAAGCGCTATTATTAGTTCAAACAGAGAGTCACATAAATTCATGGAATAAGTTGAAAGAGTTGCTTCTTGCCGAATTTGGGGAATTATATAATTCTGCTGAATTACATGAAATTTTAAATGCGCGAAAATTAAATGAAAATGAGTCATTAGATGAATATTTTCTAATCATGAAGCAGATGGGTTCACACGGTAATATCGAAGATTCTGCTCTTATGCAATACATAATTAAAGGTATTCCTGGTTCTGTTTTTCAGAAATCTATCCTTTATGAATGTAAAACTATCATGGAATTTAAACAAAAGTTAAAAATTTACGATAAAATCCGAAACGACTTTATCAAGAATAAGCGCCATTTTCAAGATGAAAAACCGAAACACAATGAAAAATTTTTTCTTAAATTTAAATCTAAACCTGATAATGCTGAGTCATCATTTAATTCCCAGAATTCCAAAAATCGTAATGTTAAGTTCTGTTACAATTGTGGCCAAAAAAGTCACGTGAGTATAAACTGTAAAAATAAAGATAAAGGGCCCCTCTGTTTTGCTTGTAATCGGTACGGGCATAAATCATTTCAATGTGATAAATCAAAGGATGCAAAAAATTCGAATGATCGTTCTCAAGTTAATGTTCTAACGTGTTCTCGTAATGAAATGCATAAATTTGTTAAAATTTCTGGTGTTACGATTGTTGCTCTCATCGATACAGGAAGCAATTTTACTTTACTTCGTGAAGATATTTATGCACAACTGGGTTTGTCAGCATTAACACCTGTGGGTTTAACATTAACAGGTTTGGTAGTGGTAATTCTAAACCAGTTGGCTCATTTTCTGGTAACATTGATATTGATAATACTATTTTTTCTACAACTATATATGTCATCGAAAAGAATCACATGAATCTCCCACTTATTATTGGTACAGATATAATTACTCAAGGCACATTACTTTACGACAAAACTGGTATTTCTCTTAGTAAACCAGAACCTGATGATAATTTGTTTGTACATTTAGTAAATGCTGTTGAAGATCCCCTTGACGTAGATTTAAGTCATATTCATGATAAAGCATGCAAACAAGAAGTATATAATTTAATTCATAGTTATAAACCAATCAAAACACTCACCACTAATCTACCACTAATATTCCCGTTTGTCAACGAGCCCGTCGAATGTCATTGCCTGAAAAACAACTTGTTTCTGCTCAAATTGAGCAATGGCTCAAAGAAGGCATCATTAAACCATCCTAATAGTCCTTCTTAAAAAGAAGGTAATTCTACACGTTTATGTATTGACTATAGAAAATTAAACAAAAAAATTGTTAGGGATAATTACCCTTTACACCTCATTGATGATGTTTTGGATCAATTGCAAAGTGCCCAAGTGTTTACATCAATTGATCTCAAAAATGGTTTTTTCCTTGTGGATATAGATCGTAACAGTACTAAATATACTGCTTTCATCACTCATGATGGTCAGTTTGAATTTTTAAAGGCCCCTTTCAGGTTGAGCATTAGCCCTGCTGGTTTCAACAGATATTTAGCTTGTGTTTTTCGTCCTTTATTAGCAGACAGCACATTAATTTTATATATGGATGACTTTATCATACCTGCAAAAACTGAAGAAGACGGACTTGCTAAACTGAAATGCGTCCTACAAGTAGCTTCAAGCTATGGTTTGAAAATTAATTTCAAAAAATGTCAATTTCTTGTCCGTAAAGTTGAATTCTTAGGACACGTGATAGAAAATAACACAATTGCACCATCGCCCTTGAAAATCAAAACTGTACAAAATTTTCCAGAACCCCAGAATGCTAAACATTTACAATCCTTTTTAGGTTTAACGTGTTATTTTCACAAGTATATCTCAGGATATGCAGCCATTGCAAAACCCCTAAGTGACCAGGCTCGTTCTCAGAAATAATTCTACATTTCATTTTGGCGCAGAGCAACAAGCTGCATTTTCCACTCAAAAAAAGCTGCTTACAACTGAACCTGTTCTTCATCTTTTTGTCCCCGGTTCCGAATTAGAAGTACATACAGACGCATCTAAGTTTGGTTTCGGCACAGTTCTTTTACAAAAATCTGCCGATGGCAAATTTCATCCTGTTTTATACATGAGTAGAAAGACATCCCCTACACAGGAAAAACTGCACAGTTATGAATTAGAGGTTTTAGCGGTCGTTGAAGCATTAAAAAAATTCAGAGTGTATTTACATGGAACTAAATTCAAAATTGTCACAGATTGTGAAGCCTTCCAAAAAACTATGGATAAAGCTGAGATTAGTGCAAAGTTTGCCAGATGGGCTCTTTTTCTCCAAGATTTTAATTTTGTTGTTGCTCACAGAGCTGCAAAACAAATGCAACACATCGACACGTTAAGTCGATACCCAGTCACGTTAGTCACACATAACGAAATTACACAAAAAATCATTGCATCTCAAGCCACTGATGATTTTATAAGTAGTATGAAGCAAGCTGTTGAGCATTCACCCGTGAATGATTTTTTCTTAAAAAACGGTGTACTTTATAAACTTGTTCACGATTGCGAACTATTAGTTGTCCCACAAGCTATGCAAAATCAAATTATACAAGATGCACTTAACTTTTCCACTCAAAAAACTGCGGATATCCTTAACAGAGACTATTACATTCCAAATCTTAATAAACTAGTACAAATTGTCATTGCTAACTGTGTGCCATGCATTTTGTCTTCCAGGAAGTCTGGAAAGCCCGAAGGTTTCCTTCACCCAATTCCCAAAGGTGACTCTCCTCTTGATATGTACCGTGTCGATTTTCTAGGACCGTTACTGTCGACGAATAAAAATTATAAGCATCTCTTGACGGTAGTCGATGCATTTACTAAATTCATGTGGATATATCCTGTAAAATCCACAACTGCCCGTGATGCTTTAGACAAGCTTAAACTCCAACAAACTGTCTTTGGAAATCCACTTCGCATTATTTGCAACAAAGGCCCTGCTTTTACGTCAACTTTCAGTACAAAGAATTATCAATAGTACAAAGTCAGATACAACACAGTTTTTCCCATTTGAATTGTTGATTGGGATTAAAATGAAAAATAAAGATGACATTCGCATAAAACAACTCCTAGAAGAAGCACTTGCCAACGTTGCATTAAATACTAAAAACGAGTTAAGAGAAATCGCTAAAAATAACATTATTCAACACCAACAACAAAGCAAACGATTTTATGACAAATGTAGAAAACCACCCAAAGTATATCAGTACTTAGTCGCAATTAAGCGTACTCAATTCGGACCAGGCCTGAAATTTAGAATAAAATATTTTGGTCCGTATAAAGTCAAAGCTGTTAACAGTCATGACAGATATGAGGTAGAAAAGGTTGGATACCATGAGGGTCCAAACACAACATCCACTGCAGTTGATATGATGAAACCGTGGTAAACCACGTAAAAGATGAAATTCAACGCTTTTTTTTATTCTTATACTGTACATATTTTCTATATTTTTGTCTTATATTATTACACAACGTCTTTCATTGATTATTCAAGTATATTTTTGTGTTTTCCAATTTTGTCAAGAAAGATTCTCTTATTATTTTTATTTTCAAGTGTATATGTATTAATATTTGTTTTTATTTCAATTTGGTTTATGAAGATAAGTTTATAAAAATTTTTAGCATGTATACAGCAAGACGAAATGATGTATTCAATTAAATTCATATGACGAATATGTGGTAATATTACGATGATCTGGTGATTTTAAGATGAATGTTACGACTATAAGATGACGATGAATTTTTAAGACGATCCAAGACGGCAAACTTCAAGATGGTTTGATGACGAAGAAGACGAACAAACAAAGAAAAATCATCACCACTATTCATCAGTTACTATATATATTTGTTTTAAAAAAAAACTGTTTGTTTTCCCTTGCTGTTGCTTTTTTCCTTTTCAATTTTCAGTTTCTGGCAACGTCGCCATGAGGTCATGGCAAGTCGAATGGCCGAGTGTCAGAATGGCAACGACCCGGCAGTAGATACACACTGAGAGCAGTGCCACCATTTCTCCAGCGGTAAAAACTTCCCGCCAGAACCAGAGGACAAGATGATGTTGGAAGAGAAAGACGTATGTAACTAAAGTTACGAAAGACATGGACTGTCAACGACGATGTTAAAGATTAATCATGCAAATCTGTATATACTTTTTTTTGTAAATAGTAGTCAATATAATATTTAACCTAATTCGAAGTCTTCATTTACTTACGACATTAACATATATATGTATATATATATATATGAAGAATTTGCATTCATAAGCAAATTTCATATTTTTAATGCATTGCTAGACTTTAGAATGTGTACATAAATGTTTAAAAAGGTAATTTATAATAGCATAATTGAAATAGAATGTATATTTCACTATCACAATACTCAATGGTATAATCACTACCAGCCAACATTATTCACCATCTCAGCATTCTATACGATAATATATCAGGTACCATTTTAATAGAATGAAACACTCTAAATAAAAGTTTGTGATCTGTTATAGTTTTAAACCATGTTTTAACAACTAAATATTGGTAAAATTTAGTAACTCTAAATGTTACAGATAAAGCATCTTTATTTATCATTGCACAAAATCTTTCAGTTTTATTCCTATTCTAGATCAGTGGTTCCTGAGCTTTTTCTGTCCACACCCCCACCTAAGCATCTCTAAAACCATGAATCCCCTCTCTCTGTCTATAACATATACTTATTATTATTTAAAAAATAAATCCTTATTCACATGGAAATAGCATAAAGTTGCAGTAACAACAAGAAGTCACTTTACAATATGTTAGCTTATCAAACTGATAACATTTTGTTAAAAAAAAAATTAACTATATAAATATCTAGAAGAGTTTTATTTAGTGTTGACAACTGATCAAGGAAAAATGAGTGCTAAAATGTCTCAAAAAGTACTAAAAGGGAGTTAATTTTGCTCTTTCATGTCCATTGAAAACTTTATTAGAGTTTTTTTCCTCATTTATAACCAATGTTTTACATTTTACTTAAAATGGGCTAAATGCAATGTTAAAATAGGCTAATTGGAAGCTAAGGACTGAAACCAAATTTTTTTTACAATATTTTTTTTATGGAAATTGGTCGACGGCTAATGGAAAAGTATAACAATATATCATATAAAAATAGGACTGATTTAGGAGTGTTTCTATCTTTTTCAGTAAATCATTGCATTCTAGGCACCTTTTCAAAGTTAGACGATTGCCAATCCATCTAAAATGGCTTTCAATCAAGAATGTAGTATCTTGCTTGTTAGTTCTAATGGTGCAATAATGAGATGGCCCAGTAGACAAAATTCCCTCCTCTCTCATGATAGTTTAAAATTTTGAAAGCTATAGCCAGAGGGATGGTTTATTAGGTTCATTGTTCCACCTTGAAATGTTAGCAGTGGTGGATCCAGGGGGGGGGGGGGGGGTCAAAGGGTCAGCTGACCTCCCTGTGATGAAAAACACCCTCATTCGTGGCGCAGCCAGAACTTTTTAGCAAAAGAATTTTTTTTAAATTATTATTATTTTTTGTTATTTCACACATTTTTTTTCAATTCTGAAAAATTGCAGCAGCAATGGAAAAACAAACCGGAGAGCAAACTTCCATGCAGTGTAAGTGAAAGCATATTATATGCTTCAGAAATGTGCCCGAATAACAAGATTCTTCTCCATATTTTATGTGTCCTTCCTGTTGCAACCTGTACCAGTGAACAGTCTTTCTCAACATTAAGACAGGTAAAAACTTACTTGAGGTCAAATATGAAAGAAGAAATTGCTAAACGGTTTAGCAATGTGTACCATTCATTGCGATAAGGATATTCACCCTGAAGAAGTATTAAATAAATTCGCAATGAAGCATCACAGGAAATTGCAACTGCAGTATTTTTAAGATAATACAGCAATGTTTTGCTATTATTTTTTTCATTGCAGTGAAAAGTGTTCTCCACATCTTAAATATGAAAACGTTTAATTTTATTTAATTGAGGAAATTTAACATTTCTGTATTAACTACATATTATAGAATTAATAAATTATATATTTCATACAAAATGATAACAAATTGTTTACTAAAAGTTAATTTAATAATATTATTATAATTTGTAATTTATATATTAATTTAATATTAATATAATTTTTAATGGTTAATTTAATATTATTTCATGAAAATTTATTAATTACTGTGTAATATATACACTAGTGTGCAAAATTTAAGCAACAAACACAAAATGCTAATTTCTGAAAATGTGATTACTCAAAAAGAAATTGTATAAACAGCAAGTGTACAAAATAAGTACTACCCTAACAGCACAGCCAGTCGATGTGAAGTTTTCTTGATGTCACACATGGTTACAAGTGTCACAGTCACTACGGCGAATCACAATATGGGATTTTTCATGCGTTTCATTATTACTTTCAAATTATTGTTATCAGTGAAAAGTCACTGTGACTGTTGCTTTGCGATGGGTCACCAGGAGACATTAAAAGGAAGTCACCTTGTGATTCTCATGTGACTGTCAATTGAAGACTCAACTTTGAAGTCATTGTGAGCAATGTGATTATGATGAGACATCAAATAATATCACAGTGAAGTCGCATGATAACTTTCAGGTAACCGACACTCTACTGTGAAGTCACCATTGCACTCCTTTGTGAAAAGTCACCAGATGATTTCATTTTCTGTCACTTGGAAACTTATCACAGAACACCCAGGTAGCACAAAGATATTGGCCAATATCAAAATGTAATATCGGCCAATATCAAAATTTGATATCGGCCAACGTTAAATGACCCCCCCCTAAAATAATATTTGTGAATATTAGTTTTTGACATCTGTGAATGTTGGCTAATAGTTTCCAACATCTCTGAATATCATTTTTAACATTAAGTGATATTTTTTTCTGTCTGCTGAATATCATCATTTGATATTTTTGGATATTAAATGACTTATTTTTTCATTACTGAATAACAATCTCTTTTTTTGCACCTCAGATGCGGTGGACAGAAATCCCTCATCGTAAAACGAGAGATCTCTGATGATTCTAGGGTAGCTGACATTTTGAAACAAGACAGCACATTACAAAAATTTTCATTGTTGTAATAATTTTTCCAATCATACGCATAAAACTATATATTCATATCCGTTAGCGCCAAATTCCCGCCAAACTTGGTGACATTTTGCGAAATATCGCCAAATTTGGCGACCAAAATAAGTCTTCATAAATGAAGCCAATTTGGCTATTGCTCAATAATTTGGCGAATTTCTTATTCAAATTCAGTATTAACGAATCTTTTGTAACGTTTTCTTTGCATTTTAACTTGCTATTTTCGTGTAACATTAGCTAAAATTTTTAAACGAAGATATAGGAAAGCTACCTTTTCCTCCCGATACAAGCCGGAAGGACTTTTTTCTCATGATATTTTCCTTTGAACAATTGGTGAATTTCCAGATTTTTTCTTACCACTTACTATGAAACTTTTTTTATGCGATTGATGGACTAATTTCATGATTTTTTTCTGTGACTGACTAAAGAAGTTTGTGATTTTTGTATGTTTTTGAATTGAAACAAATTAAGCTTTGGTTATCATTTTGCATTCTGGATACAGGGATGCCGAATAATGGATTTCACACATGTCTAAAAAACAGCAACATGCATCCTGAAAATGCTGCATCACATTCAATATACTTAGAATAATGACTGTAAATAAATAACAGGATGATGATTTTGTTGTAAAAGCTAGATTATTTCATTTTAATACCAGTTTAACAAAACTAAACATTTTCCTTATTTCTTTGTTAGATGTAAGTTTCGGTGTATAGTTTTGAATTAAATCTATCACTGCCTGATGTCTGCTTATCTGTAGTCTAATTTGAAAGAAAAAAATGTCAGATTTCTCCAAAATTTAAATAGTGTTTTCTTGAAATCTCTTTCCACAGTATATATTTTTTCTTGACAATGGTCAACATAATTTGATACTCTATCATCTTTTTAATGACTCCAAAACAAAAATGAAACTAATAATCATCTTTGTGCATGCGTTGCTTTAAAAAATATATAGTTTTAACTATAAAGCTTCATAAATGAAATAATTTGTGCAGTACTGTTATATGATAGTATTTACATTGGGAAGACATTATTTATTACATTCCTTTCACAAAATTATGACTATGCTGGGGGAAATGTTATTCCTAACAAAACCTAATTATCCGAAAAATTTTAGCACTAACAGGAAAATATCAGGGAATTTTGATGTAGAGTATTTGTACTTTTGGTATATTTCATAATTATGATAACTGTGAATGCATAATTATTATCTTGAAAATAGTCATTGAAACACCCATGTAGACAGGACACTTTTCAATATCATCATAATTGCACGGCGGTTTGTCTGTGACAAAATCAAGTAGATTAATTTTAACACCATTATGGAAATTGGTAATGTAGTTTTTGGAATGTGGTCTCATACAAAATCAAGTCTTCATCATAATTTTGAAATTTCAATAAAACTCATTCATAATTTCAAAAATGTACACTCAACACTAAATTATACTGTAAAAAGAAAGAAAAATATTTGCTGGAATAAAGGATGCTAAATCAGAAAAAAAATATTAAAAGCAAAAAAATTAAATTAACATTTAAAAAAATTAATAATAAAAGTGAAAATATAAAGCAGTATGCTAATAATGCAATTTAACAGAAGAGATGAAGACAATGAAATAAATAAATAATTTCTTTTTAAAAACTAAAAAACAAACTTTGTGCTTTGAAATTATTTTATAAATTACTTTTTAGGTTTTAATAAATTTAAATAGCATAGCTAAAATTTTTAAATCTCCTGTAATGTGGTCTCATCAGTAAATTCCATGCACATGTTTGTTCGTTAAGTGTAATGTTATAACACACTTGTCTTTTATAAATAAAAGGAAAGAAATACATGTCGACAATGCTAAGGTGTTTTTATGGGTTACAGTAAATTGAGTAAATTCATTTTTAAAGTAATATTGAGTGGTACAATGAAGTTATTAACATTGTTTATTGAATTCCTATTTAAATATCTTATAGTGTAATTTTTGTTTTCATATAAACTTTAATTAAATAATGATTATGCATCAGAATAGTGTAGTAAAAGAATGAAAATGTCTTTATTTTAGCATTTTGCCTGTATTTTTCAGTTTCCCAAAAACAACTTAAATTGGCTCTAGACAAAAAAAAAAAAAACAATATTGTATTTTAAGATATATGTAAAATAAAGAGGTATGAAGTGTATTTTAGAAACACACGAGGAAAGAAAATTTAAATTATTTTAAGTTCTACAAATATTTTTATGAAATTGCAGGAAAACCCTCAGATACTCAGAGGGTTAATGCTGACATGGAAGTTTGAAAGAATGTAAACGTAAGATACTTGAGACCAACCTGGCTCTTGTAATTCTTTAACGTCACTATAATAAATTAGTTATTACAAATGTATTGCTTCACTTTCGTAGTGAATTCTACAATGTTGCTCTTAAACAGGCATTTGTATGCTGCTTGTAGCTGATGCATTATAACTGCCACACTATTATAACTGCCACACTATTATTTTAAATATTAATTTTTATTTAATATACTGAAAGTTTTATTGATGGATTTGTTTTTGAATATGTTTGAATTTTTTTTTATATTTATGTGATTTTTCTCTTCTATCTGATGATTTGTTGTAAGACATTATAACTATTATTATATACCCTATTATAACTTGGTTAAATGATGCTCTTCCTGCATTTAATCATCCAATTTCCAAAGACATATCTCAGAATGTTTGTAGCTGTATTCCAAAATTGCAGAAGGACATGCATTTCCTTTTAATCAATCAGACAAAGCTTTAAACAAGGTAAAAATAATAATAAATGATTAAAACGTTGTTATATTATTTCAGTACAATGTAAATTATATTAAATAATGCAGAATTTTGTCTGAATAATCATTTATATGAGACTAAATATTCTGGAAATCTAGAGGAATTCTAATTAAACACATCTGTATATTAGCATTCACGTTGCCACAGAAATAATTTATTTTCTCTGCATTGGTTGTAAAGTGTATCATTGTTTTCATAAAATTGTATAATTTCTTTCTTATATTTTTTTTTTACTTTTTTTCTTTATTATAAGATTTTGTGGTTATGGCTATTTATGTTATTTATTATAGTTTTATTTATAATTTTATCTTTATAGAGTTAGGAAATGCATATGACATACATTTTGTTCCACGATAATCAGGAGTCTACTGTAGTTTTTAATACTATGTTAAACATTTTATTTGATTTGAGTTTTCTATATTGATTATAATTTTTCATAAATTTATTTTCTCTTAAATTGCTTTTTAATGAATCATAAAAAGTGATTGATTAACTTAATTCTATCTATTGCAGAAGAGTAAAGCCATAAATGTAGATTTACATCACATTACTCAAAACAGTCTTTAAAGTTGGAAATATGCAGCAAAATACTTCTTTACAAGAGATTTTTGGAGGAGTATCTTCTGACTCACAGGAAGGAAAATCATTTGTTTGTGAGATATGCAAGAAGAATTTCTCTCAAAAGAGCAATTTAAAAACACATCTGTTAATTCATACTGGTGAGAAACTTTCTGTGTGTGAGATATGCAACAAGGAATTCTCTCAAAAGGGCCATTTAACCACGCATCTGTTAAATCATACTGGTGAGACACCTTTCGTGTGTGAAATATGCAACAAGAAATTCACTCGTAAATGTGTGTTAAAGAGACATCTGTTAATCCATACTGGTGAGAAACCTTTTGTTTGTGAGGTATGCAACAAGAAATTTTCTCATAAGCATCATTTAAGCCAGCATTTATTAATTCATACTGGTGAGAAACCTTTTGTATGTGAGATATGCAACAAGAAATACTCTCGTAAAAGTTATTTAAACAGGCATCTATTAATTCATAAGGATGAGAAACATTTTATTTGTTAGATATGCAAAAAGAAATTTAATGACAAGAATAGCCTGAAAAAGCATCTATGAATTTTGATAATGGTGCAAAACCTTTTTTTTGTGAGGTTTGGAACAAGAAATTGTCTCGCAAGATTCAATTAAGCAGGCATTTATTAATTCATGCTAGTGAGAATTCATCTTGTGTGTGAAATATGCAACATTAAATTCTTTCAAAAGAGTAATTTAAATGTTCAACTTTACTCTCATTCTGTTGAGAATTCTGCCAAAAGAATTTTTTCAAAAGCAGTTTTTAATCAAGCATCTGTTAATTTATATTTAAAATAAATCTTTTTTTCTGAAATGTACAACAAGAATTTTTCTAATCAATCTATCGAAGTGTTCATTCTTCCTCTCGTAATTTCTTGTTTGCTATTAAATAATTTTTATACTTTTTTATCTAGGATCATCAGCATATTTTAGTCTCAGGAAGTATGATTTCTTGGAAAATATTAAATCAATCACTAAAATGAGACAGAAGCAAATGAAACTATTTCTAATCTTATATGGCTTATTTATGTAGTAAAATGTTATATATTTTGTACTATATTATTATAAGGCTTATACATGATGTTTCATGAAGGACCCCTAACTGTGAAAGTAAATAACTCAGAAATGGTGATAGATAGAAGCATGAAACCATTGGTATGTTTATTAGAAAAACTTTAAGAATATGATACAGCAACCTCAAAATTTTAATTAAAAATAGCACCGAGAGATAGCTGTCTAGGGAGCATTACGGATCCCTATAAAGAGAGCTCAGACTCCAAGAATGTTCAGTCATCAAATATTTCATTATTCAAATGTGATCACTATTAGAACATAGAGAAAGAATTTCTGGAAGTGGCACTGAAGGACATTGTTTAGAGCAACAATCCTTCAACACTCGATGAGCTGGAGGAGGCAATTTGCCAAGCTTGTGTGTTGATTTCTGGAGGCCTACTACAGAGAGTCATGGACAATTTCATTCTTCATTTACGACGTGTGCTGTGTAAAAGGTGCACATTTTGAGTCACTTTTGATATGATACAGCTTACTTATGGTTATGTCACCTGCAGCGCCATCTATTGGCGCAATTTGTTACTAAATTTTGGGGTTTCTGTATCAGATTTGTACTGGTTTTTCAATAAACATACCTTGGTTTCATTTTTCTATCTGTCGCCATTTCAGAGTTATTTATTTTCAAAGTTAGTCGTCCTTCATGAAATACCCTGTGTATGTATAAATTAGTAAATCAGCCTATCAGGAGCCCCAATGTCAACTGCACCAAATACATTTTCATTCTGATCTTGCTTTTTATTTTAGCAAAATTTTCACTATTCTCTGTATGATTTTCTGGCGCTTGAGGAAATTTAAATTAAAAAACTATTGCAATAAACCTGATATCAAACAATGAATTTCCTTTACTGTAAGTCTGACTTTCCTATAAAGTTTTAAAATATAAAATACTTTCGTTTAGGAACGAGCTACCTCACTGAACACACTATTGTCTCATTAATTTTAGTACATATCCATTTTAGGATATTTTTGCTGTTTCTGGATTCTAATATATCTACAGATATGCTTTACTCTGCGGTTTAATTTAATAAGCATCACCTACGAGAGCTTATCCCATAATAATAACGATATTTACTTATCTGCTAACTACAAAAAATATGCATCTATTTCAGATGTTGGATAAAATCTTGTGTAAGCATGGTGACCTAGACAATGTATTCAGTTACTGTCTACAGAATCCAATGTTCCCATATCCTTTTGTACCACCCGGTACATAAATTTATATTATATTTAGTACAGTGAAACTTGTGCATGCAGTCACTTGTGCATGAAAACAGAAAACTTGTGCATGAAAACAGAAAACTTGTGCATGCAGTTGAAAAAAAATTTTCAGCAATTCTTTCCGATAGACAGTAATGTGTTCAAAATCTTTTGTGTTGCTTTCTATGTTACATATACTCACTTAGTATGTTAAAATTTAATTCTGCTGTAAAATGATAGTGCGTTTCTGGAAATTACCCTAAATGGAAAGTTCTGTATCCATATATTTTGTGCTCTTCTGTATATGAAGTTATTTCTATTATATTCTTAACACTTTGTATAAAATTTACCTTTTTATAAAAATACATAAAACAATTAAAAGTACATTTTGAGCAATTTTAATCATAGATTTGAAATTCTTTGGACAGCCCTGTATGTGAACTATGGAGTTTATACATCATGATCTGTAGAATACATATCACATTATTTATATTAAATTTTTGTTAAGCTTGAAAAGACATAACACATTTTAAAATATATTTTGTATAATTGTTGTTCTTAGATGATAATGTATCTGAATTATTTTGTGCAGCACAGTAGAAAAATTTTTAATTTTATATGCATAGTTTTCTATAGGAAAGATATTGTGCACCAAATAAAGCATATTATTTTCATTATGTTCAATTTAACTCGGCATCATTAAAGCTTACTTCAAACTATTACTCTTGCGGACATAAAAAATATCAAATCTTCTATGTGTCCCTGAAAATGAGCAAAAATGCCATACACACCATTTTCTATACAAAGCATTTGTAGTATATATCATTTTTCTTTATTTTTGAAGTAGTATAACAACACTAAAATATACCTCAAACAATTAACTTGTATAGACCATAATATATTTGAATTCTTCTGAGTGTCCCTATAAACAAGCGAATAGTTCGAATTAAACCAAAAAACATTACAGCTAATTTTGTATACCTCACAAAGATTTTCTGTAAATTGACACCTAATCGGATTCTTTATTGCCAGAAGATATACATGCATACAGACACTAAAAACAGTGAAACTGCAACTGCAATTCACCAATAAACTGCTCCATGTTGTAGGCAATTAGATGGTGTAAATATTGAACTAATTATTTGTGTGTTTCATGTACTGATTGTTATTTCCTAAAGAAATAACTATGTGATGATGTTTCAAAATGTCAATAAAGGTTGGTAGAAAGTGTTTGAAATTTTTGCTTTACTCATCAATCTCTCTTTTTAACTCTTCCCACCATTCTTAAAAATTGTTTATAACTTTTAATGATGTATATTAATGAGGTTATGACACATTTGCTATTGAATATGAAATGTGTAGCATTTATAGTTCATTTAGAATGCCACTCTAATTGATTCCATTATATTATGGTTGCTTAATTTTTTCTTCTAAAATCTTTTCAACCAATATACCTCTATTACTACACATATTAAATCAATTTGTATTTGAAGTATGTAGTATATTCATCAAATATTCATCATTTGCACTTTTACCCTCTGACTGTGTAATTTTTAAAACAAAATTTCTTCAAAAATTTTCTATTACAGTATAGAACCATTTATCCAGAAAGGCCAGGGCCAGATGTATTTTGTATAACTGGATTTTCCGTATGACTGGTTGGGCAGTAAAACAACATAAATTCAATCAGATTTTTAGTATATAAATGGCTGTGGCATTGTCTGTGATTCCAAATTAATTATTAGATTATACAGATTAAGAATCAAATCCAAACAAGACCAAAGATTAATCAGAGTTTGAAAGAAGGCAATTTATGGAAATTCCTATACAAAGGATTCCGTATAAAAATGAAAATACTGTATATCTAACTAAATATGCTTCCATTTCAAATCCTAGATGTTGGTATAAAGTTATGCCACGCATGAAGTAATGGACATGTCAAATTGGCACTGTATGACACTTTTTTTCTGTAAACAATCTGAAATCAGACGATTGGAAATATCATTCAGGATAACTCATTTTCCGGTTATCTGATTTTCGGATAAATGGCTCCATACTGTATATAAATTTTTCTAGAAAGTTTTACCCATGGACATTGCAGGATAAGCAGTCAGAAGGTTATATAAACTTAACAATATTTATTACATCTGATTAGTCGCAGGCACATGGCTGTCTAGCAGCAATAACCCATGTATGTTTACATATCATCTTCTGCTGTTGCTGTTGTCATTCTGGTAACATGAAAATTGTGTTACAGTTAAAGAGTCTATGATAATACATAATGCATGTATTGGCATTTCATCTTAGATAAAATTTTTACACACTGTTTTTGTGATTTGGTTCTTCAGGATCATCTTCTTTAAGTAATGTTTTCCTCTTAGCAACCGGAATATGTCCGTGTGTATGTTTGGATAATTTTTTATCCAAAGAACTACTTATCAACAGCTTTCTGTAGTTTATATTTCTTCAATGAAGCGTCATTCAAGTAGATTATCATGAGATTATCCAATGTCAATGCTTCTGTAAATGCTCTGTTGTCTGTTTTTATTAAATTCATGTGACTGCAGTCTCTTTCACATGATGCTGTAAATGTTGTAAGCACTCCAACTATTTCTAGTAAGTGGCTTAGTAATGGAAATCTCCCCTAGTCAAAGAGTGCATAATCTGCTGTCCTAAATCTTTGAACTCATACCATTTACTCATCAGTGACTTCAAATGAACTTCCCATGAAATCCCATTATGGGAGAAAATGTGTCTTTGGAAGTGCTAGAAAAAAACTCCGGTTTCATTTTTACTAAAATCTTGCGGGTTCTCTTTAGGTCATACAAAAGTATCAAACACGGAACATACTTTTTTCAGTGCAGTCTCAAAGTCTAGAACTCATTCCTGGATGTATTTCATTCCATCACTGATCATTTTGCCTCTATGTTTGATACTTGAACTCCCAAATAATTTCCTGTTCTCATTCTTGTATTTTGAAAACAGGTTTCATGGGAGGCAGGGCTGCATGGTAAGTTTTTGTTTTTAAGTTCATTTAGAGTTTTTTAATATATAAATTAACCTGGTTAAATAATAACTGTTCTTTTTTAAAAATAAATGATAGGTCTTTAAATATCAATAAAATTTCAAGTAAAGATTGCAGCCTTAAAAAAATCTGAAGCTTTTCATTAATTTTTTTTTTGCCATAGAATCATTATGAGCTTTCACATCTTCTTAAATGTGTTATAATTGTATTATAATTCTTGACTAATGCAGTAAAAGCACACACTTTACGGGAACCTATTTGACCTTATGTAACTATTTTAATTTTAGAAGTTTTGTTTTGAGTTTCAACAATACAGTTTAAATGTCATTTTGTTTAGACAAGTTTCTGAAAAATTTATAGGATATTGTGAGAATAGTATGGAATTTATAGAGCTATTTCATATTTTTTTGCTGAAATCCGAACACTCAAATTTAGTTTATGTGCCACAAAGTATTGAGAAGCAAGATCTGTGATGTTTCTCTTTATTAATCAATTTTCCTTTTGAATCAAATTAGCAGAAGTCTCACTCACCACTATCTAATTTTCGAATTTTTCATTTCTCTATCTAAAGCCTTGTAATATCCTTTAGTAGTTGATGATTAAAGTGGTACATCTGACAGGAACACTTTCTTTTTCTTGATGTATTCAATATAAATAAGTAGCTCTTCTACAGTAGATTTATCTGTTGGAGTATCAAGACGTGCTTAGATTGAAGTTTTCGGGTTTGTTGGGACCCATTTTGAAGTTATTGTTGTGAAATTTATTATATTTGTGTACAAAATGACATTTTGCAACAAAAAACGAAATATGCTGTAATTTAAATTCAAACCAAGCATTTATTAATAACAACTTTTTTAAGTCCTTCTGCTAGCGCTTTCTTTTCAGAGGAACTTGTTTTGTTTGCAAATGACACAACCTTAACAAAATAAAAATAATGCTTGACGAGTACGTTTCTATGAAACGGAATTTTATGGAGGGTCCTGTTTTATCAAACTGAATTTTGGGAAGGTGTCCTATTTTATTAAGAGGAATTTTGTGATGTCAACTATTTTATTCGATGAATTTTGTGAAAGGATTCTAAATAGGCACCAAATTTGGCTTAGATAGACCCAGGAGTGTTTTATTTCTTCAATTAATTCATTCCTTATCTCCTCTGTAATATATGAGATAAATTTTCTGCACCTTACATCATTTTGATACTGTCCAAGAGAAATATCTACATTAAATTTGTTTTTATTAAAACTATTTTATTACTAGTTAGATTATGAAAATCAGTAAAAGGTTTGTTAAGTTTTGCAATGTAATATGCTGTGTTGCACAACTTTTTAAAATGACTGAGCATTGCTTCATCCACGGTTTTGCCGACACATTGCTAGTGTTGTACTCTCAGGTTTGTTTATACCAATGTTTTGGCGAATTCGGTTTCTGTGCGTTTTCAGTGTGCGGTGCGTTTTAAATGTTTGAATTTAAAAAAAACTTGAACCATTTTTGAGCTATTATCTTAAATGGTAAGGTATTCAGAGCATATTTTACACGAAGCTGTATCATTTTCAAATAGTAGCCATTGAAATTCCTCTAACTATTTTTCCTGAAAGTTTCGTTGTCCAGATATTTTATTAGGATCATCTGTGCTAGAATGTAGCAGTTCTCTTTTTTTTGTGAAACTTGTACTTGTTTATTTGGTTTTGATGATTGACATCATTTCGTTTCTTGTTATCAATTTTATAAATTCCACACAAAAATGGTTTTATTTTCAAGATAGAATATTTTTTTTTTTTGTGTTTTACTCTCCATAATAAAAAAGTACTTCACCAGAAAGCAGTAGCCTAAATTAAAAACTAAAACGAAGATTCAAACGCAAAAAGATTGTAGGGCTCCACAGAACGAGACAGCATAAAATATTTCATTAGCGAAAAAACAAAAAAATGTTACTGAACGAAAAATGGACGCAGTCGACTTTTTTTAAAATTATTTCTCCCCTTTTCAAAAGAAGCCAGTATCCACAAATAAGGAGTACTTTCAACCTTTCATGTCATATCGATTAAATTTCTATTAATCACGTAATTAAAAATTCCCTCTCACACAATTCTCTGGTAAATGAAGACTCTCACGAAAAACCTTAGTAAATAGCCGAGCACCAGATACATATCTCCAAAGTCCAAACTGCATTTTTCTCCAATTCTCTACTTAAATTTTATTGCTGTGCTGCCAATATAATCCCTAAACTTTTTATTTCTACTGATTCGCTACGCAAATCTCCCTTTCTGAAGGCCTTCTGAAAACTGCACATGTCGACACTGCAGTCCCAGGCAACAGTTCAGCAAGCTGCTTATTTATTTCCCATAAACTTCAACAGACGTCTTTTTATTGTTACACTCTTCAACCATCCACATAGTTCATTATCACTAATATTTTTTACAAAAAAATTGCCTGCCAGATACTCTTGGGCGCAATTAAATGCAGGTCTAGCCCGAGTATGTCAGAAAAAATGTAATCCTGAGATCGTCCCGGTCCGTGTCTGCGGAAAATGTTACGTTCCGGTTCTCAGGCATAATTTAAATATCTAATGCAGATCACTGTATCATAGTTGCCAACTTTTACGCTTTTTTGCTACCACTAAAAATTAATAGAAATTTTTTTATTATTCAATCACATGATTTCGGCGATTTAATAAGTAAAAATTTACTGTAAAATTTTAGTGGTAGGAAAAAAGCATAAACGTTGGCAGCTATGCTGTATTGATGTTGTCAAACTAGCATCACCTCGTGCAGCACATTTTTACTTATTCTCGGCGCAGCCAGGTACATTAGAAATTGTTAATGTTTTGTCAGTATAGCCCGACACTGTTAAATTTGTTATATAGGGTCATCTTAAATTTTTTTTATCAGTGTGGCTGGCCTGTTTGATTTTTTAATCAACTCGGCCAAGACCGTTTTTTATCGGCTGGACCCATAAAAAAATTTATCTTCATTTTGCCATGATGTAACAAATTTAAAAGGGTCGGACTGAGCCGAAGAAGCAAAATGTGACAATTTCTCAATGGACCAATAAGTTAGAAATGTGTTGGAACAAGACGATGCTAGTTTGACAACTTCAATACAGAGATCTGCATCAGACATTTACATCATGTTGGAGCCCAGGTATCATTTTTTCAATAGACTCGGCTCATTCTTCCATTTAGTTCTATATTCTCAGGCCGGGCCGATCTATAATTAATTGTTCTCATGCCGTATCGGGCAGGGATTTTTTTTTTTTTTGTAAAAATAATAGTAATAATGAACTTCTGTTAATGAAATCTTTGGAAATATACTTTAATGAATTAGAGAGAAATATTTTCAAAAGTCTGCTTTTTTTATTATACAGCATCCAAAATAAGGATATTTTTAACAATCTTTTTTTTTTAATTCTAAACTACATTGATTTTTTTAACGAGTCTTTATTTGAATGTAATATTCTAAGAGTCTAAGTGATCATAAATGTTTCTACTCTATATTCTATGCCTTGCGGACATAGAGTCTGCAATGTACTGTGAAATTTTCACATAAATAGGTATGTTGTATTATTTAAAAGAATTGAATACATATAGAAAATTCTATATATCGAACGTCATATTCACTTTAATAAGTTAAAATACACAACGTAAATACATTGACTCACAATTATTTTAGTACCAAAAAGGTGCAAATATAATGTAAAAGTTTTAAAACATTAGAATTTGAAGATGTTAAAAATAGCAGTTGTCACACATGTCAAAATATCCGAGCACTTTCCCTGATGATGCCTTGTGTTTAGCTAAAAGTGTTCGAGATATTTTGACATCTGTGATTTTTAACATCTTGATAGTTTTAATGTTTTAAAACGTTTATATTCTATTTGCACCTTTTTGGTAATAAATGATTGGTGAGTCAATGCATTTACACTGCGTAGCTTTAAAATTATCCTTGTTATATGTTAAGTAAATTTGGAATTTTTTGTAGAAATTGAGTCTGGCCGATTCAGGCATGATTTAATTTATTTGCATGGGCCAGGACGTGACTTGCAAAAATATACATGAGCCGGGAAATTTCGGCTCGTGCAGTTCTCTAGATTACGGTTTGAAATTTTGGGATGCAGTTGGGAACTAAATCTGTTCAGTGGAAATGGGATCGATAGACTCCGGGAAAACATTGTATAGTTTATCATTATTAAATCTACAGATCAGGAGCCTCAACGTCAGCTCTGAAAGTCAATAACATCTTATAATCCGCAAATTAATTTTTTTAAATTACTACATATATATTTATATGCATATAAATTAATTCAAAGGTTTCAGAAATTAGAAATGTTAAATTAAACACGGTTTATGAAATAATATTCTGACATTATTATGAACTTCTTATTCTATTTTTTAGATTAAAAAAATACATATCTTCAGGAAGGCTCTGCCCTTCTGAACCCCCCCCCCCCCCCGTTAATCTTATTAAATTTATATTCCTGATTTCCTATTGTTTTTGTGAATATTTCTAGTATAGCTTGGATTTCGTTCTACACAGTGGTTTTATTAGAACAAGCAAAAATTTCGAAAATAATTTCATGTTATCCTAATACCTAAATAGCAATATTTACTTACCTGCCAACCACGAAACACTCGCATCTGATAGATAAGTTGAATAATATATTGTGTGCAAAAGCAACTTATGGAAATGTAAACTGAATCAACTATATTTCACTTATATCTATTGCAGAAATCTAGTGTTATTACAATTTTTGTTTCAGAAAAACAGTTTTGATGGTCATTCTATAATATTTATTTTACCTAAGTACATCCTGATCTAACTCGATGGCAATAGCATACTAAAATTCCCCCAAAATAGGCTTATTTGGAAACTTTTAAACCTATTGGGCAATCATTCATAATCGTACCTACTGCCAATTCACTGAATAGCAACCGTGATTTGGCGCTATAAAGTTTTTTTTTTTATATAACTTTTTATGATCTCAGTTTCCAGTACTACGCTAATTTCTTTAGATTAACCATCTTGTTGTACAAAATATTATATTCTATTTTAAAAGTAATACTAATTTTCAACCACGAAAAATCCACATCTCTTCCAGAAAATGAATAATATCTCATGTAAAAATGTTTTGGTTATCAGTCTGTAATAGTTAAAAGGTAACTTGTATCAAAATAAATTCTCATGTATTTCAAAAAAATATTAAAATCACCCAAAAATATTTTATTTTGCGAATAAAATACTGTAGCAAAATAGTTTGAGTTACATGAATTTTATTATTTTGATAGTCTTTGAAATATAGTTGCTAGGTTACGGTTAAATTAAAGAGGAAAATAAAAATAAATGCATTTTAAAATTTGCAAAAAATGATAAAATAAAATGTATTATATTATTAGAACGGATGTATAAAATTGCACCAAAACTTATACACCTAATTAAAAAAATCTGACGAATGTATTATCAAAATTTCAAATTAATTTGAATAATTTAAGACCTGACTTGATAAATTTTAGCCTTCATAACTTATTGTTTAAATAGATTAATCAAATGTGCCATTTTATTTTCAATGAATGAAAAATTTCAAAATCGTCTGAATTCCCATAGAAAAGCATTATGACATAAAAAGAAATGTTCTATATTTTCCGAACAAATGAACCAAATGTAACTAAAAACTATACAGCTAATTCCGGGTACCTCACCAACATCCATATATTTAAAGCTGTTTGGTATTTCTATCTCCATGGGTAATTCTGTCAAATCTATTCCATCGAAATTCGATCGAATACGCATGCGTCAAAAAATCACCGGCCAATGAGGTGAGGGTCTATGACTGTCTCTACAAACGTGTTTGGGATCGTATCATCTGTTGTTTTTTTCTGTTTTCACGTTGCGTTAAACCTAGGAAGATATTTATCTAGAACTCACTGTGGAGTGTTTAGAAGGTATTTATTTTATTTATTTATTTTATTTATTGTAATTTGTATGAATACTTAGATGTCCATTTCGGATTTACTGTTTAAAAATGAATTTAGGCTCATAAGTTGGCGAAATCCCGATGGAAATTTTTTTTTTAGATCTCTATCATTTTGTTTATATAGTACAGAAAATAATTATTCAAACGTGTAGAACACGTAATACAAAATTGGACCACTTATGGTCTGTTTATTATCGGGAATGAATCTTATGGTGTTCCGATTGATAATGAATTCGATTATGTAAATATAATGTCAAAAGACAGTACGCACGGTAGTAATATTTTTATTATTATGTGTTCGAAAAAAGCGAATCTGAGCGCCTGAATATAAATTATAAAATATTATTTCTATATTTAGCAACTAAATATTTAATAAATATGCAGGAATGTGACTAGCTTTATGTGAATGTATAATATATGTAAGTCTGAACTTTAGCATTATTTTTTAACAGAAATATATTATCTCTATTCGATTTAAAAGTTTTGTCATTACATAAGTGTGCTATTTAATTTGTAAAGAGTATGTATGCATTATATTGTTTGTATGTATACAAATGTTTAGAATGTTTTGATTTGTAAACTCTTAATATTTGAATAATGTTTACATTATATTTGTTTGTATGTATACAAACAATATATGTATACAAAGAAGTATATATACAAACAATATTAATATTTACATTGTATTGTTTGTATGTATACAAATCTTGAATGTTTTAATTTATTACATTCATTTTTTACCAGTTTGCATGTCCGTTCATGGGCGATTCATATGAAACTCATAATTTGTCACAAATTGGTGATTTTATTGATTTAGTGCTTTGCCCAAGAATGTGGAAAACAAAACTATTTTTGACATCGGGTGAAATGAATGAGGTTATTTCGGTTTTTATTTTGTATATAAAAAATGTTATATGTAAAAAAATCCTGGCCATTAATCACATTGTTTTTTGTATATTTAAAGACGATTACTTATTCTTTGTAATTATTTTTTTGCTGGGGGTTTTTGAGCAAAATAATATTACTTCATAGCTAGAACCAGTTCCGCTAATCATTAATATTTTCTTAATCCTTTGACCGCTGAGCAAATGGGCAAATTTGTAATGTTTTTTCTGTTATTTTTTTTAAATGTCAAAAAAAGATAAATTTTCAAAATTGGTATAAAAAACTTAGGTACTTCTCTATTATCCCATCGTCCACTTTTCATAACAAAATACTATTGCCAAAATGTATGATTAAATGCCAAAAATGCAATCCCATTTACTTGATGTCGGAAGCATTATACGTGTTTGTTATGTCGTCAAGTGGTTTTTAATTCAACATTTGCGCATATTAATGACAACGTTCTCCCGTTTATTTGGCGTTACAGTTTGGCGATAGTTTTTTGTTATGAAAAGTGGTCGATGAGATAATAGAGAAGTACCAAAACTTAATTACGTATATGAGTAGATTCCTTGACTATATTAATCATTACTCAATATTTTAAAACTGCATCATATTTGTAGAATTATATTAATTTAAACAATGCGTCTATTGAAGTGTGAAGAAGCACATACTTCTATGAAGAACCATATATTTACATAATCGTTTTATTAGCAATCGGAACACCATAAGATTCATCCCCGATAATAAACGGACTATAAGTGGTCCAATTTTGTATTACGTGTTCTACGATATTTTACGTACGTTTGAATAATTATTTTCTGTACTATATACACAAAATGATAGAGATCTAAAAACACAATTTCCATCGGGATTGATTTTGCGAATGTTAAATGAGCCTAAATTCATTTTTAAACAGTAAATCCGAAATGGACACCTAAGTATTCATACAAATTATAATAAATAAAATAAATACCTTCTAAACACTCCACAGTGAGTTCTATATAAATACCTTCCTAGGTTTAATGCAATGTGCAAGAAAAAAAAAAACAGGAGATGATCCCAAACACGTTAATAGAGACAGTAATAGACTCTCACCTCATTGGCCGGCGATTTTTTTTACGCATGCGTATTGGGTCGAATATTGTTGAAAAATGATTTTGAAGAAAAAATCGGGAAATTCACAAAATGGTTTCGGGAAAAACTTCACCAAATGGTTTAAAAATTCTTTGAGTGACAGCGGGAAAAAAATTTCGTTTTACATTCAATCATCGCAATTGGCGAGTGTGACTATTAAGTTTAGCCAGTACTGGCAATAACATCAATTACCAATTTTCAGTATTACTCGCCGATTGGTGAGTGTTAATTTTGTCTTATATCACAAACTGTATTTACATATACTACTAGATATAATGATTATGAACCATGATTTTTCTATTATTGGGCGAGATTCATGTTTTTTCAGCAATTCTTTGACGAAATTCATGTTTTTTCAGCGATCCTTTGAAGAATTTCGCATTTTTCTCATGATCCTTAACGAAATTCGCATTTTCCAGCGATTCTTTGATAAAATACATTTTATTCCGCAATTTTTAGACGAAATTTAGTAAAAAAGCATGACCTTTTGGTGAACTTTCCTTTTTTGCGATTCTTTGACAAAATTTGCTTATCTTTCACGATCCTTTTGCATAATTAATGTTTTTTCTGATGTCTTTTAACGAAAGTCATGTTTCCCCATGATCCTTTGATGAATTTAGTGTTTTTTCCTCAATCATTTGACGAAATCTGTGATTCCCCCCCCCCCCCCCCCCCCCCCGCGAAGATTGGTTAGATGTTTTTAGTCTGCAGGTGCCCTAAAAAGTCTGTGACGCCCGTTGCTGCATTGCACACATTCTTTCTTCCATGGTGCATCGAACGAAGAAAATTCATCCTAAAGAATCATTGTTTCATTCTTGACATTTCTGGAAAGAAACAACGTTCAACTCATTGGCTGAATTGTAAAGGGCGAAATGTGTCAAACATTAGCGGAAAGAAAGTGCGCAATTTGTTCGTTCATGGATAAAATCATGAAATTCATTAATCAATAGTTGATAAATTCGTCAATCGATAGCGGAAAAATCGCAAAATTCATTAATCGACAGTGGAAAAATCGCAAAATTCATCAACTGGTTTCGGGGGAAAAAGTTTTCGAATATCGTCAAATGGCTTCGAGAAAAAAAATCACAATCTGTCAATTTCGGAGAAAAAATCGTGAAATTCGCCAAATGGTTTCGAAATTTGTCGAGCGACAGCGGAGAAAAAAATCTTTTTCCATTCAATCATCGCAATTGGTGAGTGTGACTATTATGTTTGACCAGTGGTGGCAATAAAGTCCATTGCCAAATTTTCAGGATTACTCGCTGTTTGGCAAGTGCTAATTTTGTCCTATACTTCAAAACCCTTTTGATCATATCATCAGTGTGCAGGACAATTTTTTTTACGTGAACCATTTGATGAATTTTGTGATTTTTCCATTATCGATTGACCGATTTTACTGCTATCGATTGTTGAATTTTATAATTTATCAACTATTGATTAGCGAATTTCATGATTTTTTCCATGAACGTTTGACGAATTACGCAAAAAAATTAAGAATATCGTTAAATTGTCTTGGGTAAAAAAAAATTTAATATTGTCAAATGCCTTCGAGAAAAAGTTGCAAGTTGGAACGCCTGTGACCTCTTTTTCATGTTATGCATCTCGGGTCTATCCCCCCAAGTGGGACACTTTTCTAAATTTTGCAGACACCTCTCATGTGATATATCGCTGGAAAATTCTTTGACCGCTTATTCATGTTATGCATCTCCGGGGTCCATCCCGCCACCCCCCCTCCCCCCCCCAAAGGGTACTTTATAAATTTTGCACACAACCCTCATGTTATATATCATTGGAAAGGTCTGTGACTGCTTAATCATATTATGCATCTCGGGTCTATCCCCCCCCCCCCCAAGTGGGACACTTTTCTAAATTTTGCAGACACCTCTCATGTGGTATATCGCTGGAAAAGTCTTTGACCGCTTATTCATGTTATGCATCTCCAGGGTCCATCCAGCCACCCCCCCCCCCCCCCCTAAGGAAGGCACTTTTATAAATTTTGTTGACACATCTCATGTGATATATCGCTGGAAAAGTCTTTGATCACTTATTCATGTTATGCATCTCCGGGGTCCATCCCGCCACCCCCCCTCCCCCCCCCCAAAGTGTACTTTATAAATTTTGCACACAACCCTCATGTTATATATCATTGGAAAGGTCTGTGACTGCTTAATCATATTATGCATCTCGGGTCTATCCCCCCCCCCAAGTGGGACACTTTTCTAAATTTTGCAGACACCTCTCATGTGATATATCGCTGGAAAAGTCTTTGACCGCTTATTCATGTTATGCATCTCCGGGGTCCATCCCGCCATCCCCCCCCCCCCCTAAGGAAGGAACTTTTATAAATTTTGTTGACACCCCTCATGTTATATATTGTTGGAAAGGTCTGTGACTGCTTAATCATATTATGCATCTCCGATGTCCATCTCCCCACTTTGCCCCCCCCCCCCCAAAGGGTACTTTATAAATTTTGCACACAACCCTCATATTATATATCATTGGAAAGGTCTGTGACTGCTTAATCGTATTATGCAACTCTGATGTCCATCTCCCCACTTTGCCCCCCCACCCCCCCAAAGGGTACTTTATAAATTTTGCACACAACCCTCATGTTATATATCATTTTAAAGGTCTGTGACCACTTAATCATATTATGCATCTCAAATGTCCAACTCCCCACTTTGCCCCCCCCCACCCCCCCAAGGGATACTTTTCTAAATTTTGTTGACACCCCTCATGTCATATATTGTTGGAAAGGTCTGTGACTGCTTAATCATATTATGCATCTCCGATGTTCATCTCCCCACTTTGCCCCCCCCTCCCCAAGGGGTACTTTCTAAATTTTGAACACAACCCTCATGTTATATATCATTGGAAAGGCCTGTGACCACTTATATCATATTATGCATCTCCGATGCCCATCTCCCCACTTTGCCCCCCCCCAAGGGGTACTTTCTAAATTTTGCACACAACCCTCATGTTATATATCATTGGAAAGGCCTGTGACCACTTATATCATATTATGCATCTCCGATGCCCATCTCCCCACTTTGCCCCCCCCCAAGGGGTACTTTCTAAATTTTGCACACAACCCTCATGTTATATATCATTGGAAAGGTCTGTGACCACTTAATCATATTATCCTCCCCACTATGAAATTTGTCAAGTTAAAGCAACTATAAATTTTATTTTTATGGTACTATCAAGTTGTTTGCCGTCAAATTTTGACGGGTTCCATCTAGTACCTACTAAAAATCAAACTAATCGGATCATTTTTGCGGCAGTTATCGCGGAACAGACAGACAGACAGAAAACAAAAACTTTTCGGGTCTCCACAGTGAGCCTCAACTGACGTTTCGGCAACAATAATGGAAATTATATTCAAGAAAAGAATTTTCTTTTTATATATTTTTTTCTTCATCATGCTGATTGTGTAAAATGAATGTTTGAATATGCAAAATATATAAAAACCCTTTTCAAGTCATTTTTGTAATTTTTTAATTTACCAATATTGGAAAATAAAACACTTTTTAAAAATAAATTTCTTCTAAATCTTTCCTTTTTACTTTCAAGAGTGACCCCTTCCCACTTTCTCTCTCTCTCACAACTCTATTAAACTCACTCAGTCAGTCTGAGGTTAGGGCCTATTTAGAAAGTAAATATAAACTAAGCTTTTTAATGAAACTTATCAAAATTACATATCTCTGAAAAAAAATACTGTAATAGCTGAATTAACAGGAAATGCTTACTGCCAAATGCTTCAAATGCCTGAATAGTTGAGTGCTACAAAATCTAAACCTGATGAGCGGGGCGCCGATGAAACAGATATTGAAGCAGGAAAACAACTTTTTGCCTATTTTCCTGTCAAAGCCAGTCAAATAATTCTTATTTTGTTATTTTAAAATTTGCATTTGATGAACTTATTTTTGTTACATTAAAAATAAAAGTTTAAAATATTTGTTTGTTTGAATATAATTCTTCAGTTTATTTCTTAATATTTTATAACTTTATAACATTTCTAATGAGACATCTTATACGAATATCAATTTAACATTGTGAGTAAGATGAGTAATAGATGCTGTTTTTAATTGAAATTGACAGACATGTCTCCAAATCAGGGTGGCGCCGACCTATTGTGCAATGTGTGAGGTGCACACACGTGCCTTGATTATAAAGGAGCCAAACACTTTAACAGAGGAAAAAAAATTTAAAAAATACATATTCTTTAATTTTATTAAAATTAATTGTTCTTGAAATTTTATTTAAATTTTCTAGATTTACTTTAAATAAATTACTTATAATCACTTATATGTTACTATTCTTTAAGGTGAATGTGATAGATTAACCAGTTTTAATTCTGAGCACAAAAATCTAATTTGAAACTTACGAAAACATTTTAGCATTTATTAGCTCCCATGCACTTTTATGCATGGTTGTATGCAATTTTATATGCCACAGAGACTGGATTGAACTATTTCTTACTCTCTCCTCATTCTAACCAGTGACATGTTTGCTAGAGCAGAAAAGAAGGGTGTTTTCTGTAAGCACGAAATCCTCTCATCCAGCGAAACATTTTATGTCTAAATGACGAAAAGATACAGGACTATACAGGTACACCTGATAAGACGGAAGTCGGTCATCAACGGAATTTGTTAACTATCCCTAACGATTAAGTTTTCCCAGATTTCACTGTAACTAGATAAAAATTAAAACTTCTTCGGCAGAGACTTCTATGGGATCAACTGTTGCAGGAAGGGAAAAGATGAGTTTACACGAATGCAATAACGGCACATTGATCAGACTTTGGCAACCCTATGTTTGTTATGATACTGTACATTCGGATTTATTTGTAATATAGATACAGTAAAGGCTGAGTTATGCAAGAAGAGGAGAGAATTGTCTATTTAAAAACGAGAAATCATTATTTGACTTAGTTGACAAATTATTTAACCCAGATCATTGTTTTACTCAAAAGTTTTATTATAATATTTACTTGGCTATTTTATAATTAGATGTGTTTGGATTATCACTTGCAATAAATGGAAATAAAGATCATTCATTGCTCTTCACAAGGGTAATCTTTTTTCTTAATTTGAATGGGGGGGGGAGGATTGTCAAATTCTTATCATATATTGTTAGATTAAAATCCCCCTCCTCCATCATTAGCCGGCTGGCGATTCCAATTCCGTAATAAGAGCATGGGAGAAAGGTTTATTTTAGCAATGCATATTACTTAATTCATATTAGGATTTATCTTACAAACATATAAAAAATTTTATTATGTGAGCTGGCTTTATGGGAAAAATAAGTAAGCTTATTTTTTTTACAATCAATATGTTTATAGCAATTACTTGCCTACAATTTCTATCAAGAGCAGTATATATTTACTTATCTTAGTCAAAAATTTTAAGTTAAAATTATAACAGATGTCGGAAAGTTCCAAATATTAAGAACTAAACTTAGAAATTATATCAAAACAAAAATATGTTTAATTTTATTGTTAACTTGGCTAAAATAAGTTCATATAATGCAAATTTTAAAATAATAAAGAAGAATTATTTGACTGACTTTGACAAGAAAATAGGCAAAAAAATATTTTCTTGCTTCCTTATTTCATCGATGGCTTCCTCATCAGATATCGATTTTTAGTACTCAACAGTAAGGAATTTGAAGTATTCGGCAATCAGCATTTCCCGAGCGTACCGATTAGTTCAGCCTTTGCAGTATATCTTTTACTTCTTTTGAAATATATAATTTTGATAAGTTTTATTAGAAAACATAATTTATATTTCCAATTAAGTGCTATTCAAAATTATGTAACTAAAATTCTAAACTGTGCTTGTTTTTACTTTTTCTCAATTAATTCATAAAAACTTTTGGAATTTTAAAAATCAATGACTTAAGAGGGGTAAATAAATTTTACTGGTGACTAGAATTTTTGGTAATTTCCGTTACACCAACAACATGTCAAAATGTAATGCTAATGTGTCCTGACCATGCAAAGGATTTTTATTGCAAACCCTGCCAAAAAGTTTGACTCACTATTTATTGAACATGAATATATTTTTTAATAATTTAATTGTAGCCTTGCATAAAACCTTTATTTTTTATTTTTCAAATCAAAAATATTTATTATTATTTTTTTCTTTTGCTGAGATTTATTTACCTGTTGATGAGAAAGTTGCAATACAATTGTTTCAGAACTATGGAGTTGTATTTAAATTTAAAGGTCCTTTGATGTTCATAATTACACTTGGTGGAAATAGGGATCGTTTAACGGGAAAGTACCGAACATTTTACTGGATAATTATCATTACTAGAACTACTATAATTACTAAAAAATCACCACATTCCACATCTGTATTTCTGAAACAAGAGCCAATGAATGTTTTTCACGACGATATCCATGTTCAGCGAGTTAACTTTGTACAGAATTGCGCACTTTTACGTCACAAGAAAATCCATTGTTGCACAATGTCATTGGGGCAACCACTTTATCAGGACAAACAGTGCTAGAACAGATGCATCCCAATTAAGGGCCCACCGTGGCTGAATGGTCAAAGCACCCCACCGCTAATCGCTTGCAAGTGTAGGTGTGAGCGGGTTCGAATCCCGCTGGCTCCGTTGCACACTCTTTGTGGAGCTTTCGACTGTATTTCTGTGTGTTGTAAATTTCCTTGTGTGTTCTATCTCGTCCCTCTATATATTGACGATGACTTATAAGCGGGCGCTTGACGGCAAGCACACAGAGGTCGGATGTATGTTAATAAAATGTCATTAGAAAAAAATGTCATCCCAATTATAAGCAGAATATACTACATCATATTTTAAACGTAAGTATACCAAAAACTTCAAATGCATTTAAAAACTGAGGTATTCAAAAAACTGACATAATTTTAATAACAGAGAATATAAGTTACCAAAAAGTTAACATACAAATTTAAACAGTTTCAGGCAGTTTTCTTAAACAAGGAGAAAATTTCACATCTCTGAGCACAAAAAAAAGTTTCTTTATTAAACATAATACAAAGCTTATAAAATTACACTAAATGTATGAAATAAAGGTTCTTTTTCTAAAAAGGAATTCTATATCCTTCTAATTCATGCTGAATACGAGGTCACTAACGCATTTCAGTTGCGAAAGGTGATGTATAGAAAAAAAACCATGAAATCATTTGAAAAAAATCACAATTTTAGTAAGAAATTTTAGTTTGAAACCATACACATTTGGGAATAGCGAAGACAAAATATTTCCTTGATATAAAACGTTTATTTATGAAGACAAAAAACATGCTTGTACATTACTTACAAAATAGATGATTTCATAACAAAAAGAAAATAAGTTGAAACTTACACTACTTAAACAGATTAGCAAAAACTACAACCTTTTGAACCCTCAGATTATTTTGAACAATAAATATATACCTATACTGACAATGCCATCTCTTTTAAGCTAATAGAACAGGCTCTCTTTATTTTTTTCCTGATTGTACATAACACATTTCACTAATCTACAAAATTCTGCAAGGTAACTATTATTGCATTGCGTATGATATTTGTGATACATAAACATTAGCATCAATGTTTGAATATAACTGTTATTAGTCTGAAAATAAAGAACTTAAAATATAACCACACATTTCAGTAGTGAAATTATAAAGGAATTTGGGTACCTACATTTTATAGGAGCCTTTACACAACAGAGAAACAAGAATGAAATAAACATACATCAAGCACAGATTATGAAACGCATTCCAACAATTCCAGAATTGTTTAATGAAACTTCATAGTTTATTGAAGTGAAAGCAGACATCGAAGTGAACAATTAAGATAAAAACCACACACATTTAGAAACCAGACAAGTAGACACTGGAATTCTTTTGTGCAGCACTGTATGGGAACAATAGATTTGTATATATTCTACAGAGTATGCTGAAATTTAACTTAGTTAAACAATAGCTGACAATTCACCTTCAGCAAATTTTACAAATAGAGAGAAATGTACATGGATAGCTATTTAATAAGTATACATGTACTTTTGTAGAGTCCTGTATGAATTCTTTTGGATAATAAGTGAGAATCATTAGAATTTATACACACCCTGTGATATGCAAAAATATAGTTTAACTTAAGCATAACCACTTAACTAAAAATACACTTCTATCAATGATCAATCCCAGACAATACTGTAGCTGAAATCTTTTGTCTGTCTAATTAAATGAACGATAAATGCTATGTCTGTCCTAATCTACAGCAAGCATCGTACAGTGTGTGAACTTCAGTAATGCATCTAAATTTCATCATGTTTGAAATAGTGTAACATCATTAAAATAGGCTGCAGTTTTCACCCGTAGATCATTATGTAACCGAACTGGTTTCTGTGACTTTATAAATCAGCCATACTCAACCTTAATTCCTTGCATCACACTCTACTTAAATCGTAATGTAAAAAAAAAGATCTACACAACACGTACATAATGAGATAAAACAAGGGTAATTGAAATAGTAAAATAACAAAAGTAGTAAAACAAAGTTAATAGAATTAGAATTATTTATTTAAAAAGTATATAACATACAATTACCAAATTCTGAAGATAGAAAAATCGGTAGAAAAAAAATCAGCCTTTTTATCAAAGCAAAACAAAATATATTTTTTAAGTAAAAATATAAAATACAAATATACCACTGTAACATTAGTAGGATTCCATGTAAAAAAAAAGTTTGATTGAACAATTGATAGTATGTTTTAGCATAATTTTAAATTGATTCTAAATAACAAGGTGTAGCACTCACTGTAGAATAATTATACTTTTCGTATCTCGGGGCTGAAATAATATTTCTTTAATAAGACCAGAAGTAAAAGATTGCTGACACAAAGCACACACATTACGACACATGAACGGCACATTACACGAATATATAGAACTTCACTTTCACATTTCCGGAGAAAATAACTCATGACATAACAATATACAACACCGCTCTTCGAATAACATACATCCTTCGACAAAGCTCACATGTCAACTCAACGAAAGTATTTCTAGATCACGTGATGCATGGCACGTGGCGCGTTTCGCCGGGAAGAGTCTACTTTTTTGGAAGGGTCTTTCTGCGTTACATCCTCCCCCTCTGTTTCCGACATACGTCTCGGAGAGGAAACAGGATGTTTTCTGGGTGTCCTTCTTTTTCCCAGAGGTGCAACTGGAGTAGTTTCAGTTTCTTGGAATGGTGCCAAGGCAAAGATAAGATCCAATTCGCTGAGTAGGATTGTCTAGACTGGCAATGTCATATGTCACCAGTGATTTTTGAGTCAAAACTACATATGGCCCATCCCTCTTAGGCATAAATTTTGCTGTTTTCTGGTTACTTGCCTTGCTCACAGGGTGTAAGGTAACCCATACTTTTTCACCAGGTGTAAAATAAACTCTTCTACGATTTTTATCATAATATTTCTTACGCTGATCTTGTTTTATTTCAACTCGCTCTTTCACTCTCTTTGAGACATCTGCAAGACGTTTAAGATATGGAGTTATTTCAGGAACAAAATTGTCATTTTCCACAACTGCTCTAAAATCGTTCACCACATCATCGATTGTTCTTAGTTCTCGACCAAAATGCAGATAGGCAGCAGTTTGGCCTGTTGTATCAGATTTGGCAGAGTTCATAGCAAATCTAATAAAAGGAAGTTTATCAATCCAGGAATCGTGTTCATCCCCAACAAGGATTGCTATTCGAGGTTTCAAGTCTCTATTTTTCCGCTCGACTGGGTTGGCTTGAGGGTGGTACAAAGGTATCAATGATTGGTCAATTCCAAGAATGTAACAAACTTGTTGTAGAACAGCGCTCACGAACTGAGGGCCGTTATCACTTAAGAGTCTTCTTGGGATACCATAACGAAGGAAAATCTCTTCAATCAGCGTAGTCGCACATTCTTGGGCAGTGGCAGTTGTTAAGGCAAACAGTTCTACCCATTTAGTGGCACAATCTTCTACTATAAAAATCCATCGGTGCCCATCTTTACTACGAGGCAATGATCCAAGGAGATCAATGCTGAGGGTGACCGCTGAGCAGAAGCAGGTGTTCGCAATAAACTGACTGCTTTCTGATTTGTTGATTTATAACGAGCGCATTCTGGACACTTCTTCACGTATTCAGAAATGTAGGATCTCATGCCTGTCCAATAATATCTCTTAGCAATTCTCTGAAAAGTACCTGCTTCACCATAATGTCCGGCTGAGGGATCGTCATGATGAAGTTTCAAAATGTTTTGTCTTTCTTGTACTGGAATGACCAGTTGGGCTTCCTCGGCGTCTGATTCAGGAGCATATCGGAAAAGCACACCTTGATTCATCAGGAATCCTCTATCAGTCCAATTGGCGAAGTCTTCACTTTTCTGTTCGTCTTCAAAACAATCTATAATCTTTTTAAGATTTTCATCTTGCAACTGAGCTTCTCTGATATCCTTTGGGCTTCTTGTTGGAATGTCTATGCTGACAAAGTTGCATGTCTCACAGAAAGCAGACTGGTGACTACAGACAGGACGTGATAGCATGCCAGCCACAACATTAGATTTTCCAGGTTCATATTCTATTTTTAATAAGAACGATTGTACTTGTAGTGCCCAACGGGCTAATCTCCCCGATGGTGACTTAAGGCTCAGAAGCCATTTTAAAAGTTGGTGGTCCGTAGCTACAACTACTTCTTGACCTTCCACATAGCCACGAAATTTTCCTAAGGCCCAGACTACAGCTAATGCCTCGCGTTCCGTAGTGGAATAATTTCTTTCAGCACTTGTAAGAAGACGGCTAGCGTATTCTATGGGATGTTCAGAGGTCTTGTCATCACCCTGTAGAAGAACAACGCCAAGAGCATAGTTACTAGCATCAGTATGCAGAATAAATGGTTTGGTCCCATCAGCTTGCTTAAGCACAGGAGGTGTTATGAGACACTGTTTTAGAGTTTCAAAGGCTGTTTGCTCTTCGTTTCCCCATTTCCAAATAACTTTCTTTTTCGTTAGATTGCTAAGGGCCTTGAGATATCAGCAAAATTCGGTATAAATCTTCTGTACCAAGAACACGTCTATATGAAAGACTGAATCTCTTTCATATTTTTAGGAGGAGGTATCGCTTTAATTGCAGATACTTTGTCTGGATCTACTTCTAGACCATTTGGTGTTATCCAGTGCCCAAGGTACTTGACCGTTTCACAAGAGAAATGACATTTTTCACGCTTGACATCTAATTTAAGTTCTATGAGTCTCTCGAACACAGCCGTAAGATCTGAGAGATGTTTCTCAAAGGTGTCTGATAAAACGATGATGTCGTCTAGGTATGACAAAGCAAGGACATCTTTAAGACCATTTCTAAATTGATCTATCATTCTCTGAAACGTAGCTGGGGCGTTCTTGAGTCCAAAAGGCATCTTTAAGAAACGAAAAGTACCGAAAGGACAGACAAATGCAGTTTTATCTTGATCTGGTGGGTAGACTCGGACTTGGCGATATCTTGAACGAAGATCTAAAGTTGACATATAAGAAGTATGCTTGGCTTCATGCAAAAGGTCGTCCATTCGAGGTAATGGATATTTATCTGCCACTGTAACTGCATTTAGTTTTCTGTAATCAATGCATAACCTCATACTACCATCCGGCTTTGGTACGAGAACCACCGGTGAAGCATAAGGTGATTCACATTCTTCTATGATTCCCTGATCTAGAAGATTATCTATTTCTTTCTTAGCAGGAGTCATCCGATAAGGTGGCACAGCAATAGGAGCACTATCACCTGTATTGATACGATGCTCTACATACGGGGTTGTCTCTCCCCCTGGTTGAAAGCATTTTTCATACCTTTTTAGAAGACCATTCAGTTTTTCTCTTTCGTCAGAAGTTAAATTTTTTCCTTCATCTTCACGTAAGGCGTATGGACTGACTTCGACCGCACCAGCTGATGAATTATTTTCTTCAACGTATTCATCTACAAAATGAAACTTTTTCTGAGGTTTATTACTGAAATACCACGTTTTGTTGGCAGTATCTAACACCATGTTAGCATTGTGCAAAAAATCCATGCCTAAAAGCGTTCTATTACCCTTAGCATTTGGTAATACAATGAACTCCGTTTTGAAGACTCGACCTTCAATCTCTACTGGAACTGTAGCAGACAAAGTTTCTCTGGCTACTGTAATTCCGTCAGCCTACGTGACATCATGAGTATGAGGTTTCAGCGCAACACCAGTTTTTAAAAATAGCTCATACATACGTTCTCCCGCAATGGAACGATTTGCTCCCGTATCTGCACAGACTAACACTTTCTTATTGCATATCGTGATAGGCACATTTGGAGCTGAAACTGTTGAAGTATTTAAACTATACAACTTAAGACGATGTGCTTGCACATTTTCCTTTTTAACCGAAGGGCTACAATTTGGGCATTTCTTCTTTATAAATCCCACTTTACCACAACCATAGCAAACAATATCCGATTCTAAGCGTCGATTACCAAACTTAGGAGGAGATCTGTCTTCTTTTGGAGGGTTATTCTGCTTCCAATTATTATCTCGACGAGGAAATTCTTTTTTCACTTGGGGTACAACCGGATTTCTTTTTGGGAACGTACTTCGTATAATTTCATAGGCATCTAGTTTTTCGGCGAGGTCGACTGGCGAATTTAAATTTTCCCAGTCATCTAACATATGCTGTTTGCATTCAACAGGCACGCGCCTTTTCATTTGATCAGCTATGATCAGATCCTGGAGTGCTTCAAAAGACGTTACAGTTAACTCTTTAAGCCAGTTTTCAAAATAATCTCGAAGTTCGAAGTAATAATCTCGCCAAGAGATTTCTTTTACCTTGCGATGAGCAAAGAACAGCTGCCTGAATTTTTCGGCACTAATTTTAAACCGTTTTAGTAGTAAATCCTTAACATGCGAAAAATTTGAAGCGTTTTCTTCTGATTCACGAGTGACAAGCGTAGAAATAGAAGATGGGACAACACTGAGTAAATACGATACCCATAGATGCTCAGGTACCTTCGAGAGCTTTAACTGGCGTTCCAGTAGTACCAAAAACAAGATTACATCATCAGTTTCTGGCCTGAATGTAGGCAACAACCTTTGGACATCTACCTTACTTTCCGCGTGAGATAGTATCCCTGTCGCATTACCACCTACCACTCCACTGGAAACACTTTGGCTCTGAACCTGTAGCTTAAGCTTCTCAAGCTCAAAATTCATCTCAAGCTTTTTAAACTCCATCTCTTCTGCCCTACGCTTCTCTTCTAATTCCAGCTTATGCTTTTCTAACTCTGCTTCTTTTTGTTTATCCTCTAATTCCCGCCTACGTTGTTCTTCTTCCCGAGTTGCAATTTGATTCCTGACTAATGAATTCACAAAATCAATATCGAACGAGGGGGAGGATTTAATTTTTTCTCGCAATGTGACAACGGTCATACTGGTTTGCACATCTAAATTCATTTCTAACGCAACCTGGAACAAATCCTCTTTGCGAGCTTTATTAAGTTCAGACATTTTAAATTTTAGCAAAACAACCAGCCGAAAACCCTATAAATGCCAAAAATTCGTTTAAACCGTACCCCAAACGTGAGCTTCGCCGTTACAAATCATATAACTTTTAATAAAACAAAACAGTGAGCTTTAACCATAATATGAACTCTTACTACAAAACAGAACAAACATTAAAAATAAACTGGATTTCATAATGCGACACATTCAAAATATTTCAAATGAGATAAAAACCGTAACTGAATAATTGTCACTCAAATAATATTCTACATGAAAACAAATCACATAACTGAATAATTGTCACTTAAATAATATTCTAAATGAGATAAAAACACATAACTGAATAATTGTCCCTTAAATAATATTTTAAATGAAATCAAAACACATAACTGAATAATTAAATTTTCAACCAATATTATTTTTTAATTACTAAGACAGCTTAATATCGGTTTTGTTCAATAAAACTTAAAAAAAACATTCTACCTTAATAAAATCAAAAACAACAAAACTTGCATAACTTACTCATTCACTTTTAAATTTCACAATAATGCTTCTTTTTTCAATAAATCAAGAACTCAGAATTAAATACTTACGTTCAATATTAAATAAGAACAAACATTTATATCGAAACTGTACTCAATTATTTAAAAATCAATAATAAAAGAAAAACAAAAAGTAATCAATTCTTTTAAAAGTAATAATAAAAGAAAACAAAACATCTTTAGGATAACTGCGATAAAATTACGAATACTTTATATTAATTTGACCTGAAAACGATAATATCATAATTCTACTTGAAACTGATATCAGTTTTACCTCTTTTTTTTTTTTTTTTGAATCAATAAAAATTTATTTCAACACTTTCACGATAAGCATTCAAGAATGAAATAAAAAGTAGGGGAGGGGGGAAGGGGAAATAATGTAAGAACAAAATAAAACATAACAAAATAATGTAAGAAAACCAAAATAATGTTATGAATAATGTAACTGAATTTAAGAATAATCAAACTGAAGTTAATAATGAACCAGAATAATATTAAGATTAACCAAACTTAAGTTAAGAATATCCCAACGATGATAAGAATAATCCAACTGATGAAAAGAATAAGAATGCATTCTTTGTTTTTTATAAGAAGAAATTACGGATACGTTTTTTTTTACCAAGTCACACATCAGTTATACAATTTGTAGAATTCTGTAAACACATATAATGCACAATTTTCTTGGGCGTACACAAAACACTTTTTAGAACTATGAAACGAATAACACATATCATACGATGCAATGGCGATGATCCTTCGCGCCATTTCTTGATTGTAGCTTATGAAATCAGAAGAAGCTCTGAAAGCTTCCTTCTTTATTTTAAAACTAAATCACTGCGGATTTATAGTTGTAAACACATAGCACTTTGCATTTTTTTACTGCGGATTCGTGCCCGAGTTGGGGAGCCAATTTTTGTAGCACTCACTGTAGAATAATTATACTTTTCGTATCTCGGGGCTGAAAGAATATTTCTTTAATAAGACCAGAAGTAAAAGATTGCTGGCATTTTCAAAATTTTTATTACAGGTTGACACAAAGCACACACATTACGACACATGAACGGCACATTACACGAATATATAGAACTTCACTTTACATTTCCGGAGAACAAAATAACCCATGACATAACAATATTCTATTTACAACACCGCTCTTCGAATAACATACATCCTTCGACAAAGCTCACATGTCAACTCAACGAAAGTATTTCTAGATCACGTGATGCGTGGCGCGTTTCGCCGGGAAGAGTGTACTTTTTTGGAAGGGGCTTTCTGCGTTACAAAGGTAATTTTTGATACGAAATAAAACTGTATAAATCTATGGTAAAGATATTCCATATTCACCATGCACATCTCACATTTCCATAAATATGGATTAATCATTGTGTCTTGGGCCAAAGGTAGAGTTTCGATTACTGTAAATAAATAATAAAGGCTTTATACTCCGTATTCTACAGGATGCATGCATCTCAGAAATTCATACTAATGTCACTCACGAAATTCTTGAAATAGTGTAAAACAAACCACAAACGACTTTAACCCACAGAAAGTGATAAAAAATAATTATTTTGAGTATCTCTCTAAATGAACTTAAAAAATTACACACTTCATTTTCAATAGTGAATGTGCCATAGTAAACGTCAGTGACATATATGAATTACATAGCAATCTGAGTATTTCACAAGAGTTAGAGAACAGATACAAAATTGTAGTCGAGATAGTTAAATTGAAGTCGTAAACACCTTTGAAGTATGTTGGAAAGTTTTATTTTTTTATTGGTTACTGTTTCAAATTGGTGACTAGGCAAGAAATCTCACTTTCTTATTACTCGAATGTCAAGGCTTTTATAAAAAAAATATCAAAATTAGTTAATAACAAATAACAAATTATTGGAGCAAAAAATGAATGTTCAAATTACTCGTTTGCGAAAAGTGTTTCTTGTATATCTCACACAACAGGTTTCTCAACAGTATGAATTAACAGATGCCTACTTAAATTACTCTTTTGAAGGAATTTCTTGTTGCATATCTCACACTCAAAAGGTTTCTCACCGGTATGAATTAACAGATGCTTCTTTAAAACAATCTTCTGAGAAAAATTCTTGTTGCATATCACACACACATTACCAGTATGACTTAATAGATGACTGTTTAACTCACCTTTTTGTGAAAATTTCTTGTTGCAAATTTCACACAGAAAAGGTTTTTCACCAGTATGAATTAACAGATGTGTGCTTAAATGGGTCTTTTGAGAGAATTTCTTGTTGTATAGCTCACACACAAATGGTTTCACACCAGTATGACAGCGAAGATGGACATTTAAATTACCCTTTTTAGAAAATCCTTTGCTGCATACTTCACAAATGAAAAATTTTCCTTGCTGTGAGCTAGATGGTTTTTTTACAAATATTTCCTGTAAAGAAATATTTCTCTCTGCATACGTCACAATTTAAAGATTGTTTCCAGTGATGTGATGTGTATCTATATTTAAGACCTTATACATCTGCAATAAATAGAGTTCATATTAATATATAACTCTTTTTGATTAAGTAAAAACTTATTTGAGAGAAAATAAACTTCTCATGAAAACTTTAAATCAATGCAGAAAACTTAATTCAATTAAATTTTGTACCATAGTATTGAAAACTACTATTAACTCCTAATTTTCTGTTACTCGTGGAACGAGGGGTATGTCATAAAATTATCAGATACATTTTAAAGCTGTACAAAGATTAAACTATAAATAATAAATAAATAGAATAAATAAACTACTATCATAAATTAAAATGAATAACTAATCATAAAGAAAATATTATAAATAAAAAATAATGCAAATTTAAGAAGAAAATTCTAGAATTACTTTTCCTCTACAAAAACAATGATATATTTTACAAGCAATGCAGAGAAAAGAAGTAATTTTTGTGGCAAGAGAAATTCTAATATACAGATTTGTTTAGTTGGAATTTCTCGATATTTCTTCAATTTTTTGATCGAATATCAATGTTATTCGTGACAAAATTCTACATTGTATTAAAATATTTAACAGAATTTTAAACTTTTCTTAACATTTATACCATGCTTTAAGCCTTGTATAGTTGATTATAAGTAAAAAAATGCATGTTCTACCAGAATTTTGGAATATAGCCACTAACATACTTAGATATGTCCATGCAAATTGCATGATGAAATGTGCAAGTTATGTTATTTAATTGAGTATGTCTTATAACAGAAAATCAGGAATCTACTGTATATTCATTTCTAAAAATTATGGAAGGAAAAATCCCACAAATAGCATTATTTTATTCAAAAGAAAATCAATCAATAACTTTTTTAATCAGAAAGTATTAAATCTATAATAAAAATAGTGGTATTGTAATGATTCATCTACATGCAGCATATAATACCTGTTGAAGAGTAGGATTATAAAATTGACTATGGAAATAAATCTAGAGCAACTAATTCTTATGACTTTAAAGCATTACAAAAGACACAAAGGGCAATCACAAATTTCTTATGTTAAAATTCCCTGTTATTTCCAGTTCAGCATTAAAACAAAGAAATTTTCATAGGTAATTCCTTTCACAATACTACTCTGATACACAATGATATAAAACTTACTGAATAGATGAAAATTTTCAAAAAATTAAAAGGAAATAAAAATTAAGGTGTTAATAAGAAGAAATAAATATTAAAAGAGAAAGAAAATAAAAATCTACAGAAGTATATATTGCATAAAGCCTTGATACCACTCATGCCAAAAACAAAAATATAACATTTAAAAAATTAAAATTTATGGAAAATAACATATACCCTACTGTTTCTATCTACAGCAGGCATGTCAAACATGTGGCCCACGAGCCACATTTCGCATGCCAATCACTTATCTGTGGCCTGCCAAGACATTGACATTTTCGCTCTATTTGATTCAATTCATGTTTGACACAGAAAATACCCTTTGCTCAAACATTCTTGCACTAACCATAGCTGTAATGTTGCCAAGTCACAGATTTTTTAAAATAAAAAATAACAAACACTTTTTCAGAATACTAATCTTCATTTTATTTAAGGACAGGCATTCCGTGATTAAATAAAAAAAATATTAATAGTAAAAAAAATGTCAATTTAAAAAAAATCCATAATCTGAGAACATTGTCGTGATGTTATAGATAGAAAGTACATATATATAGTATCAGAAAAGTATATATACATATATATATATGTCGCATTTTAAATAAAAGGACAGCATTCTGATGATTTTAAATATAGCATCTTTTATTGAAAATAAGATTACTACGGCAGTAGCATTTCATATCTGCATCCAGGATGGATTCCACGCAGCAAGTGAAGTAGAAGTATATTAGAAAAATCTCATCTCCGAAGGGTTGTCAGTTCAAAAGGCCATGTGTTTTTATTAATTAGGCCGATAAACTGATAAAATTGGCTACCCTGCTAAACTCGTGATTATGTGTCATCGGGCCCGTATACAAAGTGAGGGGCGATTCATTAAAAAAGTAATTAATAGGTTTGATTTCTATACTTTTCCCACAATTTCCCCCCCTTCCAGACAAGTCTCCGGGGATGGGCCGGCTTCCATACACTAGACTCGCCTGAAAAGGACAAAACACTTTTTACATTAAAGTAACGTTAGAATTTGGAAATGGGTTTCTTTTTAAGTAAGCTGCAGGAGATGAGTTATTTCTTTCATATAGTTAATATACAGGGTGATTATAAAGAAACTTTGCCAACATCTGCACTTCTAGCGCCCGTTCTATTTAACCGATCAAGATGAAATTTTAAATATAGTTGTTTGAAGGTATGCGCTCGAGATTCTGTGAATGGCAATACAGTGGTGCTCACGGTTACGGTTATAGTTACAGAAACTCGAAAATTTCGAATGGCAACGCCTACTTTTTCCTGTCTCAAAATGTTCAGCGCATGCGAAAACCCTAAATAGCGTTGAAACGGTACCGATATGTCCAAAAACCGACGTGTTATAGACATACAAACCGTTCTTTAAGGCGCACCGAGCAATAATGCATTCGACAGAGACAAGAAACTGCTGAATGATGAGAACACATATCAGACAAAAGAAAACCTTTATTGGCATCAAACATTTTCCACATGGGTGCCATCACAAGCAATTACGCATTGCATGCGGGAGACGACGGACAATACCGCTGAACGCAACATGACGCGAGGAATGTTTCTAATCTCACGCCGTATAGAATCCTGCAAGCCCGACAATGTTTGCGGATTGCACAGGTAAACTCTGGATTTGAGATATCCCCAAAACCAGAAATCCATAGGCGTCAGATCTGGGGATCGCGCAGGCCACGGAATAGGATAATGGCGTGAGATGATGCGATCACCAAAATGCTGATCTAGGAGCCTTTTAACTGACCTCGCTATATGTGGAGGTGCACCATCTTGCATCCAAACAACGTCATTGAGTGCATTCCGCCGACGCAACTCCGGTAGTACAGAATTTTTCAGCATGGCTGCATACCGAGAGCCTGTTACAGAACATGTTGCAGGACCCGCTGGGGTCGTTTCCTCAAAGAAGAACGGGCCGAGAACAAATGTAGCTGTAATGCCGCACCACACAGTCACTTTGGCGTCAAATAATGGTACTGGTGCCACAGCGTGAGGATTCGTCTCTCCCCAGTGCACACAATTCTTTGTGTTAATGTTGCCATGTAAGGTGAAATGCGCCTCGTCCGTCCATAGTATGCGAAGTGGCCAGTCGTTATCAGCATCATATCGTAATAAAAATTCATTTGCGAAGTCCAGACGTTGTTGTGGGTCACCCGGCTGCAACATCTGGACGCGCTGAAATCGATAGGGAAACATGTGAAGTACTGAGCGCAAGAGCTTGCGGACCGTTGTGTTCGGAATATCCAACAAGCGCGATAATCCTCTTGCAGTTTCTGTGTGCCCTGTAGTCACTGTATGATGCACTTCCATGACAACGTCCTCAGAAACTGTTGGCCGTCCGGAGCGCGGTTTGTCACAGGTGCAGCCTGTATCTTCGAATTTGCGCACTAAATCACGCACAGCTTGCAGAGTACATGGCCCACGTCGTTGTCGATGATTGCGGCGATACACACGCAAGGCTTCCGCAGCGTTCATCCCATTTAGATAATAGAGTTTGATCAATTCACCGCGAACTTTCCCAGGAAGAGTCATATCGTCGGCATGTGCGAGTTCATGAATGACGACTTCGCATACCCGCTTGGTATTTTATAGGCTTCCTCCGCTGAATATCTGGCGAACGGCGTTCTGTGATTGGTATCTTGCCTGTGTCATATGCAAAGTTACTGCGTGCGCACAGATCGTGTTTTGTTGGCCGGTTTTCAGAACTCTTCTTTGTGTATGCATAACACGTTTGTTTTTGGACATATCGGTACCGTTTCAACGCTATTTAGGGTTTTCGCATGCGCTGAACATTTTGAGACAGGAAAAAGTAGGCGTTGCCATTCGAAATTTTCGAGTTTCTGTAACTATAACCGTAACCGTGAGCACCACTGTATTGCCATTCACAGAATCTCGAGCGCATACCTTCAAACAACTATATTTAAAATTTCATCTTGATCGGTTAAATAGAACGGGCGCTAGAAGTGCAGATGTTGGCAAAGTTTCTTTATAATCACCCTGTATATCATAACAATAATAACTTCAATACTAATAATAAGAATAATATTATAATATACGATGCTATAATCAATTGGACAAGACAAAAACAATTGTATTAATAAAGGCAAGATACAGTGAAAATATCATACGTAAAAATAAAAATAATCAAAATAGGAAGTATATTCCAGAATGTTGCAGTTAGTCCGATGCAATTAGTGTAGCAATGTCCAATATTATATACAAAAATTCAAGATTATATGAAAACATCCTGGCATCATCCAGGAGACTGTACTCTTTCAAAAACACAATTATAATATATTCATAAAAATGTAAAACTCAAAGATCAATTATCATCCAATATGAGTTCCTGTGATACACTATCTTTTCATTTGTTGGTTGTATGTAATTTAAATTGATCATTGGGCAAAAAGTATCTTAGCTTGGAGGCGTGAATCACTTCATTGTCTTGCTTTGTCAACCAGTTAGGTTTATTTATTCGAAAACTTACATTAGACAATTTTTCAATAATTTGATAGGGACCTGAAAAGGGCGGGCTTAATTTTCGGGTGTTAGGATAGTGAAATTCCTCGGCAATTACCAGATCACCAGGTTTGAAAGGAGCTTCCACAAATTTTAAGTCATATCGGATCTTGTTTTTCAGGTGGTGTTCACCTGTTCTTTTGAAAGCCTCTTTCCTGGCTTCCTCAATTGTAGGATAGTAATTTTCATTACCTAATGCTGATGGGTAAGGCAATTGGCCAAACATTAAGTATGCAGGGGGATATTTGGTGACGGAGTGTGGTGTGTTATTGTATTCAATAATCACGTCTTTCAGAAGTTTGGGCCACGGGATATTTGAAGGGGACGAATTAACTTTAAGTCTCAACCGGGTGCAAATAGATTGATTGACACGTTCATTCTTTCCATTACATTGTGGCCTATGAGATGAAGTAAGTAATTTTTTTACATTATGATTCGATACCCATTTCCGAAGTTTGGACGCTGTAAAAGCAGGATTCCTGTCCGTTAACAATTTCTTCGGAATCTGGATATCAAAAATCTGTTTGAGAATGTTAATGTAAACTTCTGTCGTAACATTTTTAGAGGTAAAACCCCAAACATAACGAGTAGCGTGATCAATTACTAAATGCATGTACTTTTTTGAGGAATTGTAATAATTGAAACCACCTACTGTGTCTAAAGATATTATATCGAAGGGTTGTTCTGCGGGTGGTAAGGACTCAAGAAGACCAAATTTAGGTTGATGGGATTTTTTGTTGAGTTGGCAGACCTCACAATGCTTGACAAATTGAGTAATGTCCTGAGTCATGCTGCTCCAATAGTATTGCGGTGAAATTAAATTTAGCATTTTTTGTATTCCTGGGTGGCCAAATTGCTTATGGGTAGTTATTAATAGTTTCTCTCGTAATGAGAAAGGCACGACAATTTTTTGAAAACCCTTTTTGTGAATTACCAGAATGTCATTAACTTTTTGTAATTTAGACCCTGTTACATTATCTAACTCTTGGTGTTCTTTAACTTCATCTAATGTTAATAAGTGAATGTGGGCATTTACAGGAAATGAAATGGGATTTCTGGAGAGCATATCGGCTTCAAAATTTGTTGATCCTTTATTGTATTTTACAGTATAGTCATACATGCTTAATTTTAGCGACCATCTGAATAATCTACCGGTTAAATGTTTTACATTTTTAAGCCATACTAAAGCAGCATGATCGGTATGGATTGTGAAAGATTTTCCATGAATGTAATAATGAAATTTGTCAAGAGCATCGATTATGGCGAGGCATTCCAATTCTGTAATAGCATAATTTTGCTCATAGGGCCTTAGTTGTCTTGAGTGGAACGCAATGGGATGTAGGACTCCATTTTCATCCATTTGTTTTAGTACAGCACCTACGGCTTCCTTCGAGGCATCAGTATAGAGGTGGCATGGGAGATTAGGATTAAATAATTTCAAAATAGGTCTAGAAATTAACGCGTTTTTAAGCAATTCAAAAGATTGTTGACATTTTTCTGACCATTCCCAAGGTGCATCTTTTTTTAATAATTTATTTAAAGGGGTTCTAATTTTAGCATACTTGTCAATGAATTTGTGATATACATTTATAGATCCAAGGAACCTTTGTAATTCTTTAACATTTTTTGGAGGAATTAATTTTTTAATAGTTTCGGTGTTAGCATTGTCTGGTTTTATTTGGCCATTACTAATTTCATAACCAAGGAAGTCAATTTGAGTTTTGGCAAAGTTACATTTTGAAAATTTTAATTTTAGATTTTCCTGTCGGCAAATGTTAAAAAGAGTTTTTAGGTGAGCCAGATGCTCGGCATAGGAATCAGAATAAACTATAAAATCATCGAAATAGTTGGTAGCGAAGTTGATTTTATGTTTATCTAGGATCCTTCTAAGAGCTCTTGCGAATTGAGCCGGAGCATTTTTGTAGCCAAATGGAAGGACCAACCACTCGTAAAGGCCCTGATTGGTCGCAAAGGCTAATTTTTCTGTGTCTGAAGGGTGGAGGGGTACATGCCAGTAGCCAGAGGCTAAATCTAGAGTAGAAAAATATTTGGCATTGACAAGTCGGTCTAAAAGCCAGTCTATTCGGGGCAAAGGTTCCGAATCTGTCTTGGTAATGGCGTTGATTTTTCTGTAGTCAATACAGAGGCGCGTTTTACCTTCTCCTTTTTTATAGGCTAGTGTAACGGGAGAGGAATAGGAACTACATGATTCTTTAATAAGTTTAGCTTCCAATAACTCTTGTACCTGCTTTTGAATTTCTGCGTTGTCCCCCGGAGATGCACGGTAAGGTCGAAGTGAGATAGGAAGTTCTGAGGTGAGAATTACTCGTTGGGGTTCCCATCTGACTCTACCCACATCATATCGATTACGTGCAAAAATATCTTTGAAGTCGCTTAGAAGCCCTTCCAATTGTAGGTTCTCTTCAGTAGTATAATGATTAAAATTTTTATCATCATAATCCGAGAGAGTTTTAGTATCAAGGTAACACTGCCCCTGTTGAGACAAAATTCCTTGATTTGATTTGGAAGGAGAACGAAGCGGCTTCTTGTAATTCATATCACCCGCTAAAGTTAAAGTGTGGTTAAATGAATTTTTATGTGATATTTGACCGGAAACGTTTTGGTCATACTTAAGAATGACTCCATCTTGAGTCAGAGAATTTGAGAAAAAGTCCATCGCGATATGAAATTTTTGTAATTCCGGGGTTCCCAGTATTGCATACGGCAAATATGACCTAACGAGATATAAGGTGCTATTTTGCCTGATATTCCCTATTTGGAGGGGTACTTGAATTTTTTCAAAAATCTGGACCTGTCCCTGGGTTTGACTAACATTAAAAGGCTTGCAACGTTGAATAGACGTCATATCCAAAGCTGCTATTAGATTTTCCGGAATTATGGAAAGGGTACTTCCGCTATCCAATAAAAATGGTACTTGAACCCCATTATAACAAGTTTTTGTGTATTTTCGGTTTTCGTAATTCTCACATTTGAGGTGCCCGGGCACGATAAACCGTCATTTAGCATTCATGGGCATTCCTTGATCAGGGGAATACCCATAGGCATTTAGGGGTTGAGTTTCATTATTATGGATTGCAAAGTTGTGGGCCATTGTTGTCCCTGCATTACCTTGTATATCATACTTATGGAGTAAAGTATGATGCCTTCGATGGCAATTTTTACAACTCATCTTAGATGGACATTTACTTGCAAAATGGCCACTACGCATACAATTTGCACATAACTTGTTTAATTGGATGGTTCTCCACCTGCTGTCTACAGGCATAGTCAATAACTTTTTGCAGGTATGGGTGGGGTGCGAATCAAAACAAACACCGCATTTGTTACCTTCTTGAATTTTGTGGAATTTCGATCTATCGTAAGAATCTCTTGAATAAGCTACATTTCTTACATCTGTTTTGTTTGGGTTCTCTAATGCCAGCAAACTTTTGGCTTGTGTCTCTAAAAACTTTAGAAATTCCGTGAGACTAGGCATATCATTGTGGGTAAGGGTAAGTTCCCATCGCTCTTTGAGATTATCATTTAGTTTTTGAACGATGGTAAAAATTATCATATTTTCCACCAAAGCATTTTGCGTTAATTTTAACGAATCTAAAATTCGAAGTGACTCATTGCAAGTATCTATTATGTCGAAAATAGCTTTAGAGGATGAGGAACAATTCTTCATATTTTTTATATTGTATAACTTGCTTATTTGGGCCATGGCCAAATCTCTAGTTTTATCGTAGCGAGCACAAAGCGTCTCCCATGCATTTTTATAACTGGCCTCTGAAAGAGGAAATCCAGAAATCAATTTATGGCTAGGACCCTTTACGCTAGCTAGGAGGTATTGTAATTTAGAAACGGGGCCCAAATCTGAATTTTGATCTATAGTTGTGATAAAAATCTCCTTAAAAGAGAGCCACTGATCAGATTCCCCATAAAAAGGTTTTAAGTCAAATCTGGGAAGGTTAATGGTTTTCTCTAAATTATTATTTTTAGATTGATTATTATTCCCTGACTCTCCTTTGTGAATGTTTAAGCTCTTATTTATTTTATTAAGTGACGTGTTTATCGTTATTGTTAAAATGTCTAGTTTAAGAGCAATTTCATCGAATTCGTTAATAATATTTTCAGTTTCCGATTCCTTGCTTTCGAGAACCGCGTTTTCACGAATTTTGTTTAACTCACTATCAATATCCTTTGCTTGTTTCTGATACACCTCTAATTCGTCAAGAGTTATCGTATTATCATCTATTTTGGGATTTATGATATTATTTATACGGGTAATTTTTCCCTTAAGAACTGCTTTCTGCTTTTTAATATTTTCCATTTTTTAATTAATTTTAAAATATAGTTTTCTGAAAAATCTATATATTATCAAAATTTAAATATCTTTCAAAAAATTTTAAAGTTTTTACATAATATAAACAGGTTTATAAAATTGTAATAATAACATACATAAAAATAATGATTTATATAATAGAATTACTTATTTTCAAATAAATCATGGATATCCATTAACTCTATTAAACCAAAAATTTCGTTATACTTCAAAACCATGGTTTTCATAAATAATTAAAATAAAAGCAGTATAACTGGAGTAATGTACTTATTTAAAAACTTACCTTAAATTATTCATAATAATTTTTATTTCATAATAAAATTAGAATAAAAATATATTAAATACTAATATGATATTAAAAAATAAATAAATACTAGGGTACCCTTTGAGCTCAAACACTTAAAAAAAAAAAAGAAAAATCCTTTAAAAAAAAGTAAAGAAAAATATCTTCAGAATTGACATTGTCTTTTCGCGCAGTAAAATAGTAAAACAAATAACGATGACTCCTCTTCCCTTATCGGTATAGATTTCGGAATATCCTTTAGAAAGAAATCACATTTATATTTCATCACTTATTAACAGCAGAACGTTGCACTAAAACAAACTATTAGAGAAGCTCTTTGAAGACGCGCACATTTCACATAAATCACGCCCGAAAGGTAGCAGTTGAAAGCGAAGAAAAATACACATTTTCCGCATGAAGAATAATGACGGTTTCTTTCACTTATTTAGAATACGAACCACCACAACGATAAGAAGAAGCTAAATTCTAGGCAAAACACAAAATGCATCAAATCGTAGAACTCCAGAATTCTTATCGATGCTATCTTGAAGTACGTTGCATAGGAACACATAATGCCGTTTTTAAAGTAAAAACATTTCGAAAGCGGGCACAATTTTCTTTTCGTCGAACACTAGCTGAAGAGAAGACTTTTTAGGATAGTCCCTTTTGGGGCCTCTCCGCACGTTAAATAGATGTTAGATGTCGATAGATGTGGCATCTGGAACCTTAAGACACTCTCCAATCTCGAATAATTTTTTGATGACCATTTCTCTTTCGCTATTCTTTTTCCTATTAAGGAATTCATTAGAATTTCCCGCTGAGATCCTGCCGACTAAGAAATACTGTCGCATTTTTAATAAAAGGACAGCATTCTGATGATTTTAAATATAGCATCTTTTATTGAAAATAAGATTACTACGGCAGTAGCATTTCATATCTGCATCCAGGATGGATTCCACGCAGCAAGTGAAGTAGAAGTATATTAGAAAAATCTCATCTCCGAAGGGTTGTCAGTTCAAAAGGCCATGTGTTTTTATTAATTAGGCCGATAAACTGATAAAATTGGCTACCCTGCTAAACTCGTGATTATGTGTCATCGGGCCCGTATACAAAGTGAGGGGCGATTCATTAAAAAAGTAATTAATAGGTTTGATTTCTATACTTTTCCCACATATATATATATACATATAAGTATATATAGATATGTATATATAGTATCAGAAAGTACAGTATATATATAGTATGTAGTCAGATCTAATTCATTATTTTAAAATTTTTCAAGAAACTGCAGAATCAAAAATAACAGATCAGGCAGCTACAGAGAACAACAGATCTTGAATCTGAAATTTTCTTAATTTATTAAAAAAAAATTGTAATTTTTTTAGAAAGCGTTGTGATTTATGTTGAAACTAATAATTTATTTTACTACTCTCTGCGATTTACACCACATTACAAAACAATTTGCAGCATTTACTAAATTGTAAAAAAAGTATAAAAAAACTATTAAAATACGGTGCTAATTAAAAATAATTATAAGTTAAAACAAATAACAAAAACAAATAGCTTTTAAATGAGTAGCTATAAAAGTGACATGAATTCTCATCTTGTTTTTGTGGAAAAACTAAAAATATTAATCTCACCCTTCACTTGGGTCCAGCTTACATAGTCGAACACAAGTATTTTAGATTTGCACTCCTTAATTATTTTCATTATTTAGATTAGTAAACGTATCATTATTAATGAACCCTACGTAATCGTTATCTTCTTTTTATTTCATTTTTATAGACATATTTGTACTCATACATTTTAGGATTTTTAAAAGTAATGCCAAATCTCTGTACCAGTGTGAATAAACACAATTAAATAAAGATGAACATCACAGATTGATAAAAGTTTATCTAAAATACATTTATATTCAAATAAAAACTGATATTTTATGTTTGATATTTAGAAACTGTATTTGAGTTTGCAAGGAGTCTTTTCCCACATATCTAAAAAATTCAAAACATCTAAAAATACTTTGGAAAGTTAAATTGTTAGATTTGAAACTGATACTTCATTAAATGTGTATTCATGGAAATAATTAATGGTTAGACATTTGCTTAAAAAAATTACATTCAATTGCACAGAAGTATAAATCATTCACATCAAAGTAGAAGAAATTATGTCTAGATAACTTAACCCCTTTGCGACGAGCGTCTTTTACAGAATTTTTAAGCTTTTACCACAAGCTTTTCAAAACAAAAATTTTCGCCTAATTGAAACGCAAAAATGCTACCATTAAATAAGGCAAAGCTTACAATAAAAAGGAACTGGTGGGAATATTCGAGGATTCTGAGCATCTTATGCAGCACGTATAGGTGTCATTTATCTACAAGGGATTAAATCAATTAAAAAATAATATAAGCTAAACTATACGTTAGGCGCCAACTTCAAAGGGTGAAATAGGCAATCACGCATACTTTTACCAATAATTTTATTTAAATCTTATTTAATCACTGTGATTTACTAGGGAAAAAATAACATTTTAAAATAAGTGATGGAAGTTTGACTGGTTTGCCTCCGTTAAGTCGGCACGTATGAATTATTTAGGTGTCATTGCTAGAAAAATTCATGACATAGCCAGATATTTCAATAATGAAATAAAATTTATAATTTCTATATTTGTTGCCTGTTGCTTTGAAATTCATGAAAATACAGATGCACAAAATTCCACTCAGTTGGCATTTTTTATTCACAGCCTTGCATACTTAAAAATAAGGGAGGAGCTTCTGGAAATTATTCCTATGCTCGACACAACCACCATAATTCATATTTTTAACTCAATTATGAAAATTTTTACTTAATAAAGTTTGCCTTTTAAAAATTATGTTTATATTGCAAATAATAGTACTCCTGCAATGATAGGTTTTATAAATAGGTGCAATATCAAAATTAACAGAAAAATGAAAGATCACTATGATACACTTAATAGGAAATTTTTTATCATTTTGATTGTGATATTTAAATTTTTAAATGTCAGATATGTGTTTAAACACCTTTTAATTTTTATTTAATAATATTTTTACTTATGTTCGGCAGCAAACATTTGTACGACATTTTGCTATTTTAAATTTTACAGAATTACAAAAGATTGAAGTATTTTGCTCAATAAATATGCTTTTTAAACTTTTCAGGTGATTTAAAAAATATTTTTTGGTAAGTAGCTTTCGAATTTTTCTTTTTTTTTTTTTTTTACAAGATTATATTTTGTATGTACAAATTTCATTCTCGGCGATGATAATATAATAAATTTGCTTTAAAATTTTTATTTTTTAATGTGGTCTGCGGCTTTGTATACAATGGTTAATTTGGCCCTCGGTGGTAAATGAGTTGGGCATGCCTGATCTACAGTGAGAATAAATAACTTGAAGCCGCCTCACCCCATTGACATGTACAATTTTTCACCTCCCCCCTCTCTCTCAGTGATTTCTTTCACTTGTAATCAGAATAACAAGTGGCTAAAACATTTCCATCCTCTGTATCTGAAAAAGATATATGGATAATTGTGTTATTTGTTATGGGCTAATGTTATAATTTTTTGCAGTATTACAATCATGAACAGCTCAAAATTGCGATCCCAAGAATAATTTATATAAAAACTATTTTAATTTGGCTTTTGTATATTTAATTAAAAAAAATATATATAAAGTAAGCTTAGTCTTTCCTGATAATTCCTCCCTAATATTCTCAAATTCAAAATGTACTCTTTCTGACTCATTCCTGAATCCATTTTTGTTTGTTAACACATAAGAATGGCAGGCACACTTATTTAGAAACTATGAAATTGAGTAGTTTTACTACTATTTTCTTGGTAAAGGCAGAAGATCTATAAAATTTTGTCAAAGTTGGCAATTTGAACCAAATTTCCAGACATAAGAGCACAATAAAGGCCATTATGAGACAATTGCTTGTAACTCAAGATGCAATTCATTTATCGATTGAAGGGGAAAAGTGATTCCGAATCATTTCAATAAAAAATATCTGCCAGTGTCATGATTCTACTTTAAGAATGAGTCTGTAACATAGTTCATACTCATATTCACACACACACACACAAAAAAAGCTCGATTAATTTTTCAAAATGTATATTTTTTCTATATAACAAACAATGACAAAGTATAGACTATTTTCTTATGTGGCAAAGAGCCACATGCTGTTGATATTTTTTCCAATTACTTGATGTCATCCTGCTAATGGAGCAGAAGATTTGGTATTTGTCTTGGCGATTTTCTGGCAATCTCATATAATGTTAGTTTGTAATGTATATTTTTGTTTGACATACTATCATGGGAAACAAAATTTTACTAACATCAGTATTACAACTAAGAAACATTAAATAAGATATTATACAGGGTGTCCATAAATGATTGTCGCTGTTTCCTTACCTGATAACAAATTTCGTAATATTCGTAAATTACAACACAAAATGTTTTTTTTTAATAACAAAAACAAAGTCACATGTGGGTAAAATTACAATTCAAAATGCTATAGGGCAGTTGCAATTGACGTCAGGTTGGAGGTCACACACTACAAATAGGCAGTTCTGATTGGTGGAAGTACCCTGACCTCCAAGTGAAGTACAATGGTTGATCAGCTGATTGCAACTTCCCTATTAATCAAATAACGATTAAAATCAAATAATAACTAATATTCAAATTTTATCAAACTTATCAAAAAGCTGTTAATGAATTATGAGTATAAAGCTAGATGAATATTACATAATTCTTCAATAATTTTTTGATAAAATATTAATATTAATATTTTCATTATATTATATTAATTATATTATATATATTATATTAATAATAATGATAATAATTTGATAATAATCGTTATTTGATTAATAGCGTTTTGAGTTGCAACTTTACCCATATATAACTTTGTGATATTAAAAAAACTTTTTGAGTTATAATTTATGAATATGTAAATAATATGTTTTTTCATAGTCTTAAATCAAAAGTTATGAAGCAAGGAAACCGGGACAATCATTTATGGACTCATGTATTTAAAAAGATTAATGAAATAATATTAGAAATTATCACTGAAACATTTATTAAATATACAGCGGATAAAAAGCTTTCATATGCAGCTATAGTCATATACAAAAATTTGATTTTTCACTCAAGTATATTTATGATGAAAATGAAAATTTATGTTGCAAAAATATTATGATTGATTTCCATATTGCATATGAAAACTTGCATATTTCTTAGATGTTTCAATGGAAACACATATTGTGTGGACTATATATATATTATAAAAGCATTTTAAAACTCAAACACAACTGAGTAGTTAATAAAAGTGTGAAGGGAACTTTTTAGAATTTATCATATTTTATTCATAAATTTAGCTTTCTTTGTAACTTTCAGCTTTTATACAGAAAATTTTTTACTCACCATTATATTTAAATTTCATTTAATTTATTAATTTTTCAGAATAGGAATTTATCAAGTTATAATATTAACAAATAAAGTAAAATCTGTTCTTAAAATATATGATCTAATTTAATGAATTCAGGATACTTTAAATTTCATTATCAATATTTATAAGTAAATATATCCCAAAATTTTAGCTTTCCTGTTATAGCATATCTTACCACTCTAAAAAATTAAGCATTCTATTACCATATTTTCTGGGAATAATGCCACAACGTTAAACTAGATTTCTGTGTTTTGAAAACAAAAATGCGGCCAATAACTCTAAATAAAACCAAATGTACCGCCTTACTTTATTTCAAAATTTGGAAATTTGGTTACAAAAAAAAAAAAGTCTCTTATATGGTACTTATGAACAGAAAAAAAAAATTTCTCGCACGGCAGAAAGGTATCAGCATGTTTACAAATGATTCAATTTTCATGAGCAGAAAGTTGCACTTTGACCGACCATTGCATTCAATCACAATCGCTCTTCTGAAGTTCACCTCAGAGCATCTTGAATGCCATGTAAGGAATAACTCCTTCATTGGCGCCGAATCATAGAAGAATTTTCAGTAGAAAAATATATGTGTACTTACGTTTAATCTTAAACTTTCAATATACTGTGCGCATGGTAATGCACATTGCAATTCAAGACGAAAGCCTATCTCATGCTATTATTTTAATTTGATCGTATCAATATAAGTTTTTTTTAAAGATGTTTTCTGGTATGAGCTGTAATCATTGTAGTTATACAGCAAAATTCAAACTGAATGCTATCAAATTAGCAAAAATAAGAACGGACATTCTTTATCTACTGTTTTGATACAGATAAAGGCAAAACAAATGGCAAACGGGAAAGGATTTCATCATTTTATAGGTGTTTCATCGTGGTGTGTAGTCGCTTTTTTAAAAGAAACAGATTGACGATGAGAACCTGGACAACAATGTGTCACAAACTACTGAATGATTGGATAGAAAAGAAAGCGTCGTTCATGAAAGAAAAAATTGAAAAGTCAGCATTAAATCTATCACGGGTTGGAAATATGGATGAAATATGCTGACTTCTCGTTCTGCCAATTTTATCAGAGTAAAATCTGTTCTAGTGGTAACGACTGGGACTGAAAAAATAGCTTCACAGTTGTACTTTCCTGCATGGCATCTGGTGATAAATTAGCCCCATGTTAATATTTAAGCGAAAGATTGTGCCAAAAGAAACTGTTCTGAAGGGTATAACGTGGTCTGCAATGAAAAAGGATGCATGAACCAAGAAGTTATGACTGAATGGGTCGAAAAATGCTGGCAAAAAAGGCCCACTTCTTCTTTTTTTTTTTTTTTTTTAAATAAGTCTTATTATGGATTTGAGGAAAACTCATATAACAAATGACACAAATAAAATATCCGGCTTTAGCAATAATGGAAATAGCTATCATCCCAGGCAGACTTATAAAATTAATTCAACCTCTGGATGTAAGTTTAAATCCATCATTTAAAGTGCAAATGAGCTATTTTTGTTAAGAATGGATGTATGGAGAGCATCACTCTTTTACAAAAGTTGGTCGAATGCTCAGAGCCATGTACGCACAAGTTTGTGAATGGATTGTTGACTCTTCAGATAAAATTCCTAAGGAAATGGTGAAAAAATCAATTCTAAAAGCAGAAATAATTCAAGGTGATAATGATTATGGATGTTGCATAGTTGAGCTCAACATCTGATCCGGATTGCTTTTCTGATAATGACGTAAATGATGCAGATGATTCCATGGACACTGATCAAAGTTTGACACCTGAAATTTTAAAATTGTTACACAGTGACACTGAAGACAAAGATTTTGATAGATTTTCTGATGTACAAAATTAATTATTTTAGTGCTATATTATTATTTTACTTCAATTTGATAAAATAAATAATGTTGATAGTGGCATTAATTGTGCAATTAATTAAAACATAAGTTATTTATTTTAGTTCAAAATGATTAAATTTATGTCCATCAGTTAATAATTTTAATTAATTGCTCTAAACTTGGTACTATTGTATTTTATTTACCTTAATTTCGGGTAGATAAGCCGCGGCTTATACGTGTTTAAAAGTTAAATTTTACCTTTTGCGGCTTATCTGCCGGTGCGGCGTATACGAAGTATTAAAAATTTTTCCAGAAAAAAAAAAAAATGGATCATGTGCATATTATACAGTGAAAATCTGAAAAATAATATTAAAAATTCTTCACGGATTAGAAATCTTTTTTAGAAATTTGTTTTAACTGATCTCTTCATGACTACATTTTTAAAAATACACAAACCTCCCTAAATTTTGATTGATTTATAAATCTGTTATGATGATGAATACATTATTTATTGTGAGTTGTAGCACTTGGTTTAATAATATAAGGTTTCACTTCATTGCTAAAAGTTCCACATACATTTTCAAGTAGCAGAGTCAACTGAATGTGTATCACTTAAAATAAAAAGGAAAGCAAATACTCACAGAAATTGCAATTCTTCATATTTATTTCAATCCAGAGCAGAGCAAAACAGGTTGTATTCTTAGACATACCCAACTTAACAAAGATTTTCTCATTTACTTTTGATCTCAGGAATAGGTGAAAAAAAAACTATGCAGGTTTCAACTATCATGAATCAAACATACTCCAGTATCCTCACTGGCCCCCAAGGGTAGACTAATCACAGCAAGAAAAAACATCCAGATACTGCTGCCAAGGTAGAATATGCCAGAACTGATGTGTAAAAAGCATTTAAAGGGCTAGCAATTAACATTAGCCAATCAAAATAAAGAATCACGAGTCATTCACCAAACTCATGAGCATATGCAAATAAAAATGATTTGCATAAAATAAATTTTACCTACAAAATAAATAACCTGCAAAAATTAGCTAAATAATTTTAAAATAAACTTTAACTTACTACTACCAAAAAAATAAATATTAAGAAAACATGACTTCAAAAGATTACATTTCACAGTTTGTGAAGATGCACATGAAACGCGATGCTACGCGAAGTGAAGTGAAGAAATGAAATGTTTTGAAAACAAAACATGGCTGCCTGCACTGGAGTTTGAAAAAAAATGAAAAAGGGAGGAAGAAAAAAAAAGGGAAGGAAAAAAAACAAACTCCTGAGATCAAATTATTACATAAATTTATGAAAATAAGAGATGGGCAGGAAACAATAAAAAAACACTACAAATCGCCCGCCTTTCCTGCACATTTCTTAAGAAAAGAAATTTTTAAACACATTTAAATTTCAAACAAAATCGTCACTGGCGACAAAACTAAATTCATTCAAAAGTTTTTTTTTTTTTTAATTGTGTCTGGAGATCTCACAGTCCACTTTTAAGAAGAGTTCTTTCAAATAAGAGAGTTCAAATTGAACACATATAAGCAGATCTGAATTTTACGAAAACTTCTTTAGGTAAAGCCTTCGTTAGTATGTCAAGATTGTCCTTCGTTGACACATGGAGTACGCTGAGGACATCACTCTCAACTAAATTACGTACAAATTTGTATTTTAAGTCAATGTACCGATTTTTAATATTTTCGGTTTTGATTTTCATGAAATGAATAACAGCAGTATAGTCACAGAATAAGATCGGTTTTTGTAGAATCTTGAATGACCAAGAGCAGTTTGCAGTTCATGTAGACAGGTGTCAATGTACTTGACTTCTTTACTGGCTTCACATGCAGAAATTAATTCTGCTTCCATGGGTGATAAAGCAACACAACTTTGTTTTACGACTCTCCATGTGACAGGGAGGCCTTTTAGAAAAATTGAATATGAAGACCAAGACTTTCTATCCGCTGGATCGCTTGCCCATGAGGCATCAGCATAAGCCGTCAGCTGGAGAGGTAGACATTCTGGAGTTAGGCGTAGACCCAAAGACTTAGTAGAGGATAGATATAACAAGATCTGCACCAGTCCTTTCCAATGTTCAGGTCCAGGTATTTCAGAGAATTGCGAGAGCACAGACACATTGTATGCTACATACGGATGACAACGGTTGGCTATATATTGCAAGCACCCCAGGAGACTACGATAAGGCATGCCCTTCATTGGAGATTCAGCAACTTCCTCGTCTGTGAGTGTGGATGGTGACGGCATGTATCCAGGTGGGAAAGGAAGAGAAATATTAGTTTTATGAACTAAATTAAATCTTTTCATACATTTTTCTATATACTTAGCACAGTTAACATTCTTGATTTTCCCGTCTCTTTCACTTTTAAAATCTATTCCTAATAAAGTTTTTATTTGCCCCAGATTTCTTACTTAATAAATACTTTCTATTAACTTTATTATCTCTTCCAATACTTCTTGAGTTTCAGCAAAAATGGGCAAGTCATCTACATAGACTAGTATAATCGCTTTCTGTTTATATGTATACACACATGTCATACCTTCAACTTCTAAAAACCCACTATCTATCAATTTTGAATGAAGGTCAGTATACCAACATCGACCAGCTTGATGAATACCATATATTGCTTTATTTAATTTTAACACGAAATTTTCCTTGCCAGGGATAACATAACCTTCAGGTTGTCTAATGTACGTCTCTTTGTCTATATCTCCATATAGATATGCAGACTTTATATCCAAAAGGCTGTGAGCCCAACCTAGGATATAGACAAAAATAATAATGAAGAAGCGAATAAGTGAAAAATTTACAACTGGACTAAAAGTCTCTTCATAATCAAGTCCTTCACGTTGATTATTTCCTAATGCTACCAATCTAGCTTTATAAGTACTCAAGATTCCCTCAGCATTTCTTTTGATTGTATACACCCATTTGCTGCCTATTACTTTTTGATTAGGTGTTTTAGGGGCAAGAGTACATACCTTTCTTTCTATCATTGTATTTATTTCTTGATCCATTGCTTGGATCCAGCTAGCTGCTTGAGGTAATGTTTTTGCTTGTTTTGGAGATTTGGGGATTATCAACTCAGCTACCATGGCTTCATTACTTATTGATGTTTCTGTATCTACAATTAACTTTAATTGGATGGGACCTTGATAATCATTATTCAATGAAAAATTAGCTTTAGAGCTATCGTAAATTATTTTGTTTTCCTTACAATATTCTTCTAATTCTAAACTTTCTTAATTTTTTCCCACAAGGAGTAATAATATAAATGTCAGCTTTACCTTTACTTGCTCCTTTCTTCCTTATCGTAATGTATCTTACTAGAGTTATTGTGTCCTGCTCCTCTGAAACCTTTTGTTGGCTTTGGGCATCTGCGGGTTCGTCCTTCACATCTGGGAATTTCTCTGCTTCAGTTGGTACAGAGGATGTAGATGGTATCTGTGCCTGCTCTCTTTCTGTCTGTGTAAAACCATGACCTGAAAAACTAAATTCATCATCAAGATTATTTATCTTATGTTGAGGATTTCTCGGTTGTCTTGCCATCAAAGGTGACATGTTTTGATTCAACTATGCTATCGTCTTCAGGAAACCATACTCGGTAACCGCTTGTGACATAGCCGTAACCTACAAAAACACCCCTTCTTGCACGAGGTTGGAATTTATTTCACTTCTGTTTGGGTATATGCACGTATGCTATACAGCCATAACGTTTTAGATGTTTGATACTTGGTTTCTTTCCATACCATCTTTCAAAAGGTATGGCATCTATAGCTGTATGCAAGATCCTATTTCGGATATAATTGGTGGCCATTACAGCCTCAATCCAAAGACAGTTAGGTAAATTTGCTGCTAATGAAAAAGTTCTCATTCCTTTAAATAAAACACGATTATATCGTTCAGCACATCCATTCATTTGCGGGCTATATGTTGAAGTTCTTTCATGCTTTATTCCCTGTTTGAGTAACATATTCCCTATTTGTTGGTTACAATATTCAAGGCCGTTGTCCGTGCGAATGGCTTTTACCTTTTTTCCCCGATTGTCTCTCTATCATTGTAATAAAGTCCCGTAATTTATAGCACACTTCATCTTTGGTTTTTAACGGATAGCAAAAAGCCCGTCGGCTAAAATCATCCACAAATGTCAAAACATATCTATAACCTCCTTTAGAAGTTACTGGGTCTGGTCCCCAAACATCGGAATGGATTAACTCCAAAATTTCCTTAGACCGAATATTTTTCAATTTAGGGTGAGTAGCACGTGTATTCTTTGCAAGAACACAAACTTCACAATGAGTTTCTTTACCTTGCAAGGCCCCACAGTTTTCAATTAAACTTTCTCTAAACATTCTCTTAATTATATTTGTATTACAATGACCTAAGCGTTCATGCCACAACATTACATTATTTCTTTTAAGTGCATAAGTACTATTATAAAGACTCTACTATTACAAACGTCTGTATTTTTACATTCAACTTTAGAGGAAGTTTCCTTTGATTTTACTGCAGGTAACACAAAAATTATCTTTCAACCTTGCTGTATATAAATACTCCCATTTCGGGGAAAAGATTCTAAAACCCTTATCCATTTTAGCATGCATCCCTGCTCTATCCATTTTACACATTGAGATTAGATTTCTATGTACGCTAGGTACATAAAGTACACTATGCAGATTCACCTTCTTAACTCTCCCTTGATCTACAATCTCGAAACTTACATTTCCTATACCTTTCACTAAATGAGGGGTTGTACCCATTCTTACTACTGAACCACGGGGGGATCAGTTAGTGAAGTGAAAAATTGTTTATTCTGACACACGTGAGCAGTGGATGCAGAATCTAGTATCCAATCCCAATTAGCAGATAGAATTTCATTAGCATAACATTGTTCTTGAACTATATATTCAGTTACAAAAGAACCAGTACTGTTAACATTTTCATTTTTATGACCACATGCATTAGTATTATAAACCCGTTTTCTACTTGGAGCACAGTTCTCTATGTTTGGGTTAGAGGGAGTTACTGAATTAACCATCACTAAACTTTCTTGTTTTTGCCTTTCTCTAAAATTACGTCGGGCAGTTTCTTTTAAAATTTCAGATTTTACATATTCAAAAGTAAATTTACTCTCTTCTAAATTATCAAATTCTCTGATAAGATATTCAAATTCCTCAGGTAAACTCTGTATAAGTTGATAACAGCGATGGGTTTCTGAAACTGTTTCCCCCACACTTACTACCTTCCTATAAGACTCCTCAAAACGTGCAATAAAAGTAGGAATGTCTTCATCATGACTTGGCTTTAAATTACTAAATTCATTTTTGTAAAATGACTTTAACCCTTTCCCAGGTATTTCCAAAGCTTGCTTCAAGTTTTCCCATATTTCAACAGGGTCAGATAAATGACCTACTGTTAGTTCAATCTCTGGGCTACAGTAACTTTTAATTAAACCTGCAGCTCTTTCCTTGCTTTGCTCTAATTTAAATATATCTATTTCTGATAAGTTATCAAGTTTAGGCCATTTACTCTTATCTATCCAAACCTTCAGTCCCTCACATTGCAAAACTCTGGTTATCTGATGCACCCATTCTCTATAATTATCTCTTGTCAACATCATGGGTAAATTTACCAACATGGCCATTTCAAGAATTTCACAGAAAAAAACACAATATTTCAATGTATTACCTTATCAATTTTCCTATATAATTCATCCTTAAAAATACTCTATATTTCCATTATAAATATATACATTAATAGCTTAAAACATCTTCTATATGCAATACAAATCATTAAAACCATAAAATTTTTTAAATACATACAGTCTTTAAGAAATTTACAAAAACCAACATTAACTTTTTCTTCAATTGATACATAAGCGCAGTGGGAGCAAGTTCCTGGGCCCCCATAACCCTTTGTGAGTTCTAGCACTTGGTTTAATAATATAAAGTTTCACTTCATTGCTAAAAGTTCCACATACATTTTCAAGTAGCAGAGTCAACTGAATATGTATCACTTAAAATAAAAAGGAAAGCAAATACTCACAGAAATTGCAATTCTTCATATTTATTTCAATCCAGAGCAGAGCAAAACAGGTTGTATTCTTAGACATACTCAACTTAACAAAGATTTACTCATTTACTTTTGATCTCAGGAATAGGTGAAAAAAAAAACTATGCAGGTTTCAACTATCATGAACATACTCCAGTATCCTCACTGGCCTCCAAGCGTAGACTAATCAAAGCAAGAAAAAACCAGACTGATGATTTCAACTTAATTCGTATTGGAAGTGTGTGTGAGGGGGGGGGGGGGGAGTAGTGCTGAAAACGTAGTCACACATGAATCAACAAATTTCTAAATTGGATAAAAGCAGGAGTGAGACAAAATTGCAGTACATACAAATTTTAAACTTTAAATAAAAGTTTGTAAAAATTTGATAAATATTTTTTTTGTTTATGTACATATTGAAACTAATAAAATTGTTTTAATATAACTGAACCACCCGGCTTCGCCCGACCTTGGTCTTCCGGGTAACATAAGTAAAAATATAATATCCTAAAAACACGCCAATCACAACAACGCACTCGCGTCCATGAACCGTCAAAATGATATTAAGAAAAACTTATCTTATTTTGACGCAATCATACTAAGTCTCTCAGCTTTATAAATGATAATTTAAAAAAAATCCTTTTAAAAATATCTTACGTAAAATATCTAATCAAAAATCAGCAATAGTTGTCTTATTCGTCTAACTTTCCATAATCGTGTTCATATCCGATGTTTAACGCTTTTAGTGGGAGAATTTCTAAAATCGCTGATATAAGTGCATAACTATTTTTTTTAGTAGATTTGTCATCCTGAATGTCATGCTCCTACCAAACACTTCTGCTGAAATATGACGAAATGACTTAACACGTTCGACCCTCGATTTAACCCCTTTAGTTGGTGAATTCCTAAAATCGCTGAAATACGTGTTTAACTATTTTTTTTAGTAGACATGTTATGCTGAATTTCATGTTCCTACCTAACTTCTGCTAAGATATGACGAAAAAAGACCTAAAACTTTCGACCCCACTTTAACCGTCTTCAAGAGGGGAGGGGGGGGATTTTAAAAAGTCTTTTTTTATTGCTTGCCTAGATAATAATAGCAATCTACTTTCCAAATTTCGTGATCCTGACTTTAGTCATTTCAGCTGGGCATTGATGAGTCAGTCAGGGGTTCTCTCTTTATATAATAGTATAGATATAGATATTAGATAACCAGGGCTTAATATGCGCCGGAGCCCACCGGAGACCAGCTCCGGTACTGCTTTGTTTTTAGTAAATATTTAAATATTGGCCATAAATCAACGGAGCTATAAACACTGTGCTCCGGAGCCCAGTACAATAACGCTTCCTAAAAACGAATCCAAAATTACCTTTTTCTTTCCCTCCTATCTCCAATCATTTGCTTTCTTTTGTATCAAAACACTTATAAGTGACGTAATGTGCCGTTCACGTAAGAGATAGAGATGAAACAGGTTCAGTTTTTATATCAGTCTTCGGGTTTGGGCAAGCTCCAGCTTAATTTGTCTTAAATTCAATTTTTATTTATTTCAAATTATTTTAATGCTATTTTGATCAGAATAAAGAGTAAACAGAAATAGTCTTTTTCTATTCTGCATAGCTGCGAACTACTCATTTTTTGTATTAACACTATTTCTGAATCATAATCCTGAGCTTATTTAATTGCAGAATTCTCCAATTAATTAACATTAAGATTAGGCAAAGGTTTCTATTTGGAAGTAGTAATAACTAAAAAGCGGAATAGTGGATAGCTAAGTACACGCAGATAGATGTATTTAAAAGTTTTATTTCGCTAAATAAAAAAACAATGCTTTGAATTTTGAAATTAATGTATGAAATATAAATATGCAAATTGGAGTGATGGCAGAGAGGGGGGGGGGCTGAGGGGTACGCTACGGGTGTTAGTACTGCAGAATATTAGGGCTCCGGTACTTTTTCCCTTAGAAATTAAGCCCTGTAGATAACAGTAAAATTTTAGGCTGTTTATGCTTTTTTTTACTTTAATTTTTACACAATATAATCAATCTTAACACAAGGTTTTGTATATTAGTTGTTAAATGCTACGGGAAAGGCTTTAACTCAGAAATCACCCTCAGCCTAACCCCACACTTCTTCAGTCCATATAGCTTTAACTCTGAGGAAAAATAGATGCTTGATTTTTTTTTTCTAAACTTTTTCTACTGCACATAATAACATTTAACCAAATTACATAGAGGAAGACCCTGCAACGTTTAGCCCTTTAAAAAAATTGAAATTTGATAAATTTTAAACTGGAATGAGATTGATAATATTAGCTTGATGCAGATTGTTGATTGTTAAAATTTTTGACAATTAAGTTTATTTACTAGAAAAGCAATTTTTGTATATGAAACCATGGCCACAATGAATTTTTTCAGTCAAATATACAGAGTGTTTCGCTTCAACCAAACCCTAATTCTTGTTTTGTTAAAATGATGAATCTATTTTAGCGAAAATCTCGATAGACTTACCTTGTTTAGCGACAAATGTAACAATATTTACGTATCACGAGAATTGGTCAAAGTTATTATCACCTTCATCCAAACAGTGCTGAATTGGGTGCTCCATATTTCGGAATGTAGTTGACATTACATACTGTGTCATCGACTGAATTACTGTGCACATCCAGCACTTTTCTTGATATCGTATTCCGCATAAAGCAATGTAAATCTGTTGAACTTTTCGTTAAAAATCGCATATTATTAACCTCTAAATAAATGTTTGGGTTTGGCTTAAAGTCTATACCCTATATTTTTGACTAAAATGCATTGCGACCTAGTTTACTTCAATACAAAAATTGTTAATTGTAGTGTGCTCTACCACCTCTTACAGTTTGTCCCATCTTTTTTGAAGTGCTCTGTATATGCATATTTTTTTATTTTTAAGAGAGAAAGTATGGTTGCTTTTAATATTTATTTTTCATTTGTAATATTTAATAAAAAAATGATGAATAAAAAATTTAAGAGTATGTCAGGGTCCTCGCTAAGGGGGGGGGGATGGGGAGGGATAGCCTCCCCCACCAAACGTTCCCGAATGCTGTTACACTTGGCAAATTTAAAAACTTTTAGTTGGAAAATTTGTCTAAAACTTTAATAAAAACTATTATACACTCTCTATTTCTGATAGACTTGGCAAAAGTTATAAATCTAATTGGGAATATTTTTAAACTTTTTACAAATAAGAACTATATTACATTTTCTGATTGTGGTAACTTGACAAAATTATAAAACTAGTTGGCAAACTTGTTGAATTGGCGAAAACTATTTATTTTTGTTTTTCAATGAGTTGGCAAATACTGAAATTTGACTTGGCAATTTAAAGTCCTCTCCCCCCTCAAAAAAAAAAAAAAAAAAAAAAAAAAAAAAATTAGCGATGGCTCTGAATATGTTAGCATATAAAACATTGTTATTGACTCTTTACAAATTTTCCCCTAGTGAAAATAGTTTACAAAATCACATAACACTTTTTTAATAATCATAATTTCAATATTTTTAACCTTATTTTATTTTAATACTCATTGAAGTCTTTTTGTAATAATGCATAAGATACACAGATATAAATATCCGGCGATTATGTGAGGTACTTTTTAGCGCAGCGTTGTGACATTTTATTACTTTACGATATGATTTCTTTGTGCGCCATGCAATTTTTCACGTATGTCATGCTGATTTTATTTATTTTCCCAATAAAAATTGCCTCACAGTCTCAGTGCTGTTAACATGTTATAATAATACGCGAATAATACTAGAATAGTCACATATTAAGCATAATCACTGAAATTAGATAATTTATTTGGAGTTCCGATTTTCCTTGATATATAAATTCACTTAAATTTTCTTTAGCACCATGGTATTCATTAATCTGCATCGAATGGAACTGAAAAAGAAAAAAATCTGTGTACAGAACCTGTGTATAACAGAAAACTTTTACGTTATTTCTTGCCGAAAGGAATATAGTACAAATCTATACCTGTTAAGACGAAAACTTATCTAAAAACAACATATTTTTCCTGTCTCTGTCCCTAACGATTCAGTTATTACGTACGTTTAATGCCCATGGTTCAATAAAACCTGGGATAACGGAAGCTGTTTATAACGAAATCCTGTCTTAAACGTTAAAAAAAAATAAATAATAATGATAAAAAAAATTTCTAGTGCAGGAATAACCATACAATTATAACTTCTCAGTAGAAAACCTCTCCAAAACTGAATTTTGTTTCGTACCGAAGCAATTCCACTTTCATAGATTTTAACTGTGCAAGATTAATATGTTTATTTAAAATAGTAAAACCTATTAAGAGAAAATCTCAAATAACCATCAGAAAAATATCCCGTTTTGGAGAAGTATCCATCTTAGAAAGTATAATTTTGGGGTATTTTTTCGAAAGAGAGTATGATTTTTTTATGTTTAAATCAGAAATCCATTATGGACAGGTTCCGTTCTCGTAGAATTTAGTGTATTTTTATGTGTTGATTTAGAAGCCGCTGTCCCGCCTTATTGTCAAAGTGGAACTGCCAACACTAGCTTTAAAATACAATTGTGAAAAGTGTCCATTAATAACTGCTAAATTAGTCACTCTCACAGGGAAATTGGCAGGAGAGGTCTGTAATTTGTTGTATATTACAGCCTTCTCTCTTATTTGGCTCAAAGTCCTCCACTAGTACGAAAGTGCATTCGAATATTAATCTAAAAATATAAGTCTTTATGACATAATTATAAGAAAAGTATGATAGATACATCATAAGGCAGTCCTCAAATTCACTGGCAGATGTATTTATAATCGAATAGTGTTTTTAATTTTTCGATAAAAGCACAGGATTTTCGGAAAATGCAGTCAAAGTTGGCATTATGAACTGAATTTCCAGATGCAACAGTCTGAGAAAGGTCGTCATGAGACAACAATTGCTTACAACTTAAAATGCAATACATTTATCGAAAAATGAAAAACCCTATTCGATTTTCAATCATTATAATAGTTCAATTTCATGCTTTTGCGTTTAAAAATGAGTCGGTGAATGTGTCAGAAAGTTTCTTGTTAAGTACAGATTTTTCTTTTTCGAGAACGGCCTTAAATGAAAAATACATGTTATTCAACAATTTAATTGATTTCTCATAGATTCGTTTGTATTGAAAAGAAAAAAAAAACTCCTATTCAATCAACAGTCTTCCATATTTCCGAGAATGCTTTTGCTTTATTTATTTTAGTAATGCATTTTCAACAAACAAAAATAATAGCTAAGAAAAGAAATTTTTATCATATTAAAAATTGTTATTGTTTGAAAATATATTTCCTGAATACAATAAAAAACATATATAAATTAAAATTTAAAGCAATTAAGTGAAAAATGTCTAAAACAGTGAGTAAGCTGGTTTTAAATTATTCCAATAAACGAAATGAAAATCATTTCTGAATATTGATTGTCTGAAATCTTTTAGCACATTTTTATCATAATTAATATAAATTAACTTGTAAGTGCTTTGTTCATCTAAAAGTTGCATTTCAAAATAAAACGAAATTCTTCTGATAGTAAAAATTGTCATGTCTAAAAATCCGTTTGTTTAAGAGCCTACACTAGTCACGCGAAGAAACGCTCACGCTAATGTTAAGTCCATGGGAAGGTTATCCCGCGATTTCTCGCTCGCATTTTAATATTTTTAAATGATTTTTTTTTGCGTAGGATAGCTGACGTCGATATCTATCGTTGTTAGTTTTGTACCTTTTTGATTTTGGCTCCAGTTTTTTTATATAAGGGTACTTTCATTTTCAGAACCGGTTCCAAAATTTAAAATGTCCGCTAATAAAAAAAGTAAAAACTAACAACGTTGAAGATCGACCTCAGATATCCTACGCAAAAAAAAATCATTTAAAAATATTAAAATGCGAGTGAGAAATCGCGGGATAACATTCCCATAGACTTAACATTAGCGTGAGCGTTTCTTCGTGTGACTAGTGTAGGCTGTTAAAGAATTGTAAAACATGTTTCTTATTTCTCGCAGTCTATCAATCAAAATCCAACACCCCCTTAGATCTGAAAAACCGCCCTTTCTGTAGAAATTCACTATCACTTCCACAGATGTTTCCCTTTACCCCCCTCCTAAGATTCCTCCCCTCCTACTCCTGGAAACAGAAACACAATGACGTACTTATCAGCATCAGCTAGCATTATTCAACAACCAGCCAGAGCAGCATAATTTCGGTCTCCACCGCTGATCGACGATTGGGACTTTAACGCTTTCTGATTATTTGTAAAATCAAACGCTTTTTAAGTAATTTCCGGTATTTTGGAGGATTATGAAGATTTTAAGCAGATATGATATAAGAAATTAATATATATTAATAGATTACATAGAAATATTAGATTATATAGAGATTAGATTATATAGAAATTAATTAGTTTATATTACTATAATATTTATTATATTACAGTTATAAATTAATTAGATTATATAGAAATTAATAGATATTATATAAGAAACCATGTTCAACCAGAAAGAAGCGTTCAGTTTAACAACTAATCAGAAAGCGTTAATCGTCGATCGGCGGTGGACAAGGAAATTATGCGCCAGAGCATGTTATCGCTCTTGACCATCCCCAAGACTTTATCGCCATATTTGGCGGGGTCAAGCATAGCTACACTCGTCCCCTTTTGGGAGGGAGCACATGGATCTTAAGCTCTCTTTGCTGATTTATACCCTATTTTGCGAAACTATTTAAAAAGCTGCTTTGTGTTTTCAGGGAAAATAAAAAAAAAGGTAAAAAAAAAAGTACTTAGGGTTAAGTAATGTAATAGCTTTAATTCCAGTTAATTGCTGTTTTTAATAATGTCAATACTATTATTAATTTAATCAAAAATATAATGCGTATCTGTGCAATTCTTTGAGATTGTTTGCTCATACATTTTTTTCCCCCTTAATTTTCAATTAAGTGTCTTTTTTCTATCTTCCTCCGTGACATGGATTATGATCAAATTCCACAGTGACATTCTATTTAAAAACAGTTGCAATTTGCTCGATTTTTTTTACTTCCGATTAGTGTCAATCCAGCTTGGATTCCAATTATGGAATTTTAGCCTTTGCTGATTTATACCCTATTTTGCGAAACTATTTAAAAAACTGCTTTGTGTTTTCAGGGAAAATAAATAAAAAAGGTAAAAAAAAAAGTACTTAGGGTTAAGTAATGTAATAGCTTTAATTCCAGTTAATTTGCTGTTTTTAATAATGTCAATACTATTATTAATTTAATCAAAAATGTAATGCGTATCTGTGCAATTCTTTGAGATTGTTTGCTCATACATTTTTTTCCCCTTAATTTTCAATTAAGTGTCTTTTTTTAATCAAACAATGTATTTTAAAGAAATGTGAGTGTAGTTTGTCAAAATCCTGTTCAGAAACCTTTCATATGATATCTCATTCATAGTTGTATGCTTTGTATGTGCATAGAATTTACATAGAAAATCAGGTTGACATTAGCCATAATATATGTGATTATATGTAAGCTATTTATTGTATAACTAAATGCTAAACATCAGCCACATTGATGCTGATGCTTAAAGCACCACAACACATTTTCTTAATAACAGTATTATCTTTATATATATATATATAAAATTAAGAAATGTATACAAGAGAGAAAAATTTAATTTAACAGAACTTGGTCACTTGATAACGGTGACTAGAACTTGGTGACTTGTTTGCATAGCAACATTGAGCAAAAGTTTAAAAAAAAAAAAAGTGTATTTTCTACAGTCAGTACATAAAAATTCATCTGTCCCATGAAAAAATCCACTTGTCAATGGCAAACATCTTTATATAATTTTGCATCCCTGTAGTTTTGTATATAAGCAAGTTGTCTTTTCTACAGAATATAAAATATCAGATTCCTCCAGTTTTTGAAAAAATTATCAGCTTTTTATGTATGGATATAAAGTATGATTTTTGTTATATTTGTTATTTGTATATATTCTCTAATATAAATGCTAATTTTAATGACAATTTTTGTTGTTGTCTTTTACAGAAGAAGAGAAATGGAAATAGAAATAACCACATGTCAATTACAAACCTTTCTCTGCTGAATTTAGAGTTGATTTCATTCTGTTTTGGAGGAGATTTTTCAATAGGTAAGCATCTGTTAACCAGAAATTTGTTATCTAGTGAAATATTGAATTAAGTTTGTATTTCTTACAATGTAAGTTGAACAATATTTTTTAAATCATGCTGCGACAAAGGCAAAAATTGTATCCTAGGGAACTCTTTCACAAAAATCCATTTAATTAAATGAAACCTCTTCATAAAACTCCAGTCCCCTAACAAAAAAAGCATATATATATATATATATATATATATACAGTGTCTCACAAAAGTGATGGGACACTTGTGCTTTATAAAAAGAAACTGCAATAAAATAAATAAACAAACATGTGCAAAAATTTTTTGGGTGTGTTTCATATTTAAAGTTAGTAACAATTATTACATAACATACATTTTGTCAAAATATTAAAATATTAATTTAGTAAAAATACAATTGTTCAGAACGGAGCAAAAAATGGCTCACATAAGTGATGGGACACTTACTTTTCCATCAAATATTTATCCACAAATTTTACTTTTTAAAAGGTTTTAATATTTTGTTGGATTTCCTTTTACTTTTAAAACATGATTTAATCTTTTTGGGATGGATTCGACTATTTTTTTTTGTGATTTCTGGAGTGATTTTACCCCATTCTTCTTGAAGCACCGATTTTAGTTGTTGTTTTGAAGAAATGGTGTGTTTGCGAATTCTTGATTCCAATTCTTGCCAAATATTCTCTATGGGATTTAAGTCTGGAGATTGTGGTGGTGTTTTTATTATTTCAGGACAGTTATATAGCAGCCAGAGTCTAACGTTCAGAGCAGTGTGCTTGGGGTCATTGTCCTGGTAGAATTTAAAATCGTTATGAAGGTTCAATTTTCGTGCTGAAGATTTCAAATTTTGCTTTAAAATATCAATATACTTGTACTGATCCATTATACTGTCAATAAAAACAAAATTACCAACTCCAGCGGACGACATACACCCCCATACCATAACTCCTCCTCCACCATGTTTTACTGTTGGTACCAAGTTCTGTTTGCGAAGTTCTTCCCTGGGTTTTCTCCACACCAAGATTCTACCGTCAGAACCAAATATATTAAATTTACTCTCATCAGCAAATATAACTTTATTCCAGTAATCAGAATTCTTATTTATGTTGGATTTTGCGAAAGCTAGTCTGAGTTTTCTATTCTTTTCACTTACGAAGAATTTTTTCCTGGCTACTCTACCGTGATATCCAGCAGATCGAATTACCCTTCTAATAGTTTCAGGATTAACAATTATTCCATATAATGCTTGTAAATCAGCAGCAACTTTTGAAGCACTAATTCTTGGATTTTTTTTAATATTTCGAACGATAATTCGCTTTATTCCATTGGATAGCTTTGATGGTCAGCCAGGTCTTCTTTTATCCTGAATCATATGATTCTTTTTATATCGTTTAATGATATTGAAAACTGTTGAACGACTCAAGTTAACTGTTTCAGCAGTTTTTCTAATAGATTTTCCACGTTCAATATGCAAATTAATAACTAATTTTCGAATTTCAGGCGAAGTTTCTTTTCGTTTAGCATTCATGACTACACAGAGCTAAAAAACACAAAAATTCCAAAACAAACTGGAGAGAAATACTGCAGACGATTTTATAAATTATTGCCAATTGCTTTTAAGTAAAAATAAAACCCCAAAAAATATTTTTATTGCTTATTTCAGGCGATTTTTGTTGCATATATAATGGTGTCCCATCACTTATGTGAGCTATTTTTTGCTCCGTTCTAAACATTTGTATTTTTATTAAATTAATATTTTAATATTTTGACAAAATGTATGTTATGTAATAATCTTTACTAAATTTAAGTATGAAACACACCCACAAAAAAAATGTGTACATGTTTTTTTAATTTATTTGATTAGTTTCCTTTTGTAAAGCACAAGTGTCCCATCACTTATGTGAGACACTGTATGTATGAAGAATTTGCTTTTATAAGCTAACTTCATATTTTTTTACATACAACTTAACAAACTGATAACATTTTGTTATTTTTTTTTAAATTAACTATAAATATCTAGAAGAATTTTATTCAGTGTTGACAACTGATCAAGAAAAATTAGTGCTAAAAATGTCTCAAAAGTACTAAAAGGTAGTTAGTTTAGCTCTTTCATATCCATTGATTACTTTATTAGCCTTTTTTTCCTCAGTTATAATCAATGTTTTCCACTGTATTGAAAATGTGCTAAAATGCAATGTTAAAATAGACTAATTGGGAGCCAAGAACTTAACATTTTTTCTAGAAAAGATGAGACAAAAATGTGTTATATTTAGCCCAAAAAGGAGATAGTTATCAAAACAGCTTTTGTTGTTCTTTTTCAACTTTCCTCAGTGTGAAACAAGTGTTACATGAAGGATGTGTTAAGATTACTTGTACTCCTTGGAAACTCCTTAGAAGTATAATAAAGTTTGAAGGATGAACACCTTAAATAAATAAAATAATCCGGACTGGTAATGGTGACTTGTATCTGATGGGATGAATGTGATACTGTTTGTATAAATCATCTTTCTTAAGTATGTATGGTATGAAACGGACCTTTAAAGGAAGTAAAATAAAAAATTTCTCTTGTTTACATTGTAAACATGACAAGATTTTTAGTTATCACTTAATACTGCCATTCGGGAAAAAAAAATGAAGTTAATGTTATTGAATTCTTTTTGTATATGTCACATTGTTTTTTCTCTTCAAAATTTATTTTTAAAATCTAGGTGTACATGTTACATGATGAGTATTTGAGGTTTGACTATCCTCTGTATATATATGGCCATTGGTCACTGCATAAAATAGTTGACTGACAATTTTTATTCAAATTTATTAAACCATTAAACAATACATTTTGGATGTTCTGTAATTTTAGCACTGACTGTTAGAATTTAATAGAATAAGATTCTAAGTTTTTCTCTCCAAATGAGAAATTAAAAATTAAGCTGAGTATGTGTTTGTTACACAAGGGCATGGCATGCATGAAAAAATGCTGCGAGTCTTTTAAAATTCTTAGACTCCTTAGAACTTTTCTGGACTACTTGAATTTTTTTCTTCTCAAGTCTCTATAAATCCTGTATATGGTATGCATTTTCATCTTCATAAAGTTTGTTGAAGATATTTGACATTAAATTCAAAAGCATTGGTATATTTTATGATTGATTTTAGTATTTTATTAAGAACAGATGGGGAAATTTTGGACACTCTCTAAGAATAACACAACACATAAGAAGCATTTCTGATTAACAGTTTTAAACAGTCATTTTTTTTTCTCACCCACCATAATACTCGTTTCTGTTAGAGTCCTTTCTCTTCCCCATTATTGCTAGTGGACTGCCATGTATTACCTTATTTTTAAATTAAAAATGTATATGTCATAATACATACCTGCCAGCCTCTAGCATTCATTCTTTAAATGTGGGTTAATTTGATCCAGGCCTTTAATCAGGTTTTTATAATTTTTATATGTGCATCATCTATTGTTATATTTATCATGTTTGTATATATGCGTACTGTAATGGGGAGTAATAGTACATTAACTTATTTAATGATTATCTTGACAAAGTAAAGAAAATGACATTAGCGAGAGAAGAAAATTTGCCAACATATTATTTGGCAACCTATTCAAAAAAATTATTTTATCATAAAACACATACAATGATCAATATATTATAAAACATACAATGTTTAATTTAATATAAAACACACGCAATATGCTTTACCGGGTTGCCATACGAAGCAAAATCTCACCAAAATGATCGGTTGCCTAGGCATAAAATCGCCCTTTTGGCACCAAAAAGATACCCTGGTGCATCTGTGACATCTGTACCTTATTGAAATGTACACTGACGGAAAAAAAAACCCAACACCAAGAAAAAATTATTGTAGAGCAATGAAATTTGGACAATGCATTTGTCTAGTTAACATGTTTAATTGATTAGATTTTCAAGATCACAGGTTAATTTAAGCTCAAGAAAATGCATTTAAAATGTGAAATGCTGTTACATTAATAGCCGGTGTAACCTCCAGAATTTTGAATGCATGCATTGTGTCATACAGGTGCCTAATGTCACTTTGTGGTATAGAGTTCCGTGTTTGTTGTACTTGTTGTGTCAATACAGTGCTGGCTGTGGAGGATGCTGGAGTTGTCGTCCAATGTTATCCCATACATGCTCAATTGGAGACAGATCTGGTGATCTCGCAGGCCAAGGTAACATGTCGACACTCTGTAGAGCATGTTGCGTTACAACAGCGATATGAGGGCGAGCGTTATCATGTTAGAAAACCCCCCTTGAATGCTGTTCATGAATGGCAGCACTACAGGTTGAATTACCAGACTGACGTACAAATTTGCATTCAGAGTGTTTGGGATAACCACTAGAGTGCTCCTGCTGGCATAGGAAATTGCTCCCCAGAATATGACTCCAGGTGTAGGTCCATTTTGTCTAGGCCACAGACAGTTTGGTTGTAGGCATTGCCCTGACTTCCATCGCACCAACACACGGCCATCAATGGCACCAAGGCAGAACCTACTTTCATCAGAAAACACAACAGATCTCCACTCCGTCCTCTAATGAGCTCTGGCTTGACACCACTGGCGACGCAAATGACAATGACTTGGCGTTAGTGGAATGCACGCTACAGAATGCCTGGCTTGGAGCTTTGTTTGAAGTAACCGGTTTCTAACAGTTCGTTGTGTCACTGTGGTACCAACTGCAGCTCAAATTTCTTCCGCAGACGCAGTAAGATGCGCCACAGCCGTACGCCGAATACGGCAGTCTTCCCTCTCAGTAGTGCCACATGGCCGCCCGGAACCCGGTCTTCTTGAGCCTGTACCATCCCTTGACCACTACTCCCAACAATCATGCACAGTAGATACATTCCGTCCAAGTCTTTCTGCAATATCGCGGAAAGAAAATCCAGCTTCTCGTAGCCCTATTATACGACCTTGTTCAACTTCGTTGAGTTGTTGATAATGGCTTCTTCGTCTTCCTAAAGGCATTTTTGGCTAACATCAACTCAATACGTCAAATTTCGAAGATAAATAACGCTCACGAACTTTACAGCACGCATTTAAAGCAAATCTGATTTGAAAATTCTGAGTGGCGCCACTAGCGCCACACTTATGCGCTAGTCGCGAAATTTGAATCGATGTCATCTTTCAGATGTATAAACACGCCTACGAAATTTCGTTTATCTAACACAAGTCTTTCTTGGTGTTGAGAATTTTTTTTCTGCCAGTGTATAAACAGAAGTAAATTGTATATAAATAATATTGGTACAGATGTCACATACACACCGGGATATATTTTTGACGCTAAAAGGACGATTTTATGCCTAGGCAACATGACGATTTTGGCGAGATTTTGCTTCATATGGCAACCCAGTAGAGAATATTGCGTGTGTTTTATATTAAATTAAATATTGTATGTTTTATAATAAATTGATCATTGTGTTGAGTTTTATGATAAAAAAAAAAAGAATTTTTTTAATATTAATAATTTTTTTATTAATTTATGAACAGGGCTTGACAAATGCAGTCGCGAGGTTGCCACTGGCGACCAAGTTTTTTTTATCTTTTGACCAAGTTCTTAAATCTGGCTTTTTTAGTACAAAAATTGAACTAAGAAATGAACACAAATGGCATTTTTTTCTCTCCCGCACTCCTACTTGCATGCAGCAAACAGTAATCTTCCTCTTCTCTCATACATTTAATGAAAGAACAATGTTTAAAATACATTTTCAATCTCATGCATAGAAAATGCCATTCTTTCCTGCTGTAGCCAGCTAGCATGTCACGGGATTAGAATGAGAGCCGAGAGTTGGAGGTCAATGCCCGTAAGGCATGGTGACGTCAGTGTGAAGTCACACTGTGACTTTGTGACCGTTGTCAGGACGTCGATGTGAAGTCACTGTAACCTTAATATGAAGTCGTTATGGGCATTTTCAAGGCTTTCTGTGACCTCACAATGTGACTACTTTGTGAAGTCACCGTGCGACTTCAATGTGAAAAATGTGACGAATATGCATCGGATAGGGTGACCAGATTTTACCCGAATCCTATCCGGATTGTTCGGATCAACATTTTTTTATGCTACAAGTTTGTGACGACACTGCACCGGATCGGTGACCAGATTTTTCCCGAATCCAATCCAGAAAGTTCGGATCGATCTTTTCGGATTTGTTTGGCTACAGAATAGATTTGGATTAGTGACCTGATTTTCGTGAACAAGAACTGACCCGAGTTGGGTATAATGTTTTTACTGTAAGTCTTGTTCAGAATAGAATCTTGCATACGACAGAGTAACCAGATTTTATCAGAAATTGTGTTACGACACAATTTCTGATATCGGCTCGGATCTAGAGTCATGCACGAATCCGGTTATATACTTCTTGAACATGGTTGAATGTCTACTTGAACATGAATGATGGTTGACTGAAATTATATTTCGATTCAACCCATATTCTTACCCTAACCCAACAACAACAACAAAATCTGTAGGCCCACAACCTGACCAAACCTGAAAAATGATTTTGTATAGATTCGGATAACAAGATTTTACCAAATCCGGATAAGGATTGGATCGGCAATAATTTTTATTGATGCAACTCGTATTCAAATTAAAACTTTGCATCTGATTGGGAAACCGGCTAATGTAGCTGTTAAGCAAGACAATTATAAATGTAAAAAGTGCATACTAATATAAAAATAATAGATTAGTCCATTAAAAATTATAATAAAAGTAAATATTTCAATAATATGAAATTCTATTGTGCAAATAACAACTTTTTAAATTAACTTCTACTTCCATTTGTTTTATGTAACCACGAAAAATATTGACAATAATTAAAACTTTTCTATTTTGCTGTTAAGTATTGAAGTCTTTAAATGTGTATACTTTGCCATATTTCCCCTCTCTCAGTATCACGAAACTTTCTGACACATTTATGAACAAATTTTTAAATGCATGGCACTTGCATGCCTGATTATTAAAGTGATTTGGAATGATTAGCGTTTTCAATTTTTTAGACGTTATTCAATTTTTAGTCCTCCTATAAGTACCAAAATATGGCATATATATATATATATATATTTAATCCTACCCTAGCTTTGATCGACACATTACGAAATAAAATGGAATCTGTCAGACACTCCAAACATTCATATGCATTGACTACATTCAAGAAAAAGAAAAATCATTATCATCAACCTAACCAAATTTTACTGCTTTTTTCTGATTATTTTCTATAATGTTTGATAAATTAATTAGAATTGAACAAACTGTATTGCTTGATATTTTTGATTAAATTATCTTTCCAGCAGTAAAAAGCTTTTATGGTATAACTAAGAAATATTGGGTATTATGAGCCATCAAACTTCAAAAAAATATTTTTCCCAAAAGGTTTCCACAATTTTGGCCACTACTGTATATACAGCTAGATAAGAGATTCATTGGCTATTTCAGCTTTTATGTGACATTTTTTGTTATTCTAACATCATCACATTTCTGGAAGATTCAGAATGGAAATTGAAAAAAACTATGAATTTTTTGAGGGGTCCTATGTTTTAAGTTGAAAAAATTATAAGGGATTTTTTAAAGGACTCAAGTTCTTCTTGAACTGCTTACAGATCATATTTTCTAAGTTAACATTTTAATGGGAGACACTGAACATGAAAATATATAAAGAAAAAAATATCAGAATGCAGCCATAATAACATTTTGAATATATTATTTTATAAATTAAAAAATACCCCTTCGAAAAAAAAACAGTTTTTTTCCCAAAGTTTCCAGGTTTTTTCCGAGCATTCCCATCTCTAATCTTATATATTTAATTACAGTCAACTCTGTGAAATCCGCACACTTAGGGACCAAGGGTTTGGCAGATTATAGATTTTGGCGGATTATAGATCATTTCTTTGTTTACATTTTATTTTTTTATAGTTGTACTATTAATTAGAACTATTTAAACATTAACATCTTTAAATTATTTAATAACTAAGTTAATTTAAAGAAAAAATAATTATACAATGCAAATTTTATTTATATTATTCATTTTTTAAATGCAGTCAACTCTGTTAAATCTGCACAGTTTGGGACCAAGTCTTTTGCAGATTACAGATCATTCCTTTGTTTTCTTTTTAAACTGAACTATAAATTACTAATATTTGTACAAAAATAACAATATAAAAAGGAACACTATAACTCAAAAGTAATTTAATAATTCTAAGTATAGAAAATAAGTTGAAACTGGTGTGAAACAATAAGAGCTAAACAATCTTCTTAAGATCTTTTAGCTCTTAATTCTAAGTATGTTGGAATTATTATAAAATTTAAATTTCATTAGCTGTTATTTAATTTTTTGAACATTTACTCAATGGGAATTTGAGTCTTGGCTTAAATCTGAATATATATATATATATATATATATATATATAGTATATTAATTTAAAGCATTTAAAAATTGATAATTCATAAAAACAACTATATGTAATTTCTTTAATCAGCTTCACTATGAAAGTATGATTTCCATTGTTTACATTTGAAAATGGATGGCGGATTATAGAGATTTGCGGATTATACATCGGCGGATTTCACAGAGTCGACTGTAATAAAAATATCAACACAGTGTATTTTCCCTTATTATTCATATTCTGGGGTCCAGGTTTTAGATAGTTTTTTTTAAAAATAACGATACGTTTAATTTGGTTGGTTTTGACCCAAAGGGCCCGGTTTTGCAGCTTTTTATTTCTATATAGCTGAGATGATCCATATAACTGTGAAACTAGTCTCCTAATTTTGAATCAATTCCAGATGAGAGACTTGCATCTGGATTGGCAACCCCAGAGGTAACGCTTATATAGAACTTGGAGGACATTGGAGCCACGAACAGATTTAACGTGCACCAGCTCCCATTAACGTACACGGTCCCGCAGCAGAGGCAGACGAGAGAGGTTGCACCCTCCCAAGCACCGACCTCGGACGATGCTGCTTGGCTTTCGGTGATCTTACGAGAACCGAGCTTTACCGTCCGCACCACTGCGGGACATACGTTTAATTTATTAAGGAAGATTTTGGAAAAATATTTGATTAAAGTTGCCATATTTGAAAGAGAAAAACAAAAATTTAACCTACAGATCAAAATAGAGTATTATTTATAATTATATTTTAATCCTTTGTGGCTCAACAACATCGATTTGAAAAATATTTACTCACATGTTAGAATACATCATTTTAAGCAAGTAAAAAATAATTAAAAATAATTAAATCATAAAATTAAAAATTATTGGCTAAAAGAGTCTTTTTCATATTTGTAATAAACAGAAAATTACATAGAGATGTAGATCACATATGAGATGTAGATCTCATAAATATTGTCATTTTTTTAATACAAAATTCTAAAGTGTACGAACTTACCTTTGTAAAAAATCTATTTTTGAAAATCTCTGGACTTTTAAATGCAACAAAACTTAGTTTACAATAACGAGGTGAAACTGTTCAAATGATAAATAAGACTTTTATATGAAAAATTAATTCAGCATTGTCGTATGTTGAGAATTCTGTGAACAATTTATATTAACTACTGTGTTGAAAGATAACAGTAATAAATAAAATCGCCTTTTTAAGCTCACTGTAAAAAACTGAATTTTGGATATGTTTACAGATATGCAATACGGTGATACAAAGGGTTAATTCATTTTGCAAAAGGGTTTGAATGCAGTAAAATGTATATTACTTAAAAACAATATTTTGGTTATTAAAAATATAATTTTATTAATTGATTGTCAAACTTATAATTTTATTTATGAAATTATATATTTATATAAGTAATAGATCTTACTAGGGATTATTTATTGAAAACACAGATCATTAATTGTTTATAATGACACAGCACCGCACCTACTCTGTTTGGTGTCTAATGTGAGTCATTTTTTAACGTTTTACTGCAGATTTTAGATGTATCGATAGTGATACATATATGTATCATATGACGCCGATGAAGGATCTATCTGGTTTGATATTTGGTGACAGGGCAATAACCACAATAACCTTCTGTAATTCTGATATCACCATCAATAGAACAAGTAGATTTGACCGAATCTACCGTACAAGTTTTAGATAAAGTATGGGATAAATTTTAGGTATAAAGTGTATTTGAAATACAGGTAATCATAGTTACATGACCCAATAAACATTTTTAAAAGATGAACATAGTATCAGATATTTTACCAGTTTTTAATGTGAATAAAGTATAAAAATTCATGCCACAACACAAAATGGAAACGCACACTGCTTCATTAGTATTATTAATATTTTTTACAAGATTAGATGATAATTAAAAATAACATGCCCTGTTAATAATAAATGTTTAATAATATTGCATAAATATTTTGAAATTTATAACTATAAAACGATTCAGGAAATGAAGCAGTAACATTAATCATCTGATTAAAATTGTTGACATACTGCTATTTATTTAAAAAAAATAAACATTCTAAATTTAATAAACTTTATTTTTATAAAAATTAAATTAAGGAAATATATACCCAGCAAACATGACCAGCATAGCCCAGAAAAGGGCCAATGCGTTTGTACCAAAAATTACAATGCTGCCCCAATACCAGTTAGCCGTAATGGCACCGTTAAAAAAGTGTCCGTCTTTAATTTATTGGCCCTTAAGTGCGGACATTTACTGGGCAGATACCGTAATGCCAATACCATTAATAAATGCATTAATGGAAGAGTGTTGGTCCAGTATATGTATTTATCATTACTTAAAGGGCAAGTACAGGCCCAATGTAGGAAATTTTATTTTCATCACAATTTCATGAATGCTTCAAAGGGTAAATATTGGCCCAATAAGGAATAGCCATACATGATTGAATCTACTTAGCTGGCCCAATGAAGGCTATTTAAATCAGTATCTAGTATTTTTCAGTGCTTTATAGGACATGTATTGGACCAATATTAAAGGTCATTAGATCATATTATGCAGAAAAATGTGCACTATACTCATTGACCTCAAAATTGAATTTTAAACCATACTAAAAGGTGTATAGTTTTAATAAGGAAATTTATAATTTTTAAACAATTGTAATAGGGACTAAAATTTGATTACAATATTGTAATCAAATTTTAGTCCATATTATAAATGTTTAAAAATTATAATTTTCTCCTTAAACGCAAAGGGGACAGTAACCTTTAATATGGTCTAAAATTCGATTTTGAGGTCAATGAGTAGTAGTGCCCATTTTTCTGCATAATATGAAGCCAATCTTCTGAACATACAATAATTGTTAATAGAGATATAAAGAAATTATAGTGAATAAGAACAACAAAGTACTTAAAATTACTTAATTTGCAACAGGATTTTTATAAAAATTAAATGGTTACCGATGAATCACAGAATAGTTCAGAATGCAATTATCAAAATTTGGTTTTCACCATGAAAACCACAGTTAGAAACATAATTTTTGAAATTTTAATGTATGATAATCAAAATAGGGAACAGATGTGTTACACTCACGCAGAGATGTTTGGCGACTTTTCGGTTGGCGCGACTTTCAAGCCCGTGCCATACCAATAACTCAATACAATAGCTAAGTTACCATTAAAAGAAAAAATCCCCTAAATTTGGCGACTTTTTTCCTTTTTATATCCGATTAAAAATTTTTAAAACTGTGCATGAATGTATGACATCATAGCCCAAAATAGTTTTGTTTAGCTTTAGTGTGTTTATAGTATAAATTACACTTATTAAATGTGTGGGAGAGGTATAAGTAAAAATTAACTTTTTTACTCACTGGCCAGTACATGGATTTTTTTACTCGCCAGTGTGTTTCAGCACTGGCCAATAACAAATTTACAAATACTTGATAAAAAATTTGCGAAATTTGTCAAACTTTTGTGGAATAAACAGCAAAATTCGTCAAATGACATTGGGAAAGAAATCGGGACATTCGTCAAATGGTCTCGGGAAAAAATCAGGCATTGCAGGAAAAAAATTAATTTTGTCTAACTGTCGTGAAAAAATTCGAGAAATTTGTCTAATAGGTTCGGGGGGGGGGGGGGGGGGGGATCTCAAAATTCGTCAAATGATCTCGGGAGAAAAATAATGAAATTCGTCTAACAATCCCGGAACAGAATTGCAAACTTCGTCGAACGGCAGCGAAAATAAAGTGCGAAATTTGTCGAACATCAGCGGAAAGAAAGTGCGAAATTTCTTCGTTCATGGAAAAAATAGTGAAATTCGTTAATCGATAAATCACGAAATTCGTCAATCGATAGCGGAAAAATCACAAAATTCATTAACCGATAGTGGAAAAATCGCAAAATTCATAAACTAGTTTCGGGGTAAAAAATTTCGAATATCGTCGAATAGCTTCGAGAAAAAAAAAAATCACAACCCGTCAAATAATGTCGGGGGAAAAAATCGGTGAAATTCGCCAAATGGTTTTTAAATTTGTCGAGTGACAGCGTGGAAAAAATCTTTTTCCATTCAATCATCGCAATTGGCGAGTATGACTATTAAATTTGACCAGTGGTGGCAGTAAAGTCAATCGCTAAATTTTCAGTATTACTCGTCGATTGGCGAGTGCTAATTTTCTCCTATAGGGAGAGGGGCATTACAACAACAAAGTACCTAAAATTAATTTGCAGAAGCATTTTTAAAAAAGAAAATGTTTACCGATGAACCAAAGGATATTTCAGAATGCAACTATCAAAATTTGATATTCACTACCGCAAACTAATCCGTAATTTAGCTAAGTAATGATTACCTAGATAATTTAGTATATATACAAATCAAAAATAATTTGTTTCCACATCGATATTATTTTTGATGTTACTTCAATAAACTTACTTCATTTTCCTCTTTTTCGGCACAGCAGCGATACTCTATTCTACACAGAAGCACATCCAACTGTTCTTGCTTGCAGAAGATCACTCATGGTAGTCGTTTGTTACACAATAAAACTACACACTCGTGATCTTCAGAGAGCAATCAAACCGGGATATTCACCAGACAGATTTCTTCATCTGTTTCACTTTTCATAGATAGAGGAAACTAGTTTTTGCCAGAAGTGACATCAAAAATAATATAAATGTTCTCTAGAAAGTGTTTTTACCAAAAGCAGAATATGGTACAATTCAAATTCTCAATTTCAACGAAATTCATCATTCAAGTCTTAGTAAAAAAGTGCAAAATTTATCAGTCAATCACCCGTAAAGGGCAAAATTTGCCAGCCGAACATAAGAGGGAAACAAACAAACAAACAAAAAAAAAAAGCCCGCAAAATTCTTTAATCATTCATGTAAAAAATAGCAAAATTCATCAATCGGTAGACTTATATAAAACCAAAAACTTTCAGTAAATCAATTTAATGTTCAATAAAATTACGTGTTATTATATTATTTTGATGATATGAATTAAAAACAGTAGTTTTAAATGATTACCATTTAAATTAAAAATTAATATTAAAAAATAATTATTTTGGTTCAAAAAATAATAAAGCTAAAAATTCATGACAGGAAGGGGTGAATTTTTATCAATTTTTTTGTCAATATATTTAGAAACAACCAAATACTTAATATTGTGACATTTTCGCACAAAATGCCAGTCATTCTGTTAGCAGAAATAATGTGACATTGCTTGTGAAACAACTGAATCACATTTTGTAGGCAGAGGTACATTCATAGAATCGAATTTGAGAAAAAAAAACGAACAAACATGTGCGTTAAAATAATAAAATCATTTTCCCTGTGTCATTTATGTTTTTTTTTCTATTATTATTATTTCTATTTTAAAAATTTTCAGACGACGATTTATTTTTGGCTCGCCGCCAATCAGTGATTGATGTTCATTAAAATTTGATGTATTTTGAAATATTTACATTTAGCTTTAAATCATTTTAGAGAAATTCAATTTAAAATGTTTTCTAACACTATGAAATTATTTAACCACTGCCGCTGGGCTAAAAAGTCACTGCAGCTGCTGATGGAAAACCGATCGCCGCGAAGCTCTAGTCTGCAGAAAATAGAAATAAAATTGCGTAATATCACAATAATATTTTGTGTCTTTAAACTTTGAATTGTGTGCAAACATCATACATAATCACAGCATAAATCATACATAAGTTTAAGAAATATTTTTAATTTTTCAATATTAAAAAAAATAATAAAAGAAATAAAAATAAAACTAGTTGAATGTACCAATCCTAAATCTTTCTTCTACCTCATTCAGGTTTTAAACTCACCAAAAACGAATCAGCACCAATTTATATCAAGGTGTAACTGAATCTGAAGTTTTATTAAATTCCGTGCATTAGTTCTTGAGATATGACTATCGCTAAAATCTTTAAATCCTGAAAAACGCAGCATAGTTAGGCATTAGCACCATCTGTTGGGAGATTTACACCAAAACCTAATCAAAAACAATTTATGTCAACGTCTAACCGAATCTCAAGTTTGATAAAATTCTGTGCATTAGTTCTTGAGATATAGATCGTGAAAAATGTCGCATAGCAGTACCAGATGTCAGGCGATTTACACAAAAAACAAATCAGTACCAATATATATCAAGGTCTAACTGAATGTAAAGTTTTATTAAATTCTGTGCATTAGTTCTTGAAATAGAGTGCTTACAATTTTTTTTAACACACAGACAGACTCACATTTTCTAAAAAGTCAAATCTTGTTCAGGACCTTCTAAAACGTATAAATCCATCAAAAACCGCAAATTTTCATGAATCCAAAACTTTCTTGTAAAGATACAAGAAAATAACTTTTAAAAAATTTTTTCTTTTCTAAAATATTTTCCATAAAGTTCTGAATTTTCAGAAAAGTTTCCGCGTACAGCGTGCGGCCATGCATCTATATTATACAAATCTGTCAATCAGTAGTGGGAAAAAATTGTGAAATCAGTCAATCGTTAAATACTTCAGCTGGTTGCGGAAAAAAAAAGGTGGATCAGTTGGGGGAAAATAAACTGTGATTTTTGCTAATCGGTCAAGAAATAGCCATAAAATTTGCTAATCAGTTGACAGAAAATATCTTAAAATTCACAAATTGGTTGCAGGGGAAAAAAAGCGAAATTCATCAGTGGCTTATCAGAAAGTTGATTGGGGGGGGGGGGGGGGGGGGGGATCGTGAAATTCTTTAGTCAGTTGCAGAAAAAATACAAAATTAGTCGATTACGATCAGTCGCGGAAAAAAAACATGATTTTTGCTAATTGCTCGTGTGAAAAAGTCTCATAATTTGCCAATTGGTAAAAGAAAAATCTCTCGAAATTCGGGTCGCAGGTGAAAATCAGCAGTGGATCCTCGGAAATATTCTTGAAATTCTTTAAACAGTCGCAGGGAAAAAAAATTTCAAATGTATCGATCGGTCACAGAAAAAAATCATAAAATTTACCAGTCAAATGAAAGATCTCAAAAATGTTGTGAAATTTGTCTGTAGATTGTGAGAAAATTGGGAAATTCTTCAATCAGTCACAGGGGAAAAATGCATAAAAAAACCGAGAAATTTGTCTATAGGTCCCGAGAAAAGAATAGCAAAAGTCATCAATCGATCAAAGGAAAGAAAAATCTCAAAAATATTATGAAATTTGTTAATCGTTCTCGAGAAAAGATCGCAAAATTCATCAGTCAGGAAAAAAATGTCACAAAATTAGTTTGTCGGTCGCGAGAAAACAGCGTAAAATTCTACTGATTTAGGGGACTCAAAACAAACCAGTTCAACAAAATATGTCTTTTGAATAAGATGCAAGAGCGTCCCTTTTAAAAACAGTGTTCGCATAGCGGCCATCTTGTTTTAGAGTCAACACTATATTCATTATTTACTTTCAGATCTTGGTGATCAAATCAAAAAATTGAAATTGTATGGTGCAATAGACTTGCCTCCAACAAATGTTACTCATAACCTGTTAGATTTAACATGTATTCAGTATGAAAGAAGAGCTCATGGGCCTCCACATGGACAGAAATCTATTAGAAAACTGCTAAAAGCCGGATTTATAACTAACCATGCATGGATCAAATTTCTAAACACATTTGCTCCATAAAAGTGATTATCTCAAAATATGTCGCTTCTAAAACTATTGACAGAACTGTGAATTCTTTGTTAATGCCATGGTTTTAAAAATAAATCTTACCACAAAATATTATTTATTTTGTTGTGTGTGTGTCTGTGACGAAACGTCTTTTAAATTTCTATGAAAGGTGAAAGAACATTTTTTATCAGCTGAAGATTCGTTTCAAAACACTGCAAAATATTCGGGTTTTTGGAATAGTTTTTTACTTAATACTTATTTTCATAGGGTCTGATTTGTTGTCGCGATTTACTTTTATTGAAGAGAAATGGATGTTTTCATTGATCAATAGGAAGTTTTTATTGATAATTATGAACTTTACGAAAGACTGTCGACTCCAAAATTTGTATATTTGTGTATATTTGCATTACATAATGTTTGGGGGAGGAGAGGAATACAAATTTTCAAAATCTTTGTAATGTTTTATATATATATATAAAATTGTTTTTCTGTAAAATTTAAAACTTCTTACAAGAAGCCATCTATGATCAACCAATCAGTGAAGGAGAAAAAAATACATTTGAATTCTATCATTGAAAAAAGAATTATGGTAAAAATGTTTAAGAAAAAGTTTACAAATACTACAAAACACATTGAAATAAAATATTAAATAAATGAAAGTACTTATTCGCATACGATCCTGCTGAAATATAGATTTTTACTGCATAGTTGTAAAGTAAACATTAAGTAAGCCTAACGTGTTTCGAATAAACAAGTCTATCTGAGTTCTGATTAAACTTTTTATAACAGTATCGTTTATAAAGTTAATTCGGTCAGTTGAAAAAATATTTACACGAGCATACGCATACTATACATAATGATTACATTTAAATATATATTTAATTTTAAAATATTCGTTCTTATTTATCCCTCAAAACAAAAGCAACGGCGTAATGTAATGGCGATCGCTTCTCTTTTCGTTCTAATCGTTGAATACCAACGACCCTATGGCACTTTTACAATGCTAATAAGTGTATTAAAATAGAAAACTATAGAAATAAATATAAAATACTAATTAATGGTAAATAATCTTACCTTCAGATTTCAGAAAATCAGAAATCAACAGCCGAACCTAACGGCGCGTAGGGATGGGTAGATCTTCGAAGATTTGCGCCTACTGTTGCCAAACACTAATTGTTAAATATACAAACTAAGGTCTGCTGGTTGGCTGGTTGAACAAAAATGGCCCAATGAAAATCCAGTTTTACTAGAACTTTAAACAGTTTGGAAGTAACGGACCAGTAAAGATTTCCCATCTTTATTTCGTAGCCCTAAAATACTTGAAAGATCCAATACTGGACCAGTATTCCTGAATCGATGTGATGCCGTACTTCAAACATCCAGCAATGGGCCAATACTGTTCAATGGATGTGCCATCACTGGCCATAAATGCCAATATAGGCCCCAAAAGTAGCCAACAGTTCTATGTTTGCTGGGTAGCTTTTGTAAAATACTCATATGGAATTAACTGAAAATGTTATAATTTAATAAAAATATAACAAGTAAAATAATATATCTTCATACCAATTTTCCTTTGGCATCATCTTCAATATCCTGTTTTGATGTAAGCCAAATAACAAGAGCTTCTTTCGGCAAAAAAAATTCGTCCAAATCCGATACAGTATCATTGACCGGACTCAAATTTCACCGCGCCAATAAAAACTGTACCTTTCTCGAACATAATTTTCTATAAAATATGTATATGCGATCTGTGCAGGTTTTTGTTAAATTTTAATTCCACATCAATTATATACGTCTATTGTCCAAGTACTTGACTTCACATCCCATTGCCATCCCTACACTGTTATTTTTTACTTATTAACATTTTCGTATTCTGACGTCGATCTGCAGACCATATTTTTGCAACTCTAAAATATCTGCCTGCTTTAATAGAAAGGCAGATGATTTTTTTTCTTATTATATAGTTTAGGTTAGAGTAGAAAGTTAAATACGGAATATTTTTTGAGACTCTCTCCAGTTAAAATTTATTAGTTGAAGAAGTATTTTTTATGCATTTGATCTTATTTTTTTCGATTAGTTTCACAATAATTTTAATTTAAATGATTTGTAAAGTTCCTTTTTTGTAAACTGAAACAATAATATTATAATATTTATAATAATATTATAATATTAACATATCAAATAAAACATTGTTTAATTTTAGAGTATATAATAAATATTTTAATGGGCAATAATGCAAGATCGTTTAAAAAGACAGTAACATTTGTATCACACGTAATAAATGCAAAATATGATCATAAAAAATAGAAAAGGTTATCTCGGGAGAGGGGGGGGATTTTTTTCTTTTTCAACCTTTCTTTTTTTATTTATTAATATCCTATAGAATAAAACAGCTTGTAAAATAGCAATATTTTTAAAAATAAATTTCTGATAAATGAAAAGGGAAAAGATAAATAATTATTTATGTCATGCGTTTTGCATACGTTTCGTTTATTTCATTTTATCTTTGGAAAATGTTAAATTTATTTAAGAAGTATGAAACAAGTACCAAAATATATATTGGCAGAGGTACTTAATCTACTTAAACACTAACAGAAAAACAATTATTATTGGAAATATACAAGTGTTTTTATTATAATAAATATTTGTTTATCACAACCTACCTCCCTTCACAAAAACAAATCTTTAATTACCCCATCTGTATATTATTTTCTGCCATAATTTACAATTGACACAAATAGGGGATCCAACCCGGGTTATAGAATATAGCATACATATAGATATATATATTCTTAAATTGAAAATTGTAATTTTACATTTAATACATTTTGTTTAACATTTAATACATTGTCCACTAACAACACCAAAAATAATTTTCATATGAAAAATATCAATTATGTATTTAAATAAAGTTTTAAAATTCATTAGTGATACTTTTGTATTAGTCGCATGTCAGGTTTTAATTAGTCAAAGATATCGCCACCTATGTATATATATATTATTGTTTATTCTAATAGTTTTAGTGGTTTAAGCGAATAGTTTGATTTTATGTCTATTAAATATGTGTTTTTAAAAAATATCAATTCTTATTTTTTATGAAGTTTTTAATTTCTATGTTGAATATTAGTCGGAAGTAAACGCTGAAATATGGGAAATTTATTATTGTAACATTTTATATTTAAATGGAAACGTTTTAATCTGTTTTGATTGGAATGCCCTCAATAGAGAGATTTAAAAATAAAAACATGCTTGAAAATTATTTTTAAAACCATAAAGAATAGTAAATTGAAGTACAGTTTCAAGCATATTGCATTTGAAAGAACATTTTTTTTTTCTTGTTTTTCGATGATTAAAAATCGAAATTGTGCAATGTTTTAGTTAAAAAAATCACAGTAAAAGCGTTATTTAATGTTCACTTGTTGCCACCGTCAACATACCGTCATTGTTACTCTCATATATGATTTCGCTCTATAATATAGATTGCTGTTCTTATTTTAAAAAAGTTGTTAGTTTTTCACATAAAATGAAAAGGTGTCTTAATTTTAAAAAATTGTTCATGGAGTACATGCAGAATTATGTTTGTATTAAAATTTATAATTTCATATTGATTGAAATTTATCTATTTACGAAGTATTTTCCTGTAGGTCGATAAATAAATAAATAAATAATTTTTTTAGGGGTCATAAAAATCACTCAGAATCAGACCTTTTAAGTGCATTGAGGCATTCCTGATTAATATATTTCTCCTCTTTTTCATATATATATTTCAAATTCCCATTTTGGTCAAACTGTGACTTCACAACATAGTGGTCTTTTGACCACACAGGTGACGTAACGTTTGTGACTTGCAGTAACGTCACAAAAATTAAAATAAAATGTCAGAAACATGTTTTTTACATTGAATAACATATTTTGTAGTGTTCTTGCAATTTTTTAAGGTTTCTAAGCAATTCACATTTTAGTCACAGTGTGACTTCACTGAATGGTGGTATTTCGGTCACATATGTGACGTGACGTACGTGACTCACAGTGACGTCCCTGTGAACATACATGCTATGCATGTGAAACAGTAAGATATCGTTCCAATCTAGAATATGTGACATCTAAAAATGGAAACAATGCTAAAAATTTCTCAAATTTTGTGTAAGTTTCAAATCAGATTTTTCTGTTTACAATTAAAATTGATTAATCTATCAAATTCATTTTAAAAAATAATAATGAATAAGTAATTCATTTGAATTAAAATTCAGAGAATTTTGGTGGAAGGGATGTGTGTGAGAGAATTTTTAATTACGGGACAACTAGAAATTTAGTCAATATGACGTTGAAAGATTGAGTGCATTCCTTATATGTGCGAGCGGCTTCTTTTAAAAAGTGGACAAGTAATGAAAAAGAATTGTCAAAATTAATAATTTTCTTAAAAAGTTGATTTTGGTAAAGGAATTTTTTTCTTATGTTACTATACATTTATTCATTCAAATTTATAAACAATAAACGCTGAGTTATCCAGGAAGAGAAGAGAATGGTTTATGTAAGAAAGAGAAGCCGTTATCTGACAAATTATTTAACCTAGATCATTATTTTTTCAGGAATTTTATTACTACTAATTTTCTTACAATATTTACTTAAGAATATTTTATAGTTGTAAGTGTTTGGATTATCATCGACTGTAAATGGAAATAAAATATAATTCATTGCACTTCAGAATTTTTTTTTTTTTTTAATCCTTAAGCTCTTAACATAGATTTTTGGATCAAAATAAACATTCTAATTATGTAATACAAGCACGGGAGAATAGTTTATTCTTGCAATGCATATTACATAATAACTCTTAGTTATTTTGCAAATGTAATTAGTTTTGATATTTTTCATATTGGTATTTATTTTATAAGAAATAAAGATTTTTATTGTTATTTCTTAGTATGCTTATTTATGTATCTAAATAAGCTTTTTTTTTTACAATCAGCATGTTACTTGCCTACAATTTTTATCAAAGGCAGCATCTGTTACTCATCTTAGTCACAATGTTAAATTTAATTTATCATAAGATATCTCATTATAGATGTTACAAAGTAACAAAGTAATAAGAATTAAACTTAGAAACTACATTAAAACAACAAGTATTTTTAATTTTTATTTGTAATTTGGCAAAAATAAGTCCATCAAATACAAATTTTAAAACAATAAAATCAGAATCATTTTACTGATTTCGACAGAAAAATAAGCAAAATTTGTTTCCTGCTTCACGATTTCATCGATACCCTTAGCATTATATGTAGATTTTGTAGTCCTCAACTAGCCGGACATTTGAAAGACTCGGCAATCAGTACTTCGGACCATGCCAATTAATTCAGTATTTAGAGTATTTTCTTTCAGAGAGATATAATTTTCATATCTATCATCAAAAAACTTAGTTTATATTATCTTTCTAAATTATATACTCCTCTAAAGTAAGTACTATTGTAAATTATAGTAATAATTGGAAACTATGCTTCTTATTATTTTTTCTCAATTAATTCATAAAAAAACTTAAGTGCTTTTTGAAAATCAATGACGTGGGAGATAGACTGGGGTAAATATTATTTACTGGTAACAATTTTTTGCATGCTACCAGATTTTATCGAATTTGTAAAGCCCTACTTAAGATTTAAAAAAAATAAGAAGCTATGTAATTGCAGAATTTTCTCTTTAAATTTGCTTTATTTTTTTAATAATACAGTAGAACTCCAATTATCCGAATCAATGGGGACCGGACCCTATTCGGATAATCAAAAATTCGGATAATTGGATTTTTTCAAAAAAAGGGGTATGTTTTAATTAATTACTGTATGTATGTTGAAAATGGGAGCAAAAAATATTTTTAAAGAAAAAGAGCTTTTAATTAATTAAATGAAAAGGCAACACTGTTACATTTTAAGCGTATTTATAAGTATTGTACATTAGCACAGTATGTACGTACCGTACTGTAAATGAAAGTCATTGCTTGCTGAAAATTTCGGTCAAAGTAAGCTGTTTGACAGTCTTCATTCGTTTTCGGGGAGCCAAGTCGCGCATCCGCTTGACAGTCAGAAGTCGCACGTGGTCACCATCGGGCTGACGTTCCATCCACTTCAACACAGTTTCAAGGCCGGCAAATTCTTCACTAGCTGATGGTCCCGTGTATGCTTCAACTTCGACATTAAGATCATCTTCTTCTTCGACACCTTCTTCTTTCACACTTTCAATGAGTTCATTATCATTTAGAATTTGAATCCCAGGGTCTTCGCGGCGGGAAAGACAGTGGCGCGAGTAGACAGAATCATTATTTTGGGACTCGCAGTACGTTTCCGTCTTCATTTGTTTTTTCTGAAATTCTGAAAGTGATTCGGATAATCAGCGATTCGGATAGTTGGAGTTCGGATAATTGGAGTTCTACTGTATTTAATTTATGACACGTTATTTATTTTAATTTATAATAGTAATTATTTATTTTACTTATAGTAATTTTAACCATCAAATCAGTTAGCAAAGCTAGTTTGTACAGTTAGGAAATGCAGTAGGCAAAATAATTTTACAATTTTCATATTTCTACATAATCCTGGTCCCTTATTTGTGAGATGAAAGGTAATCTACTCTAGTTATTAATACTAAGATAGAAATTTTATTTGAATCAGTTTTGTGCAGTGATTTTCATTTTTTATGAGAAATTTCTTTTCTCTTAAATATGCTTTCAACTGATTACTTAACTTAATTCTATTTATTGCAGATGTACAAAGCTGGTAATATAGACATCATATCAATCAAATCAGTTTTTAAACTGTGAAATATGCAGCAAGATATTTCTTTACAAGATGTATTTGGAAATGCATCTTCTGACTTGCATAAGAAGTCTTTTGTTTGTGAGTTATGCAACAAGGATTTTTCTCAGAAGAAACGTTTAATTCAGCATGTGTTGGTTCATATTGGTGAGAAACCTTTTGGGTGTGAGATATGCAACAAGACATTTTCTCAAAAGAGTAAGTTAAACAGGCATGTGTTAATTCATAATGGGGATAAACCTTTTGTGTGTGAGGTTTGCAACAAGAAATTCTCACAAAAGTGTCACTTAATCAATCATCTACTTATTCATACTGGTGAGAAACCTTTTGTGTGTGAAATATGTAACACGAAATTCTCCCGTAACAGTAATTTAAGTCAACATTTGTTAACTCATAGTGGTGAGAAACCTTTTGTGTGTGAGATATGCAACAAGAAATTTTCTAAAAAGAGTTGTTTAAACAAGCATGTGTTAATTCATACTGGTGAAAAACCTTTTGTGTGTGAGGTTTGCAACAAGGGATTCTCACAAAAGCGCAACTTAAATTATCATCTAATTATTCATACTGGTGAAAAGCCTTTTGTGTGTGAAATATGTAACATGAAATTATCCCGTAAGAAGAATTTAAGACAACATTTGTTAACTCATAGTGGTGAAAAACCTTTTGTGTGTGAGATATGCAACAAGAAATTTTCTATCAAATGTAATTTAAGCAAGCATCTGTTACTTCATACTGGTGAGAAACCTTTTATGTGTGAGATATGTAGCAAGAAATTTTCAAAAAAAGGTAGTTTAAACACGCATCTCTTAATTCATACTAGTGAGAAACCTTTTGTGTGTGAGATATGTAACAAGAAATTTTCTAACAGTAGTAATTTGAGACGTCATCTATTAATTCACACTGGTGAGAAACTTTTGATGTGTGAGGTATGCAACAAGAAATTCTCATGCAAGAGTGATTTAAGTAAGCATCTTTTAATTCATACTGGTGAGAAACCTTTTGGGTGTGAGATATGCCAGAAGAAATTCTCCTATAAGAGTAGTTGTAGCAGGCATCTATTAATTCATACTAGTGAGAAAAGTTTTGTGTGTGAAGTATGCAACAAGCAATTCTCATGCAAGAGAGATTTAAGCAAGCATTTTTTAATGCATACTGGTGATAAACCTTTTACTTGTGAGATATGCAAACAAAAATTCTCTCAAAAGGTTAATTTAAGCAGACATCTGTTAATTCATACTGGTTAAAAACATTTTGTTTGTCACATATGTAGAAAGAAATTGTCTCCTAATTAAGAATTTCAAAAGCTTTTATTAATTCAAACAAGTGAGAAACCTTTTGTTTGTGAGACATACATTAAGAAATTTTTGCCAAAAGGGTTTTCTAATTTCTTATCTATGCTGCAATAAGGATCTTCTTTGAACTGACTTCGGTACTTCTGTTTAAAGTACCTAAGTTTGTACAGAAGTTTTAGCTTTGCAAGGGGCCTTCTGTGGTGCCTACTTTTGAAAAATATTGGGTAGGCTCAAAATCATTTTAGGGAAAACTGACAATGCCACTTTGTTTTCTTTGAAAGTTTGGGAAAAAGGACTTTTTTACGGACAAAACATACTGAGTTATGATGCTTTAAATTTTGTGAATTTTCAGTGTTTTCTGGCATTAAAAACGTGCCTTTTCTATTTATAGTACTTAACCAAGTTTTTTAATAAAATGAACCGACTTATTATGTAGCAGAGAATGTAGAAAGTATCATCTCTGCACGTCTTCCAATAAATGCATCACAAGCATCATCTAAGAAAAAAATTTCCTCACTGTCCTACTCACGTTTGAAATAGTAATTTGATTAAGCCTTTTCTTTCACATAGTGGAATGTAAAAAAAATGTTTTCAGCCTTTTAAATGATGAGAGGGTTTCAACATTTATACACTTTGCTATTTTATTAAAATCACAAGAAAAATATTTCGATCTTGGTGCAACCTGAGATTCCTGTGCAAGTTTTACTGAAGTAACTGAGTTCTTCATGCATGTTCTTTTATTACCCAAAACTTTTATAAATCAAACTGTCCACCTAAAGCTATCCTAAAAAAATTTCTCCACCAAAAAGCGTGAACTTATTGATACATTCATAGTCATTTGTATGGGTATGCGTAAAAAGCAAAAAAAAATTGTATGCACGACTTCTGAAATGATTTGGAATCTAGCTGCATTTTCATTTTTTTTTAATGTTTTACTTCTTGAGTTATAATTCATTGCTGTCCCATGACGACCATTCTGAAGCTGTGGAATGTGGAAAATTGTTTTCAGCCTTTTCCATGATGAGAGGGTTTTAACATTTATACACTTTTCTATTTTATTAAAATCACAAGAAATATATTTCCATCTTGGTGCAACCTGAGATTCCTGTGCAAGTTTTACTGAAGTAACTGAGTTCTTCATGCATGTTCTTTTATTACCCAAAACTTTTATAAATCAAACTGTCCACCTAAAGCTATCCTAAAAAAAATTTCTCCACCAAAAAGCGTGAACTTATTGATACATTCATAGTCATTTGTATGGGTATGCGTAAAAAGCAAAAAAAAATTGTATGCACGACTTCTGAAATGATTTGGAATCTAGCTGCATTTTCATTTTTTTTTAATGTTTTACTTCTTGAGTTATAATTCATTGCTGTCCCATGACGACCATTCTGAAGCTGTGGAATGTGGAAAATTGTTTTCAGCCTTTTCCATGATGAGAGGGTTTTAACATTTATACACTTTTCTATTTTATTAAAATCACAAGAAATATATTTCCATCTTGGTGCAACCTGAGATTCCTGTGCAAGTTTTACTGAAGTAACTGAGTTCTTCATGCATGTTCTTTTATTACCCAAAACTTTTATAAATCAAACTGTCCACCTAAAGCTATCCTAAAAAAAATTTCTCCACCAAAAAGCGTGAACTTATTGATACATTCATAGTCATTTGTATGGGTATGCGTAAAAAGCAAAAAAAAATTGTATGCACGACTTCTGAAATGATTTGGAATCTAGCTGCATTTTCATTTTTTTTTAATGTTTTACTTCTTGAGTTATAATTCATTGCTGTCCCATGACGACCATTCTGAAGCTGTGGAATGTGGAAAATTGTTTTCAGCCTTTTCCATGATGAGAGGGTTTTAACATTTATACACTTTTCTATTTTATTAAAATCACAAGAAATATATTTCCATCTTGGTGCAACCTGAGATTCCTGTGCAAGTTTTACTGAAGTAACTGAGTTCTTCATGCATGTTCTTTTATTACCCAAAACTTTTATAAATCAAACTGTCCACCTAAAGCTATCCTAAAAAAAATTTCTCCACCAAAAAGCGTGAACTTATTGATACATTCATAGTCATTTGTATGGGTATGCGTAAAAAGCAAAAAAAAATTGTATGCACGACTTCTGAAATGATTTGGAATCTAGCTGCATTTTCATTTTTTTTTAATGTTTTACTTCTTGAGTTATAATTCATTGCTGTCCCATGACGACCATTCTGAAGCTGTGGAATGTGGAAAATTGTTTTCAGCCTTTTCCATGATGAGAGGGTTTTAACATTTATACACTTTTCTATTTTATTAAAATCACAAGAAATATATTTCCATCTTGGTGCAATCTGAGATTCCTGTGCAAGTTTTACTGAAGTAACTGAGTTCTTCATGCATGTGCTTTCATTACCCAAAACTTTTACAAATCAAGCTGTCCACTTAAAGCTATCCTAAAAAAAATTTCTCCACCAAAAAGCGTGAACTTTCTGACACATTCATAAAGTCATTTGTATGGTATGCGTAAAAAAAAATTGTATGCATGACTTCTGAAGTGATATGGAATCTAGCTGCATTTTTCATTTTTTTTAATGTTTTACATCTTGAGTTATAATTCATTGCTGTCTCATGACGACCATTCCGGAGCTGTGGAATGTGAAAAATTGTTTTAAGATGCTTTGGCAGCTCTTTCTGAAAGAGCTTTTAACACAGAATATGAAAAAACCAGAATGATAACAACTGTAAATTTAGTATATTTAGGAAGAAAAAAATAACTTGAAAATTTCTTTTTTGTGAGAAAATTTACTGTTCGTCTTTTAGGATGAAGGGGCTGGGGGTGCGGAGAAGAGAGAGAGAGCAAGTTGTGTTTCAGTCTCGTGTGTCTTACAGCTCTCCTTTTGGAGCCCGATCCTGCCGATTTTGAATCCTAGCCCTCCCAAGCAAGAAAGATTTTGTGTCATCAGAGCCCGAGCCTGACACTAAAAGTATGCAATAGAATAAAAAAATATTTAAAAATTGTTTTAAAAATAATATCTCATTTTTAAACTTCTTACATGAAAATAACTGTTAATCCCATGAACATATTTTTTTTTCTTTGGAAATTTTCATTCAATCTTATCAAAAGAGAAGTTTGGTATCAAATAAAAATATACTTCCTCAAAAGGATTCTCACATTTTCCCCCCCAACAAGCAAATCTGCTGCACACATTAACGCAGTGCATTTTATGAATAAATGCGTGATATTTGCAGAAATTACTGTTCATATGCCGAAGAATTGAACAACGTTTTTCTATTTCTTATCAAAGGTATACATCTATAATAGATCTAGTATCCTTCCTCAAAGCAATCTTTTCGTTACTCTTGTTTCACTCAATATCAGGTTAAATTAAAAATGCCATAATTGATATTGTTATCTGAATGATCCGATGTTTTATAGGAAAAGAGCAAACACTGTTCGATTGCTTTCTATCGAGAACATGCTTATTATATCTACTTACGAATGAAAGTGACTTCGAGAATAGGCAGAGAAGAGCCGCAGCATGAGCAGAGTTCATGTTGCAAAATAGATATAAGAATCACTAACATTATTTTTATATGAAGAGCGATTATGACTCGCAGGCAATAAAAGACTACAAATATGCAAAAATTTAGCTAATACTGATTGACTAAAAACAAAAGTAAATATTCATATCGCGTTAGATCTAAAATAATAATAATAATAAACATCCAATAAATACATTTCCTATAGTCACAAACGAAAATCAAACAACACATTATTCACACTCTTTAGATGGACGTCAACAAGTCGTCGCCGTCAATGCCAGACATAACTCTGAATGAAAAAGTTTCATTTAAAGTAGCATTGTAATGCTAGAAAAGAAAAGCAAGATTTCTGTTTCTCCTTTATTATGATCAAAATAGCATTAAAACAACATGAACTGTAATCCGTAATTGTTAAGAAAAATAAAATAAAAGTCATTTTTATTTTTTCTATATGAGAACCAATAAAATTGCAATTTCAGAAAGAATGAGCCCATCTCCTCTCTAGTGTCTGTTACTGCTATCCTTAGCGTATTTTCAAACAAAATTATTTTGTCAATTTTAACAGAAGAATTATTTTTCAGCGATGGAAAAGAATAAACATGAAAAAAGAATAATAAAAATTGGGTGGGCTGGAAGAGCAAATTATTGGGTGGGCTCGGGCCCATATAAGTTGGCGCCACTGGGGGCCTTGGCATAAGTTTGTCATATGAGAGAGTGATTTCTTGCCAGACATAGTCACCCAGATGAAATTGCTGTCACTCAAAGAAATTCAAAATTTATAGTACCTATTTATGTAACAATATATCAAATTTTTTTTTTAATATTTCATTTATGTATATATTAACTAAATTTCTTCTCAATATATGTATTAAATGGCATAAATATTAAACTAATTGCCTCTGATTCTTAATTGATTGTTATTTCATAAGATTCTGATGAGATTTTAAAATCTAAATAAAGGTTGCTGGAAAATATTTTTAAATCTTGCCTTTCTTGTCACGGTTTTTCAAAAAGAAAGTACCCTAATTTCTTATGATGTCTCTACTAATACGTATGGTTCTTTTTTAAGTTCCTTATTTTTTAGGTGTGCCAACATTTATATTCAAGCGTTTATGCTAATGTTTAAAAACCCCCAAAATGGTATGCAATGTAATAATAGCTACTCTGCAGAATTGTATAGAATTAGTGTAATCAAATAGGCATTCACCTTAACCTTCCCTCCATGCCCAATGGATGAAAGATTAAGAAAGATAATATTGAACAACTTGCTCAATTTTTTAAAGAAGAATTAGTAACCTTCTGCCCAATAGGAATTAGCAGAATGTAGAATTCTTTAGAAAATTTTATTAATTTGATCTAATTTTATAAACTTTATTGTATAATTAATGATTAATAAAGAAATCTGTTTTGATCTTACAGCCAAGGCATTTCTATATGTGTGTTCATTTTAAACACACATTATGACAATGGCGTTGAATTGTTTTAATAGTGTGTATTGTTATTTATATTATGTTTGTTCATTGTGAACACAATGTTATGACAACTGCTTTGAATTGTTTTAATAGTGTATATTGTTATTTATAATATGTATAATTGTGTTTGATCACATTGGGTATTAGTAGAACCTCCCTCCTGGTATCAAGTTTCACCTGGCTTTTAAACTGAAAGTAAATTATCTGTCACCCTTTGGTAATTTACACCAAAGGATAAGTGGAATTTCAAACTTAGGAGGCAATGTTTGTATTAAAGAAGTGCTTTTGACTTTTTTGACTGGCAGAGCCCTTTTCAGAATGAATTTTTATGACTGAGTCTCTTAAGCCAACCATAAACTGTACCCTGTGTTACAATTTAATGGTCTTTAGGTGCATTGCTACTTGAGCAGAGAAAGAGGGACTAGATAGTAATCTAAACAGTTGTGCATTGTCCGAAGAATAAAATTATATTTTGGAATTTTTACCATAATACGCAATTTATTTTCAATTGCCATCAGTAACAGAAGATATTGTCAAAAGTTCGCCATACTTAAAAATTCTCGAAATTTCAAAAAGTCGTAACATTTGCCTTACAATAATTGGTACTTTTCGGTTAGCCGGGCACCAGTGATATATGTACATATATAAATACATATGTTTATACATATAACCGTATACATATATGTATATATATAGGTATGTATATATGTATATGTAGATATGTGTATATGTATGTGTACGTGTATATATACATATATATATATCACTGGCGCCCGGCTAACCGAAAAGTACCCAATAATTTTTACATTTTTAGTTTGTAGAACAATAATGGATAAACGTTTATGTAAAATCTGTGTTTGGAATTTTTAGCACAATTATTTGAGTTTGAGTTCAATTGCTGATAATTGAAGGGAAATATCTGATTCTGTAATTGGTTTTGTTGGATGTGTAAGCAGAAAATTGTGCTTCACACAGATATGTTGTTGAGAAATGCAGTAAATCTAATTCTGCTTTTCCGAGCAGTTTTGAATTCATCTGACAAAGAACATTGACATCAAAACTCTAACAGACTTTTTTATTTAAATATCATATTTAACTTGCTGTGAGTTGTCAAAACCAGGAAGGACTTCATATTTAGCTGAGTTTAATCTGACAACATGGTGGTTTAAAAAAACGGTTTGGTTTTCTAATAACTCTGAAGACATGCAATACATATTTGCAGTATTCCAATACTCTGGGCATGTAGAAAAGTTATTAGTAACTACAACTTCTGACTATTATTGTTTTCCTTCTTTGCAGAATGCTAAATAAATAAACAATTAAAAGGATCATTTGAAAGAGCTGATTTATTACTTATAGGTCTCAACTCGAAATTTACGAAAAGTTTCAAGTAAAAAAAAAGAATTCAGAAGGCTGAGTTCCACTCAACTCTAATTATGAGAGTATCTGAAGTTAAGTGAGTTTCAGAAACTTGCTGAAGTCAAAAATCTTGATTCTGGGTAGTCCATTTCAGAAAACCTCAAGTTAAGTGACTTAACTAATCACAATCTGAATTCAATAATTCTTTTAAAACCTGAAAAATCCCTTTTTCCAAACCCACACATTTTTTCTGTTTCTATTTTATCAATTAATGCATTTTTTTAAGCAGGATATTTTCTCCGGTAGCAGCATTTCACTTTTCAGAGATTGGATTGCAAACACTGTGCAAAGCACTGACACTGGGGCAACAATCCCAGTGTCAGTGAACTTTAAAAAAAATTAATTACTTTGTTTTCCAAATTCCTGTTGTTTGAAGTTTTGGGATCCTAATTTCAGAATGGTAGGTCACCTCTATAAGTAAAAAGCAATGTCGTGAACTTACATTTTATTTTATATTGTGAACATACTCAAAAATGTTTTTATGACTTTGTCAAAATGCTGTCATTCTTCACAAAGTTATGAGTATGAATTATTGTTGTAATAGGTTATTGTAAATGAGCAATGCAAATTGTTGTGCATGTAAAACAACACATCTCATAAAAATAAAACCTAGTGTGTTGTTTCAGAAGCAAATTAATTATAAGGACCAGTCATACATTTTGTAAAATATGATGCCATGTAATGAACGAGAATTGTTTTAAACTTCTTTTCTTAAGTACTTTAATAAAAACATGTTTCTAAAAACTATTTTTCCTTTAATTATTTCTCTTATAGCGTAAGCTGAAAAACTGCATTTATCCCACTTGGTAGCCAGTTTATAATTTAGCACAAAAATGAATAATAAATAAAGTACATATTGTAGGTTTTATATGGCAAGCTGACCTTTCTAAAATTGTGTTACGTTAGCAAATAGATCAGGAGTGTAGCTAAAACTTTCTTTAGGAGGAGGGTTATTCCTCAAATTTTGTGCAGTTCAAAGGTTAAATCATAGCTTTCTAACATTAACATTTTTGAATGCCACTATTTACAAATAGTAATTTTCGTCTCATTCAATCACAAATTTTTATCATTAAGTAAAGAATTTATTTCTTTTTGTAACTAGTGATGCTAAATATTCTGAAGGTTTGGCAACTATGCTAAGGTTGGAATCATAGTTTCTGTCACAACCTGCATAATGTTTCTCTGGAATCATACCTTTATTGCAATATATATCATATCGGCCAATTTTAAATCAGATAAATATATTCTGAAACTGAAGTTTTGCTTAATAAATGAAGCTACATAAATATCAGAAGGAAGCAAGACACATTTTATTAAATAAACTTCTCATATTATTTGATTTTTAAAAAATTGAAAGCTGCATCTATGATGCACTACAGTTCAAAAGTATTCAAACAGTTTTTATTTTTTATGTTTTCTCAAATGTCTAGAGAAATACTTGAAAAATTCTTTGGGAACTTCAGAAATGTAAAGAGCATGTTTGACTTCAATTATTTTAGCAAAAACTTAGTCACGAAGGCAATTAGGGGATCGACACTAAATTGAAGAGAAATAATATTTGTGATCACCATTTAAAAAAAATGCTCATAATGAATTGTAGCTATAGCATATGGCTATGTGAGTCATTTACAATATTTGTTTAACAATAGTACATACATTCATGGGGATATAAAACTTTCGTTAATTTTTTTTTAATCAAATTTGTTTTTTGTTTACAAAGACTTCAAACAAATTTAATGCCATTTTCAGGAAATTCGACCAAGTGTGGTAGCTACAGTATACTGCAGTAAGAATATAAATATATTAAATATTTGATGAAATAGGAACATTTGTTTGAAATAATGTTTAACTATGCATGCATGAATGATATATTTTTAAATTATTTATTAGGCAACTCTATGGGGTGACTAATATAAAAAAAAGGCCAGTCGAATTTTGTGAAAAATTAGAAAGATGTTGGCAATATAGTGAGCTGAATTTGAGTTTTTCTTTAAGTACCTGGGTGATAAGAGATTTTCCAGACTCACTTTTTATTAACTGACTCCCAACAAAGGAGTGTGCATTTTTAAAATATGCCTGTGTATGTATTTTGATGAGATGCTTCGATTTTGATAATTCTTTTCTTTTGTTTTTAAATGGATTCATTCTGATAGATTTTCGAAGAGGACTAAAACATCAAGAAAAATGACAAGAAAATCCCTTATCATTCGACTTTTAGAAAGCAACTGAAATTTAGCTCCCTATATTGCTGATATCTTTCTAAAATTTAGCTATATGCGACTAGACTTTTTTTTTCCCCTATACAGTTGGTTGCTAAATTATGAAAAAATAAATTCTCGTTAGTGCATGTATATTCAAAAAATTATTGTTTGCACATGCATATATAAAAAATATTTCATACAAATGCTCAGATTTCATCAAATATTTAACATGTTAATATTTTAATTGAAGTATATCGCTTTTACTGCACTTTTTAGAGTTTACTGAGAATGGCATTAAATTTGGCTGAAATCTCTGTATAGATTGATCAATGTATAGATTTTTTTAAACAACTTTCATATTTCCATGAGTATATATGAACCAGGCAAAACAAATTTTTATTTAGATCGATGATTTTTAAACTATTCTACTTCCATTTCGAATATTAGTTGAAAGAATATTCTTTTCCATTGGTTTACATTTCTATTCCTGTTAATTTTATCCTCAAAATATTTTTAGAAAGATAAATAGATCTATGCAAGATCCCATGATTGCTCATATTCGAATATATGTTTTCTATTAATTTTAAGTCATAAATATGTATACATTTCTTCAAAAGTTTAGGCACTTCATACAAGTTTATTATTATTCTTGTATACATACATGTAATAATAATATTTATTATTACTTAGATGAATAGTGTCTAATAATGACCCACATTTGAAACCAAACTTGTGTTCTTTCCATAATGAAAAATAAAATTCTCATAAAAGTCAGAAATCAGAAAGCATTTTAAAAAGAGAAATATGCATCCATTTAAAAATTACATAAAATCATTTTTCCCTTGCAAAAACAGCGTTATGTATAAAAAAATTTCGTTTTTTATAAGACTAACAATTGATCTATTTTAACATTGTTATATATAGAGGTTCTACATTACTTTTTTAAATACAAATAATTCTAGAGTAATAATTGTAGATTTCTTTATAAAGTTTCTATTTATCAATATCAATTTATTTTAATAAGAAATGCTTCTAAATTAATTTTTCTATTGCAATCTATAAATTTCTATATAAATTGGTCTAAAGAAAATTTTCGACAGCAATCTATAAATTTCTATATAAACTTTTTCAAATGATTTTTTTTTTTTAGTTTATATAAATAACTATAGATTCCTATAAAAAAATTATATAGGCATTTTCTTTCTGTGCAAAATTCGTGGTATCTCTATCAAATGCTCTTTGACGAAAACTATACAAATGGGCAGTCTTTCAGAACTTTCCATTCACTACAGTCAAGATTACAAACTTTGTCAAATATGCTGAATGTCAAATATGCTAAGACAGCTAACCTGAAATGTTTGAAAAATGAATGTCACTAAATATCCCTGAATGTTCTAAGAGAAATAGCATTTTTACGACACTGGTCAATGTAAACCGAACATTAAAAAAATAAAGTTTTTTAAAAACGGCAAATTTATTAAATTTTATTGTTTAGAATAAATAACATTTCTGAATTATAATGCTATAAGAAATGCAAAAAATTCTTTTGAATGATTTCTTTTAAAAACTAACTTTAAGTTATATCAGTGAATATCGGCAGATATGAATTTTATGTATGACATTCAGCGACTTTTGACGTATTGGCCAATATTGGTAGAACGCTGGCCGATATCTTTCTGTTACCTCGGTATTGTATCCTTCAACTTAAGACATCAACGCCAAAGTTATTTTAGTTTGTCTTATAGACCAATTTTGGGCAGTATGGCAAAATGGTAGTTGGGAAGTTTAACTCAATCCTGTAATACAATAAAGCAAACTTGAGGTTACTAGAACAGAATAATGTGATGGTGAAGTGTATACAGTGTTCTTGTGACTTTTGAACAACGTTAGTAATTTGGCTAATCAGAAACGAAAAACAGCAGCCAAATGAAAAAAACTGTTAACAAAATAGAGTCATCGTGAAACAGTGAAAAATGGATTTTTAACCCTTAATGTAGCCTTTTTTCAATATGTTCTAAAATAACAATTTTTTGTACCTGTTTGTAGAGCAGTTATTCATCTAAATTCAACTATCAGCTACAGAAACTATTTTATTCTGCACTTTAAGATTTACATTCAATGAATTCTGAAAAATTGAATTTGTAAACAACAAAATATATGTCATGTTTACAAAAAAATTATCTAGAATTTTTTGGCTTGAAACTCCATACTGTTAATACATACTGAAAAGACATTATTGACATATCACATACATTCGACTGTTGAATACAGTAATTGTTTAATTTTGTTGTTAATTAGTTTAAATGGTACGGTGCGATTGAACATGACAAGTAACATAAATCGTTCAGTAACGCGGATAAGAGTGTGGTCTGTACTAACACACACATACACAGTGAAAAAGAGCAAAAACTCAGTACTCACAATTTGGCGAGTCTAATTGTTGGTTTACTCGTAAAATGAAGCATTTTGTCGAGATTTGGCGCAATGACGAGTGGCAGCGAGAGTCCTGGGTGTATATTCACCTCAGAAAAAGTATGAAATCAATAATTAAATAAATTGTGTTAAAAGAAAAATATTTTTTTACTCAGAAATTTCAAAGGTAAACTTGAACATGTAACATTTAGTGTGTTAAATAAGTTAAGAAGACAAAATATTTCCTTGATATAAAATATTTATTTATGAAGACGAAACAACACATACATGATGTAAAAGACTTACAAAATAGATGATTTCATAACAAAAAGAAGATAACTTGAAACGCACTATTTAAACATGTTACCACAAATGACAAACGTTTGAATCTTCAAAAAATATTTCTAACCATAAACACACACCTACACTCATGCTGTCATCCCTTTAGTATGATAGCACATGCCAAATATGCCAATAGTTTTAGTTTATACTTTCATTTAAGCATAACTAAGTTTAACTTACAAATTTACAATTTTAACACAGATTTTACCATCATCGTATATACAGCATTGCCAAATCTGGAAGCTTTTTTATTCAGAAATTCCGAATTCTCACCAGAAAGTTTGATTATTTTTTATTGCTTTACATATTAATGTTTATTTTATGAATAAAATAAAGTTAAATTACTATTTAAAATTTTCTGTTCTGTAATAGGAATTTTTGAATAAAAAATCTGACAGATTTAGCACCAATTTATAGGACGATGATAAAATATGGGTCAATAAAAAAAAATTCAGTACATTATAAATTATTATATAATCTATAAAAATCTACTAAAATAAATTACTTATAACTTAATTGTCATCTAATATACTTTAGAAAAAAATGCATGCAACATAACGTAATTTGCAGTTACTGATCATAGAAAATAGTTGAGTTTGAACTCACAGTTGCAAAAAAGCTGAACCTAACTTTTAAAACCAAAAGAAAGATGGATGCAATTTGAATGCATGCACATGCATTTTAACTTTAAGTCAGTAAATTACATGTTATATAGTAGAAAATAAAATAAATATATTTTTTTAAATTTAGAATATTAAATTTTAAAAAAAGTTGTGAATGAGTAAGCAAATTTGTTCCACAGTTTTGACACGAACTTTCCAATTTTTCGATCAGTCTGAACACTTGTTACATGCTCGCATTTTGTTTTAAGATAAAAATTATTATTTCTAGCAATTACTTGGTTGTTGAGCATTTTAAAATTTTTGAAATTTCAATAAGTCTTTCCTTTTAATTTCATCTTTAAAAATTCCTCTTTTATGAATTTTATAACCTTCAAAATCTTAAATAACCAATGGAAGTTATATACCCTAATTTCCTGCCTATAATTCATGGATTATATGTTAAAAAACTTTATTTTTCTTGTGATCCAGATTATATGTCGCCACAAGATTATCTGCAAATTTTTTCCTACTCAATATCTTCATAAATATCAATAAACATAATTTTGTTCAGAAAATTTACAAAAATATCTTTGTTAAAAGAAATAGATGGCACTAACAAAATGATATTCACCAGGTAAATTCTTTTGCACGATGAAAATACACAAAAATATGCAAGTGCATAAAAGAAGCTTGGGATAAACTTTCTGAGAAAACTGTTAAAAATACATTTAAAAAGGCTAAAATAGTCGATAAAATTGACTATGACTTGATTGTGACGATGGCTCTGTAAATGAGAATGATACAAATTTACCAGAAGAATTGTTAAAATTGTTCGAATCAGATTCTGGTTCTTCCAGTTTTGATAATATTATAAATTATTTTATTATTAAGAGTATCAGATTTTTTACATCTATATAATAAATTATTAAGTATTGTTTATATTTTTATTGTACAAGTTTGTTATTATAATTTTTGTATGAATATTAAATTAAAAACTGCAACTTATTAAATTTGTATCAATTTTTAAATGAAGTCCTTTGATTTAATTAAAGTATCTTTTCATTTTGTATATATATATATATTTTATCAGGAAGTATAATATTAGTGTATCATGGGATGCTGCTTGCTTGATTTTCGATATTACACAATTCAGTAGATGGTGCCATCACTGCAGATGTTAAGAGTATATAGTCATCAAGACTTAATCATATAAAATAAAAATAAGACAAAGCAAAGCTAGTACAATTATTTTATATTTCATTTAAACATATGTTTAAGTAATGAACTTACATAATTATAATTTTTATTCCCAGTAATGTAAATCTTCCTAATTTATTCTTACTTATGTGTAATAGAATTGCAAATATCTCTGTACTGACTTTTTTGTATTTGTATTGCATTGTATTTTTTATTTGATATTTATTTATTTATCAAGTGTTACTTTAAATACAAAAGTTAAAATTTAAAGTATTTTAAACTATATTCAATATTTTTTTTCTTATGGCTGAATATTAGTCCCGTGGATCTTGTGAATTATTTTAAAGTGAAAATTTCACCTGCAGATTTTAGGATGTTTTTTTTTTCAAAATATCATGAAATTGACACCTGCAAATTACAGACAGGCAATTAGGATATTCATTGTTATACTGCTCAGGGAAAACAATTGGTTGGCTGATTGGTTGAAAGTAATCCAGCATTTGTTGAAACAAGCATATGCCTAAACATAGGAGACAATGGTTTTTTTAAAAAAAACAAAAATCCAGATATTTATTTATGAAAAAATAGAAAACACATTTTGATTCTAAATTGTGTCAATAGTCGGGCCTGCCAATTTTATGTATTTGCGTTTAAAAATGAGACAGAAAATGTATCATAAGGTTTCGCATTGTTGAGCGGGTTAATTGAGAACATCTTAAACAATTCAAATCCCTACACAATAATGCTTACAAATTACTTTATGTAGCCAATAGAAAAAATAATATACTTTTTTTGGTGTACAATAGCTTTCCTATAGAAAACTATGCATGTAACATTTTAAATTTTTATATAGGACTGCACAAAATAATTCAGATGCATTATCATCTATGAACTACAATTATAACAAATATGTTTTCCATTGTGTTACAAGATTTCAAATTTTAAAAAAATTTAGTGTATGTGATAGTTTATACACAGGGCTGTAGAAGAATACAAATATGTTTAAATTTTCCCAAAATGTACTTTTATTTGTATTATGCAATTTTACATTGAACTGAATTTTACTATTACTAAATAATGTGAATAAAAGTCTGGCACAGGTTGTATTGTACCCAATCTGAACTAATTGCATTTGAAGACAACCTGCAGGCGACTTGAACTGACAAAAATAATTTTTTTGACCCGAACCCAGAAAAATATTTTTCAGTGACCCGCAACTTGACATGTTTCATCTCCACCCAACCCAAACCCACAATGAAGAGACAAAAAATTATGTTTTAATTCTATTATGAAATGTAATGTACAATTATATCTCTAAAACCAATTTTATATTTTATATAGAAAATATAAAATATAGGAAATATAATTTTTCATATTCAAATACAGTGAAACTTTAGAACAGTAGACACCTCGAAATCACTGAATAGAGTATTGCATCTGTTCAGGTTGTCTCTAATATTTTCGCATCGGGCTGACTCTAATTTGTATTCTGCATGTTGAATTCACCCTAAAATAATTCTTCCAGATCATGTTTAGGTTTTTTGCAAGTCAGATTGTTGGGACTTTCACAAAAAGTTTGAACATAACTATGTTTCAGATAAAAATAATACGTATTTGAATATGAATGAGTATATATTCAGTTTACTGCATGGCAAAAAATGTACATAAGAAATGTGATCATAGATAATTCTTTCTTTACTGTGCAGTTAAGAACCATTTTTTTTCTTTTCTCAGAATATGGAAAACATTACCAACATTTTGTTTAAGATACACACAAAAACATGTGTATTGTAATTGTGATAGTTTATGCAAATATACACATGCTATGTGTGCATGGATTTGGAGGTGCCTATTATTCCAAGGTATTAGTGTACAAATATATAATTGTCAGGACTTTAAAAAGCACTTGCTAAATAGATGTGTCTGCTTTTTGGGAATGTCCATTATGGACATCTTATTAAAAAATATTGTAAACATTCTTTTGAAAAAGTGTGTCAACCCAAACCTGACCCGCAGGAGTCAAAACCCAACCCAAAACTGAAACAATAAGTCAACACGACCTACAGCAGAAAAGTAGAAGTCAACCTGGACTGCAACAAAAAACTATAGCACCAACCAGAACCGTGGGATGTGTGCATGTAACGCAACTCAACGCAGGACTCTAACATGAATGTAATGTAAATATCTCTATATACAGCAGAGCAGAAATGGATATGAATACAGTTACAGAACTTTCTATTTATGGTAATTTACAGAAAAGCATTATCAGTTGTTAAGCATTTCTAAGCTGAATTAATTTTTAACATACTAAGTGTTATGTCTATAAATAATATATGAAGCAGTATAAAAGTTTTGAACATGTTACAATCTATGGAAAAAAAATTGCTGAAAATGTAGTTTCAACTGGATGAATGAATTTTTCTGTGGAATTAAAATTTACTATACTAAGTGATGTAAACATAAAATAAATAAATATAATATAATATAAATAAAACAGAAAATATTTATATACAGGGTGATGCAAAAAGATATGCATACACTACATACTATAGGTAACAATTTCAAAATTAGTGTCTTCACGCTTAATTAACTTTTAATATACTATTTGATGTGTATGAAAATTTATAGATCATATACAAAGCTAGCTGCACTAAAGTATCTAAATGATTTATTGTCTATAGTCATCTTTCTTACACAAGATTTTATCTAACTTCTGAAGCAGATGCAGGTGTTTACTGGTTGGCAGGTAAGTAAATATCTTTATTATGATGGGCTAACATCTCGTAAAATGAATGATTATCTAATAAAAGCACATAGTAAAGCACACCTGTTGATATATTAGAATCTAGAGATAACAAAAATAAACCAAATTGAAAATGTAAAATTATTCAGACAACGGAGGTTGCACACTCCTAAAGAAAAGTATTTCTTAACATAAAAATTTCAAGAAAGACAGTTTTACAGCCAAGGAACTTAATTGCTTGATATGAGGTGTAATACCAATAGTTTTTTAATTTATATTTCCCCAATCAGCAAAAAATCTTAGACATAAATAAGTCTACATAATATAAAAATTAAATAAAGATTTGTTAAGTTTGTGATATAATATAAAGAGAGATCAAAATAAAAATGTGTTTGGTGGAGTTGACAGTGATGCTCCTGAACAGTTGATTTACAAATTTAAATTATAGATAAATAAACCCTGTGATAACAAAAGTACAAAATATATGACATTTGGTTGTATAAATCAGCTGTATAGGTTTAGAAATATTTTCATTTGTCATGGCTTCATTTTGGTGACTGTACTTAATATTTTGTAACAAATCATACTTTCTTAAGACTGAAATATGCCAAGGCTACTCTGTGAAGGGAGTATTAAAATTAGGTAATAGCAAGCAAGAAATTATGAATGAACACTTAGATTAATTGGAACATTTCTTGCTGTATATCAGAGAAAAAAGGGTTCACACCAATGTAAAATAATAGATACTTGAATAAATACCACTTTTGAAAAAAATTCTTTAGTGCAAAATATGAGAGTAACATGTAATATGAGGGTTAAATTGAACATTTTAATAACCCTTTTGAAAGAATTTCTTGTTGAGTATCTAACACACAAAATAATTTTTTAGCATCATGAATTAATAAATGCCTGCTTAAATGACTCTTATGAGAGAATGTTTTGTTGCATATCTTAGATACAAAAGCTTTCTCACCAGCATAAATTAATTGATGATTGTTTAACAAACCTTTTACCATAATTTCTTGCTGCATATCTCACACAAATTTTTTTTACCAGCCTAAATGATGCTTATGAGAGAATTTCTTGTTGCATATCTCACACAAAAACTGTTTTTAAGCAGTATAAATTAACAAATGCTTGTTTAAATGATTCTTTTGAGAGAATTTCTTCTTGCATATAGCACACACAAATGGTTTCTCACCCGTATGAATTAACAGATGCTTTTTCAGAGTATTGTTTTCAGAAAATTTCTTGTTGCATATCTCACAAAGAAAAGGTTTCTCAAAAGAATGAATTAACACATGTGTTTAAATAGCTCTTACGCAAGAATTTCTAGTTGCATATTTCTCACACAAAAGGTTTCTCAACAGTATGACTAAATAGATGAATGTTTAACTCACCTTTTTGTAAAAATTTCTTGCTGCATATTTCACACACAAATGTTGTTTTACCAGTATAAATTAACAGATGTGTGCTTAAAAGACTCTTACGCGAGAATTTCTTATTGCATATTTCACACACAAATGGTTTTGCACCAGTATGACTTAATTGATGATTGTTTAACTCACCTTTTTGTGAAAATTTCTTGTTGCATATCTCACACACAAACTATTTTTAAGCAGTAGAAATTAACAAATGCTTGTTTAAATGATTCTTTTGAGAGAATTTCTAGTTGCATATCGCACACACAAATGGCTTCTCACCAGTATGAATTAATAGATACTTCTTCAGACTACTGTTTTCAGAAAATCTCTTGTTGCATATCTCACAAAGAAAAGGTTTCTCAAAAGGATGAATTAACAGATGTGTTTAAATGGCTCTTACGCAAGAAATTCTTGTTGCATATTTATCACAAAAAAGGTTTCTCACCAGTATGACTAAATAGATGTATGTTTAACTCAACCTTTTTGTAAAAATTTCTTGTTGCATATTTCACACACAAATGGTGTTTCACCAGTATGAATTAACAGATGTGTGCTTAAAAGGCTCTTACGCGAGAATTTCTTGTTGCATATTTCTCACACAAAAGGTTTCTCACCAGTATGACTTAATTGATGATTGTTTAACTCACCTTTTTGTGAAAATGTCTTATTGCATATCTCACACACAAACGGTTTTTCACCAGTATGAATTAACAGATGCCTGCTTAAATGATGTTTGTGAGAGAATTTCTTGTTGCATATTTCACACACAAAAGTTTTCTCACCAGTATGACTTAATAGATGTCTGTTTAACTTACCTATTTGTGCAAATTTCTTGTTACATATCTCACACAAAAATGGCTTTTCACCAGTATGAATTAACAGATGCCTGCTTAAATGATGCTTGCGAGAAAATTTCTTATTGCATATCTCACAAACAAATGACTTTTCACCAGTATGATTTAACATATGTGTGCTTAAATTGCTTTTACACAAGAATTTCTTGTTACATATCTCACATACAAAAGGTTTCTCGCCAGTATGACAGCGAAGATGGACTTTTAAATTGCATTTTTTAGAAAATCCTTTGCTGCATACTTCACAAATGAACAATTTTTCTACAAAAATCTGATGTAAAGAAATGTTTCTCTGCATATTTCACAATTTAAAGATTGTTTTCAGTGATTTGACAGATATCTATGGTTATGATTTTATGCATCTGAAATAAACAGAGTTATATTAATGTATAATTTTTATGATTAAGTAAAAACTTATTTGAGAGAATATAAACTTTTCATGAAAAATTTAAATCAATAAAGAAAACTTAATTCAAATAAATTTTGTACCATAGTATAAAAAACTACAATAAACTCCTAATTTTCCATTACTCATGGAACCAGGCCTATGTCAGAAAATTATGAGATGTATTTTACAGCTCTACAAAGATTATAAATTATTATATCTGTAAATAATAAATAAATATCTACCATAAATTAAAATGAATAACATATCATAAAGAAAATATTATAAATAGAACAACATTGCAAATTTAAGAAGAAAATTCTAGAATTACTTTTCTTTTGCAAAAATAAAGATATATTTTGGAAGCAATGAAGAGAAAACAAGTTATTTTTGTGGCAAGAGAAATTCTAATATACAGATTTGTTTAGTTGGAATTTCTTCAGATTTCTGAAATTTTTTGATCGAATATCAATGTTATCCGTGACAAAATTCTACATTGTACTAAAATAAATTTAACAGAATTTTAAACATGTCTTAACATTTATGTTATGTTTATAATATTCATGAATATGTATAATATTCATGTTTTAAGCCCTGTTTAGTTGATTATAAGTAAAAAAATGCATTTTTCACCAGGATTTATGAATATAGCCACTAACATCCATAGATATGTCTGATGCAAATTGGATGATGAAATGTGCAAGTTGTGTTATGTAATTAATCGAGTGTGCGTTATAATAGAGTTTCAGGAGTATGTACTGTATGTTCATTTCTAAAAATTATGGAAGGAAAAATCACACAAATAGCATTATTTTATTCAAAAGCAAATCAATCAATAAAACTTATACTTTTTTTAAATAAAAAGTATTAAATCCATAATAAAATCAGTGGCATTGCAATGATTCGATGACATGCAGCATAAATAACTGTTTAAGAGTAAAATTATAAAATTTACTATGAAAATAAATCTGGAACAACTAATTTTTATAATGACTTTAAAGGATTACAAAAGGCAAAAAAGGTGATCACTAATTTCTTATGTTAAAATTCCTTGATATTTCCAGTTCTGCATTAAAACAAAAAAAAATTATTATACATAATTCCTATCACAATACTACTCTGATATGCAATAATTATTTAAGGTTGATATGAAAAAAATCAGACTAAATGATATTTAAATGGGAACTATTTATAAATAACATAAATAAATTCATTTTTCTATGAAGTTATACTTTAAAAGTCAATGTATGCAATTTACTGTAACCAAATAAAAACCCCTTAGTATTTATTTTGCACACCTACCTTTTAGTTATAAAAGAAAAGTTTTCTATATTAAATGTGGTATATTATTCGACCAGCAGGCAGGTGTGACGTAAGAGTCGCGTGGTGCCAGAGAGGTCTATTTGAGTGAAATAAGTTAGAATGAGAGGAGAAACTTGAGGACTAAGTTCTTTGATCTTGTATTACCATATCTGGCTAGTTAGCAGTTTTGATACAGAATGAAAATAACATTACGTGTCTACACTTTATACAAGAATTCAAATTCAAAATTCTTTTTCATCGTGTTATTCCATAAAATTTTTGGAAAATAGGAAGTTCAACTATACAATGATCTGAACTGCCAGTCGAATATTAGTACATAATTTCATTTAATAAACCTGAAACTTGTATGACTTAATATCTTCAAACCAATATTTTCAGGATTTATACTTTTAAACAAAAATCTTTCCAAACGAACCTCGTATCAGAGGTCTAGTTGAGTGATTTAGGGAAATAAGTTAGAATGAGAGGAGAAACTTCAGGACTAAGTTCTTTGATCTTGTATTACCATATCTGGCTAGTTAGCAGTTTTGATACAGAATGAAAATAACATTACGTGTCTACACTTTATACAAGAATTCAAATTCAAAATTCTTTTTCATCGTGTTATTCCATAAAATTTTTGGAAAATAGGAAGTTCAACTATACAATGATCTGAACTGCCAGTCGAATATTAGTACATAATTTCATTTAATAAACCTGAAACTTGTATGACTTAATATCTTCAAACCAATATTTTCAGGATTTATACTTTTAAACAAAAATCTTTCCAAACGAACCTCGTATCAGAGGTCTAGTTGAGTGATTTAGTGAAATAAGTTAGAATGAGAGGAGAAACTTCAGGACTAAGTTCTTTGATCTTGTATTACCATATCTGGCTAGTTAGCAGTTTTGATACAGAATGAAAATAACATTACGTGTCTACACTTTATACAAGAATTCAAATTCAAAATTCTTTTTCATCGTGTTATTCCATAAAATTTTTGGAAAATAGGAAGTTCAACTATACAATGATCTGAACTGCCAGTCGAATATTAGTACATAATTTCATTTAATAAACCTGAAACTTGTATGACTTAATATCTTCAAACCAATATTTTCAGGATTTATACTTTTAAACAAAAATCTTTCCAAACGAACCTCGTATCAGAGGTCTAGTTGAGTGATTTAGTGAAATAAGTTAGAATGAGAGGAGAAACTTCAGGACTAAGTTCTTTGATCTTGTATTACCATATCTGGCTAGTTAGCAGTTTTGATACAGAATGAAAATAACATTACGTGTCTACACTTTATATAAGAATTCAAATTCAAAATTCTTTTTCATCGTGTTATTCCATAAAATTTTTGGAAAATAGGAAGTTCAACTATACAATGATCTGAACTGCCAGTCGAATATTAGTACATAATTTCATTTAATAAACCTGAAACTTGTATGACTTAATATCTTCAAACCAATATTTTCAGGATTTATACTTTTAAACAAAAATCTTTCCAAACGAACCTCGTATCAGAGGTCTAGTTGAGTGATTTAGTGAAATAAGTTAGAATGAGAGGAGAAACTTCAGGACTAAGTTCTTTGATCTTGTATTACCATATCTGGCTAGTTAGCAGTTTTGATACAGAATGAAAATAACATTACGTGTCTACACTTTATACAAGAATTCAAATTCAAAATTCTTTTTCATCGTGTTATTCCATAAAATTTTTGGAAAATAGGAAGTTCAACTATACAATGATCTGAACTGCCAGTCGAATATTAGTACATAATTTCATTTAATAAACCTGAAACTTGTATGACTTAATATCTTCAAACCAATATTTTCAGGATTTATACTTTTAAACAAAAATCTTTCCAAACGAACCTCGTATCAGAGGTCTAGTTGAGTGATTTAGTGAAATAAGTTAGAATGAGAGGAGAAACTTCAAGACTAAGTTCTTTGATCTTGTATTACCATATCTGGCTAGTTAGCAGTTTTGATACAGAATGAAAATAACATTACGTGTCTACACTTTATACAAGAATTCAAATTCAAAATTCTTTTTCATCGTGTTATTCCATAAAATTTTTGGAAAATAGGAAGTTCAACTATACAATGATCTGAACTGCCAGTCGAATATTAGTACATAATTTCATTTAATAAACCTGAAACTTGTATGACTTAATATCTTCAAACCAATATTTTCAGGATTTATACTTTTAAACAAAAATCTTTCCAAACGAACCTCGTATCAGAGGTCTAGTTGAGTGATTTAGTGAAATAAGTTAGAATGAGAGGAGAAACTTCAGGACTAAGTTCTTTGATCTTGTATTACCATATCTGGCTAGTTAGCAGTTTTGATACAGAATGAAAATAACATTACGTGTCTACACTTTATACAAGAATTCAAATTCAAAATTCTTTTTCATCGTGTTATTCCATAAAATTTTTGGAAAATAGGAAGTTCAACTATACAATGATCTGAACTGCCAGTCAAATATTAGTACATAATTTCATTTAATAAACCTGAAACTTGTATGACTTAATATCTTCAAACCAATATTTTCAGGATTTATACTTTTAAACAAAAATCTTTCCAAACGAACCTCGTATCAGAGGTCTAGTTGAGTGATTTAGTGAAATAAGTTAGAATGAGAGGAGAAACTTCAGGACTAAGTTCTTTGATCTTGTATTACCATATCTGGCTAGTTAGCAGTTTTGATACAGAATGAAAATAACATTACGTGTCTACACTTTATACAAGAATTCAAATTCAAAATTCTTTTTCATCGTGTTATTCCATAAAATTTTTGGAAAATAGGAAGTTCAACTATACAATGATCTGAACTGCCAGTCGAATATTAGTACATAATTTCATTTAATAAACCTGAAACTTGTATGACTTAATATCTTCAAACCAATATTTTCAGGATTTATACTTTTAAACAAAAATCTTTCCAAACGAACCTCGTATCAGAGGTCTAGTTGAGTGATTTAGTGAAATAAGTTAGAATGAGAGGAGAAACTTCAGGACTAAGTTCTTTGATCTTGTATTACCATATCTGGCTAGTTAGCAGTTTTGATACAGAATGAAAATAACATTACGTGTCTACACTTTATACAAGAATTCAAATTCAAAATTCTTTTTCATCGTGTTATTCCATAAAATTTTTGGAAAATAGGAAGTTCAACTATACAATGATCTGAACTGCCAGTCGAATATTAGTACATAATTTCATTTAATAAACCTGAAACTTGTATGACTTAATATCTTCAAACCAATATTTTCAGGATTTATACTTTTAAACAAAAATCTTTCCAAACGAACCTCGTATCAGAGGTCTAGTTGAGTGATTTAGTGAAAAAAGGAAGAATGAGAGGAGAAACTTCAGGACTAAGTCCTTTGATCTTGGATTACCATACCTGGCTAGTTAGCACCTTCTGCTATCGAATGAAAATAAGATAACATGTATTTGTGTTATACAAGAATTCAAATTCAAATTTTTTTTCATCATGATATGCCAAAAATTTTGTGTTAAAGAGGAAGTTCAACCATGCGATGATCTGATCCGCTAATTCATGGCAGTCAAATATTAACATATAATTACATAATAATTACGTTTAATAAACCTCAAATTTGTATGACTTAATATCTTTAACCCAATATTTTTAGAATTTATACTTTTAAATAAAAATCTTTACAAACGAACCTCGTATCAGAGGTCTATTTGTTTGATTTAGTGAAAGAAGGAAGAATGAGAGGAGGAACTTCAGGATTGAGTTCTTTGATCTTGGATTACCATATCTGGCTATTTAGCACCTTCTGATATAGAAAGAAAATAACACGCCATGTATATGCATTATATAAGAATTCAAACTTCTTTTTCATCGTGATATGCCAAAATATTTTTGGACAATAGTAAGTACAACCATACGATGATCTGAGCCGCCAACTCATGGCAGGCATATATTAGCATATAATTACATGTAATAAACCTCAAATTTCTATGACTTAATCTCTGTAACCCAATATTTTTAGAAGTTATACTTTTAAACAAAAATCTTTCAAACGAACCCCTTATCAGAGTCCTCACAATATTCATAGTTTTAAAACTCAATGTGATGTTTCAAAGTAAAAGTACACCTTAACTCGATGTTATATGCTTTTTATTTTGACAAAAAAAAATAGTTGATTGGAATTTTAAAGTGTGCAATTTTTTTCTCATTGGCTTATTTCATGTATTTAAAAAAAAATAGTTCTTATTGTCCAAACTCTTTGAAATTTTTTTTATGCTGTTTAATGATTTTTTTGATTTAGATATGAGTTTTTACTGTTTTGTTACATAAATATAACAGTTTTGAAGCCTGTATAAAAGAATCATGAAAAAAATATTGATATTTATTTCTAAAAGGTTTGTGTTTCCTTTTCATTTTTCTTTTTGCATTGGTGTCATTTAATATTAAAAACAAAATAGTTCTTACCATCCAAAGTCTTTGAAATTATTATAAATTATAACTTTAATGCTTTGAAAGTCTGTGTATAATTTTTCTGCAAAAATATGGATATTTAGTAGCAAAAACATGTGCAAAAGCCACTGGCAAAAATTTTGCAGACTTTATTTTTTTTAAATACTTCTAATTGTCTGATTATTTTGAAACTTTTATACATGATGTAAATCAAGTTTATGAAGAACATGTAAAAAGATTGTAGACTGATAAAACACTGATATTTAGTTACTTTTACAATAGAAAAAAAAGAATGTCTCCAATAGTCGCAAAATGACTTCCAGTAATGAAATTTTTTGAAAGTGTCAATATTTATATGTTTGAAAATGAATTGTCCTACTGTAGAGAACAAAATAACCGAATTAAGTGAGAATTTTTCTTCGTTTTTTTCGAATCTTTAAAATTGAGCCGATGCGAGCTTTGAAAATAAGGGTGGGAGGGAGGGAACGGGAATGAAATAAAAGATGAAATAGATGAAATTTTTAAAAAAATTAAAAGGAAGTAAAAATGAATGTGTTAATAAGAAGAAATAAATATTAAAAGAGAAAGAAAATGGAATTCTATAGAAGTATATAATGTATAAAGCTTTAAAACCACTCATGCCAGAATAAAAAAAATAGTATTTAAACCAATTAAAATTTATGGAAAATAACATATGATATACCCTACTGTTTCTATCTACAGCAGACATGTTAAACACTTGGCTTGCCAACCATTTATCTGTGGCAGCCAAGCCTTTGACATTTTCCCTATGTTTGATTCAATTCATGTTTGATACAGAAAATATACTTTGCTCAAACATTCTTGCACTAACCGTGGCTGCAGTGTTGCCAGGCCACAGATTTTTTAAAATGAAACATATCAACCACTATTTCAGAATACTAATCTTCGTTTTATTTAATGACAAGAATTCCGTGATTAAATAAAGAAAATATTACTAGTAAAAAAATTATCAGCTAAAAATATCCACAATCTGAGAACATTGGCATGATGTTATAGATAGCAAGCATCAGAAAGTAAAGTACAGGGTGTCCATAATTAAACGACCCTACTTTAAAGTTGTCTACAGACTAAAGTATTGGTCAGAAAATTGTGAAATTTTGTGAAGGACATAATGAAGGGATGGGAATTTTTTTGAGCGAAAAAAATTAGTTCAAAATTTCGCCAGCAGGGGGCGCTTTTGAATGAATTACACATTTAGCATACATTTATGATTGTTTAAAATTTTTATTACATCATGTTTCACATGATGGCCATCATTATCATCTACCATCTGGAGTCATAAGGTAGCATGTTCCACATTTGACCGCAGTGTGTTTTGGGAAATGCCATAATGCGAACATGTGAAAAAAGTTTTGTTGAACATCTTTTATTGTAATAAAATTTGCAAACTATTGCAAATGTATTCTAAATGTGTAATACATTCAAAAGCGCCCCCTAGTGGCGAAATTTTGAACTAATTTTTTTTCGCTCAAAAAAATTCCCATCCCTTCATTATGACCTTCACAAAATTTCACAACTTTCTGACCAATAGTTTCGTCTGTAGACAACTTTAAAGTAGGGTTGTTTAATTATGGACACCCTGTATATATGAGTTGTAATTTTCCAACTGGATGAAAAATGTCCAGGCCAGGATTCAGACCTGGCATCCCTTGACTGAAGCTGCCATGCTCTACAAACTGAGCTATCCCAGTCGAATTTGGAGGGTATAATTCACCCAGTTAACCTTATTGATCATAGCATCTGGTCTGATATTTGAGTGAGCTCAACAGAATAGATCACAGGTAATGGAACTCCAGTAAATGCTGGATACGTAATCACTTATCTTATGTGGCAAAGAGCCTTATGCTGTTGATATTTTTCCAGTTATTTGATGTCATCCTGCTAATTGAGCAGAAGATTTGGCATTTGTCTTTGCGATTTTCTGGCAACCTCATATAACGGCAGTTTGTAATATATAGTTTTGTTTGACATACTAACACAGGAAACAAAAATTTAATAACATCAGTACTACAGCTAACAAACCTTAAATAAGATAACATACAGGGTATCCATAAATGATTGTCCCTGTTTCCTTACCTCATAATTTTTCATAAGAATATTGTGAAAAATATTATTACATATTCGTGAATTAGAACTCAAAAAGTATTTTTAATAACAAAAACAAAGTTACATATGGGTAAAATTGCAACTCAAAACACTATTAATCAAATAATGATTAAAATCAAATAATAATATTAAAATTTCGTCAAATTTATCAAAAAGTTGTTAATGATTATGAGAACAAAATTAGATAAATATTACACAATTCATTAATAATTTTTTGATAAATTGTTAATATTAATTATTATTTGATTATAATAGTTATTTGATTAATAGCATTTTGAGTTGCAACTTTATCCACATATATTTTTATTTGTGACATAAAAAAAAACTTTTTGAGTTGTAATTTATGAAGGGAATTTATGAAATCATCACCAAAACATTTATTAAACATACAGTGGAAAAAAAAGCTTTCATATGCAGATATAGTCATAAAAAATTTATTTTCCATTCAAGAATATTTATGATGAAAATGAAAATTTATGTTGCAAAAATATCATAATTGATTTGCATATTGCAGATGGAAACTTGCATATTTCCCAGATGTTTCAATAGAAAAACATATTGTATATAATATAATTATATTTATTATAAAAGCATTTTAAAACTCAAACACAACTGAGTCTTTAATAAAAGTGTGAAGGGATCTTTTTTGAAATTATCATATTTTATTCAAAAATTTTGCTTCCTTACTTTCAGCTTTCATTCAGAAATTTTTTTACTCACCATTATATTTAAATTTCCTGTTATTTATTTATATTTCTGAATAGGAATTTATCAAATTATAATATTAATCATATAAAGTAAAATCTGTAACTATATGATCTAATTTAATGAATTCAGGATACTTTAAATTTCATTATCAATATTCATAAGTAAATATATCCTAAAATTTTAGCTTTCTTGTTATAGCATGCATTACTACTCTAAAAAATTAAGCATTCTTATTCTATTAATATTAATTAATGTGAACAAACTGAATCTTTTTTGTAGACTTGTTACTTAAACTAAATCCTGTGACACAATTAAAAAAACTGAAAAGTGTATTGAAACTTTGTATTATTATTTTTTTTATGTTTGTTTCATTTTCACATGCTTACCTTTGTAGTTCATTAATTACTGTTAAATTTACAAAAAACTAATATACTAAAACCTGCAAAGACACAATTGATAGGTTTCAATGGAAAGTCCAATTTTAGACAGGTATAGTCTCATTTCAGTCTTAGTAGACATAATTATAAGTAAAAACCCATAACGGATTAAAATTTTATGACACAGAATTTTACATTATGGCTTTAAGAATTTTTAATGTCGGTCTCAAAAATAATAATATCAAATTTTGAGTGACTCTATGTTATTAATGAAAAAATAAATATGTTTTTATTTAATCATTTTCTTTTTTGTTCTATTTTTATTCACAGATGTAAATATTATTTTCATCCTGAAAATAGATATAAATTTTATTCACTCATATTTTTTCATTCACACCTCACATAAATTCAAAATATGGGTTTTAAAATAAATGATGTCACAATTTGAATGTCAGTTGGATGTGACATTAAAAGGTTTGTTTTAATATTCAATTAAAATTATTTTTGTTTTCCCTTCCTTAAAGTACATTTATACTCTCAAACAATACTTTTCATTTTCTAAACATTGTTATCCATATCACGCATTTTCTGAGCTTGCATTATGCAATGATATGTATTTATTTCAAAAGACTGATTAATTTTTGCAACATGATTTAATTTAAATTACAAACCAGATTTCAGTTTTAATTTTAAAATTCAATATTTTTATAGTGAATTTAATTATAAAAAACAACATTAAAAAATTAGCAATATTTTGGTATTTGTCTGCATGACGTTCATGCACATATCTTTGATGGTTAAGAAATTTTTTCTTAAATTCAATTGCAAAATTTTTCTTATCTAAAATCTTGTATGGTCATGAAATTTTCAGATGCTGATTCCAATTTCAGCACACATTGAAATGATATATATATACATATTTTTTTCATAAATTCAAAAATCACAGATTATAATTTTTAAAAGGCAGAAATTTGAGAATTATAAAAAAGCAGGAAAATCTTATCCCAGATTCATCCCTAAAAAGTATTATATTAAAATAACCTTTCAGTTATTGCCTATTCCTGTTATCACTCTCTTTTTTACCAGGAATAAGTTAGAATGTTTTGCTTTCCAAAAATTCAATTGCAACCTCAATTTACAAAGGTTTCACTTTATTTCAATTTTAAGATTTTCTACAATTTATACTACCTCCCATGGCTTATTTGGGAAAACTAACCAATGTTAATACTTTTGAAAATGAGTGACAAAATGGCTTAAGGTGGCTCACTATGCTTTGATTTTTTTTCCATTCATTTACAATACCATTTTGATATATGGGCAAATAGTGTTATGAAGAAAAACTATTTAACCCATTCGCTGCCAACCACAAGTATACTCATAGTTTTTCAATCTAAACTTATGAATTCGTACCGGAAATTTCAAAAGAAGAATTTTTATTCTATGTAATCACAAAATGTCTCTACTTAAATAAAGTAAATATTGCTATTAGTATTTTCTGGTATATGAATTCGAACTTTCTAAATAAAATAAATTTCCGGTAATTTTAGCCTGGCAGTAATCATGTTAAACTAGAAAAAATGCATTATTTTTGTAAAATTTTTAAATTTTAAGTATATATTAAAACATTACTTCTCCTATAATTTTATTTATTTATTTATTTGCATGATTTTTTTGTAAAAACATTTTTTTAAATGCTAGGGATCCAATTGCCAACAACTAAATAATAAATAAAACGTGATGATGTACGCAAAAAATACTGTAAAAATGTTTATTTACTTAACATTTTTATTTTAAAAGCTAAAGTTTATGTTACTGAAAATCCAATCTCTAATTTTATAAAGTTCGCCTTTTTAAAAATCCTAAAATAGCAAGTTAATTAAAAAGTATGGGTTGAAGTTTTAGCATTTTGATCGATAGTAATATATTAAAAAAAAAATATATTGAGGGAATTAAATTTCAAAATTGTAACTCTGGTACATTTAAGGGGAAATTTATGCAATAATAAGCCCTTTTCACATATTCATAGTCATTGGGCAATTACCTAACTTCATCATGAATGTAGTAGGGATGTCTGAATACATTTTAAGCAAAAAACTCCAAAATTGATATTTTTGTCATTTTTCCAAAGTCTCTTTGAAGATTTCATTTGAGAGATTAAATATAAACAAGAAAATGCATCACATTTTAACTTATTAATATTTATTTATTTATGGTAGCTTCTAGTGAAAGTCTCCAATTACCATGTGTGCAATGTATTAATTGTTTTTGATAAATATAATTTATTATTATTTTTGGCTTGTTAAAACCAGTGATATTACTCAGAAAATAACAGAAGAGAGGAAATTATGCATGAAGTAAAATGTATGACATTTAACATAACATTTTAATGCAGTATATTCCTTTTAAATGCTAAAGGTGTAAATTAACAACAAAATATAAATTAAAATAACTTTTATTAGTTGTTTTACATGTTTCGACTCTTTCCAAGTCATTTTCATAAACAAAATGAGAATATTCCAAAGTTGCTGGGCTTTGAAGTTATTATTTTCTAAAAATTACGCATGTTATCTATTATTTTTTACTTGGTTGTTTATTTTCATATCTGCGACCATGGAGTAACTCGAGCCACAGTTTCGGTAAATTAAAAGATGCCACATCGTTACATATTGTATTTTTGTGTGTTAGTATTTCTATGGTTTCTCTTATTATGGATGGATAGTATAGAGACTGGAGGGAAATATTATTTTACTTTCATTGAAATTTATTTGGATGGTTTCTTCTTGATATAATCTTGCTAAGGCTGTAGTTTTTCTATTATATTTAATATCAGCTATATGCTCTTTTTTTCTGCAATTAAGTTTCCTGCTGGTCATGCCTATGTAGTAATTCTTGGATCCGTCTTCTTTAATAAAAGGTATTTCATAAACTCCTGAATAATTCTCAAAATTAATTGGGTCAATTTTACTATAAATGACATTCTTTAATTTCTGAGGTGGTTTGGTTATTAAGCTTGGCAAAAAAGCTTGGGTAATATTGAAAAATTAAAACACAGCCTTAAATGTTTCAATATCTGCTTAATAGCCAAACCACCTCAGAAATTAAAGAAGGTCATTTGCAGTAAAATTGACCCAATTAATTTTGAGAATTATTCAGGAGCATATAAAATACCTTTTATTAAAGAAGACGGATCCAAGAATTACTACATAGGCAAGACCAGCAGGAAATTTAATTGCAGAAAAAGAGAGCATATAGCTGATATTAAATATAATAGAAAAACCACAGCCTTAGCAAGATTATATCAAGAAGAAACCATCCAAATAAATTTCAATGGAAGTAAAATAATATTTCTCTTCAGTCTATACTATCCATCCATAATAAGAGAAACCATAGAGATACTAACACGCAAAAATACAATATGTAACGATGCGGCATATTTTAATTTACCGAAACTGTGGCTCACGTTACTCCATGGTCGCAGATATGAAAATAAACAACCAAGTAAAAAATAATAGATAACATGCGTAATTTTTAGAAAATAATAACTTCAAAGCCCATGCAACTTTGGAATATTCTCATTTTGTTTTTGAAAATCACTTGGAAAGAGTCGAAACATGTAAAACAGCTAATAAAAGTTATTTAAATTTATATTATGTTGTTAATTTACACCTTTAGCATTTAAAAGGAATATATCATTACAAGGTGTTATAATTTATTATATTGTTATTTTAATGCAGATTTTGTAAGCTATATTGTATAGTATATAAACAAATACATTGGCAAATTTGTTATGTTAAAATGCTTTATAATATTTTCTGTAATAAATATACTGCACTTTCAAAATTGGGGTCCGAATGAAACAACTACCTTGTTAACTTGCACAGTTTTATATACTACATTAACATCCTTTCACCCAAATGTAGAGTTTGGTTTCCCTGTATTTTATTCAAAAGCAAATAATACAAGAATATTAAATAGTTAACTATCATTTTTATATGTATTGAAAGCCATAAGGTGTATCATATTAAATAACAAGATTTTTTTTATTATGTTACTAACAATATGGTATTCACATCAGTATATAATAATAAAACGTCAATGGTTTTAGGCTCTTACATGGCTATATTTTGTATGAAATTTCATATTATTTTAGAGAATATAAATTTTAATCAAACTGTTATTAAAAACTACATCATTAGTCACACAAAAGTAAAAACTTGCTTTTATTAACCCTCTGAGCATTTTGGAAAAGGGTAAAATTGTAATGTTGTTTTCTCTGTATTTTGTGTTAAATGCTAAAAAAATATGATTCTTTCAGCATTATAAATAAAACTTAATTACAAATATGAATGTAGCCCTTGAGAGTATTAATCATTCTTCAATGTTTTGAAAATTCATTAAATCTATAGAATTATCTTATCTTAAACATTGCATATATTGCAGTGAAACCTGGAGCTTAGTGAACGGAATATTACGTTCCACACGCTTAGAGGGTTAAATACAGCATACTTTGTATGTTTTAGTATAGTATCTAATATTTCAATACATAATATAGTTAAAAATATATATGATTATAGCCATGTATAAACAAATTTACATATATATAAAACTTTGAACACAGAGACTAGAAACTGATATCAAAAATCAGTATATAACTTATGAATCAGATTTGGTGTCAGCCGTGAATCCATGATCCAACAAACACTTTTATATTACACAAAAACACTTAAATAAAACTCAATCAATTTGAAAATACACTGGCGAGAAAAATTAAAGGAACAACCATAAAAAGTTGCTTTATGTTAATTCTATTGCGGGAACTTCAATTAAAGGTGATTGGTTGATAACTCAATGTTAACTTTATCACGCAGTCCAATGGAATTAACCTTTGCTACAGAAAAATAGGCAAAATTTTGATCCCGTTCTTTTGGCATGTTTGAAAAGGGAGTACACGTGGGTGATTTGAAGTCTAATTTCAAGGATTTTATATGCAGTTGCATAAAATTTTCACTTGTAGTAATTTTCACTTTTCAGTATGTCATCCAGAAGACATTTGACCGAGTGTGAGAAATGGCGTACGATAGGGAGAATGGAAGCAGGATAGACACTGACAGGGGTCTGTAAAGACTTAAAATAGCCAAAAGTGCCATGTCAAGAATCTGGAAATGGTTTAAAGACACTGGTAATGTGCAGAGAGACAACCAGGTCATGGTTGAAAACGTGCCACAGCGGACTGTCAGTACCATTGTTTGGCAACGATTGCTGAAAGAAACAGGCAACTGGCGTCAGTTCAGATTGCAAGGGAGTTTGCTGCAGCAACAGGAACTCGACTATCCAGATTTACTATGGGTGAAAGGCTGCATTAAAGACGGCTGTATGCAACGAAACCCGTGATTTATATTCCACTAACTCCGGCAGCTAAATGCACCCGGTTAGAGTGGTGCAGAGATCATCGTCATTGGAGTACCACAGACTGGAGCCGAGTTCTCTGTACGGGTAAATCCCGATTTGTTTGGAGTGATTTCACACATGTTTCCATATGGAGAGAGAAAAGCACACACAATAAGGTCTGGTTAATCTAATCCATAGTATGGAAAATCTCTGTAAAGCTTCAATTTTGGTCAGGAGTGATCACATACTTTATTGATGTTTTCTGTGTGTCTCTAAAATATTGTAACAATACAATTTCCTTATCTGCTCTTATATGACATAGTCCTATGTTGTTATGTAAATTTATTTTTTGCAGAAATAAGCAGTTTTTATTTTGAATATATGTCAGACATGACAAAATAAAGATATTATGAAAGTTTCATGTTCTTATCTGCAAAATTATCAAGTTTGATGAGTTTTTACAGTTGTTCCTTTAATTTTTCTCGCCAGTGTATATAGCAATAAAATTCAGTATTTATAAAATAGTTCCAGGGAAATGTAATTACACTTTCAGAGTGATTTAAAAATATGTAATTATGTAATGTGTAATTATACTAATTATTTTTAAAAGAAACCCACCTCACACACTTTAGAAATTCCTAGATTTTTGAAATTTATAAAAACTGGAGGATAGAGTTGGATATCTAAGCAAATTAACATCACTACCATTTTTGAACTACCATAAAAAATAAAGGATAAAACAAAAGCTGTTTTTTTTTCTGTAAACTTTTAAGATTTTATGTCAAATTTGTTGTTTTCTGCACTTTCGATGCTGTTAAGGCATTGTGGGCAGAAACTTATACTATTTAGTAAATGAACATAATTTTTTTTTAGTTCATAGCATTTTAAATATGTGTAACCGAACAAAAATGATAATTCAAAGAACTGTAATAAATTTTATTATTTATGAGCATGATGAGAAACATGACTATGTAATTCAAGATAACAAATAGTCATTATACATACAAAACTTACGGACAGGTTTTATTGCCGTTTACGATTTAATAAAATTAATTTAACATAAATTCTGGCATTCATATTGTGGAAGCAGAAAGATGAAAAACTATAAGCCTCATTACGATTTTTAATGACAGAAAATTTTTAGTGATTCATTTTTTATCTCTATGCAGAAAAACACTTTCAAATTTCATGACCGAATGCTGAATTTCATTAATTTTTTTCCTGAGACTACTAGACAAAAATGGCCTACACTTTGCAATTTTTTTTCTGCAATTGTTTAATGATATTTGCAATTTTTTATGCAATCATTTGATAGAACTCATTATCAAGTGATGATACTCTTGATTGTTTTATAAAAGAATGAGGACAGCCATTTTTTTTTCCATGATCAATTGATGAATTGATTTTGAGAAATTTCGTAATAAATAATCTGAAGAATAGTGCTAATTCATGGAACAATCACATGTACATGTGCAGTTTCACTCTGTAAAAACATTTCTGAATCATCCCCGAGCTACAAATTTAATGAGTTGGACCGAAAATCAATCTTATCTCAACATGAATTTTTCTGTGCAGCCGGCCAACTGTATTATGCCGACAAAAGTTCATTTACAGTGCACACAAAGGGAATATTTTACATTTTGTTTATGACTCACTGAAAATTACAGATTGATTAAAAAACAAAACAAGAAAAGTGGAAATTTGCAGAAATGTGGCAGTCCTGTAAAAATGAACTCGTGATTTTTCTCAATTGACTTACAGTTTCTTGATAAAGTGAGTCAGACTGACTTATAATGTTTTAAGTGAAATGCACTAGTTCTAGAATTATTTGCCAGTAAAAAGCATAATGACTCATTAAGATTGTTTTCATTATCTCACCTATTGAACTTACAAAAACAGTAGGCACAGCATTATCTCTCAGCTTGAGACATGAGACAGAGACCTGGTCCATTATATCCTCTGTGAAATAGGCAGAACACGATGAACTATGTTGTGATAGATTCAAAACTGCTAATATCCAAAAGTGTCTTCGTATAGGCTTCTTTGGAAATCTGTAAACAAATTAAGAAATGTAAACAAAAATAACATTGCTAATATTTATTTGAGAATCTTAACACAACATTAAAAGAACAGATTTAAAGCCAGGGATTGATCCTGGAGAAAATTGGGCTCATTTTACAGACATTTCACAAAATCACATTCCATAAAAATAGCTTTTTTAATAAAATTTTATGTTGAAAATATACTTTTCAAACACACAAAAAAAGTACATGAATTGTTATTTTTCTGCATTATAACAAATTGTGGAACTTCAGTATTAATGGGAACAGATAGTCACTGTGTAAAGAACGTCTGTGCCAATTTTAGAATTTATCAGAATTGTTTTAAATAAATGAATTCTTAAATTTACCGAAACAAATAATAACAATAGAGATTATTAAAAAGAGTAGAATTGGATATGATTTTCCTTACAAAATTTCGTTATTCACAAAAATAAAAAAAATTATTATTCCCCCCCCCCCCCCCAAGAAAAAGCTGTGTCAACCCCTAGATACTGTTATATGCATGTCCTTATTAATGACAATTCACAAGTCAAATGGGAATTTCAGGGGCACCTTCGTAACACAATCACAGTGGTCTGGCTGTGATTTGAGGTTATCCCGGTCATTTTTCACACCTTTTCCAACCAATTGAACAATTTCCAATTTAATACATGGTATTTTTCTAGTTGTTAAAAAAGAGCAGGTACTAGTGGTGTGGAAAAGCCTCTTATTTTCTTACAGGCTTGTAAGACATTTTTACTATTTAAAAATCAGGGCATTTTCTCAAGACACAATAATAAAATGTCAGCTTTTCTGATAATCCTTTTGGCTTAGATGCTTTACACTCACGCTAAAAAAAAAAAATTATCGGTTAAAAAAAAGAAAAAAGTCGCCAAATTTAGGGGATTTTTTTCTTTAATGGCAACCTAGCCATTGTATTAAGTTATTCGTTTGGAGCAGTCTTGGAAATCGCGCCAAACAAACAGTCGCCAATCTTTTGTTTACATTTTAGCGTGATAGTAACACATCTGTTCCCTCTTTTCGTACACCTGCATTGGTGCATTCGAGCATCACGTGACTCCGGCGGTCTGTAAAAAAAGATACGCTTAAAAGCACCGCGGTAGCCTTTCTTTTTCGTTAGCCTCGATTGCAACAAAGCTGCTGGCAGATGGAGGGTTTTGTGATGACCAAATCGAAATAATCCAAGCTAACATACAGTTATCTATTATTGAAGTTATAATCTATTAATGTCCATATGGGGACTGGAAATTGATTAATTAAGCATTCCACATTCTAGTAATAGAAAGTAATCCTGAAACCTTAAAATTAACGAAATTTTGTAAATGGTCTTTAGAATATCCAATGCAAAGTTTTCTATTCCTATCAAAACAAAAATAAGCAGTTTTTCCAAAATAATAAAGAGGATATTAATTAATAAAATAAAACCTGCTTTCAGTCTGTTCATTAAAATTTTCAATGAACAACAATAGAAATTGTAAAACGTTATTTTCTGATTGATTTGATTAAAATTGTCAGTAATAATCCAGATTATAACACATGCAAGGGAGAATTATGAAAAGAATAATAAAAGCTGAATTTTTATTGGTAATTATTATTGTTATTATTATTATTTTTTATAAACTAGCAACTTTGGAAGTTGTTCATTATTGGCACATTTATATTAGATAGACAACAAGCTTTTTCTATTAGTAAAACATACCTACTTTTAGTAAAAGGGGTCGATTTCAAATAATATCAAAATCATTAACATAGACACAGCTAAATAAACCGTCACCCAATGCTAAAACCAATTCTCAGCAAATGCAATTTCAATGTCTGTTTTTCTTGAGTACCATCTCTACGTTTTACGGAAAACGGCGCTCTCTACCGGATGAAATATAAACTATTTTCTTGGCTCATTTTCTCTTTCAGAAATTGAAATTTCTCTATTCTCGTGTCATCAAAGCTCAAAGCTTCCGTGAAATAATTTTAAATTTTTGACTGATGATTATTTAACCGACTTTTGTTAATTGTTGTTTTTGCCACATTTTCTCGGTATTTAAACTTTTCGTTTACATCTACAATTAAAACTTTTCATTTATAAAAAATTTAAATACATTGAAGGACGTTACGATCTATGTTTGTTTGTCTTGTTTACGGAATATGAATTTACCTATTCTGTTGATACATATTTAGTTTTTATTATTATTTTGTTATTTACATATATTGTTTATTTGTATTTCTATGCTCTTGAACAAGAATATAAAAATTAGTATTGCTAGTTTTGCACATCATTATGATAAAATTCCACATATTTAAACAATTGCAATTTGCTCTTTTTTTTGCATATTTAATATTTTGCTTTGAGAAATGTGTGATTGCAATTTGTTGGATAAAGTTTACTACTATAATAGCAACCTGTCTATATGAATAGAGAGAAGATTCTAATGCAGAATTATTAAGTTTCAAAATTAAGCAGCAAATGTAAACAAGAAGTTGTATTAAGAATTTGACTTGATTATTGTTAATTTCTACCTGATGACCACCTTTATCTGCAGATTCCATGCCATAGAAATACATTTAAAACACAACCTTACAATATTCGTCCTGTTTCTAAAGTTTTACAGTAAAACCTGTTCAAAGGGGAATTGCAAAAGACGGAAATATTTTTCTGAAATGGGCTCATTTCCTTAATATACAAAATGACATACTAAGAAGCTTACTCAAAATCTGAAGAAATATTATACATCTTAACTTATAATACCTTATCGTACTATAGAACATTATATAATACTGCATATTGAACTATAATTTTATAATAGTACATTATTTTACACTATTGTACAATAACAGTATATTATGATAATTTTGTTATATACTTTATCAAATAGTTGAGACATTGATGACATTCTGGCAGTGATCCTTTGTAAAATTTTATCCTATCTCCACTTTATTATTGTTGCCAGTTTTTATTATTTTATTATCGTTATCAATATTTAGGCTTGTGCCCTTACAAAGCAAGACAGAAAGTTAGAATGTATTGTTAAATTATTAAGCCTTTTTTCCTAACTCTGACAAAAAAGTTTATTTCCACATTTTTTTTTCTATTGTCTTTTTGAATAAGAATTATTTACGAAAGACAATTGTTCACTTATTTTATCAGAACCAACTTGAAACTTAGGTATCAGTTACATGCAGGGCTGCGGAGTCGGTGGGAAAAATGACAGACTCTGACTCCTGAAATTTTAAAGGAAGCTACTCCGATTCCGGAACGTCTAAAGTACTAGTATTGCCTGTTGATTCCTATTATTCAGCTTGCTTTATTGCTGTCCTTTGTTTTGAAATAGTAATAGTCGCTTTATTAAGTTTGTTATTAAATAAAGAAAATATTACTATTTAAAAAAATGGCAGCAATCAAGCAAACAGAATTAAAAAAACTCAACTGGCAACACTGCAACCTGCTGTTACATTCCTGTTTGACCTTGAAGTATATGATGTGTATATTTTTGGATGAATTATGGGTATAAACTGTAATAGGTAGTCAAGACGAGGACTCATTTACTGCAGCGGCAAATGTCTGACAGTATTTTAGTATAAAAAGTTTCACCTATTTACACCAAAATATGGGTGAAAGGATGTTTAATTTTGGTTTTATATCTATTCCTGCAGACCCAAAAAAATAGGAGGCGAAAATTTTACAATTTTAGCATCATTTGGGGGGGTCTCCAGAACCAGAAAATTATGGGGGGAATGCAAGAAAAATAAAAATGAAAATTTTACTATTTTAGCATTTATTCTGTTCTCACGGCTCAAAAGGGGCAGAAAATTTATATTTTCAGCATTATTAATCGTACAATTTTGGGTCCTGCATTCCTGAAAAATCAAAATATTGAAATCTAAAGAAGTAAATAAAATGGAAATTTTACTATTTCAGATCCCGCTGACTTGGAAAAGAAAACACAAAAAGTTGTAATTTTGGAGTTATTGTGTCTTCCAGACCCGAAAAATTGCGATGTAAGGGAAGAAAAATAAAGAGGAAAATTTTGTATTTCCTGCATTAACTTTATTATTTTGGGTCTGCAAAACCTGAATATCGAAAGGAGAAAAATAACTGAAATTTCCCTATTTCATCATTATTTTGAGTACTGCAGACTCAGGAAAAAAAAATTATAATTTCACTTTTTTTTTTTGGGGGGGGGGGGGGAGGGGTTCTTTATGCACACAAAAAAAAGGGGAGACAATTTACTACAATTTCAGCATTACTCCTGGTCCTACAGACCTGAAGAATCTGAGGGAAACAAGAAAACAAAAGGGAAAATTTTTCTATTACAATGATCTTTTGGATTCTGTGAACTCCAAAAAGAGCAGAAACTTCCAATTTTCACATTACCTCGGGTTCTTCAAACTCCAAAAACTGAGACAAAGTACTGCATACTAATATAAAATATAAACTAGAGATTTCAATTAAAAGCAGTTTTCATATACACTGTAAACTGGACAGTATATTGGGCCTGTTTAATCTGGGTTTTCTTGTATATATAGTCCAAATATAAAAATAATAATTCAGTTTATAAATTTAAAATTACATAGAATTATTTAATTTCACTTCAAACTGTCTAAAAAACAAGTTGGAGTTGGAGTCTGCCTGTTTTTTAGTGACTCCGACTCCAACTCTTTTGACCAAAAATAGGCCCGACTCCGACTCCGCAGCCCTGGTTACATGGGAGTATTTTGGATGTGTAGGCAGGGTAAAATGGGCCAAAGCAAAGGCAGGGTAAAATGGGCCTATTTAGCTTTCTGTAAAGTAATTTGTTTCTTGTTTGGAAACAGAATTTCACTTGGACAGTTTCAGGAGGGTGCTGCATCCTGTATGGCTTTTAGTTTTTTTTTTTTTTTTTTAAGGACTTGTCAACCTCTTCAAAAAATACCATCCTTCTTGATTCTCAGTCAAAATAATGACACCCTAGTGCTTAAAAAAAAAAAAAAAAAAAAAAAAAAAACATATTGCTTGCATAATGTAAAAATGTGTTATTACTGTTGTGTTGAAAAGAGTGCCCTGACTTTTAACTATTAAAATTGCCTTAAAAATTTGTCATTAGAACATAAAGTGACTTTTTCCCACAAACATCACCGTCTTTTTTTAAAACCTGTGAAGAAGCTCTGTATTAAAAGTGAATTTTTAAATCACATGGAAAAGTGAAGGGAAATAACCTACAAAAATCTACATTGCGAACATCTGCATTGTGTCCTCGATTTCTTCATATATTGCCATTATCAGGGTATGTACCTATCAGTATCCATGGGATTGATGTAGTTTTTTATTCTTAAAAAAATATTATTGTATTTTTTTTAAATGAAAAATAGAATTTTGGGAGGAAAATGAAATTTAGTTTTACTTTTTAATAATCTTCTCTCAAATTTTTGTTTGTTTGTTGCTAAATTTAAGAATGTTTCATTGATTTAAATCAATCCTGATAAATCCAAAAGTGGGCATATGCTTTTGAAACTGCTAATTTTTGCCTTTTAATATTTGCATACCGTAATGAGAGAGGCAATTTTTATGGAATGTTATTTTGAGAACAGTTTGTAAAATAGTCCCAAACTTTCCCTGATTTGATCTCTGATATATATAAAAATGTTAGTAGCTATATTTTTGTTTACATTTCTTAATTTGTTTATATTTTTTCAATACCAAGATTCTGTACCAAGACATTTGTGGATATTAGCAGTTCGTCATAGAGATTAGAGTCATATCTGCTATCTGGTCTGCTAATTTCATAGAGATTGATTGGACATGTGTACGACAATGAGACAATGCTGTGTCTACTATCTGCCTATATTACAATACATCTTCCAAAGGTAAGATAATAAGATTTATTAATCTTACTGAGTAATTATGCTTTTTATTAGTAAATAACTTAAGATTGGTTTTTTACTGGTAATTACTATTAGTCTATACTTTTACCAAAAAATAGTATCATATTGCTATTAATATATTGATAAATATATATTAGTATGTATGATTGAGCAGGTCAAAGTCATAGTGGTAATCACTAATTTTGAAAATTGGAGGTAAGTGCATGTAGAGTATCTAGACATATCAAACTATGTTTACAAGGAGAACAATACAAGCCTTAGTATTTTTTTTTAAAAAGCACTATAAATGTAGCATGTCTGAAGATATGCATCCACATAGAAATTCATTGTAATACTTCAAACAAATCTTTTATATTTGAACTTTATTTAAGAAAATGTGACTTAAACCTTTGATTTGAACCTGCTTAAATGTTACAATGGTATATGTTTTAGCAATTTTCTTTTATTACAATCATTTTTTTTTTCCTACATATCTTTTTATTCATTCCTCTTTCACTACTTTATTTTCTGTTTTTCAGGCATCTTCATAAAATGCATTTATATTTTGTTAAATTATGCATTTTTGTTTCAAAAAGCAAAAAAATTTTAAAGATGTCATATAAATACCATGTTGGCACAATTTTTTTCCCCTGCTAATTTGGCAAAAACTTTATTTTTGAATATTAGTTACAAAAGAATGTAATAATTGCACGTGAATTTTTATTTCAATATAAAAATAAAATAACGTAATAAATGAAAAGCTTCTATTATTTTAAAAAGGGAAATAAAAATAAATAAATGATAGTTTGATGGAAATAAATATTTATATACATAATAAAAATAATTTATAAAATTAAAATAGAAAATAAAAGTAAATACAGTCACCTCTCACTTATGTGCGTTTGAAGGGACTGACTTAAAATCGCGCATAACTGAGAGCCGCGCATAACTGAGAGGACGTTGTATATAGTAATTTTTTATACACATTATTCGAAAGAAAAACATATTGAAATATAAGAATTATGATCAATGATATTTTATAAAATAAAAGGGGTATAATATTAGTATAGTGTACTAAAAAAAAAAAAATATATATCCTTACACTTTCACTATAAAATTTAGTTTAAAAAAATACAATAAAGTAAAATTTTTTCATTTGACATAGAAGATGATATACTTACATAAAAAAAGCCAATTAGTCCTCTTTTAAGAAGTCATCAATGGTAGTTTGTTTTTGCTTAGGCCACGTTTGTACAACGACCTTTTCTAATGCATTAAAGTGCGTCATTGTATTTGATGCTATATCAGCATTTTGTAGGTAACATCTCAAAGTATCCAGCGCTCCTAAAGCAGTAGCATAAGATGGGACAATTACAGTATCAGTTTCATCATTATCATCATCATCTCCTTCTCTTTCAGCTGTCACATCATCAAACACAGTTTCAATATCTCTAATTGCCGTTGACGTTAAGTTTTCATCAACACTGACGAAATCTTGAAAAGAAAGAGAATGTTGGCTTATTCTATTCCATTCTTCTTCGTCTATGTTAAAATCATTGCTGTTGTTTTCATTTTCCTGTAATGGAATAACTTCAGCATTATTTGAATGAAAAATACCCGCTTTCCTAAAGCAGTTAGAAATTGTCATGGCTGTTACGTTATTCCAAGAGGCAACCAACATATGCATGGCATCCAGAATCGAAATTTTCTTGAATTCCTTTTTCTGCTCTAGTGATATAAACATTCTTCGCACCAAATCTTTCCTATACTGCGCTTTAACTTACCTTATTATACCGAGATCTAAGGGCTGGAGTCTGCTAGTACAGTTAGCAGGGAAAAATATAACTCGTGTATGTGTCAGCAATGCGAGATCTGAAGGATGGGCGGGACACTGATCCATAAATAACAAAACTTTCTCTTTTTTGTAGCCATCTTCATATCGAATTCCTTCAAAAAGTCTAAAAAAGTTTTCGATGTCATCCAGGCTTTGGTGCTACTTGCGTAAGAACATGGCAATTTCTTGACATTTTTTAAACACCGTGGATTCTTGGATTTACCAATCACTATTGGCGGTAACTTTTCTGATCCGTCCCCATTACAACATAAAAGCACAGTCAGTCTTTCTTTGCTGTGTTTGCCACCATGGCATGTTTCTCCCTTAAAATCCATCATTTTGTTTGGTAAAAGACGATAAAATAAGCCTGTTTCATCACAGTTAAAAATGTGCTTAAGATCAAAGTTTTGAATTAAATTTGGAAGGTCTGTGATCCATTCATTAGCAGTTGAATCTGAAACGGCTGCGCTTTCACCACTCAGACAATGATTTGTTAAACCGTGTCTTTTTTTAAGTTTTTCTAACCATCCCGAAGAAGCTGAAAAATTTTCGATTCCCATTTTGGATGACAAAGTGAGTGCCTTTTCTTTAAATAACTCACCGCTAATGGGTAAATTAGAAGCTCTCATTTCTCTGAACCACTGAATTAAAGTGGTTTGTAAAATCTCAAATTTTCCATTCTGAATTCTTGATCATTTCTTCTCTTGTGCAGAATATTCACTATTAATTTTTTTGATCGAGTCCTTGTTCTTTAAAATCCCTCTGAGTGTTGATTCAGGCAAATCGAATTTTCGAGCTAAATGTATTTTTGACAGTCTAGGATCATTTTCTGCTGCTTTTATAACTTCCATTTTGAACGAAATTGTTAACTTTCTTTTGCTCATTTTTATTGCAAAAAAAAAAAGAAATAATCTAGATGCTACCATAAAGGCAAGGACGAAATGTAACACGCAGGTGACTTGATAAAATTAAAGCAGAAAGAAAAGAAGCAACCATTAGAACTGAGGGGGTGAGTGTAAAGTCGAACTGTAACATCCTCTCCACCCCACTTTTCGGAACGGTCTTTTGACCTTCACAGGTGCAGAAAATTATTTATCGATTAAAAAAAAAAAAATGTGAATTGCGTTGTCATTTCCGCGTATAACTGAGAGAGAAAATTCAAGTGCCGCTTATAAGTGAGAGATCTATAGCATTATTTTCCTATTCCTTGTGCCGGGACCTTACGAAATTCGCGTATAACTGAGATGCGCATAAGTGAGAGATGACTGTAAACAACAATATAAACAAAATAACTGGGTTACCATGTGAGACATAAAACTGCTACTTTGTTGTAATCGTCCCAACGTGGTCGTACGTATATGACATCTATGCCAAACATTTTTATAGAAATTGTGGAAAAATATTTTTTTTTCTTTTTAAAGTTCATCAAGACTATCAAAAATGCCCATTTTTTCCAAAAAGGTGAAAAAAAAAATCACAAAAACACCTTTCAACTGTGTTTTTGTTCTATGCAAATTTTCTAGTAACTTAAATAATGGGAATGTTTATTAATGGAAATATACCATAATTGGATTTCATATCAAACTAGATTAAACAATTTTAGCAAACATGCTTTGAGAAATTAATTTTACCTCAATTATAATTTAAGAAAATCTTACGAGAGAGTTTCATTTAATTCTAATTGAGTGAAAGATGCCCATGCCAGGAATCAAATCTAAAAATTTTGATCTCACGTGCCTATGAACTGAGCAATACTGGACAAATCTTGTCAACATAATTCCTTCAAATAACCAGTTGGCAGGGTGGATGTTTGTGGTGGATGTTGCCCAGTGGTTATTTGAGTGATTTGTGCTGGCCAGGGTGAGTCAGTTGGTGGAGTATTGGCATGTGAATCCAAAGTTCTCAGGTTTGACACCTGCCATGACTATCTTTAACTCAGTTATAGTTAAATGAAAGTATTTTGTAAACCATGTTTTGTCTTAACATTAATTACAATTTTGTACCAAGATTAATTTTTTCTGGTAAACATGCTGATAAATTTTTTCATATACTGATAATTTTTTTATTAATGTTACTTTATTTATTTATTTATTGTTTTTATGCAGCATATTCACTTATAGAGGACCAGAAAGGATGGAAAGGTTGAAAAAATTATTACTGTTATTTTCATAATGTTTGAACCTTTAACAATGTCATACATCAGATAAGAAATTTCTTAAAATTACAGTCGTGTGAGGCAAAAACTTTTCAGAGTTTCAGATAATGATTAAAGAAAAAAAGAAGACTATTTACTTTACTACATTTTTTTCAATTTTAAAATTGTAAGAACTTTCTGTGTTATATATGTAATCAATATAGATGTGTTTTTTTATAATATTAAGTGGTATAAATTCAGAATTACTAATAATTTATTTTTAACTTTATTTTACCTTAAGTCACAACAAATGACACCGAAACAAAGGGAAATCAGATTTCATTTATTTTCATTTTTCTCGGAAGTTTTCCATTTATATCAAAAATGGATATTTCAAAGTATTATTTATTTGATTTTTAAAAATAATAGCTTTGATTAAACAGACTACTATTGTTAAATTGTTGAAGTAATAGAAATGTAATAAACTTTGATTCAATAATATATTTAATTTTCCCAATTTTAATATTAATTGTAATACTTTCTTGTGTTACGTATAATTTATATTTTATTATAGCCTTATGCAATACCATTGAAAAATATATTGAAGTAATAATAATAATAAAAATTCACAGTTTTTTTAAAGTAATATAATTTTGGAATTAATATTAATTTTATATCATTTTGCTAATTTTGTTTCTCCAAAATTAAGATAGATGGCTCCAAAACAAGGCCAGTGAAAATAGGATTTTGCTAACCAAAAATTCGCGAAAGCTGGAAATTGTTTTAATCACTTTGTTTTACATCCAAATGAAGGGATTTGAAATTTGTCCCATTCTTCCTGGTGAGCTTTAGATGCAGCACCACAAAAACCTCAAAATTTTCGGACTTTTTTCAGTGTTTCGCACATAACTTAAAAACCGTTCACTCTACAAAAAACATCCTTGTACACAAATTGTAGAGCATAAAATTCTGCATCGATTGAGTACTACAGACTAAAAATTCCATCAATAATAAGGGAGTTTTGATAAATCAAAAAAGTACATTTTTCCAAAATTTTCTTTAAAAACTCATAAAATTCGTGTTTTGAGTAAAAGTTGTCGGTTAAATGAATCATTTCGCTTACAAAACAATATAACTGCATAAATCACCGAATGGTACTGTTAAATAAACAACTTCCAAATCTAATTACATCAATATGGGATTTTCACCAACCTTTTCAACAGATGATTACACTTGAAATGCAACCGATTTCCCCAAATTAATTTTAATTCTGTCGTTTGTAAGCAAATTATTTTTTGAGAGTGCATAAATAATTATATTTTGAAAATACAATGAAATGATAAATATAACGGATAGGTAATTGAAAAATGAAAGAATTGTATGTGTACTTAAAATTATGTATTTTACAAAATGTTGGAAAAAAATATAATAATAGAAAATCAAGAAAAATAATTTATTTAAAAAAAAATAGTATAAAAGCAACGGCAATAAAATCAACTCAAGTTACTTGAGGGAAATACAGGAAAATCAAGCTTAGAGCGTTTTTTTTTGCTGGACCTTGAGTTGTCCATTCTTCTTCTTTTTCCTCTAGATGGAAGGCTTCCACGAGCATATATACTTTTTCGTCGTATCTGGTTTGTATTTCTTCTTCCTCTGCGGTATTTGTGCTCGACACACCTTTGCAGCGGTAATATATAGTTGAGCATTTAACACCGTTCTTTCTACAAGAACATAAACCACATTTGCATGACAGAGTGTTTAGGAGCTCTGGTCAGGGGCGGATTTAAGGGGTCACGATGGTTACAATCGCGAGGGGCCCCGCATCCCAAGGGCCCCCCAAATCTTCTTTTATGTTCAAAGAGAAAAAGTGACTTTTGATCAAAGATTTTTGTATTTTTATCTTTTCAATTAGTTTTACAACATCATTTTCATGTAATAAAAAGGATATTTTTTCTTTTGTCTGTTATTTTCAGAAATATTTTAGTTTTACCTTATCTTTTTTTTTTTTTTTTGTTATCATTCATTAAGACTGTGAACATTTGTGTAGGGATGGTAGGTTAAGGTAGGGGGGGGGTGGGGTTTAAGAGAAACAAATGTGTTTTGCTTTGAGTTGAAAGGAACCCTGTTAGAGACCCTTTACAGCTATTTTAATATATAGATGTATGGCATACCAAGTTTGGGAGCCCCCGAAATCAGAGAAACACATGTTATTAGACATATGGGTCAAGTGGGTCGTGACTCTGAGGATCCCGATTTCGGGGCCCCTAAACTTGATATGCATTTTCATAAAGCTGATATTTGAAATCTATGGTAATTTTGTTACCGGTTAATCATTCTTTTTTATTTCTAGAGTAGGATCTGGTCCCGATTATGACTAATTGGGGCCCTGGACAAAGATAAATTAGGGGGCATTCGAATCGTTGCAACATTATTCAAACTAGGGAATAAACCCGGGTTTCCCAGGTTAGAGAATATAGGTAAGAAACCATCACATATATTATTTCTGATGTTAACACCCATTTTTCTCTGCACATACTAAAGACACATCGATGAATGAGGTATTTTTTAAAAGGTTCTGCAAGCGGTTTTTAATGTAGTATCGTTAAAACACGTTACTTTTAAAAAAATGCAGTTAACGAAAAAATGTATCAACAAATAATCTCAAAGATCGCGGAGAAAAAGCATCGCACGGATTTTTTTTAAAATTCGTAACTCTAATGTATTTTTTTACATTTAATATAATTTTATGAATACCCATTAATAATAGCTGCTCGGTGCTAAAGCTACGGTGTGGCTGAGGTTAGCTTTGTGAAAGCACTGAGCTCTGTGAGTTGTAAATAAAATTTGTTTTTCAGAAAGTTTAGTAGAATCTTTTAAAGATTTAATTTTTATTTTGTACGTAAAAAATTATTAATATTGTTGTTATTAAAAGCGTTTTTAAGGTGTTCAGTTTCTTCCCCCTACAAAAATTTTGAAGACAGAAAAGTGCATACTTTTAAACTTACTAGGGTTCATGGTTTTTTTGTTTGTTTATTTATTCTGCAAATTATTTTTACATGCAATTACTGATGTACATGGACTTAATGAGATGAGATGGGTGTTTATCTTATAAGACGATGTCTTGCCAATTTAAGGCATTTTTTTACTAAAAATATCTATAATTACTTCTGTATACCGATGTTAGTTTTATTTAGTTTCAGCCGTCAAGTGATTAATTAAATCTAAGGATACATTTCGAAAATAGTGGTAGATATTTTCAACAAAAAACGTGTTAAATTCGTAACACATACTTGTGTGTATCGCTGCCACTGTTACAGAGAAAAAAAATTTGTTGCATGTTTTGAATCATGTGAATAATGGCTCCCTTCAATGTTTGCCACTAGCTGAGATGTGTCCCTACTTCATTAAAGGTTAGACAGGACTGTATAGGATGACTTAACTTTGCCTGATTGAATATTTTATTTAGAATAATAAAAGATAATGACTTTTGAATTGTTTTTTACAGAATTCAGTTTACGTCAATGCTCCAGATAAAGTTTGAGTTACAAAATATTGATTTTATTTTATTTAACTCAATCTAAGGTTGCCATCTGTGATTCAAATGGGACACTGAACCAAAATTCTGAACCAATGAATCAGCTGCTTAAATGTTCTTCAAACGAAGATTTTCAAATCCTTCTTGAGCTATAATAGAATTTTTTATTAGAAATAAACCCCACAATACATAAGAGCTCAAAAATCTAAAAAAAATCTTTTCTGAATCTAAAAAAAATATTTTAGAAAGTTACAAGAAAAGCATTTTTATAGGGTGAAAGCAAACGGCACTAAAGAAAAGAGAAGCTGGATGGTTTTCTCTGAAACATCTAAATCAGTTTACTATTACGTATGTAAACTTTTCCCAAATCTCAAGTTACCTCAGCAAAATCTGGTACAAGGGTTTTCGGATTGGTCTCGATCTGAAAAAGTTTTAAGTAACCATGAAATTTCGAAGTCACATTTATCGGCTACTGTAAACTTCCAGACAAGACTTCAACTATCTAAAAGAGTTGATTGTCAAATAGCTAATAAAATTGAAAATGAAAGAGATTATATGAGAAATTCGTCGAGTAATTGCCACAGTAAAATTGCTTTCTGGATTTGGCCAAGCGTTCAGAAGTCATAGAGATACAGAATTACCAGAAAATAAAAGAAGAGGTAACTTTTTGACTTGTATAAAGTATCTCGCCAAGTTTGATGATTTTCTGAAAAGCCACTTAGAAAAGTATTAGCATTGCGGTTCAGGAAATACAAACTATTTGTCTCATCAAACTTATGATGAGATCCTAAAAATAATGGCAGATAAAGTTAAGAAGAGTTTTTGTGAAGAAGTAAAAAGTTCGAAATATTTTTCAATAATTGCCGATTCAACCACAGATGTAAGTTATGTGATTCAACTAACTTTTATTCTTCGATACGTAAAAGCTGTTGGAGAAATAGTTGAGAGATTTTTTAATTTTGTACCCATTAAATCTCATAAAGCAGAACATATCAAAGGTATAATTTTGAAGAAGATTTCAGGCCTTGATTTGGACATAAAAAACTGTAGGGGTCAATGTTATGACAATGCTTCGGACATGTCAGGAATTTATGGTGGCCTTTAGGCAAAAATACTCAAAGAAAGTCAGACAGCATTTTATTTGCCTTGCTCAAACCATTCTTTGAATTTAGTAGGGAATAATGCTGCTGAATGCTGCAGCTATGCCGTAAGTTATTTTGATTTTTTTCAAAATATATATACATTTTTTTTTAGCTTCAACCTATAGATGGGAGATTCTTAAATCTCATATTCTATCAAAGTGTACAGTAAAACAATTGAGTGACACTCGATGGTCAGCAAGGGTCGATGTTGTATCAGCATTACGTACTTAAAGATGGCCATAAACCAAATTCGTTCCCTAAGGCTATTCTTTGAGGAAGTGTGTGATGATTATTCGTGAATTAAAGCAGAAGTTTTAGCTTTATCTTCATCCATTCTGCGATCAGATGATGACAAGAATAAGAGAAAAAAAAAGCAAAAGATTTCCAGAGGAAAATGTTGATGGCGAAATTCAGTTAGAAGGAACAGAAAGAGTACGTATTGAGATTCTGAATGTCATTTGCGACAGCCTAGTAGTTGCACTTGAGAAAAAAAAATAGAATATGTTTCTAATGTATTCAAAGAAGTTTTTGTTGATGAACCTCCTAATTACCGCAAAACTAACACCGGTTCCATTTCAAAAGTATATACGAAACATATACATGGAAAACAATTCACTGATGAACTGAAGCATTTCCGTCATTTTCTCAGTGTAATGGGACAAGATGAGCACTCGGCAGAGCTCGAAAAATGTTATAAATTGCTAGTGAATAGTGACGAGTTGAAAGAAACATTTCCAAATGTGGAAACCATTTTGAAAATTTTTCTCACATTTCCCATATCAAATGCAGGTGAAGAAAGATCGTTTAGTGCTCTTAAAAGAGTGAAAAATTATCTACGATCAACTCTTTCTCAAGTGCATTTGAATAACCTTGCAATATTATACATTGAGTGTAATTCTCTAAACTCTGTAAACTATGATGAAGTCATAGACAATTTTGCTGCAGTTCAAGCCAGACGAAAATTTTTATAGCATTTAGATCTGATGTAATTAAAATATAGGTTGTCCCATCAAGACCACCCAAATTCTGCATAGCCAGATTCCTCACTTAGACAGCATAAAACAAGACCAAAGAACTATACCTCTACAACCCATAGTTTTCGAAAAAAATACGAAAGAAAAGTATGACGTCATATCTGGTGTAAAAAAAAAAAAAAAAAATATTGGAAACATGAACATATTTACATAGGCTTTCAGATGCAGAATATCCACCGCAGATATTCAGGCATGCATGCGCGCGCCGTGGTATGATGTCAAGCTGTCGTTTGAAACGTATTTAAGATGCTGCATCTAGTAACTACTCTTTTGTGAACACCACGCTGCTGCAGTGTGTGCAATTAACCATTCCACGGCGCGTGAATGCTCAATATGCATGGTGGACATTTTGCGCATCTTTGTCTGCAAGCATATGGAAATACCAATTTCATGTTTCCAATGAAGATTTTTTTTTTTTGCTTTCATCGGATATGACGTCATACTTTTCTTTTGCATTTTACTTGAAAACAATGGGTTATAAAGTTATAGTTCTTTGTTCTTGTTTTATGTACTCCAAACGAGGAATCTGGCTGTGTACAGCTTGAGCAGTCTTGATGGGAAACTTTGCATAAAGTGAATTTTGTATAATTAACAATTAACGCTTTGAATAAATTTTAATTAATTTGCAATTATTCTAATTAATGACTGTTTATTATTTTAAAATTATAAATGTACCCAATTTTTCAGATGGAGGGGGGCCCAAAAAGTTCCAGTGAGAGGGGCCCCTCACTTTATAAATCCGCCCCTGGCTCTGGTGGGACTGCTACAACATTCGTGGTGACTGGAAGTATGCCATGCCTGAATGACTTCCAACCCCAATCAGTGGGATTCATCAGCCTTCCATTCCAAACATTGATCTGAAGAAAAGCTCTGAATGTCTGGCTGCATCTTCAGTCGGTGGCAGAGAAGCGAGGTTAAATTGTGTCTTCATAAGATAATTTGCAAATATGTTGTATCGCAATTTGTGCAGTGTTGTGGCTTCGTCGTACTGGGGATTGCATAAAGTGGCAATAAATTTCTTCCCCACAGCACTTACTTCCTGAGGTGTAGCATATTAGTTATTAAAGACTGTTAGAACATCCTGTAAGTGAGCATGTTTTTCCAAAAGCTTGACAAATTTCAGTTTTCCCCAGCCTGAAGAAGGCCGATGTAGAATCACAGCCACTAAAAGCATGCATAAATGGGATGTTATTCTTCACAATCGGCGAGTACTTGAAACTTAATGGTAAATACAAAACATTGCCTGACTGTCCTTTCCCAGGTTTCAAGATGTATATTGTGGATGAGTTTGGAGCAAAAGCACAAGCAGATCAATATCTTCCCCAACTATGATGACACGTTCTGACTGCTGATAAAGTTAGATGGCTTCCATCACGATGGTAGTATCTGCATCCTCGGCAGCTTGCTTCACAGTAAAATTGTCTTGCTCCAGTTTTTCAATGAGCATTTTTATTAAACAGAGTTTATTGCCTTCATTTGCAAGGAAGTGCTCCTTTTTGCATTGTGAGCGACATAGTTTCGTTAAACTCAACACTTGCTGCAATGTATTTATTTTTTCGATGGAAACGCTCAGCAGACTTGGTGCCATGTTCTGACGATTCTTCTGGATAACCGTCTAATACAATGGTTGCAGTTTTACCATAGTTGTTTTTCAAATATTCAACGTACTTGGAAATAATTGACAAGAACTTTTCTCTTGGTTCCCAACTCACTCGATGAAGCAGGAAGCCACCATCAATCACATTGACAGTTTGTATGGTTTGTTCTAAATCATCAAAGGGAGTGAATAAATCGTAAAATACCGACTTTAGCGTTTTCCTCATCCCAACATTATCAAACAGAGAAGTCTGATATGGAGCCAATTCAAATTCAAAGAATTTTCTAAGTTCTTCCTCTAATTTCTTGTGGAAAGAAATTCCGCGAAAAATCGTCTCTGGATCGACAGATACCTCCTCATTATGTATTTTTACAGCACACGTGAAGCTTTTCATTGGAGTTACTCGATTGGATCTCTTGAATTTCACATGGCCAAAATCACCACTAATGACACTTTTAATACTTGCAATTCCAATCTCTTTGGCTAGATGACAATTTATTTTATTGTCACCAATCACTCCTGTAGTCAGACACATCACGTAGTCACATGAGGGAAATGGGTTGTGCGACAGGAACCATGAAAAAAACTTATCCACATCGACGTTGTCCCTTGTGATTCCAGATGATCTCGAATCAACATGCTGCTCTGTTGTACAAAATGACACCCCACAGAACTTCTGCACTTGTTGGAAAATATCCATGATTATGGGCATTGTAGCAATCCATTTAGCCTGGGTGCTGTCGGTCAGTCCTCTACCACGAGACAGACCTCCAGTACTCTTCAACGATCTCATCAGGGTCTGCTCAATAGTCATGTCTGACTATATCCCAGACCAAAATTTTTCTGATCATCTTATTGTGAAATAACCTTTATTTACATAAAGATCATAATTGTTCCGGGGTCAGACACGACTCTAGTTCCACCATGACAAATAAATATAAGTGGCAGGACTTCGCATAGAGGAAATGTCCGCTTGAGTGGAGTTGGGAAGCATTTCTTTGATACATTGAAGAAGTAATGACCAATCACCACTTCTTTCAGCTGTAATGAAATTTTTCACAATAGTAACCATGTGGTAGTACATGATCCAGAGTTTTGCTGTTGCTCCCTTGTTTTCCAACTCATCCAATTTGTTATTGAATTTCTTGAGGAGACTTGTCACTTCGGAATAACTGTGCTCTGTGATTTAAACTGGCTGTTAAAACTCACAAGGATCTGCAATACTGCTGATTCTTCTTCCTCTGTAATTTCAATCATACCCAGAACCAATTTGGTCAAAGCTAGGTGAACCAAAATGTGAGCTCTCAATGTTCTTGAGTAAGCGTGGCCTGTCATTATCTTGATAACAGACGCACCAGCATATGCCTAAAAAAATTTAACAATTCAGAAAATTTTGGAAAAATGTACTTTTTTTGATTTATCGTATCTCGCTTATTTTTGGTAGAATGTTTAGTCTCTAATACTCAATCGACGCAGAATTTTATGCGCTACAATTTGTGAATAACGATATTTTTTGTACAGTAAACGGTTTTTGAGTTATTTACGAAATACTGAAAAAAGTTCGGAAAATTTGAGATTTTTATGGTACTACGTCTAAAGCTCACCAGGAAATATAGGACAAACTACAAATTCCTTCATTTGCATGTAAAATAAAGTGATTAAAACAATTTCCAGCTTTCCGCGAATTTTTGGTTAGCATGGCTCTTTTTTTAACTAATTTTATTGGCCTAAAAGTGAAATATGATTTTTTTTATTTTTATTATTTTAAAGTATTGAATTTGTAACCTAATTCTATATTTCCAGGTATTATAGATTTAATTTTTCATAACTAAATGTGTTAATGTAATACAAAGTTATTTTTTTAATTAATTGTAAGTTCTATTTAAATTTCTCATAATAAATTTTTTTCATAACATGTCACATATGCAGAGTGGGTGTTGATGCTATTTTGCTAAAAAAAAAACTGGTTTTCGGATATCTGTTAATCATAGTGTGCATATTTTATTATGAGATTATATTTTAATTTTATTATAAACACATACATTTTATTTTATTTATTAAACACATTTAATTTTATGTAATATGTAAATATTCGTTACTACAACACATATCCTTAGTAACATTTTTATCTTTAATTTGTATAACATTAAGAAATCTATACAAGAGAGTAAAATTTAATGTAGGAGAGAACTTGATAAAGTTTTTCATTGCAGTATTGGGAAAAAGTGAAAAATGTGGCCAATAAATAAAAAAATATTTTCATGTATTTTCAGTAGACTTTTCAGTGTTTTTGAGGCTGTATAAAAATTAACTTGTCTCATATGAAAATTCATTTGTTAACAACATATATTTTTATATAATTTCCCATCCCTGTAGTTTGGTACACAAGAGAGTTAATGTCTTTTCTACAGAATATTAAGTATTAGATTTCTCCAGTTTTTAATAAATTTATTTGGCTTTATGTGTGGATATAAAGTATGCCTTTTGTTATATCTGTAATCCTATTCTAAAATATAAATGGTAATACTAATGACAATTTTTGTTGTTTTTTACAGAACAGAAATAGAAATAGAATTAGCCACATGTCAATTACAAACCTTTCTCTGCTGAATTTACAGTTGATTTCCTTCTGCTTTTGAGGAAATTTTTCAATGGGTGAGCATCTGTTAACCAGAATTGTGTTGTCTAATGAAATATTGCATTAAGTTTGTATTTCTTACAGTACAGTGTACTGTAATTTCAGGCCTTTAATCTACAGATCAAACCATTATGTTTCAATCCAGAAATTTTATTTTATATAATGTAACTTACTGCTGTAAATACTAGATTAATTTCAACACAATTATTCAAATTGGTAAACATATCATACGAGTTGTAATTTTCCAACTGGACGAAAATGTCCAGGCCAGGATTCGAACCTAGGATCTCTTGGCTGAAGCTGTCATGCTGTACCAACTGAGCTATCCCGGTCGAATCGGGTGGGGTTCGATCAGGATTTGACCGGGATAGCTCAGTTGGTAGAGCATGGCAGCTTCAGCCAAGATATCCCACGTTCAAATCCTGGCCCGGACATTTTTCGTCCAGTTGGAAAATTACAACTCCTATTGCTGTAAATATTTGACTTCAATTATTAAATAAAATTTCTGGGTCTAATTATAATTGTTTGATGTGTGAATTATATGACAGAAATTACGATAAGTTGAACAGTATTTTTTATATCACATTAGATTGAAAAAAAATTTAAAACCCACGCAAAATTTGTATCTTACAAGACCCTTTCATAACAATCCATTTAATAAAACAGGTCTCTTCACATAATGGATCGCTTCATAAAATTGTTCTCCCCTAACAAATATATATATATATATGTGTGTGTGTGTGAAAAATTTGCTTTTATAAGCAAACTTTACATTTTGTATATGTTTCTAGGCTTTGAAATTTGTACATAAACATTTAAAAAAATTATTTATAATAGCATAATTCAAATAGAATGTATATTTTATTATTACAATACTTAATGGTATAAATAATCATTGCTGCTAACATTATTGACCATCTCAGCATTCTATTTGATAATATATCAGGTACTTTTTTAATAGAATGAAACAATCTAAGTAAAAGTTTGTGACCAGTGATAGTTTTAAACCTTTAACTAGCTAAATATTGGTAAAATTTAGCAGCTTCAAATATTTTAGATAAAGCAACTTTATCTATCATTGCATAATATCTTCCAGATTTATTCATATTCTAGATGTGTGGTTCCTAAGCTTTTTCTGTCCATGCCCTACCTAAAATCATGAACCCCCACCCACCCCCCAATCTGTAACATACACTTATTATTATTTCAAAAATAAATTCATATTCATATGGAAGATGCATAACAGTGCAGTAACAATGACACGTCATTTTACAATATGTTAGCTTATCAAACAGATAACATTTTGTTATAAACATTTTTAAAATATCTATATAAATGCTACAAGTCACACATATTTGTCTTTATATCTAGAACTGTTTATAATCAGTGTTTATAACTCACCAAGGAAAAATAAGCTCTAAAATTGTCTCAAAAAGAGCTAAAAGGGAGCTTATTCTGCTGTTTTTTGCCCATTCAACACTTTATTAGCTTTTATTTATTCATTTATTACTAATTTCTGCACTGTATTGAAAATGAGCTAAAATGCAATGCTAAAATTGGCTAATTGGGAGCTAAGGATTGAATGAACATTCTTTCGAGGAAAGATGAGACAAAAAATGGGCTATGTTTAGCCAGAAACAGGAATAGTTATCAAAGTAGGTTTTGTTGTTGTTCTTTAACTTACCTCAGTGGAGGGTGTATACAGATACCTTAGACTCCATGGAAACTCCTTAGAAATAAAAAAAAATATTTCCAAGGAGTATACAAAACTCCTTAAATAAACAAAATGCTACTTAAAAACTTAAATTATCTTGAAGCAAAATTTAGTGTTGATCGAAGATTTAATTAAAGTATACAAAAGTGGAAAATGTAGACCTTGTATTGTACATGATGAATGATACTGTTTGTATAATCATCTTTTTCAAGTATGTGTATGTATGACATGAAACAAATTAATTTTTAAAGGAAGTAAACTAAAATTTTTCTCATGTTTACAAGATTTTAATTATTACTTAATACAACTATTTGAAAACAAAAAATGAAATGAATGTTATTGTTTTTTTTTTGTATGTCATGCTTCTTTTCCCTTCAAATTTTACTTTTAAAATCTAGGTGCATGTGGTAAATGATGAGTGTTTGATATTTAACTCTCCTTTGGATTTTTGGTCATTGGTCATTGCATAAAATAGTTGGCTGGCAATTTTATATTCCAATTTATGAAACCATTAAGGAATTCATTTTTAATATTATGTAATTTTAGTACTAACTATTAGATTTTAATTAAATAAAATTTGTTTTTCTCTCCAAATGAGACATTAAAAACTGTCATGTAAAAAGTTATCTTTTAATTTAAAATGTATAGGTCATTGTGCATGCCTGCCAATTTCTAAGCATTCATTGATTAAATATGGTTTAATTTGACCCAAGTTAAATACATTTCAAACAAGAAATTTTTGTTAGAAGAAAATTCAATTACTTTTCATATAGAAACATGAAATTGCATAATAAAAGATATATAAAGTAAATTTTCTGTTTCAAAAGGTGTTTTACCTGTGTCAAATTCAACTACATTTCACAAAATAATAGTTGGAGGATTGCAAGTATGTTTAATATATGCCGGTATTAATATATGTAATACCATATTTATATACTGTATATGAAGTCTTCACCAGAACCGTAAGAAGTTTAATATTCACTTATTTCCTTTTAAGATGCCATTTGGGAATATATTAATTTACAAGATTCATAGGATTTCATTAAATAATTAAAATTAAATAGATAAATTAGATCGCCAATCTTAGCTTTATATTTCTTTTTGTTTTAAATCAATTAAATCCTAGGCCTAGTGCAGTTGACTGGGATACCATTATTCCAGTGGCTGGAGCGAGGAAAGGCCTCAGCTAAGCTATTCCAATTCCTTCATGTGCAAATATTGGTCAGTTGTACTCTTAAAATTTGAGTTAATCTTGGTTAATATTGACTCAACCTTTTGCCTGTCAGATAGGTGACTTAAACTTGTTAACAGAGTCTATGAATCTGATGAGGATTCATATTTAAGTATCAGTCTGATTTCAGACCTGTCTCTAATGTCATAAGAGGCCATCACATTTCTGTCCAAGGTGGTCACAGACCTGAAAAGTATTGAAATATCAGGGAAATTTGGAAAAAATCATGGAAAAGAATAATTTTATTTCCGTTTTTTTCTAATCACAGTAGTCTGAAAAAATATCTCATTCAAAAATAGGACTGATTCAGAGGTGTTTCGATCTTTTTCAGTGAATCATTACATTTTAGGAATATTTTCAAAATTATTTGTTCCTACTAAAATTACTTTGTGTCAAGAACGTAGCCTTTGTTAGTCCTAATGTTGAATTAATGAGATGGTTTAGGAGACCAAAATGCCACCCTTCCTCCAAAAAAAATGTTTTAATGCAGAATATTTGGTAATTTTTTTCTTAAAAAAAGATGAGTACTTTTTACTTTGTTTTTCAGGAGAGTTCACTTATGACCTTAATAATGCTATTTTATATCATTATTATTTTTTCATTTTTCTCATTATTTTTATTAAACCTCAGCAATGTACCAAACAAAGCAGCATTGTTAAAAATTTTGCAACATTTTGAAGTTTTACCTCTTTTAAAAAAAATTTGCAATTAAATGTAATCATAACCATTAAAAGTATATTATGAACTAATTGATTTAACCATTTTCTGTTGTGCATTGGTACATGATACATGACTATAATTTAATAATTTGAAAATAAATAACGAGCATTAAGAGTACTTATTTATTTTTATATGCTTACTTAGCAAATTCGTTTTCTACTACATTTTATTTTGACAAAATGAACACTCCAAATGTCTTAATATCTAGAAAACAGCATGATGCAACTTGAAATTGCTGAATTACATTCAATATACTTAGAATAATGACTGTAAATAAATAACAGGATGACGATTTTGTTGTCAAAGCAAGATTATTTCATTTTAATACCAGAGAGATAGAAATTTTTTTTGACAAAGCTAAAAAAGATTCTCTAATTGACCACAGTATTTTTTTCTTGAAAATGTTCAGCGTAATTTGATTCTCTCTCATATTTTTACAGAATTGGAAAAAGAATTAAACAGATAATCATCTTTGTGCATTTGTGATGTTGTTATTCCTACCAAAATATTCGTTATTGAATTTTAGCACTAATGGGGAAATATCAGGGAGTTTTGATGTAAAGTATTTTTGACCACCTTGGATATATTTCAGAATTTTGGTAACTCTGAGTCTATTAAGTACTATCACAAAACTAATCATGGAATTATCCATGTAGAAAGACTCTTTTGATATATCCTAATGGTACAGAGGCTTGTCTGTGAAAAAAATCAAGTCATCTGTTAGATACATGTGAACAATTTTGAAATTTAAATGAAACTTATTCATAGTTTCAAAAATGTATATTCAACACTAGATGATACTGTAAAAAGAAAGAAAAACATAAAAGCATAAAAACTTCTTTATAACACCGCAAAATAAGGAATGTGCAAGGACTTTCGAAAGAACTTTGTCTTTCTTCATCAAGTGCAAAGAAGACGTGCAACTACTTTAAAGGTAAGAGCAAGACTGAAAGGAAATGGGAGGGAAAGAGGCACAAGTAGTTAGGGACAATACTTTAATAAGAAAGAAAACATTTATTGGAAAAATGACGTTGAAGAAATAGAAAAAGAATTTATTAAGAAGAAGATAATAAAGTTTGGAACTAAGAACTTCTTTTTAAAATTAAAAAACAAACTTTGTGTTTTGAAATTTTTTTTATAAATTACTTTTTTTTATTTTAATAAAATTTAAATAGTATAATTAAAATTCTTAAATCTCATGTAATGTAGATTTATCATTCAATTCTATGCACATGTTTGTTCGTTAAGTGCAATGTTATAGCACACTTGTCTTTTATAACACTAAAATTGGATATCTAAAGCAGTCGGCTAATAAAGATTATTAACAGAAGATATGAGGGCAATGAAAAAATAAATAACTTCTTTTTAAAATTAAAAAACAAACTTTGTGTTTTGAAATTTTTTTTATAAATTACTTTTTTTTATTTTAATAAAATTTAAATAGTATAATTAAAATTCATAAATCTCATGTGATGTAGATTTATCATTCAATTCTATGCACATGTTTGTTCGTTAAGTGCAATGTTATAGCACACTTGTCTTTTATAAATAAAATGTAAGTAATACATGTGTACAATGCTAAAGTGTTTTTGTGAGTTAACAATAAATTGATTTTTAAAGTAATATTTCATAGAACGATGAACTTATTTATGTTGTTTATAGGATTCTTATTTAAATGTCTTTTAGTGTGATTTCTTTTTTATAACTACTTTATATATCAGAGTAGTGTTGCGAAGATGAAAATTTTTGTATATTAATGCTGACCTGGAAGTTCTAGAAAATTTTACCATTAGATATTTGAAACCAACACATCTCTTGTAATTCTTAAAAGTCACTAGTATAATAAATTAGTTATTCCAAATTTATTTTTGCAGTTTCATAGTGAATACTGCAATCTTTCTCTTAAACAGACAATTTTACTCTGCTTATGGATGACACATTATAACTGCAACATTATTATTATTTTTTGAAAACAAAATTTTTTATTTGCTTAAGCAAAATTTTAGATCATTAGAAGCATTTTCTTCCAAACCGCACTCTTGTACGCCAATTGCTTGATCGATTATTGAATTTTAAAATATGTTACGGATTTTTGGGGCACTTTGTATGATAGCTACAGTTTTTTAACTGAACACACGTTTATGTGAAGTTATTGTTTATAAAAAAAACTACTATAGTCTGTTCAGGGAAAGGAGATAACGAAAGTAAACAAACGGGTTGCAGGAAAATCGCCAAGGAGCCACACATTTGGCACAAATCCCTAGGTTGGCGAATTTTATTTTTTATTTCGATTTGTTAATTTTTTAAACATTTATTTTGATAACTATATGAAAACAACACAAGTTGCTAACTGACTTACATCGAGATTTTAAACAAAAATGTAAAAGTTTAAGACGTCAAAATATAAATTATTCTCTATTTATTTCAAACAACGTTGAATTCAGACATTTTTTCCGGGTGGGATTTCTGTGCCTCCAGGCAAGACATTATATAGTTTCGGGGGGGGGGGAATTATACTTTTTGACCATTAAAAGTATAAAATCTGAAATATTCCAGGAGGGGACATTTTAATGCCCCGAACGGAATTTCCTCCTGGGGCAAACCTTCTGAATTCAACATTGTTATAAACCATCATCAGGAGTTAATTTTGTTAAATACAAAATAGTACAAAACTATTTATATCTTACATTATTGAAGCCCACTTACCTCATAAATCATTCAGGAGATGAAGTTGAAGTATCGGAACTATTAGAATCTAGATTGATTACCATGGAATCTACTATATTATCTATAGCATTATCTAAATCCCACATTTGTTTTTCCACTGTATTTGTTACATGTTGAATGCATCTTTTCCATTCTTCAGTGCCAATTTTGCTGATACTTTGAGAGAATATATCTTGTACATGAGGCATTTTGAATGTTTTGTTTTCTTTCGCAACGAAGTTCTTTATTTGTGCCCAAATCAGTTCAATAGGATTAAGCTCGCAATGATAGGGGGGTAATCGTAAGACAGTTTTATTTTGTGCTTTTGCCATTTCATCGACAGCGTACTTGTCATATTTATTTTTATTTTGCTTCACTAACTGCAACAGTTCCGCTTTTAACATTCCGTCGTCTATTTTTTTTTAAAAGCCAATCAGCAATTTTTTGTTTTCTCCACGAAGTATTCGGTATTTTTTCTGATTTTCGGGAATGATAAGGAGCATTGTCCATTACTATCACACAGTTATCTTCCAGTCGAAATAAGATATCACCAAACCACTTTTTAAAACGTTCTGAATTCATGTCTTCGTGATAATCTTTATATTTATTTGATTCCAATAAGTCAAGCCCTCCATCCACGAAACCAGAATCGCTACCAATATGGGTAATTATCATCCGTTTTCCTTTTCCGGAAGGAGATTTTAATCCGGAAGAAAGACCAGATAAAAATGCTTGTTTTGATGATTTTACTGAGGTATCTTTCCAAACTTTACTAACTGTATGGCCTGCATTCAACCAAGTTTCATCCATATTATATATTTTGCGCCCTTCTTCTCTGAAAGATTTGATTTGCCTTAAATATTTTCTTCGCCACACAATTATTTCGTTTTTATCAATGAGAGTACTGTCTCGTCCTCTCCGTGAATATCTAAAGTTTAATTCTTTCAGGAGATGATAAAATGTTGTCCTTTTAAAGGTTGGCAAATCAGAGTCATCATTTACAACTTCCTAAACTTTATAGTGAGCAATTCATTCCTGAAAAAGAACTCGTGGATTTTTCTCCTAATAGCATTCCTATCAAAATCATCTATATTTTCTAAAACACGTTTACGTAATTTTATTTTCTTCGGCGAGTTTAACACACCACATTTTCTATACTCAACCTGAACTCATCGAAAAACAGAAGCTTTACCTACGCCTGTTATACGAGCAGCATTATCTCCTATATGAGAAATCGGAAGTTCAGGATTCGATTCAAGTTCCGTTTTATATACATTTAAAATCATATCTTTCTCCACTTTACTCAAAGCTTTTCTTTTTACTCTCTTCTTAGGCGGGCTCAAAGGAGAATTCTCACACTCCATTTGTGCATACAAAATACCAAATCAATCGAAAAAAATAATTTTAAAAGTGAAAGACAAGAAACAAACAGCCATTTAGGGAAAAAAAGCAGAAGCTCAAACAATTCAGACAGTCTGTTTGGCGCTCCTGGCACAGCGCCAGGTTTAAGCATCGCCAAACAGCATGCGCATTTACTTTCGTTACCTTGTTTCAGCGAACGGAGTATAAATAAATAATACTTAGTAGCTTCTAGGTGAGTAATTAAAGACTTAATTAATTTGGATTGTTTTTTAATTTTTATTACAGGATATGGTATGAACATACACTGGCCTCCAAAATTAAGGTACAACCAGTCTTTTGTGTCTAATTTGAAAACAGATGAACAAAAAGACATAACATTTAGAGGAGTTGCAATTTAAATAGTTATTTATCGAATTTTATTTAATTTTAACATCAAGCATGACTTAGAAATAAAAAATTACATTTTTTGCAAAAGTCCACTATTTGATAAAAAAATAAATGGCAGTGTTTTGTGGAAAAAAATTAAATATACGGATTTTAAAAAAGCATGTGTCTGGACCTACTTGTAATGCATTTGTGGCATCAACTAGCATACTGTCAATTGAGGTGTCGGACACTGGATTGGGAAACATAAACCATACATGGAGAAACGCTTGTTCCAGCTGATTTAACAACTTTGGAGGAGGACTTATGACAGCCACCTGTCTGATGAGATAGTCCGAAAGATGCTCTATCGGATTAAGGTCCAAAGATTGAGCTGGCCATTCCATTAGCTCCAAACCTTGATCCTCAAGATATTCATCAACAACTCTAGCGCGATATGATCAGCATTATCATCCATTAATATTAATTCATCACCAATAGCACCAGCATACAGTGTGACAAACGGAGCATCCTGTCCCAATATTTCACAGCAGCCAGAGTTCTTCCATGGCATTCATGGAGGTTACTGTGGCCACCGGAAAGATTCCAGCCCAAAAATGATTACACCTCCTCTATAACTGTGTCTTTCAACAATGTTACACAGGTAAAATCTGATGCCTTGTTCTGTCCAGATCAGCACACAAACTGAATCACACTTCAAATAAAACCATAACTCATCTGTGAGCTAGGGCTGGGCGATATATCGATAAAATCTATAAAACCGATATAAAATGCATATCGTGATACCGATATCAAAAAATCCTACCCAACGGTATATCGGAAATATCATAAATCTGACGAAAACCATGATATTAAAAGCACTTCCTCCACTTCGAGTATTCATCAATTGACGGTGTGAATTTTCCCAGCCTAAACCACGATATCAAACAGCGGTCCGTGGGATTCCGTATTCATGAATACTAACGGTATGAGTTCTCGCAGCCGAAATGATTTTTGAAAAGGAGAAAGGGTGATTTGTTTGGTGTGTATGAGACGGCTGGGATACCGTATTCATGAATACTAACGGTGTGCGTTCTCGCAGCGGAAAAGATTTTTGAAAAGGGGAAAGGGTGATTATTCGGTGTTTATGAGACAGTTACTAAATATCGTATAGTCTTGTTTACGGTTTCGCCAGCGACCACTGACAGTAGATGATATATCTACTCGCATGCTATGCGGTGTGGATGAATATTTGCTCTTTGTTGTTGAATAATGTGTGAATTAGGCCGATGGAAAGAAAGGAAGTATTTTATTTGTAACAGTGGATTTAATGGGACACAGGAATAAAGAATAATTCAGAAATGTTTTTATTTGTTCTTTATAATTATTATTTTATGAAAAAAATTATTAATTTCTTAGTAGTATTCATTAATGTATCTTCTAGGGCAAAGAAGGATTTTTAAAAATGCAGATATTTTTATTCTATACCGCGAGTTTTTTCTTTCCAGAATTTATTTTAAAAATCGCGTTCGTGTGATATATGTGAATATTTGGTATCTGACTGTCTCTGTATATATGACCATTGGTCACTACCCAAAAATTGTTTGGTGGAAATTTTGCATTTAAATTTTTAAAAACCATTAAGCATTATTATGTTTTATTTGAAAACGGTGGAAAATAATATTATGCAAAGTCTTTAATTTTAATAAAATAAATATATTGAAATGTTTCTTCCCTCTGTTATCCGATTTACACTCCCCCCCCCTTCTTTTTCACAAATGAGATATTAAAAAACAATTTACACGAAGGCGCGGCAAAAAAAAAAAATATATATATATATATATATTTATTTTTTCATAATTATAGGTTGTAAAATAATGCACTTTCGGGTAAAAAATAATCGAACATGCTGATTATTAATTTTATTTATTTTTCATACTTCCATCCATTTTAAAGATTTTCTTCGTTCTTTTTTCCATTATCTTGAAACATGTGCTTGATGACTATATAATACTCTAATCAGTCTTGAATTCAAACATTTTTCTCTGGGAGGTATTTCGGAGGTTCGGGATGGCAGGTGGGGGGGGGGGATATCATGGGCGCCGGTGAGGGAGGACAATTAATTACCCCTCCCTGAATTTTGAAATTTAAATCTGTGAATTTTTATGTTGAAAAAAAAATTAATTTACTTATGCCCAAGTAGCATGATTAATTATGCACTACCGGAAGAAAGAACTATGAAATTTTGTTCACGGGAGATCTGCCCCGCTGAAACTCCCATGGAACAAAGTTTTTAGGGGGGGTTGCACTTTCGGGACATTAAATAATCGAAAATGTGGAAACTCTAGGGGCTCAGTGTCACCCATGAATTCATCACTGACTGTAATGCTAAAGTAAAACAAATTCTGTTTAAATATTTTACGTGATAGATAATGTTTCTCTGAAGTGTTTATTTCAGTTATTTGGGATTTTGAATATATCAGTACAGGAAATTGCTGATTGTTTTAATGTAATATATACTGTTAAATTTATTATATTATAAATTGAGTGGAGGAGGGTGTGAATCAATAATTACAACGAGCAAACCGAAAATATTTGTTTGAATTGTTGTAATAATCAGTCTCATTACTTTGTTAGAGATTTCGCAAGCAGCTAAAATTTCATAAAGCGCAAATTAATTTAGTAAAACTTATTTTATATTATTTAAAGAATTTTTTCATGCAAGTAATGCTGTCTAAGAAATGTTATATATAGAATCTGTTCTCATAATGGAATATGGTGGTATTTAAAATTTCTATTTTTGGTGCCAGATGCGATTTTACTAGCCCTGGTCCCTTGAAGGCAAAATTTTTATTCATTGCCACGAATGATATCTTTTAAATATATCTATCAGTTTTAACCATATATTTTGTCTATTTCATGCAAGTATAATCTTAGCGATTCAAGCGGTCGCCCTAATTCGCTTTCGTCTAAAGCCAACCATATTGTGGAAATACGAGTAAAACTGATTTTGTATTATTTCATTCTTCTTCTAAAAATATTCTTTTATTTATTCTGTATATTTAGTTATAATATCACGATATATCGTCATATCGCGATATTTAGCTAACGATGTATCACGGTATTGAAATTGAGATATCGCCCAGGTCTACTGTGAGCAATATCTAAGCCCATTGTTGTCTGTTCTGGGTAACATACTCTCTTGGCCAACATAAACGAGCACTACTGTGTTATCGATTAATAGGACCACACACAACAGATTGTCTTGCATAGAGTTCTTAATTGTGAAGACATCTGTGCACAAAAGTAGAAGATATTGTCTGTCTTGCATAGAGTTCTTAATTGTGAAGACATCTGTGCACAAAAGTAGAAGATATTGTCATCCCTGTTGCCTTATGATGATCAGAAATGATCTGAGCCACAGTAGTGATGCTCCTTCTTTGGGCCAAAAGAGCTAGAAAGTGATTTTGTGCTTGGGTTGTAACCCATGAGTGGTCTATAACAAGTCTTCTTGATACTGAATTTTTGTATTCAAATTATTCTCAGAGTCTTTGGACCAGATTACAAGATGCATTATGACATCTAACAGCATCAACTTGTTATAACAATATTTTAACTCATCCAATTGCCCACCATCTTAACGAATCATATAAACGACATCTCCTACATTTTACTTCTATACCGCGAGTTTAGGGCAACAATATTTTAGGACCAACAATTGAAGATCAACAAGCATAAAAAAATTTCACACAAATTTAACAAAAGTGGGATATTCGCAGTTTTTCTGCCTGCCATATAAGTTTCCAGATCTTTAAAAAAATTAGAGATAGGTACAATTGTTGCATGGTTTTATTGAAGTTACTTAAGATCAATCATATAAACCATATTTTGTACATTCATTTTTATTCTTTTAATAATGAGTGTCAAAAAATTGGTTGAACCTTAACTTTTGGAGGCCAGTATATATTAGGAAGACAAACAAAGCAGCTGGCTCTTCTTACATTGTTCAGTTAAATAAAAAAGAGAATACTGAGAAGAAATGATTTGATATAATGAGATACTTAAGTACTTACTTGCCCGTTTGTTCACAAATTTTTCTTGCCTATTCCACCCCCCTAAAATACCCATGTAACTTTTATACTTATTACTTCTACTAAAGTATATAAGTACTTACTTAATTGTTGTTTTTCGTATAAAAAAACATAATACTTACACTTTTGGTGATTTTCTTAAACACCTTGGCAGAAGAGGTTTCCCTTACAACACTCTTTAGTTGATATATAATTTACATGATCAGCCTGGATTAAATTTTCTTAAGATATTTACACTTTTTTGTAACAGGTCCTGATACACGAATTTAATCAAAACAAATGAGTGTGAAACACAGAGCTACCTGGTTCAGTTGCCTCATTTTAATGGGGCAACTGGACCCATGAAGAGGTAAAGATTAAATATATTTATTATTAATTTATAGACAGTAAGGCGCAATTTTTAACATTTTTGTTTGATAAAGTGAACTTCACTGAACACATTTACAAAAATTCATACTTAAATTCAAAATAAACATGGGCTCGAGGATGCTGAATTATCAGAAACGCCAGAGTCGCAATATAAATTTGGGTCCCAGGTACCCAGCTACCCTTATATATATTTTTTTTCATTATTTTTTTTCTCTTAAATTGTTTTTAATGAATCATAAAGTGATTGATTAACATAATTCTACCTATTGCAGATGCATAAAACCATAAATGTAGAAACACATCACATCACTCAAAAAGTCTTTAAAGTGTGAAATATGGAGCAAAATACTTCTTTACAAGAGTTTTGTGATAAAGCAGCTTCTGACTCAGAGCAAGAAAATTCATTTGTTTGTGAGGTATGCAGCAAAGGATTTTCTCGAATGTGTAATTTAAACATGCATATGTTAACACATACTGGTGAAAAACCATTCGCATGTGAGATATGCAACAAGAATTTCGCCCAAAAGAGCCATTTAAGCAAGCATCTGTTAACTCATACTGGTGAAAAACCTTTTGTGTGCGAGACATGCAGCATGAATTTCTCTCAAAAGAGCCATTTAAGCAGGCACATGTTAATTCATACTGGTGAAAAACCTTTTCTGTGTGAAATATGCAGAATGAATTTCTCTCGAAAGAGCCATTTAAGCAGGCATCTGTTAATTCATGCTGGTGAAAAACTTTTTGTGTGCAAGGTATGCAACAAGAAATTTTCAGAAAAGATGTATTTAAGCAGTCATGTTTTAATTCATTCTGGTGGAAAAGCTTTTCTGTGTGAGATATGCAACAGAAAATTCTCCCTAAAGGTGGATTTAAGCAGGCATCTGTTAATTCATACTAGAGCAAAACCTTTTGTGTGTGAGATATGCAACAAGAATTTCTCTCAAAAGAGCCATTTAAGCAAGCATCTGTTAATTCATACTGGTGAGAAACCTTTTCCATGTGAGATATGCAACAAGAAATTCTCTTGTAAGAGTAATTTAAGCAAGCATCTGTTAATTCATACTGGTGAGAAACCTTTTGTATGTGAACTATGCAAAAATAAATTTTCTGACAGGACTACTTTGAGAAGTCATCTGTTAATTCATACTGGTGAGAAACCATTCCTGTGTGATATATGCAACAACAAATTTGCTCGAAAGGTTGATTTAAGCCGGCATCTATTAATTCATACTGGTGAGAAACCTTTTGTGTGTGAGATATGCAACAAGAAATTCTCTCTGAAGTGTGGTTTAAGTAGGCATCTGTTAATTCATACTGGTGAGAAACCTTATGTTTGTGAGATTTGCAACAAAAAATTCTCTCATAAGCATCATTTAAGCAAGCATCTCTTAATTCATACTGGTGAGAAACAAGTATGAGATATACAAGAAAATTTTTTCAGAAAAGAGTACTCCAAATGTTCATCCCAAAACTTGTTATATACTATTAACTGTCTTTCATACTTGTTTTCTTATAAGAGCCTTGGCATATTCTAGTATTAAAAAAGCTGGATTCCTTGACAAATATTACAGTCACCAAAATGAAACAGCAACCAATGAAAATATATCTAATTTAAACTAGGGTTGGGCAATTTGCCGTCAAAATAGTATTTTTGCCAGGACAGTGGCAAAAACTGGAAAAAACCTGGCAAAAATTGGCAAAAAAGGCTGGATTTAATAAATATAATAAAATAATATAATTTCGTATATATTATAATTGAAACTTAAATCAGAATATTAATTACATATTTCACTAATATTAATTTGATTAATTAAAATAATTTTCTTTGGTAATATGAATAAAAAAATATCAATAATCAATCATAATCAATTTTGTAGATAAATTTATGTGATGGTGACAGGTAAAAACTTTTTACTTTTCTCAAATTAATGTAGTAATGTTGCCTTTAAAATGAATATATGTTAAAAAAATTTTAAATCAACAGTTTCTACATTTAAAAAATCTATAATAAAAAACAATATTAATGCATAAACATTTGCCAAATTAATCTTCATTTTATCTTTATTTGAGCCTTTAGGTATAACTTTTACAAATACTTTATAGAAGTAAACGGTACTACTTGATTATCCCGTTGACCAATTTCACAAAACTATTCACCAAATTATACAAATGAAAAAATATTGCCATTCTAAAATTTTAAGTTGGGAAAATGAATGAATTTTAAAAAAAAATCTAAATAGGGTTACTTTAATGATAAAGTTCACTCATGACGTAACGACATAGCAAATATAAAATTTGATTTATCCAGATTATTTCTGTCAAAATAATACTAAGAACAGTTTACGTGTTTAAATGCAGAATTATTAAATTAAACCATAAGCAAACAGATATTTTTAAGATATTGAATTTGTGAATTAATTGTAAGTATTTTAAATGTAATAATCGAATTTATTAAGGAACATAATAAACATCAATGATAACGGAAGATTGTAAAGAATTCAATCCTCTTTATTTAGTCAAAAAATGTAGAAAAAAAAAACTATAAAATGTATGTAAACATTAGATATGGGCTTGAATCAAATATAGAAAAATAAAAATATTTTGTGGACAAAAATTTGTGACACCAGTTGAAACTAATCTGTTATATTTTTTTCCCTTTAATATCATGAGGTAATCATTTATTGACATAATTTTCATTTTAAATAACAAAAGAAAAAACAAATTAGTAAAACCTTAATAAAAATACAAAAATAAATTAAAATTCACATGCTGACGTAACAAACACATATAACGTGTTTAATATCAAGTGAAAATGACATTTACAATGATCCATAATTGGCATTTAATCTTATAGTTTGGCGATAGTTAAGAGAAGGGAGGGTACAATGATTTTATTAGGTAATTTTTTTTACCATTTTCCCCATTGTCATTATACATGCTACAGACTTGAATCTTGATTTGATCATAGGAAATAAGAATGAATTATCTTGCAAAAGGTTTTATTTCTATTGTTTTTAATTGAACTTCAAATAACTGTTGTTCTCATAGCATAGCCAAATTGGTAAGTGCTGTGCCTCTCTCAGACTTTGCTACAAAATTAACTGAAGCATTGATTGTTTAATAATTATGAGAGTTTAAACCAAAGCCAGTAAGTTATCTACTAAAAAGTAAAACTGATTACTAAAGTATTTTACTAAAAAGTACAATCTACTTAGATTAACTGTTTTAATGATGCATTGAATATTCTAAGGTAAATAAAAAAATAAAATTACATATTATTAGAGTTGAAATTATTAAAAATTAAAATATATTAATTACATTGCTGTAAATAAAACATATCTATTTTTGCCACTTGGCAAAAAGTGGCAAAAATGTATTTTTGCCAGGACGGTTTTTACCGGTTTTATCCATGGTTTTTACCACCTTTGGCAAAAACGTGCCAACCCTAATTTAAACTAGTTAATCAGTAAATCAAGGTCTCCAACATCAGCTATACCAAGGGCATATTTACTTTGATCTTGCTTTATATTATATCAAAAATGTTGTAATCCTCAATTTATTAATTCTCTTACATAACATTGATTTATAAACCTATAAGATTTTCTGATGCTTGAGGATATATAAATTAAAAAACTTATGTTAATAATGATTTCCCAGTTTAAAGTTTTTTGACTGTAAAACCGACTTTCTGATAAACTTTTAAGATGAAAAATACTTTATTTTAAGGGGTCACTACCTTCCTGAATACCCCATAATATTTAACTATATTAATATAATTAAATATTGAAAAATTGCTTACGTGTTTGATACACTGGTTGTTATTTCATAAGACACCAACAATCCAATGAGGTTTTAAAATGTTATTAAATGTTGGTAGAAAGTGTTTGGAATTTTTACTTTCCTCATCGAATTCAATCTCTCCTTAAAACTTTCTAGCATATTTTAAAAGATCGATTTAACTGTCTCTGATCTGTCCATGTTCTAACTCTTGTGCAGGGGTCAGAAAACATACTCTTTTATTTTACTGAACTACAACTACTTTATCAGAAATGTAGTCAACTATAACTACAACTACTTTATCAAAAATATAGTTAACTATAACTACAACTAATTGCTTTAAAAAGTAGTGACTGCAAACTACTTTTCAAAAGTTGTCACTACTTTGCTACCTTCAGGTTTTGTCAAAGGATTCAATTTATATTCGAAACTGGAGACACGATATAAATATTACAGTGGCCCCTTGTTTTACATCGTGTCTACCGTGATACAGTTAAATAAGTACGATATAACCATGGACATTAAAATTTAAGAAAGATAACATACAAGAAAATATTTTGTGTTTGTCTCCAAAATGTTAGTTTAAATACATATTACAAGTTTCTTGGTGAAATTAAGAGAGATACATAATGCAATCTATATTCAAATACAGTTACTTAAAAAAATCTTGAGTGACTCCACTCAACTTCTGAACACTTTGTCAAATATTGGAAGTTCAAATAAATACTAATATGAAAATTAATTAAAACTTATATCATAACTAGCTGTTACCCGTGACTTCGTTCACGTATTAACATTAAAAGAAAAATAAATGTACTAATCAAGCAAAATATTTCACGCCCGATATATAAAAACGTAAATAATTAACTAACTCTTTATCACATTTCATAGAAGAAAATACGATATTTCTTTGTAATAGAGGCCTTGACATAAATCAGTTTAAAAAAGGTAAAATTTTGTGCCAAATAACCGCGAAAAGGAAACTGCAACCAATGGAAAAAGGATGGCCAAATAAAATCGTGTAAATCGACGAATTGAGTAAAAAGAAATGTCAATTTTACCTCATAAACCATTTTACTTTTAACGACTTTGAGATACGTTTTAACAGCCATCATTTAAAAATAATTCATTGGAAATAGTATATGCCTTTTCTTTAAATTCAATTCTTGTGAATAGGGAGGAATAATTCTACACCTAAATGCAAGGAGCTTCAATTGCAAAGCTTTTTGCAGCCCAAAATTACATGCAAACGTAACACTTAAATTGCAAAGCTTTTTGCAACCCAAAATTATATGTAAACATTACTTTTGCATGTAATTTTCATTGCAAATTAACATTTATTACGGTTTAAATTAAAATTAATTTGGGTGCAAATTACATGTAAATGTTACGTTTGCATGTAATTTAGGGTTGCAAAAACTTTGCAATTGCAAGTGTTACGTTTGGATGTACAGCAAATTTGTGTCCTTGGTTTAATCTATAGCTGAAACAAATCTTGATTTCTTGACAATTTGCTGACAGGCGATTTTTGCTCTGCAGAATAAATTGACTCATAAAGTTTGAATATGTGGAAATATGTTTTTATTTTTCGGAAATTTTACTGTAATAAAGATTTTTTTTCACCAACTATACAAATTGAAAATAAAATATTTTTTTCAGTTTTAATGAGAAAATGGCATAAAAATATATTAATCCGTTTTATTTCTCCTTTTTCATCCACAAAAATGGAGTAATTTAAGTACCATTTTTAGAGAAAATTCGTTAAAATTTACAAAAAAATATTAATATCTCGGAATCTAATTCAAAATTTTAAATTCTTAGAGTTTATATGACATCCTCGAATCAATGATAACCGGTGTTAAGTAAATCGCGTTGCATTAAGAGGAGTAGTTGCGAAATACACACAGTCAGATTTTAACTTAATAGACTTGTGTTCAATTTTCTTTTTCTAATAATCTTACTGATGCTTGTATTATTAATCACAGAGTTAAGAGAATAAATAGAGATGAAATGTTCATGTTTGGCGTGATGCTGAAAATGCAACCCTACAGTCGGCCCACACAACTGGCGGCTTCTCTCCACCCAATGAAGTCAGCCCTTGGGCCTAATGATTTGAGCGATAACTGGCTTCATATTGCAAGCCGATTTTACTGTTCATTACTTCTCTATTCTTTCACTGTACTCAGTGATTATTAATGTATGAAGTTGATACACATTCCATTTGAAACATATTTAAAAAAAATCCCGTTTTATTATGACGTCACTTTGATCCCAGAGAAATCTCTTTTCAGTGATATAATTCTTGTTAATTTTCTTTTCCTGGCAATAATGACGTGCATTTTAGCAGAAAACTCACATCTGTTTGTAACTGATATTCAAGCTTATTATTAATCAGTATCAAAAAAATATTTCAGTTATTCATCTTAAATATGACGTCCATTATGTATATACTTTTATTATATACTGATAGTCATGCTCTTTGTAATATTATGAATATTTGAAAATACATGTTTTATTTATGACATCATATTTGTTGAAGCCAAGAAGGATCCTTTTCATAGTTCCATGATTCAAGCGAAATCTTTTTCTTAATAATATAATTATTGTTAATTCTTTTTTCTTATTATAACGCAGTTTTTGACAGAAAAAGATCTTTTTAATGTAACCGATATTCATACTTCATGTATAATAACAAATACTCCATATTGTTGTTTCAAATATCACAGAAATTCATCTTATTTTGAATTATTTTCATTTTTCACGTGAAAATCGCTCAATTGAAACTTAATTGTTGGAGGAAAAATTATTTTTTTTGAATTTTTAATAATTGGCAACGTTCAAAGCCATAGCAACGATAAAGTAAAATGGTTAAATTTTATCTAAAAATGTCCATTGATTCTCTATGAAAATAATCAAATTTTGAATTATTAAGAAAAGTATTTGAATGAAATAAACAAAAACCAGTCTACCCAGATAGCAAGCAAGGTTCCAAAAACGGTCTTTTTTCCTTTTCTTTCGATTTTTCTGCAAAGGTATATTATCTTTACCGTATACCACGGTCACAGTAATATTTTCAATATTAGATTTTTGGAATAACCGTCAGAAAACCTACGGTCTAAAATCATCCTTTGCACATTCATTTTCCGCGCATGCGCAACTTATTTCGCGCTGCAAATTGTCCTTGTGCTTGCGTTTCATGACTCATTGAAGGTGATATGATGTGCGAGCAGGTCACGTCGTAGCACCGGTCTGAAAGTGCCGGCTTTGCATTTGCAATCATGCTCCATCTAAGGTATGTTAAACTATTTTGTATTAATTTCATTTCATAAAGATTTACCTCGTTGTAAGAACTATATACACATGCATATTTCTGTTGTAGTTCTTGAAATTTCCATTTATAATATGTTTTTATTCTTAACGAATTAATGCGAGTTCTTTACACATATTTTCATTACAAAATACAATAGAGAATAGCATTTGTTTATGTTTATCTTTTAAAATATATTATTATCGTTTATGTTATTATCTATTGATGCTCCCCAATTTTAAAATATTCATCTTATAGTTCATGTGCTTAAAAATTACCGTCAAAAGTTTGAAATATTGCGTAATAATAATAATAATAATAGATTTTGTACTAGTATTTAAACTGTAATTTAGTCAAAGGTAATTATTTTTGCGCATACGTTTTATTTTCTTATATTTTAGTAATTTATGTTGTATAAAATTTCATTTAAAAATATCATTCAATGACAATTGCTTTTATATTATGTACGTTTAAGATATAAAATTTTTATTGTATGCGTCGCTACAATATTTTAAAGTATTGTTATTTTATTACTTTGTTTAATACATTTTATTTTCATGAAGTTAAAAAAATGAGTTTTAATGAAATCAAACTATTTAAATTTTTGACATTTCAATGTACATACTAATAGTTATGAAAGATTTTAAAAATGAAGGTTTATATTTTAAAGAAAAAAGGAAAAATAAAAAAGTCTAAATAATGTTAACCGATTATTATTATTTATTTTTAATTACGGAGCATCAATAGATTTAATTCAGAGATAAATCATTCTGAAAAATTCTGTTCTTCTGTATTAAGTAGAATGAAAACATGCTTAAAGTAGACTAAAAATAAACAAATAGGTAATATGCTTATGATATAAAAATATTATATATGGAAATTGCATTTTTTTTTTCTAGTAATTATTTAAACACCAAAATTTGGTTTTATATAGTTCTTAAATCTTTATGAAATTAAATTATGCAGTAATGTTTAACTTACTTTAGTTTGCCAATCAACTAATAAATAAGAGTAATTGATAGTGGGTAACCATTATCACTTTCCAAATATAAAAACACAAAAGTAAAGGCAACATAAAAACCAAGACATAAACAATTCCCAACTCAGAAATTTAAACTATTGTGAAACTTTCAGGATAATGCAGTAGGGCTTAAGAAAAAATATAATATACAAATTTTCTTGTTGCCCGAATTCACTTTAAAAGGAAAATATTATCCCCGGTATAATTTAGACTTTATTTTTAAAACTGAATGGTAGAAGATACAAAAAAAGTTATCTATTTTAATTAGTTCTGTCAAATTCAAACAAAAGTTAGAAAACTTCTGTAAATTAATTCTTATAGTTCATTCTAACAAAATGCATATTAGATTAAAAAAAAAATTAATGTAATCAACAATTAATATTTTTTTAGAAGTAATACATTAATTAAAATATAAAAAATCAAATATATTCAAATTTTAGCAATTACATAGGAAAGGAATTTTAGCAAAGGAAAAAAGAAATATATTAATTAAAATATATAACTTACTATGAGTTCTTAAATATAATATCAGCTAATAAAAATTCCTATTTTCCATTTTTTTTCTTCAGTATATAGAAATTAAGCTAAAATTTAGTGTCCCACAGAAACAAAGAAAATTTCTAAGTCAGATAATTTTGATGAAAATCTAATGCAATTAAGATTTAAAACTAACATGTTATCAAAACATTTTTAATTTCTTTTATAGATGCTTATAATAAAAGCAATATTATCTGCCTTTGATTGTAATTCTTGTTACAATGTTTAATATGAAATCCTGTAACTAGCCTTACGTTTCTACATTTTGGTATGCTTGTCCTAAAACACTTACAAAGTACCTCAGATTGTGTCAACTAGCAACCTTTTATAATGCTTTTTAAAATGGTGGCAAACCTTTCAGACAAAGCCTTTGAAAAGCATCTAGTCATTTACATGTTGGGGTTATAAAAATGTTTTAAAAATCAAAAATTGTTATCTGGGCTATGTTCATTTCCGGGTTATAATCTACCTATATGTAAAGATACAGAGCCATTAATTTCTCCATTTTGACGTTGGCTTCAGCCTAACATTTGCACACAATCAGATTTATAATATTACTAGCTGTTACCTGTGACTTCGTTCATGTAACATTAAAAAAGGAGAATAAATGCATTAATCAAGCAAAATATTTCACCCCCGATAGTTAAAAACGTAAATAATTAACTAACTCTTTATCATTTTTCATAGGAGAAAATACGGTATTTCTTTGTTATAGGGGCCTTAACATAGCTCAGTTTTTAAAAAGTACAATTTGTAAAAAAACAAATATCAGTTTTACCTGATAAACCATTTTACTTTTAACGACTTTGAAAAACGTTTTAACCCCTTGAAGGGCACCGGTATATTATATATACCACTTAATTTTAATCCCAAAATGCCACAATGACACCAGAATTTTATAATCAAATTTTGAATTTATAAGGTACATGAGAAAAAGCGTTTACTCACTTTTAAAATAAATTCGTTCGTGAATCCTGGTGTCAATCAATCATTTCAATATATTAGCTACAAGAGTACATTGCCCCTGAAGGGGTTAACAGCCATCATTTAAAAATAATTCATTGGAAATAGTATATGCTTTTTGTTTAAATTCAATTCTTGTGAATATGGAGGAATAATTCTACACCTAAGTGCAAGGAACTTCAATTGCAGAGCTTTTTGCAACCCAAAATTACATGCAAACGTAACATTTACATGTGTTACGTTTGCATGTAACAGTAACAGTTACATGCAAACGTAACACTTGCAATTGCAAAGCTTTTTGCAACCCAAAATTATATGTAAACATTACTTTTGCATGTAATTTTCAGTGCAAATTAACATTTATAAAGGTTCAAATGAAAATTAATTTGGGTGCAAATTACATGTAAATGTTACGTTTGCATGTAATTTGGGTGCAAATTACATGTAAATGTTACGTTTGCATGTAATTTGGGGTTGCGAAAAGCTTTACAATTGCAAGTGTTACGTTTGCATGTAACAGCAAATTTGCCTCCTTGGTTTAATCTATAGCTGAAACAACTCTTGATTTCTTGACAATATGCTGACAGACGATTTTTGTTCTGCAGAATAAATTAATTCATAAAGTTTGAATATGTGGAAATATGTTTTAATTTTCGGAAATTCTGCTGTAATCAAGATTTTTTTTTCACCAACTATTCAAATTGAAAATAAATTCTTTTTTCAGTTTTAATGAGAAAATGGCATAAAAATGTATTAATCCGTTTTATTTCTTCTTTTTTTATCCACAAAAATGGAGTAATTTAATTACCGTTTTTAGAAAAATGTCGTTAAAATTTACAAATAAATAAATAATATATCGGAATCTAATTCAAAATTTTAAATTCTCAGAGTTTATATGACATCCTTAGATCAATGATGGTGTTAAGTAAATCGCATTGCATTAAGAGTAGTAGTTGCGAAATACAAACAGACAGTCAGATTTTAAAATAATAGACTTTAGTTCAATTTTCTTTTCCTAATAATCGTACTGATGCTTGTATTATTAATCGCAGAGTTCAGAGAATAAATATATATGAAATGTTTATGTTTGGCGTGATGCTGAAAATGCAACCCTACAGTTGGCCTAAACAACTGGCTGCTTGCTTTGAAAACCTCTCCCCGTCCAATGATGTCAGCCCTTGGGCCTAACGATTTGAGTGATAACCGGCTTCATATTGCAAGCCGATTTGACGATTCACTGCCTCTCTATTCTTTCACTGTACTCTGTAATTGGGGCCTCCGTGGCCGAGTGGTTAAGACACCATTCCGCTAATCGCTTTTGAGCGTAGGAGTCAGGTTGGCGGGTTCGACTCCCGCCAGCTCCATTGCACACACTTTGTAGATTTCCCGGATGTAACTCTCTGGTGTTGTAAATTTCCTTGTGGCTATCTCGTCCCTGTATATTGACGATGACTTATAAGCGGGCACTTGAAGTCAAGCACACAAGTCTGATGTATGTTCTCAATAAACAAACAAACATACTCTGTAATTATTAATGTTTGAAATTGATTCACGCACCATTTGAAACATATTTGAAAAATCCCGTTTTATTTGAAATATGACGTCACTTTGATTCCAGATAAATCTCTTTTCAATGATATAATGCTTGTTAATTCTCATTTCCTGGCAATCATGACGGGAATTTTATCAGAAAACTCACATCTGTATGTAACTGATTTTCAAGCTTATTATTAATCAGTATCAAAAAAATATTTCAGTTATTCATCTTAAATCTGACGTCCATTATGTATATACCTTTATATTATACACTGATATTCATGCTCCTTGTAATGTTACGAATATTTGAAAATACATGTTTTATTTATGACGTCATATTTGTTCAAGCCAAGGAGGATCCTTTTCATAGTTCCATGGTTCAAGCGAAATCTTTTCTTAATAATATGATTATTATTCAGTTTTTTTTCTAATTATAACGCAGTTTTTGACAGAAAATATCTTCTCAACGTAACCAATATTCATACTTCATGTATAATAACAAATACTCCATATTTTTGTTTCAAATATTACGGAAATTCCTCTTCTTTTGAATTTTTATTTTTCACGTGAAAATCTTTCAATTGAAAATTAATTGTTGAGTAAAAATTATTATTCCGGCTTTGATTTAGTTTTGGCAACGATAAAATATTAGCAACGGTAAAGTAAATTTAACCATTTTAAAATATTATTCGAAAAAATGTCCATTTATTCTCTATGAAAATAACGAAATTTTGAATTATTAAGAAAAATATTTGAATAAAATAAAAAAAAACCAGTCTATGTTCATATGAGGGTTATAATCAACTTATGTGCAAAGGTACAGGATCATTAAATGCTCCATTTTGACGCTGGCTTTAGCCTAACATTTGCACACAATCAGATTTATAATATTACTAGCAGATCCACCCGGCTTTGCCCGGGTTTACATGAATTAAAATACATTAATACGACAATAACAATGATGACAATATGATTTGTGCATACTCAACCATAATCGATAAAAAAGACAATTAGAAAAAAAGCGTTACTTTAACTCAACAATAGTAAAATTTTTCAGCTTTATAAATAAGAATGCGCGTTTTCTTTGCGCATACAATATAAAAATATACGATTTTCTTGAAAATGAAAAAGAAATTACCAAATGTCGTAACATTTTACGAAATTTGCTTTCATATGGCATCTATCTATATTATAAAACAAAAATATATCTGTGAATAATGTCGACATCATATTGACGGTAGCAACGACTTACCCATTAAATTTTACTTGTACTGCATATTTGTAACTACTAAATATCGCATAAATTCATTTTTTAAACTATCAATTTAAAAAAAATACACTTTCAAATGTAGTTTTAAAGTTTATCTCAATTTACTGATTTTTTATGGATTTTAAAGTAATTTTAAAGCATGTATATTTTTAAATGTGTGTCCAATCCAATTACGAAAGATTAACTTATTTGATCTTTAAAAAGTAAAAACATTTATTTCTAAACATAGCACATTCCATTTTTCTGCGGTCGAATAAAATAAATGTACTCTCAATGTTATTTATTTCTAAACATAGCACATTCCATTTTTCTGCGGTCGAATAAAATAAATGTACTCTCAATGTTATTCGTTTGAAAAGCGTCCCAGATAACAATTTTTCATTTTTAAAACATTTTTATAACCCCAACATGTAAATGACTAGATGCTTTTTAAAGGCTTTGTCTGAAAGGTTTGCCAACATTGTAAAAAGCATTATAAAAGGTTGCTAGTTGACACAATCTGAGGTACTTTGTAAGTGTTTTAGGACAAGCATGCCAAAATGTAGAAACGTAAGGCTAGTTACAGGATTTCATATTAAGCATTGTAACAAGAATTACAATCAAAGGTAGATAATAATGCTTTTATCATAAGCATCTATAAAGGAAATGAAAAATGTTTTGATTAATCTGTTAGTTTTAAATCTGAATTGACAGAGGCATGAGATTTTCAATAAAATAACTTGAATTACTTAAAGTAATTTTAAAGCATGTATATTTTTAAATGTGTGTCCAATCCAATTACGAAAGATTAACTTATTTGATCTTTAAAAAGTAAAAACATTTATTTCTAAACATAGCACATTCCATTTTTCTGCGGTCGAATAAAATAAATGTACTCTCAATGTTATTTATTTCTAAACATAGAACATTCCATTTTTCTGCGGTCGAATAAAATAAATGTACTCTCAATGTTATTCGTTTGAAAAGCGTCCCAGATAACAATTTTTCATTTTTAAAACATTTTTATAACCCCAACATGTAAATGACTAGATGCTTTTTAAAGGCTTTGTCTGAAAGGTTTGCCAACATTGTAAAAAGCATTATAAAAGGTTGCTAGTTGACACAATCTGAGGTACTTTGTAAGTGTTTTAGGACAAGCATGCCAAAATGTAGAAACGTAAGGCTAGTTACAGGATTTCATATTAAGCATTGTAACAAGAATTACAATCAAAGGTAGATAATAATGCTTTTATCATAAGCATCTATAAAGGAAATGAAAAATGTTTTGATTAATCTGTTAGTTTTAAATCTGAATTGACAGAGGCATGAGATTTTCAATAAAATAACTTGACTTACAATTTTTCTTTTGTTTCTGTGGGAAATTAAATTTTAGCCTAATATTTATATACTGAAAAAAAAATGCTTTTTATTAGCTCTTATTATATTTAAGAAGTCATATTACATAGCAAGTTACATATTTTAATTAATATATTGTTTTTTTTCCTTTAATGTATTTGATAATTTTTTTTTTTTTTTTTTTTTTATTAATACATAGCTTTTTTTCTAAGTAATTGCTAAAATTTTAATATATTTTATTTTTTAAGTTCTACTGATTGAATTTTGCCTTTGTTTTTGTGGGAAACCAAATTTTAGTCTAATATTTATATACTGGGAAAAAAAAAAAAAAGAGGAAAAGAATGCTATTTTTTAGCCTACATTATATTTAAGAAGTCATATTACGTTTAGCAAGTTACATATTTTAATTAATGTATTGTTTTTTTTCTTTTAAAGTAATTGCTAAAATTTGAATATATTTTATTTTTTAAATTTTACTGAGTGTTTGTTTCTTTTGTTTGTGTGGGAAACTAAATTTTAGCTTAATATTTATATGCTGAAAAAAAAATAATAATGATTTTTATTAGCCCATATTATATTTAAGAAGTCATATTACATTTAGCAAGTTACATATTTTGATAAATATATATATATTTTTTTCCTTTGAAGTAATTGCTAAAATTTGAATATATTTTTTAAATTTTACTACTACTGGGCTTTTCTTTTGTTTCGATGGGAAATTAAATTTTAGTCTAATATTTATATACTGAAAAAAAAAGAAGAATGATTTTATTAGCTTATATTATATTTAAGAATTCTTATTACATTTAGCAAGTTACATATTTTAATAATTATATCGTTCTCTTTTAGTAGTTGCTAAAATTTGAATTATTTTATTTTTTATATTTTAATTAATATTGCTTTTTTCCTTTAAAGTAATTGCTAATATTTGAATATATTTTATTTTTTAAGTTTTACTGAGTGTTGAACATTGTACTCAGGGGTGCCATGTCAGAACTTTCTTCGAGAGGGGGGGGGGATTTTTATTTTTTTAATCTTGTTGTGGACAGCCTAGAAATAATTGATAAGTTTTTCTTCATATTTTTAAAATTAACCAAAGTACTCATTGATGATGTGTCTCACTTTGAGAATATTGCAATAGGACGGATAATTTGTGCACTTAAACTGTTTATTTAATGCAAATGTTTCTATTTTATTCAAATCAGACAAGTTATTTCAGAGTTTATGTAATTTCTGATTCTAAAAAAAAGAATTATTATTCTGACCTGTGATGACTGACATAATCTGAAACATCACATTCCTTGGAGTTAGGGGAGATAGCACCCTTATTTGTACCGATTCTGTCCAAATATATATCTTACTATATATGTGTGTATAATATATATATATTAACCCGTCAGCACACGCGCTGGGATAAAATCTACCCCAGCTCAGAATCATTACTTAAAATGTGAGAAACTCGTTCGTTATCATTCTGAGCTTTATACTTTTTTTCAAGCAAGAACGTCTTATTTTAAGTTAAATTATGTTCTTTATTGATTTCCAGTTTATTTCAAAATATAAATTTTTGTTTATAATCAAACCGTCGGGAAATTGACTCAAGAAAACCGACTGGGGTAGAATTTATCCCGCGCGTGTAGTAACGTAATGGAAAGGGGCGCGTGTGCTGACGGGTTAAATTTGTAATCAATCCACCACATTACTAGATCATATTTTCATATTAAAATGTTCCTAAATTATGTTAAGAAATTTTCTTTAGGAAAATTTCTTTTATTTGTATTCAAATCATTCTTATGCACATAGGCGTAGGCATTTGAAAATTATTGGTGGTGAACTTGAACATAACTCTTTTTCACACACGTGTGTGTAAAAGACATTGCTCTCAGATTCAATGTTGCTTTTTTAACTACCTTTTAAAGAAATGAAACAGAATTTTATATTTAAAAATAAATCACATTAAGACAATGTAAAAATTCAAATGCACAAACCATTTTATAAAAGGATATACTCGCTGTCATTCACGAATCTTTTATAATAAAATTACGATGAAAATTGACTTTGAATAACATTTTTTTCAGAATATGAATTCTTTTCCTATTTTTACTTTTTATATGGGTTTTTGGCTACAAAATTTCAAATGAAAAATAAATATTGAATTATATTTTCAGTTACTTACCTTTTGAATACAGTTCACTGGTACAGGATCAGCTAAATATACACTGTATGAGGGGGGGAAAAAACCTGTGTTTGCTAACACACCAAATATGTAGAATTCCAATATACTGTATATTATACACTGTTGCAATATGTGTTCTAGTTGAAAGCTAAGAATACTTTAATTTTAAAAAAAAATTCTATGTAGCTATGCTTTTTTTTTTTTTTTTTCATTTCGTCTATAAGAGAAATACTTTCCTATGTGTGACAGAGCAAACACAATCTAATGTTGTTACTTTTATTTTCTAATTTAACTCATTTAAATTACTGTTTTTCCTTTATAATAATTTTTAATAACTTTCTCTGAAACTGAATTCCTTAATGGTGCAAAAAGAAACTTTTTATATATTCAATGATAATCTTTTAAAAACATTTTTATGCTAAAGTAATAGCAGTTTCTTGCCCATTTAATAGCTTAATTAAATAGGTTTTACATATTACAATGTGACAAATATGATATTAAAAATCCCAAAGATTGCTTTAACTAATAATATATTTTAATATTGTAAGCTTTGCATTTCCTCATCTAATATTCCCTAATTCCTTTCTAGTTAAAAGCTAATAATACTTTAATTTAAAAAAAATAAAAATTTCCATTTCTATATGGCCTTGTTTTTTTTTTCATTTTGTCTCCAAGAGAAATACTTTCCTATATGCGACAGAGCAAACACAATCTAATGTTGTTACTTTTATTTTCTAATTTAATATCAATCAGTAATCATTTGAATTACTGTTTTTCCTTTATAATAATTTTTAATAACTTACTCTGAAGCAAACAAAAGTATTTCTCAATTTCCAGGCAATATTTTCTGAAACAAATGAAACATTATTCAGTTTAAATAATTCTATTTATTTACATACAAAAAATAATATAATCATCAACAGCTCGAGTAAAGTCTATTTTCTTCTTGATTCTTTTTTTTCTCTCTAGCAAATAAAAAGATAAATAAATAAATATAGACACACACATCAAATATGTATAATGAAAGGAAATAAAGTATACAATAAGCAGTAGCGCAGCCAGAATCCCCATCTGGGATTGTTACTCATTAAAAAAAAAAAAAAAAAGATGTGTGACAAAAAGTAATGAAAAGCACAAATAGCTGTAATAAACTTAACATTTGTGTGCTTAAAGGTTTCATAAAAGAGCATCTTCTTCAGACTTCAGAGAAAAAAGAAAGAGCAATAGCAGTAACATATGACTATTTTAGTGCTATTGCTCCTAACCTATTCTTTAATTGATTTTGGGTTTAAATAGAGGACCCTATTACAAAGCATTGAAATAGTTGAGAATGACATTTTATGCTGTTTATACTTTTCTTTACTTTGGTTTTTACACATTACTTTACCTTAAGACAAGTGATTTTCTATACATCTTATCAGTTTTTGAAATACTCTGGAAGGGGTTTTAACCCCAAAATTGCCCCCATTGCTATGCTAGTGCAATAGATGTACAGAATTCAATAGTCAAAATATGGTATGCACTTTATATAGGTCACTCTTAAGAGGCTACTTACTCAGGCAAAAACACCCGCTCGCTCGCTAATGTTAATCATATGGGGAAATATTTTACGATATCTCGTTCGCATTTCAATATATATATATATTTTTTTTGTTTGCATTGGATAGCTGAGGTCAATTTCTATGCAAATCAAAATCGAAAAAGTACAAAGGAGCATGCATAGAGATTGAACTCAGCTATCCAATGCAAAAAAAAAAAGTCCTTCCGGCCTGTACCGGGAGGAAAAGGTAGCTTTCCTATATCTTCGTTTTAAAATTTTAGCTAATGTTACACGAAAACAGCAAGTTAAAATGCAAATAAAACGTTTACAAAAGATTCGTTAATACTGAATTTGAATAAGAAATTCGCCAAATTATTGAGCAATAGCCAAATTGGCTTCATTTATGAAGACTTATTTTGGTCGCCAAATGTCGCCAAATTTGGCGAGAATTTGGCGCTAACGGATATGAATATATAGTTTTATGCGTTTGATTGGGAAAATTATTACAACAATGAAAATTTTTGTAATGTGCTGTCTTGTTTCAAAATGTCAGCCACCCTAGAATTTCAAACTGCTCTATCTCAGCCGTTTTTTAAGATAGAGGTAAAACAAAAAATGCTCTGGAATCCTCGTTTCAAGGCCTAACACTGAATTAAAAAATAAATTTGAATTTTTAACTTTTTTGTACATTTATTTTAGTTTTAAATTTTTAATTGGCCGCCATCTTGAAACAAAATGGAGGACCAAGCTGGCCAACGAACTCGGTCGAGACATTGGTGAGCTTAATACACACAATTAGTTTCATCAAAATTGATTTATAAATACGAGCGTTATCGTATGACATAGGTCAGATATATATATATATATATATATATATATGGATATATATATATATATATATATGGATATATATATATATATATATATATATATATATAAATCAACATTTGAACGGAGGGTGGTTTTGGGGTCTGGGGGTCATGATCGGTGAAAATATATCGAAATTTTCCGGAACTGCTTTCCTCCGAACGGCTGCAATAGGTAGCTTTATACTTTTTTGTATTGAAAGCTACCTAAAATATTTAAAAATATTGAAATGCAAACGAGATATCGTAAATTATCTCACCCATAGGATTAACATTAGCGAGCGGGTGTTTTCGCCTGAGTGAAGCAACCTCTTAAAAATCTGCACAGCTTGAGGCAAAGTGCTTTACAGATTTCTGATGTACATTCTTTGTTTATATTTTTAAATATTATCAAACTAGGCATTTTTAGAATCCACTAATCAAATATAGCGATCTTGTTTTTGTCACTCAGTCTTAACGGAAAATTTCGTTATTTTATATTGTGTTTGGTGTGGGGATTTTGCAGTTACAGATTTTTTTAAAGTTGGATATAACAACAACAAAAATGTGCCAAATGGTTAAGCCTGTATTATTTAATGCAGTGTATAAGCACCTAGACAAAAAAAGCTTATATATAAATGGTCTAAAGGGATAATGATTCTATTTTAAAGGCATGTGTGTACCTGTTAGACTTAGATTGCTAATATTTTTATTTGTTATAAAAAATGGTACTTCTCCATTATCCTGTCGACCACTGTTCCTAACAGAAAACTATCGCCAAACTGTAACGCCAAATAAACAAATGAAAGAATGCTGCCATTGGAATCTCGAAATAAATAAATAAATGTGAAGAAATTCTGAAAAACCCCACTCTTCAATGCGTCAACTTAGTAAGCTTGAGCAATAAAATTTGCAATATATTAATGAAAACAGAAAAAAAAAACTTGGATATTTATTCTTTACATTACTTTTTCTAATTATCCCTATCGGCCGGAGAATAAATGTTTTTGATATCAGTTGAAACTGATCTATTGTACGTAACTATGCATCGCAACATTTTTTCACTGCTTTTTCTCTTTTAATATCATGGCACTGCCGTTTAAGGACACAATTGTTATTTCGATTAACAAAATATCTAATAAATCAGTAAAACATAATGAAAAATACAGGTAAATGTGAAATTATAGCCACTTGATAACATAGCAAACACATGCAACACTTCTGAGTCAAGTGAATGTGTCGCCACAATAATGCATCTTTGGCCTTAAATCCTATAATTTGACGATAGTTTTTTAAATTTCTACTATTAGCTCACACTCTCTCTCTCTATATATATCTTGTTGGAATTTTCAATCGTTAATAAAATATTTTCTATTCATCCATTCAAGTTCAAATAAATTTTTTTTAACTTGCACTGGATGACAATTGATGTTAATACAGTTTTTTCATTAATTCATTAATTAAATTTAATTAATTAATTTTAATTTGGGAGAAAAAAATTTCTCCCATTGTTTTCATAAATGAAATGAAAGATTTACCTCAAATGAGTGATGCTAACAAAAAATAAAATACTGCAATGATGATTATAAAATAATGTTCAATAAAGATAACGGGGGACATTAATGCTGTACGGGTTTATTTTATATATTTATGATTAAAAAGTAGGAATTGACTTTAAAAAAAAATTATATTACTTGTTTCTTATGAAAAGTGGTCGACGGGATAATGGAGGAAGTACTTAAAAAACATACAATTTAATTGTAAAACACATACAATTTTTATTATAAACACACAAAAATAAATTTATTATAAAACAGACAATGTTTAATTTAATATAAAACACACACAATTTGCTGTACCGGGCTGCCATAGGATGAGAAATCTCGTCCAAATTGGTGGGTTGCCCAGGCATTAAATTGCCTTTTTGGCACCAAAAATATACCCCAGTGCGTCTGTGACATCTGTACATACCAATCATATAATAATACCATAACATTACCCACACACACACACACTCTCAAAATAATAACAATAATAATACCATAATAAATATCTATAATGAAATCAAGTCAATATTTCGGAGAGAGCAACAATATAAATATTTAAAAATTTCTTCCAAAAGCTGATGAAAGTAACAAACTCGGAGGGATACTTAACTCACACACACCAGTGTTGAATTCAGGGGGTGGCACGGGGATGGGGAGTATTGAAATGTCCCCCCCCCTCCCCCGTAGAACTTTACAATGTACCCCCAGAGCCACAGAAATCCCTCCCGGAGAAAACATACACCCAGAAAAACATATATATTTTAATTTATTATGTAAATATATAATTTATAAAGAAAAATTAAATGAGTTCAGAAACGGTTATAACCATATCAATTCATCACAAGGAAAAAGCAAAGATATCTTAAAAATAAAAATTCGATATGTATGCAAGAAATAGAATGCACAATAGTTTCTTTTTACTTTTAGGTTTTATATATTAATAAAATAAACTTAATACAAATGCTAATGTTTATAATATATATTATTGACGGAGAAACCTTTTTTATGCAGTTAATTAATCTCCACGTGCAGCGAACGATTGAAAAACATGTTAAAAACCAGACCCCAATTAACTATAAGTACTTTAAGTGACAACCGCAGATGCAAAACAGTGAATAAAACCAGAGACTGTCGAAACTAACTAATTGGAGAAATACTGCAGATCTCCCTCCTTCAAACTACAGCTGTTTATCCCGCGGCTGTGCACAGAACTCAAATAACAATCCCCCTTCAGTTTCCAAAATGTATCCGAGCAGTTAAGACGCTCTTGTATATATATGATGTAAATATATTTTAATATAATGTAAAATTGGAGCACTTATACGCAGCCTCCAAAACGCGATTTTAAACATGTACATCTAGCCAAGAATTAAATATTATATTCAAAGGAAAATGAATCTTCTGCTCATTTCACACAATTGTTATTTTCTACTAATACTATTTCTTATTATTCCAATATAAGTGAATCAATGGATAAGATAAATATCGCTACAACACTTTGGATTACTGTGGATATTACTTGGTGCAAAAAGGAAAATTTCAGGTAAGCTGAACAAACTTCTTTAACATATCAAAAGATGAAAATGTATATTAAATTTGAAGACTGATTTAACTATTTATAAAAATAAGAAAATTCATTACGCTACCGACGGTTCCCCTAACAAAGATTATGAAAGACTGAAAAAAGAATATCCCAGTATTTAAAAAAAAAAAAAAAAAAAAAAAAAAAAAAAAAAAACGATAATTTAACAAATTTCTAAAAATATAATAATAAATAAAAGAACACTAAAAAAGTAATAATGAATGCGATAAAAGAAAATACTCAATTTATTGAGAAACTCAATTCTACGAATTATAGTACATGGAAGTTCAAGATGCAGATGTTCCTGATTAAAGAGGAACTCGACGATATTATAGTACAAGATCCACCGGATCCAGCCGATCCCGCATGGCACAAAAAAGATCGCAAGACTAGAGCTCTAATAAACCTAAGCATCGATGATTCTCAAATCGTAAATGTAAAAAACTTAGATACTGCCAAATTAACATGGGAAGCTCTGAAAAATATACATGAGAGAAGCAATTTATCTAGTAAGCTTTACCTGTTACGGAAACTATACAGTACTAAATTAGCTGAGGGTGCAAACATGATCACGCATATCACTAATATCTTGCAAATTATAGATAAACTTAATGCCATTGGAGAAAATATTAGCGATTCACATATTTCCGCGCTATTTCTGTGTTCTCTTCCCCCCAGTTACAATACTTTGATAACTGCGTTGGAGGCGAGACCAGAAAATGAGCTCATCCCTGATTTTATCAAAAACAAATTAACGGATGAATATAATCGTAGACATGAAATGTCAGAACAATCACATATCGGATATAACAACAGCGAGAGAGCATTTAAAACAAATAGGAGATATACACACACTGAAAATAGAAGAGAACAAAAATATTGTAACAACTGTAAAATGAAAAATCATTCCACTTACGAATGCTGGCACTACAAGAGCAGAAACACGGTACAATCCGGAAATCCTCGTAACAATCAATTCAAAAATAAAAAGAATTTCTCATCTTCATTATGTTATGAAAAGACCGAAACTCGTAGAGAAAATAAAATTCCAAACGAAAGAAAATACGCAAATGATCAAACGCAAAATAAAGCATTAATCACCGAAAAAGTAGGCAAAAATAACTGGATTCTCGATTCAGGATCTACCTCGCACATTTGTAATGATAAAAGCCTATTTAGTAAATTTTTTGATTATAATAAAACTTCAGTAACGATCGCGAATGGTAATAAACTGACAGCGTTAGGTTCAGGAGAAGTTTTTATAAAAACATTAACCCCCGAAGGAAAAGAAAAACTAACGAAATTACGCGAAGTGCTTTATGTCCCAGACTTAGAGTCAAACCTAATTTCGGTTAGTAAAGCCGCTAAAAACTGATGTAAACTAATCTTCGACGATAATAAATGCGATTTGATCTTTGATGAAGAAATATATATTAGGGCGAAAAATGAGAAAAATTTATACATTATTGAGGAAATGGACGATGTGGAAGAACCACAAAATTATGTAAACATAACGTATAACTGTGACAGCAAACAATACATAGATCTCTGGCATCGCAGACTCGGTCACAGAGATTATGACGCGATTAAATCTATAATAACAAATCAACTTGCGGACGGAATAAAAATAGAAAAATGTAAACATCAAAATAAAACATGCGTAACATGTATCGAAACTAAATTAACTAACATGCCGTATCCTAAATCAGCAACAAACCGAGCTACTAATATCGTGGATTTGATCCATAGTGACGTATGTGGTCCTTTAGATACACCGACTTTAGGCGGAAAAATTTATTTTATGACTCTTATTGATGACTATTCCCGATATACTACGATATATTTATTATCTAAAAAGAGCGAAGTTGCTGAAAAGATAAAAGAGTATATAACGATGATATACAATCAGTTCGGTAAAAAACCTAAGGAAATTAGATCGGATAACGGTCGTGAATATGTAAATCAAGAGATAGATGAATACTTAAAACAGAACGGAATTTTACACCAATTGACTGTCCCGCATAATCCGAGCCAGAATGGAGTTGCGGAGAGAAAAAATAAAAGTTTATTAGATATGACTAGAAGCATGCTATCACAAGCAAAATTAAGCAAACATTTTTGGGGTGAAGCCATAAACACTGCAACATATTTACAAAACCGACTCTCAACTAAAGCAAACAACAACAGAACACCTTACGAATTATGGAAAGAAGTTAAACCGAATTTAAAACACTTAAGAACATTCGGTTGTAAAGCTCTACTTTACGTCGATAAAGTAAACAGAGGAAAACTCGATAACAGGGCTCAAACCGGAACGTTCGTAGGTTATGATACACGATCGACTGGTTATAGAATTCACACACAAAGAAAACAAATTATAATAGCAAGAACGGTAAAATTTCTTGAAAATGAAAATGTACATTCAGATAACATTGAGGAGATACAAAACACCACAAAAACATCAGATGACAATACACAATTACCGGATAGACATGAAAATCACTTAGAAATAAAACTTGACAGTGAGGAGACACCATCCGTGCCCAAACAGCAACCAATTGAACCAAGAAGGTCTAATAGGACAAATAGAGGCGTTCCTCCTGACAGATATGTTTGTCTCATAAATAGTTCATCTGAAAACATTCCCGAAAATTGGGAAGATATCGAAAAAATGAAAAATACTAATGATAAACAAAATTGGATAAAAGCAACACAAAATGAAATACAATGCCTAAGAAAAAATAACACTTGGACTTTAACAGATCCACCACCCGGAACAAAAATTATCAGCTCAAAATGGACTTTTAAACTAAAAAAGGACAATTTAGGAAATGTTCAAAGCTATAAAGCGCGTTTAGTAGCACAAGGATATAGTCAAAGATTCGGGATTGACTATGATCAAACTTTCGCACCTGTAGTTTCGCACGCTACAATACGTGCATTTCTCATCTCTGCATTGTACAAAAATTTGAACGTGAAACATGTTGACATAACCACAGCATTCTTGCATGGTGAATTAACTGAAACTGTTTATATGAGTCAACCAGACGGGTATATTAAACCCGGCGATGAAAGAAAAGTTTGTAAACTTCAAAAAGCCATCTACGGTCTTAAGCAAGCCGCAAAGGCCTGGTACACCAAAATATCGGAAATACTCACAAACAATAATTTCTTACAGAGCAAAAATGATCCATGTCTGTACTTTAAATCAAATCAAGAAAATCCGATATACATCATCATTTATGTAGATGATATCCTGATAGCAGGAAAGGACAGTGATATCGAAGAAACAATAAACCAACTTAAGAAAGAATATGAACTAAAAAAACTTAGAAGTGAATAATTACCTAGGCATAAACATTAATAAAATCAACGATACATATTACCTAAATCAAAACAATAAAATACAGGAACTAGTGAAAAAACTGAATTTAAACGACATGAAACCTCATTACACACCCATGATTGCTGGATTCAACAGACTTGAAGACGACGATAATCTTTTACCTAATAACACGAAATATCGACAAGCGACAGGCACATTACTTTACATATCAACAATCACGCGTCCTGACATATCTGCAGCAGTAAACATATTATGTCGTAGAAACGAAACACCACGCCAAAAGGACTGGTCAGCAGTAAAAAGAATCATTTCATACCTCAAAACTACAGAAAATTTTAATTTAACTCTTAGCGCAAACAGCAAGCCCATCCTAACAGCATACGCCGATGCAGACTGGGCTGGTGACTTGAAAACACGTAAATCAACGTCAGGAAATCTATTCATGCTAGGAAAATCGCCGATTTACTGGATTACAAAAAGGCAAAATTGCATTGCACTTTCGTCAGCCGAAGCTGAATACGTTTCAGCTAGCAACGCAGCACAAGAATTAAGTTGGATAACAAACTTGCTAAGCGACCTCAACATTCCACAAAAACTACCCATCACGATATTTGAGGATAATATGTCCTGTATAAAAATGACTGAAAACGATAAAGATACTAAGCGATCCAAGCATATCGACATACGTTTCCATAACATCAAACTTATGAAAGAAGAAGGAAAAATCGATCTACAATACTGCCCTAGTGAAGAAATGATAGCCGACACTCTCACGAAGCCCACTCCCAAGCCTGTGTATGAAAAACACCGTAAGAAACTGAATCTTCAACCATTCCCCACACAGGAGATTACGGGGGAGTGACGGAGAAACCTTTTTTATGCAGTTAATTAATCTCCACGTGCAGCGAACGATTGAAAAACATGTTAAAAACCAGACCCCAATTAACTATAAGTACTTTAAGTGACAACCGCAGATGCAAAACAGTGAATAAAACCAGAGACTGTCGAAACTAACTAATTGGAGAAATACTGCAGATCTCCCTCCTTCAAACTACAGCTGTTTATCCCGCGGCTGTGCACAGAACTCAAATAACAATCCCCCTTCAGTTTCCAAAATGTATCCGAGCAGTTAAGACGCTCTTGTATATATATGATGTAAATATATTTTAATATAATGTAAAATTGGAGCACTTATACGCAGCCTCCAAAACGCGATTTTAAACATGTACATCTAGCCAAGAATTAAATATTATATTCAAAGGAAAATGAATCTTCTGCTCATTTCACACAATTGTTATTTTCTACTAATACTATTTCTTATTATTCCAATATAAGTGAATCAATGGATAAGATAAATATCGCTACAACACTTTGGATTACTGTGGATATTACTTGGTGCAAAAAGGAAAATTTCAGGTAAGCTGAACAAACTTCTTTAACATATCAAAAGATGAAAATGTATATTAAATTTGAAGACTGATTTAACTATTTATAAAAATAAGAAAATTCATTACGCTACCGACGGTTCCCCTAACAAAGATTATGAAAGACTGAAAAAAGAATATCCCAGTATTTAAAAAAAAAAAAAAAAAAAAAAAAAAAAAAAAAAAAACGATAATTTAACAAATTTCTAAAAATATAATAATAAATAAAAGAACACTAAAAAAGTAATAATGAATGCGATAAAAGAAAATACTCAATTTATTGAGAAACTCAATTCTACGAATTATAGTACATGGAAGTTCAAGATGCAGATGTTCCTGATTAAAGAGGAACTCGACGATATTATAGTACAAGATCCACCGGATCCAGCCGATCCCGCATGGCACAAAAAAGATCGCAAGACTAGAGCTCTAATAAACCTAAGCATCGATGATTCTCAAATCGTAAATGTAAAAAACTTAGATACTGCCAAATTAACATGGGAAGCTCTGAAAAATATACATGAGAGAAGCAATTTATCTAGTAAGCTTTACCTGTTACGGAAACTATACAGTACTAAATTAGCTGAGGGTGCAAACATGATCACGCATATCACTAATATCTTGCAAATTATAGATAAACTTAATGCCATTGGAGAAAATATTAGCGATTCACATATTTCCGCGCTATTTCTGTGTTCTCTTCCCCCCAGTTACAATACTTTGATAACTGCGTTGGAGGCGAGACCAGAAAATGAGCTCATCCCTGATTTTATCAAAAACAAATTAACGGATGAATATAATCGTAGACATGAAATGTCAGAACAATCACATATCGGATATAACAACAGCGAGAGAGCATTTAAAACAAATAGGAGATATACACACACTGAAAATAGAAGAGAACAAAAATATTGTAACAACTGTAAAATGAAAAATCATTCCACTTACGAATGCTGGCACTACAAGAGCAGAAACACGGTACAATCCGGAAATCCTCGTAACAATCAATTCAAAAATAAAAAGAATTTCTCATCTTCATTATGTTATGAAAAGACCGAAACTCGTAGAGAAAATAAAATTCCAAACGAAAGAAAATACGCAAATGATCAAACGCAAAATAAAGCATTAATCACCGAAAAAGTAGGCAAAAATAACTGGATTCTCGATTCAGGATCTACCTCGCACATTTGTAATGATAAAAGCCTATTTAGTAAATTTTTTGATTATAATAAAACTTCAGTAACGATCGCGAATGGTAATAAACTGACAGCGTTAGGTTCAGGAGAAGTTTTTATAAAAACATTAACCCCCGAAGGAAAAGAAAAACTAACGAAATTACGCGAAGTGCTTTATGTCCCAGACTTAGAGTCAAACCTAATTTCGGTTAGTAAAGCCGCTAAAAACTGATGTAAACTAATCTTCGACGATAATAAATGCGATTTGATCTTTGATGAAGAAATATATATTAGGGCGAAAAATGAGAAAAATTTATACATTATTGAGGAAATGGACGATGTGGAAGAACCACAAAATTATGTAAACATAACGTATAACTGTGACAGCAAACAATACATAGATCTCTGGCATCGCAGACTCGGTCACAGAGATTATGACGCGATTAAATCTATAATAACAAATCAACTTGCGGACGGAATAAAAATAGAAAAATGTAAACATCAAAATAAAACATGCGTAACATGTATCGAAACTAAATTAACTAACATGCCGTATCCTAAATCAGCAACAAACCGAGCTACTAATATCGTGGATTTGATCCATAGTGACGTATGTGGTCCTTTAGATACACCGACTTTAGGCGGAAAAATTTATTTTATGACTCTTATTGATGACTATTCCCGATATACTACGATATATTTATTATCTAAAAAGAGCGAAGTTGCTGAAAAGATAAAAGAGTATATAACGATGATATACAATCAGTTCGGTAAAAAACCTAAGGAAATTAGATCGGATAACGGTCGTGAATATGTAAATCAAGAGATAGATGAATACTTAAAACAGAACGGAATTTTACACCAATTGACTGTCCCGCATAATCCGAGCCAGAATGGAGTTGCGGAGAGAAAAAATAAAAGTTTATTAGATATGACTAGAAGCATGCTATCACAAGCAAAATTAAGCAAACATTTTTGGGGTGAAGCCATAAACACTGCAACATATTTACAAAACCGACTCTCAACTAAAGCAAACAACAACAGAACACCTTACGAATTATGGAAAGAAGTTAAACCGAATTTAAAACACTTAAGAACATTCGGTTGTAAAGCTCTACTTTACGTCGATAAAGTAAACAGAGGAAAACTCGATAACAGGGCTCAAACCGGAACGTTCGTAGGTTATGATACACGATCGACTGGTTATAGAAGTCACACACAAAGAAAACAAATTATAATAGCAAGAACGGTAAAATTTCTTGAAAATGAAAATGTACATTCAGATAACATTGAGGAGATACAAAACACCACAAAAACATCAGATGACAATACACAATTACCGGATAGACATGAAAATCACTTAGAAATAAAACTTGACAGTGAGGAGACACCATCCGTGCCCAAACAGCAACCAATTGAACCAAGAAGGTCTAATAGGACAAATAGAGGCGTTCCTCCTGACAGATATGTTTGTCTCATAAATAGTTCATCTGAAAACATTCCCGAAAATTGGGAAGATATCGAAAAAATGAAAAATACTAATGATAAACAAAATTGGATAAAAGCAACACAAAATGAAATACAATGCCTAAGAAAAAATAACACTTGGACTTTAACAGATCCACCACCCGGAACAAAAATTATCAGCTCAAAATGGACTTTTAAACTAAAAAAGGACAATTTAGGAAATGTTCAAAGCTATAAAGCGCGTTTAGTAGCACAAGGATATAGTCAAAGATTCGGGATTGACTATGATCAAACTTTCGCACCTGTAGTTTCGCACGCTACAATACGTGCATTTCTCATCTCTGCATTGTACAAAAATTTGAACGTGAAACATGTTGACATAACCACAGCATTCTTGCATGGTGAATTAACTGAAACTGTTTATATGAGTCAACCAGACGGGTATATTAAACCCGGCGATGAAAGAAAAGTTTGTAAACTTCAAAAAGCCATCTACGGTCTTAAGCAAGCCGCAAAGGCCTGGTACACCAAAATATCGGAAATACTCACAAACAATAATTTCTTACAGAGCAAAAATGATCCATGTCTGTACTTTAAATCAAATCAAGAAAATCCGATATACATCATCATTTATGTAGATGATATCCTGATAGCAGGAAAGGACAGTGATATCGAAGAAACAATAAACCAACTTAAGAAAGAATATGAACTAAAAAAACTTAGAAGTGAATAATTACCTAGGCATAAACATTAATAAAATCAACGATACATATTACCTAAATCAAAACAATAAAATACAGGAACTAGTGAAAAAACTGAATTTAAACGACATGAAACCTCATTACACACCCATGATTGCTGGATTCAACAGACTTGAAGACGACGATAATCTTTTACCTAATAACACGAAATATCGACAAGCGACAGGCACATTACTTTACATATCAACAATCACGCGTCCTGACATATCTGCAGCAGTAAACATATTATGTCGTAGAAACGAAACACCACGCCAAAAGGACTGGTCAGCAGTAAAAAGAATCATTTCATACCTCAAAACTACAGAAAATTTTAATTTAACTCTTAGCGCAAACAGCAAGTCCATCCTAACAGCATACGCCGATGCAGACTGGGCTGGTGACTTGAAAACACGTAAATCAACGTCAGGAAATCTATTCATGCTAGGAAAATCGCCGATTTACTGGATTACAAAAAGGCAAAATTGCATTGCACTTTCGTCAGCCGAAGCTGAATACGTTTCAGCTAGCAACGCAGCACAAGAATTAAGTTGGATAACAAACTTGCTAAGCGACCTCAACATTCCACAAAAACTACCCATCACGATATTTGAGGATAATATGTCCTGTATAAAAATGACTGAAAACGATAAAGATACTAAGCGATCCAAGCATATCGACATACGTTTCCATAACATCAAACTTATGAAAGAAGAAGGAAAAATCGATCTACAATACTGCCCTAGTGAAGAAATGATAGCCGACACTCTCACGAAGCCCACTCCCAAGCCTGTGTATGAAAAACACCGTAAGAAACTGAATCTTCAACCATTCCCCACACAGGAGATTACGGGGGAGTGACGGAGAAACCTTTTTTATGCAGTTAATTAATCTCCACGTGCAGCGAACGATTGAAAAACATGTTAAAAACCAGACCCCAATTAACTATAAGTACTTTAAGTGACAACCGCAGATGCAAAACAGTGAATAAAACCAGAGACTGTCGAAACTAACTAATTGGAGAAATACTGCAGATCTCCCTCCTTCAAACTACAGCTGTTTATCCCGCACCTGTGCACAGAACTCAAATAACAATCTCCCTTCAGTTTCCAAAATGTATCCGAGCAGTTAAGACGCTCTTGTATATATATGATGTAAATATATTTTAATATAATGTAAAATTGGAGCACTTATACGCAGCCTCCAAAACGCGATTTTAAACATGTACATCTAGCCAAGAATTATAATATTATATTCAAAGGAAAATGAATCTTCTGCTCATTTCACACAATTGTTATTTTCTACTAATACTATTTATTATTCTTCCAATATAAGTGAATCAATGGATAAGATAAATATCGCTACAACACTTTGGATTACTACTGTGGGTATATTCAGCGCAAAAAGGAAAAGCTCAGGTAAGCTGAACAAACTTCTTTAACATATCAAAAGATGAAAATGTATATTAAATTTGAAGACTGATTTATAAAAATAAGAAAATTGATTACGCTACCCCTACCAATTATGGTTGGAGTATAAGAGTAAGTGGTTGTGTATTTAACATTTGATGTTTCCTTGACTTTCTGAGTTGTTTGATAAAAAATAGCTTAAAAGATAATGATCTGAAAATGCCAAGAAGAAAGCATAACATCGCAGAAGAATCGCATGCCTCATTTATACCACACTTTGTTTCTAAACTTACATACATTAAGTTATCTTTCAATTTGAATAAATTAATAAAAATTAAATTAAAAAATAATAAAATAAATAAATAATCAACTGAAATTATCAAGAAATAACTTTTAATAACATTAAATTTGTTATATATGCGTTAAAATAATTTTTCTTATCTTAAAAAGTAATTAACAACCTGTATCAGCTTGTAAACAGAAGTATTTTCGAGGAACTCTGTTGTAGTTCCTTCTTTTAGCAGCTTTTCTGTTCAAGAAAGTTTTCTTCAACATCTGTATGATAATTTTTGTCACATTCTGGCAACCATGGCTTTATTATCTTCACCAGATCATGTCATTAGAATTTGTAACTACAAAAGTCAAAATAAAATGACAACCAAGAAATAAACTTTAAACCCTTCATGACAAGCTTCCCTGCACTAATATTTCCAAATAATATTCACCTTATTTAATGCAGTTTTATTAAATAAGGTAAAAATTACCATTCGGATATAGTAATAATAGTTAAAATCCAGGACTGTGAACACATCTTATATCACACATATATCCTGTCATAAATGGTTTTAACATTACAATAAAAGTCTATGCATTATGCATACTTCATGCTATTTTAATTATAACTTAAGACTAACCACTTGGAGTAGAAATGAAGAAATATTGAATCAATATGTAAACCGATAAGCATCAAAAGATTCACATAATTGAAATAAATTCTAAAATAGATTTCACTCTTGCCTTTCCAGAAAGCAGAAAAGAGCCAACTTAGATTAACCTTTACACTCTTTGAAAATTATTGTTTTTGAAACAGTGATAACCATTTTGGTACCACCATTGTTATTGTTATACTAAAATCGTTGTGGTAGATTAAAATTACAAATGTTGCAGAAACATACTACGAAGATAATCTTTTATAATTAGTGGTAGCAAAAATTTAATTCTGTAGTAGTGACAAACGTCCAGTCATGGTCAACAAAGCAATGCAAAGTGTTATGAAGTACACGACTTAGACCTATCACTTAATTTATTTAAATATATTATTTTTTATTTTAAATTCATTTTCTTTTGTTTTTTTTCTTAAGTTCATTTCGATACAATAATTTATACTATTTTAACATTTAGCATAAAGGCAAAAAATATTATTTTTCAAATGTCATGTTTGTCATTATGTGCACCGTTATTTTACATATTGTACTGTCCTCTAAAAAAACCCATTTTATGAAATTTTATCTATATAATGTCCAATAAAAAATTTAAAAACAAATTAAACATGGATACATTTTTACAGCTTGTTCTGACAAAAATTTTAATGTTGAGCATTTTTCATTTTATCACTTTCTTAAACAGTGGCAGCCAATTAGGCAAGAATTTGGAAAAAGAAAAAAAAACAATTTTCAAAAAATAACCCATGTTACCTTAAAAAAAAAAAAAAAAGGAAAAAGAAAAACTGACATAATCAGCTAAAAATGATGCATTTTATTACATATTAAGGATTTAGCATAAAAACAATTAAAAAGTTACGTATATATTCTAAAATTTTATTATAACAAGAAAATCTGTAAAAATGGATGTTTTTGTCAGAATACTGCAATTGTTAGTTTAAATTATTTTAAAACTGAATAAGCATTCCTTAAGTATTTTTAACTATTTTTATTATTCTAAATGGTGCATAAAAACAGAACAAAACAATAAAATTGACTTTAGTGAAATATTTGATGTAGTACTAGAGTGGGTTTTTTAGAAGACAGCACAATACCTCATTTGAGAAAAAAAAATTATTCAATTAAAATTTAACATTTATTATTAAAATTGTACATTGTTCACAATGTTTTATGTTGTTCTTCATGGTTTTGTAAATTTAAACATAAAATGGCATCTAATGATTGTAAGCAGTGACAAGTGGTCATATACCTATATTCAGAGAACAGTCAAAATCAAAAAATTCATATTGCACACATCTCAAATTTAAAGAACATTTACGATAAATTCTAGTTATTTGAACCCCCGGCAACAACAACAACAACAAAACATTTTAAATCGGTCAGGTTTCATTTTGTTGAGTATTGATATAATTCAACAATACTCTGTAAATCATGTAAATTCTTTCATTACAGTAGGACCCCAGACTAATTTAAAACATTTTTTTTTTGTTTGTTGTTGTGGGTCCCACAAACCCCAGTTTAATTTAAAATAAAAACAAACATAGTAATTTTTGATGTATTCACAAAAAAGTTGCATTATCCCACATAGTATAAAAAATTATTCAAGGGGCAGATTTAATTTATACAGGTAAAGGTTAAAACTTCAGATTGATGGCCGATTTATTATGAGGCTATTTTGCAATGCTAATACAGAGAATTCTGGAGAGGGGGGGGGGCAGGGCCTGATTAATGCACAGGCCAACTAGGCATCAGCCTTGGGCCCACTACTGTTGGGGGCCCCAAAATGAATAAAATAATTTAGAAAAAGTTTCTTAAAAATGAAGTTTTCTGCAATTGTTTACAAAAAACAAAATAAAAATATTTTCCTTAAGTTGGCAATTGTATCATAGTGTCTAATAATAATCCTCGAAAAAATTCCAGGTACTATTTTAATTTGAGGGGGCCCCAAAAAGTTGCTGGGCCTTGGGCCCCAGACGACCTAAATCGGGTTCTGGGGGGGGGGAGGGGGACAAGACCATTTCCTATTTACTAACTTAATTTTAAAAAAAATTAAAATAATCAAATTTTTTTATTTTGTGTGAATTTTAAGAAACATTTAATTTAAAATAATTTTTTTTCCATTTACCAGTACTAACTAAAAGTATTGGTAGGTAATCATAATTAATAAGTTAATTAATAAACAGTTAAGACTCACAATCATAATGTTAAGGATTTTGCCAATTCTCAATCAACTGGCAAGTTGACAGATAAAAATTAATTTATACTATGAATGTATTTGTTTTATATTTTTAATAAGTAATTTGTTAATCCATCAATACATATAATATAAAACAAATTTATTCATGTTTTGAGATGTAATACATGCATATGATTCAGCAATTTTTGACAGAATAACTTTAGGGCAATTATTTGTGTTTGCAGTTTTTTATTTTATATTACTATAGGAAAGGGGAAGGGAGAGTTCATGTAATATAGACAAATGTTGATATGGATGAGATATTCTCAAATATATTTAACTAATTACATATAATCATTATAATCACAGCATTATCTTGTTTAATATATGAGGCAAAATATGTATGTTTTTGAGGAAAGAGAAAGAAGGAGGGGGGGGGGGGGGTGAATGCATTTTTTAAAATTAAAGTACCTTTTTCTAGGAATATATTACAGAAACAAATTTCTAATATAGCTACCTTTAATAGAGTTTTAATAATGCTAATATATTTTAAAAAGAGATTTTTTTTATGTAATTTGTTGAAGTTCAAAGTATGTTTTCATTTATAAATCGATCATAAACGCCGGTCAGGGGTGGTGGCGATTTTGAAACAATATATATAATATATATTTACCGAAATAAGTTAATTAATCACTAAAAGCAAAATTATGATTAAGGTTAGAGTGAGTGCTTTTAATTCGATCATAATTAAATGGTTTATTATTAATTGACAATAAAACATGTTAAACACTATCCCTAAAGATTTTGTGTTTTACCGTTCGCCCATATACTTTAATATTTATATGTAGTAAAGTATATAATGGGAGTTCGTTCATCATATATGAAGCACTCCTGTTACGCATTTACTGAAATTGATACCACGTTTTAAAAATTTGTGATAATTAAGAAACGCTATACTATAAAAGGTCATAAGTAAATCATGTTTACATAAGTTAATGTAATAATAATTTTTAAAAAGCTTCAAATCCTAATTTTGCCTACGTGCAATTTACACTAAAGCCTATGATAAATTTTATTATTTCGTTAATAAGGATTAATCCTGTAAAAGAAATACATTATTTAGTTATCATAGATTAAAAGATTTAACTAATAACAATATACTAGTAACAAACTTACCGTATTTTCTGTAAATATTGAACACTACTTTGCCGACAAGCTGATCGGATGACACGAAACACAGCGACATTTTGAAAACAACAAGAACAAGCAACGCTACGAAAGTTGGTTGCGCATGCGCGAAAATCAAATGCGTGAAGGTTGATTTTAGAATATTGGTTGCCTGAAGCATATCTCCAAAACCTAGTATTGAAAACATTCCTGCACCCATGCTATATGGTGAAGATAACACACCTTTGCAGAACAATGGAAAGAAAATGAAAAATGACCGTTTTCGGAACCTTGCATGCTATCTGGGGTATCTCAATTTACTGATGTTTTATGAATTTTAAAGTAATTTTAAATTAATTTAATATTCTTGAAAATTGTACGGAAAAGGGATATTAAACTTATACTTTGGCGACCAATACATTCTGTGCAAATTACGCTACTTTGTGTAATTGCTATAAAATACTAATATTTTGTGAATGAAAACATGTACATGATTTAAAATATGACAACACTTTCACCGGGGTAGATTTTCCTCTGAACTCGTGTCTAGTTAAAACAAATTCTTTCACTTCATGAATCATGTACAGATATGCATTTATATTTATAGATAATGTGCATGTTAGTCAACTTAACGTAAGCAAAACGTTGAGCTAAATTGCTTGAAGTTTCGCCAAGTTTCTCGTAATTTTTAAATAGTTAAAATACATTATATTATGTGTAGGAAATATTACATTATGAATTACTAACTCCGCAAGAATTGTTACTTTTCGCCTACAGTTAATTGAGAAAAACGACTTTACTTGAGTGCGTGACGTTACATGCACATTTGTATTTAAAACATGAAAGCGATTAAAGAAATCCAATACTACTGTACTCATAAAAAATTTTAAACAATATTATTAAATACTAAATTTAACTCCGAAATTATATTTACAATGTAATTTAAACAGAATTTGCTAAAATTGCGTTTTGAAATTATGTGATTTTTGATGCAAAACATTATTTTTCAAAAATATAGTGTTCTTTTAAGAATTGAATAATAATTTCGAAGCTGGTGAAATAAAAATGTCGCCACGTTGTCGAACTTATAAAAAATATATTAATTTTTTAAATTAATGTTTTATATTAAAAAAAATGCATTTGAATCTATCTAAAAAAGTCAGAAACTACAGAATAAAATTATTTCTAGCGAAACGCCACAGGAAATAACTCTTTTCTCAATCTCATATATCTCAATCTCTCTCTCTCTTGTCTATAACGTCGCCTTTACAATTAATAAGAACTAAGTGCAAGTCATTATTTTCTTACATTATAGGAGGTAAAAGCAATTTCATTTCTGACCTAATTACTCGAATGGTAAAGAATATACTTAAGAACATTTTCAGATATTGAATGCCGACTTTCAATGGTAATAGTTGCCATTTAAGAAATTGTTAAATTAATTAATACACTAAATGGCATTTTTATTTTTGTTTTTTTTAATAATGCAGATTTCTAATAGAAATTCAGTGCTTTTCAAACCGCGTCTACGGGTATTTAAAAAAAAAAATACTCACTGATCTGTATTTTCATTTAAATGTATTTTTTCCTGTATGTTACTATATTCGATAATTACTACATAGTTATACATATATATTGTTTATTCTACCTGACTTCTTTACGTTTAAAATGTTATAATATAGTAGAGCAAGTCTTCATTAATAATTATTATTAAGTTTGGAAATTGTCCGCGCATCAAATTAGAAAAATGTAATACACCTAGTTAAGCACGCATCACCTTACACTTCAGAGATTAAAAAAGAGAATTCGAATCAGAGAATTATCGATCTATGGTTGAGTATGCACAAATCATATTGTCGTCATTGTTATTGTCGTATTATTGTATTTTAATTTATGTTAACCCGGACTCGCTACACTACATTGTTCAAAGTATAGTGTGCTCTACTACAAACTACTGAAAAAAATAGTGACCTCTGTTAGATTCATTACTTGTAGCACGCTACTTCCTATCCCTGCTCTTGTGTAATGTTTGAATTGCCATTTAATTACATTGTGGTTTATGTAGAGTGTGTTGTGAGTATAAAAGGTTGCGTGACTGATTTATAGAGTCATGCAAAACAATTTGGTTAACACGTTGACGGACACTTGCGGCTATAGCCGTCAAAGCGAAGTTCACAATGTGGCATGGGTTTAATAGCCGCCCAAAACGAAACGGTCGTTTTTAGACAAAACATATAGTGTCAATTTTCGAACTTCACTTGTTCCTACTGTCCGTCAGTGTATTAAATTATGATCTACCTATGAAAAACTGCATCCTATTTTAATTTTGTTACACCGTTTTAAACACAATGAAATTTAGATGCGTTACTGTGGTTCACTACAAGATGCTCACTGTAGATTAGGTATAGCTGTAGTATTTATCGTTCATTTAATTAGACACGCAAAAGATTTTAGCCGCACTACTGTCTATGAGCGATGATTGCTGGAAGTGTGTTTTAGTTAAGGGTTATGATATTTGTTTTTAAGTTAAACTACATTTTTGCCTACAACAGGATAAAGTCTACAGATTGTATTGGTTATATAAAAGAATTTGTAAGTATTTCTGTGTATGTGTATGGCTGTGAATTGCTTAAAAACCTATTTTATTACCTTAAATACCTTTATATTGTGGTTTTTAATTGAGTTATTCATTTTCTAGCAGAGTAGATTTAGTGTACTAAGAGATGTTTATAGAATATGAATAAAATTACTAAATGCAGTACTATGCAAAAACTGGATACATTGCCATCTTTGTATAGCTTTTTGAGGAGACATGTTTGTATAGTTTTTTCTCTGAATTAAATTTTAGCTTAGTAGTTGGCATTCATAAAAATCTATAGATACTATACAGGCCTGTACAAAAGAATTTATATACATTTCTGTCTATTGGCAGAAATTGCTAAAGGTGAATTTTCAACTCTGTTATTCATTTTCTAACGGATTTATTGGTACTTTACCACTATAAGGGTCTTGGAATTTTTTTTTAATGATTCGGTGCAGTTATAGCATCAGATAGTAAGATTTGTTGACAAAGGATACAAAGAGCTATGAAAATAAATCTAATGTACGTTTATTTATATATGCATTTATATGTTTATAAACATTTTATTTTTATGTACACTATTATTATTTTTATATGCAATTTACTTCTGTTTGTAACTAAAAATAGATAAATGACTTCTTTATATAAAATAAATTGTATAAATATGGAAAAATTTGTTTGTGTATATGAAAAGTGAATAGGGTGGCAGAAAATATGTTGCCAAATTTCTTTCTCTTTCTAAGGCCCCTATACTGGAAAAGTACAACTAAATTTTAGCATACTGTGTAGAATCGATACAAATCGATAGTTAATGTATGGGGCTGCACAAAACTGTTTTCAAACTGTGAAGTTTATTGAGGAAATCTGGTTTTTATATATGTTATGCATGTTCTTAATTGTTCACTTAGATGTCCTTTTTCACTTTAATAAACTGTGAAGTTTTCAAATGTTATTATATTTCAAATAAAGTGGAGAATCGAAATATGTCCATTAAAATTCACTTTTAAAATATACACTAAAACACTTTTTATTTTGCTTAAAAGACGTCAACATATCAATATAAATATTAAAGATGTTAAAATTTAAAATTTACATGTTTCGATTTGTTCATCAAATCGTCAACAGAATATACACAAACCACAAACACAATGTACATAAAAACCAGAGAGTCTGAACAGTCACTATGTGAAAGAAGGTACAACGCCCTCTATACTTTTAATTTTAACACCGCTCTTAGCTCCATCTACAGACCGCGTCCCACTATTATTCAACCACTCAACCCAAATCTTCGGAATGTTAATTGGCAATGTATCATTACATGCTTTCGAACTTCTTAAATAAATTTCAATAGATTCCCTCAAAAAAGTTGTAAATAAAAACTGGAACTATAAATTAATATGAATTTTATGAAATTATGAATATAAATATGAAGTTTTGTTAAAGTATTCTGGAAATATTGGAAAAAGTTTTATAATCCATGCTTCATGTATGATTTTTCATTCTTTTTTCTGTATTGTGTAAAGGATTATCTGCTCTTTATTGTGTTAATTTTTCCATAAAAAGAAAGTACCCAGATTCCATTATGATATCACTAATATGTGTGGTTCAGTTCTTTATTTAAAGACTGGCAATATTTATATTCAAGCACTTATGCTAATGTTTATATATCATAAAAATCATATGCAAAGCAATAATAGTTACCCTGCAAAATTGTATAGATTAGTGAAATGGGACATGTACAATTAACAAAAAAATAAAGAGACTACCTCAGACTAACTCTGCTGTAAATCATTCTGTAAAATTGCAACTGGTTGGGACCTAGTGATTACTAATAATGCGTACTAATAAAGGCTTTACTATTAAAAATTTCCTTAACAAGCCATTGACGTATACAAATTGTTCTATACTTAAACATTTTCAATACAAACACCAGTTTTGGCATCCTTGTTGAGTACTTCAGTAAATATTACCAAATAGAAAATCATTTGGTCTTGCAGCTTAGGAACAGTTTTAGGTTTGAAATTACATGCAGGTTCTTGAAGCTTGGAACTCCTAAAATTAAATCCATTGTAAACAAATTGGAAGGCTGTGCTTACTATTTTTCCCAAACAAAAATCCTTGACATACTCTTCAACAACAAGAGAAATTTACTACAAACTTTACATTTTACAAATAGTGGTGTGTAGAAAACAGTAGTCACCAGTGGAAGTGCTGATATTGTGATGCATGCAGCTTTTTAATCATAACTCGAAAACTACTTAGCAGAATGAGCTGTTCTTTCAGAGTTGCATCTTTAAATCCTCTAAAAATCATTTTGTGTTAAAAAATTTACAGATTATAGTTCCTTCTTTTTCTTGTAAATTAAATTTCTGAACTGTATATACAGGGTGAATCTAAACTCTTGGGCAAAACTTTAAGGGGTGATAGAACACATCAAGACAAACAATATTAAATAGGAAACTAAGGGTCCTAAACGTCTTCCGAAGAAGATAGGCGCCATTAAAGTTTAGGGTCCAACATTTCAAATAATTATAAAAAAAAAAGGAAAAATTGGTCGATTCGTTTGCGATTTTCGCTAAAATTATTCTTTATGTCATTATTTTCTTGAAAATAAATTTTAAAGATAGAGTTCAAAAAATGCCAATAGAGGGCGCTTTAGACTTTGTAGTAACGAACAACTATTTTTTACCGTTATTTTTTATATCTCATTAAATGCTTTCAAAAGCTTAGAATTAATCTTAAATTTTGAGCTCAAAATCTGAATCGTTGGGAGTGGTTAAGTAGCGCAAACTGAACTGTGTTCAGTAGTTGAAATTTGAACCCCCCCCCTCCTGAACACAGTTCAGTTATTCTTGATCTTGGTGTCGTAGACCAGGCAGAAACTATTACCCACTACACATAAAATAAAGGATAGAGGGATGACAAAATTAAATTTAAAAAAAAACAATGGCACTCTGGGAGTGCCGACAGAAGTGAAAACTTGAACAATTACGTGTGTATTTTTTGAATCGTCAGGAAACGTTTTATTGGGCAGGAAATACTTTTAAATGAAGTGTTTTTTTATTCATTATTATAAACTACTACTACAAAAATTATATTACAATTTTCATTTAATGCGCTATTGTACATGAAAAATAATGCATATTATTTTACATACAAAAATTGCAATCTATTGCTTAAAACGTAAATTTACAAATAAATTAAATATAAAATTTAATTAATTGGTATTCTTTGAAATGAATACCAATGAAACTTATGAATTTTCATCCACAATTTAAACAATTCTCAATACATTCATCATTTCTTCCATGAGATTTAGTTTCATATCTTTTGTAATAACATTTATCTGCAAAATAGGGTTCCCGCTTCCTATCACTCCAAAAATGACTTCTTTGCTGCCTGTCTTGTTTACTGTATTCGTGAACATTATGCTTTTTTCTATCTTCATACTGCGCGTATTGTTTGCGGTATCTATAATTTCTATCAACAAACTTTTCTTTTCTATAAAATGATTTCACTTCATTTCCGTATCGGTAACCACGTTTCTTAAAACTTTCGTGAAATATTTCATTATTTTCATTTTTTATATTACTTCCGTCTATTTTTCTCGTGCTCGTTAAATTATAATATTTTCCGTGTTTTGTTATTTTATTTTCATCTTTTGATTTGGTCTCGCGAGTAGAGTCACTTTTATCTGTTTTCACCGCACATGCTAAATTTATCTTGAAATTATTTTCTGAATTATTTTTATTCATAATACCAATGAAAAAGCTCTTTTCTAATTGGCTGGGCTTAGGATTGAGCACAGATCAAACCTTCAAAATCGCTTCCCAACGACCTAAAATCTTGGGTTTAGGTCGAAAGTTGGGTATTTTAGGCTTTGGGTCGACCAGTGAAAACGCAGCTTAACGGAATTGAAATTGCTGGTTGTGTGCGCGGCCGTAATTCATGCAACCTGTTGTGGATGGAGATGCACCCTTTGATGGCGGCAGGTAGCTTCGGATGTTGAAAACTAATTATCTCGAAGCCACAACAGTCGTCCGACGTATTAAACGTCCCGGCCTACAAGAACCCACTTGTCGATAGCTTAAACTTATTGAATTTAGCTTTTAAATTTTTCCGGTCAGATCTTTCGTGATAGGGACTACTGCTACCGTTCCGGTCAGTGCAGAAAAGGAAAGAGACCTCCTATGGGCCCGCGACCACTTTTTCCGCGAAGTAGTGGTGGTTATTAAATTATTAGCGGCTCGTTATATTACCGCAAAATCGAACATTTAAAAAAAAATCAAAAATGTTAATATTAATGTTTTTCAAACAGAGTGCGTGGATTTAAACGTCAAAGTACGAATATTCAGTTTATGGCTTCGCCGATAGGAGCTTCCGGAAAATGCCGATTAAAAAGTACATTTGTTTTTTCTTTGCTTCGGCAGCCCGGAACTGCAGTGGCAACCAGCGTGCCTGCGATGCGTTTCTTAATTGCAGTTTTTAATTATCTCGGCTAATTAGCGATCGATTTCTTCCAGATCACTTTAGTTGCCTCGGCCATGTTTTCATATGCCTATATACAAAATTACGCAAATCTCGCTTCTAAATTGTATAGAAAGACAGATGGATATAGTTACCAATTTTTGTAGAAAGATTGTCTGTGAATACTGATGTTTACTTACTTTTACTGAAGGTACGATTTTTTTTTCAAAAATATAAAAATTCCTATTTGTGAAAACGAAAGGTACTTTCGTAGAGAAGAAGGTTTCCGTTCTAAATGAATATTTTTTATTAATCGGTATCTCTTAAATTGAGACCGATGAAAGATTCGGCGAAAGTGAGAAAAATAAAATGGAAAATTTGAACTTAAATAATTTTTTAAAGGGTTAATATTAATATTTTTTCAAACGAATTACGACGTTTTAAACAAAAAGTATGAAATTTAAGAATATGTCTTCCATATTTGCAACCGTTCACCCAACGTTCGTTTATTATAACAGTTATAAAAATAAGTCGATCTCGCACTTTCAGATTTTTTGTGCTTGCCGCCTTTGAAAATATTTGAACTGAGCATGCGCGTGCGCGCTGTCCGATTTTCAAAAAGAATACTTTTCGATGAGTTTTCAATTACTATCTCGGCTAATTATCAAAAAATAAAAAATCTGGTCTTCAGTTGCATCAGGACTTGTCTTGGATAATCCTCATCTAAATCTTCAGAGCACTACGTGCAATAGATCTCGCTATACATCGCCAATTAACAGAGTTATACTTTCTTTTATTAGTATAGATTACGCCAGGTTGTTTATGTGTTTTGCTTAAAAAAAACTATATGTGGTGCAGTTAGTTTTGCAGATGCAATCTTTCTGGAAACTGTAGGCGCAACCGGAAAATGTAGTTCATTAAATAACAATAGAAAATCAAACAAAAACATTATTTACTTATTTGATTCTATAAATTTATTCAAATAGATTGCATGAAAAAGGGCTCATAGAATTCTATAATATATATTATAGATTATATATAATAATAATAATATCATATAATTAATTTTTTGAAAGTGTTATTTTATTTTGTCGAACGAATTGAGGCGTTTAAAATGTAAAAGTGTGAAATTTAAGAATATGTTCCCCATTTTTACGTATTTTGTACGTTTCGATAGTAGCGCGTTAAGAAAACGGTAAAGAAAACGGTAAAGAAAAATAGTTTAAAGTTTGAGGCATTTAAAATGTAAAAGTGTGAAATTTAAGAATATGTTCCCCATTTTTGCGTATTTTGTACGTTTCGATAGTAGCGCGTTAAGAAAACGGTAAAGAAAAATAGTTGATCTCGCACTTTGCTTTTCCGATGCGTGGTCACTTCGGATAGTTCCAAACTGAACATGCAAAGATGCATTTGATGGTTTGCGAGAAAAAAAAATGCTTTTTCAATGAAGTTTTTAATTAATATCTTGGCTAATTATATGAAAATTAAAAATCTGAGCCTCTGGTGCACCAGGACCTGCCTTGGACTATTCTCACCTAATCTTTCTGACTTCTACGTGCGGTAGATTTCGCTAGTCTTCGTATACACAGACAAACACCTTTTTCTTATTAGTATACAGTTGAGTTTAAGTCTGACCAATCTCAAATGTTAATATTTTGTACAAGAAGCCAGTTTTTTGTCTGTGTGAATTATGGATTGGAGATCTCTATGATGTCACTCAATGGAAGTAGCTATTGCTGTAGTGTCAAGGATCATGGATGATTCTTTTAGCGTTATGGTATAAGAACCATATATTCTTATTCAGTTGTTAGGTAACCTATGTTTAATTTAAATTATAGCACATATTTTACCCTTTCTTTTATTGTAAATTCTCACTCTGTACCCATCCTAGTTTCTTTTCTACATCTGCAGCATGTCATGACTTACTCTTTCTCATGTTAAAATGTATAGAAGTGCAGATGTACCGAAAAGAATGATAAAATTAAAATGTTCTATCAGCAGTTAAAAGTTGTACGGAAGTCATAATACATGAATCTATTTCACGAAATGTTTTATTTGTATTCGGCTGCCTCACACATTTTACATTCCAGATGTCTCTTTTAACACACTCAAGAAAATAAAATGTAATTTCAAATGTAAATTTCGGTTTACGCCATCTGTTTTCCCAGGCCGCAATATAAACTAACTTTATCAAACGTTCTCTCTAAAATCTACACAAGCTGTTTTCTTTCCTCTGTTCCCACAATAATTCTGGGCGCTAATGCGCCGTTGTTAGTGACGTCTCCTTTTGGAAAATATTTAAACGCCGCATTTGAAATACATAAACAATTTCCTTACTACATTTTGAGTCTTGCCAAATGGTACTAAAATGTAATTTTTTGGTGGTAAATGAATCACCGAAATGTCGGTCACTTCTCTTCTGTGATTGCTCCTGATACTATGGGGACCACCCTTACAACTTGTTGTTTTCTTCCTTACATCATGTTATTTTCTCTGCAAAAAAAATAAAGAATTGCGCTTTGTTAAAAGATGTCCTTACTACAATCGTGGTTACCTTCACCTCGGAGATAGATCCCTGGTTATCCTGAATGCAAATAATTAACGCAATAATCTTTTCCTTTCCACTAAGATCACAGATAAAACAATTGGGCTACCCAGGTAGCACAAAGATATTGGCCCATATCAAAATGCAATATCGGCCAATATCAAAATGTGACATCGGCCAACATTAAATGACCCCCCCCCCTAAAATAATATTCAGAAATATCACTTTTTGATGTCTGGCAATGTTGGCCAATATTTTACGACATCTGTGAATATCATTTTTTGACATTGAGCAATATCATTTAATAACATTGAGGGGTATTTGTTTCTGATATTCCTGAATATCATTTTCAGTTATTGGATGATATATTTTCCTGACATTTCTGAATATCATTTTACAATACTCATAAACACTGTCGATACTAACATTACTGGATAATAACAATTACAATGAAAAAAATTTTTCTTCTACGTTATAACTTCATGGTTAATATTATATACTATTAGTTGGCATATTAAAGCCAAAAGCAAAAATATTTATATACAAGTTTACTTGAATAACTATATAATATGATATAGATACATTTTATAGTTATACTATATATAAATACTTTTGCTATTGCCTTTAGTATGGTAACTCAACTAATATATAACATTAACCATGTAGTTACAATTTAGAAAAATATATGTGCATTGTAATTGTTATTACCGAGTATTGTTAATATCAACTGTATAATATGTATATAGAGTGTATATATTTATATAATAGTACAATCATTTAAACAAGTGGAAATAAAACTACCATCGTAAAAATCTTATTGATACAAGCCACCAATCTGATTTTATGAATTTAATAAATGTGTACTAAATTACAGTTTTGCACCGTGTTAGTTTGCATTTATAATATTTACCATTTTTATTATGTATATTTAATAAGATTACATGCCGTTTGAAAATAATTGGTGACCTGGTATGGATATGCAAAAAAAAAAAGGTCACCAGTAAGAAGCATTTACCATCAAAATTTGATGATTTTCAGCTTTTTCTAGATATAATTTTTTATACAGACTGGTGACATCAAGACTAATTTGAAAGTCAAAATCCTCAATTTTGAATTATCTTATTATTAAAGAAAAACTTTTATGAAACAACCTCAAGAAAAAAAAACAGCCAAAAGAAAATATTTTAGATACAAACTTATTATTTATAATTAAATAAATAAAAAAAACTACAATATATATAAAAAATGTTGACATACCTGTGAACAATCCAAGGTCCAAAATGTTTACTAAATATGTCACTCAATGGCACAGTAACCTTAAAAACTATCCAAAATCCGCTTTCATTTAATGGTCACACTCTTCTCACACCAACAAAGGTCACTGCACACTTTTAACACAATAATCCCATGACAATTAAAAACCAATCAATGTCAAAGCATTGACTCGATGACGATTATGCAATTTTTTCTTCTCAATATATATATATATTCCATAATACATGACTCTGCAAGCAATCACGTGCCAGCCACTTTATCCGCTACTCTTTGCTGTTTTAGTCCTGTATCAGAACGGATCTAACTGTACCAGAAAGCTTGTATTCTCATGGCCCTGTTAAAAGGGAATTTTTAGCTGGAGCAATGTTACCGAGGAATAGGATGTTAAAAACATTCGCAATCCACTCGGCAACACTTTTGCAACCCATATATCTCGATCTTGAGTTTTGTAGAGTTCCATTCCATCTCAGGGAAAATCGCAAGATTCTGAAAGGAAAAGATATTTTAAATACTTAAAGGTCAACAGAAATTTATCATCATGAATATGAAATAAACCAAGGGGTAACAGATCCACTGTCCAGAGCCTCCAAAGCCAAAAATTAGGGGTATTTTTCTTAAACTGACTATAAATAATGGTTAAAACCAGGTTATGTGATTTTTTTTGTTTGTTTAAAAGTGATTTTTTTTCAATTCAAAATATAATTTTAAAACTACACATTTTAAAGTAAAGTAACCTTCACAAAATCATTAAATTTAATAATTAGAAAAGCTTACTTAAATTTATTTGAAATTAAAAAAATAATAATAAACTCATTCACTTGGATAATTTTAAATATTTTAATCATATAAAAAATTACATAGGATATACTAGTTCTAAAAAAAATAGATTAATATAAACAGATTCAATTTGAAAATGTAAATTCTCATTTACTTTTAAAAACATGAAATAAATAAAGCAAATTATCTTGTGTTATCTAAACACTCACTTACACAACTGTAATTTAACGAATTGAGCATGTATTACACAGACATAGAAATGGTCAAGATTATAAATACTCAATATTAATAACAATTTAGTTACATTAAGTTTTAAACTGAAATAAAAGTATTTATTTGATGCAAGTACTTATGTTATTTTAACTGAAATGAAAGTATAAAATAACATAAATAGTCTATTCGTGCAGCCAAATAATAAAATCAGCAAATTATTAACGATAAATCAAAAATTCAGTGTATGATATTGCCCTGCAAAATATTAAAACTATGTAAAAACGTATATACTGCATGATAAACAAACAAACAAGCATTGTATTAATAAATAAATAACATCGATTTTGAATGGAACACACGTCAAACACTAATTTAACACGCGATTCAAATTCAAAGAAAAACAATTATATTTTAATCAAGAAAAACTATCACAAACCTTTTACAAGACTCGTTAAACGAGCTTCAGATCTTTTAAAATTTATTCGAGTACCTAAATTTTATCATACTAAAACTTCTAATAAAATAAAAAACATGAAAGTCAGAAACAGACGAACTCTAGTTTACCTTTATCCTGAAGGCTGTCTGTTCACTTCATTTCACATTTACAAACTTCGCCAGATACGGGTGTCCACAGATCACAGATATCTGTAGATGTCCGATTGTTCTTACGAATGTCGATAGATATCGCTGAATGTCGTATTCGTAATATCATTTTTACGACATTGGGCAATATAAACCGAATGTTAAAAATAAAGCTTTAAAAAATCAAGTTTTTTTAAAAACGGAAAACTTATTAAATTTTATTGTTTAGAATACTATTTCTGTATTATAATGTCATAAATAATGCAAAAAACTCTTTTGAATGCTTTTTTTTTTAAAACTAATTTTAAGTTATGTCTGTGAATATCGGCAGATGTTGTAAAATTGACGTTCAACATTCAGCGACATTCGAAATATTGGCCGTGGATATTGACCAATATCACTGTGCAACCTGCGTAGTGCAACTACACACCATAATGCCCACGTTTACCACGTATCGAACAGGTGACAATCAGAGTTCATCATAACATGAGAAAGTTCTATGCTGTTCTTCTTGCAGCAAGCTGCGGTGGATGTACACTCGATGATCATCTGTAGATGTGCCTTGATGATTGATCATGATGTCAGACTAGGTGGGCATAGGGGGGAGGGGGGAAGACACCATCAGAGCCAAACAATTCTTCTATGTGTTTTCTAGTATAAATGCCAAACAATTAGTTTATGTAAGAGGCAATACAAATAGATAATGATGCAAAACAATTTAGTGATATACAATGCAAAATTCAATTTATAGTACAATTACAATTACAGATAATAAGTTTAAAAAAATACATTTTTCTCTATCAATAATAGAAAAGCTAAGCAGGAAAGTTGATGGTAACAGATGTCAAAAGCAAAGCAGGAAGACGTCATTGAAAGAGTTAGTGTATTTATGCTGAAAACAGATAAACAATGCAAGTTAGCAAAAATTTTGAATAGCAGAATGAAGCATTTAAGGTTGCTCTCTCCTCCTTCTCTTGCAAGGTGGAGCAAAACCATCATCTCTACTCAAGTTGACAAGCAGTCTCTTCTTCCATCTACTGCTAAGTACACTATCAGATTGAATGGACTGTAACGCTTCATTGGGTATTAAAAGGCGATCTCTGGAAATTTTGTGCAATTTTTTAATAACTTGCGATATAGGCCTGATATTGAGATCAGCATATATGACATCATTCCGGACAAACATTGTCGCCTTGCAAATCCTATGTAATGAGCGGTTTTTTAAAAGTTTGAATTCTCTTCATTTGAGTTTCACAGACCGAACACCAGACAACTGATAGATCTGATGAAGGACTTGCTGTAGTGTCTCTCATGATTCTTTGTTGAATTTTGTTTGTCATGGAGGTTTTCTAATAAAAGTCAATTGTCCCCCCCAAATCATAATCTGTCTGATTTGCGGAAGAGGCAACATGTTAACATTCAACGTCCCTATGCCTTTTCCCGAAACTTCACTCTCTTGAAATTTTAAAAGCTGATTTTAATACTAGATAAATTTAGATGCTAAATTACAGAAAGTTAATGCATCAAAAAGGGAGAAGGGTTGGACTTGGGGAAAAAACAGTATTTTTTATAGGTTTTTGTAATATTTTAGGAAGATAATTAAAAAATTTTATTTCTGAGTTTAATTTAATTATGCAAATATCAGTCGTTTTTGATTGGTTCAAACAGTATGTTCTATTAGATTTAAAGATATGAAGTGCTTTTTGCGACCGTACCAACGTCCGTAGGCCTTCTTCCTATACTTGACTGGTCTCTTTAAAAGCTGAATTTCAATACCGGAAAACTTTAGATGGTAAATTACACAAATGTAATGCACTGAAAAGGGGGAAGAGTTGAGTTCGAGGCTAACGGACGACCGCAACGGCTTCGAGCTCAAGGTTCAATTGTTAAATACAATTCAATGTAATGTTTCAAATGCAATTATTTCCTTGCATGAAAAACTATAAATATTTAAAAACGCATCGAATATCAGAAATCATTAAAATTAATTTACTTTTGTTGACATGACAAAACTGCCTTTTTACCTACGGAAGACAGTACAAGCAGCTTTTTCATGAGGTCAAGCCAGTATCAATACCAACCATCTGGCGATCAACATTACATTTTCTTTCGTCGCTGAATAAGGAAAGGGCAACTGACGTCACTGTTGGTTCAATTACGGTTGGTTAGCAAGAAAAACCTGTTTGTTCTTTGTGACTCGTACTGTACACGTGAAATGAGGAAATTTGATTTGTCTACGTTAAACTGGTCTATATTATCAAATTATGATTGGTCTACGTCGCCAAGATGATTCCTGCAATGATAGCTACGACAAAAATGAAGTGGTAGATTGGTTGATGGAACTGTTTGTTTGTAAACATGTCCTTTCCTTATAATACTGTAAAGTGAGTGTCCCGCTAAGACATGCACTTTTGAACACAATCCATTCCGGCGTGATTTTAGGCATGGCCTGCAAGAATTGTTTCCTAAAACAATGTTTTTTGATACTTTTATGCGTTTATGTATTGTATTCTTTGAGATAATGGCACCATGATATTTTTAATTTACCTTATTGACACATTTTGGTCAGTATGATAAAATGGTAGTTGGGAAGTTTAACACAACCTTGTAACACACTCTTAACAGAACATGAATTTACTACAGAAGAGTGATGTGGTGGTGAGATGTCGCTAACATAATTCACTTTAAAAAAATGTTAAATGAAAATTTCAATAACTTGTGTTAAAATAAAAATGTTTTTGTACTTAAAAATTTCAAAGGTGCACGGGAACACTTGGAATGTAGTGTTTACTATGTGCAGGTGGAAGTAGTGGAAGAAAAAAGTTTCGAAGCTATAAATCATTTATTTATGAAGACGAAACACATACTTCACATACATGACTTACAAAATAGATGATTTCATAACAAAAATAAGATAACTTCAAATTTACACTATTTAAACATGTTAGCAAAAATGACAAAATTCTCAATATTCAAACAATATTTTGAACAGTAAATACATACTTATACTTGCACTGTCATCTCTGTAAATCTAATAGATCATGCCATATAAGCCAATCAAAAATGACTTTGACATTTGCATAGTTAAATTAAACTCAGAAGCTAACATTTTTCATAAACTTCTCAAAACATTATAAAATATTACAAAAACATATAAAAATATACTGAAATAATGATTTTTAAATTAATCGTCATTTAATATACTTTTAAAAAAATGACTCGTGACATATCGTAAATCTTGGTTTGTGATCCCCAAAATAGCTGAATTTGAACGGGCAGATGCAAAAAAGCTAAACATAACAAAGATAGATGCAATTTGAATATATGCATATGCATTTTAACTTTAAGTAAGTAAATTAAATGTTATCTAGCTGAAAACAAAATAAATATTTTTTTTCAACTTATAACTTTAAATTTAAAAAAAAGTTAGCAAAATAAGTAAAATTTTCCCCAACATTTTCCTACCCATCATCTTTTTACCCATCCCCCACATTTTTCAATCAGTCTTGACACATGTTATGTATGGCCATCTGCATTGCAGTTTTTGGCCCAAATTATTAATTTAACTTTGCAGATGGTGGACAAAAAGGAAGAAAGGCGTATTTTTTAAATAAATATTGCTGCTACACCCATTCTAATATTTCCACTATGTGCATTTCAATTAAGTTTTGTGTATTTATAGAGAAATTATCCCATATATTTTTCCTAGCAATTTTATTATCATATTTTAGTTTCTGCCAAAACTTTTGAGACTGATTGTATTATAATGGACTTATCATTAGGCGTTCGAAACCTTAAATATTCATAATTCCCTAATTTCTTCCTCTCTGGTATCCGAAGGTAAACTTCATCGAAAAGCCAAATACAAATTCAAATGTGATTGTTCGCAATGAAAATTTCAATGTTTGTTACAATGTCAACAAACAGATTGCCCCATAAGCTGATTTTTTCAACAATCATTGACAGAAAACATAATTTCTAGTTTAATAGCAATTTCCATTTTCTTTCCATTTTTCTGTTAATAATTGGTGACTAATATGTAAAGGCTCTTTGTTCACTTTTTTATTTATATTCGCACAACTGTACAATGACTAAAAATAAATTAAAAAAAGTACACCTTATATTCATCCCATAAAAATGTGACTTAGTACCAATCGATTAGTTCTACTAATCGACACTAGTTCAATTGTCTACTAATGTCAATGCTATACTTAAAAGTTGCTTAAGTCTACCACAGTTGGGATTTCTTTTATTTATTAAATCATTTATTTTTAAATATAAATAATTAAAAAAAAATTAGATCAGGTTTTTAATTTCTTTTTAAACATCGACAAGTTAAAAGTTGACAATTATATTATTTAAGACAAGATTACATTTATTATGATTAATGATAAAGGTTTTTCTTACACTATAACTAATAATGCAATGTATTCAATAAAAAATATTTTTTCTCCATTTCCAAAAAAACTCCTGCAAATTGAAAGCACATACAAACCATAAACTATTTGCCCCATAGACCATAATATAATGGAATTTTTTTGAGTGTCTCTCTGAACAAACTATAAATGCTACACACTTCATTTTCAATAATGAATGTTCAATAGTAAACCTCAGTGACATGCATCAAGTACATGGCAATGCAAATATTACACAAATGTTAGAACACAGACAGATCGGAGGCAGTTAAATCGAAATCATAAACACTTTTAAACAATGTTGGAAAGTTTTATGTACAGATTGAATTGGATGAAGAAACAAAAATTTCAATCACTCTTTACAAACCTTTATTTACATTTTAAAACCTCATTCGATTGTTATTCCTTTATGATAACAATCAGTGATAACAACCAGATAACAATCAGTGTGCGAAAAAAACCCTAACCAGTTTAAAAATATATTTAATTTTATTTTATTTTCAATATTACGGAGGACTCACGAGGTAATGTCCCCTTAAACAAAAATATATTTCAACCTAAAATATTTAAAAGAAAGTCAGTTTTATAATCAATGAACTTCATTCTGTGAAATTACGCTTAACGTAAGTTTTTTAATTTAAATGTCCTCAATCATCAGAAAATCGTATAAGCTTATAAATCTATATTATGTAAAAGTAGAGAATTGTAGGATTTTTTGGTAGTTCTCCATTATCCCGTCGACCATTTTTCAAAACAAAAAAACTATCGCCGAAACTATAGGATTTAACGCCAAAAATGCATGATCGTTGTGTCAAATTCACTTCACGTCAGCATCGTAAACACATGTTTGGTATGTTATTAAGTGATTTTGAATTCGACCTTTACCTGTATTTTCATTATGTTTTACTGATTTATTAGCTATTTCGTTAATTACAATAACAATTGCATCCTTAAATGGAGGTGGCCTGAAGAAAAAAATATTTGAAAAATTATTGCAATGAATATTTACGTACGAACAGTTTCAACTGACGTCACAAACATTTATTCACCTCCCGAGAGGGATGATTAAGAACAATAATATAAATAAATACATATCCAAGATTTTTTTTTCTGTTTTCATTAATATATTGTAAATTTGAGAGTTTAAACCTGCTGATAGTTGATACTTTGGTGAGTGGGGCTTTTCCGAATTTATTTTTTATTAATTAATTAATTAATTAATTTTTATTATTATTTTGAGATTTGAATGACAACAGTCTTCCATTTGTTTATTTGTCGTTACAGTTTGGCGGTAGTTTTTTTTAGCACCGATTTTTTAGACAAAGTGAGATCAACATAAAAATGTGTCTAAATGTTGAGGCTCCTGATCTTCTCACATACTAATTTAACTTAGAAATATTTTCATGGATCACTGTTTCATTTTGGTGACTGTAATATTTAGCAAGAAATAACACTTTCTTAATACTAGAATATCCCAAGTCTCCTACAAAAAGAAAGTATCAAAATTAGCTAATAGCACATAAGAAATTATGGGAGTAAAAAATGAACTTTAGATTACTTCTTTTCAGAAAAATCTTTCTTTCATTTGTATATCACACAAAAAAGGTTACTCTCAAGAATGAATCAAAATATGTCTGCATAAATGGCCCTTTTGACAGAATTTCTTGTATATTTTTTGTTGCATATCTCACACACGAAAGGTTTCTCACCAGTATGAATTAACAGATGACTGGTTAAATTACACTTGAGAGAGAATTTTTTGTTGCATATCTCACATGCAAACGGTTTCTCACCAGTGTGAATTACCAGATGGTTGTTTAAAGCATTCTTATGAGACAATTTCTTGTTGCATACCTCACATGCAAAAGCTTTCTGACCAGTATGAATTAAACTATGTCTGTTTAAATTACTCTTGTGTGAGAATTTCTTGTCGCATACGTCACAAACATAAGGTTTCTCACCAGTATGAATTAACAGATGCTTGTTTAAAGCATTCTTATCAGAGAATTTCCTGTTGCATACGTCACAAACATAAGGTTTCTCACCGGTGTGAATTAACACATGAGTACTTAATTTACTCTTGTAAGCGAATTTTTTGTTGCATATCTCACACACAAAAGGTTTCTCACCAGTATGAGTTAACAGATGACTGCTTAAATTACTCTTGCGAGAGAATTTTTTGTTGCATATCTCACACCCAAATGGTTTCTCATCTGTATGAGAGCAAAGGTGGACATTTAAATGACTTGTATGGAAAAATCCTTTGCCGCATACTTCACAAATGAGCAATTTTCCTTGCTGTAGGTCTGAAGGCATTTCTTCATAAATTTCCTGTAAAGAAATGTTTCTCTGCATGTTAGCAATTTAAAGATTGCTTTGAGTCATGTGATGTATATCTACATTTATGGTTTTATGCATCTGCAATAGATAGAATTAAGTTAATCTATGATTTTCTATGATTCATTAAAAAGTAAATTTAAGAGGAAATAAACTACCCCCAAAAAATTAGAATCAATGTAATAAAAGGAATTGAAATAAAATTTTGAGCATGTTATTAAAAATTACAATCCCGAAAAATATAATTAAAATTCCAATTATCTTATTCTTGTGGAACCAAAGGTGTGTCAGATGCATTTTCTAACTGTATATAGATTAAATTATAATGAATTTGCAGTGAAATTACAAGAAATAAAATGAATAGCTACAATCACAAAATAAATAACTTACCATTAAGACAATATTATAAATAAAAAATAAAGCAAATTTATAAAGGAAATTCTATAATTCTACATAAACAATGAATCAATGAGTAGAAAAGAAAGTATATTTTCTGGCAAGGGGCATTCGGATATACAGATGTGTTTAGTCTGAATTCCTCCAGATTTCTCGAAAATTTTTTATCTAATATTGGGACAACATTCTGAATTATTTAATGTAATTTATAAAGTATATAAATAATTTAACAGCATTTTAATCATTTATTAACATTTTTGCCATGCTTTAAGCTCTATATAAATGACAAAAGAACTTGCATTTTTTTCTCAGAAGATTCAAAAGATTATAATTTTGGAATACATTTTTTGATAGGTCCATGCAAATTTGTCTGTGCAGATATGTCCATGCAAATGCGTAAAGAGTGTCATTTAACCGAGTTATAATAGTCACAACAGAGCATCACACAAATAGCAATATTTTATCCAAAAGTAAATCCACTCATAAAACTTTCAGTATGTTAAATAAACATTATTAAAGCAGAAATATTTAAAATGATACTTTTGCAATTGTAATGAGTCATCTACAAGCAGAATAAACATGCATGTTTAAGAGCAAAATTGTAGAATTTACTATGAAAGTGAAGAAATAGATTCGAAATAACAAATTTATTATAGTGACTTTCAAGCATTATAAGAGGCAAGTTGGGCTCAAATATCTTATATTAAAGTTCTCTCATACTTCCATGTCAGCATTAAAATAAAGAAATTTTTAATCTTTCGCAGCACTACTCTGATACATAATAATTATTTCATTAAAGTAAATATGAAAAAATGATCACACTAAAAGTCAAATATGAATCATATAAAGAACATAAATAGGTTCATTTTTCTACTAAATATTACTTTAAAAATCAAGTTACTCAATTCATTGTAACCTCTTTTTACAGTATCATCTAGTGTTGAATGTACAATTTTGAAACTATGAATGAGTTTCATTGAAATTTCAAAATTGTCTGCACATCTCTCAGAGAGGATTTGTTTTTCTGTATAGTTAGGTTATTGAAGACAGTCATTCTACATGGGTATTTTGATGACTATTTTTTTGATAGCATGTATAAACTCACAGCTACCAAAATTATGACATATATCCAAGGTGGTCACAAATACTTTGCATCAAAATTCCCTGATTTTTCTATGTTAGTGCTAAAATTTTTCTGATAATGAGTATTTTGTTAGAAATAACATTGTCCCCAGCACACAGTCACAATTTTGTAAAATAAATATAATACATATTGCCATCACAAAATTAACAGAATCCTATAAAAGTAATGTACAAATGATTTCAATTTTGAAGCTTTATAGTTGAACCTATATATATTTTTTAAGCAACAGATGCACTAAGAAGATTACACTTTTAATTTTTTCTTAGTCTGTAAAAAGATTAGAGAGAATCCCATTATGTTGACCATTTTCAAGAAAAAAATATATACTGCAGTCAATTGGAGAACACTATGAAAATTTTGGAAAAATCTGCTTTTTTTTTCAAAATGGACAATGGATAAGCAGAAAACAGGCAGGAATAGAATTAATTGATAACTATGCATCAAAACCTGTATATTACAAAGAAATAAGAAAAATGGTTTTGTTAAAAAACTTCTTGGTTTCTTTCAGATGTTAAAATGAAATAATCTAGCTTTAAGAATAAAATAATCATGCTGTTATTCATTTACAGTCATTATTCTAAGTATATTGGATGTAGTGCAGAGTTTTCAGGTTCCACCATGCTGTTTTCTAGATATTAAGTCATTTGGAATGTTCATTTTGTCAAAATAAGGGAGAGTAGTCAACGGATTTACTAAGTAACCATATCAAAATAAATAAGTAACTGAACTCCTGATCATTAAAGATTTTTTTCATATTTTGAAATTATAGTCACTTATCATGTACTAATGCATAACATCAAATGGTCAAATCAATTAGTGTAGAGGTTAAATACTTTTAAAGGTTACTATTACATTCAATTGCTAATTTTTTTAACAAAAGGGAGAAAACTTCAAAATGATTAACAAAGCTGTTTTGTACAGCTCAATGCTCAAATTTAACAAAAAAAAAAGGACTAATAATATAAAATAAAGAAATGAAACAATTTGAAAGTTTTCCGCATTAAAACATTTTTTTAATACAAAAACTTATAAATAAATAAATAACATAAAATATTTATTTCAGTTTTGAAGAGAATACGAAAAGATAATTTTATACTTTATTCACAAAATCAAGCTTTACAAATCGGTACATATGAAGATTATGCAAGAGGTTCCCATTATCAAAAATAATATAGTGCATATAGTAATATAGTGCATTCAATAGGATGAATGTAGTAACTATTATTAGTAATACACTACATTAACTATACTTTAATAATTTTAAAATATTGTAAAATATTCTTAAAAATGAAGCAACAAGTTTTAAAAATGAATAGAGGTTAGTAACATTTTAAGGTGGAGGAATGGATCTAATAGACTGTCCCCCTGGCTGTAAGGTTTAGAAAATTTCTACTCTGGAGGGAGGGGGCATTTTGGTCTACTTAGGTATCTCGTTAATTCAACATTATGACTAACAAGAGATTGTGTTCTTGATGGAAGGTCAATTTAGATAGATTGGCAACCATACAGCTTTGAAAAGGTGCCTAGAATGCAATGATTCACTGAAAAAGTTCGAAACACTTCTAAATTAATCCTATTTTGGTAAGAGACATTTTTTCAGGTCACCGTGATTGAAAAAAAAAATGGAAATGAATTTTTTTCCATGATTTCCACCGAAATTTCTCTGATATTTCAATACTTTTCAGATCCATGACCAACACTGGAAAGAGCTGCGATGGAGACCTATTATGACATTAGAGACAGGTCTGAAATCAGACAGATACTTAAATATAGCAACAATTTTAAGTAACCTATTTGACAAGCAGAAGGTTAGTCAATATTAGCGTCAAGAGTAATCAGAGTTCAAAGAGTAAAACTGACCAATGCACATCAAGGAATTGGAATAGCTTATCCTTGGTGAAGCTACTGAAATAACGATTTCCTAGTCCAACTGCACTATATATATCATCATCATCATCATCATCATCATCAACCATTTTCAATCCACTGCTGGATGTAGGTCTCCCCCAGACTTTTCCATTGTTGCCTGTTTAGTGCTTTAGTCATCCAATTAACACCGGCCACTTTTCTGATTTCGTCACTCCATCTTACTTGAGGTCGTCTTCTTGGTCGTTTTACATTTCTGGGATACCACTGTAGGGTGTTTGTGCTCCATCTATTGTCTTGTCTTCTTGCAATGTGCCCAGCCCATTTCCATTTTAGCCGTTTAATTATCTCGATAATGTCAAAAACTTTCGTCTGACTTCTTATCCACGTTATTCTCTTTCGGTCTCTTCTGGTTATGCCTAGCATACATCTTTCCATACTTCGCTGTGTTGTTTGTAATCTTTGTACCATCCGTTTTGTTAGTGTCCAAGTTTCTGCTCCATAAGTTAGTGCAGGCAAAACACATTGGTTAAACACCTTTCTTTTCAAACAAAGAGGCATGTTACTTTTCAGAATAATATTGTTCTTCCCAAAAGCACTCCATCCATTTCTTATTCTTCTATTGATTTCATTCATGATACTGTTGTCTGAAGATATTTCTTGTCCAAGGTACACATAACTTTCAACATCTTTAATCTCAGTGTTGTTGTAGACGATTTTCTTTTTTGATGCAAATGAATTGAACATCACCTTAGTCTTTTCCAAATTTATTTTTAATCCCACATTAATGCTAGCTTCTGCCAAATCTTTTAGCATATTTTGCAATTCTTCAGGGCTATTACTGAAAATTAAAATGTCATCAGCAAACCGGAGATGGCTTAAATATTCCCCATTTATTCTAATCCCTTTGTTTTCCCAATCCAGCTTCTTGAAAATACTCTCTAAGACAGCAGTAAAAAGCTTAGGCGAAATGGTGTCTCCTTGTCTTACTCCTCTTCCAAGCTTGATCTTCGCTTTTCCTTTGTCCAAACGGATGGTGGCTGTTGCTTTCTTGTAGATCTTCTTTATGATATTGATATAAGGTTTGTCTATACCAGTGGTTCCCAACCTTTTTTGGCCGTGCCCCACCAAAGCATCTCTTAAATGATGATGCCCCCCTCCTCCTAAAAAATATCATTCTTATAAAAATTTAAATGAATGAACTGATAGAGTAAAAAACATTTAACATTGATCCTGAAACATACCGAAGGTAATGGATGAATCAAATATTTTTTATAATCATCTGATACTACTCGTAGTTTAAAGTATCGTTGGCACATAAAGGGTCACTTTTAATCTCCTCGCAACGGTCGCCATGTATGCGTGATGTATAAAGTGCTCAGAATCCTTGATTAGACCAATCAATAATTTTGAATAAAACATTTTTGTCTTATTTAATCACAGAATTTCTGAGATTAAATTATACAACAATTTCTAATCAGAATAAAACGTGATAAAAGATTCTGTAAAGGAAGGTCGTCAGGTAATTGTTGTTAAATATACACTTGAATAGTTTCATGTATAAAATGGATTTCCATGTGACATATTGCAGTGGGACTCATTCAATAAATAGTCGAAAAAGTTGTTTAAAATTCTATAATACTTATAAAACAGAAAAATTATAAAGAATTTTTAAATATATAAAAGTATCTAAATATCTTAAATTATTTTTGCTATAATTATTCTGGTACCCTTGTATTTAAAACTTTTGAATGGAGACTTTTTAAAAAGTGAATAAAAAACTTGTTTTTTTCATTTTTTTTTTTTTTTTATTTGAATGTGTTACTTTTATTTTCAGTCTACAGCATTACTATTACAAAAACAATTCAGAGGGTATGAGTTCAGAAAAATCTGGAATTGCCCCCCTGAAAAGTCAAATTGCCCCCCTGTGGGGCGTACGCCCCCCGTTGGGAACCACTGGTCTATACCTATATATATATAGGCCTAGACTTTAATCGATTTAAAATAAAATACCAATTTAACCCATTCACGGTCAGGCTGTTTTCATATTTTTTACTTGGAAAGGGTAGACGAGGACATGCTAAAAATCTTTATAAATGGTCAACGTTCTGACATTGTTAAAAGTTTAGCAGCAACATGGTGAAATTGCTTTCCCCCCTGAAAAACACCTTCGGTAATGAATGGCCTATTGAAGAGCATTGTGGGTGTATCTGGTCAGACTTTTCAAGTGCAGTTTCTCAGTGTGATTGATTTGCCCACCCCATATAATCCCCTTTCGAAAAATTCCTTGCATTGTGTAAACAGATAGGTGACATTCTATTCACATAGGAGGAAAGAAAACTAAAAGAAATAGAAAATGTTCTATTTCCATTTGATTTTAAAAACTATCAAATAATAAATTCTAAACTATTTCGTAAATAACTTGCATTATATTAATGAGTTACAATCTAATGTCTTTTAATATTTTATCCCAGTAGGGATATTTAATGAAACACTACATCTCATTCCTCGAATAAAACTTGATTATTTACTATATCATCAATGTAAATATAAGCTAGCGAAATAGAATCGTCTAATATGTGGTATCAGATTCAGTTAAATTCAGATATATATTATTTTTTTAATTAAATCAAACCTAGAAGGAATAAGTCTTTATGTATCTAAGATGCCTTAGATTGCAGACTTTCTAAATAAGATAATTGTAAAACAAATGGTTGTTATTTTTGTATTGTTATTTACTTCCATTTCTTTCTTTTTTTTTCTTTTTTTTCTTTTTTGAACAATTTATTTATTTATTTTGTAGCTTCGGGATAATAAGTCTCTTCAGGGATCGTGTTTTAGGTAGCTTTCAATACAAAAAGCTACCTATTGCAGCCGTTCGGAGGAAAGCAATTCCAAAAAAATTTGGTATATTTTCACTGAACATGACCCCCATACCCCTAAACCACCCTCCGTTCAAATGTTGATTTATATATATATATACAGGGGTCGATGCAGGGTATTTTTTCTTGGGGGGCCCATTTTGTAAAAAATAAAGGTTATTTTTTGTGAAATTTATTATATTTTTGTGAAAAATAACATTTTGTAATGAAAGTTTAAATTCAGTTAATCAAATTGGAACCAAGCATTTATAAAAAAAAAACTTTTTAAAATCCTTTTGCTGAAGTTTTCCTCTCTGGTGTACTTGTTTGTTTACAAATTACACATTTTAAAACATCACAAAATAACAAATAAATAATAGTCAGTTTTTATGGAATAGAATTTTGTGAAGGGCCTACTTTATCAAATTGATTTTTGTGAAGGTGCCCATTTTATCAAATTGATTTTTGTGAAGGGGACCATTTCATCAAATTGATTTTTGTGAAGGAGCCTATTTTATCAAATTGATTTTTGTGAAGGGACCCATTTTATCAAATTGATTTTTGTGAAGGGGGCCCATTTTATCAAATTGATTTTTGTGAAGGGAGCCCATTTTATCAAATTGATTCTTGTGAAGGGGGCCCATTTTATCAAATTGATTTTTGTGAAGGGGCCCTAAATAGGCCCCAATTTTTTCCTGGATCGACCCCTGATATATATATATATATATATATATATATATAAATGAAAACCCATGTGAAGAACCCATGTAAAGGCAGAAGATCTTTCAGAACATACTCCCAAAGTCAGCGTTTTTATCCGAAATCCGAGGCAGCAGAGCAAGAAAGGGGACAAATCGTGTCGTCAGGTGACACGAATCGCTTATAACTCGATAAACAGTCAAAATATATTTTACGTGTATATACGCTGTTTTTGTGATGTAATTTTACAGTCATTTCTGAATACTGGGTAGAATGTATAGACCGGTATAGATGTCGATCTTAGCAGGAAACTTTGCAACTTTGCTGCCAGCTTGGTGACATTGTGTGTGAAATTTCGTGTCAAACACTTATGTGTAAAAATCCAGAAATTAAAATTTTATAAACTTCTTTAACTGAATTATGGTCTAGATTATGCGTGATGAAGTCATAAGATTTTTCACGAAAACAAAGATTTAAATAAGATTTTTCAGCATTGAATGAAGTGGTCAGCCATTGCTTTCGATTTTAGAGACTTAATCGACACCTTGCATTTAATTCTTTATATAAGTTTTGAAAAGCTAAGAAAATGGCTTGCTTTGTTGAAGACTAAGCTTTGTGTCTAAACTTTTTTTGCATCATGCTTATTATACGCGTTTTTGTGAATTTTGTCATACGAGTGGTGATCTGTGTGCAATGACTGCTCAATATTATCTACAGAACGAAAGAAAATAAAAAGATTTACATTAGACTTTATTTATAAATTTTTTGTAAGAGTAAGAAAATATGAAAATTTCGCGACAATATTTTCATAATGTTGGAAAGTGTTTCACAATCTAAGAACGGCACGACATTAATATTTCTTGTTAAATTATTATAAGTAAAATTTCAAGACTTGTTTTAAAACACGAAAAGATTTCATAGGTTAATGAAATATTTTAAATGATCAAAATAAATTGTGTGTGTGTGTGTTTTTTTTTAAATAAATAGTTTTAATTTACCTATTTTATGTTCGTTTATATTAATAAAGCATTCAAGTATTAAAAAACGATTTTAGACAAGTTTAAAAAAGATACAGAGAATTATTTTAGAGAAATAATTTAATGAATAATAAATAAATTTAATTAAAAAAAAGCCATATCATAACATAATGTAACATAAATAAAACCCATTGTGAAAATAAAAAAAAATGATTAACTAAAAAAGAATATTCTGTATAAAATATTAAAATGAAAGTTCTATGTTCAAAATCAGAAAACATTTTGTCTTTTTAAAAATACAAAAAAGAAAGAAAAAGAAAAGAAAAAAGAAAGAAAAAAAATCATACTTATTTGGGAATCACACAACAACAGTGAAGTGACTATTAACAATATTCTCAAGGCGAAACTCTAATTTCTAACACAACCACAAATACATTTTTATTCTTAAATGCACGAAAGTCAAATCCACTTATCAAAAAATGAAGAATGGTGTTAGATTCTAAATCCTTTCAATAATCATGCCTGAGAATTTAATGTTTGTATATGTAAAAACAAGTCCGTGAATCTATTATAAAGTTTCACATAGTTGAGCGGGTAAAAATGTTTTTTTTTTTTACAAACAACATTAATTGAATATTGTTTGTAAATTTTTGTACGTCTACTCAAATTAATAAATTTAGGAAACATTAACTAAAACTGAAACAATTAGTATTCATGACTATATCTAGTTCATTAGTTTTCCTAATACACTTTACTCCTATACTAGCCTTCCACTGAAAAATGTTAATGCTCTTTTAACATTTTTATTAAATTTCCAATTTTTTTTTCGTTTCACTAGAAATCATCTTTATTCTGAAAAATCCCTTCCAGATATTGCAATTCTGAGTGATACTGATTTCACAAACTTTTATCGTTTAAAACGGTGTAAAAAAGACGTCAAAGGATATTTTCTACATTTGTTGAAAAGCCCCTAAAAGCCCAGAATTATAGCAACCTTGCCACGTCAACAATGACAAAAATACATAGTTGTAAAACATAATATTTGCTTGTTTTGGGGAACCTGTCTGTCAAGCCATGAAATAGTGAAACAACCGCGCCAGATTACAGTAAATTTCATCTGTGACAGTGACAGTTGTACAAAGAAAACCATTTTCACAAGCAACAGCTAATCCGTTTGAGTCAAATAGTTTACAGGATACTGTTTAAACTATTATTTTCTAAAGCCGTTATTTTGAGTCATTGAGGAGGCGGTAAAGTGGATTTCTAGAGAGCAACAAAGCCAGAAATGTCTTACGCCGCAATCGCAATCTCCATATCTTTTGGATTGAGAAAAAAAAAAGTTTTATACAAGGGTCTTTGGGATGGATGTCTATGATTTCGGTCTTGTCTGAAAAAAGTAAAAAAAGGGAGATAAAGAAAAGTACGGAAATTTTAAAATGTTTTGATGAGGGGTCTAGTCAATCATACTCGGACGGGCTAAAAAATTTCCAGATTCCCCCCCCCCCCAGCTACGGGCCTGTAACTTTTGCTGAAATGTTAAAAAAATGCGAGCAATTGGACTAATAAAACCATCTACAACTGCTTCCAGTCTTTAATTTAATCCCAACAATTATAATGGCAATTTTGAACATAGTGATCAACTGAATGTCTCTAAAAATGAAAAATTTGTGCATAATTTTCTTACATCAAATCAATTCTTCAAGATATATTTAAGGCTCTTACAAATATTGAGGAGTATTAAAATTTAATCAATCAATTTTATTGGTGTTCAGTGAAAGTACTAATAAAGTGAAAGTACTAATTCAGTGAAAGTACTAATCATCATTTTCTTTTAGTTCTAACAGGGCGTCTTTATAAAAACTAAAAGAAAATTATGATGACGCCTGTACATGCCTTTGAATTAATTGATCAAAAACTTGATTTCCTCTTCCATTACAAAAATGGTGCTATTATATTTAAAAATATCAAACCAAATGTGAATGTTAAATAATGTCTGTGAGGTAATGTCTGTGAAGTAATATTTCCGGTCTTATCGTCTACATTTAGACATCCAAATACACATTTTTTACACAAATTATTTTTCTTTGGTTTCATATTCGAATAAATAATACCTGCAATTTCTTTCTCTTTTTAAGAGTAAAAATTGTAAATTCCTATTCTTTTTTAATCACTTATTCGTGTAATTTTACAAATCTGACAAAATGTAATAAAAATATGATTTTTATCAGATTTATTTATATTGTACACTCTTTATATATTTATTTAATGATGCAAAATTCTGATTATTTATAAGAAATAAATTAAATTTCATTGTATAATTCTAGAAAGTTAAAAATAATTTCCATCTACATATATAATTCTAAGAAAGTTAAACTAATATTCCATCAATATATAATAATTATTCTACTATGTACTCTGAATCAATTAACATTCTTGAGCTTGCCTATAAATGTAACCTGTCTATATTGATACTTTTTCTGGTCCCTTCAGTATTGTTATAGACAGGTTTCACTGTTTTATTTTTAAAGTTATGCTATAATTGGTACAGCAACAATAGTAAATTAGTAAATAATTTTTGAAGTGTAATATTAATTTGGTATTGTTAATATTATTTGGGTATTATTATATTTGTTACTATTACAAAGCAAAAGTGCTGTAAGTAAAAAAAAGAAAAAAAGAAAAAAAAGAAAGAAAAATCGATTTTAGTTATTTAGTAATATATTTAAACAAAATAAATTGAAATACTGTTAGAAAAATAAAAACATATGTATTCATTAATAAAAATTAAATAAATTTAACATGGCAAAACATTTTAAATTAGAATCGTATGGACGAGAGTTTTAAAATAAAATAATAACTAAAAAATGATATTCTATGAAGTTGCTTCCTTTCATTTTTGGATCGGTTTTGAAATACAATGTCACTAGATGTAGGCTGTACAGAAAACGAAATTCTCTGAGACATTTTCTAACCAAATCTGTAAGGCATTCACCTAAAATACAAATAATCTAGTTGACAAATGGTCTACCTATACATCCATTGTATATGTGGGAAGGGGGAGTGTGCTGACAAAAGCCTTCTTTACCGCCCAGTCCGGGGGGGTGAGAAAAACGCACATAGACGGTCATGACCACTTAGAAGTAGAAAATCTGAACCGTTCATACGCGCCCATGACCATTTAGAAGTAAAAAATCCTGACCGTCTATAAGCGCTCATGACCATTTAGAAGTAAAAAACTTTGACCGTGTATACGTGTTCATGACCATGAAAGGGTTAAAGATAACATTGGTAATCTGATTTTTTTGTTTAATCTTAATTGTTTAATGAAGTCCTACCAATATTATAAACTAATATATACCAAAATGGCATCTCAGAAGGAAATGATTGAATATTAAAATTCTTTCAGTTTTGGTGCAGGCTTCATATACAATATAGAAATATGGCATTACATATAGTAAGCATGCTTGTTCTTAACTATACTCCAACTATTATTTCGTGAAATGTAATTTAATATGACACAGGTAAAACACCTTTCGAAACAGAAAATTTATTATATATATCTTTTACTATTTAATATCATGTTCCTATATGAAAAGTATTTGATATTCTTTCTAAAAAAACTTCTTGTTTGAAGAGTATTTAACTTGGGTCAAATTAATCCACATTTAACAGATGAATACTTGGAAATTGCAGATATGCATTATGAAATATACACTTTTAATTTAAAAATTAGTTTATACATGGAAGTCCATTAGCAATAATGGGGAAGGGAAAGGATTCTAACAGAGAAGTGTATTATGGTGGGCAAGAAAGAAAAATGGCTGCTTAAAACTGTAAATGATGAGAATACAGAAATGCTTGTTGTGTGTTGTGTTATTCTTAGAGAGTGCACAAAACTTTTCCACCCGTTCTTAATGAAATACTAAAATCAATTATAAAATGTACCAATGTCATATTTAATGTCAAATATGAGAGCTTCATCAACAAATTTTATGAAGATAACAATGCATACCATATACATGGTTCACACAGGCTTGAGAATAAAAAATCCAATGAGTCTAGAAAAATTCTAAGTCGTCCAAGATTTTTAAAAGTCGCCGTATTTTTTTTTCTGTAAGTTATGCCCTTGTCTAACACGCATATCCACCGTAATTTTTAATGCCTCATTTGGAGTTAAAAATAGATTTTATTCTATTATAATCTAATAGTTATTGCTAAAATTACAGGGTATTCAGAATTTATTGTTTAATGGTTTCACAAATTTGACTACAAAATTGCCTGCCAACTATTTTATGCACTGGCCAATGGCCATATCACACAGAGGCAATTTAAATCTCTAATACTCATCATGTATCATGTGCAACTAGATTTCAAAAGCAAATTTTGAAGGGAAAAAAACATGTGACATATACAAAAAAAAATTCATTTTTTTTTCTGAATGGCAGTATTCAAGTGATTAGTAAAATTCAGAATGACAATATTAAGTGAGAACTAAAAATCTTTTCAAGTTTACATTTGTAAACATGTAAAGATTTTTAGTTTACTTCCTTAGGTTAATCTCTTTCATGCCATTTATACTTAAGAAACATGATTATACAAGCAGTATCATTTATCACCATTTTCTATTTTTGTATACTTCAATTGAATCATTGATCAATGATAAATTTTACTTCACGATGATTTAAGTAGTATTTTATTTATTTAAGGAGTTCTGAATATTCCTTGAAACTTTTCTTAATTTCTTAGGTTTTCAAAAGAGTACAAGAAATATGTACACACCCTCCATATAACATTTTTTTCACACTGAAGTAAGTTGAAGAGGAACAACAAAAATTTCAATAACCTTACCCTTTTTGGGCTAAATATAGCCCATTTTTGTCTCGTCTTTCCTGGAAATAATGTTGTTTCAGTCCTTAGCTTCCAGTTAGCCAATATTGCAGTTTAGCCTATTTTCAATACAGTGTAATAAATTTGTTATAAAATAGCAAAAAAAAAAAAAAAAGGCAATAAAGTGTTGAATGGACAAGAAAGAGCTAAATTAGCTCTTTTTTGAGACATTTTCAGCAAAACTTTTTCCTTGATCAGTTGTCAACACTGAATAAAACTTTTCTAGATATTTATATAGTTATTTTAAAAACATTTGTAACAAAATGTTATCATTTTGTAAAATGATTTGTCATTGTCACTGCAATTTTATGCTTCTTCCACGTCAAATAATAATTTACTTTTTAAATAATAATAAGTATATGTTACATAGGGGGAGGGGATAGAGGAGGGAGGGCATCATAATTTTAGAGATGCTTAGGTGGAGTAAAGACAGAACCACTGATCCAGAATATGTATAAAACTGAAAGATATCATAGATAAAGATGCTTTATCTGTAATATTTAAAGCTATAATAGATACCAAACCTTTACCTAAATAGTTTCATTCAATTAAAAGGATACTCGATACATTATCACATTGAATGCTGAGATGTCAATAATGTTAGAAGGTAATGATTATACCATTGAGTATTGTGATAATAAAAAGATACATTTCTATCTACATTATGCTATTATAAATTATATTTTTTAACATTTATGTATACATTTTAAAGCCTAGCAATATTTTTTTTCTTTTTCTTTTTCTGTTAGGGAAGTGAAATGTTATATGAAGAGGTCTCTTTCAATTAAATGGGTTTTTGTGAAGGGATATTCAAGGATACAATTTTTGCCTCAGTTGAAGCATGATTTTAAGAAATTTGTTCAACTTACATTGTAAGATATAGAAATGTAATGCAATAATTCATTAGATATCAAATTTCTGGTTACCAGATGCTCATCTATTGAAAAATTTCCTCAAAAACAGAATGAAATCAACTCTAAGTTCAGCAGAGAAAGGTTTGTGAATGACATGTAGTTGATTCTATTTCTATTTATGTTCTTCTGTAAAAACAACAACAAACATTTTCATTAATATTAGCATTTATATTATAGAATATGATTACATGCACATACAATGAAAAAGATACTTTATACATAAAAATCGATAAATGTTTCAGAAATTTGAGGAATCTGATATTTTATATTCTGTAGAAAAGACACTAACTCCCTTATATACAAAACTACAGGGATATGAAGTTATATAAAGATATGTGTCACTGGCAAGTGGATTTTCTTATGGGACAGATTAATTTTTAGGTAGCCTTAAAAACTGTTAACTACAGAAAAAAAGCAATTTCTTTTTTTATTTGCGTGCCATATTTTTCACTTTTATGCATTGTTTCCCTGTACAAACAAGTCACCAAGTTCTATCGTAGATTAAATTTTCCTCTCTTGTATACATTTCTTAATTTTATACAAAAAAAAGACAAAAATGTTACTAAGGAAATGTGTTGTAGTAATGAATATTTACTATCGCATAAATTTTGTCGTAGCAATTTTTGACTGCATGTTGCATCTTTCTGGATAGTGAAACAAATCTTTGACTAGTAGATTTTTTTGAAAATTGCATACCTTTAGAAAAGTAGCTGTTGTTTAGTCTTAACAGGCGCCTTCAGAATCAACATCAATGTGACTGATAGATGATTTAAGGATGTTCAACATTTAGTTATACAATAAATAGCTTACATATAATTATATATTTTGCATCTGATATCAACCTGATGTTTGATGTGAGTTCTAAGCATATATGATATGAAAGGTCTCTGAACAGGATTTTGACAAACTACACTCACATTTCATTAAAATACATTGTTTGATTAAAAAAAGACAATTAAAAATTAATAAAAATATGCATTAGTAAACAATCTCAAATACTCTGCCGTGTAAACTAATCACACAGATCCAATTGTTGTTATATTTTGAATAAGATTACCGTCTGACCGCCCAGCAAAAGGGGTAAATTGTAATGTTGTTTCTCTGTAATTTTTTTTTTTAAGTTGCGAAAAAAGATAATTTTTCAAACATTGTATAAAATACTTAATTGCATGTATGAATATAATCCTGGAGAGTACTCATTGTTTTAAAACTGGATTATATCTGTAGAATTATAATAACTTAAATAATGCTTCTATTGCATTGAAACCTACAGCTTAGTGAACAGAAGCTGCACTGAAAAAGTTAATAACAGTAATGGCATTATTAAAAGACAGTGAATAATTCATAATTTATGCTACTACATTATTTAACCCGAAGTAATTGTTATGTACCCTTTTCTTTATTTTTCCAACAAAACATCATAACAGCTTTTCAATTAGTTTTGCAAAATATGGTGTAAACCATAATCAATCATTTTGTGAAGACGTCTCTTTTTTTCTAAATGGATTTTTGTGAAATGGTCTCATATAATACAAATTTTGCCTGGGTCGAAGCATGACTTAAAAATACTGTTCCACTTACATTATAAGAAATACAAATTTAATGCAATATTTGATTAGATAACAAATTTCTGGTTAACAGATGGTAACCCATTGAAAAATTTCCTCTAAAGCAGAATGAAATCATTTCTAAACCCAGCAGAGAATTGTTTGTAATTGACGTGAAGTGAATTGTATTTCTACTTCTGCTCTTGTGTAAAAAACCAAACAAAAATTTTCATTAATATTTGTATTTATATTATAGTAGATGATTACACATGTATCAAAAAGCACATTTATATCCATACATAAAGCCAGATAAAGTTATCAAAAACTGGAAGAATCAGATACTTGATATTCTATAGAAAAGACATTAATTGTCTTGTATACAAAACTACCGGCATAGGAAATTAAGTAAAACTATTTGCCATTGGCAAGTGGATTTTCACATGGGACAAATTAATTTTTATGTAGCCTTAAAAATGGCTGACTACAGAAAATATACCAAATATTTTTTATATTTTTTTATTTGTCGGTCACATTTTGCACTTCTGCTGATTGCTGCAAAGAAAACAAGTCACCAAGTTCTATCCTACATTAAATTTTCTTCTGTTGTATACATTTCTTAATTTTATACAAAAAAAAAAAAAGACAAAAATGTTACTAAGGAAATGTGTTGTAGTAATGAATATTTATTATAGCATAAATTTTGTTATAACAATTTTCGACTGTATGTTGCATCTTGCTGACTAGTGATACAAACCTCTGGTGAGTAAAATTTTTTGAAAATTCCATAGCTTTGGAAAAATAAATGTTATTTAGTATTGACAGTTACTTTAAGAATCAGCATCAAAGTGGCTGATAAATGATTAAGGATGTCCAGCATTTAGTTATACAATACATAGCTTACATATAATATTGAGTATGAAGTCAACTTGACAAACTGATGTCTCATGTCAATTGCATGCACATACAAAACACACAACAATAAATGATGTATCACATGAAAAGTTTTTGAACAAGGTTTTGATAATCTACACTAACAAATCATTAAAACACACTGTTTTATTTTTTTAAAAGGCAGTTAATTAAAAATTACATCAGTAAACAATCTCAAACACTCTGCAGCGTAATATAATCACACAGGTCCACTTATTATTATATTTTGAATAAGATATCCTTCTGACCGCCCAGCAAAAGGGCAAAATTGTTATGTTTTCTTTGTAATTTTTTTAAATGCAAAGAAAGGTGATTTTTCCAACATGATATAGAAAACTTAATTATGTATATGAATACAATTCTTGACAGTACTTCCACTGTTTTAAAACTGCATTATATCTGTAGAATTATATTACTTTAAATAACGCTTTTATTGAAGTAAAACCAACAGCTTAGTGGTGCTGAGAAGGTTAATAACAGTAATGACATATTAAAAAACAGTGAATAATTTATGCTATTACATTACTTAACCCTAAGTACTTTTTATGTACCTTTTTTTTTTATGTTCCAACAAATATTATAACAGCTTTTTAATTAGTTTTGCAAAATATGGTATAAATTAACAAACACTAAAATTCCACAATTGGCATCTATGTTGAATTGAATCAAATCAGGATTCACATTTACTAACATTTATATGTAAATTGAAAAAAAAATATATAAAGCGAAACTCACACATTTTACCACAGCAAGTCATCAACTCGCATGCGTTATGATATGCAAAATAAATGCACGTAAAGTAAAATTTGTTGAAACATTTATAGAAGAATTTTGTAAACTACATTATATTAAATATAAGAACAAATTTTTTATATCAAAATCTAAATCTTATAAAAATTTCTGAAATAAGAATATTGTGATACAGTATATAACTACAATTTCAATGAGTGTGCCCCCACTGATTTCAACAGTGATGCACATTATTGTAATTTTTAAGTTTAATTTTCATTAAAATTCAAAATTTATTTTTAAAAAAATGGAAATTGTAGATTAATAAAAAAGAAGAAACATCTGATCTTAAATTCATCCTTAACTGCCTCCTAAAAATTTATAAAAACTCATTAAAATACTCTTTGCATGTATCTTGATTTACTGTTACCTTGGTTTAACTCTGAAATTTCCAGAGATGTTGGCATTATGGTTATTGACTACTCTCCTAAATTCTCTTCCTGCTACCAATCTTTTTTTTTTTTTTTTTTTTTTGAAAAATCAAACAAGTAATACTTTGAAATATCCATTTCTGACATAAATGGAAAACTTTTGAAAAAAGAAAAAAATGCAATCGGATATCATTTTGTTTTGGCGCCATCTGTTGTGACTAAATATAAGATAAATTTAAAAATTTAATATTAATTCTCAGGGATCTGTTTAGGAAAAAATTGGGTCCTTTAAAGGACTCTTCACAAAAATGTTCATTTCAAAAAAGGACCCTTCACAAAACTATTTTCCTAAAACAGGAACCTTCACAAAATTATTTTCCCTAAAACAGAACCCTTCACAAAATTATTTCTCTTAAAAATAGGTTTTTCACAAAATTTTTCAATCTTTAAACCAAACATTTTACAAATTAATCATTTAAAAGTAAAATCTGACCTGTCACTTTTACTTATATAAAGAAAAAATATATATTTTATATCCATATATCTTCTTAAAAATGCATAAACAAGAACCTGAATATAACGACCATTTCAAATTCACAAAAGTATGATTAGATTTTTCACAAATATAAAAAGCTGTTCACAATTTCACAAAAACAGGACCCTGTGAAAAAAGTCTGGACAGACACCTGACTCGGAATTTATACAACTCATTAAAGAAAAAAGTCATCTACATTAACTACATATATAACTCAGAAAGTTCTTATAATTTTAAAAAGGAAAAAAAATGCAGTAAATTAAATAATTAAGTCTTTTTTTTTTCCTTAAATATTTTCTGAAATAGGTTCATGTGATCTTTATTTGAAAATAAGAATGAAAAAAAGAAAAAATGTTCCAAAATATCCGGATTACAAAAGTTTCTGGATTATAGAAGTCTGGACTAAAGATGTTATACTGTAACTAAGAAAAAAAGTATGAACGTTTTCGCATAACCTTTCTGATTGTAAACAGTATCTTTTATAAAAAATATTATTATTATATTATATTTGTAAAAATTATTTTTTTAAATAAATAAATAAATACACTAAATAAATGAAATAAATAAAATTCTTAAGATCGATTTCAAATTGCAGGTGAATTTTTTTCCTTCTTAGTGCTTTCAAAAATGCAAAACGGGAGGAGAGGGATTTTTTCCAGATGCCATTTCTTATTGAAATTTTTCCATAAATAAATTTTGCATTACTTTATTTTGTCATGCAGGTATACTTGGTAGCCACTGGCGACCAAGTATTTCTGTCTGGTGACTAAGTTATTTCTTCTGGTGGTTTATATTTTTGTACAAAAACTGACCTAAGAAAAGGATACAAACAGACTTTTTTTCCCTCCCCCCACATTTACTTGCATGAGTGAAGCAGAGATCTCCCTCTTCTCTTGTATATTTAATGGAAGAACCAAGCTTAAAAGGCATTTTCCATCGCATGCACAGAAAAAGACATTATTTTCTGCTCTAGCCAGCCAGCATGTCATATGATTAGAAAGTTGGGGGAGGGAGAAATTTCAAGAAAACAGTAAGAATTGTGTCGATCCAGACTTTGTGTCATCTAAAATTGGATACAATAAAAAATAAAGTTTTTTTTTTCTTTTGTAAGTTTCAAATTAGATTTTTTTATTCAGAATTTAAACTGATTAATCTATCACATTCATTAAAAAAAATAATTGCATATATAGGATTATATGTAATTTATTTGACATAAATATTTTTTACTGGTGACTTGATATTTTTTCTGGCTACCGGATTTTATCGAATTTGTAAAGCCCTGGTAAAGAGCCTATTGTTATACGGAGCAGAGGGATGGAGAATTAGGGAGACAGAGAGAAAGAAATTAGCGGCAGTGGAAATGGACAGGATAGCAAAAACACAGTTGAAAGATATTTACCTTATGATATATTTACTTTTTTGAAAACATGGTTTATTTTCAGCTGTCTTAGTCAACTTTTATAAAAATATTTTCACAGATTCTATAAAAATGTTTATCAATTTTTTTGCTTTTCAAACAAAAATGCACAGTAATAAAATTTAAATTGCTTAATAGGCATATAGCCAACATAGTGAAAAAGTACCCAAGCCGGGACTCGAACCCGGGTCATCAGTATAGCACATTGACGTTCTACCCACTGAACCACTTGGGAACTATACTCAGCCTGGAACTTTCTCACTATAACATGTTGGCAAGGCTACAAACGCAGCACAAGATGGAATATTTTCTGTGAGCCACCAACTCTGGGCAAACACGAAATCAAAGAAAATCCAGCATCGATAATCCAGCGCTTCAATGCGCACTGGTGACCCGGGTTCGAGTCCCGGCTTGGGTACTTTTTCACTATGTTAGCTATATGCCTATTAAGTAATTTAAATTTGATTATTATAAATGCAAGCCATGTGAAATTTTCTCTAGAAAATTTCCAAAGTATTAATTATGAATTTATTCAAAAATGCACAATTTAACAAAATATAAATGCATTATATGGAGCGGCTTATAAGACAGAAAATGAGGTAGAAAAAGAAGAAGAAATACAAAAATATACAGGAAACAAAAAACAATGATTGCAATAATAGAAAATTGTTAAAACACATAACATTGTAATACTGAGCTTGTTAGATCTCTAAGTCACATTTTCTTAAATAATGTTTAAAAAATTAAGTATTTACTTGAAGCATAAAAATGAACACCTTTGTGGTGTTATATCCATATATGCTATGTATAGGTTTTTTTTTTTTTTTTTTTTTTTTTACAACTACGACTTTATATTGTAATCCCTGAAAAAATAGTATACTACATGCATTTAACTCCAATTTTCAAAATTCATTATTAACACTACGACTTTAATAGACTCAATTATATATATAATATAAATCAATTAATAGCAATATGATAATACCTATTGGCTATTGGTAAATGTATTAAATAAAGCAACTAGTATTTTCCAGTAAAAACACAATCTTAATATTTGCTAGTAAAAAAACATAATTACTCAGTGTGATGAATTATTCTCATTATCTCAACATTTGAATCCACTGGAATATAAGAAGATAGTAGGCACAGCATTATCTCTCACATGAGACAGACATCCAGTCAATCATATCCCCAGTTAAATAAGCAGACCACACTGGACTATGTTCATGCTAATGAAGCAAGGTATAAAGTTCTAAATGTAAAATGGGTCAGTATTAAAAGTAATTTACTTTTAAGTACAGCAAGCAAGTTAAGTAAGCTTCACACATATGAAAAGTAATTTACTTTTAATACGCATAAGACTTCAATCTCTATGACAAACTGCTGATATCCACAAGTGTCTTGGTATAGGATTTTCTGAAAAACTATGAACGAATTAAGAAATGTAAATAAAAATATAGCTACTAATACTTTTTTTGTTTGTTTGAGAATCTTAAGATAGAACTAAGAAAAACGATTTGATATCAAGGTTCAATTGCGGGAATTTTGCGATAGTTTTAAAGGACTTTCACGAAAGGACATTCCTTAAATATGGTCTGTCTATATAAAATTTTAAGTTGAAAATACCCTTTTTAAACACACACAAAAGATTAAGAAATGTAATTTTACAGCATTTTAAGAAATTACAGTACTTAAGTATTAAAAGGGTATTAAGTATTAACAGCTCAGGACTTTTTCAAGGGTATCTGCAAACTTTGGGATTTATTTAGATTGATTTAACCCTTTCCGGCGCGGAGTAAGTCTATTTGTAAAATGATGAAGTAATCGACTGACACCAGAATTTGTAAACAAATTCATTAGAGAATAAAAACTTGCTTATTTTCCAGTACTTTATAAAAGGAAAATCTTAATTAAATATTCTTGGTACCGTTTGCCAGTTTTGGAATTAAAATTAGGTGTCCTTTTTTGTGACCACCACCTGATAAAGGGTTAAATGAAACATTCTTAATTTTACCAAGAAACAAAAAATCGAGAGAAGATTATTAAAAAATAAAACACAAAGGCAATTATTATTGTATTAAAAGTAAATTACCTTTAATATGTGTGAAGCTTACTTAACTTGCTTGCTGTACTTAAAAGTAAATTACTTTTAATAGTGACCCATTTTACATTCAGGGGCGGATTTAAGGGGTCGCAATTGCGAGGGGCCCCGCATACCAAGGGCCCCCAAATCTTCTTTTATGTTCAAAGAGAAAAAGTGACATTTGATCAAAGATTTTTGTATTTTATTTTTTCAATTATTTTTACTACAACATTTTCATGTAATAAATATGATATATTTTCTACTATCTGTTATTTCCAGAAATATTTTAGTTTTTCCTTATCTTTTTCTCTGTTATCATTCATTAAGACTGTGAACATTTGTGAAGGGATGGGGTTTAAGGGAGACAAATGTGCTTTGCTCTGAGCTGAAAGGAACCCTGTTAGAGACCCTTTACAGCTATTTTAATACATAGATGTACGGCATACAAAGTTTGAGGGCCCCCGAAATCAGGACAACATATGTTATTAAACATAAGGGCCAAGTGGATCGTGACTCTGGGGGTCCTGATTTCGGGGCCCCTAAACTTGATATGTAGTTTCATAAAGCTGATATTTGAAATCTATTGTGATTTTGCTACCAGTTATAGTCATTATTTTGTATTTCTAGGCCCGGATTATAACCAATTAGAACCCTGGGCAAAGATAAATTAGGGGTACCCATTAGAATCGTTTCAACATTATTCAAACTAGGGGATAAACCCGGGCTTCCCAGGTTACAGAATATTTGTAAAAAAGGCATTTTATGTGCCTTGCTCAAACCGTTCTTTGAATTTAGTAGGGAATAACGCTGCTGAATGCTGCAAATATGCCGTAAGTTATTTGATTTTGTGCAAAATATATATACATTTTTTTCAGCTTCAATCTATAGATGGGAGATTCTTAAATCTCATACTCTATCAAAGTGTACAATAAAACAGTTGAGTGACACTCGATGGTCGGCAAGAGTCGATGCTGTATCAGCATTACGTGAAAGTTACAGCAGAATTAAACAAGAACGAAAAATCATGCGTCAAGCATAGATTATGTAACACTTTCCAACGCTTCCAAAATAATTTTACAAATCATTACCGTTTAATAAACTGAAAAATAACATCTAAGTAAACATTTTGAAAAACGCATAACATATTTAAAAACGTAATTTCAGGAATTTCCAACGTATACAATATTCGGAAAAATATCCAAATACTTTTATTCAGCCCTGTATATGATCTATAGATTTGTATATGTGCTACATAGGATGCTAAATTTTAGTTAAGTTAGGAAACGCGTAGCAAGGTTTAAAATTCTCCTTCTGGAGTTTATGTCAATAAACGGAAACGTGTTCGCGAACTTTTGTGCTGCCCTGTATATGATATACAGAATTTATACACACCAAGTAATAGACAAAAAGTGAGTTAAATTTAAAATCGCGTTCAGCAATTTAAAACGCACTTCCAGGAATGATTGTTAACAGACAGTAGAGAATTCTTTTGTGTGCCCCTGTAAACGAACGATGACTGCTATACACACACTATTCTGTAGTAAGCCTCTTGTAATGCCCCTTAGTGATATATATAAATTTCAATGCGTTTAAAATAGTGAAACATTATTTAATTAAACCGCAAACGATTTTTCTCCGTAGACGTAATGTAACGGAATTCTTTTGACTGTCCCTGTAAAGTAACTATAAGTACTATGCACACTCTATTCCATATTAAGCTTCTTGTAATGCACCCTAGTGCTATATATCAATTACAATGTGTTTGAAATTCTGTAACATCATTAAAATAAACCGCAAATGATTTTTCCCCATAGACCGTAATGTAACGGAATTCTTTTGAGTGTCCCTGTAAAACAACTATAAGTGCTACACACTTCAGTTGAAATAGGGAACATGCTGTAGATAACGACAACAACATATAAAAATTGCGGGGCAATCTGAGCCTATTTACGAGAGTTAGAGCACGGACAGACGGCAGATGGCCAGACAAACCGAAGTCATAAACACTTTTTAACTAGGTTGGAAAGTGTTAAAAAGCACTTACCAAAGTTTCTAACTGTGAAACTGAAAGGCCATCAACCAAATTAGAGGCTAACTGTTTAACAAAAAAAATTTTATAAACATGAAATTGCTTTTATGACAATTTTGTGGGGCAGAATATTAAGGCGAATAGACAAAGTTAGCAAATTTTTGAGGAAAAAAACCATACACTTAAAGATGACCATAAACCAAATTCATTCCTTAAGGCTATTCTTTGAGGAAGCGCGTGAGGATTATTTGAGAATTAAAGCAGAAGTTTTAGCTTTATCTTCATCCATTCTGCGATCAGATGATGGCAAGAATAAAAGAAAAAGGAAAAGATTTCCAGACGAAAATGCTTATGGCGAAATATAGTTAGAAGGAACAGAAAGAGTACGTATTGAGATTCTGAATGTCATTTGCGACAGCCTAGTAGTTGCCCTTGAGAAAAAAAATAGAATATGTTTCTAATGTATTCAAAGAAGTTTTTGTTGATGAACCTCCTAATTAATGGAACTGGTACCAGTTTCATTTCAAAAGTATATACGAAAGATACACATGGAAAACAGTTCACTGATGCACTGAAACATTTCCGTCATTTTCTCAGTGTAGTGGGGCAAGATGAGCACTCGGCAGAACCCGAAAAATGGTATAAATTGCTAGTGAATAGCGACGGGTTGAAAGAAACATTTCCAAGTGTTGAAATCATTTTAAAATTTTTTCTCACATTACCCATTCAAATGCAGGTGGAGAAAGATCGTTTAGTGCTATTAAAAGAGTGAAAATTTATCTACGCTCAACTCTTTCTCAAGTGCGTTTGAATAACCTTGCAATATTATGCATTGAGTGTTGTTCTCTAAATTCTGTAAACTATGATGAAGTCATAGACAGTTTTTCTGCAGTTAAAGCCAGACGAAAATTTTTATAACATTTAGATCTGGTATCTCTCTATATTAAAAAAAAGTAACCACCGCGGCCGCCGCTGTCAATTAAGATTTTGTGCCTTGAAGTCTTTCTGGACTAATATCCAGAAAACTATTGCAAATAAAAATTTAAAAATTGGTGGTTTTATAAAGATATGTTCGATAAACACGCTGAAGTAGACAGTTTTTAAATCGAAGAATTATTTTAAGAGATATTTAATATTAAAGTTGGTCAAAATAATTTTCTTATAAAAGTTTTATAGAAATGAAAACTATGCACGGGAATTTAACCATAATTTGTAAGGATATAGTTTACAAGGTTGCGGTGTGCAGACTGCAATTATTTTTTCAATTTCACTCATTTTTTGAGGTTATATTTCAATTTTTTATTCAAAATTTTCATTATTCTGATGAAGATTTATTTCATGTTTCATAAATTCCATTATTTGAACCGTTGCCAATTTGTAAAATAGCGCATGTAATAATATTCCCTTTCAATTAAGAAATGTATTTACACGAGACTATTAAAAACAGAAAGAAAACTTTAAAATAATATTTAAATGATCACGTGTTAAAAGCAATAAATGTAGAAAATGACGTAATAAAAATATACTTGTGCGTGAATATTAAAAAGAGAAATACGAGTAACTAGGGGAATTTACGTCACATTTAAAATGATCAAATAACAATATTTCCAAACAATTTCAATTAATAATTATATTTTCATGAGAGATCAATTTATTTCGACATATCTTTTACCTATTATTGCAAATTTTAAAACAGCGTAAATAATAATATTTCCTTTCCAATGTCAAAATTCTTCTATTTTTTTATTTGGTGTTACAATTTAACGATATATATATATATATATATATATATATATATATATATATATATATTTATGAAAATTGATTGACGGGGTAATGGAGAAGTATCAAAAGACAAATAAGCGTTGAATTAAAAATTCCCCGATGAATAAACTAACTCGTGTAACGTAACGCATCTGATGTCAACTGAAAGTGACGCGACGCCACGATTATGCACGTTTGGCGTTAAATCATATATTTTGGTGACAGTTACAGTTGTAATCTGTTTCAACAGCGACCTTAAAATCTGTCAGTGAAAGGAAAATGAATGGAAACCCTGTTACAGCAGATCGCCACTGGTTGTTCAATTATAATACAATCTTCCGTAATCGTTTTAGAGATGATCAAATCAGAGTGTTTTTAAATCACGCGGTGTCAGAACGGGGGTTGGCGAGCGCAGCTCGTAGTAATTAAAATATAGGTTGTCCCATCAAGACCACCCAAACTCTGCACAGTCAGATTCCTTGCTTAGACAGCATAAAACGAGACCAAAGAATTATACCTCTAAGATCCTTAGTTTTCGAAAAAAAATACGAAAGAAAAGTATGACGTCATATCCGGTGCAAGAAAAAAATGATTAGAAACATGAACATTGGTATTTGCACATGTTTTCATACACAGAATATCCACCACGGATATTCAAGTATGCATGCGCGCAACCGTGGAATGATGACAAGCCGTCGTTTGAAGAGTATTTAAAATGCTACATCTAGTATTACTCTTTTGTGAATACCACTCTGCTGCAATGTGCGCAATTAGCCATTTCATGGCGCGGGAATGCTCGATATGCACGGTGGACATTCTGCGCATCTTCAACTGCAAGCATATGGAAATGCCAATTTCATGTTTCCAATGAAGTTTTTTTTTCTTGCACCGGATATGACGTCATACTTTTCTTTCGCATTTTACTCGAAAACAATGGGTCATAAGGGTTCTTTGTTCGTGTCTTATGTACTCCAAACGAGGAATCTGGCTGCGCACAGTTTGAGCGGTTTTAATGAGAAACTTTGCATAAAGTGAATTTTGTATAATTAACAATTAAAGCTTTCAATAAATTTCAATAAATTTGTAATTATTCTAATTAATGACTCTTTATTATTTTAAAATTATAAACATACCCAATTTTTCAGATGGAGGGGGGCCCAAAAAATTCCAGTGAGAGGGGCCTCTCACTTTATAAATCCGCCCCTGTTTACATTTAGAACTTTATATCTTGCTTCATTAGCATGAAAAGAAAATAGCTGTTTATAAAAAATTTTGTTTACTCATAAATATAAGAAAATTGTTGTGTTGGTTGGAGGTGAAGTACTTTGAAAAGTCTTTTATTTAACTTAACTTCGACCATGCATTTTAAAGATGGAATTTTGTATACTACTTTTCACTCACTTCCTGATATGCTAGAATTATAAAAATTATATACACTGGTGTCTTTCTGGTGAGAATACAAAATTTTAATATTTTTAGAACTTAATTATAAATTAATAAAATAATTTTGAGGTGATATTCCATTAGCTGGGCATTGGTATAAAAAAATATTTTTTATGGTGCCCACTCTATATGAGTTAAAAAGTAGAAATAAAATAAAATAAAACAGTTTAGCTATATTTTTTAGGTTTTATGAACGCATAATCTTTTTTAAGAAATTTGATTTTTTCTTTCGCCATAAAATCATATAATAAGTGATCGAATTCAAAATCAAATTAAACTTTCCAGGTACCAATATAATTATTTGTTTGCATTTATGAAAATATGTGCATACCGATGAAGCATTTTTTTTCAGATTGACAGTACAACTATAAGCAATGTTAACACATTAAGAAAACGTAGCACCTTTCTATGCGAATAAAGTAAAAAAAGTACGAAGTCAAAGTAAAAAGTCCTGAAGTATCTGAAGTACAAGAAAAGCATTTTTGGGAAATGACAATCAAGTTCATGTGGACAATATAAACAAAGTCAAAGAATGAAAAATAACACAACTAATTTAGCAAAAAACTTTTTCAATTTTACATTTTTTGAACCGACATGATTAAAACTGTCTCCAAATCAAAACTTGCACCTTTCGGAGTTAACTTCAAAATCATTTTCATCTTTGAATCCATAAAATTTTCTAATAACTGAATATTCCTAAAAACCTTTTTTTAATTCCTTTTAGAAGTTATAGATACAGTAAAACTGATGCAAATTGAAACATATATAATGCAGAAACTTGTCAAAATTGGACTAATTTAATGGTCAGAAATGAGAAATTTTTTTCTAAACTTTTTTGTATACAGCTGAATTTGTCTAACGTGAAAATGGAAAACAATAATTAAGGAATTCATCAAAACCATCTGTAAAATGCAGAAGTGTGATATAATATTAATGCAGAAATAATAAATTCACTTTTCAAATGCTCTATTTTTCTGTTTGATAACTCAAATAAGAAAAGCATAAAATCATATTGTATAAGAAAACCACAGATGCTAGTAGTGAGAAAAGCGATAATATCAGCTAATTTAAAAACAAGTATGACCAAACAATCAAATACCACATGCATTTCTTTTGCAGCCAAACCTTTCAATATGTGTCTAGTCTATCCTCTAAAAGCGATGGGATCTGTGTTTGTATCTAAGTTATTAATATACAATCCATTTTTTCAGCTAATTTTTGCATTGTTCATTACACGTCTAAAAACTGCTATGCAGCTGCAGTCTCTAATTAGAAATCAATGCTGACATAGACAACAGCAAAATTGAATGCTTGTCTTCTGTGAAGATCTTTGTGCAAAAAATAATGCACAAACACAAAAATTGGAAATAAATATTTTTATCAAATCTTTGGATAAAGGCTTAATAACTCAGCCTTTTTAATTTCTGCCTTGTCTTTTATGTGTATAGGCGTAAACATTTATTGTGAAAATGGTAACAATAATAAAGCGAAGATAGGTAAACATACAAGATTTTACTACAACATGCAACATTGCAATAAAGTCATCAATGTCTCAATTTTTGGATAAAGTAATAAAATTACCAGAGCTTTCTACTAGTGTAGTCAGGGCTTAATTTCTAAGAAAAGAAGTACCACTAACACCCGTAGCGCCCTCCCCTGCCGTCACTCCAATCTGCATATTTACATTTCATACATTATTTTCAAAATTTAAAGCATTATTTTTTTATTTAGAAAATAAAAAGTTTAATATATATCTGTGTATACTTAGCTATCAACTATTCCACATTTAAGTTATTTTTACTTCCAAATAGAAGATTTATGGGAAGAATATTATGGAAGAATTCTGCAATTAAGCAAGCTCAGGATTATGATTTGGAAATAGTGTTTGAAATGGAAATAAATAAAATTTTGAATTTAAAACAGATTGAGCTTGAGCCTGCTCAGGGACCGATTTACAAATTTGGGGGGCCCCCTTGCACCTATGCTTACACCGGCCTTGAGTTAAAAAAATATTATTGGAAGCGGTACTTACTAAGATAACCACTACTGACTTTAATAATTTTGTGATATTTAATGGTGTTTTTATAAATTTTCTTCTGAATTTTTTAGCAGTAAAAGTTTTTATAACTTCCTTATAATCTTAAGTGTTCTATCTCATTGACGATCTTTCGAAATCGGTTCTGAAAGTGAAAGTATCCTTATTAAAAAAAAAAAACTGTAAACAAAATTGAAAAAGTACAAGATGGCCTTTGTAGAGATCAATCTCAACTATCCAATGGAAAAAAAAAATATATTTTAAAAATATTGAAATGCAAACGAGATAGTTTTAAAAATTTCTCCCATAGGATTAACATTAGCAAGTAGGTATTTTTGCATGAGTGATGTAGCACATTAAAAAGTTATTTTTAAATGTAAAAAATGATAAACAGATTTTTCTATATTAATTTTCTTTTTTAATTGTTGAAACTTCATCAGATTTTGGCCAATAATTGAAAAATCTTCAATAGCATTTGGGGCCCCAAGAAAATCAGGGGCCCTGGGCCCGTGCTCCGAATGCCCTGACGTAAATCAGGCACTGAGCCTGCCGAAACCCGAAAACTGATATAAAAATGAAGCCTGTTTCATCTCCATTTCTTACTTGAGCAACATATTACGCCACTTATAAGTGGTTTGATGCAAAAGATTGGAGATGGGAGGGAAAGGAAAGGGTCATCTAGGATTCGTTTTTTGGAAGCGTCGCTGCACTGTGCTCTGGTGAATTCTGGCCAATATTTAAATATTTACTAAAAACAGAGAAGTACAGGAGCTGTGCTCTGGTCGGCTCCCGCTTGAATTAAGCCCTGAGTATAGTATAATGTTATATACATCTACAATTAAAATTATTAAAGTACATTATATCATACAATAGTATAATGCATTATGTAATATCATATAACGTACAATAATATTATAAAGGATTATAAGAAACAGTATTGAGTCGACTGCAGCATTTGGTGAAAGAAATGGGCGATAGGTTCTTCTTTTCTGCAGCAGGCTTTAAATAGCAATACTGTGACCACGCCTGCTACAAAGATTACGCTAGGTTGATTGGTTAATTTAGTCGGTTTATTCCCATTGCTGTATTTTATTTTATTTTTAAATATCGTCTGGAGACTTTTTTGAAACAAGTGATACAGAAATTTTAAAAAATAAAATACAGTGCTGGAAAAAATTATAAAGCCGATAGAAAAATTTACAAAATTCAAAAAGTAATGGAACTGTTGATAACGCAAATTCTATTTTCATTTGCATGATCAACATTGCAATAATACACATAAACTTTATTTGGAAAAACGGAAGCGGGAACATAAATTATGCTAATTTCTTACAACCAATGAAAAACAACTTGGAAAAAAGTATAAAGCCGATGGTTCTAGCCTCATTTGGCATAATGCCAGACTTAATAAAATAGGTCGCCATGAAAGTTTAGGTAAATGTAAACGCGTTACGTGCATTCATTTTGTATTTGGTTTGTTTAAGACAATGCCAAGAGGAAAAAAGTTATCCGATGGTCAACAAATTAAAATATTAACTTTAAATGATGTTGGAATGTCTGGTTTTAATATTGCAAGAAAAATAGGAAGGTCCAAGGCTGCAGTAAACAGTTTTCTCAGAAATCCCGAAGATTACGGCAGAAGGAAGCATACAGGAAGACCGAAATCCTTAACTGTAAGGCAATCAAGACAAATCCGGAAGCTAGTTTGCGTACAAAAAATGTCGTATACCCAAATTCAAGAATAGTTACAATTACCATGTACAAGCCGAACCGTAAGAAATGTTTTAAGTAACAATCCTATTGTTCAATTAAAAAAAATTAAAGGAAAACCACCTCTTTCTAAGTACCACAAAAATGCTCTCTTAGACTTTGCACGAAAACATGTAACTGAAGGCACAAATTGGAGAGATGTTGTATTTTCCGATGAAAAGAAATTTAATTTCGATGGACCCGACGGCTATAAATATTTTTGGCATGATTTACGTCAGGAGCCTGATATTTTTTCAAAGCGTCAATTTGGAGGTGGTTCGGTAATGGTTTGGGCTGCATTAGCTGCCTGTTGAACCACTCCAAATGTTTTCATGCATAACAAAAAGAATTCGGTTATGTATCAAGAAATGTTAGGAGATAATTTATTACCCATTTGCTCCTCTTATAACTTCAGGAGACTGGACATTTCAGCAGGACAACGCTTCCGATCATGTTTCGAAGTCAACTAAATCTTGGCTGGAAGCTAATCATGTGAAATGTCTTCAATGGCCAGCTCATAGACCCGATCTGAATGTAATAGAAAATCATTGGGGAATTTTAGCTCGAAATGTTTACAAAAATGGACGAAAATTCAATTTAAAGCTAGATTTGATGAATGCTTTTAAAAACTGCTGGAATAATACTGATGCAAGTACTTTGTGTGGTCTGATAGATTCAATGAACAAAAGACTAGTCAAAGTCATCGAAAAAAATGGGTCTCACATCGATTATTGATGAAATACATGTATCGACTTTATAATTATTTCCAACTTTCTTTGTACAGAAAATTTTCTTAAGTCTATTAATCTTTTATTAATGTAGTTATTAATGAATTTATTTTTTTCTTTACTTCCTTGCAGCATATAATATATATGTATGAAATTTCATAAATGTTATATATTTTGTTTTTTAATTATATCATATTTTCAAGTGGCTTTATAATTTTTTCCACCACTGTAATAGTTTCCTCATCTACAAAGAAATATCAACATGATTTGATATGACGATCCTTTTAATCAATCAACTGTCTACTTACGTACTTTGCTTTCTCTTTTTGGCAACATCTGGAATTATTGATGAGAAAATAGACGAGAGCCTAAAATGAGCGTCATTCCATCTCATGCGCATGCGTCAGAAGTTACCTTTTCTGGGAATTCAGAGCTTGATTCCAGCGAGGTATTACCATTTTTGGCGGTAAATCGCTTGCAATTTAGCAAACAGTTGTAGTGAATAAGAAAATATACGAATGCAATATTTGGCAGTTAATAGCTTTCAATTTTGATTTAACTTATGTTTGTTTTGATTTTTTTTAAATGATATGTTTATGTTAAACTTCATTTTATAATTTATAGTAATTGAATCAGTGTTTGATTGTATTTAGCAAGCATTTTATAAAGCCTTATTTTTCTTATAAAATTATTAATCATTACGTGTAATAAATATTCTATTTAAAAGCATATAGCATATATTTAAAAATCTATTGAAGAAACGCTAATACCTGTTTAAAAGAAAATTTATTCGCTATTTTTATGTTTATATTCATTAAGTCTGAGCGATACAGTTTATACTATTGTGTTATTCGTGTTTTAGTACATATGTTAAACTTTTCTGTAAATATTCAAACCTGTTTACAAAACTGCGGTATGAATTCAAATAATATTTCGATTTAAATTTCAGCAAACAATATGACACAGAATGCAAGCTTTTCGGTTATACATTTAAAATTATTTCCTTGCAATTCGGAATAACTTTCATATTTAATGGTTGGATTCCTGTAGTATTTATTTGAGTTCTGTAGTGTTTATTGTGAATTATATGTCTGCAATAGGTTTTATGTTAATATTCTAATTCATTTACTATTCTATAACATCATAGATTTGTTTATTTTTTGACATATTTAAAATTTATTTAAAACATTCTTTATTTTAACACTACAGGTTTACTTATTTCTTGATTTAAGGTAGTAATAATTAATTTTGAACAAAAAAATACTAGATTTCAATAAATTTGTTTATTTGTAGTAGAAAAACTATTTTTAATCTGAATTGTAACACCACACCTATTTTTAATGCTTTCTATTCTCATTTTATTCAGGTTGGAAATGAGCATGCAAATCATTTAAAAACATAGAAGATAATTCATAAAATCTGATAATCATGCTATAAATAAACAAACAAGTCTTCTGTTGAGGCATTAAACTGTTGATGTGATGTTTAAAAACACAAAAATTAATAAATTATTATTTTTAAAAATGTATCTATATTTTTAAGTGTGTAATTTATTACCATTGGTAATTTAAAATTATTCAAAATATTTGTTTTGAAAAATTAGAGAAAAATATTGAATTTACCAAAAATGTTTCAAAATGCTTGGAACCAAGCTTAATTCTAATCATCATATTTTAATGCAATTAGATAGATTACAGCACTCTTTTCTAGATAAAACATGTACTACTAACAATGAAAAAAATGTAAATCATTATTTCGTCTTGAATGTTTAATTAAATAAAATCAGCTTGGATATTTGTAATAGTTGACAATTTTTTTTCCTTAATATATATAATTAATTTCCACATGTTTTCTCCAAATAAGAATTTTTTTTAATATTCAAATACATGTGTCAATTTCTTTTTTGTTTATTTTTCCTTCTTAAGTAATGAAAACAAGCTGTTTACAAAAGTATCTAAATGAAATATATTATTGTGTAAAAAATAAATTATTGTATTTATCATGTATCTAAAAGTTAAATACCAGTAGTAATTGATGTCAGTGTTTTAATTCCTTTTATTTGAATTTTTTTAAATGGTGTTTACCTCTTCAGGGACTAAGAAAGTAATTTATGTTCAATTCTGATTTTTGTTTCATTAGAAATAAATGTGTTAATTATTTAGCTGGGTATAGGTGATAAATCACTAAATGTTGTTCCCATCATCAATATTTCTAATGCATGTATTTCATTTAAAGTATAAACACCTTATACCATTTAAAGTACACAACTTTCATTTAATTTATTTCATTAAAAAAAAGAAGAAGAAGAAACAATATAATTAACCAAAATAATTTATTTCACCATCAAAATATTGTTTCTAATTTACACACACAATACATAAAAGCTGCTATTGAAAAGGGGGGGGGGGGGTGCTTGGTAAGATTTGCACCCAATTAACAAAAGGGCCAAAATAAGTTTTTATTTTTTAACTTTGGATTGGGCTTAAGCTTTGATAAAACACAGTAAAAACTTAACTTTATTGATAAAAAATTAACTTTTTAAATAAACAGTAGTAAGTATCCAATTCATGTTTCAATTTAGTATCAGATTTATAAAGTTGGCTGAGAATCATGCATATTACTTCTAGTATAAACAAATACGTAGAACAGTTAATAAATTTTTCTCTTCTTAAATATTTCTTATTCTCTGAAAACGAAAGCTACAGCTTTCAAGAAGTGTTTTATGAGTTATGTTTTAACTTAAAATCTTATTAAATTAGTTTTATAACCATAATTTCACTTTTCCTGAAAAATTTCTCTTTTTATCAAAACAGAACATTAATGTAATCAGAATTTTTAAACTGTTTTTCAAGACTACCTTTTTATTTCACTGAATAGCTTTTGTTTATGAATCTTGTTTTTTTTTAATTTCAAAACTGCAGAGCAAAATATTAATATTAATTCTCTTAAACTTGAAAAGTACATTGAATCTTTGTGCTCCAGTCTCCTCATCAGATAGCATCATTATTCTTATCTAATTAATTTATATACACAGAAGCTTATAACAGTGCCTAAAATAGATTTTTTTTTGTTTTTAATTGTCAAATATAATTGCAATAAAAGCTGCTAGGATGGAATCACTATGTACTGGAGATTTTTTTTTTTTACTAGATACACCTTCTTTTGTAATTGTATTTCATTTTCTATTTAACATAGGATTTAGTTGTATAGGCTCAATTTTCTTGTACTGTACTTAACAAGGCATACTTAAGTACAAAAATATATTTATTTATTTTTCAATGCATTAATCAAACTCCAATATCCAAGAATTAAAATCACCCTTATCAATATTAGGAAATAAAAAGTAGCATTTTCAAGAGAAAAATAATCATTGAAATGTAAATTGTATCTATTTCTTCCTAAAAATATATATTTTTTCTTTTTAAAAATATTTCTATTTAAAACATTAAAATTTATATAACAGCCCCTCGATATATATTGCGCTACTAGGGAGATAAGAGAAAAGCGCAAAAAAACGAAGGGATTGAGAAGAGTGTTTATAAGTGAAAAATAAGGAACCCTAAATTAAACTACTATGTTTCGATTTAATACTTGTTCAAAGAAGCTACAAGTTCAACACAATGAGATGGTCAAACGTTAAAAAAATACAAATCCGTACACATACAGTATATGTTTTTACTTACATGTATAGTATTTTTTGAAAATGAATATCCAGAGTTGTTTGTTTTTTATTTTCTTTGATATTTTCTTTTCTTGCCACTGGAAGTTAAAGAACTAAAATGAACTAATTGCATTTAATTTATATGCTTGGATATCAACGTTTCAAAAGTTTCATATGCTTTTTTCAAGAAACTGAACAGCTTCTGTCATCGAAGCTACTAAATCCTCGTCAGATACTTCCTCTTCGTCATTCTCTTCTTGGGCCATAGAACTATTATCTTTTTGTACTGCAGAAATAATTTCTGCTTATACAGAAATGCTGCTGACTATTCCGTATATTCTTTTATCAGCAAACCAGAAATTTATCAGGGACAACTAAAAAAGAGCAAAATAGCCGAATGTGTGATATAACCATAACGAGGAGCTAGTGTATTTAATTGGGAATTTCAAAGTTTATATTTCAATAATTCTAAGTCAGTATTTCACCAATTTCAGAACTACTACACAGTACTTCTTATCACATCTGTTAAAAAAATTCAGTGTTACAGTCTAAGTATTTTTCTTCACATATTTATGTGTATAGTATGTTCATTTATATAAATCCACGTTAGGTCATCAAATTTCCAAATGATTCAATAAAATTAAATTTTAAAATTTTTTATTTACATATGAAAAATATAAAAACATCAATTAAATTGACAATATAAAATATAAGCAAAAAGAATTACTAACAATAAGATTATGAATAAGTAATTTGAAAATATCTTAACTTCAGGAGTCTTTTTGTTATTCAGCTGCATATCACAATTTGATATGACTGAGTTTCAATTAAAAAATAAATAAGGGAAGATTTCATATTCACATGTGTCAGTCACACTGTGTCATAAATTAAATGTGTGACTGGCACATTTAATTTATGGCACAGGTAAGCTCATAAATTAAACATGTCAGTCATTTCATTAAGTATTAATTTGACAAAGAATGAACTAATTATTTAATAACTGTAATTAACTTATATATAAAAAATAACTTTTAAAAAACTATACAGTTATTAAATAGTTATTCCATTCTTTGTCAATGTAATGCTTACTTAAACTACTGACGCATTTAATTTGCTTTATGCAGTGCCAGAAGTTTGACATAAAAGCCTAAATGACACTAGCTGCTGTTGCATAGGCCTTCAACATCTTGCTCATATATGTCATAAAAATTATTATAGTTAGAGATTATTATATTTATTTTAATGAGGTTTTTTTTAATGAATGTTATATCACTACTCTGTGTTTTATATTGCATGTTATATGCAAAAAGAAAAACTCACGACGATTAAACAAATGCAATGTTTTATGTTTTGTCTACTTTTTTTCAGGTTAACAATATTATTTTACACTAAGAATTATAAGGATAGTTTTTATTGTATTAAAATTAAAGACTGATTATAAGGGTATCTGTTATGAAAAGTAGTACTAAATGTGATTGTAATAACTGGGATGAGCTGCTAAGATTTAGTATATTTGGTTTATTTTTAAAAATTTAAGTTAGCAAGAAAATTGCTTTTGTTGTTTTATTTTTGGTTGTAATGTGCAGTGGCGCAGCCAAGGGTGAGGAGGGGGGGTTCCCCCCCCCCCCCAGAGCTAAAGAAATTACTATAATTTCCGCTTATATGAATCAAAACTAAAGTTAAAATTAAACTTTTTGGCCTTTCTGCCTTGACGGAATCTGCCGCTTTGTTAAATCCAATGTGATTCAATTAAACGGCGAAAATTCTACTTGAAACTGTGAAAGCGCATATTCATCGGTTATATCAAAACTGGTTATTTGGACTGCGTCCCTTTGTCAAGATGTCTTATTGTAAAAGAAGGGTCATATACTGCCACACAGATGCATTGAGTTATATATAGTATACACTGGGCCATTTCTTAATTGCATTTCTGTCTTTGTTCTATGTTCAAAACACTAGCAGACCATCGAATTCCTGGGAAAAATAAAACATACACTTTGTAAGTATCTCTCAGTTTCAAACGGCTTTTTTTTTTAGGTTTTTTCTGTCACTTATATCTAAGACGTATAATATGTGCGTACCCAGGAAAATATCTTTGCAAAAGTAAGAATTAAAATAAAGTACTTTAAAGTTATAAAAAGCTATTTTTTATTGTGATTCAATAGATTTTCGCAATCAGTGTTTCTTTCGAATCATTTGTTTCGTAGAGGGTCTGTACACAAATTTAAAGACTGTATTTCATTTGTTGGTAATGTAGCAACGACGTCTTGCTCTCGGGGAGGTACTGCATCCTGTCCCTCGGAGGAAAAAAGCACTGATTGTAAATTCATTGACTTATAGATCCATGCCTGTGAGCGGCGATTAATTTGCGCGATAGCTTACCGGAGCTTGACTCTGATCAGGGGTCAATGCAGGGTTTTTTTTTCTTGGGGCCCATTTTGTGAAAAGTAAACGGTATTTTGTGAAATTTATTATATTTTTGTGAAAAATAACATTTTGTAACAAAAATTGAAATCCAGTTATACTCAAATTCGAACCAAGCATTTATAAACAAAAACTTTTTTAAATCCTTTTGCTGAAGTTTTCTTCTCTGGTGAACTTGTTTGTTTACAAATTACACATTTTAAAATATCATAAAATAATAAATAAATAATAAATGGTAAGTTTTTATGGAACAGAATTTTGCGAAAGGACCCATTTTAATAAAAGGAATTTTGTGAAGGGACCCATTTTATTAAATTGATTTTTGTGAAGGGACCTCAAATAGGCCCCAAATTTTGCCTGGATTGACCCCTGCTGATACTTCTTTGTTTTTAGTCATTGTTTAAATATTGGTCAGACTTCACCGGAACTCATAAACATTGCGTTCCGGTGCTCAGCGGAAGAGCATTTCTAAAAAATCGAAGCTTAAATTGGGTTTTCCTTTTTCTCCCATACCAATACTTTGCATCCTTTCCTACTAAAGCGATTACATACGTGACGTAGCGTGTCACACACGTTAGAGCATGTATCAATCTAGTGATCGCAGATGTAGACTCAATTGTTTTTTGTCTCAATGGCTTTCGAATAGCGATGTGAAATGCCAGAATTAACTGTACCGTATCCACAATTTTTACTCATGGTATTGTTATATTTAGTCCCTGTAATTTGCTCGTGTTTGTAAAACATTGTAAATTTGCGATGAAGTTCACAGGCACACAGATCCAGTTTTATCTTTTGATAGTTCATATAAAGAGATCCTAATAACCCCTGTTGTATGAATTCTATAAATATTTCATCCAGGGGCGCCATTTGGGGAGGGCTGGGGGGGGCAATTGCCCCCCCCAAGGAATTGGATATTTCTCAGTGTAGCCTCCATTACAGAAAAAAAATTAACTTCATTACAAGTTTTTAAAAAAAATCTGAAAAGAAATTGGCTAGCGATCTTATTAAAAACTATGAAATCGAATAGCGTTTCCCATTTTTTGGTAAAGGTAAAAGATCTTTCAGAAAACGCTGTCAAAGTTTGGGCAAATTTCTGCAGGCAAACAGTTCGAGGAAGGTCGGTATGAGACAGAAATCGCATATAACTCAAGATGCGATAAATTTATTGAATCCCTTCAATAACCATGCCTGTCAATTTCATGCTTTTATGTTTAAAAATGAGTCCATGCATATTTCAAAAAATTTCTCGTTGTTGAGAAGAAAAAACATATTTTTGAGCACCATCTTAAATAATACGAAGTACTCATTGATATGTAATTTTTTCGATAGTTGCACCAAAGCTTAAGTAACTTGTCAAATTTAAAATATTAGAAACATTAGCATGAAATAGACACTTTAAGCACTATCCGTCATAACTGAATTTCTTCAATTGCGTAAAAAGTGACTAATTTTTAATGAAAAAAAAAAACGACTGTAAGTGTAAGGATTGTTTTTCACCCTTGTATGTTTTTGTTTTTTTTAAATAATACTTTATTGTTATCCATATTGGAGTCCTGCACAACTATAAAATTATTTTTGGAGTTAATCGAAAATTGTTCAAAATCCGAACATATACAAGATATTTTTCAGCATATATTAGTATAAATTAGTATATTTGAAAGATACAAATTCATTATTGACTTAAGAGGACTAAAGCAGTTTGCAGAATTTATTATTCACATTTTTCCCCCCTGAAAAACAAAAGTGTTTTATATCTATTTCATTTCTCTTTAATAAGAATAAATCACACAGTTATCTCCAACGGCACCAGACTGTCTGTCTGCACCATGCTTGCACCATGCTTACTCAATCAAAAGTAATTATCTTTTATTTTAACATTACATTTATATATTATGACATTTTTGTAATTGCAATTTATACTTATTTTAAGAAAAATATTTAATATTTGGCGTTGGGGAAAATCTGGTCCTGCATATATTACCTTTATACCCTTAAAAATAAAACATACTTTAAACATTTATATAAATTCATTTTGAAGGAAAGGACAGATATGTACACGGCGATAAATTCTGCTAGCACAGAAAATTTCATGCATAGCCAATCAGGATAATAGGGTTACAATTTAGGGTAGTAAGAGGGGATAAAAATTGACAAAGCATTATTATTCCAAGTGACGCTTTTCTGTAATGACGAAATTGAAACTCTGAATAGATCTTTATTCCGAGGGTGCTTAGAATTTATTTTTTTGCTGTCTTTAAAAATTCAAAGATGAAACGACAAAAAATTCAAAAACCGTTGGAAGATTTTTTTGAGAAATCCAAACGTAAAAAAGAAATTTATTCAAATGTCAGGGAAAATGAAGTGCACGAAAACGAAACTCTGGCTCAAAATTCGGCCACCAGTTCCAGGTTATTGGAAGATCAAGAAGGTTCACAAAATATAGAATCCGTGCTAAATAAACCTCATTTAAGCGAAATGAAAACTGATTTACCTTTACAACCAGTACTTGAAAATTATCCTTTAACAAATGGGCGTAGATTTTCTCAGCATTGGTATAAGCAACATGAATGGATTGAATATTCGGAAAGGGAAGATACTGTTTATTGTTTCGCTTGCCGACATTTTTCAGAAAACATTTTGCTGAAAGGTGAAAAAATGGGATGTCGAACTTTTATCGACAAAGGTTTTAAAAAATGGAGAGACACTAAAGCTTTGCTCTTACAACATTCTCAAAGCGAGAGACATTTATCATCAATGAATGCCTGGGGTAATTTTAAAAGGATATCTGCTAATAAAACTTTATCTATTGCTTCTGAGCTGTGCACCACAAGATCAAAAGAAATTATAGAAAACCGCGAGCACATCAAAACATTATTCAGAGTAGCAAGTTTCTTAGGACGACAAGGATTGTCATTTAGAGGACATATTGAGTCGTCAGAAAGCAGCAACAGAGGAAATTTCATTGAACTCATCGAAACAATGTCTGAAGAAAATGACGATTTGAAAGCCAGAATGTCATGGCGCTATGGTCATTATACATCGCATGAATATCAAAATCATATAATAACAGTGTTTGGACAAAAAATTAAGGAAACAATAATATCTGAAGTGAAGCAAGCTAGATATTTTTCACTATTAGTGGACGAAACGAAAGATTGCTCTAAAAAGGAGCAAATGGCATTAATTCTTAGATACGTTCACAACGGTTGCATTAGAGAACGCGCTGTGGGTGCATATCATATGAGAGATTTAAGTGCAGAAGCATTGAGCAAATTTATAATTGAATTATTGACAAGCTATGGCCTTGATTTTAATTTTTGTGTGGGACAGTGCTATGATGAAGCAAGTGTTATGAGTGGATGGGCTAATGGGGTGCAGGCAAAAATAAAAGAAGTTGCTCCAAATGCATGCTACATTCATTGTTATGCTCATAGGCTTAACTTAATTCTCATCGACACAATAAGCAACACTAGATTTAAAAGAATTCTTTTCTATTATACAGAACTTGTACAATTTTATATGCAATAGCAACCCCAGATATCAATTGTTCATCGAATGTCAAAAAGAACTTGGATTCAAAAATATTTCAACTCTGGAAAGAAACGCAGTAACTCGTTGGTATTATTGGCACCGTTCTCTCACGAAGGTAATAAACACATATGAAGCTATTGTTATGGCTTTGGATTTAATTTCTGATTCTCACACTGAAGCATCTGCTGAAGCTATTGGCTTAAAGACAAAATTGGAATCACGTATATATATTGTGTATCTGTACATACTCGAAAACATTTTAAGTTTAACATATAATCTTTCGGAACAACTACAATCAGAAAACATGGATTTATCAAAAGCAGCTAATCTTATATCTATTGTGAGAGATGAGTTACATAATGCTCGTTCTGATGAAGAATGGGGCAAACTTTTCAAAAAATCCGAGGATTTTGCTCAACGTCATAATGTTAGTTTCCAGGATTCAGCATATGTTAAAAGAAAGAAGAAAATCCCATCAAAACTGCAGGCTTTTCTGTTTACGTCAAGCATTCCTCAACAAGACAGTAAGAATTTGTCTTTTGAAACCGAAATGAAAAGATGATATTTTATTCTTATTGACAGAATTCTAGCAGAATTCGACAAAAGATTTACTAGCAACCAAAAACTTTTGCAAGCTCTTCAAGCGTTGGATCCCGAAAATGAACTTTTCTTGGAGCCTGAAAAAATCATCATATTTTTAGAGCTTTATCCTAATTACTTTGACGAAATTTACCTTTTATCCCAATTAAGAACTGCCAAAAAATACGTGATAGACGCACTTTCCAAAGGAGAGAATTATGATTTACTAACTGTGCTCAATATCTTTGAGAAACTTCCAACAGCCTTTTCCGAAGTAATAAAAGTTATAAAAGTCTCCTTAACTCTCCCAATTAGCACTGCATCAAATGAACGATTTTTTTCAGTTTTAAAGCATGTGAAAACGTACATCAGATCGACAATCATTAATGAAAGATTAGATAGCTTGCTGTTAATGTCTGTGGAAAAGAAATTAGTAAAATCCTTCAGTCTCGATGAACTTGTAGATAATTTTGCAAAAATGCGTCCTCGTCGTTTCCCTTTATTGGATTAATTGCAAGAGGTTTCTTTTTTTTATTATACATAAATTACTTAACAAAGTGCAAATGTTTTATTAACAACGAATTTCTTATCATAATGACATTTTATTCATCTGAAACTTTATTAAACATTACATAATATTTGACATATTATTGATATAAATATACTGTACATATTTATATAGTTCACTTGGAAAAAGACTGAAACAACAAGAAAAACTGGAATCTAACATAAAAAGCGTTTCAAATTTGATTATAACATTTGCTCTCCAACGGCAAATATTAATACTGAAATTGCGGTATTATTTCTTGAAAACACGTAATTTGAAGTCGAAAGAAAAAAAAATGGAAACCTCGTATTGTGGCTTTTTTCTTTCAAGTAAACGTAGTTAAATTGTGATTGTGTTTCCATTAAATCTCTAACATTATCTGATTATTTTTATAAATGTATAAAATATGCCTTGATATGTTATGTTTTTTTAGTAGATATTTTAAATTATACGTGAATAAGTTTTAAAAAATCTTTGCCACCCCTCTCCTTAAGAAAGTTTTGAAATGGCGCTCTTGATTTTATGGTATTTTTTTAGTCCGAAGTTATTTTTTTTTTCCTATTGAGAAAACATTCTGTTATAAACAGGTTACGTTTTCGCAAGTTTTACTGTAATCAGGGCTTAATTTGCGACGGAGTCCAGCCTCGGTACTTCTCTGTTTTTAGTAAAAATTTAAATATTGGCCAGAATTCACCGGAGCTCATAAACACTCCGCTACAGAACCTCAGTGCAATAGCACTTCCAAAAAACGAATCCTGAATTACCCTTTCCTTTCCCTCTCATCTCCAATATTTTGTATCAAAACACTTATAAGTGACGTAATGTGTCGCTCACGTAAGATATGGATATGAAACGGTATCGATTTTAGGTAGATTTCGTAAGGAATACTACCTATTACATTCTCCCCTAAGTTGGAATTTTTTTTTAATTTTTGCAGATCTACGCTGATCATGACTTCCAGAACCCAAAACCACCCCCAGTTCAAAACTTTATATATAGTATATCTATTTATCTATCTATCTATGTCACTTTTTTAAGGACACGATAACTCCCATAATTCTGCACAAATCTCTTCCAAACTTATACATAAAATCAAGGGGCATAAAATCTCGGTCAGGTTCGTTAATGGGCAAAATCGAACCAAGGGGTGGGGCTTTTTGTGAACACAGAAAAAAACCCGTAATTTCTTAATTATGATACGTATCGAATCCGTTTAAAGTTATTATTACTTCTAGGAAAAGGGCCGAAAATTTATGTAGGACAGATTTTTGATATCATTAAAAATGGCCCCAAGGGGGGGGGGGGGTTAGAAAAAAAATCATAATTTCGTCCATTCAGAAGATATCAAATCCGCTTAAATTTATTATGAATCCTCTTAATATTTTCTAAAGCTTTTATATTGATAAGTTTTTTATAGGACCAACCTTAAAGCAAAAAAAAAAAAAAATCCCTGCTGTCTTCGCCTGCAAACAAGTTAGGTTTCGAAGTCGGCGTTTCCAAATGCCGCATCATGGCAAAAAGGTCATTTCTTCCGCAATTCTCAGCAAACAGGCGCCCTACGGTCTGCGTCTTCGAAATCTACCTGTCCCTGTAGGCCGAGCCGTCAGGGATTTTTTTATATCAGCTTTGGGCAGGCTCGAGCTCAATGTGTCTTAAATTCAAAATTTTATTTATTTCCATTTCAAATCATTTTAATGCTATTTTGATAAGAATAAAGAGTCAACAGAAATGGTCTTTTTCTATTCTGTACAGCTGCGAACTATTAATTTTTTTTTTTGTGTTAACACTATTTCCAAATCACAATTCTTAGCTTATTTAATCACAGAATTCTGCAATTAATTAACATTAAGATTAGGCAAAGGTTTCTATTTGAAAGTAGTAATAAAAAAGTGGAATAGTTTATTGCAGATAGATGTATTTAAAATTTTTATTTTGCTAAATAAGAAAACAATGCTTTAAATTTTAATAATAATGTATGAAATATAAATATGCAGATTGGGGTGATGACGGAGGGGGGGGGGGGATAGGGTGCGCTACGGGTGTTAGTACTGCAGCATATTAGGCCTCCGGTACTTTTTTTCTTAGAAATTAAGCCCTGACTGTAATACATTTATGCTCTCCAAAGGTGTACTAAAGAATGGATGTTTTAACAAAGAATATCTATGAAAACCTGTCTATAAGTAAAACTGAATCCTTTTTTAAACGAAAAACTTTCTTCATCGCGGTGAAAGGAATAGCTTATATCTACTAATATTAGAAAACTGTCTAAAATGGAATTTTTCTTTCTTTGCAATTCCATATTCGAAGCTTTTACTGTTTTTTCAAGATTCGCTAAAATTTTCTCGTTCGGAAGGGAGTAGGGGGGGGGCAGACTCCGTGGACCCGATCCTTGACTACGTAACTAATTGCCGTCAAGAAAAATCTTGCCCCCCCCCAAGAAAATTCTGAAATGGCGCCCCTGATTTCATCAGTTATAAATATAATGGTTTTACAGACCGTGGAAAAAAATTTATATCTATAGTCTGTTCAGGGAAAGGAGATAACGAAAGTAAACAAACGGGTTGCAGAAAAATCGCCAAGGAACCACACATTTGGTACAAAAAACGTAAATGTCGTCAAAAGATCGCGGGAAAAACGCATATTTCGTCAAAAGATCATGAAAAAACTGGAAATTTCGTCACAGGATCGCGAGAAAACCGCACATTTCGTCAAATGATCGTGAAAAAAATGGCAAATTTCAAAAAAGGATCGGGAAAAAACGACCAGTTTCGAAAAAGGATCGGGGAAAAACGCATATTTCGTCAGAAGATTGCAAATTTCGTCAAAAGATCGCGATAAAACGCGAATTTCGTCAGAAGATTGCAAAAAACGCAAATTTCGTCAAAGGATCGCGAAAAACGTAAATGTCGTCAAAAGATCGCGATAAAACGGCAAATTTCGTCAAAGGACCGCGGAAAACCGCATTTCGTCAAAGGATCGCGAGAAAACGGCAAATTTCGAAAAAGAATCAGGGAAAAACGCATATTTCGTCAAAGGATCGTGAAAAAACGACAAATTTTGTCAAAGGATCGCGAAAAAAACGCATATTTTGTCAAAGGATCGTGAAAACACGGCAAATTTCGTCAAAGAATCGCGGAAAACTGCATATTTCAGCAAAGGATCGTGAAAAAAGGCAAATTTCGTCAAAGGATCGCGAAAAAACCGCATATTTCGTCAAGGGATTGCGAAAAAAACGGCAAATTTCGAAAAAGGATCTGGGAAAAACGACAAATTTCGTCAAAGGATCGCGAAAAAAAACCACATATTTCGTTAAAAAATCGCGAAAAAACGTCAAATTTAAAAAAAAGAGCGCGAAAAAAACGCATATTTCGTCAAAGAATCGCGAAAAAACGGCAAATTTCGTCAGAAGATCGCGAAGAAACGGTAAATTTCGTCAAAGGATCGCGAAAAAACAACATATTTCGTCAAAGGATTGCGAAAAAACGGCAAATTTCATCAAAGGATCTCGAAAAACGGCAAATTTCATCAAAGGATCTCGAAAAACGACAAATTTCGTCAAAGGATCGCGGAAAAACCGCATATTTCGTGAAAATATCGCGGAAAACCGGAAATTTCGTCAAAAGATGGCGAAAAATCGCAAAATTTTCAAAGGGGTGCGAAAAAAAAACACATAATTAGTGCCGGGAGTGGATTCCCCCTTCCCCCCTTGTTGTATACTTTCAGAAAATTTGTTTTCAATTTCGAAATTTTTTTTACTCAGAATCACCCCTGAGTTTCTTAGAACTTGGGTACGGCAGTTGACGTGCCTGACAGGTGATCTCCGGCACCTGGTGGCACATTTTACCCAATGCACCTGCGTTCGAAGCCGTCGGTATTGCAAGAGCATGTATTAATTCTCTTGTTTACGGCCTACGGCATGGCACACTCTTGGGTTTCTAGCCCCAAAGCTTCTAGAGAATTCTGGTATGGTCCCTAAGTGTTCTGTGGAAGCTTCCTCTTTACATAGGCTCTGCTATTGTAACGACCTTCATCAACTGCTTGAGTGCAGGGGAAGGATACGCAGGTGGCGATGTTCTCCTTGGCCGAAGAGCCCACATGTGGGGTTATTTCCCTATAGATAACTCATTTGGGTTCACAAGAACCTTGAACCAGTGGTGAGTACGAGGCTAACGAAAAAGACAGGTTACCGCGGTACATTCCATATATCTTTTTTTACAGACCTCTAGAGTGACGTGTGCTCTTTTCGTACGCCTTCATTGGTGCATTCGAGCAACACGTGACTCCGGCGGTCTGTAAAAAAAGATATGCGTAAAGCACCGCGGTAGCCTTTCTTTTTCGTTAGCCTCGTGGTGAGTACGCTTGACGTCAATTGCAACTGCTCCGAGGCTAACGAAAAAGACATGGATAAAATAATGATTCTGATGTCACAGGGTCCAAACCGAAACTAACGAAAAAAAAGGCTACCGCGGTGCTTTACGGGTATATTTTTTTACAGACCGCGGGAGTCACGTGATGCTCGAATCCACCAATGCGGGTCTACGAAAAGAGCATCACATCACTCTAGCGGTCTGTAAAAAAAGATAAGTGAAATGCGCCACGGTAGCCTGTCTTTTTCGTTAGCCTCGTCCAAACTCGAGGCTAACGAAAAAGACAGGCTACCGTGGTGCATTCCACCTATCTTTTTTTACAGACCTCTAGAGTGACGTGATGCTCTTTTCGTACACTTGCATTGGTGCATTCGAGCATCACGTGACTTCCGCGGTCTGTAAAAAAAGATACGCGTAAAGTACCGCGGTAGCCTTTCTTTTTCGTTAGCATCGCAACTGCCCTATGGGGCTGTCCATAAATGATGTTACACTTTTTTCAATATTTTTTATCCCCCTGCCCCCCTTAGTCACAAAGTGTCACACTTCACCATACCCCCTCCCCCCCCCCCCTTGTCACATGTCACGCTATATTATATAGACATATACTTGGAGTTCAGAAACAAAGCACTACGTTATAGATCATGTTTCAAATTTTATTTTTCAACTTTAAGTTTTAATGACATTTGTGAGCATAACAATAAAAATTATTCGTGTATTTATTTTGTATAAAATAAGATTACGGTTTACGACAAAAACATAATTAATATACAATAAAGAAATACAATTAGTAATAAAATATTTATATTTTTTTTTTGAAAAGAAAGGAATATAAGTGAAAACAAATCACGTGAAAGTTGTTTTAGTCCGATTAAAAAATGCACTCAAATTCTGGTAATTTCAAAATAACTTCAAAATTTGATCTGCTGATTTTAATTATTTTATTTTAACCAAAATGTGTGTGAAGTCACACTTCTTCTTACCCCCTCCAACCCCCTTGTCACAATTTCATAAACCCTCCTTCCCCCCTCCAAACGTGACATCATTTATGGACGGCCCCTATAGAGCTAGGGGATCAGCAGAGAGGTTTCCAAACCCGGTAGCAGAATGGGCCGAAAATGGAGCGTTTGGAAGGGACAGCTGGCAAACAAGGAAACTGAGTCATACAATGGATCCGGCTGTCCATGGAAGTGGCATTCGCGATTCGCCTCACGGCGAAGGAGTGGGATAAGCGTACACTTTGGAAGACCAGTGGCAATATGGTTGGCGGCATTGTAGTGAGAGATGAGAGAGGATGGACTGACATTGACAAAAAGGGATGGCAGGCATACTCTAGGTGGTTGCAAACAGTAGAATTGGCCAAGCTCAACATATGGACGCTGTTTACACTATGACTACACGAGGCAACCGCCTTCAGATAATTTAACCTCTTAAAAGTCTTAGCTCATATGGATGAGAAATGGTGGTTTAAAAAGAGGGATCTACTGAACAATACTCCTAAAATGTCTTCTACAGGGCTCGACTTGAGCGTCGTACCCCAGAGCATGGCCGTAGAAACAAAAGATCGGTGACGAAAGAAATCGATGGCGATGCTTTTGTCCGGTGAAACGGAAAGCTGGTAAGCAGTGCACTGTAATAGCAGCATGTCTATGCTGTTTTATGGTTTTGCGAAGGTGCTTGCTGAGGGGTCTTCTCCCAGCGTGTATAAGAGGATCAGGATATGGACTCTAGGATCTCAAAAATATGTTGGAGGAAAACCATGAATAAGAACGGGGAGAGGACGCTTCCCTGGGGCCCGCCTCTCTTGCACTGCCGACTATTGGAGTAGACTGACTTCCAGAGGACGCAGATGGAGCGGTCAGTCAGAAAATGTGCGATCCAGCGTGTAATCTTGCCCCGTACGCCAAGGACAGCGAGTTTGTAAACCAGCCCGTTGATCCAAACTGAGTCATATGCCAACCGGATGTCTAGGCATATTGAAGGCCGCTTGACGGGAGTTACGAGCACCAGAGATGTCATCATAGAATTTACTGAGAAGCGATGTACAATAATTAAACGGCATAAAGCCATAGTGAGAAGCATGAAATATGTTATTATTGCCAGCCCAGTAAACAAGGCGATGAAGTATAAGGCGTTCGAAGACTGGAGCAGACAGCCGTCAGTTCAATCGGACGATAACGTAATGTGAAATGGGCTGGTTTCCCTGGTTTGCGAATAGGAACTATGATGGGAAGGTTGTTGTAGAGAGCCAGTAACTTTCCTGTAGACCCTGCAGAAGTTTGGCTGAGATCCCGTCTCTTCCTGCAGTCGTGCGACGAGTCTTCTGGATCAGAAGCAATAGCTAACTTTTCGTAAAGGGTGCGTCAAGGCCAACATTGGTCATACGGCATTGGGTATTGGGGATCGTATTGACTGAAGGCATTGAGGAAGAGCTACGAATAAGTAATTTTGAAAAGAAAAGAGTTACTTCAATTTAGCATTTTTTAGTTTACGACATACAATTGTTTAAAAAAAATCGTGTTATTAGCATTGCCTTTTTCTACTACCAACATATTACGTAGATTAAATTGAATGTGCATAATAAGAAGGCAACACTAGTCACCAGACTGGCTCATTCTTTCTCAAAACGTTACAAACAGTGGCTGGCCGCGACCAGAGATTGCTACAAAGCGACGCGTCCATCGTTTTGTGCCAATCGCTGTATGTCTTTCGTCGCAACCAGCCACATTTTGTGACGTCATGATAATGAATGAACAAGCCCAGTGTCTAGTGTAGCCCTGATAATAATAAAGGGTTTCCATAACTGTGTTTTGCAAAATTTCACTCGCACATGTACTCCAAGTTGCGCGCAATAAATAACCTCTATATGAAAGGGGTGACATACAGGATATAAAATTGAATTGGTTGAGACGATTTTGGACAAAGACCAATCGCTAAGATTAAGTTTTCAACTTGTCCCACTCGTCTAATAGCAGAGCAACACTAAATACCGGGCTTGCTCATTCATTATCATGACGTCACAAATGGTGGCTGCGAGGCTAACGAAAAAGAAAGGCTACCGCGGTGCTTTACGCGTATCTTTTTTTACAGACCGCGGGAGTCACGTGATGCTCGAATGCACCAATGCAAGTGTACGAAAAGAGCATCACGTCACTCTAGCGGTCTGTAAGAAAGATAAGTGAAATGCATCACGGTAGCCTGTCTTTTTCGTTAGCCTCGGGTGGCCGGCTGCGACCAAAGACATACAGCGATGATGGCACAAAACGATGGGCGCGCCGCTTTGTACCAATCGCCGTGTAAAGACAGATGATCCAGTCTTTGTAACTTTTAAACGTCATGAACAGACCACTGAGCTCTATAATTGCCAAAATGATTGCAATTCACTTTTGTCCAAAGCCGTCGCAACCAATCAAATTTTATATTCCGTATGTTGCCATTGTCATCTCGAGCACTCTAATCCTCTTATGCTGCGTTTACACTATATGGTCTTTCAGGTCTGTTGAGTCTTTCTGCTCCAAGAGTAGAAAAAATTGCGTTTACACTATGGCATAAGAATTTGGCGTAAGGAGAAGAAACTTATTTTTGCGCATGCGTGAGTTTTGCAGCTTGGATGGAGGGGGAGGGGTAGTGTTTGTTTGTTTACATTCGCAATGAAATGAACATGCAAATATTTTGTGGGTTAATGCCTGTGCTAATTTCTTTTTTACTTAAAAAACGGAAGGCAGATAATATAAAAGTGATTTTTTTTAACGTGCTTCTCTCGTTATTATTATTAAAGGTTTGGGAAATACACAGGGGATATAGATACAAGAGATATTGTTGTATTGGGCTAAGAAAGGCTCAGTGAGCAGCCAATTTCATATTAAATATAGCCATATACAGTGCATGTAGAAGCCCTATTCCGTATCTGTACTGGGACTCACAATTTCTGTGCACATTTTATTTTCTCTGGTAAAAATTTAAATATATGGAGATCAGTTTGTTGCAAAATAATACTGACAAAAGTAATTAAATAAGGTTTAATTTATTATACAAAATAAGAAAATTCCCATCAAGATTTAAATAAAAAATATGAACTAAAAGAAAAAATCATTCTAATCAGTATTAGTACTAACTTAGCATAGACATACATTTACAGAAATGTATGTCTACATGTAAATAAAATGTCTATTACATTACATGTAAATTTATAGAAATAAAGCATTTTATATGCACATGTGCCCACAATGGGAGCAAGGCAATTGCTGTTATCTGAATTTTCCAATTTTATAAACTAAAGTTTATTTTTCTCTGATAATTTTCAAAAAAAGAAATAATAATAATGTCAAATAATTAATCACTAAGACAAAAAGAAACTTTTTTTTTTTTTTTTTTTTGGCTGAAGGGCTCTGATCACCCTTTTCCTCAAAACAAAATTTTGTTTTGTTTTTCTTTCTAAATTTAAGTGTTCAAAAAGGATCTTAAATGGTGGGTTCAGCTCCCCCCCCCCCCACCGATAAAAAATTAATTGAACATAAAGACAGTTCTTCATTTATAAAATGTCAATAGCAGCTTATTTTTGGTTTCTTAATTATAATATGTTTGAACTGCTTTTTAGTTTTATAAGTGATAATGCAGATTTTCTTTGATGCTAACAGAAAAATATACCATTTTCCTAACAATATTGAAAAAAAGAAAATGAAACCAAATGACATGACATTTAGTGGAATTCCATTTCTCATGGCTTGAAAATAAAGTTTCTACTTTATAGATAATGCACGTTAATTTCAGAAGGGGAAGTTTCCTCTTCTGATGATAAAACATTATTTTTAAATGGAAATTTGCATTTTCATTCAGGAAAATTAAATCCTCAATGATTACATAAAAATGCCATTTTCTAGATGCGTGACATCTAGTAAAACTTATAAAACACTTATAAAACTAAACTTAAGTTCACTTATAAAACTAAAAAGCAGTTCAAACATATTATAATTAAGAAACCAAAAATAAGCTGCTATTGACATTTTATAAATGAAGAACTGTCTTTATGTTCAATTAATTTTTTATCGGTGGGGGGGGGGGGGAGCTGAACCCACCATTTAAGATCCTTTTTGAACACTTAAATTTAGAAAGAAAAACAAAACAAAATTTTGTTTTGAGGAAAAGGGTGATCTAGTCGTGACATCAATCCAGTGCCTGATTTACAGCAGGTCAGTCGAGGCACAGGTCCAGGGACCCCCAAATGCTACTGAAGATTTTTCTATGATTGGTCAAAATCTGGAAGTTTTCACGATAAAAACACAAAATTAATATGGAAAAACCTGTTTATTTTTTTCATTTAAAAATAACTACTTCACTTGCGCAACAACACTCGCTCGCTAATATTAATTCTATGGGAAATTTTTTTATATATATATCTTGCTTGCATTTCATTACTTAAAAAAAAAAAAAAAATTCCATTGGACAGTTGAGGTCAATCAATGCAAAGGCCATTTTTTACTTTTTCGGTTTTGTTAACAGGTTTTTTTATTAAGATACTTTCACTTTCAGAACCGATTTTGAAAAATCGTTAGCGAGATAGAACACTAAAGATTGATTATGAAGCTGTTATAAAAACTTTTATTGCTAAAAAATTAAGAAGAAAATGTATAAAAAAAAAGGTACTTCTCTATTATCCTGTCGACCACTTTTCATAACAAAAACTATCGCCAACTCTAAGATTAAACGCCAAAAATGCAGTCCCATTTACTTGATGTCAGAAGCATTATACGTGTTTGTTATGTTATCAAGTGGTTTTTAATTTGACATTTGCATGTATTATTCATTATGTTTTACTATGTATTATTTTTTTTTATAGTTTTATGTATTATTAGTTATTTCATTAATTAAAATAACAATTGTGTCCGTAAATTCTTATATTTTATTTATTTTGATATTCCAATGACAACGTTCTTCCGTTTCTTTGGCGATAGTTTTTTATTATGAAAAGTAGTCGACGGTATAATAGAGAAGTACCCAAAAAAATTATTAAATATCACTAAATCATTTAAGTCAGTAGTGGTTATCTTAATAATTACCGCTATTAGTGATGCATATTTTTTTACTCAAAACCACTGTAAGCACCGGTGCAAGCCCTCCCCCCACCCTTCCCAAAGCATCTGTGCCCAGGTACTCTCAAACTTGTAAATCGGTCCCTGCATCAGTCAGAAAGTTTTGTGTGAAAAGAGGGGGATTTCAGTGTTAAAATCAACTTCCAGAGCATTTGAAAAACTGACAAAATGCATAGAAAACCCCTTGTGTTAAAAAAATTAATGTGATGTGTAAAAGCCAAAGTAAAGGAAAGCATGAGCAGCATAAAATGTTTACCATTCAAGACTTTATAATAGGATTCTACACAAAATTAATGAAATAAAAAGTTAAGAGCAATAGCAGTAAAGTAGTACATATTTCATTGCTATTGCTTTTTTTTTTCCTTCTGAAAATGCTGTGTTTTAAAACACATACATGCTAAATATATTATGATTGATTGTGATTTTCGTTACGGCAGTTTTTACGTGTCATGTATTGTTATCAACAAAATTGTTTATTTTATCAGTAACAATGGTTCAGAACCCCTCCCAGATGAGAATCCTGGTTGCACCATTGGTATAAGGATCATACAAATAAACACTTTCCAACACTAACAGAATATTATTAATAAATTTTGTTTTTATGAAATACGATATCTAAATGAACAATTTAAAAGCACATAACTCAGTAAAAATCTATTTTCAACAATTGTTGTCTGTCCATATCCTGTAATGTGTGCAAATTCTTTCATGCAGCACTGTATATAGAATTTATACACACCCAGGGCCAGTGCAACACTGTGTGGGGCCCTGACAAAGCAGTTAATGGGGCCCAACGTATACTGCAATACTGTATTAATGAAATTTATTTTTAAATTGTATATTTCATAGTATAATATAGGAAATGTATGAAAAATAGTATAATTATTTATTAAATGTTAATTTGATTTAAGAATGAAATTAATTTAAAAAATACTAATCAAAATTAGTTAATTAAAATCATTGAACACATAAATTAAATAACAATTAATTTAAAAATAATATATTTAATAATTATGTTCTAAAATTTTCCTCTTTCATCCGAATACATATGTAGGGGCACTAGGAAACTTTATTCCTGGGCCCAAAGTTTATTCTCTGCACCTTAGCATATGTGTTTCAAATATTGTCCCCCCCCCTTTTTTTTTCCTTCTGAGAACGTCCGTGTTTACAAGCTCAAAATATTCATCTTATGAATTAATTGTCATTACATTTTGTTATTACTGTTAAAGGAAATTATTATTTTTTACGATAAAATAAAACAATGTAAATCTAACAAATCACTAATTTATTAGTTTAATTCCTGAGGCTTTTAAGCATTTTAATTCTTTAAGTAATTCTGCTTCCAGTGAAAAATACTGCTGACAAACATCCTTGTTTCTTTTTGTTTAATTCATGGAACAAAAATATTAAATCTGGCTATTAATCTCATGAAGGTGTTTATTTAAGAAAATAGTAATCCGCTGAATTTTAAATTAATGTAGTCATTATTCTAGATATGGTTAACATATCACTTCATCATACATTTTTTAGGTGTGCTGTGCTGTTACAATCTTCTTTTTCATCCAGTTTTCTTGATAAAATAAAAATATATATCAACGTAACATATCTGACGATTTTAAGCATATTGGTATTAGTTTTAATGCTAATAATGGCAGATAAGTTATAGGAAAACATGGCAATTCTTTATTGATTTAACAAACTAGCAATTGTACCCAAACATGCTTCAGCATATTATGGTGAAACTCCAATTGTATGCTGAAAATAATATCACTTTCACTACAAATAATAAAATACAGTGCTTGCATTAAAAGAGGTATTTATTGAATAATCTAATAAATAGACCGAAAAGGCCAATTTAGAATTATTCAAACATAATCTCTTACATATCGCATTTCAACATTATGCACTCTTTTGTTTCCTGAACACTCCCAACCCTAATTAAGACACATACATTTGCAGTCATTCTGCCCATGATCAACTATTTGTTTCTAATTTGTGGCTCATTATCAACTATTTGTTTTCAAGCTATCTTTCATTTTAAGTATTTGATTTAGAATTATATATATATAAATGAGATAATAAACCGACTCTGGAATGAAGAAAACCCTTCATGTTTGAAGAATGAATAAAAATCTTTATTATTTTTTTTAAAGACTAATTTAAAAATAATGGCTTTATAAAACAAACTTCTACTGATAATTCAAGTTTATTTTTGACTTGAATGGATTCATAATGATATTAAATAAATAACATATCATGAAACATTAAACTAGTCGTTGGGGGCCACCGTAATACTTACCCATCATGGATATGCATAATGTAAAATATTAAAATAAAAATGTGTAAACTACTTATAAAATGCATTGCAATTCAAATAAAATCGTGGCTTGATGACGTCACAAACTTTAAAGGCTCGATTACTGAATAGCTTGAAAGAGGTTTTTCCTTATAACTCCAAAAATAATAATCCTATTAACTAGCGGTTTATTGCATCTGATTAGGCGTCAAATTTCTAATTAAAATATATCTTTGAAGTGAAATTTGGATGAAATACAGGGTCATGAAAAATCGAAGAGTGTGGAAAACAGGATTCCAAATATCTCGGCAACTAATTATCCGATCGACTTCATGCTTTATTCAAAATTTATGTTTTTTTATTGTCTTTTATATTCATTTCTTAAAATATACAATTTCGAAAATTTTTATATACCTTTCATCAGAACGAATATTTCGAGAGTCCGAAAAAAATTGTTCCGGTTAATCGAGGTTATTGAAATGAAATAGGCTTCTTTCCATTATTACATACTAAGTACATACCAAATTGCAAGTCTCTATCTCAATTTTTTCGGGAGATAGAGCGTTTACAGACACACACACACACAGACGGACGGCAAAAATTTTTTTCTAAAAATATGTTTTTCGGAATTTCCAGTGTCTGAAACGTGTAAATCCGTCAAAAAATTTTTTTCGATTTTCAAAACGATTACAAGACTTACCCTATACTACGTATGATGGGTAAGTAAAAGTGAACATTTTTGTATTTTTTAAAATTATGATATAGACTTTCTTTTAAAGAAATACTTTTAAAAATTGCATTTATTTTAATTCCAAATGTTTATTTAATTTTTTAAGAGAATTTTTAAAATATTGTTTTAATATTTCCTTGTTTATTAAAAAGGTATTGTTATGAAGCATTATATACATATTAAAATAAAATAAAGACTTCAATAGTAAAATTTAAATAAACTCTCTTTGTAACTCTTTTTTTTAATTAAAAAATGGTTTGAGGATTTTCTTATTTAATATACATTCTGTTATTTAAACAACACAAGTAGATACATGAAAAGATCATTTATAATAAAATTATAGTCAAATGATAGCAGAAATTTTTTATTAAATTTCCTTTATTTGAAAATACAAGTTACAGAAATAAAACAAAATATTGCTCTATATAATAAATATTATCACATAACAAATTTATTACTGAATATAATGATATACTACATATCAGAAGTAAAATACATAGATAACAGTCTGGACGTTAATGATGATGGCACGATACTTTACAGAAACAGGTATGTATTTTAATCTAATGGGAGAAACAAGTTATTAATAATTTTCAGTTATTATAATTTAAAAATGATAAATAATAACATCAAAGCCACTCACTGGCATGCTTTTTTTTTTCTAAAAAGAAAGAAAAAAAATGGAAATTTCAGTTTATTATTAAAATAAATACATAAATTAATCAGCGAGATGAAAATAAATGTTTCATTCAAACTGCTAAGAATATCCTTGAATTTGAAGATATCAGAAATACAAGTGGTTTCAACTCCAGTTCCAATAAAAAGAAAAAAAAATATTACTATATTTTATTTATAGTGCAGTATAGCCCTGTATGTTATATGAAGATTTTTGTACACACCACATATTAAGCTAAAAGGCAACTTAAAACTCACTCGCAGCAATTACCAACCGTAAACAACAATGAATATTTTTCTTTGCATAGCCCTGTATATGAACTTATTTATATTCCACAAACTTCTATTAGTCTACTAAATATAGTTCAACAGGAAAATGCGTAACAAAATTAAAAACTACCCTTAAGCAATTCCCTCCCATAGTCTGTAATACTGACGGATTCCCTTGTGTAGCTCTGTATATGAACAACCGAGTTTATAAACACACAAGTACTATGAAAAAATTTAATTAAACTTAAAAACGCACACCAAAGTTGAAAATGCACCATCACACAGACTGTAAATATCACATATGTACTGTAACCGATATCTTTTGTGTGTCCCTATAAGTAAACGCAATGCACACCACAATTTCAAGAGAGCAATTTATAGTGCACCTCAGTAATTAATATAATTTTTATTATGTCTGAAATAGTAACTTAAAAAAAAAAAAAACACATTTCTTGTTATCAAATAAAGTTATTAAGAAGTGGGGTTACTGCACAATCTTTATTTTTTCCCCAGATTGGGGGCATAAAACATAGGGCTATATCTGAACAAGCAATTTTATAGGAAGCTACTACAGTATTATCTTTATTTTTTACAGAAAAAATGTGAAAATGCTACTTTCAAGGTTCCATATGTCTATAAAATGACATGTTTAAAGGAAATCCAATGTTAAATATCTTCTTTAAAAAAGAAAACTATTATTATTATTCTAGTATACATGAAAGATAACAAAACATTTAAAGCAATCTTTTGAGGAATAGGTATGGCTAATATGACACACAATGCAATAAATAAATAAAAAATCAGAATATTTATCCTCAGTGTTGAATTTAGACATTTTTCTCCGGGAGGGATTTCTGTGGCTCCGAGGGGACATTATAGAATTCTGGAGGTGAAATTGTACTTTTTGACCATTAAAAGCATAAAATCTCAAATCTTTCAGGGTGGGGGGGGGGGGGAGATTTGAAGGGCCATCCCTTGATTTCAACACTGCTTGCTCTCCCCTTCCCTGAATATTCAATTTAAAAAAATGTTAAACTTATATTGCAAAACATACAAAAACACATTTGCATTTATTATCTCAAAACATTCACTGCTGTAGTTTTGTGATGGTCAATAGCAACGCACACCTGACAATGTTTAAATTTCAGTTTTCAGAAATTGCATTTTTGTTAATCACTTGGAGTAAATAAAGTAATTTGAGTAAAATAAATTATAAATAATAATTAAATTTCAGTTTTAAGAATTAATTTTGAGTTGCCTCTATTAAAGCAAAACAAATTAAATGTTTAATTGCTTTACATAATTTGTAAACTTATTTTTTCATGGATTTAGGGAGAAAGTAAATTAACAATTTAATTAATAAAGAGAATTATGAAAACAAACTAGTACATAACAATATAGTTAGTTGTTTTTTGAATTCTAGAATAAGAAAAAATAATTATTAATGCAAAGTGCATAAAATTTTCAATTATTAAATTCTTCATCTACAAAACACATGTACTTCGCTAGATTTTCTATCATTGGTAACAAAATTTGATTTAAAAACTAGATACTAATGAATATTTCATAATATTTATTTTTTTAAATATAACCTAATGATGTTCCATCAAATCTGTCAAAATATATTATCTTCAATATTTAGTTAAACTAACATAAATAATTACTCTCACTTCAAAGAACTGTAAGTAAACAAACCAAATTATAACCTTGATAATATTGTTAAATACATTCTGGATCATTTCAACATTAATAAATTATTATATATGCAGCTTAATAATTATTAAGCATAGCAAATTATAACCTTCATAATATTGTTAAAATATATTTTAGATCATTTCAACATTAATAAACATTAAATAAATTATTATATATGCAGCTTAATAATTATTAAGCACAGCAAATTATAACATTGATAGCATCATAGATAATACATTTTAGATTATTTCAATATTAATAATATTAATTCAAATAAATTATATATTCAACTTATCTGATAAGTTACTTTAGTTTTTGTTGAATTTGATTTTTTTTTTTTTTTAGTCTGAATGATACTTTCTGAAATATCAGATTCCTTGAAGGGAGGGCGAGGGGTAACTGCTATCATCTAGCATAACACTTATACATTTAGTGTTTACATAAAACACAAGTGCTTACGCAAGTTTATATAAAACATAACTTACACACTTGCATAAAACTACACAAATTAATTAACTACAAGTTGTGTTTTTAGATTGATCATTTAACAGCATTTTATAAATTAAAAAGCTAATAGCAAATAAACCTTCAGTTAAAAAATTAAAGGAATTAAATTATGAAAATCAATTTTTGTATTGAGAATGGACATAGCTTTAACTGATTCTCTCTGATACAGATTGATTTTGTTGGAAAAATAACTTTATATGAAACAACATTAATAAATACACAACAATGTAATTTTGAGAAAATGACTTACTTACAAGCATCATACTTACAAATATTACTGAAGATTCATGCCTTCAAAAATAATCATGCAAAATGCCTGTTGAAAAGATCACCATTTATAAATGCGTAAGTTAGATCAACATGTAGTAATTGACAGGTATTCACATAGATATTGAGAAAAGTAGTGTTCGATTAAAAGCAATCTGTAATTTAAAGAAAAGATTATAATAATCATAATAAACTGATAAAAACAACAAGTATTTTTACTTTTATGTTAGCTAGATACTAGTGATATATATATATATATGTTAAAAGGGCACCAGTGATATATATACATGCATATCTATCACTGGTGCCCAGCTAACATAAAAGTACCAAACAACATAATGTAAAATATATTTAAAAATCCTTCTTTATTATGTAACAAACTCAATATACATTGAAAAACTACATATAAGTCAATTACAGTCAATCATACAAGTTAATATACTTTATTGATGGACATTATATTTACCGCAGTTCCTGCTTCACAAATTTGGAAGCACAAATAGCACAAGTCCAAGGCCCGAATTCAAATTTCTTGCAGAAGATCACAAATGATAGCGACTTACTAAACTGTAAAACTACACATAAGTGATCTCCTGAGAGCAATAAAATATACATTTCCTGGCACCAGTAGATTCACCAGACAATCTCCCTTGCACCGTTCATAGATTTTGAAAGTTTTAAAACTTTTTCTGAAAAAAAATTATGAAGTTTTCCAACTGAAACCATTCTTTGTTGTGAAAGGGGGGGGGGGGGGGGGGGGGGGTTACAAAAATTCATGTAATGTACTACAGATTAATTATTAAAGAAAATTTCAAAAAATAAACATGTAATAAAACTTTTAAAATAATAAGGAATGGTTTAATAATTAGCAATAATAAGTAAATGTAAAAACTGTTTACTTAAAAACATGTTTGTTACTTTTAACAAAAGTTAAATTTTATATTTGTGTAGTTACCATATTAGATTGAGTTGTTTTTTTTTTTTTTTGTTTTTTTTTTGTGGGGGAGAGGGCTAAGAAACTAAATACAATCTAAAATCTCTGCAATATTTTAGATATATATTAGGATGGATTCATTGAAAAAATTAACACATTTAAAACTGATGAATAACAATGCAAATCAATGATCAGTCAATTATATGACAGTAACAGAGAAAACTGAGAACTTAATTAAAAATGAATTATATTGCTAAAAATTTATTGGTACCAGTTTTAAGATAAAGTTAAAAATTGCCAGTAACAATATTAAATAAATACCTGAAATAAATCAAAGTATTTCCTCACAAAAAAAGACATTACTGTACATTATGCATTACGATCGTACTATTCTAATTTTTATTCATATACTGTCAATTTTTTTATTTTTTATTCATGCCTATGAAACAAGGTGAGTTTTGAAATAAGTAACGTAACTAACAATTAACAAATGAACTGGTAGAATAGTATATAAATACCGGAAGATAGTACTTAAAGAATTTATGAATACATAGCTTTATAAAGAGTTTGGTAATATAAAAAGTAACATAGCGAACAAATGAATTTTAGTAGCGTAGTACGTAAATACATGAAGATAGTAATTTACGAATACATAAAAGAAACTTCTACAGTTATGAAGCAATGTAGAGAAACATTAAAAATATCTGAAAAATATTACATACCTTTGGTTTGTAAATCCCTTTTTTATTTTAAATCTTCATCAAAATATTCATCTGTCGTCTGCTGCATCAAACTTCGTCCATTTTTTAAAATGGCGGAATAAACAATTATGAAGCACGCTGATTGGTTAGGTCTTATATTTTCACGCCTGAAACGCCAACGCTTAGACCACGCCACGCAGACCACAGAGACCTTCTTAAACCCTCTTATACCTGGACCTGACAGACCACGCAGACCTGATAGGCCTGATAAGCCATAGTGTAAACGCAGCATAAGCGCTATACTGAAAAGTAAGATATTCAAGATCCTGTTGACCAATCAAACATCTGAAATATTATCTATCAGATGTAAAGTGCCTGTATAAGAAAGTGGTCACATACACACAGTGCGAATGCTCAGACTGAAGTTTTTGTACAAGCTATGGCAAACCTACATTCCAGTATTTAACGATACTGGCAAGGCTATACTAGATACCGGGCTTGCTCATTCGTTATCATGACGTCACAAAAGGTGGCTGACCGCGACCAGCGATTGGTGCAAAGCGACGAGCCCGTCGTTTTGTGCCAATCGCTGTATGTCTTTCATTTTGTCGTTTCGCTTTGAACCAATCGCTGGTAGCGGCCAGCCACCATTTGTGACGTCATGATAATGAATGAGCAAGCCCGGTATCTAGTGTAGCCCTGATACTGGCTATGAAGAATTGGACTAGAGTGCCTCTGTAAGAGAATAGAGACATACGTGAAATAAAATTTGATTGGCTATGACGATTTAGGACGAATTGCCAAGCATCTAGGCCAGTTTGTCATTATCGCCAAGTTAGTCACGTTAATGCAGTGCTTAAGGAGCGCCAACCTGGAACGCTTTACCGCCGCAAGTAACCTCCATCGAAAATGAAAAAACATAAAAATGAATCTGATGTAATCAAATGAGTTTGATCGAATGATGATTTGGTCCACCTTTAGCTCTGATCACAGCCGATATTATTCTTGGCATGCACTCAACACGTTGCTCATACAGTTACAGAGGAATGTTGACCCATGCTGACATAATGGCAGCTGTAAGTTTGGTCAGATTGGATAGAGGCGTTCGACTTTGTCCCAAAAATGCTGAATAGGATTGAGGTCAGGGCTCAGGGGACAAAGCTGGTCATGGAAGCAGACTAAACTCTGATGTTCCTCCAACCAATTTAAGACCGATCGAGCGCGGTGATAAGGTGCATTGTCCTGCTGAAAGTGACCATCTCCATAAGGGAACATTATGGCCATAAACGAGTGCACGTGATCGGCAACGACGTTGAGGCAAGCTGTGCTGTTCAGAGTTGTGTCCAGAGACGGATCTAGACTAAAATTTAGCCGGGGCAAGTTTGTAGATTTGCGCCCCCCCCCTACTCCCAAGGCTTTTAAACATTTCAACTCATTCAACGCTTTTAATTAAAAATACTCCCCCCTCCCCCCCTTCATTTTTCTTTAATTCCTTTAATGAAAGTGAGCCTTTTGAATTCAAGTCACTTGGATTTGTCAAACTCTGTGTACGGGAATTTTTTTTTTCAAATTTCTCAAAAATATACACTATATTCTTATTTATACAAACAATGTACTATAAATATAAATACACCAGTTAGAAACAGTAACTTTATCTATGTATAACAATGGTGGATTCAAAGGAGCAGTGATGTGGCGATCGCCCCACCCTTGGGCGCTGATAAAAGGTCTCCAAGTCAACATGTGCAGTGCAGGCTTGTTTTAGTCTTAAAACAGAATTACGGTAATGGGTCATTGATGAAAATCATTACCAAATAAATACACGTCGATTCGTATCAGGAAACTCTATATAAAATAAGTATAAGTTAAATGTATGTTTCCCAGGTTCAGCTAGATGAGAAGGCCTACCCAAGAGCTAAAGTTTAATAAGCCCCAACCATGTATGCTTTACAAAAATAAATTCAATATGCAAGTTAAATGGTTTTAAATAAAAATTCTGATATAAAATATTTTTTATAAAACTTTAGTAAAATTTCCCGCGGTTCAAATAATAATCTTTAAATGCTAAAATGAATACTTTGGTCTTTCTCATTTATTACGGTATAAACAATTCTAAAATTTGACTAATACTACAAAAGTTTAAAAATAAATATTTAATATACAAAAATCTGAAAACATGCCCCAAATATTCTGTTACAACTTTCACGGTTATATAACGAATTAAAATTAGTGTGATGACCATGAGTCTAACTGCAAAAGATTACCTCTAAAAAGGGTAATTCAGTTTTTCGTCAGCTATACTTGGTTGCTGAGTAAATGCTCCATTAATAAGTTTCAAAATATTTGTTATTGAACTACATTAGAAATAAAGAAGCAAGCAATTTTTTTAAGCAGGAAACATTTTTTCAAATAACTAACTTCTTAAAAATTATAGTCAGTGTTGAATTCAGACACTTTTCTCCGGGAGGGATTTCTGCGGCTCCGGGGGGGGGGGATTGCACTTTTTAACCATTAAAAGCATAAAATCTCAAACCTTCCGGGGGGGACATTTCCCCCCCCCCCGGGCCACCCCCTGAATTCAACACTGATTATAGTGGAACTGTTATAAACTTTATTCGTTATAGTACGTAAAAAGAAACAGGAGATTTGAAGCGAAAATATAAGCATAGCAAGAAATGTAAACAATCATGACGATCTCGATTAAAAGTAACATTTAAATTTATTGCTATATTACCCTACGCCGTTTAAATTTAATTAATGTACTTTTTTGCTTCAAAATTAATACAAGTGGTGTGACTGTGAAGCACAACTTAAGTTAACATATTTTATTAGATAAACATTTCTAATGGAAGATTTAATTAATTTAAAAAAAGTATAGGTGCGATATTTTGGAAATCCAAATTTAAAAGGCTTATTAACAACTGATAAACATAAAGACATAAAACTGACTCCCATGGATAGAAAACCTTTTTAACTACATAAATAAAATGCCTTTAAAGGGCCAGAACACGTTGAATTCTCAACAGAGTATAAGTTTCGTTTTCTAATGTCTGTTTTGTCTAATGTTCGTTTTGTAATTTCGTTTTCGTAAATGTCTGTTAATTTCAAAAATATCTAAATTTAGAAGAAATTAATAAAAAATCGATTTATAATTCTTTTATTACATATCAACTCAGTTATTACATAGAAAAGGAGATGTTTAGAACAGAAATAATACATATAAATTATAATATGGTGCAGCACGTATAAAACAAACAAGTAACTTGGTTGCTTCCCTCAGAGATCCGCACGGACCGGAATTTCCAGGGCCGAGCCCGGCCCGATCCTTACAAAAAAATTGGCCCGGCCCATGCAAAAAAGTGATTGGCGCGGCCCGGTATAAAAGTTAAAAGTTCGGCTCGAGCCCGGCCCGACCTGGCCCGGTATAAAATCTGAAAATTCGGCCCGAGCCCGGCCCGATATAAAAGTTAAAAGTATGTTTTATTAATTTTAATTGGAAAAATCCTTCTAAAATTTATTAAATGTTTATGTAAATCCTCTAACGTGGTTTCAAAAATTCACGAAACATACTTTAGAAGATTAAATTTTCATTAATTCATATTTTGGGACATAAAGGGTTGAAAATAGTTTAAAATGATCATTATTCTACGAATAAAATTATGTGTACTTTTTACAAAGATTGTTGCCAACGGCTGATCCAAAGAAGAGGTCATGTGGTTCATAATGACTCCCCTGAACGAAGAAAATTTCTAAAGAATGTTTTAAAAATCTATATTAAATTCTTTTAAATTTTTCTCTTGATCAACAAAGAGAATCTTTTTCACTGTCTGAAGCTCTACTCAAATCCAAATTAGGTAATTTCTGAAAGATCCATGAAGTCAATTTTAATCTCAGATGCAAGACAATTGCAAGTGCACTTATTCAGAACAAATATGATTGAATAGCATTTTCCATTTTTCGATAAAGGCAAAGAAACCTGCGGAGAAATCTCCGTAAAATAGGTGTTTTAATCTGAATTTCAGGCCATAGCAGCCGATTGCTTCCTCATGACCGCATTTCTGTAACTGCCAAGTCTTAAAAATTGGCTTAAAATGCTCATTTTCTGGATGATTCTTTGCCTTTATAAGAAAATGGGAAATTCTTCAATTTCTTGGTATCTGAATAAAATGTGTAAATTTTATATTTTTACAAATATTAATACAATATTTTTGTATTTACGAATAGAAATGACTTTCTAAAAGTTTCGGAAAAGTAGCCATTTTGGATATGGCAACAGCCTTTAATATAAAAGTTACTTATTAAGATATGTGACACCCCGCACTCAAAAAAAAAAAAAAAAAAAAAAAAAAAAGAGCCACGTCTTCCCGTTTAATGGAGGGCTGAATACGCCCTTGATTGTTGCGTCAGGACTCGGGACACATTTTACTGATTTTTGCATGGATCAAATCCGGCCAATAATGTTAGATCGTAAGTGGAAATTTCGGCCTTTGCACCTCTAAGAAGAATGAAGTTTAGGCTAGGTTCGGCCCAGAAAAACAAAGTCTAGCCCAACCAAACCGAGTCTGCAGAAAAAAGTAAAGACCGGAAAGAGTAAACACTAGGCTCGACCGGGTCCGAATATGCAGAATTAAGAAAGGGACAAGTCCGGTCCGGCCCGGAAGAAGTAAAGACCAGCCCTGACCCGGAAGCCCGAGTTTTCAAAATAAAATAAAGCCCGAGCCCTGCCCGGAAAGAGTGAAGACTAGGCCCGGCCCGACCCGACCCGGGTTATCATTATTCTCATCTAATATCTTTAAAGCCTTTCATGATATCTATGTTTACATTAAACCATATTATTGCTAATATTTTTTTTCACGCGAACCTTACCAGTACTTCCTAAATAAAAATCGGCCAGAGACCGCGAAGACCTCTAGCTTACCTTCATGAATATCGTTCGGCTTAAGCCATGAGGACATACTAAATTATAGCTGTGAAGCCTCCTTTTCTCTTTTTTTAGTCTTCTTTCTGTAATAATCACCCGAATGTGTTTTAGACATAACCAAATAAAATACTGCACACGCTGTAAAACAATATAGAACGATGACTGAAAAAAGATGACGCAAAATCCTTGAATTTTTAATAAATAAAAATTTTCTTAAAAATACTGGTGGCAATGTGATATTTTATATAATGTAATATAAATTAACTTATTTTTTATTTCTGATCCTTATATGCAACGAAAGTAAACCGCCGTTGAACAAAATAAAATTGAATATCTTTTCATGTGAATTTTTGATTTTCTTTTATTCTTAATCTTTTATGATTCCTCAATTTTGCGCCCTTCCAAGTCTTGCACCCGGGGCAGCTGCCCCGGCTAACCCCCCCTTAGATCCGTCACTGGTTGTGTCCACATATATCGACGGACCGAGTGTACTCCAGCAAAACATTCCCCACACCATAATTCCACCGCCACCAAAATGAAGAATTGTCATTTGGCAGGAGGCGTCCATGCATTTGTGCTGTTTGCGCCATATTCTGATTCTGACATCTGCATGATGGAGCAGGAAACGAGATTCATCGGACCAGGCTACTCAAGGCTTTCCAGTACTCAAGTGACCAGTTTCGTTGTTTCTTTGCCCATAACAATGGTTGATCAGCTGATTGCAACTTCTCTATAAGCAGTGGGTAAGAGTTTATTGTCATATTTCCTGCTAATTCAATAAAATTAATTTCGGGGTGCCATTTTTAGTCGTAGCCTAGGCGGACATCTTGAAATCAGTGTTCGGCTAGCTTGCATATTTGAGATTAAGTCTGGCTGAAAGCATCTTGGTTTGCTTCAAAGCTGTCTTCAAAGCTGTAAAAGTTACGTTTTTGAGTTCATTATAATTGACATTTGAAGTTGTATTTCGTTGATTGAAGTTTTGGGGAAGCTGATTTATATTGGTATAATAAAAATTTAGTGGTGTCTTTCTCAAAATCCTAGCCAAATTAAATTTTTAATAAATTTGACTTTGAATTTTACATCTTGTGCTCTCTTTTACGACTGACTAGACTGGTTCACTATCTCTAACAGCAAAATGGCTGTTTCAAATGTTTTGTCCAAAGTGTGGTAAACAATATTCCAGAGCGTGGCGAAACTCACCGGGACGAGTTCGACATGTCAACAAACATTAGTTTGGCGATAATGGCAGACGCATTAAGATATTGGCGATTCGTTTTTGTCCACAATCGTTTTGGCTAATCAAGTTTTATTTCCCTTATGCCACCATTATGTTATAGAGGCACCGTAACTACAGTTGGTCGAAATGTGCGATTGATGAAGATCGGATGCCTCTATAAGAGAGTCGCGTTCTGACTACATTCTCAGACTGAATATTTTGTCCAAATTATGGCAGCCAACAATCCATAACTTGGAGATAAAGTTGAAAATAACCCGCATATTTGGTAGCTATAGGTCTCAAAGCAACACTCCTTCAAATATTCTTCTATATTGATTTGTTTGCGAGTTGCATTGTATTTTTGCATTGAGTTCTTTTAATTTGGTTTATTTTATTTTTGTTTACATTGCCTGATTTTGATAACAGGAATGATGAGACAAACAGCCCTGTAGCTTATAGGTCTCAAAGCAATTGCCGTCAAATGTCAAACAGGAGCTTATATTCATGTCAGGCGAGATCTGCCTCTCTCATTTTATACTTATAAATAATTTGATATTTTAATTTTTCTTAACATTTTTGCTGCTGAAGCGTACATTTTGTTAGTTTTCCTGTGAACTGTGCAATATTTCTGTATTTATGTTTTGTTTACATTAGTTATCGCAAATATTTTTATTAGTCAGTCATTAATATGCAAAAAATTGTGAATACAGATCTATTACAGTTGCATAACAGCTGTAAATTAGATTATTCTATAACTGAAACTTTCTGAAAACTCCCGGGAATTTTTTTATTTATGTCCCAAAACACACGATTTATTCCCGGAATTAAACCCGTTTTTTCATGTTTTGCAACGCTACGTAGAGATAATCTCTGAAGGAGTTCGATTAAATGAGTGAGATATCAACAAACGTTACCTGACGACTATGTTTTTGTCCAAAATCGTCTACACCAATCAAATTTTAATTCTCGAATGTCACCACTCTGTGAGGAACCCTAGTGGAGATGTTTTATCAGTTTTGTTTTTCATTATTGGAATTAGATCGTTGATTTAATCCAGTTACGCTCATATTCACCATCTACCTCAACTGCCGGTTAGCGCGAAAACCTCGGTCGAACATTCAAATGATATTCACCATTAAACTGATTTGACATGATCGCAGCTGAAGTCCAATCAAATTAATCGTGAATACCATTTGAGCTTTCACGCTTAACCAGTATTTAAGGTCGAGGGTAAATACGAGAGTTAATTGTAACGCACAACTGATGTTTTATTACAGCTGATATAGACTAAAGTGTTGCCATGCTCAGCCTAAATCTAAAATGTCTATGGACGAGCCTGTCGTTTTCACCAAGCTAATGTTTATTGAATTATCTCACTAGGGTGCATCTATATGAGACTGGGGACATACGCACAAGACACGTGTTAAGACAGAAGTTTTTGTCTAAACTATTGCAAACTTATATCGCAGAACTCGTCAACTCTCGTCTGGACGAGTTCGATTAGATGAGTCAGACAAATTAACAACAATTAGTTTGGCGATAATGGCAGGCTCTCTAAGATGCTTGGGATTCGTTTTTCCCAAAGTCATCTCAATCGATTAAATTTTATATCGCACTAGGACTAGGAGACTCTGCCCCCTACGCCAATCTCCGGAATTTTTTGTCTGACTCTCTTTTTAAGTATCATCTTTCCATCTATATTCATATTTCTCTATCTTTCTATGTCCATTTCATTATCTCCGCCTATCTATCTATATCACTCTATCTCCATCTATTTCTCTAACTTCCTCTATATCTATCACTCTATCTCTATCACTGTCTATCTCTATATCCCGCTCCTCTCACTATATATTTCCCTCTAGTTCACTCTCCACCTATTTCTCTATCTCCATATCTTACTCTATCTGTCCCGAGCTCCCTCTCGGTGATTCTGACCCGACCCTTTAAGTAGAGAAGGTGACCGGAAGCCGAGCATTGCGCGGGCGCTTCGTTGGGTTTCTCCGAATCGGTCCGTTCAGTCGGGAAGATGACCGGGTGCCCGACACATGGAGCTGAAGTCGACACGAGGGGAGCAGTAGCCGACGAATCCGATCTCCTTGTCGTGGTGGGACAACTTAAAGGCAGTGTCTGTCTAGCCAGTGAAGCTCCTCCCCAAATTGGTGCGGTTTTCGTGTGGACCCTTGAGGGTCCTTAGTGCAGAACTCCCCATGTCGTAGTCGCCGAGAGGCCTCAGGTTCTCGGGATGCTCGTTCCGCGGGACCTTCGGGATGACAAAGGTGGCGAAAGGACACCGCGTAGACCGATCCCTCGTGCCCGAAGCACTGAGCTGCCGGGGGGTGACGCGAGGGCAAAAGTTAACTAAATCGAATCGGGCGGCTGCAAGATTTGTCTAAGAGGAGACGAAGGCTCAGACAGGACCTGATGAACACGACTCACTCGGTTCCCAGTGAAGAACGTAGCGACCGAAGTGGGTTGGAACCCCGTAAGTCGCCTTGCGAGCCCTCTGTGGCTGGGTCAGTTGGGAGTCGCCCTCGAAGCGTGGTTCGAGAACGCCCGACAAGAAAACGCAAGGACACGGCACTCAGCCTGCGATAAGTGTCTTGCGCTATTTCTGAAGAGGGGACCTTTCTCGAGATAGGGCCACGGAGTGCGGACCGGTGGCTCGTCGGTAAAACGACGGTGTCTGGGCTCGAAATCAAATCATGGGCCGAAACCCAGTCCGGTACGTCTCTCGTGCAGCCAGGACTTTCCATGTCTGGCGGACGGATGAATGGCACGTCTCTTGACTTTCAACTTACTAAATCTCGATCGGGCCAGTCTCTTCGGCGCGTTTAGGGGAGGTTTCCACGACCCCTAGAGATCCGATAGTGGTGTCTTTAGGACTCTTCCGTTATTTGAGTTATATGATATGTGGATGATCTCGTAGTTCTGGAGTTGTTGCTGGGTTACTGTCTAGTTCTTCCTAGATGGGTTCAACCTCGCGCCAGACTGCGTATGGACGACCTATCCGAATCCCGTCTATGCGAAATAACCGAATTTCCTCGTGGTTCTGTGTCGGAGAGAGGCGCCTTTCGCTCTTTTTTAGTGCATAACCATGTGAACCTCACGGCCGATGAAACCAGTAGCTTGTCCTTCCATACATGTCTATGATCGGAAGCCGTGGGAAAGCAAGAGCTGTCGGAGTAACTCGACACATGACCGAGGGACCGTCTCCCCCTATGGGGTTTCGGGAACGAAGTCGTCGGGGGTTCTTCAGGTGTCTGTTCCACGCGGAAGTTTCCCATGTATGGGATTAATGGCGCAACGACCTAGAGGTCGACACCTGATATAATGACCTGGGGGTCCGCAGTGGGGAGCGGCCTCAGGCCGATCGCAGTGCCGGGCGAGACAAAGCCCTGGTGCGTTATAAGCCCTTTACAGACTTGGTCGCGATGGTCGTTTACGCGCGTCGGCGGCCCCCGTGGGCGCAGGATAGTTTTATATCTTACTCTATCTCTCTTTTTCTTTCTGTCTCACACTCTCTATTTCTCTATCACTTTATCTCTGTAACTCCCTAGTTCTCTCTCCATCTATCACTATATCTCTATTTCCCTCTAGTTCTCTCTCTATCACTTTCTATCTCCATATATTTCTCTATCTGTATATATCTCTATCCTCTATTTTCTAATTCTCTCTATATCCCTGTCACAGTCTACCGCTATACCTTCCTCTAGTTCTTTTTCCGTATCTAGCTTTGAATCTCCATATCTCACTCTATTTCTCTGACATTATCTGTCTTCATATCTCTCTATCACTATATCTCCTTCTATCTCTCGAACGCCCCCTTGTTCTCTCTCCATCTATCGCTATATTCCCCTCTACCAATATCCCTTTATCTACCTATCACCGCCTATATTCCTCTAGTTCTCTCTCCATATCTATCTATCACTATATTCCCCTCTACCTATCCAGGGGTCGATACAGGTTTTTTTTCTTGGGGCCCATTTTTTGAAAAGTAAAGGTTATTTTTGTGAAATTTATTATATTTTTGTCAAAAATAACATTTTGTAACGAAGGTTGAAATCCAGTTAATCAAATTCGAACCAAGCATTTATAAACAAAAACTTTTTAAAATCCTTTTGCTGAAGTTTTCCTCTCTAGTGAACTTGTTTGTTTACAAATTACACATTTTAAAACATCACAAAATAATAAATAAATAATAAATAGTAAGTTTTTATGGAATAGAATTTTGTGAAGGGTCCCATTTTATTACATAAATTTTTGTGAAGGAGCCCTAAATAGGCCCCAAATTTTTCCTGGATCGACCCCTGCTATCACTGTCTATATCTCTATTTTCCTCTAGTCCTCTCTCTATATCTATATACCACTATCTCCTTCTATCGCTATTGCCCTCTATCTCTTTCTATCAATGTATCTTCCTGTTTCTTTCTATCTGTAGCCAGGGATGGTGTCCAAATGCTCTGGATACCAGTAATAATGCAAAGTTTTCTTTGCGTTGATTATCGCAGAAAGTATTCTGATTAGAAAAATCAAAGAAAACTTTACAAAATTAGTGGTATTCAGAGCATCTGAATTCTGGACCCACACCCTGACTACGCCACTGTTTGGAGTTATCTATCTAACTCACTCTAGTTCTCTGTCCATATTTAGCTCTCTTATCTTCCTCTATTTTTTTTTACATCCGTGCATCTCTCTATCCCCATCTAACTCTGTCCGTCTCTCTATCGCCTTCTAGTTCTGTCTCTGTATCGATCTCCTTGTATATGTCTATCTCTCCTCACTCTCTCTGTCTATCTCTCTATGTAACGAAATTGTTTTACAAACCATGCAGTTTCATTCATAAATTCGTTTCGTATATTCAAATCACTTGCTAGTCATTTCATAAGGATTTTATATATATAGGATATGTTGCACACTCACATAGAGGCACCCTTGTTTCACAGGACATATCCCTGTTACCCACAAATAGCAACAGCCGCGTCTCTGCAGGTATATCTCAGAAAAAGACTGTATAGTGGTAATCAAGGAAGCAGAATTCAAGTATCCTTCACATCTTTTGGTGTTTATTTCTATACAATCTTAGCTGACATGACATGGACAAGTCTTGTCTAATCATGGCAAGAACTGTCAAGTTTTGGAATGTGGGTTGTGATATTTTTAACAAAAATTTCCAATCTCAGCATACGCCCTTTGCATATGTTGCCACTATCCTATTTATTAAGGCACTCTACTAGTGACAACATAAATTATATTGAATGTGGATGATAATAAAATTTGTTACAACCACTCTTACTAAAATACACCTACTAGTATTCTCTGACACAGTTATAAACTATTTTTATTCTTACCTACACTTCTTCCCCTTGCATTTCAATTAACCCCTTGAAGGGCAGTGGGACATATACATCCCACTTAATTTTAATTCCCAAATGTCACACTGACACAAGGCTTTTGAAATATTATTTTTTTTTTTTTTTTTTTTTTTTAATGAGCGTGAAGAAAGGTTTTTACTTATTTCCTAATAAATTTGTTTCTAAATTATGGTAAAATTGAATGATTTCAACATTTTAGCAACAGGAGTACTTTGCCACTGAAAGGGTTAAAGCAGCGTGATACCGAAACCAGAGAAAATTAGAGCTAATTTCTAGCGTTTTTGAAATTTCAATATTTGTACGCTGGGGAAAGGGGGAGGCATTAAATTAGACCTCACAGTTTCATTTTTATAAAAATAAATAAAACGCCAACTAAAAATAGGCTCAGAGGGGTTTGGGAGAGAGAAGAAGAAATAAGAAGCCTGGCCCAACCCGAATCTGCAGGCTAAGCTCGTGCAGACCTATTGTCCAACCACTGCATACCTCTACAGCCATCATGGGGTCGTGTCACTTCTTTGTTCTGCTTTCTTTTGGTACGCCGTTATGTTGGTGGTTCTAGTGGGAATACGAAAGATCTTTACTCCATTTTTCCATCTAATTTAAGAGAATGGAGTTATACCACAGAATATTTGTTATAACCTACTTTGTTTGACATCATTTGTCATTATGGTGCATCCATGGGTGCAAGAAATCCATCTATGCCAAGACTGAAAACTTTTAGGAATAACCAAATGAAAATGGTTTAGAGGATTTCTATGTTTTGCATTATGGCTAAAAATTGATCTCTTGCAATAAAAAAAAGCGATTAAAAATTCCTGAGAGTAAAATTGCTATAATTCAAGTAAATAAAGTAAAATGTACAATCAGTCACACAAAAAAATCTCCAAGACTGAAATCAGTCCTATGACTGAAGGTCTTGCATCCATGGGTGCATCTTTCGAGTTAGACTGTTAGTAAATAATATTATTTCAAGGAGGTAAAACCATACCTCAGAATATGCCAGGAGCTTAGAAGTTGATCTTTTACCAAAGAGTGATTAGGAGTTAACGTAAAAGTCTTTTGGAAGTTTGACTCTCTAGATGAGTACAGCCTGTGTCTGTTGTGGACCCCTGTAGCATAGGTGTACCAAACATTAGGTTCGTTTTTCCTATTTTACTATGTTTATTTGAAACCACCCTGCCCATAAACACCTTCAAAACAAAATCCAGGGAGGGGCAAGATTTTGGAACAGAGTGTCTGCAGCCGATGCAAAGGTTGCAATTTTATTTATAATGTTGAATATAAAAATGAAATAAATTAACTAAGAGTTTTTCATCAGAACCCCGTGTGCAAGGCAATTTTTATCATATCATCATAATCAGAAGAATAACAAATAACACATTAAAAATCCAAAAATGAACTTCTACTGCTTTTATTTAAAATGAAGAATTCAGAGTTTGGGTTTTTTTTCATCAGATCAGGGAAACCTGAACTCTTTTTTAAGTATCTCCATAATACTAAATGCTTAACACTTTCACTGTTTCTCCATATAGAAATTAGAAGTCAATTTTACAATAAAGTGCGGCACCAGTTATGGGTGACAACTGACATAATCTTAAAACTAGCTGGCTTCGCCCGCCAGCGGGCCCCTAATTTACATCGGTGCCTCGAATTGTAGAAAATCTCGAATCTTGTAAAACCTCAAACCGGACGAACCGCCGACTCGGGTCCCCGCTGCATTCGGCACCGTATACCGGTCGTGCTACGCACGCACCGGGTAATCCCTTAATTAGCACATTGAATTGTACAAACCTCTAACCGAACGAACCTCCGACCCTGGTCCCTGCTGCCTTCGGCACCGTATACCGGTCGTGCTGCGCACGCACCGGATAATCCCTTAAATTGCACATAGAATAGTATAAACCCTAACTGAACGAACCTCCGGCTCGGGTCCCCGCTGCCTGCGGCACCGTATAGCAGTCGTTCCGACCCTGGTCCCCGCTGCCTTCGGCACCATATGACGGTCGTGCTACGCATGCACCGGATAATCCCTTAAATTGCACATGGAATAGTATAAACCTCTAACTGAACGAACCTGCGGCTCGGGTACCCGCTGCCTGCGGCACCGTATAGCAGTCGCGCTGCGCACGCCCTGCAGTATACGTTAGTTCCACCTTCCGCCACCAGGTGGCGCAATCTGTTTATATGATCATAACTGAAATCGTTAAGACTATCTATGTCGAGTCGAATGAGCCATACCCCGTCGTTTTCATGCCCGTAGAACCGAAGATAGGAAAGCGCCCCCTAGTGGTGAAAAATCGAAATAAAATCGGTAAGCTCTATCGATGTCGAGTCGAATTGATTTAGACTACCTGAGTTCTAGTTCAAAGACAGGGACCTGTAGAAAAACTTAAAACTTAAAAAAAAAAAATCGATAACGGGCGAAGCCCGCTTTTCCCTATCATAATATCTGGATAGGGGGTCCTTATTACTGTAATTATGATGTTTGGAATCAGTTTGGTGGACATCCGTAACATAGTTTCTTAGTTATAGAAACGGACCACAGTTAAAAGAAAAAAGCGGGGGGGGGGGGGGGTTGCGATGACACTGCTTTTCCTCAAACAACTTATGTAGACTACCTGAGTTCTAGTTCAAAGACAATCAGCTGTAGAAAAACTTAAAACTAAAAAAAAAAAAAAATCGATAACGGGCGAAGCCCGCTTTTCCCTATCGTAATATCTGGTTGCCACTCTAAAACAAAAACTTAAAATACTAAAACTTAAAATAATAATGCAGTTTTTAGACGCGGCCTACTTCTTAAAATCCTAATATCTAGCCGGCACTGTCATAAAAAGCGGGGGAAGGGGGGGGGGGGGGGTTGGCGATGACACTGCTTTTCCTCAAACAACTTCTGTAGACTACCTGAGTTCTAGTTCAAAGACAGTGAGCTATAGAAAAACTTAAAACTAAAAAAAAAAAAAAAATCGATAACGGGCGAAGCCCGCTTTTCCCTATCATAATATCTGGTTGCCACTCTAAAACAAAAACTGAAAATACTCGTAATGCAGTTTTTAGACGCGGCCTACTTCTTAAAATCGTAATATCTAGCCGGCACTGTAATGGAAATCTTTCTTATGCTTTAATTATAAAAATAACGATGATTAATTATACAATAAAATAATATATCAGCTCGTAATGAAGATATGACAATAATTTTTAGATATTCTGAAAGCAGAATCTATTTAGCGTCGCCCTGTCAAAGTTTGGAATTTCTGCGCCTCTTAGAATCAGAGATGCCCCCCCCCCTCTGTAAAACCCCAGTTGAACGTCATGTGACCTGACCTCCGTCAAAGAAAATGCCGATCCAGACAATCGTCTGGCCGTGCGTCTCCGATCTGGGAATCGCAGCTCGGAAAGAAAAGAAAAATAATTTTTTATCGATCGATTTTTAAAGGATTTTTCCGGTTCTAATCGTCGCACGGAAACGATTTTTCGAATTTATGAGACCTGACGACGTCCCGGTTGCGCACGTGCGACTTACGAATTTCTGGCCCCCCGACTTCCGGAGATAGGGGTCGGACCTGCGCTGCGGTTTGGGGCTTAAATCGCTCCCTGGGAACCCCCTGCCTTTTCCTTCCCGGACCGGACGTGTACCGGCAACCCTCGGCGGAGGCGAACTTTTCGCTGTTTTGACTTCTCTTCCAACTTCGGTTTCGGTCGGTAATTAAAACACTTTCGCTCATTAATAACTCCCCGGGTCCGGGTCGGAATCCCGACCCGATCAAAACTTGAGCGTCGCGCCTTTTTTGCGAATTTTTCGGTCCGCGTCCGCCGTCCGTGCGTCGCCTGGTCCCGGAGCCTTTGCGGGTACAAAGGTGGAATGCACAGACAGAAACACACACACACAGACGTTTACCGCGCTTAATATTAGTGACTAGCTGGCTTCGCCCGCCAGCGGGCCCCTAATTTACATCGGTGCCTCGAAACTTTTGTATTCTCCAGCTCGCATTCCCCTCGAACCGAACGAACCTGCGACCCGGGTCCCCGCTGCTTTCGGCACCGTACACCGGTCGTGCTACGCACGCACCGGATAATCCCTTAATTTGCACATCGAACAGTATAAACCTCTAACTGAACTAATCTCCGACCCTGGTCCCGGTGCCTTCGGCACCGTATACCGGTCGTGGTACGCACGCACCGGATAATCCCTTAAATTGCGCATAGAATAGTATAAACCTGTCACTGAACGAACCTCCGGCTCGTGTCCCCGCTGCCTGCAGCACCGTATAGCAGTCGTTCCGACCCTGGTCCCCGCTGCCTTCGGCACCGTATGCCGGTCGTGCTACGCACGCACCGGATGATCCCTTAAATTGCACATAAAATAGTATAAACCTGTCACTGAACGAACCTCTTCCCTTTTGATAAGAACGAAACTCTCAGATATAACCTTCGTAATATCATTTTCAATCCTTCAAACTCTCAAAAGTTAAAAGAGAATTATAATATTCTCAATAAAAATTTCTCTTTCATCACGAAAGAATTTATAAAAAAATTGACTGAACTGACCATTGACTTTCTGAACTAAAATACCATAAATTTAGCACATCATGAACTTATAGTACTTCGAAAATATTTTATATTTAACTTTCAATTTGCAAAAAATTGTTATTTTTTACCTTTTATATTTTATTATTGTTATGTAATTATATTCATTGTTTCAAATCTAATAAACAGGCGCCTCCTGCGGTGGGGGTTGGAACGGATGGGTGCTATTGGTGTCGGGTAGCGTTTATTTTTTCCCTCGTGGACTTTTTGTTCCTATACCTCACGGGTGGCTGTCCACGAGTGGGTGATTTCGGTCCCGGCTGCCTGCGGCACCGTATAGCAGTCGTGCTGCGCACGCGCTGCAGTATACATTAGTTCCGCCTTCCGCCACCAGGTGGCGCAAATAGAAAAAATTAACCTCGAATAAGATAAACCTCGAAATGAACGAATCTCTAGAACCCCACAGTTAAGATAAAAAAACTTGAAGGGGGGGGGGGGGAGGGAGGACACTGCTTCTCCTTAAACAACTGAATTAGACTGCCGGAAAAAATCTGATGTCAAACAACTTATTTAGACTACCGGACTTCTTGTTCAAAGACAGGGACCTGTAGGAAAATTTAAACTAAAAAAAAAAAATCAATAACGGGCGAAGCCCGCTTTTCCCTATCATAATATCTGGTTGCCACTCTAAAACAAAAACTTAAGATACTCGTTATGGCAGTTTTTAGACGCGGCCTACTTCTTAAAATCGTACCGGCACTGTAATTGAAATCTTTCTTTTGCTTTAATTATACAAATAACGATGATTAATTATACAATAAAATAATATATCGGCTCCTAATGAAGATATGAGAATAATTTTTAGATATTCTGAAAGCAGAATCCATATTGAGTCGCCCTGTCAAAGTTTGGAATTAATGCGCCCCTTAGATTCGGAAATGCCCCCCCCCCACCTCTGAAAAAACGCAGTTGAAAGTCAGGAGAATATTTTAACTCTTTCAGAAATGACTTATCCACAGACGATTCGTCTGCGTTGAATGTTGAAATAAAAAAGAAGCTGTCTCTTCGGAATAGAAATAAATTCATTTGCCGTGTCATTAATGAGTTTTAATTGATATCTTCAAAAATTACTGGTCGATTTTTACGAATTTTTTTTTGTTGAATTCGCGATTTTTTTATACACGTGTTAGCAAATTTTCGCGAATGTAGAGTCATTATTTCCACTTGTTTCAAAAAGGAGTGGGGCGATTTGATCTCGGATCTGCCGACCCTGCATTCTTTACGGCAACCATTTTTTACGTCTGGGGTCGATGTTGGATGTCTGGTCAGTTTTTGGCCGAAATAAAGAAAAGTTACGGTCCGAATTTCAAAAAATTTGAAATTTTGGAACGACAAAAATCGGCCGCGTGTGTACCCCGATTTTCGGATCGATACCTCCGGTACATTTTTTTTTATTCGATGATGCGTTAAAAAGCGACAATTTGGATGTCTGCGATTATCAAAACGGAAATTTTTTTCGATTCTTTTTCAAGTTGGGTTTCGGTCCGTAATTAAAACAGTTTCGTCGATTAATAACTCCCCGGGTCCGGGTCGGACTCCCGACCCGGCCTAAACTTGACTTCCGCGCCTTTTTTCCGAATTTTTCGGTCCGCGTCCGCCTTCGGTGTGTCGATTCGTCCCTGAGCCTTTGCGTGTACAGACCGGGAATGCACAGACGCACACACACACAGACGTTTACCGTTCTTAATATTAGGGACTAGCTGGCTTCGCCCGCCAGCGGGCCCCTAATTTACATCGGTGCCTCGAAACTTTTGTATTCTCCGGCTCGCATCCCCTCGAACCGAACGAACCTCCGACCCGGGTCCCCGCTGCCTTCGGCACCGGATAATCCCTTAAATTGCACATAGGATAGTATAAACCTCTAACTGAACGAACCTCCGGCTCGGGTCCCCGCTGCCTGCGGCACCGGATAATCCCTTAAATTGCACATAGGATAGTATAAACCTCTAACTGAACGAACCTCCGGCTCGGGTCCCCGCTGCCTGCGGCACCGTATAGCAGTCGTGCTGCGCACGCGTTGCAGTATACTTTAGTTCCACCTTCCGCCACCAGGTGGCGCAAATAGAAAAAATAAACCTCGAATAAGATAAACCTCGAACTGAACGAACCTCTAGAACCCCACAGTTAAGATAAAAAAAACTTGAAGGGGGGGGGGGGGAGGACACTGCTTTTCCTTAAACAACTGAATTAGACTGCCGGAAAAAAAATCTGATGTCAAACAACTTATTTAGACTACCGGACTTCTTGTTCAAAGACAGGGACCTGTAGGAAAACTTAAAACTGAAAAAAAAAATCGATAACGGGCGAAGCCCGCTTTTCCCTATCATAATATCTGGTTGCCACTCTAAAACAAAAACTTAAGATACTCGTTATGGCAGTTTTTAGACGCGGCCTACTTCTTAAAATCGTAATATCTAGCCGGCACTGTAACAGAAATCTTTCTTTTGCTTTAATTATACAAATAACGATGAATAATTATACAATAAAATAATATATCGGCTCCTAATGAAGATATGAGAATGATTTTTAGATATTCTGAAAGCAGAATCCATTTTGAGTCGCCCTGTCAAAGTTTCGAAATAATGCGCATCTTAGATTCGGAAATGGGCCCCCCCCTCTGAAAAAACGCAGTTGAAAGTCACGTGACTATTTTATCTCTTTCAGAAATGACTTATCCACAGACGATTTGTCTGCGTTGAATGTTGAAATAAAAAAGAAGCTGTCTCTTCGAAATAGAAATAAATTCATTTGACGTGTCATTAATGAGTTTTAATTGATATCTTCAAAAATTACTGGTCGATTTTTACGAATTTTTTTTTGTTGAATTCGCGATTTTTTTATTCACGTGTTAGCAAATTTTCGCGAATGTAGAGTCATTATTTCCACTTGTTTCAAAAAGGAATGGGGCGATATGATCTCGGATGTGTCGACCCGGCATTCTTTACGGCAACCTTTTTCCCGTCTGGGGTCGATGTTGGATGTCTGGTCAGTTTTTGGCCGAAATAAAGAAAAGTTACGGTCCGAATTTCAAAAAATTTGAAATTTTGGAACGACAAAAATCGGCCGCGTGTGTACCCCGATTTTCGGATCGATACCTCCGGTACATTTTTTTTTTATTCGATGATGCGTTAAAAAGCGACGATTTGGATGTCTGCGATTATCAAAACGGAAATTTTTTTCGATTCTTTTTCCAGTTCGGTTTCGGTCGGTAATTAAAACACTTTCGCTCATTAATAACTCCCCGGGTCCGGGTCGGAATCCCGACCCGATCGAAACTTGAGCGTCGCGCCTTTTTGCGAATTTTTCGGTCCGCGTCCGCGCGTCGCCTGGTCCCGGAGCCTTTGCGTGTACAAAGGTGGAGTGCACAGACAGACAGAAAGAAAGAAACACACACAGACGTTTACCGTTCTTAATATTAGGGACTAGCTGGCTTCGCCCGCCAGCGGGCCCCTAATTTACATCGGTGCCTCGAATTGTAGAAAATCTCGAATCTTGTAAAACCTCGAACCGGACGAACCTCCGACCCGGGTCCCCGCTGCCTTCGGCACCGGATAATCCCTTAATTTGCACATTGAGTAGTATAAACCTCTAACCGAACGAACGTCCAACCCGGTCCAAACTTGAATACTGATGGCCGCAAATTACTACGTTCAACTCAGCGTTTGGCATTATTAAACTTAATACAGACCTATAGGACTATCTCTCACGAAGCTCTGTATCTTCTTACAGGAACTCCACCAATCCTAATAAAAATACAGAATGAATTTCAGTACTACCAACTGAAAATAGAAAATAGAAATTTGTTAATCAATAACACACAGCTAAACATTAACAATATAATGCAGAAAGAAAAATCGTATCGATTCCTCAATTACTACAGAGTCCAAAATATCAGAATTATAGAAGATAGAAAATCCATTCATCCAAAAGAATACGATGTGGAAGCCTACACAGATGGTTCTGTCATGCCAGGGGGTGTAGCCAGTGCTTTCACCATATATAAAGATGGAAATAATATACATGATGAAGCAATACGACATCATCCACTGAATAACATATATCAAGCAGAATTAATAGCAATTTATAAAGCAATAAAATGGTTCTCTACCTCCGACTACAATAAACTACTAATTATTACAGATAGTTACTCTTCTATGGAAGTATTAAAAGTTGCTTTTCCTAGAAACTACATTATCAAAAACATTTACAATCAATTACTTCAAATTCCTGATAAATCCATTATAATAACATGGACTAAATCTCATGTGGGTGATACTGGCAATGAAAGAGCTGATCTCCTAGCAAAGCAAGCCATCTTACAAGACCAATATCAATCAAGAAATAATCTGTTGTTCCCCATTTCAATAGCAAAATTGTATTTTAAAAAGAAAACCATCTCTGACTGGCAAGCCATTTGGGACTCATGTAATAAGGGCAGAGATACCTATAAAATTATAAATAAAGTCGATCCAAATTATCTCTGCAAACAGCCAACACTGCCGTATTATCTGAGTAACCATGGCAGTTTCCCATAATACTTACATAAAATAAGAAAAAGAGCCTTACCTAGATGTCCATGCGATAAAGCAGAAGGAGATGCAGTTCACTACATATTCGGATGCTGCCCTCTTATGATCCATCACTTCCCTTTTGATAAGAACGAAACTCTCAGATATAACCTTCGTAATATCATTTTCAATCCTTCAAACTCTCAAAAGTTAAAAGAGAATTATAATATTCTCAATAAAAATTTCTCTTTCATTACGAAAGAATTTTTTAAAAAAATTGACTGAACTGACCATTGACTTTCTGAACTAAAATACCATAAATTTAGGACATCATGAACTTATAGTACTTCAAAAATATTTTATATTTAACTTTCAATTTGCAAAAAAATGTTATTTTTTACCTTTTATATTTTATTATTGTTATGTAATTATATTCATTGTTTCAAATCTAATAAACAGGCGCCTCCTGCGGTGGGGGTTGGAACGGATGGGTGCTATCGGTGTCGGGTAGCGTTTATTTTTCCCCTCGTGGACTTATTGTTCCTATACCTCACGGGTGGCTGTCCACGAGTGGGTGATTTCGGTCCCCGCTGCCTTCAGCACCGTATACCGGTCGTGCTATGCACGCACCGGATAATCCCTTAATTTGCACATCGAATAGTATAAACCTCTAACTGAATGAATCTCCGACCCTGTCCCGTTGCCTTCGGCACTGTAAACCGGTCGTGCTACGCACGCACCGGATAATCCCTTAAATTGCACATAGAATAGTATAAACCTCTAACCGAACGAACCTCCAACCCGGGTCCCCGCTGCCTTCGGCACCGGATAATCCCTTAATTTGCACATCCAATAGTATAAACCTCTAACTGAACGAATCTCCGACCCTGCCCCGCTGCCTTCGGCACCGTAAACCGGTCGTGCTACGCACGCACCGGATAATCCCTTAAATTGCACATAGAATAGTATAAACCTCTAACTGAACGAACCTCTGGCTCGGGTCCCCGCTGCCTGCGGCACCGTATAGCAGTCGTGCTGCGCACGCGCTGCAGTATACGCTAGTTCCACCTTCCACCACCAGGTGACGCAATCTGTTTATACGATCATAACTGAAATCGTTAAGGCTTTCGATGTCGAGTCGAATGAGCCATACCCCGTCGTTTTCATGCCCGTAGAACCGGAGATAGTAAAGCGCCCCCTGGTGGTGAGACTCGGAGCAAAATTCGATAAGCTGTAGTATCCTCTATCGACGTCGAGTCGATTGAGCCAAACCGCGTCGTGATGTGACCCATAGAACCCGAGTTGGCTGAAAAATCCTTTAATTACACCTTCCACCATCAGGGGGCGCAATGTGTTCTATATGAACATGACCGAAATCTGTAAAGCTGTCGAAATCCAGTCGAAAGAGCCAAACCCCGTCGTAATCCGGGCCATAGAAACAGAGATAATAAAACGCCCCCTGGTGGTGAAAAACAAACTAAAACCGATAAGCTCTAGTATCCTTTATCGATATCGAGTCGAATGAGCCAAACCGCGTTCCGATTGGACTCGTAGAACTCGAGATAATGTGAAATCAAAGTATAAAATCTGATATTATTATTCGAAAAGAGTGGTATAAACTCAGAAACTTTTAAAAATGTTATAGAGGGTCCTTATTACTTTAATTATGATGTTTGGAATCAGTTTGGTGGAAATCCGTAACATAGTTTCTTAGTTATAGAAACGGACCACAGTTAAATGAAAAAAGCGGGGGGCGGGGGGGGGGGGTTGGGGTGTTGGCGATGACACTGCTTTTCCTCAAACAACTTATGTAGACTACCTGAGTTCTAGTTCAAAGACAGTGAGCTGTAGAAAAACTTAAAACTAAAAAAAAAAAAATCGATAACGGGCGAAGCCCGCTTTTCCCTATCATAATATCTGGTTGGAGCTGTAGAAAAACTTAAAAAAAAAAATCGATAACGGGCGAAGCCCGCTTTTCCCTATCATAATATATGGTTGCCACTCTAAAACAAAAACTTAAAATACTAAAACTTAAAATAATAATGCAGTTTTTAGATGCGGCCTACTTCTTAAAATCCTAATTTCTAGCCGGCACTGTCATAGAAATCTTTCTTTTGCTTTAATTATACAAATAACGATGATTAATTATACAATAAAATAATATATCGGCTCCTAATGAAGATATGAGAATAATTTTTAGATATTCTGAAAGCAGAAAAATTTTTGCGTCGCCCTGTGAAAGTTTGGAATTACTGCGCCCCTTAGATTCGGAGATGGGCACCCCCTCTGAAAAAACGCAGTTGAAAGTCACGTGACTATTTTATCTCTTTCAGAAATGACTTATTCACAGACGATTTGTCTGGGTTGAATGTTGAAATAAAAAAGCAGCTGTCTCTTTGGAATAGAAATAAATTCATTTTCCGTGTCATTAATGAGTTTTAATTGATATCTTTAAAAATTACTGGTCGATTTTTACGAATTTTTTTTTGTTGAATTCGCGATTTTTTTATACACGTGTTAGCAAATTTTCGTGAATGTAGAATCATTATTTCCACTTGTTTCAAAAAGGAATGGGGCGATATGATCTCGGATGTGTCGACCCGGCATTCTTTACGGCAACCCTTTTCCCGTCTGGGGTCGATGTTTAATGTCTGGTCAGTTTTTGGCCGACATAAAGAAAAGTTACGGTCCGAATTTCAAAAAATTTGACATTTTGGAACGACAAAAATCGGCCGCGTGTGTACCCCGATTTTCGGATCGATACCTCCGGTAGATTTTTTTTTATCCGATGATGCGTTAAAAAGCGACAATTTGGATGTCTGCGATTATCAAAACAAAAATTTTTTTCGATTCTTTTTCAAGTTCGGTTTCGGTCGGTAATTAAAACAGTTTCGTAGATTAATAACTCCCCGGGTCCGGGTCGGACGCCCGACCCGCCGAAACTTGAGCTCCGCGCTTTTTTTCCGAATTTTTCTGTCCACGTCCGCCGCCGGTGCGTCGATTTGTCCTGGAGCCTTTGCGTGTACAGACCGGGAATGCACAGACGCACACACACACAGACGTTCACGGACATTAATAATTATCCGATATGTACTGGTAATGTAAACAAAGGCTGTATTAAGAATATGTATATGGATTTTCTTTTCTTAAATTAGTTTTAAAAATAAACTTTGTTAAGAAAAATGTCAAATTATAAATTTCTAGAAATTCACTTTTTTTTCATATTTTAAATATTTTTTAATATTTATATTAATTTAAATTGCTGTAGTAACTGATATTTTAATATCAAATATTTGAAAAGAGAAAGAAATTCTAGATCCTTAATCAAATGTACTTCATCTGTTTTATTATATAAATGTTTAATTTGTCTTCTTTTTAAATTACATTATATAAATTAATAGCACTTACCTTCTATTTGCAAATAGGTTTCCAACTTCCAACAAAAAAATAAAGGAAAGAATGTTTATGGAGTAAAAAATATTTATTAACACTATAAAAGCACACATAAATTTTATTAATGGATGAACAACTATGAGGGCTTCAGCTCAATGAGCCCCTCTTTTTCTTATGTCCTTGAACATTATTCTCTGCCCCCCCACCCCACCTTTTTTCCCAAAATAAACATAAAAAGAAGTTTTCAATCAATTCTCTTAATTTTAATTTAAAATATGAAATAATTGTTAGGAAGTATATTAATCTTAAGGGTTAACCTATAGTGATTACTTTCTTTTATCTAATACAAATCTTGTCATCACAATAAAGTTTGAAATACTGAATGAATTGAAATCTGACTGGAGTCCAGGGAGGAGCAATTGCCCTGCGGGTACCCTTGACTCATCTATACTCCATATAATTTCAGTTGGCTTCTCAAGGACATCTATGATCTATCCAGAGCTCCCACTCAACTTTTGCAGTTAAAAATGGAAAAAAGGGACCATTTTTTTTCAAAAAAAGGGACCAAAAGGGACCATTTTTTATTTAAAAAAAGGGACCGAAAAGGACCACATATTTGTTAAGAAGGGACCTATTCCGGCAAATCACAAATAAAATAAACACACAACACCCTCCTCCCTCCCTTATTTGTTACTTATTTATAAATGTTCAAAGTATAATTTGTTATATTTGCTCCGATTCAAATTCACTTAATTCTGAAATTCATTATCTGAAAGGTCAGAGATTACAGAGATTACAAACTTCTATTATTAATACAACTTTATTTGAATTACAATGGTCAGTCAGTAAGTTAGTTGCACTGTTTAAGAAAACATGATCGAAATTTTACAATAACTTTATTTGTATCCTAAAGTTTCATGTAAAATCTACTTTTCAACATCCATTATTTAAACATTTATCGAGACATGACACAAGTTTTTTAATGGCTTCTGCAAAGAAATCCTGTCCAATATCCAGCAATAATTTTATGCACCCTTACATGAGAAATATTAATTTCATTTGAGATTTCGTCTATTGTTATGCGTCTGTTTGCAAAGATGCATTCACGAGAGCAGCGATCTCATAATTTTATGCAGGTGATGGTCTTCCGTTGCGCTCAGCGTCGTCAATATCTGTACGTCCATTCTAAAATGTGTTGCACTGCTTCGCGATAACTTTATGTGACAGCATTTTCACTATACACTTCATGAAACTGATGATAAATTTCAATGCAGTTACACCTTTTCGCCCACAAAAAATGAATCACTGCATTCATTTCCCATTTGGATGCCACTTGCAGCTGCCGAGATATGTTTACAACTGATTATCAGATAAACTGAAACTGCTGTGTGAAAGCCCAAAATCATATTTACACAAAATGAAAAACGGCAATTTTCATATCCTTATGATGGAACAAAAAATTTGAAAGTTTTGTAACCTACTGATGATGTCTGTGTGCTGATTTTAGCAGGACTGATTGAATTTCACGAATTTTCCCATGATCATTTGAAGAAATTCATGTTTCTTTTGCAATCCTTTGACGAAATTTGCATTTTTTTTGCAATTCTTTGACGAAATTTGTGATGTTTTCGCGATCTTTTGACGTAATTCACGGTGCTTTCATGAACCTTTGACAAAATTCGCGGTTTCTTCACGATCTTTTGACGAAATTCACAATGTTTCCGCAATCTTGTCACGAAATTCACAATCTTTTGACGAAATTAGTGTTCTTTTTTGCGATTTTTTGAAGAAATTCGTGATATTTTCGACGTACTTCGCGTTATTTTCGCGATCTTTCGACGTGATTCGCGATCTTTTGACGTAATTCGCATTATTTTCGCGATCTTTTGACGTAATTCGCGTTATTCTCGCGATCTTTTGACGTAATGCGCGTTATTCTCGCGATCTTTTGACGTAATTCGCGTTATTCTCGCGATCTTTTGACGTAATTCGCGTTATTCTCGCGATCTTTTGACGTAATGCGCGTTATTCTCGCGATCTTTTGACGTAATTCGCGTTATTCTCGCGATCTTTTGACGTAATTCGCGTTATTTTCGCGATCTTTTGACTTATTTCGCGTTATGTTCGCGATCTTTTGACGTAATTCGCGTTATTTTCGCGATCTTTTGACGTAATTCGCGTTATTTTCGCGATCTTTTGACGTAATTCGAGTTATTTTCACGATCCTTTGACGAAATTTGCATTTTTATCGTGATCTTTTGACGAAATCCGTGTTATTTTCTCAATCCTTTGACAAAATTCGCGTTATTTTCTCGATCTTTTGACGAAATTCGCGGGTTTTTTTGCGATCTTTTGACAAAATTCATGGTTTTTTAGCGATCTTTTGACGAAATTAGTATTTTTTCGCGATCTTTTGACGGAATTTGCGGTTTTCGTGATCTGTTGTTGACGAAAATCCCATTGTTTTCGCGATTCTTTGACGAAATTTGCGTTTTTTCGCGATCTTTTGACGTAATCAGTGTTATTTTCTGAATCCTTTGCCGAAATTCGCGGTTTTTTATCGATCTTTTGAAGAAATTAGTGTGTTTTTTTTGCGATCTTTTGAGAAAATTTGTGTTTTTTTACTTTCTTTTGACGAAATTCGTGGTTTTTTCGCGATCCTTTGACGAAATTCGTGCTTTTTCGCGATTCTTTGACGAAATTAATGACGTTTTCTCGATCCTCGAAACACGCGATTTTTCCGCGAGGCATGGCTAAATACCGAATATCAATAAAATTTAAAATAAAGGTCGTTTAACAGTATCGAAAAACGGACTTAAGGGACCTAATGATGAAAAAACGGACCAAAACGGACTTGAAGCAAAAAAACGGACCAATTCCTTAAAAACGGACCTAGTGGGAGCACTGTCTATCCTCCCCAATTCATCTTTTTGTTGTCATGGAAAATAGAGCAATCAGTCATTCAAATGCTGTATTACGAAAGCTACTGACTTAAGGACCAGGACACTGACCTTGTGAAGTCAATTTAAATTATATATAGTTAGATAACACTGAGGTCTGTCCAAATTTTTCAGACAATCTTTTTTTTTTCTGAAAAGTCTAGTCATAATTTTGTGAATTTGAAATGATCATTATATCCCAGTTCTTGTTTATACATTTTAAAGACATACGTATGTAAAATACATATATTTTCTTTATATATGAAAACATGACATCTCAAATTTTACTTTTAAATGGTTCAATTTGGAAATGGAAAAGTTTTATGCAAGATCTACTTTTAAGGCAAAGAATTTTATGAAGAGTTCAGTTTAAAAGTGAAAAGTCCTGTTTAAAAGGTGAAAATTTTTCTGAAGGATGCTGTTCTGAAATAAAAAAATGGTGTAGGGTCCTGTTTTGAGATGAAGAATTTTGTGAAGGGTCCTTTATAGTCAAATTATTTCATAAAAATTAAAAGTTATTTTTTAACATCATTTTTATTTTACTTTTATGAGCATTTTTATTATATTTGATTATGACATAAAACATCATTTTTCTGGAAAATTTTTATAAATCATTAACATAAGCAATTTATTATTTAAATATAGAGATCATTCCTTTCTGACAGTAGGGAACATATACAATGTTATTTAAAGAACTACTAATGGAAACACCATGCGAAAAAAAAAAAAAATCTAAATGTAATATCACCTATAGTTTTTCCTATATCAGAGTTGTATAAAAAAGATTTGTTACTTTTTATATTTTACTTACTCTCATCTTCAGATAGTGAACTACATTCTTATTGCTTGTTTTTGCATATCTTTTATGGAGTGAAGGGTAACTACAATGCCTTGAAGTGCTTCGAAATTCATGTGATTTTAACCCTTCATTTATTTCTTTGCTTGTGAAATAACCAAAGCATTAAGCTGTATTCTTTTCTTACATTTTGTATGTTACTATTTCCAAGTTAATTTCTTTCTCCTACTTAAAATATATCTAAAGTATTGTATGCACATACAATATTATATGTATTTATACTCCATCAAGTGATGAAATATGTAAACAAAGGAACTAGACGCCTTTTTGCGCTCCACATGATTCCCCTGTGACGTCACATGAATAATTTCCATAAGAAAAGTTTTAAAATGATGCAATTTTCACAATTAAATGAATTTTGTATGTAACAATTTTATAATTTTATGGTTTCTTTTCTTTTTCAAAACTCACATGTACATATATATTTCAATTAAAAATACTGTATTTAGAAACACTATATGAAAATAGTTTTAAATATGACATTTTAAATAATTTTCACTATTTAATGCTTTTTGCATGTAAATAGCTTGATTATTTTAAAGTTTGCTTTCTGTTTTAATATTCACATGTAATTATATTTTTCAACTGAAAGACATTTCAAATTATTTGCACTTTTTAAATTCTGGCAACAATAGGTGAAAAAACTACTTTTTCAAAATATGAAATAAATATCTATTAATATTGAAAATTCGAATAAAATATTGAAATAAAAAAACCCCACTATGTCTGACTTTAACATCAAAAAGTTCTTAAAATAACTTTTCGATTTAAAATCTGCCTAAGCATGTTTATCATACATTTGTCTATAAAACTACCAATTTTCGTATTTTTATATGCAATAGTATTCTTTATTAGAAAACAAGTAAAAGAAAGTAAAAAGGTCACAATTAATTCTATGAAAAGTTACTCTTTTTTAAATAAAAAGATTAAATCAAAGTTAGCTCTTCCATCCATCAATAAATGAATCTACATGCCTGTACATAATAAAATACAAGATTTATGAAATCCTGTTCAGACCAGGGTTAAATATTACATTTTTGAACTAACAAAAATATCTGATACTTCTTATAATAACTATCTGATATTTTCAAAATAGTCAATTTATTGATTATTATAAACATTTCCAGACTCAATATAAATTAGAAACTGAAACATATTGCACTTAGCATGAAAACTTAATAAAACAATATTCGAAATGTATTTTTTTTTCATTTATGTAACAAAATTGAAGATTTAATGAATTGAAAACAGACACAATTTGTATTTTACACCCCCCCCCAAAAAAAAAAAAAAAAACCCTATAGGATTTAGCATCAAGTTTTGAGAAAATTTTATGTTTTATACAACAACATTTTAAATATGAAATAATTTGTTTTTGTTGAAAATTTGAATATAAATGTAAGTTTGTCTGCTTTTGCTTTTTCATTCCTTAACCTGTTGTTTAGTTTAAATTAAACTGAACCAGAAAATATTATTCCTAATGAAGCTGTAAAAATTTAACCTCAAACATAAACCTTGGAGAATAGTATATACAGTAGAAGATCTTTATAACGCACAGCTTCTCAGATGTAAACAATGAATTTTGCAGTTAAGAAGCACATTCATTCCACATTGTAAAAAATTTGCTAATTTCCAGAGGATTAAATTTGATACTTTTATTCATTGTTAGCATCTTAATTCAGAACTTTTTAATGAAAAAATTGATATTATTACAATTAAAATTTTAGTATTATAATGAATGATTTGGTCCAGACATATTTAGAACATGTTTATAAAGTAAATTTAACAATGTATGAAATGATCTATATTATCTAAAATAATAATATGCACAACTCTTGGGCCCAAGGACTGCAGTATAAAGATACTGTACTATATTTTGATATGTTACAGACATATTTGGTCATGTTCACAAGGTATGCTTAGTGATGTGTGAAATGTGATCTGTATAACGCAAAATTTTATATAATGCACAACCTCATGTGTTTAAGTTTGGTTATAATATAAAGATCTTCTACTGTAGTATACATTTTTTTCCACTAAAAAAGTCACTGCCAGAGCAAAAGTTCTTTATCTGTAGAATGACACAGTCAATAACAGCTTTAAAAATTCATTTACACTTGTTTTGACTAAAAAAATCATGCACAATATTTTGTAAATAAATATCTAATGTATGAAAATATCAATAATCAGGGATCTGTTTAGGAAAATTTTGAGTCCTTTAACGACCCTTCAACAAAAATTCTCATCTTAAAACAGGACCCTTCACAAAATTCTTCACCTTAAAAACAGACCTTTCAGAAAACTTTTACACCTTCAAACTGAACTTTTCACAAATTTAATCATTAAAGTTAAATCTGACATGTCTCAAAACAATTAAAGTCATCAAATTACTTAGCCTTTTTTATACATTAAGGATATACACCGGAACCTGAATATAGCTATATTTTCAAATTCACAAAATTATGACTAATTTTCATAAATATAAAAAAACTGTTCACATTTTCACAAAAACAAGACCCTGTGAGAAAAATCCGGACAGACACCTAATAATATAAAAAATCATGATATTTTGAAAACAAATATCAGATATCTATCATGATATATATCACCAAACCCTGGTTCAGACAATTTTTTTTTTTTTACATCTCCAGTTTCAAATTTTCTGTGACAATCTGCAGCAAACCAAAATGTATCTATCAACTATGCTGAACCAAGCTTACTATCATAAGAAATCAAAAAAACCCGTAAAATAAGAATCTTGTACGTTCAAAGAAAAGGCAAGAACATAAAATTTACTTTTTGTCTTTTTTTTTTAAGCCCAGAATTCTTTTTAAGTTGTTAAGATTATTCTGCTAGCTACAAAATAATCTACAGCATCCACTGCCATGCTACACTGTTTCTACTACTGGGCTTGATCAAAATCCTATTAGTGCTTATTTTATCACCTATTCCAAGAGCTAACTGATTAAATCTCTGATAAAAAAATATATAACTCTTGCTGTCATAGTCTAATTTATTGTGATCTTTTGACTGTCTCGGTAGTACATAATAAAAAACTATTGCATATAAAAACATGAAAACCGGTAGTTTTTAGCAATCATTTTTAAAAATTAATCTAAATTAAGTTTTTTTTCTTCAATACTTTCAATATGTCATATAATGGTTATTCCTGCCTTAAGTAAAAAAAAAAAAAAAAAAAAAAAATCATAAAAAAGAAAAAGCTTGAAAACATCAGAACAATATAAAAATACAAGTGAAGGTCATCTTCACATGTGAAAAAGTGTTTTATTTTGCAAGTTTTTTTTTTTATGCACTGAAAAAAAAAAAAAAATCCCCAGAATTATTGAAATATGCATAAATTTTCCTTTATGCTCATTAAGAATATCTAATTAAAATTGTACATCTCATTTTGTTAATTTTTTGGGTATATAGGATAGATGTGTCAGTAATGGACACCTTTACTCCTCCTTATTTTAGTTATAATTATTATATTCCTGTTTTTCTTTTTTTATATTTATTAATCTATCAACAATATTTAACCATTCTCATAGTTACATTTTCCAATGTGAATCAAAATTTAATTGTAACAGAAATAAATCAAAACACCCAAAATTCCAGTAATTGACAGCCTACAAAAAGTAATAGGTAATTGTTTTTATGATTGTATTTAGAACCAGAATTTCCAGAAAGCATACTAATGAAACAAAAAGTCATTTTCAAATAAATTTAACAATTAGGATATCCACAGTATAACTAATAAAATATATGAGAATAATTCATGGCTTAAATTATTGTCACTATCAATATTTTAATTATTTTAGGTAAAATATTAAATTTCAAAGTATCACATTTATCGAGACAATATAATGTTTAGAAGTGTTAGTAAAAAAAAAAGTTTTAGATAACTAATGCATTGAAATTATAATTCACATTATTTGTTACAGTCTTAACTTTTTAAACTACTTGATATATTACTCATAGTAATTAGTTATTAGTATTACAAATATGAAATAAATGATATTGCACATTGAATAAGGATTGTTATGATTTAACCCAATCCAAAAAACCCAGGTGGGTTTTTTCAAAATTTCAACTTTAAATTACATAGGTAATATATTTTTAAATGTCAGTACACCAGTCGTAAAGTTTATCACCCCCCCACCCCAAGGGAAAAAAAATGTCTTAATTCTCCCAATGACAATTTTTAAAACAAATAATTGTAACTTAATTTTCTATAAGTATGTGTAACTATCACAAACACTAATTTTTTTCCCAATAAAATAGATACTTTGATACATAATCCTACAATTGAAACTCGTAACAAAATACCACATATGCTGAGAATCCTAATTTAATGATGTAGACATGTAGAATTATTTGATTTATTCTATTAATTAATTATAATAAAAAATACTTACTTTACAGCAAATATTTTTTTCCCAGTTCTGCAAATTTTGTTATATCCAGTTTCAATTGCAAAAAATTTTGATTAATTAAGTATAAACTACCACCCAACTTAATTCAATAACAACATAAACTAAGGGAAAACCGAAATTTCCTATTTACCTTGGGCTGAGGAAATGTTACTTACTGTGCCTAAGAAAGAATATAGCAACACATTTTGAAATGCAAACAACTCAAAAAGAAAAAAAAATCTTGCAATCCATCATTAATCAATATGTTTCAGAATGAATTTTTCTAGAGAAAATATTTATTACATATAGGCAATCACTTCAATTAAAATGAATAAATATACTTTATCCTTAACAAAATATTAGTTTAAAAGTTCTGATTCAGCACTAGTATTAGTATAGTACTTTAATGATAATTTCATTGTTAAAACTATTACTAATAATCAATTTATCTAAAAGCAAAGCATAATTTTGATTATTGTCATTGATTTATATATTTTTGTGATCAATTAGTTACTTTAAATTGTATTTAGTAGTAAGTACATTTTTTTAAAAACATTCTGAACCACCTCTTTTCACATAAAAAAACCCTGATAAAACCCAAAGGGTTGGGTTTTTTCTGAAAAAACCTGGGCATTTAACAACCCTGCATTGAATATTTTAAATACTAAATAAAATGGTTACAAAATAAAGCTGTACAATTGACATTTGAGGCACCTGATCTGCCGATTTACTAATTTCATTACTACTAATATAAATTTTATTAATATTACACTTTTTTAATGTGCAGATTTGAATAATGAAACATTTAAGATAGAAAGTGATAAAATTTTAAAACTTGTGCGACTTAAAAAATTGTCTTTATTTAAATGGAGAGGGCTTGATCACCATGAGCTTCTCCTGTTCCTATGCTCTCAAACATTGTTTCCTGACTGGTTTGATTGATAGCCAGATTATTAAATATGCAAGTTATGTTTTTTTTTTTTTTTTATAAAAAAACCTTAATTTCATTGCAACATTAAAAATTTTATTAATTACATGAAATTAATTAAAAGCAGCTATATATATATATATATACAGTAAAACCTCCATAACGGACACTCCCGAATAGCGGACACTTTTGTGATCCCCAAAACCTGTATATTTGTACATTTTTAACTCTCAATAGCGGACATCTCCAAATAGCGGTCAAATTCTGTGCTCCCGAGGTGTCCGTTATTCAGAGGTTTTACTGTATATATATATATATATAATACATTCTGGTAAGTATAATTTAAAAATCCAAATTAGAGTAGCTGTTCCATTAAATTTAAAGATTTTTTGCACTGTTACAGAAATTGCACTTTTAGAAATATCCACATGAGGATGTCCATTACTGGAAATCAACTAATTAAGCATTTCAGCAATAGACACGGGTCTTAAAACTTTACAAATAAATAAAATATTGTAAATGACTGTTAGTATATAAAATTCGAAGTTTTCTATCACTATCAAAGTAAAAGCATATAATTTTTGCAAGAAAATAAAAAAATATAAATAATTGAAGCTAGCTCTTAGCATGTCCATTAAGATTTTCACTGCAAAACAGTGGAACGGAGAAACATTTTCTGCCAACTGATTGGTTTGGTTAATAGTGTCAACAGTAACATAGATTATAAAACATGCAAGGGGAAATTGCGAAAAAAATAAATAAAAAGCTAAATTTTTATTGGTTATTTTTTTTATAAACCAAAAATTTTGAACGGTTGCCCATTACTGATAAATCTACTCTATATATCTATATTTACCTTTGTTTTTAAAGGTCATTAGCAGAACAACACGATATAATCAGCTAAAGGCAAGGCATTTTATTCATATATTAATTAATGGTTTTACACAAAAAAAAAAAAAAAATGATAAGCATCATTCTAACATGTTATATTACAACAAATAAATCTCTGAAAATGAAGAATTATGTATTTTTGGCTTAAATTCTTTGAAAAGTGAACAACACTCCTTAAGTATTTTTAATTAATTGTAAATATTGTTTAGAAACAAGACAAAACAAAATAGCGACTCAAAGTATTCGATGAAATGCTGGGTTTTTTCACGTAAATTTCACTGATTTTTTAAATTTTAAAAGAGAAACTTGAAATAACAGATTATTTAATCAACAATAACATTAATCAAAATGATACCTTTTATGCTGAAGCAGAATGTTGATTCCATTCTTCACTATTTATTCCAAACTCGCCATTTTCACAGACTACATTGAATCAGGATGTATTGAGAATAGGATTAGGTGTATAATTGAGCAAGTATTATCAATGATACGACATGAAATACTATCAGACCATATAGCAAAGACAATACTCATTCAATTAATATGCTGCGAGTTGCTGGTGCTGATGCTTGCAATGGTGGTAGGCAGGAATTGTCACTAAAAAGGAAAAAAATATATATATAAAAGTTTGAAAGAACACAATATTTCATAAAATAGTTTATTAGAACTATAATCCATGCTTATTTTTAAAGTGACGCTCAGATACTATAATATTAATCATGCAAATTATTTTTTTAATTTAAAAATTGCTTTTTAAAAAAGGTACACAGAAATTGCAGCATTTATAAAATATGTAAAAAATTGCTTTAAAAAGGTGCACACTACTAAAGAATCACGTTGGATTTTTTTTTTTTTTTTTTTTTTTTTTTTTTTTTTTTTGTAAAAAAAAAATATGTAGCATTTATAAAATGCTTGAATTTTCACTTTTGACAGATACATGAATTTCTACAGGGTCAAATATTTACGTATGTATTAAACTGAGAACCAGCAATCTTAGTAAGAAATGCAATAAAGGTCAAACAAAACTAGTCACTCATTAAAAGTATGGAACAGATAGCTTACACGCCCTCAGGTCCGCCATTTTGTTTTGTTGGCGAAAACCCGTTTTTCGCCAACAAGAATTTGTCGCCAAGTGGTCATTTTGGGCTATTTTAGGTTTTATTTTTTATTTAATTTTGGAATATATACAGATTAAACATAAAAAAGGAAAATTCAAGAAATTTTCACTGAATACTGAGCAAACGGCAGAAACGTAAATACGGTGATACTTAAAAAAAACGCAAAGATTCATTATTAAACCAACATATCTCTAAAAATAAAGGCATTAAAACGTATATCCTATCGTTTAAAAAACAAACCTCGATACAAAATTTGAAAAAAGAAACATCGACAAATAGAAAAATCAAAAATCTGTACATAAATTTCTAAAATACATCTTAATAACAAACCTCAATTAAAATAAAAAAAACACCAGAAATTGAAAAATCAAACCTCCATACATAAATTGCAAAAATACATCTTTAAACAAACATCCAAAAAAAAAAAAACAGAAAAACACATGCAGAATTAATTTGAAAAATCAAACATGGATACATCCATTGAAAAATCAAATCTCCGTGCATAAATTGCAAAAAATACTTCACGTTTCTACGAAAATTTCTTGAATTTACCTTTTTTATGTTTAATCTGTATATATTTTAATCTGTATATATTCCAAAATTAAACAAAAAATAAAACTTAAAATAGCGCAAAATGCAATTGCACTCCAAAAATAGGCTGGAGAAACTTTGAAACCTCCCTTGGCTCTCAAAATTTGCTGAAATTTCAGCACAACATCACCAACAAGCGGTAAACTAACAACAGAAGCCATTATCAATCGAAAAAAATAATCAAATATTAATAATAATAATAAAAAGTTGGAATTATACAACCTGATTCTTTGATACCACATGGAATAAAACAGGCAAGAACAAGTTGGAAATTGTACGTCAAACGTTACAAACGAGGTGCGTTCGTACGCACGTTTTAGAATTAAATTCATGATATCCCGTGCGTAGAACGGGCTAAACAGCTAGTTAAGTATATATTTTATGACACTGTTCATACAAATATCTTAACTAGTTATATAAATATTCAGATATATATGTATCAGCTAGTTATATAAATATTCAGATCTTGATGATTTTTAATTCTGTGAAATGAATTATATCGTCTGCAGATTAATTTCTGTAATAAAATAAGTATCTCGGTCGCTTGACGATTTAACATCCATCGGAAGCTCCTCTAACAAAAAAGCACCGATTTAAAAAAAAAAATCAAATTTCTTAATAAATATTTTTATTAATATCTCCTAAAGTTTTGATTCGATTTTAATAAAATTTGAAATGTCTCGACAAAATTCTGCAAAGATAATATATTTTAAATTGCAAACCATTTGGTTGGGTAGTTTTTGCGTTGTTATATGCGGACGGACAGACAGACGGACGGACAGACAGACAGACGGACGGACAGACGGACGGACCAAACGACGACTATAGGTGCTACGTATTTATATAATTACGAACGCACCTAAAAAATGAACACAACCTCTCAGTAGTCCGCTCACAGAATATGTGAGAAGAAAAAAAAAATCGTATCGGAGATTACTTCAGGGTTGCCAGGAGGCAAAAGTCCGCCCGGTAGCCAGATCGGCAAATACATCGCCAAAAAAACCGCCAAACATCGCCAAAAAAATGGCCGCCCGATCTGAGGGCGTATAAGCAATCCTAGCCAAAAGTATACAATAATGAACCGCGATTAGCCATTTTTTTTTTTCCTTATGCACCTATCATTTCAACCGATGTATAAGTTTAGGAAAGGCATTTTTCCAACAGAAAACCTTATAAGTAGAATTATAATCTACTATCATAAATAATAAATATTTTAAAACTTACTTTTTTCGAATTGCTACATTTTCAAAGCAAAAACAGAGGAACGAGACAACAAGAACGCTAAAAAACAACGCTACCTACTAAGGAAATCAGGGAAATGAATGAGAATAAGAATGGGGGGATATCGCCAACTTAATGCGTTCAAAGGGTTACTTGTATTGTAGAAAAATAAATTATGCCAAGCCAATCTATGCTGCCAAAATGCCAGAGGTTGCCTGAAAATGTCATGTGACCCTCTGTCCAAACGCATGCGCATTATGTGGAATATCGCTCATTTTAGGCTTTTAGGGTCCCCAGAAAATAGAAGCCATGAAATCATTCGAGACGACAGCCTAGTAGCTATAGGTCTCAAAGCCCAGACCCTTCAAAGTTCAAAGAAGCCATGAAGAGGTTCATGGTAGAAGCTTTTCTTATTGTAAAACAGGTACTTTTTATTGTTTAAATATAGATAGTTTCCAGTTTTTTAAATACTATCATGTTTCGCTTATGATGACTAACAGTCTGAAAATGTTTCACAGACAGGGTTTTGTGTAATCTGTGATTTTAATTGTATTCATCAACCAAGCCACGCACAAATACGGCGACCTGAAATGATATTTCATTAATTAGACACTTCCCACGCAAATATCTTTTTTCAAAGGAAACATTGAATGAATTCGATTTGCCAGCAACGTGCAAATAAAATCATTCCATCATCTCCATGTTTTAAAATGCATCACTATCACACTACATACCCTAATTTTCTAATTTAATCCATGTAAATTTACACATTGTAAATAGTAAAAATACTATTTTTTTTTTCTATTCAGTTCAGTTTATGCAAATCCCCCATCATCTTGGTTACGTTTTTCTCCAATCTTGTCGAGCACGAGGGTTTTCGAGAGTTAGCGCTATCTAGTGTGTTTTTAATAGAAAACCCATATGTTTCAGCTTGCGACTTTGTATTTTCGCCGTAATGCAAGCTAGAGCCCCCGCACTAATGAATGAAAATAAATATATAAGCACTAAGTACTTTTTTAATCTATTTTCCCCATACATGCATTATAGAAAAAAACTAAGTCTGATACAAAAACTTATCGTTTCTTTTCTTCAATAATAATAGTTTATCTAGCGCTATCTTCTCTACGACCCTGCAAATTACTTTTTAATAAAATTTTACCTTTCTTCTTTGCTAAAAAAGGGGAAAGAAAGAAAATTCTATTTTGTGTGGTCTGAGAAAACTTGATTTGCTGACAAATAATTTACAGAGGATAAAACGAAAATATTCAAATATTACCTAAACATGCTAAAAATATATTTTTCTTCAAAAACTAAAATTTGTGGAATTATGATTTTAAATACAAAATTTTATTTTTTCTATTCAACTTTTAACCATAACTGCTTAATCAATGTTAGAAAAATATTTCCAATTGCAAAGATGACAACAACAATAAAATCCATGCATCATGTCAGAATCCGAATACCCGACCCAATGCATGTCTCTACTTTAAAAGAGTTTTAATTAATTACATAATAATAGAAAATGAAACAAAAATATTAAAGTATTACCCAAAAATGTGAAAAAAAAAATAATTTTAAATCAATAAAATACATTATTGGCTGGAAAATATTGGCTGGATATTGGCTGGAAAATATTGAGAGTCGCTGCATTTGCTTAAATTGGATACTGCTAAATCGTCTTGAATTCAGATTACCAAGGTTGTGGTAAATGCATAAATGTAGATTGGAATAGCAGAATGAATAGATGGTAGCAAGCTAAACTCATTTGCACAAAATAGGACGCATCAATGTAAATTGGATTTTTGAATTTTTCCGAAGACTAATTAGAGAAATTGGATAGTCAGTGTTAGCTTTAAATCGATTTATGCCCATGCCTATATAGAGCAGTTGGACTATGATACCATTATTCCAGTGACTGCAGCAAGAAAAAGCCTCAGCTAAGCCATTTCAATTCCTTTACGAGAATATATTGTTAGTTTTACTCTTGGGACTAGAGTTACTCTTGGCTAATATTGACTCAACCTTCTAACTATAATACTTGACTTAAAATTGTTCCTGGAGTCTATATACCGCATGAGGATTCATTTTTAAGTAACTGTCTGATTTCAGACCTGTCTCTAATGTCATAATAGGCCTTCATCACAGCTCTTTCCAAGTTGCTGTGTATTACTGTAAACGTATGGATATATATCAAGAAAAATCATGGAAAAAAATAATTTAACTTTCATTTTTTTTCCAATCATGGTAATCTAAACTAGTCGTTGGGGGCCACCGTAATACTTACCCATCATGGATATGCATGATATAAAATATTAAAATAAAACATGTGAAAACTACTTATAAAATGCATTGCAATTCAAATAAAATCGTGACTTGATGACGTCACAATCTTTAAAGGCTCGATGACTGAATTGCTTGAAAGAAACATCCTTATAACTCCAAAAATAATAATCCTATTAACTAGCGGTTTATTGCATCTGATTAAGCGTCATATTTCCAATTAAAATATATCTTTGGTGTGAAATTTGGATGAAATACGGGGTAATGAAAAATCGAAGTGTGTGGAAAATAGGATTCCAAATATCTCGGCAACTCATTATCCGATCGACTTCATGCTGTATGCAAAATTTATGTTTTTTATTGTCTTTTATATTCATTTCTTAAAATAACCAATTTCGAAAATTTTTATATACCATTTATCAGAACGAATATTTCGAGAGTCCGAAAAAAATAGTTCCGGTTAATCGAGGCTATTGAAATGACATAGCTTTCTTCCCATTATTACATACTAAGTACATACCAAATTTCAAGTCTCTATCTCAATTTTTTCGGGAGATAGAGAGTTTACAGACACACGGACAGCAAAATTTTTTTTCTAAAAAATATGTTTTTCGGAATATCCAGTGTCTGAAACGTGTCAATCCGTCAAAAAAAATTTCGATTTTCAAAACGATTACAAGACTTACCCTATACTACATATGATGGGTAAGTAAAAGGAAAAAAATCTCATACAAAAATAGGATTGATTCGAAAGTTATTCCATACTTTTCAGTAAGTCATTTCATTTCAGGCACCTTTTCAAAATTGGAAGGTTGCCAATCCATCTAAAATGACTTTTCATCAATAATATGCCTCTTAGTCATAATGTTGAATGAAAAAGATGGCCCAGTACACCAAAAAATGTCCCTCTTCCTCCCGATAATTTAAAATATTAAAGCAATAGCCAGGGAAAAGTTTATTGGGTAGATTCCCTCAGCTAGAAATGTTACTAACCTAAATTCATTATCAATCAAAATTATTGCTTCATTTTTAAGAATTTTTTTCACTATTTTAAAATTATTATAGTATAGTTAATTTAGTGTATCACTAATAAAAGTTACTGTATTCACCCTACTGAATGCACTGTATTAAAATTAATAATGGAAACCCTTCCATAATCTGCATATGTACATATGTATAAAGCGTGGATTTGTGAGTGAAGTATAAAATTATCGTTTTGTATCTTCTTCAAAACTCTAATAAAATTTTTATTTTATTTATATATTTACCATATATTGTATTAAAAATGGTTTTAATGCAGCAGATTTTCTAATTTCTTCTTTAAAAAATAATTTTTAACATGTTTTTTGACTTATGAACTTAATAATTCTATTTCATATCATTAGTAATTTTTTTTTTATTATACTTGAGCAATGAGCTGTACAAAACAGCATTTTTGATAGTTTAGTAACGTTTTATTTTTTTTTCTTAAAAAAAAAATATTAGCAATTGAATATAATAATCAGTAAAATTATATAAACTTATTGATTTAACTATATTTACTAGCTCTCCGATTAGCTCCTAGCTTACTAGCTCTGATTGATTTATAAAGCTTGCTAATTAATATTTATTTAATTAAGATTTTTATAATGTAAGATAAAATAGACTGAAATATTGTAAGTTTTAATCACGTGACTGTTAACAGACATAGTTTGGCCAAAGATAACACACAGAGCACTAGTATTACCTTCTACGCGACATGGCCAAGTGACCCAAGGGCAAAGGTCACTCTGTATAATTGGCTTTTGTGATTTGATATGTTTTTGATAATACATGGGTGGTGGAGGGGCTAGGGAAGGATACTAATTGATTTATAAAGCTTGCTAATTAATAACCATAATAAATGCCAAAGATAACACATGGAGCGCTAGTATAATAGCTAGAAAAGGCGCTCTTTATTATATCCATTTTGCAAAATTATGACTGTATGCTGGGGGCAAAGATATTCTTAACAAAATACTCATTATCACATGGAAGCACTAACACGGAAGTATCAGTAAAATTTTGATGCAATGTATCTGTGACCACCTGGATACATTTTTATTTTGGTAACTACGAGTCTATAAATATTATCATGAAGATAATCATGGAAACATACATTTAGAGAAATCCCTATAACCTAACATGTATCAGATGTCCTAATTTGTACAGAGGCTTGTCTGTGACAAAAATCAAGTCATCCGGTGGATATGTATGAACAATTTTAAAATTTCAATGAAACTCAATAATAGTTTCAAAAATGTACATTCAACACTTGATGCTAATGTAAAAAGAAAGAAAAAGATTTGTTGGAAAAGGGATGCTGGAGGAAAAGAGCAATTAAAGAAATTAACAATAAAATTGAAAATATAAAGCAGTATGATAATAAACCATATTAACAGAAGACATAAAGGCAATGAAAATATAAATAGTCTCTTTTTAAAACTAAAAAAAACATTTTTGTGTTTTAAAAATTTTTTAAGATCAACATTTTGATTTAAAAAATTTAAATAATATAATTAAAGTTATTAAATCTGTAATGTCGACTCATCATTCAATTCCATGCACATGTTTGTTCCTTAAGTGTAATGCTATAGTACACTTGTATTTTCTAAACAAAATGTAAGTGATACATGTGCACTATGCTAAGGTGTTTTTATGAATTAGACTAAATTGAGAAAATTGATTTTTAAAGTAATATTTAGTAGAACAATGAACTTATTTATGATGTTTACATGTTTCATATTTAAGAATATTTTTAAATGATTTTTTCCATATCTACTTTAATTAAATAGTGATTATGTATCATAGTAATGTTGTGAAATAATAAAAATTTGTTTATTTTAATGCTGATATGGAAGTATAAGAGAATTTTGACATATGATATTTGAGGCCAATCCGTCTTTTGTAATGCGCCAAAGTCACTGTAATAAATTAGTTATTTCAAATCTATTTCTGCATTTTCATAGTGAATTCTACAATATTGCTTTTAAACAGGTATTTATATTCTGCTTTTAGATGATGCATTATAAACATTGAAACACCATTATTTTAAATGTTTCTGTTTTGATAATTTTTATTTACTGTACTGAAAGTTTTATCGATGGATTTGTTTTTGAATAATATATTGTTATTTATGTGATTTTTCACTCCCATCTGATTTTTAATTGTATGACATTATAACTATTATAGATAATCTATTATAACTCGGTTAAATGACACTCTTCATGTATTTAATCATCTAATTTGCATGGACATATCTAGGAATGTTTGTAGCTGTATTTCAAAATTGCAGAAGGAAATGCATTTCCTTTTACTCATAATCAATCAGATAGAGATTTAAACATGATAAAAATTTTAATAAATGATTGAATGTAAATTATATTAAATACAGCAGAATTTTGTCCCAATAATAATTTATATTAGAAAAAAAAATTTGAGAAATCTTGAAGAAATTCCAACTAGACTCATTGAGAAGTAAGAATTCCACTTGCTACAAAAAAGATTTATTTTCTCCTCATTGATTTTAAATGTATCATAGTTTTCATGGAATTATATACATTTTCTGTCATGAATTTTCTTTAATCTTTCTTTATAATATTTTCAGTATGATACGTTATTTAATCTTTATACAGTTAGGATATTTATCTGACACACCTTTAGTTCAGATATAATTAGGAATCTGCTGTAGTTTTTAATACTATGTTAAACTTTTTATTTTATTTCAGTTTTCTACATTGATTAAAATTTATTATAATTTTTTTCTCTTAAATTGCTTTTTATAAACCATAAAAAGTGACTCATTAACTGGTAATTCTATCTATTACAGACGCATCAAGCCATAAATGTAGATACACATCACATCACTCAAAACAGTCTTTAAATTGTGAAATATGCAGCAAAATATTTCTTTACAAGAGATTTTTGGAGGAGTATCTTCTGACTCACAAGAAGGAAAATCGTTTGTTTGTGAGATATGCAGTAAAAGATTTTCTCAAAAAAGTCTGTTAAACAGGCATCAGTTAATTCATACTGGTGAGAAACGTTTTGTGTGTGAAACATGCAACAAGAATTTCTCTCAAAAGAGCAATTTAAAAACACATCTGGTAATTCATACTGCTGAGAAACCTTTTGCATGTGAAATATGCAACAAGAAATTCTATCAAAAGCATGATTTAAGTGGGCATCTATTAGTTCATACTGGTGAGAAACCTTTTGTGTGTGAGATATGCAACAAAAAATTTTCTTATAAGTGTAACCTGAAAACGCATCTATTAAATCATACTGGTGAGAAACCTTTTGTATGTGAGATATGCAACAAGAAATTCTCTAGAAGCACTGTTTTAAATCAGCATCTGTTAATTCATACTGGTGAGAAACCTTTTGCATGTGACATATGCAACAAGAAATTCTCTCAAAAGAACCATTTAAGCAGACATCTTTTAATTCATACTGGGGAGAGACCTTTTGTGTGTGAACCATACATATACAAGAAATATTTTTCTGAAAATGAGTAATCTAAGCATTTTATTTTTCCTTCCCATAATTTGTTATTTCTTAATAACTAACTTTCATACTTTTTTATTGGAACTTTGACATATTCTAGTAATGAGAAAGTGGAATTTCTTTGCGAAGTAATTAAAACGAAACAGCAACCAATAAAAATATTTTTAATTTTAACTAGTAAATCAGCCAATCAGGAGCTTCAACATCAGCTTGGCTTACACATTTTTATTTTGATCTCACTTTGTATTATTTCAAAAATCTTACAATCCTCTGTTTGCTAATTTTTTTACATAATACAGATTTCTGAGATCGGATTTTCTGATGATTGAGGCTATTTTAAATTATAAAAACTTATGTAAAACATTATTTCACACAATGAAATTCTTTGATTATAAAACGGACTTTCTTATAAACTTTTAAGCTGAAAAATTCTTTTCTTTAACGGGACATTGCCTCTCGAATCCCCTATAACATTGAAAATAAAATATAATTAAATGCTGAAAAAGTTACCTGCATTTTTGAAATGCTGATCATTATTTCATAAATGAATAACAACTCGGTGAGGTTTAAAAGGCCAATAAATGTTAGTAAAAAGTGTCTGAAATTTTTGCTTTTATCATTCAATTCAATCTCTCCTTAAAATTTATCAACCTACTTGAAAAGTGTTTATGACTTTGTTTTAACTGTCTCCCATCTGTCCGTGCTCTAACTCTTGTGAATTACTCATATTTCCATGTAATTGATATATGTCACTGAGGTTTACTATGGCACATTTGCTGTTGAAAATGATTTAGCTTTTATAGTTTGTTCAAGGGAACTTCAAAATAATTTCATTATATTATAGCCTATGTGGCAAAGTCGTTACACTCTTTCAAGAATTTATTGAATAAAATTGGTATGAATTTCTGACATGGTCTAAAACATGCATTCTGTAGAATATGGAGTGCAGTGCATTTAATCTTCATTTACCTTTTGCATGGGATGCAATCATTAATCCATATTTATGAAAATGTGAAATGCATATAAAAGACCTTAAATGATTAAATTAATTAAATTTGTATACTATACAAACTATTTTATATTTTTGTTAATATTATTGTTAGCATTGTTTTTTAAAAACTGCAGCCTATTTTAATGATGTTACACTATTTCAAACTTATTGAAATTCATATGCATTACTGAGGTTCACTGCAAGATGCTTGCTGTTGATTAAATCATGTATCAGATTAGATGCTGTAGATTAGAACATTTATCGTTCATTTAATTAGACACACAAAAGATTTCAGCTACAGTATTTTCTATGAGCAATCATTGCTGGAAGTGTGTTTTTAGTTCAGAGTTACGGTTATGTGTTTTTAAATTAAACTAAATTTTTGCATACTACAGGGTGTATATAAATTCTATAGATTTTCTATTAATTACACAAAAGAATTCGTAAGCAATACTGTGTTTGTGTGTGAATAGCTTAAATGGAGTTTTTAATTGTGTTATGCATTTTCTAGCTGAATATATTTGGTATACTAAAAGATGTTTTTAGAATATGAATAAAATCATATGCTAAGCTATGCAAAGATCTAGATACATTGCTATATTTGGATGACTATTTGTGGTAGTGTTTTTCTAATAGTGTTATGCTTTTTTTTGTCTGAATTAAATTTTAGCTTAATAAGTGGTGTATATCAAATTCTGTAATAATAATACAGAGAAAATAATTTATGTACATTTCTGTCTGTTGACAGGAATTGCTGGAAGTAATTTTCAACTATGTAATGCATTTTCTAACTAAGCTAAATTGGTATTTTTCCACTATTGGGGCTTTGGCTTTTCTTAAAAAAGCTTGGTATAACTTCAGGTAGTGAGATTTGCTGCCAATTGATATAAACAGATATGCAAACAAACCTAGTGAATTTTTATGCTTGTTTATATGATTTGTATTTTTATATTTATAAACATGCTATTTTTTCTGTATACAATTTACTTCTGTTTGTATATAAAAATGAATCAATATCTTCTTTATATTAAATAAATTGTACAAATATGGAAAAAATTGCTTGTGTATATGAAAAGTGAATAGGTTACCAGAAAATATGTTGCCAAATTTCTTTCTCTTTAAAAGGCCATTTTCTCTCTCTCACCAAGGCCCCCTATACACGAAAAGTACCACTAAAGTTTAGCACACTATGTAGAATATATGCAAATCTATAGTGAATATACAGGTCTGCACAAAGGAATAGTAGTGCCTTTCTGACTATTGAGGTAATTGCTGAAATCTGGTTGTTAAATATGTTATGCATGTTCCTAATTGTTTACTTAGATGACCAGAATAGTTACCTTTTTCATTTTAATAAACTGTGCTGTTTCATTAAAGTATCCTGGACGTGTTGGAAAATGTTTCATAATCTGTGCTCTATGTATGACTTTTCATTCTTGTATCAATATTACATCAAGGCATTTCTCTATCAGCACCAAATGTAAAAAGAAAGTACCCAAATTTCAGAGTGTGATGTCGCTACTAATATGTATGGTTATATTGCAAGTTCTTTATTATATTCTTCTTTTCTATATTCTTCTATATTCTTCTTTTTACACAATCTAGAGGCTGTGTAACATTAAAGTACTTATGTTAATATATCATAAAAATCATATGCAATACAATAATAGTTACCCATACAACAGAATAATATCCTGAGGACATACAATAAACGTCATATGCAGGATAAACCCTCATCCATTGGATGTCCCAAGGCCTCCTTATCATAGTATCAGGCCTCACAATCAGCAAGTTTCCTTTGACCGCATGGTTTTCCTCCTACTAGCGCCATCAATCGTCAGTAATAGGCATGATCTCCATGGTAATAGGAGTATTTACGACACGAAATAACACGAAATTTTTTCACAGCTCCATTTGTTCTATGCATTTGTTTATGAACTAGTATCAGTAGTATCCACCAGGCGACGATACTTTCCGGAGAAAGTCAATTAATAAGTTGGCAATTACCGCGGACATTTTCTCCCATAGACTTTCTCCGAATTGTTATGTCTGATCTATGATAAGGGAGTCTTGGGATGTCCTACAATATTCGATCCTTATCCTGTGGGGAGCGAAAAAAGACCCCCTATTTTCGTCCTGTGAACGTCATTTTCAGCCACTTATAGGATGATAATGGGATGCTCATAGGCAATTTAAAGCTTGACTGAGCCGTAAATATTCAGTAATTAATAAGAGTATAAGAATGTAAGAACAAACTTTTATGCCAATTTTTCTCATTGCTTCATTTAATGAATAATAGGTATTGCAGAAAGTATCACCTTAGTCTGTTATCCTGTTCTTAAATAAATTGTTAACAACAGTTTGTACGTAGGTTGATCCAAAAAAAAGTTTACAAGCAGAAGCATTTGAAACGTAATAATTGTGGAGTGAATATTTCCACCCAGGGTGGTTGACAGATGGCGCTAGTTGTCCTACAGCGGTTCTACGAGTAAGTAGCGTCAGTACGCAGACACTTAACGCTCGTATTCATGAATAACTTCGACCTAGAGTTGAACCGAGGGTCGAGTAACCCCAGGTTGAGGTTTTCAACCGAGAGTTGAAAACTCGTATTCACCGTCTACTTCGGACGAAAAGTTACCCAACTCAGAGTTACTCGATCCCGGTTGAATAAAGCGTGCTAATTGGTTAAAAAAATCAGATGACGTTTTCGGTTTCGCGTTGAAGCTTTGTTTGTTTATATTATGGAAGAAAAGTGCCGGAAAAAAAAGGAAATTAAATGTAGTACTTATTTTATTTTTTACAAAATATATGCACAAAATAAAAACTTGTAATTACTAAATATGGAGATTAACTTATTTTAATTTCTTACAAAGTTTAATATTTTTTTTAACAATTTATTCAAATTTTATGTATTATTATTATTACTTTTAAACATATATGGAGTTAAGAAAGGGATATGAAATGTGTTAATTGCTAATGTAAATTTTATAAGTTTATTTTTCAAATAAAATTTGTCTTAGTAGCTAAACGAAAACTTGATTTGATCAAAACGAAAATTTTATTTCAACAGCAATTATGTTGATTTCTATTATTAATAGCTATAATTAGTAATTAATTAAATAATTTCTAATTAAGAAAATATTAAAATGGAGAAAAAGGAAAAAATTCCAGAAAGTAGCCTTTAGTACTATTTTTATTTTGTCGAATCAATTTATATATTGAATGATATCCAGATGTATTGATTTGATTTTTTTTATTTTCAGCAATCTAATTAAAATGATTAATTCTAATACAATTAGATAGTAATTAATATGCACATTGACAAAAACAACAACAACAAAAGAGTGGAAATAATATCAACAGAGCTTCAAAAAGTACTTAAAAGGTGGTGTTTGTGGTTCTAACAGTGCCCTGGCACCAGGCACCCAAGTTTTTCAGGAGCTCCAACGGCGCATTCAATTATCGCTTCCGATCGGTTAACAAACATTTTATTTTAACTAGTCGCTAAATAATAAACTCCAAACTTGTTTTTAGTTTAAACTGTCAACCATGGATATATTGCTACTTTATTAGATGTTATTTTAATGAACACTAATATTTAAAACCTTTTAAGGCTACTATATAAATTTTCATTCAACACAGAATCGAGTAAAGTCTTTTCTAAATAATGATAAATGAATTCTGTATACTATCTGGACATAAAACTGTGAAATATTACAAAAAGTTGATTTTTTGTTTTTAATGGTAGCTTTTAGAAGCCCCTTTACCCCTTTTGTATAAGAATTTTTCCATTATCAGATTTACAAGTTCAAAGGTATTCACTTGACTGCCTTTGAATATTTTTTAATAAATTAGCCTAAGTAATTACAAAATATTTTTACATGCATAGACATCTATTTTTAGATCCAGTGCATCATTGAAAAAGATGTATTTATATAGAAAATTATACTTCATTTTCTATATTCTTTCTAGTTCTAAAAATTTTATTTTTTTCACTCATTTAGATGTCACTTCATAGATTCAATTACAATTTTATTTATGAGAGAGAGAGAGAGAAAAAGATTTTAAAATATTTTTTTATGAATGAATGGCGATAGATTTCTAGACTAGATAGGGAAAATAATGATAGTTCGTAATCTGATAAAACAATCTGAATTTATTAACGATAATTTCAGATAATTTTTTTGTACTGAATTTTAAGGAATATAATTTTTTTGAATGTGATTTAGTGGAGAAGAATAAGTGCCCCATTTGCCACACCCTACCCATGCATCACTCTATCTTTCTTTCTTTCTTTCTTTTTTTTTTTTTTTTTTGGTCAGTGTTATAAGTTAATTAAAGTAAATTAAAACGTGACTCAAGATTCTATGTAAGATATAGAAATAAAAAGAAAGTTTAAAGTATTAAAAATAGAATGTATGTAATCTCATATATATATATATATTATCTGCAAACTTTTTAGCTGGTTTGTTTATATTTATACATACAACTCATATATTATATGTTTAATTATTTGCTTACATAAATATTCAAGATCATGAAGAGTAGAGTTTATTTGCCTTAAAAAATTGTCAACATTACCTAAAGGGCTAATAAAACATTACTAAAATAACATATTTTGCATTTAAGGTTATTTATTTTTTTCAAATTTTCATTTAAAAAAAAAATTAGGAATAACGAATGTATTTTAACAGTAGCGAAATGACTCCTGTTTACATAAATGAAATTTCAGATATCAAACTAATTAGTATTTTCGATTTACCAACTAAAGTAAAAAAATTCAAGGTTTTTTTTTTTTTTGGGGGGGGGGGGGACATTTTTGTGAAAAGTAAAAGAAGTTATTTTTGTGAAATGTATTATATTTTTGCGAAAAAAACATTTTGTAACAAAAGAGGAAATTCAGTTATTCAAATTCAACCAAGCATTTAATAAAAATAACTTCTTTAAGTCCTTCTGCTAAAGTTTTACTTTTTGGTGAATTTGTTTTGTTAGTAGATTACACATTTTAAAAGCTAACACAATAAAAATAATTAATGAAGAGTATGTTTTTTGTGGAATTGAATTTTGTGAAGGGTCCTGTTTTATTAAAAGGAGTTTTGTGAAGGCCTTGTTTTATTAAAAGCAATTTTATGAAGGGCCCTGTTTTATTAAAAGCAAATTTTATGAAGGGCCCTGTTTTATGACATGGATTTTTGTGAAGGGACCCTAAATAGGCCCCAAATTTTGTCTGGATTGATCCTTAGTATGTGTATATGTGAAAACATGATGGGAAAAGGGGGAGGGGACAAGTTTGGTTCTGTAAGTTTATTATGTACAGCTCTTATAACTTTTTATATACCGTACAATCAATGGTTTAGGTCATATCAATTCTGTCATGATAGACAAAATTAGAAGTGACAAAACGTTTATTTGAAGAGAAGCATTATGTTAAAACAAAGGTGTTTCTGGATTTTTTGCCTGGTGTTATTTTAAAAATGAACAATTTTTTATCAATGTATTTCAGCCCTTTACTTCTATTGTAATATTTTAAATTATATATAATTTTGAAATTAAAACACAGTTGAAACTTAAATGTAATTAAATAAATATTTCAAATTTCTCAAAAATTGGGAAATATAACGTAAAGTTCAAAAACAGAAATAACAATAGTATAGTGTTAATCAATGATAGAGTTGTTTAATTAATATAAACATATTCGTGATTTAAACGAAGAATAAACTTACTAAAAATCTTCAATAGATAAATACAACTCAGATGATATATTGTTTAGTTTAAAACCTCAATATCTAATTTATAGAGCTAATCTTATATTTATATAACAGATCGTACATAAATAATAATAGTGTATCTTTCACACAAGACACAAAATTTAACTTTTACCCATATTCTACGAGTACCAAAATCGAAAACCTACATTGAGTGGATGGATACTTGAACATAATCTAAGTATTTTTTACTTAAAGAAAAATGCAAATTAGTCTAATGTCTCAAATTTTAATTAGAACTTACGTACGACATTTATTTCGCTACTATTAAAATACATTCATAAATTCTTTTTAAGATCAAAATTGCAAAAACAAATAACCTTAAATGCAACAATTTTTATTTTAATAGCAATTTACCTACCATTAATGTAATGTTGACTATTTTTTATGGCAAATAAAATTCTTCGCGACCATGCTTATTTATATAAACAAACAATTGAACATAAAATATAGAGGATTTATATATAAATATAAACAAACCAGATAAAAAAAATTGAAGCTAATACATATATATGAGATCACATACCTTTGCATATTGTTCTTTTGTTTTATAATAGTAATAAATTTATATTATATCTTATACACAGACACTTGATTCAGTACGTAAGCTCGTAAGCCGCCATTATTGTAAAATGTGTCTAGACTTGCTCTCTCGTCTTGTTTTTTGTTAACTAAGCATGCTCGGTTGAAAAACTTGAACTTCAACCCTCTGTAAAGCCAGGTCCAGTAACTGACAGCAACTGAACCCAGCGTTAGATTTCGCCTTCAAACTGGTCCAGTCAGGTAGACGATGAATACCATTTTAGCTTTCGATCCGGGTTTTCGGCTTAACTCGGGGTCGAAGTTATTCGTGAATACGAGCGTAAGAGTGACAGTAATAGCACGATGTCTAGAAAAGGGGTCTCGCATAGAGGTGTGAGCCGTAATTCGATTCTTATGGGCCAAGAATGTGACCGCATCCAAAATTCACAGACAAATCGTAAAGGTATACGGGGACAAAGCAATAAGTAGACAACAGGTAGCGAAATGGTGTCATTCTTATCAAGTGGGCAGGGAGCATGTGGAAAACCGCAATATGGAAGCGAGCGGCCGTCCAAGTTCTTCAAGGACGGATATCAACACGGCATGTGTTGAAGAAATCATCCAAAGGGATCGACGAGTAACCGTGCGTGAGATTGCCTCAGAGTTGGACCTGAGTTATGGTAACGTTCAGCGTATCGTAACCGATGAGTTGCGATATTCCAAAGTTTGTGCCCGCTGGGTTCCACATGCGTTGTCCGCGGAGCATAAGGCCACTCGAATGATGTGCAGCCTCACATTTCTGCAGTGATACCATTCAGACGGCCAATACTTCATTGATTGTATCGTTACCGGTGATGAAACATGGCTTCATCACTTCACCCCCACATCCAAAACAGCCACGATGGAGTGGAAACACGCTGGATCACCGACGAGGAAGAAGTTTAAGGTCACACCCTCTGCCGGTAAAGTGATGGCAACCGTTTTCTGGGATACGACTGGTGTTATCCGAATCGAGTATTTGGAGCATGGCCATACCATTAATGCCGATCGTTATTGTGCCACCTTAGCGAAATTGCGTGAAGCCATCTGACGCAAACGGCCTGGATTACTGAGCAAAGGCGTCATTCTTCTGCATGACAATGCCAGGCCCCATACAGCTCGCCAGACTCAGGAATTGCTGCAGACGTTCAAGTGGGAGGTCTGGAATCACCCCCCCATACAGCCCCGATTTGGCTCCAAGTGACTATTTCCTTTTTCCGGCATTGAAGCGAAACTTATCCGGAACACGGTTTACGTCAGACGATGCAGTGAAAACAGCTGCCAAGAAATGGCTCAATGAGCAGGGCCCTGATTACTACCAAGACGGGATAAATAAGTTGGTCAAACATTCTGACAAATGCCTAAACAGGTTTGGCGACTATGTGGAAAAGTTAAGGCCAGATGTGTCTCTTGATTGCCATTTGTATCTTGTTTCTATTGTTAATAAATACTTTTTTCTTTGCCTTGTAAACTTTTTTTGATCACCCCTCGTAATTATATCTAATGCAGTAACATTATCTGATCTCTGATAATATCAGAGCGTAATATATTTCTCAGGCTTATGGCATACTTGATGATATTCTTCTGGTGAATGTTTTTTTCTCAAAGGAATGTTTATTTCATTGCTGTATTAAACTTTACAGAAGATATCCTTTCCTTTTGAAATTTAATAATGATGGCCTCTTTAGGAAATCATAGATCTTCATCTTGTCTTTTAAATGAATATGCATGCATTTTCATAGATTTAGGAAGAAGCAAAGAGAGGTAGTTTTTTTTTGTAAACTTGTTAAACTCACAATCTGGATTTTTATTTCCATTCATGTACCTTTTCTTTCCATTTTTTATCAAACATTATTGCATATTTTTCTTATATGTGTGTAATTTTCATCAACTGTTAAGTGTGCCTTGATTCTTGATTATTGCTGATTATCTAATATACCTTATTACTAATATGTATATAATATCTTACACTTACATGTTTAAATCAAAGTCTGGAAATTTACTTTTCATTTGTGTACTTTTCCCTCATTTCAAATGTGTTCTCTTAAACTTTTTCTTGTCCTCTTGTTGGGAAATAAATATTTAGAAGTTTAAGTGTATTGGAAGGTTAATGCTTAAAAGTAACTTTCAGTTAAATTGTTTTCTAAAATGTATGAAATATATTGTTCTATTCATCATAACAATATTGTTCTCTTACCTTTTATTGTTTCTTAGCAACTGTACATGAAATAATAGAACTTTAACTTGATTGATATCGGCTATTCTGGTCCCTTCGGGTCTTCTGAAGATATTTATCATCATTACTTTGTTCCAACGATGTGTCTTTCAAATATAGAAAAGTCTAAAAGGCATGTATCTTTGCATATGCCATCTGTGTCAGTTCTTTTATTTCGGCAATTCTTCCCATTTCTTAGTGGTGTAATGGGTTCACTGTTCAGACAGCATTATAACCACAATGCTGCAGTTAAAGTTATAGTACCTGGGAAATTGAACCTTGCTCAATAATGTATTCTACTTTCATATTGTATTTAAGTGAAGACATGTTTTTATGCTTTATTTCTACATAAAAAATGTCATTTCAAGTTTCCAAAAGTAATAATAACAAATGCTCATGAGTGTTTGCTATAGCTACTATTCTGTTGTCAAGATAAGTTTATATATATTTGCAGCCGCTAACAGATATTTTTGTATAGAAAATAAAATTTTCAGTTACAAAAATTATATAGATTGATTTGCATATTTCATATGAAAGTTTTATTTGCACATTGCATACAAAAAATGTATTTGCACATTTACCATTGTTTTGTTTGAAACATCAGTATTTTTTTACATAGTCATATAAATGCATTTTAAGACTCAGACACATTTGAGCAGGTAATAAAAGCATGGAAGGTTTTATGTAGAAATCAGGATAATTTATTCGTAATTTTTGTTTCCTCTTCAACTTTATAATTTTGTAGAGGAATTTTTTTTACTCATTGTTATATTTAAATTATATAATTTTTTAAAATCATTATTCATCAAATTTTTACATTAATCAAATAGTAAAAAATCTGTGCTTTAAATATATGAACTCAGAATTTTTTCTTTAAAAGAACATAATAGAAGTGTTGCATCATTTTTTTTTCCATTAGAGGGAAAAAAAACTATAGTTCAGTACATTTGTATATAATGTTGTCGTCATTTTGATTTCGTGGATAAATTACATGAAGCATTGAAAAGATGTTTGTATCTAATTATTTTATGTTTTATTATTATTTAACAAATTCAAGATAGTTTAAGACCAGTAACAATATTCATAACTCAATAAATGCCAAAATTTTGGCTTTCCCTATATATTAAACATTATCTTAATATTAATCTACATGAATAAGTTGGACCACTTTTGTAGACATATTATTAAGATAAATTCTATGACACAACTTAAAAACTAAAAAGTGTTTTGAAAATTTTTCTGATTTTTTTTATGGGAATTCAATTATGAATTAAAATGTTTATGTCCAAAAGTTCTTTATTTGAAGATTTGTACACGATAATAAATGTAAAATTTTGTAAAATCATTTATATTTGTATTTTTAAAATACTTAAATGTGCTTTTAAATAGGATGTTTAAAAGTAAATTATGCGATTCACTTTTTTAATATTTTTCAAATGTCGAATCATATTTATTTAATCAATGCTACTTTACGAATAAGTGTGTTATATGTTGTTATTTCCTATATAATACAGCGTTGTCAGTTTTTTTTCCTTTTTCATTCAGAAATTCTGGATTCTTATCAGAAATTTTGAATAATAATTTTTACTTCATTTAATGAGAGACACTTTGTGATTACTTGTGAAATTTTTATTTCAAACTTTCTTGTATGAATGTAAAATTTCTGAATAAAAAATGCCAGCCTGGCAACCCTGTTCTGAACAAGGAAAATTTCACTAAGAATTTCTATCAATCGAGAATTGTATTAGAAGGTTTAGCTGTAGAAGCAAGGTGAGTCAACCGTCCAGTCACTATAAACCAGGCATGTCAAACTCGTTTACTGCCGTGGGCCAAATTAAGTATTATATACAAAGCCGCATAATAAAAGTAGATATTATTCCCATTGCAAAAAGTAAAACTTGTATGTACAGCCATTTTAAAGAAATATCCACGCAAAATTGCAATGTTTTATGTATAGTTTAATTTATCTTATTTTTCGAAAATATACTCAAAATTATTTTTCATCAACCAAATCTATAAAATTTAATTGAATTTTCTAAATTGTATTTAGTTTAAAAATAGATTGTACACGCTGGTCTGCTAATCTTGAACTACCAAAGACATAGCTGACAATCTTCCATGTTTCCTTCAAATATAATACAAAGATAAACATCTTTTTTGAATTAGAATTTTTTTTTAATAAAATGGGTCTTGTATCTATGCGCTACATATTTCATTTCATTTATTGAATACATTTTCTGGTACAAATTTGTTTATTTGGCTTGGAAAATAACAAAAGGTTGGCAGCTATGCAAAGATGAGGTATAAAAATGTAAATTACCTATGTAGCTAAAATATACCTAATTGCACACTATAATTAAAAAAAAAGTCGATTGATGAATAATTGTAGAAATTTGGAAACCCCACATCCATGTTATTTTCAATCTAATATATGGAATCGCATAGCATTTTGGTTAATTTCAGCACCAATCATTAGATGTGAAGTAAAAAGATTAAACTGATTTTCATCTTTTAGAAATTCAAAAATCGTCTTTTGAATTCATTTTTTAATATATTTTTAGTAAATTTAAAAAAAATTTACACCTATGATTTTTGTAATATTACCTGGCATTTAAAATTAAATACATTTTCTTTTTGAAAATTGTATCCCAAATGTTTATCTAAATAATAAATTCTATTTGAAAACGCTAATACTGTCAAATAACAAGATAGCATTATTATGAAATTTGCCTTGAAGTTGAAATTTACCCAGGAGCTTTGTAATTTCAAAGAAAAATTCCACGTATTTTGTCTATTAGTGATCCTTTAATAATCCACATTCAAAAAATTTCGATTTAAAATGAAAATTGTAACCTTGTTTAACATTAGAAGTTAACAGTTAAAACTTTATGATGGAAAACCGTAAAATATCGGTATAAGAAGGTAGATCTGTTTATCTTCACTACCCATATTTCTAAGATATTTTCTAGATTGACGATAATTAAGCATATGCGTACGAATATAATATAAGTTTATGAACACTACAAGTTTTTAAGCATATATCCGGCTTTGGAAATCTATCCGCTATATATAAATCTTTGTAGCAATGGTACTTATGCTTTTAGTATTTCCGAATTTCTTTTAACTGCTCTGGACATAATTTTTTCCATTTCGACTCGTGGTACATATGCAATAAAGACAATAGTTAGTTTTTTAAAACAAGTGCATTTTCTTCAATAGGCTTGTTAAAAGCAGTTTGATTGTCTTTTAAGAAGTATCAGTTTCAATTCTGACAGTTTATCTTTCTGGTGTTAGCCAGAGTTTTGTGAGTTGTCCTTATATTTTGTGCGATAACACCTCTTAATGTTATATTCTTTCCAAACTCCAACAGTGTCTACATATCGAACGTGAAATTTCAGCTTCCCTTTGAATATAATTATAATGTAAATCACTTTTTAAAAAAATCTGCGATGTTCATTTTCAGTTTATCATATTTATTCATAGTTTCAAAGAGCTGTCACATATATATATATTTAAATCCTGGGATGTGTGCATGTCAATAAAATGTGTGTATATCAATAAAAAATGAAAGAAAGATCACACATTATTCCAGAAAGATTACACACAGTTACTGAGCTAAGTAATGACAATAAATAAAGTGCTTAAATCCAAAATCCATATGTTCGACTAAAGTCCAAGTGGTTGACATATACGGAGTTTTTGTGTCAAGCGCAAAAGTGATGGTTTTTGTCACGTTCAAAGCGACTCATTTACAGCTATTTAATTTTATATTTTGATTTTTTAAAATTTCAACTGTTCTTAATTAGCGCCGAATTTTAATAATTTTACAATACATTTCTTAGTATTTAATAAATACAGCATATTATTTTTTAACGTGATGTAAAATCGAGGAAAGTAGTAAAATAAAATATGACTTTCGACAGAAAACAAATTAGAAGTAAAAAATTAGAAGTAAAATACTTTAAAAAAAATATGATCTTTAAATTTTCAAACTCAGTATCCCGCGTTTTGCTACGTTCCGATTGATTATCTTTGTATCCACATTTTTTTTTTTCTAAAATGTAAAATTGAGTTATATCTGTCTGTATACATCACTGTTGCAAGATGAGTAGGATTTTTAATTCCAGAATGCTACCACATTCTGAAGAGAAATATTATTTTTATTTAATGAATACAGGAATAAATGAAACAAATATTACTATTCAAAAATAGTGGCAGCATTCTGAATAATAAAAGAACGTCCGCCAAACTGGTAATATTGATATAAATATTTTTCTGATGTTTGCCAAAGACCACGGTTGGTGCAATTTCGTGCAAGGTGTATTTTCATTACAATAAAATTAAACTCAGGTAAAATGTTTGATTACAAATCATTTGAATAAACATACCTGCAAATATTATGATTTTACGTTTAAAAAGGAATCAGCAAGTTTCTTGTTGTTGTTTCTAGTTACATGTATTTTTTCGAGAACCACTGTTTCACAACAGACTAGTTTTATAGAAGATTTTCAACCTAAAAGTAAACAAGTACCAAACAATCTTGCTATAGCTACTAAAGCCATTCCTGAATGTTTAATTAACTGCTACTCATAAATTATTTTGTATAGCATTTATTCTAAATAAATGATTAAAATGTCTTATTGACCTGTACTGGAAGGAAAAAGTAGCCTCCCTATTCCTGGGTTTTAAAAATCAACTAGGGACCATTCAAGTATTACGTACGCAGTAAGGGATGTCCAGGGTCTGCTTATTTTGTGTGACAAGGAAGAGAGGGAGTCACAACAATTCTTATGTAAGCATTAGACAATGAATCAACTATAGGGAAATAACAAGCAAATAAAGCATGATGGTAAGTGAGCACTGTGCGGCATGCCATAAACATCGACGGACATACTGTCCACGCCATCTACATAAATTCTGGTAAACCTAAATTTCCAGTTGAGCCACAAATAAAATGGTACTTCCAGTCATGTTCAGGAAAGCCAGTACTTATTTCAGGTAGTAAAATGCAAAGATGAAACTCGACAAATAAGCAGAATTTTTTTTTAATTCTCAAATTCTGCTGCTTGCCACCACAAATTAAAATGAACCATTTTCACATTAAAGGCCTCACATGACCTGATAGAGGGAGAATTCTAGGCCTAAATCTCCGCTTTGCACTGGATTTAGAAGTTACTTCAGTAGGGTTTACCCAAGTATCTTATGATTACTTTTGTTCATCAGTGAAGACAAAGTTTTCAAAACGTATCTGTTAGGTTTCTGGACTTTATAATGCTTCTAACAAGTCATCTGATCACCACAATCAAAACATTCACGGCAATGTTATACGTGGTGCCTCGCAGCCACAAGTGTGTCCAGTGTCTATAGCGGCTCATAGATCAGTTTCAACCACGTGATCACCAGCCCACCAAAAGTTATCAACCAATCATAATCGTGGATTTGTAGCCTGATTTACGAGTCAACCAATCACAATCCACCATTTTTGATGGGCAAACAAAAAACAAAGCTAGTTGCTAAGTTGGTTGCTAGGGTGTGACGTCAGTTGAAACTGATCTTTATAAAGAAGAGGTGGAGGTCCAAGCACTAGAAAACAGGAATATTCCTGCCCACAATTCTAGTAAATGAAAAAATAGTAATAGACAATGTGAAAACATGGATTCAAGGATCCTGGACATCAGACTGTTGTAAACACACAACATTTCTAAGATTCCTGTTAAAAAATTTTAGTTATGATGCCTAATTAAGTTAGGGCTTATTGTATTTCTTTATAGTTTTATTGTACAACGCAATAAATAACAATATTTTTAAATTATTTTGTATGCTGTGGATTGTTAAAAGCAATAAGCAACAATATATTAAAACCATTTCGTATTCTGTGGATTGTTTACTGCAATAAGCAACAATAAATTAAAACCATTTTGTATTTTTTTCATACCACAACACCTATATATGAATATCCACATATGACATCCACTTATTTATATAAATTTGTAGGATTAATAATGTAATTTATTGGTAAATGTTTATTTTCTGGCAATCAGGGTTGACGTTCAAAATGTCATAAAATCTAAATTAAGCGAAAAGGGATTTGCTTATTTTTTAGGTACAAGTAGAGGGAGGGGCACAAAATAACTTAAAATATGCTTACGTAAAACTTGAACAGTCTCATACCAGCCAACAAGTGTCGTTGCTATGCTCTGTTTTCAAGATTTCCGCGATTGCTATATCCGAAGAACAAATAGAGTATCATTTAATTTTAGTTGCAGATGATTTGTTTATACAGAAAAAAGTTTTGTCGTGGTCAGAACATACTAATTAAATTTGTCTTAATGATAATGTTGTGTATTGAAATTTTAAAAGTAATAAAAAAATTAAAAGTAGATTTTGATATAACCAATTGTTTTGCCAGCATGAGAGTGTGTCATGCGTGTGTGTGTGAAAAAAACATTCATTTAAAAATATTTTATGTGTTTTGATCTATTACTTTTTGAATCTGTGGTGAGAATTATTATTATTATTGTTATTATTTTTAATAGCAGTTTTAAAAAGTGGTTGCTAATAAAAGTACTGTTTTTATCACATTATACGATATTACTATTAATTCTAATCATATTGATGTCTATTTGAGACAGGAGAGAAAAAAATGGATTTTAAAAATCTAATCTATCATTTTTCCATTCTGATTATGTAATGTAAAAAGAAAAAGTAATCGATTACAATTTCTTTTCCACTCATAAAGGCAAAGGATTTTTTTAATAAAAAATTAAAAAATTTGGTATTTTAAACCAATTTTTGAGACACGGATGTCCAGTATAGATGGGTGTACAATAACTTACAGCTTATTGAATATTTCCAAAAATCAAAAAATGCTATTCGATTTCAATTTACTTTGACAGTAATGTCTGAAATTGTCATACATTTCATATAAAAATAAATTCATGAATGAGTTAAAAAGCTTTATCTTTTTAAAAAGAGAATTTTATGAGCAACTAATCGAAATCATACCTTGTATAATAAGAAATAATTATTGTTTTTATATTAAAAAAAATGCACATGCCAAGTAATGGAAGCCTACCAAAAGCAACCTTGAAAATTCTTATTACAGGTTCTATGACAAATATTGTTATCTGCTCTTTCCTCTCTCTCATCTCTTTTTCTCCCAAGAGTTTATTTTTACTCTTCTGGGAAACTGTTTCTAGTAAAATTAAAAGAAGTTTTCACTCAGAAAATAAAATTTATTCCCTTTTTAACATTATCCAACATAGTTCAAAAGTGTTTATGAGTCTCTCCATGCTCTAACTCACGTAAATATACTCCGATTACTATAAAATTTATATATATTATTGAGGTTTACTTTTGCATGTTCAGTATTGAAAATAAAGTGTTTATAATTCGTTTACAGGGACACTCAAAATAATTCCGTTAATTTACAGTCTATGGGTTGGCAGCTGTCATAAAAGTTGGCATAGCTGCCAACTTGCATACTTTTTGTTACCATTAAAATTAATTAGAAATATTTAGCTTATTTACTCTTGCAGGCACAATTTACTAGTTGGCAGGTATGCATATAATTCTAACTAATTCATTTTTCAATATTTGGTATTCACTGTCCTAAAAATTGAGGGGCCCTCTGCAATAACAAGGGAAGTGGGGTTGCAATGATTCTCAGTTTTCAGATTTATGCAATGTACTACTCAGCATATAAAAAATATATATAAATTTTACGATCCTAAGCAAAGAAAAGATGCTAGAGAAATCTTCTTAACAGGAATATGTGTGTAAAGACGTTATATTCTAAATTAAAATGCTGAAAGTAAATTTAAAAGCTTTGTAGCCGAAAAACTCTATTTTCACTTGCCTTGTTATTGCCTGCTATCCTCATCTAATGTAAAATTCTGCATTATACTAAGAAAAATTTTAATCCTGTATTACTCATTATATAATACATCTTTCAAAATTTAATTTTAAGCATAAGAATTCTAATATCAATGTACATCATTTCCAAGCATTATCTGTCTAAATTTTAAATATTTTGAAAAAGGTAATTAATTTAACCATTTTCACTTGAATGAAAGCTTTTGCCCTGTCAAAAGGGCTATAAACTCATCAAATTGTATTTTGAAAATATAGTATACTGGTACTAGACTTCAGCTTTCTAATGATGAAAACCAAATTTTGAGAAATATATAAGTACTAAGTAACCCGGCATTAAAATCTTACACAGCATAACATGTTTTTTGCGATTGTAGCAGACCACAACTTTAAGATCATTTCATGAATAAAAAATGCAAAATTTTAAATTTATTTGTAGATTTAAATGTTCTACTAAGAATAAATAAGGTATATGGTCCTGTTAAGAAGGTAGTAGTTCTTAGTTTTCTGTAGTTTTCGATTAATTTAAATCTCGCTGGAATCTTTTAAGAGCATGCAAACAGAATGATTTCTTCTGCTTGCAAATGTTAATGAATTTTATTTTATTTAATAAAAAACTAGTATCAATATGCTTATCACTCAAATGTAAATTACTGAAACTTGTATTTCATATTTTCAAAATTTCATAAATAAATTTTAAGTTTCTGAATAATTTTAACAATAATGGTAATGATACTTCTAAAATAAAAAAAAGTCTGTAACTGGAATTTACTTTTAATGGGCTTTATTAGGAATCTGGGTTCGAGATTGTAAGAATACCACCAACACGTGATTTCTTACAATATCGACCAATGAATGCATGCGATACATAGACAAACAAATATAAACATAGCAGGGAGGTCACATGATGCCAATAAAGCCCATTATCAAAATGTTCAAATATCTGAGGAATGAAGAGAAAATAGAAACATAAGGTCTTCCGAGTTCTTAAATAAATTGTTTTATTTTTCTATTTTTTTTCTGATATAGCTTTTCATAATTATCTTTGTATGACGTCTTCCTATCTATGCATTTGGCTAGGATAAATACTCATTTTCCTAATTTGTATTTTGTTCTTTGTTATTTTTTAATACATTTTTCTTTTAAAAAAATGTTATATTTATTATAAATAAATTGTAGCATTCATTTTATTTTCTGTCCAAATTTAATCTTGATATTTTTTCATGTTGATATTGTGCTGTACTTAATTTAGAAAAAAATAGAAAGAAAAATGTTTGAGCCTGGTTTGGTTCTCCCCACGCCTCTCTGTTCCACTGTTAGATTTCATAGAGCAGTTCACATCACGTGACTTTTACCGGAGAAGAATGAAAAAAGCTGTAGGACACACAAATAGAAAAAGTATTGATAAAGGCAGCGATAGCAGTCCTACAGCAGCAGCAAAAACCTGTTCATGACGTGACCTTGCACACATGGAGTGCTTTCACTCTTACGATATCACCTCAATTGCTGCTCCTCTGTCTGGCTTGCTAGCAGTGTGATGAACTTTATACTTCTAAACAAGATTTTACAATTTCAGTATAGACCTTTCTGAAAAGATTCGAGGTATAAGTGGGCAGTACGACTCACATCGGAAACTCGAGAATTCACCTGCTTTGAAAGGGGAATTTCTTACCAAATATTACAAACAGTCATCAGACTGAAACACTTTCTATTTTTATTTGACTTATATATGTAGCCATTGGTCATATATTTGTGTTATATTATTTTACGGCTTATTACTGTAAAACTAGTATATCTGCAGATCAGGTGTCTCAATGTTAGTTGCAGAAAACACATTCTTATCTTGAACTTACTTTATATAACATAAAAAATACTATAATCATCAATTTATTTTTTTACATTAAATAGATTTACTGTAAACGTATATGGTTTTCCAATGATTGAGGGAATCTAAATTAAAGAATCGTTACATAAAACATGATTTCACACAATGAAGATCTATAAATATAAAACTATCTTATAAACTTTTAAGATTAAAAATACCTCATTTCATGGGGATCTTGCTTATTTGAACCACCTGTTGCCTCATTAATATTAAACTTCCAATTTGGAACATGTTTGCTATTTCTGGATTCTAGTACATGGATGCTCTTTACTTCTGTTAGATTAGAATTCACGTTCTACAAGACTTTTTCTTATCCTAGCAACAAATATCGCACACTCTTACAGACAGTGAAATGCTGAATCTTTTCTGTCTCTATCAGTGATGTGTGAAGGGTAAATACCCAGTGGATAGATATTTATTTATTGGGTATAAACCTGGGTATTTATCCAGGTAAACTTAGGGTTTTTAAAAAAGACTAATTAAGAATGAAAAATAGCTAATAAGTCAGACAAAATAAAGAATCCCATTACCAAATTGTCCCATAAAAGCAAAAATAGCCATTTAACTGGAAAGTATGTCTTTTTTCAATTCATGTTAACAAAAAATAAGCTTACACGGTCGTCTCCATATGTAAATTGTAACAAACTGTGAAATTTCCAATACGAGCACTTACTTTTCACATCATAGATGGATTTTTTGGTGAGTTTTTCCTGCGGATACTGAACAAATGTTGAATTGAATTAGACTTTGGTCCTAATTTGAAGTCATTAGGAATTAATGACTTCTAAACTACTTGGAAGTCATTCTGTCAAGTAGTTTGGGATTTATGCAGGTTTAAAGATTGGAATCCCCAATGTTAAATTTATTATTAAGCTTCAATATGAACTGCAATAAACAGTTTTTTAAGCATAAATAATGTTATAGTTTTATTTTAAATTCTGATACTTGAAACTTCTAGAAATCATTTTTTTAAAATTCTTCATAGATTGCAATACATGTTGTTTTCAAATATTAATTTTATAATTCCTATGTTTTTTAAATCTATTCCAAATAATCATGTATTGTAAATTATATATATATTTAGATTTTTTATAGGTTTTGAATTGATTAAAAAACATATTTGTTGTACAATTATTAATAATGAATTTAATATGGGAGTACAAAACAAACAGTAAATGATGCATAATTCCAAAATTTCTTCACAGAATGATTTCCTGTATGGTATCCTAAACAGTCAAATTTACTGACAAAATCGAAATACAATGTCACAATTATGTGGTTGTAATAAATATTTCAGCGTTTGTGACAATTTCAGTATGGAAACTACCTCCTAAAGTTTTTTTTAACATAAAATAAAATAAAATATATAATAAAGGATATATATATTAAGGATATAATCTATGCTTGGCTTTTTGAGCATGTACCAACACAGTGCAATATATCATATATACAACATTACATGGACAATAGCAGTAGTTTGCCAAATAAAATTACACAACAGAAGTTTTTAGTGATTTTAGGATACAACTAGTTTTTATATTATTTTCTAAAGTGAACTGTTTGTTAAGCTAATAAGAAATATTAGAAAGACATATGAACAGCACACAGTACAAATTTTCTTGTTGTTGTTCACTTGGGAGGGAAATACGATTCACAAATGCAAAATGAACTGCAAAAAATGCAAAATAAATAAATACACAATCCTTGTTTTAGAAAAAAGAATCCAAAAAGAACTTATTAATATAATAAATAAAAGTGCTCTACTATAAAGCATTTTGCAAATCAAGGATGTTAAATATTTTGCACTAATTATCGATTGTACCCCAACATCAGGTACAACGAGAAAATGTCGATGACAATTAGATATACTATACTTGATGGTGTATAAACAAATTCTTCATCAAGTATGTGAATATTTTGTCAAGTTTTTTTGAGGTAGGAAGTAGCACAGATAAAAATTTGTAGAAGAACTTGACACATTAAGACTAGATATTGAAAATATCTGTAGACAAGGACATAATAAGGTTACCAACATAAAAGGATATACCTCAAGAACGGAACAACTTCTACAGATCATTTTGAGATATTTATTTACATCACATGGGCATGTCAAAATTGCAAAGTAGCTTTGAGAGACATGGTTAAGACAATGTTCTTGTGTAATGACTTACTTTGGAACTCTGCAGTGTATTTACCACCGATTTTATATTACTTAAAATCATCTACTAAAAGATAAACCTATAATGGAACATATTGTAGATCTCTCTACAAAACGCCCTCTGAAACACTATGAGGATGTTGAATAGAAAGTGTGGAAGCTGTACAGTATCAAACGACTGAACTTCATAATACACTAGCAGAGTTGTAGAACACATGAATGATTCTCAAGCAAAAATTAATGCCATATCGTTAATAGGTCATATGATAAATAATGAATTTCTGGTCTCACTGGTTTTCTGGTACTTCTTATTTTATTAAGTAAATTATGTGATTAACAAACTTTAGAGATACTATGGATGTTTCTACAGGGCTTACTTTATCCCAAGAGCTTTAAAAGTAGTAAAGGTTTTGATGAAAGCTTGATTGATGCTAGTGAATTTTCCAAAGACCTAGACCTGTATTTAAGATTTGGAGTAAGTTTTTATGCAAAAAGAAAATTATTTCATTATGTACCTACAGATGAACCTTTGACCAATTCGAAAACAAACTTTTGAGAGTAAATTTGTAAACAAACTTCATCAATTGGTAGATAAGTTGTATTAAAATATATTTCATTTTTTTTTCAGGATGTGTTCTAGGATGCCATAATAAAATATATAGTAGATCTGAAAGTGGGATTGACATAGTAAAGCTGACCCAAAATAAAGGACACAAAACTGTCTAATATAGATGGATTATTGTTTTGTCAAAAAATAAATGCAATAAAGTCAAATCTATCACCAAAGATTCAAAATATCATGCAAATTCTTAAATTTCTTCATTGTAACAATAGATCTACTAAAATTCGAAACATATTTATTTCTATTTGAACTTTCTTTTTAATTTAACTGTTTGTAGTATTTGAAGAAAGCAGAGTTTTTTTCTAAGATTAAAATTTATTTAGATCACCAATTTAGCAAGAACATTTGAATCTTAATATTATTAGCAAGAACATTTGAATCTTAAATTAGCAGCAATTTAAGCTTTGACAAATTTTTAAAAGAATTTTCAGAGAAAAAGAAAAGAACAAAACAAACTTTTTCATAATAAAAGGTAATAATAATAATGTTTCATTTTTCATTTATATTTGTGGATCGTTAAGGGATTTTTAGAACTCCACTAAAGATAATTTATTCAACTATGTAATTAAATTATAAATTTCTTAATTAATATTTTTAATAAGTCACTTCACAGTCACTATAATATGTGGTATTAAAATGACATTACTTTTCATAGATGGTATAAAAATTTTGTTTTATATTTACATTCTTACATGTAGGCAATCTCATATTAAGTTTACATGTGTCTGGTCCCTCAGCTTGCATGTATTTTTCCTTTCCATTCTACCAGAGAGATGCAGACTATAATGGATTTTTTAAAATAATTTTATGATTATACGGACATTGGTATATTGACCAGTAAAACTGAATGCACAGAAGTGCTCAATTTTGAATGTCACTTCTTTCTGACTCATAATCTTTACATAATTATTAAAATAAATAAGACAAAGATTATCATTCGTAAAGATTATCATTCAAAAATAGTTTTTTTAAAGGCAGCTCTATGTACCCTGCACCTGGGTTTGCTTAAAATTGTTTTCAATCGGACCCTACCCCTCCTAAGGCCAGCCCTGGATAAAACTATATTAATTGCTTCTCAGATGTGTACAAAAAGATTGAATAATACCTCCCACTAAAACAATTTCTGAAGTGGCACCCCCAGGAACAAACGCGATCCTGGGAGGGAGCTTCTACTATTATTCAATGGCACATATTAATTAGAATATCAAACATATAATATATAATAGGAAATACAAAAATGTATATGGACAAATAAAATAAAAAGATACAGTAGATTATGATTAATTGGAACAGTCATTTAATTCAGATAAAATGTAAAAAAAAAAAAGAAATATATATATATATATATATACTGTGAATTTTACTTCTGATAATTGGGACAATTCATACTAGAACTGATGTGTCGCAATTAAAAAGAATCCCCTATACCATGTTTTATAAAGAGAGAAGAGCATACAATTACATTTAAATGCTGATAAACAAAGGTATTGAAAAGATGACTTACAATTTTAACAGCTAAAAACATAAGTTAACCAAAGAGTAAACCTAAAGAATTAAAAGAAGTAACAATAAACATACATAGAAATGTTTCATTTATGAAGACAAAAAAGTCTCTTTATTAAATATTAATTATAATACAAAGTTTATAAAATTACATCAAATGCGTGAAATACAGTCTTTTGTTAATAAATTCTATAGCTTTTAGATTCATATTGGGTACAATGTTGCTTACCAACTTTGAGCATGTTGTTCAATTTTTATCTTTCCTTCTTAACTGTCCATCCAAGGCAGGCCAATGGATGGAATGTTAAGATGGATACATATCTTATTTTACTAATTCAATACACTTCTGCAGATCTGCTATTATTGCATTGCATATATTTTTTAGGATATTTAAGCTTGATTATAAATACTGCCACAACCTGCAAATAAGAACCTTAAAACATAACCAAATGCACAAGTTGTGGCATTATAATAACATTATTATAATTCTTGTTTATAAAATCCTGACGAGAAAATAATTTTTTTAAATATATTCTAGCGACTTTCAATTACATTTTAAAACTTCATCTGACTATATTTATCATCTTTATGAAATAACAATGAATATTTCAAACACACAAGCCATTTATTCAGTATTTACACACTTAATTAATACATACATTGAAACTCAATTTATTTAATACATACATAAAAAAACATAAAATAATAGTATACAAAATATATGACAGACATAAGATAAATAAGACGTAAAAGATTAAACTTTTTTACGTTGACCAATATTTCATTTTGGAAACTAATTATTTACTCATTATTATCACAACTAATTATTATACTTGCCTTTAATATTTGGCAAGAATTCACACTCTCATGAGGCTAACATTTGCCAATTTTCCTATGAAGAATGCAGTACCATAGTTACTTGATAGCAAATTTCAAATTATGATAGCAGGGACGAACATTTAGATTACCTTTTTGTGAAAATTTCTTATCGCAATGTCTCACAAACAAGATTTCTCAGCTGTGTGAATTAGTCAATTATGATTACGATTTAATTATAATAATTTTATTAGTAAAAACTGTTTTTAATCATTAATTAAAAAATTTAAAAAAATCTAAATACAGGGGTGACAATGTTTCCCATTTGGGCAGATTTTTGCTTACAAAAGAATCATCTAAGCCACTCCATAAAATTGGTCCCCTTCTCAAGCACACAAAATTATTTATTTTATTAATCTTCTGCTTTATTTGTCATTTTGTTAAAACAGAAAACAATCAGTCGTGTAAATAACCCCTTCCCTGAAATTACTGCTTTCCTTTTTGCCCCCCCCCCTCTATGATATAAAAAAAAAGACAGTTTAACATTTAGGATCTTTTATTTAAAAAAAAAATCTGACTTATTTGTTATTCTACAATAACAATAAATAAATATCACACCAATTATCACCTCCCTCAAAAATTTCTGCTTCTTCCCCCATTTTTTCCCTTCCCCATCCCACATGTCAGGAAGCTTAACATTCTCCGTTTTATAAATTCAGCTATATCTCTGGTGTTATTGTAACAAAAATTAAATTATCATTTAAATTACCACCAAAAAAGTTCTCTTCCATAGTTTAAAATCCTTTTAAAAAAAATCTATTAGTTTAAATAATTATTTCAAAAAATTCTACTTTTCTCTATACAATACTTAAAATCTTCAAAATTTTATTATTTTTTTGAATTATTGTTACTTTGTAGCAATAATAAATCACCTAACTCTCTCCTTAAATATCCATTCTCTCGCACCCAGAAAATGGGATAAATTTTTAGGTATGGGAGAAGGGAGAATATTTTCTTCTTTTTTGCAGTTTGGTTCTTCTCACTCCTGATTTTTTTATGAATGGAGGTGAAAAATATATTTTATAGAAAATATTTATATTAAAACATTAAAAGAGGGGAGGAAGCAGAAGTGTAAATTTAGGAGGATGGTAAACTTACAATTTAAATGATTGACTATTTAATTATTGTTACAAAACGGAAACAAACAGGACAAAAGTATTTTTGAAAGATTCATAATATTAGGGGACACACTCACTCGGAAAGCTGTGTTACAGTTTTTGGAACAGGGAAAAATTAATTTTCCAGCAGTAAAAATCACGTTTCTAGGAGGTAAAAACAATTTATGTAGCAGGTAAAAATTAACTTTTGTATCAGAAGTAAGTATACAATATACAAGGAATATATATCTGAGCATTAAAAATTCAGGTTTGGACACGAAATTATCCAATTCTGAACCAGCAAAAACTGATTTTGAAACATGTTGAAACTTAACTATTAATTTTTTTTCAAAGCAGGAAAACAGGCAGAGTAATGGTACTTTTTGTTTCCCACATCCATGGTATACAACCAACATCCATCAGAATTTTCATCCTCTTATTATAAATAGGAATGAGAGAAAGTAATGGGGATCTAAATATTTAAAAAGTTTTCCCTATACATATGCATTTTTTAAAAAAGGAGATTACATGTGAAAACTTCTAGAGTACTGCACTTATCCAGTCTTCAAGATAATTATGTCAAGATAAATTATCAGAAGTTTTGACAAATGCAACAAGGGATGTTCCGTTTATGTTACATGAAAGGGTTGAAAGGGGGAAATTTTTTTTAAATGTCTTTCATAGTATATGTATATACTGAAAATCAGAGGTAAGGATAATTAAATTGTAAAGAAAAATTTCTTTTTTAATTGTCCTCTCCCCATACATAAAAATCTCCCTATTAGTTGGGGAGAAGGGGATAAAGGAGGGAACAGAAAGTTTAAGGATGAGAATTTAGATAATTATTTAGTCAATAGACGATAAAGACTTAAGATGTTTTTCAGCATGAAATACTAGACTTCTTGATAGTAGCAGTAACTTGATGTTTTTTTTTGTTAAGTTCTGTTTGTAAGATTGGGTCCCTGAACGTCTGCCAGTCCTGCCTTATACCATTTCTCTATTTTAACAAATCCTTGGTGTACTCATGTAGTCAAAGAGTACCAACTACACTCTGCAATGGTTTTGGAAATAGTTTGAATGCATTATGCATGAACTCTGCAAATGCTTGAACACAAGTTGTAAATGGAAGATTGAGTCTCCATGGACAGATTGTCTATGCCTTTAAAGACACGTCCAAAATCCTGCTAGTTGACTAAAAAGATTTGTGGGATATAAAGCTTTAAGTTTCCCATATCGAATCTAAACACAACAAGGGGATGGTCAAAAGCTGAGGGAAGGGGATGTTGTGAGTTCAGGTCTCTCTCTGTGTGTGTGTTTGGCAAAGGAGGGATTTATTCTTTCTTTTTCAGAATTTATAGTGGTTAAAAGATTATTTCCTCCGTATTTTCTCAGTATGTATTTACAAATCAATTTTCAGCTGTCAACTGAAAAAGGAGCAAATATTGTAGGAAAGTAAAATAATAACAGCAGCAAAATATTCATTTCAATGGTGATATTAGAAGTGGTATGGTAACGGCATTTGTAATCTATTAATTTAGCATGTTCAGGTTCTCATAGAGATAGAGCTGAAACTGCTCTTAGATGGAAAATGAATGAAAGAATTTCTGATTCAGTTAGCCATACTTAAATATTGTATACTGACCCACTAATACACTATCATCTCTTTGCGAATAGAGAAAGTCGAAATTACTTCATACAAAAAACTATGCTTTTATAGCTGTAATTATTTCTCTAGTCAGTTGATTTGAAGTATCCTTTCATAAATAAATTTCATGTTTATGAATATGTGCGTACATTTAACTTCTACATATATGTTAGACATAACATATTATTAATACATATAATCTTTTGTTTTTTAAAGATTGGGTGACTTTAATTGAAATTTCATAGTACGTAACTTTTAGGATGACAAGACTCAATACTTGTGAGGTTTTCCTGGAATGTAACCCTCGCGAATGTTAATGGATTGTTGTATATAATTTTCAAGATATCTATTTAAAAAATTAAAACATAAAAATAAACAATTATTGACTAAAAGGTACTATTTCACATCTGCAATAAACATAAAATTACATACTTCGAATAAATATTGTCAATTTTCTAACATAAAATTGTAATATATATATAAACATACCTTTATAAAAAAATCTATTTTTTGTCACTTACAGCAATTTTAATTTTATAAAGTAAAACTGCTCACATGATAAATAAAACTTTGGCATAAAATATTAACTGAATATCACCATCTGTTGAGAATTCTATGAACAATTTATATTAGCTGCCATGTTGGGTGACAGCAGCAATAAATAAATTTGTCTTTTAAAGCCCATTGTATAACTAACATTCACTTTTGTGCATGTTGTAGATACACAGCCATACAAAGGGTTTAAATTACCTGCAATGATAAAATTTGAAAAGTCTTCTTCTAGCAGACAATTATCCTTAGAAAGAGGGTTATAAATAGATGCAATCATAAGCAGGGAGATGGCGTATACTAGAACAATGAAAGTGCCCTTGATACAATGAAACTAAGAGGTTTTAGCAAGCAAAGCTTGAGACTTGAGTGGTTTAATGGACTTAAGTCCATCTTTATAAAATAGCCACTTGAAAGGCTGCCAATAAGTGATTCCTGTTTCATGAGACTAAATTATATCAATGCCCTTAGAAAAGGACGTATCAGAATTAGTTGATAGGAAACAACAAGTAATGAGAGCAAGGATGAGCCCTTAGATTACATTTTTATGAAATTTTCTTGCCATACATCTTACTACACACAAAAGATTTTTCACCTGTATGAATTAACAGATGTTTGTTTAAACGATCCTTTCGTGCAAATTTCCTGTTGCAAACATCACACACAAAAGGTTTCTCACCAGTATGAGTTAATAGATGCTTCTTTAAATTATCTGTTTTACAGAAGGTCTTGCTGCATATCTCACACACAAACGGTTTATCACCAGTATGAGTTAATAGATGCTCTTTTAATGCCCATTTCTGAGAAAATTTCTTGTTGCATGTCTCACACACAAAACGTTTCTCATCACTATGAATTAACAAATGCGCACTTAAATGATGCTTGTGAGAGAATTTCTTGTTGCATACCTCACATACAAAAGATTTATCACCAGAATGAATTAACAAATGCTTGTTTAAATTGCTCTTTTGGGAGAATTTCTTGTTACATATCTCACATACAAAAGGTTTTTCACCAGTATGAATTAACAAATGCTTGTTTAAATGGCTCTTTTGAGCAAATTTCTTGCTGCATATCTCACATGCGAAAGGTTTCTCACCAGTATGACTTAACAGATGAATGTTTAAGTGAACCTTGTGAGAGAATTTCTTGTTACATACCTCACACAGAAAAGGTTTCTCACCAGTATGAATTAACAAATGACCTCTCAAAGTCTTCCTATAAGAAAATTTCTTGTTGCATATCTCACACACAAAAGGTTTCTCACCAGTATGAGTTAATAGATGCTTGCTTAAATTATAATTTCGTGAGAATTTCCTGTTACATACCTTACACACAAAAGGTTTCTCACCAATATGGACTAACACATGCTTCATTAAATATTTCTTCTGAGAAAAATTCTTCTTACATACCTCACAGTCAAACAATTTTTCTTGGTGCATGACAGAAGATGCTTTTCCAAAAACCATCTGTAAAGAAATGTCTTGCTGCATATTTTACACATTAAAGACTGCTTTGAGTGATATGATGTGTGTCAATATAAAGGCTTTATGCATCTGCAATAAATAGATTTAAAATGATGTATCACTTTTTAAGATTAACACTAACTTCAGAGAAAATGAAGTTAACATAAATATTTGAAATCAATGTACTAAACTGAATTCAAATAAAATTTCTATCTTATAGTTAAAAAATAAAGCAGACTACCTTCCAAGCCATACTGACATGACCAGGAGATGTGAGAAGATCAAAATCTTATTTTATCTGATGCACTTCCTCACTGTACAAACAAACTTTCCCAACTAGTTCCGTGTGGTTAAAATTACTAAAAAATAAACAGCTACTATTTTAAATTAAAATAAATAATGTATCGTAAAGAAAATATTATAAATAAAAAATAAAGCAATTTTAAATAGGAAATTCTATAATTACATATCTTCTTTTTTTTGTCATAAAATAGATAATAAAACGATTTTAAGGTTTAAAAAATAACCATTTTACAAGCAATGAGGAGAAAAGAAATGAGTTTTGTAGAAAGGTAGATTTTCAACATAAAGGGGTTTTTGGTCGAAATTCCTCAATTTTTCTAAAATTTTGTGATCTAATGTAAATGATTATTGTGACAAAATTTTGCTTTTTGTAATACAATGTAGAATAGACTGAAAAAATTTAGAAGAATTTTAATGATTTGTTAAATTTTTTACCATATTTAAAGCTTTATAAAATTGTTTATAAATAAATTAAATATTTCCCCAAAATTTTGGGATACAGCCACAAACATCCTTAGATATGGCCATGGAAATTTGATGATGAAATGATTGAGGAGTGTCACTTAACAGAGTGTGTCTTATAATACAGCACTGAACGTTCAGGAGTCTACAGTATATTCATTTCCAAAAATTATGGAAAGAAAAACAACACAATTAGCAAAACTTTATTAAAGAGAAGTCAATAAATTATTCTTTGAGTATGTAAAATGAAATGTATCAAAACAGCAAAATTTAAACGAGTAGCATTTCAGTTGTAATGTGTCATATACAAGCAGCATAAAAATACCTGTCAGATTGTAGAATTCATTGTGAAAGTGTGAAAATAAAGACTTGAAGCATTACAAAAGACAGGGTGGTCGCAAATATCTTAAGTTAAAATCCCCTAATAATTCCATATTTCAATGTCAGCATTAATATTTAATTTCCAAGTCAGCACTAAAATAAGAAAATTTTCATCAGTAATTTCTTTTGCAACACAACCTTAAAACATATAGTAAACATAAAGTAAAGGTGGATTTTAAACTAATCATACTACAAGTTATTTAAATATAAGTCTTATAAATAACATAAATAAAAAATATTTTAATTTTTATAAGAAATTGTATTTTAAATATCATTTTATTGTAATCAATAAAAACACCTTAAACATGTACAGTGGAACTCCAGATATACGTTACCTGAGTTGTACGTTTCCCTCACTTATACGTTTCAACTCAGCGGTCCCGACCAATTGCCATTAAAAATTAGCTGAGTTATATGTTCTGAATTACACATTTTCCTCAGTTATACGTTACGTTTTTGCATCAGGGGTCGATGCAAGTTTTTTTTCTTGGGGCCCATTTTGTGAAAAGTAAAGGTTATTTTTGTGAAATTTATTATATTTTTGTGAAAAATAACGTTTTGTAACAAAAGTTGAAATCCAATTAATCAAATTCGAACCAAGCATTTATAAACAAAAACTTTTTTAAATCCTTTTGCTGAAGTTTTCCTCTCTGGTGAACTTGTTTGTTTAAAAATTACACATTTTAAAACATCACAAAATAACAAATAAATAATAAATAGTCAGTTTTTATGGAATAGAATTTTTGTGAAGGTACCCATTTTATCAAATTGATTTTTGTGAAGAGGCCCACTTTATCAAATTGATTTTTGTGAAGAGGCCCACTTTATCAAATTGATTTTTATGAAGGGGGCCTATTTTATCAAATTGATTTTTGTGAAGGGTTCCATTTTATTAAATAGATTTTTGTGAAGGGTTCCATTTTATTAAATAGATTTTTGTTAAGGGGCCCTAAGTAGGCCCCCAAAATTTTCCTGGATGAACCCCTGTGCGTCCCCGGTTGAATTTATTTTTCATTTATCCATTTTGAAACCGGAAACACTGACGACATGGCCGAGGAGTCTGATTTGAAAGATCCCACTCAAACTTCAGAGCTGATGTGAAAGCTTTTGACGTAGTAAAGCAGTTCGTCAGTAGTAAAAGCAATAACCATAAGGCGGCCGCATTAATAACAGAAATGCAAAATTTGCTATTCAATGTCGTCTTTGCCGAAAAGAAACAACCAAAAATTAGTGATTATTTCAACAAGATTTAGTAAACTACTGAAATGTCTTTTGATAAATTATTTATATACCAAGGCGATTCCAACGATTTCTTTTAAATACTCTATGTGTATTAAAAATAATTTTAATAAAGCTTTTATGATAAAATAAGTTCATGTGTACTTCTCTTATGTACTTTTTTTCTTCTCATTTCCATTTCCAAAAATTTATGTCATGGGTACTACTTAGGAAACTTCTGTTTTCAATATAAAAGGTAGCAAACTCCTCAGCAGATGAAAGTTTTCACGCTATATTTAAAAAATTGTTCCGGTAAACCATTAATTGAGTTGTACGTTTTACTGAGTTATACATTTCGTTTGTCCGGTCCCGGGCAAAACATATAACTGGAGTTCCACTGTATAACTTACCTTCTTTTTTTATAAAAAGTTAGCATGTCATGTTAAATGTGCTATAACATTACAGTGAAAGAATAAACATGAACATGGAATTGAATGCGAAGCCCACATTACAGGGGATTAAATAAATTTAATTATGTTACTTAAATTTTAAAATCAAAAAATTAATTGATTAAAAAAAATATCAAAACAAAGTTTTTTTCATAGTCTTAAAGATTTGTATAAAACAGAAAAAAATTCAGATACTTAAGATTTTCAATTTTTTGTGCTTCATTGGGGGTGGTCAGAGAAGGGGAAGCAGACATTTCATGTAAGGGGTGGATGGGGGTGATTAATATTATATAGAAACATAAGTGTAAATCCACCAAAAAAATCTCCCTTAGAATTTTTAAATAAATTTTTTGAGAAAAACAGAGTTGGTGTGTGAGTGGGAAAGGGGGGAATGGAAAAGAAAATCAAAATTGCTTAAAAGTGGGAGGGAAGGTTACTTTTGGGATTTTATGGTAGTGATATAATGACTATAATGATTAATGCATGAAGATATTTGCCAAAACCTCAGTTGAGTCTAACTGTTGAGACCCGAAAAGTTTTTGGTTTCTGTCTGATTGTTTGTCTTTTCCGGGATAACTGCCGCAAAAATGATCTGATTAGGTTGATTTTTGGTAAGTATGTTGGTGAGGTACCCGGAATTAGCTGTATAGTTTTTAATTACATTTGGTTCATCTGTTCAAAAAATATAGAACATTTCTTTTTAGGTCATAATGCTTTCCTATGGGAATGCAGACGATTTTCAAATTTCATTTTTAACTGAAATGAAAATCACATATTTGATTAATGGATTTAAACATAAAATTATAGATGCTAATTTTTTTATATGGATGTTTTAAATATATCCAAAAGCTTTGAAAATTTGCCGATACATTTATTAGAATTTAGAAATTAATTGTTTAAATTATTGGAAAATGTTTTGCATCTGTTCAGGAAATATAACACATTTTACTTTTATATATTTTACAAATTTAAAAATTTATTTCTCTTTACTTTGGTCTTTAATTTATTAGCTGCTTAGCAACCATATTTCAAAGAATATTAAAATAATAAAATTCAAGTAACTCGCACTAATTTGCTGCAATATTTATGTATTTTTTTTATAATTGTATTTTTTATTATATAAAAAATTATAAGAATAAGTTCATAATTAAATTATATACGTAATTTAAAAAATTTATTTGCAGATTGGAAGATGATAAATAACATAAAAAGTGAGATTAAAAAACAATGACTTTCAGAGCTGACGTTGAGGATCCTGATCTGAAGATTTGCTAGTTTAAATACTATTTTGTATTCAAATTTTTAAAAGGTTTAAAATACAACAATAACTGGAAATAATATGAAAATAACTTCTTGTAAGTTAGACACATATTTTGTAATTTAAAACTCTTATAATTTTGTCTCATTACAGATGTTTTATAGAATTTTCACACATTCATGTAAAAAGTAATTCCCTTTCTAACTCTGTTCAAAATCATTGTATTGAAGTGTGAATTAGTCGATTAGTAATAACATCTACTAATTAATACTAAACTTAAAATTTGCTTAGGAGTTTGTTTACACGTAAAAATTATAAGCAGCTAATATTTTTCATACTAAAACCTAATTTCAACATTAAATTTGGATTATTCAGTACATTTTACATTACAATAGATAACGGGAAGTCATCAAGTCAAGTAGTTTAGGAATAATGTGGGTTTAAAGTTTGGAACTCCAAAGGTAAAATTAATTTGTAATTGTTGGAAAACAGATTGGAATGCAGGTAATGTTTTAAGCATATAACTCAAAAACTACTTGTCAGAATGCACTGCAATTTTGATTTGCATAATTGAACTTTTTAGAAATTTATTTCCGTTAAAAAAAAATTATAGATTATAAGTCATATTTTTTAAACAATAACAAAGTGTACATAGATTTGAAATTATTTTCTAAAAACATATGAATTTCTAACTTATAATTTAAAAAAATGGACCTATAAACACTTCAACTATGTAAATTCAAAACAAGTGTGAGTAGAACATGCAACCTGAAAATTCCATACTATTCATGTCATATCGCCGTAAAGTTTAATAAGCCTATTTTAGTAATACACAAATTGTGATCCCTTTTAAAATGGTTTCATATTTTTAATTGTATTCATTTACTAAAATGCATTGAACCTGATTATAGAAGATCCCAGTTTTCGTCAATTTTGAATTGGAATGGGATTTTTTTTTTAATAATCATTTATTGTCAGCTTTATTAATGGAGATTTTTTTTTGTCTCCCAATATAATGATAGTTCGATAATGATAGATATGGCTATGCAGTTTGAAGTGCATGAGAGTTGGGACAATGGTTACAACAATGAACCTGTCTAATTCCTACATTGCTCAAAGGAATGACTTCCTATACTTGGTATCCAAAGATAAAGTTTAACAAAAAAACCAAATATGTTGTCGAAATCCGATGTTAGGACAGAAAGTGTTAGAGTTTGTTACAATTCCTGTAAAAATGTATTAGACGACCTCCTAGTACCAGAATTTTCTGTGTCCATCTGCAGCAAACCAAAATTTATCTGCATCCCCAAAATGCAGTACCAAGCTTATTATCACAAGAAATAATAGTAACCTTTAAAATAAGCAAAATTACATTTACAAAATTATTGTAAATAAAAGTACAGCAAAATTAAAACTTAAAGTATATTTTAGCAATTGTTTTAAGCTGAGCATTTCATTTTAAGCTGTTAGATTTATCTGCAAGGTCAAAAATAATCTGCAGTGCCTGCTGCACTATTTCAGCTACAGCCCCTAAGAAAATTTTAATTATGGCATTAATCAGAAGATATTATTACTAATTGACTGCCCAGTAGCAGAATTTTTTAGGTCATTTTGTCGCAAACCTAAATTCATCTGAGACCCAACAACACTGAACACAAGTACTATCCAATAAACTTATTTTATGATAGTTACTTAAGCGAATTTTTTAAGCCTAGAAATTATTTTAAGGTGTTAGTTTAATTTGCAAAGCATGTAATCATCTGCAGTGCCTGCTACTACACTGCGCTACTTCTGGTACTGACACTGATTGGTATAAATAACATTTTTATAAGGCTATATGCAGCAGAATTAGTAGGGCTGAACTATTTTTTTATTTTCAGGTCCGAATAACAATTTTGACTAACATTTATGGAACGAAACCTTTATTTGCTTAATTTATCCCATGATGAAACTTTCACATTGCATTAACTGTCTTAAACATATTTAACCTAAAAAATATTTGAAATTTATAAATGAGGTTCTACCAATGATATGATATTCTCAAATGGAATCTTAAAAGGAAATGAGTGAATATTAATCTTCTTACAAGTAAAGAAAAAAATCCAAAAAGGATTATTTTATTAAATATATTTATTAAATACATTATGACATATACATTTTTTATTTAAAAATTAGTTTATACATGGCAGTCCACTAGCAATAATAAAAAAGGAAAAGGACACTCAAACAGAAAAGAGTATTATGGTGGGCGGGAAAGAAAAATGTCTGCTAAAAACTGTTAATGATGAGAATCCAGAAATGTTGGTTGTGTGTTGTGTTCAAATTTAATATCAAATGTAAGAGCTTTTTCAACAAAATTTGTGAAGATAAAAATTATACAATAAAACACTTTTGTATCACACAGCGGTAAATTGACAATGAATAACAAATCCTGTTATACCAATTTCGCTCTTTTTGGGCTAAATCTAGCTATTTTTGTCTCATCTTTCCTCGAAAGAATGTTGTTTTATTCCTTAGCTCCTATTTAGCCCATTTTAACATTGCATTTTTAGACCATTTTCTAAACATTGCTAAAAATTGGCTATACATGAGTAAATAAGGGATAATAAAGTGTAGAATGGGAAAGGAAAAGCTAAATTAGCTCTATTTTAGTACATTTTTAGCACTTCCTTAATTGATCAGTTGTCAACACTGAATAAAACTCTTTTAGATATAAAGACAAAGATGTATATGACTGTATTGTATTTATATAGTTAATTTAATAAGGTCTGTAACAAAATATTATCTCTTTGGTATTGCTGAGATATACCCAGCAAGTTTAGCAGTTCTGTGCTGCCCCCGGATTCATGGGAAAAAGGAATTTCTTTTGTTACAAATTTTACTATTTCTCGCAAGAATATAAAGAATAGCATAGTAGTTCCATTTGACTAAAGATCAAACGAGTTCCGCTCAAGGTGTTTGGGGCGACAGCTGGCTAAGTGTATCCTATTGACCAAGAAAGGTATAAGAATAAAGGAATGAAAAGATGCTGGGAGATATGCAGCCGGACGCAACTGCTGCGCACGGGTGGTCATTTAGGGTTTTAAAAGGTAGGGTATTTTCTGTAAAGAAAAGGAATTCGAATGCACAACTTCACGTAAATTGAATAAGTACGTCCAGTAAGTTTTGTGTTCTATTGACCAGAAAAGGTATAGAGAATAAAAGAGGCGAAAGGCGTTCAGAGACTTGCAGCTGGATGAAATAGTGATGCAAAAGGGATGCCGCCTCTAGAAATAAGATTTTCTATAAGATCAAAGAAACCGTCAAAGTTACGGCTTTAACACCTGATATCTTGGCCAGAGAGGGGGAAGTATTTAATGTATCCAAAATTATGGTAATGTAAAGCGAAATATGTTTATAGGAAAATCCAGTAAAATGCTGTCTTGAAATGGGGGTCAGAATGAAAAAAAAGGATTGGACGACGAGATTTAGGGGAGAAAAAAGGGTGTAAGAATTACTAAATAGTTAAGTAAGAAAAAGGAGATGACCAGGGGCAAAAGAGGAATGGGTGATAGAGAAAAATGGTTCTCAGAAAGATGATCTTGGAGTAGTGTCCTCAGGGTATTTGTAACCCGTGATTTTTAGGTGAAAAATATAAGTTTTTTTGTTGTGTGAAACCGCCAACCGCCAATATCAGGAATTGGATTTTGGACCCCCTAGATGATGATGATGTCTACCAGATGTATAAGGGGTAAGCAGGCTTTTAATTCCGAGCAAATTTCTGTATTATATTTAATTATTTAAACTGATATTAATTACGCGATGAGGCATTCTCGGTGGTAAATATATTATTAAAACATACGATCGAGTTTACTGTGAAGTACGTTAAACTATGCATAATGATTTACACTTATGTATTTAAATATGTTAATCTTTTAAAATAAATTCAATTTAATCAATTTCAGTTTGCTTTTATTAAAATGTTTCTTTCTTGTATATTAGATCTCGAGTATGCTCCTGAATCTGGGATCACTTTACGTGAAACATACGGCCTAATTAGTTTCAATGTAATTTAAATATATGAATTCAATATAAGACGAGGAAAACAGAAGGAGCGTACCCGAGCAATGGTGCCGTGACCAGGATGCTTTAAGCACTATTTATTTAATAATTTGCAAACTGAAATTTTCTTTAAACTTAGCAAATTAAATAAAGTAAAATAAAATTTAAATACGTAACTCCCTTTTCACAAACTAATGGAAATTGTAAAAATAAAAGGGTTCAATGAATAATGAAAATAAATAGATAAAATAAAATAAATAAATTAAGGATTTGTAATTTTAAGAGAATTTAAAAAAAAAAAAATTATTGAAGAATGCCATCTGTACTTGATGCTGTACGTTATTTTACTTCATTCAAGCAATGATTCTACACGCTTTATAAGTAATTTTATAAAGGAGTAATAATAGTGATATACATACTCTAAGAGTTCATGCATACCATTTCAAGCAATGGTTCAAATACATTATAGTGGTGTATGTTACTTGAATTGATGTATATTTTATTCCTGAAGTATTCTTTAAAATACGCAAAATACATATATGTCATGAAAAGAACATAAGATGTTTACAGGAAAAGAACTGATTATTAAGAACTATTTCATACTTAATAACATTTAAGATCATTTATTATTAATTCTTACCAAATTTTTATTCGGAAATAACTATATTTTGAAATATTTTCTTCTATATTTAAATATATTACAAATTTCTTTTTTTTCTTCCGAAAATTGAAATTTGGAAATTATTCATTACCTAATAACATTTGAAACATTTATTATTTACTATTAAGAAAAGAAAAAAAGTTATTGAGATATAACTATATTGTGAAATACTTTTCCTTTTATAAATTTTCTTTCTTTTCTGCACTTTGAAAAGTTGGGAAATTATTTATTACCTAATAACATTTGAAACATTTATTATTTACTATTAAGAAAAGAAAAAAGTTATTGAGATATAACTATATTGTGAAATACTTTTCCTTTTATAAATTTTCTTTCTTTTCTACACTTTGAAAAGTTGGGAAATTATTTATTACCTAATAACATTTGAAACATTTATTATTTACTATTAAGAAAAGAAAAAAAGTTATTGAGATATAACTATATTGTGAAATACTTTTCCTTTTATAGATTTTCTTTCTTTTCTACACTTTGAAAAGTTGGGAAATTATTTATTACCTAATAACATTTGAAACATTTATTATTTCCTATTAAGAAAACGTGAACATTTGATTGAAAGATAACTATATTGTAAAATATTTTCTTTTTATATAAATTGTCTTTCTTTTCTGCACTTTGAAAATTTGGAGAAATTATTTATTGCATAATAACATTTGAAACATTTATTATTTACTATTAAGGAAGCGTAAAAATTTATTGAGACATAACTGTATTGTACAATATTTTCCTTTTGATAAATTTCTTTATTTCTGCACTTTGAAAATTTGGGAAAATTATTTATTACTTAATGATATTTGAAACATTTATTATTACTTATTAAGAAAATCTGAAAAATTTATTGTGAAATAACTATATTTTGAAATATTTTATTTTATATTTAAAATATATCAATATAAATTTCTTTCTTTACTGAACTTTAAGAATTTGAGAAAATATTTATATTTTAATAATATTTAAAAACATTTATATTTTATTACTAAGAAAATTTGAAAATCTTACTGAGAAATAACTGCCTTTTAAATTAATTTTTTTTTGCATTTAAATATGTCATTATAAATTTTCTTTTCCTTTTCTGAATTTTGGAATTCGGAAAATATTTCTTACAATGAAAACGTGAAAATTTTCTTGAAAAATAATTATATTTTACAATATCTTCTTTTTATATTTAAATATATTGCATTATAATATTCTTTTTTCTTCAATTTATACCTTTGAACGTTGGAAGTTAGAAAAACATTTATTATCTAATGACATTTGTAAACATTCTTATTTATCTTCAAGAAAACGTGAAAATTTTGTGATAATAATAACAAATAAATTAAATTAAAAATAAATTATATAAAATAAATTTTTTATAAAATATAACTTTGTGAATAATGTACATTTAAATACGTCTTTATTTTATTATCAATTTATTTTACCTTGTACTTTTCCAAGCGTCATAGAGTTTGTTTTGTTTTATAATTTTCTTATAATATGCATCAGAAAGTATAATCTATTATGATACGTAAGTGAGAAAATAATCAATATTAATTTTAATTAATTTTAGAAATTACTGTCTTATTACAACTTTCTTATTACATTATATGAATTTTAAAAATGATTTCATGATGAATTAATTTATAAACTTTTACTTATACGAAAGATGGAATTTTTTTTTTAATATAATCAGTATCTGGTTCCATATTTGTGTATTTGATCAATCATTTACTAGTTCGATGACTACTAATGAGATATTTTTTTTAATTATGATATTTTCCTGATTACAATACCATGATAATTATTTTACTTTCTCCACGTTTTATCTCTACTCTTAGTCTTTTATTTATATTCGGAGATATTAATACTGATATTACTTGATATTATTACTATTATTAGATTATTATTATATGATTATTGCAGATCAAGTAAAATTTTCCTGCGTTATTAATGCTATATTCTAATTGCAACGAATTTTAAGATATACTACTATCTTATTTTCTGGAATTTTAAGTAATTATAAAAATGTGTCTAACCGACAAAAATAAAGAAGACTCGGAGGCCCTTATTCGAAAAATTGCAGGATTTCAAAACGTAATTCCACAATTCGATAACCTTTCATCGATAACGCCGAAAATTTTCGTAGAAAATTTAGAAAATTTTACTGAATTGGCTAAATGTACAAAACCCGAGAAATTACTAATAATGAGGTCGCGAATTCGTGGAGACGCATTAACTAATATAATCCATTCACCTGATTTGAATAGCGAGAAAGATTATGACGAATTTAAAAAGGAATTCTTGTCATATTTTGACACTCAATATAGTCTAAGTGCTAGACAAAAACAGTTTTCGAACTGTAAGATGCTTCCGAATGAGCAAGTTAAGACTTATGCAGCCAAAGTCAGTCTTGCAACGGAAAATTTTTTCAATTCTCCGGATTTAACAAATGATGCTATTAAAACAATTTTTGAACAAACGAAATTAGCAAAATTTATCGACGGTTTGCACGGAACATTCAAACAATCGGTAATATTAAAAGACCCTAAAACGTTCCAAAACGCAGTGGATTTTGCACAATTGTTGCAATCTAATGAAATAAATGCTGTTGATTCACCCGTCGAACAAATTGTAAATAATATGTCTACGACTACGAATACGAATAACAGTGAGATTAAAAAAATTCTTGAAGCCCACGCCTTGAACACTCAGGAAATGATAAATGCTTTGAGTAAAGAAGTTGAAAGCTTAAAATTACAAACAAGGCAAGACCCGCCTCGAGCATATACCAATTATTCCGCTCGTCCTTCTTTTCAACGCGGTTCAGCATATCCACGCTATACACAAAATAGAAATTTCACTCAAAGAAATGTCCCCACCTGCAGAATATGTCGCAAGTCACACTTTACTTCCGACTGTTTTTACAATATGGCTAACAGGGACAATTTTAGAGGCAGAAATAATGGGTATAGAAGGAATGACCGAGCCTCTTATTCCTCACACAATAACAATAGAGGACGGCGTCCAAATCAACACCGTGAATATCGAGATAGTAAAACCTCGGGAAACTATTAAAGGGAGCCCTCTCTCTCAATAGCCCTGGGCGAGTAGGTTCCCTGACCCACAAGAATCTTTTTAAAGGGCAGAAGAAAGCTTTTATTGAAAAGGTAAATACGCAAATGATACAGTATAATTCTTTAAAGAATGAACGAAAAAATACTTTGCCGGTAGTTAATTTAAAATTAGCGGGAATTTTAGTCAAGTCTTTGATTGACACGGGTGCATCGGCCACTCTTTTAGATAATAGAATTTTTCAACAAATAAAAAATGACGACAGAGTTAAAAAATTAAAAATCGACGCTCAAATTACATCGGTGACAGGAGGAAACTTAGAGATCACAAACTGCGTTTCATTACCCATCAACATTGGTAATAAACATTATCAGCATAAGATTTATATCGTTAACAATCCCTTATCCGATTATTACGATGCAATAATTGGTTACGATTTTTTAAAATCAAAAAAATTTACCATCTGTTTTAACACAGACACAATTAAATCAGAAAGTGCTGTTATTAACATACACGACGCACTAACAAACGGAGAAGTTAATCAGACAACTTATGCATATCTTCCGAACAATGTTATTTTAAAAGCTGGTGAATCTAGAAATATTGAATTATCATTAAACAAAACTATAAAGAAGGGAGATTCAATTAAAATTTTTTCAAACTTAAAAAATCAAAACATTAAATTTGTTAATAATGTATGCCCGGTTACTACTGAAAGACAGATAACAGTAAATATATCTAATCTTTCCGATTCTCCCATTCCCATTAATAAAAATACGAAAATCGGGACAATTAGCAGTAATTTCGATACAAGAAATATAGAAGTAATTCGGCAACTCAGGAAAAATGAATTAAAACCCTCTGATTTTAATTTAGAACATTTAGACGAAGTAACGAAAAATAAATTACTAGATTTACTTATGGAATTTGCTGATATATTTAGTAAGCGCTTGTATACTATTGGTAGAACTGAAGCAATACAGCCCAACTTACATGTTGACGATGATAAATTACCATCAATTAAGCCTTACCGTATACCAGAAGCGCTGCAAAACGAAGTGAATCGCCAGTTATCGGAATTAGAAGCTGCAAATATTATCGAACGTTCCAACTCACATATTAGTTCTCTACTTATTTTAATAAAAAAGAAAAATCCAACGGGTGACCCTCTAAAGCAAAAATGGCGACTTGTAGTGGATTATCGCAAATTAAACGCGCACGTAAAATACCCCAGGCATAGACTACCAATAATACAACATTTGTTAGACAGATTAAAAAGAAAAATAATGTTTACAACCCTTGATTTAAGTAGTTCGTTCTGGCAAATACCGTTAAAAGTTAAAGATCGTGACTATACAACATTTAGCAGCCCTAAAGGGAATTTTCGTTATGTAACTACCCCTCAGAGCTTAAATGCTTCAGCAGAGGTATTCGCAGATTTAGCGGATCAAATACTGGCCCCATTATCAGATCTTGAAATTTCTAATTACATTGATGATTTTGCCATGGGATCGAACGGAGTAGACGAAATGCTCCACAAATTGAGATTACTCTTTGAAAGATTCCGGTTATTTGGAATTAAAATCAACCCGGAAAAATGTTCTTTTATGTTACCCGAAATTAACTTCCTGGGACATAAATTAAACGCAGAAGGCATAAGACCGATAGAAGAAAATATAATCAAAATACGAGATTTTCCGCCACCGAATACGGTTAAAAAAATACGACGTTTTGTTGGTCTTGTTTCTTATTACAGAAAATTCATTAAAAAATTTTCGCAGTTATCCGCCCCCCTCACTGACCTCACAAAAAAAAACGCACGTTTCCGCTGGACGAAAGAAGCACAAACCTCATTTGATGTACTTAAAGAATGTCTTTCACGACCGCCTATACTAATACACCCTGATTATGAGAAACAATTCGTTTTATCAGCGGACGCGTCTGACAATGTTTTGGGAGGAATGCTAGGGCAAACGGACAAAAACGGAATAATCCGCCCAATTGCCTACTTTTCAAAGAAACTTAACTCAACACAAAAGAGATATACTATCTTAGAAAAAGAACTTATGTCTATTGTTTGTTGTGTTTCTACTTTTAAACATTACCTGTACGGAAGACATTTTCTTATACGTTGCGATAACAAAAGTTTAACCGAAATGTCTAAATTAGAATGTCCGGGGAATCGCGTCGCCAGATGGTTCACGTTCCTCGCTGATTATAATTACACCTTCGAACATATATCTTCATCAGAAAATATTGTCGCTGATATACTCTCGCGTGATTATTTTGATAATTCAGCAATAGAAACAAAAACTGTTACCCTACCTAAGTACGCTAATGCCAATACACACGAAACAAAACCGAAAGAAAACATAAAAACTTTAGCAAGTACAAGCACCGATAATGTTAAACACGTAAATACAATGAATTGCGGCGGCGAAACTCAAACCAACACAGATCAGTTTATTGAAAATGGCACAGGCTTAGAGAACCTAGGAAATTCGTGTTTTATGAATGTTGTACTGCAATGTCTTATGTATTTGTCTCCATTGACAGATTATCTATCACATGATATTATAAATTGTGAAAATACAAAATTTTGTATGATATGTTCATTAAAGAGACATCTAACTTCAGTTGTTAAAAACATAGGGAAGGTTATTCAACCACTAGAATTATACGAGAATTTAACCAAAATCAGTACACAGTTTCGAATGAATAAACAATCGGATGCACAGGAATTTCTTCTTCAGGTTATCTGTATGTCAGAAAATGTTGCTAAAAATCATACGAATGAAACTTTGAACATCACCAGCATTAATAATCCAATTACATTTTTATTTGGAGGTAATTTTCAGAGTGAGGTAAAATGTTTATATTGTAATAAGAAAAGCATTACTTTTGAATTATTTAAGAATATTTCTTTAGCTATTACACAAGAAATTGATTCACTTGAAAATTCGTTACAACGTTTTACGAACGTAGAATATTTATCAGATAATTATCGCTGTGTTAATTGTAAACTAACTGGTAAAGCAAATAAAGTTACGTCTATTTCAAAAAATCCCAAAATATTAACGATTCATTTCAATAGATTCAAATTTTCGAATTCGCAAACAAATAAAATAACAACATTTGTACCTTATCCTGAGAAATTAAATATTCGACCTTACATGACTAATAAGAAGAGTGATAAGCCACTATGGTATTCTCTCAATGCAGTTATTGTTCACAACAGTGAAATAACGGAAAACGGACATTACTATTGTTATAATAAGGATAAATACGGCGATTGGTATATATTGGATGATGAAAAAGTCGAAAAAGTAACGATAGAAGACGTTCTTAATAAGCAAGCGTACATTCTTTTTTATGTAGACATGGAAAATAATACAAAAACTTATAAATCGGAACTATTCAACGTAAATGCCATTCAAATCGACCTTCCCACGATTGAAGATATTAAATTAGCCCAGGGCGAAGATAAAAAACTTTCATTAATTATTTCAACGTTGAGAAATCCATCTAAAGGTGATTCTCAAAATTTTACCGATTATTTCATACGTGATGGCTTACTGTTACATAAAGCTTCAATACCACGAATTCAGAAATCCACAAAAGTAGAACAAATAGTTGTTCCAGATAAATTTAAACCACATATTCTAACTGCAAACCATTTGGCGCATTTCGGAGTTCTAAAAACTTATCATGCTATACGTGAAAAATACTTTTGGCAACATATGTATTCCGATACAAAACACTTTGTTAATTCTTGTAAACAGTGTGCCGCATTTAGGTCACCAAATAAGTTATTTCCTGTTCCATTAGAACGACACTATCTCCCATCAAGAGTTAACGAATTCATTAGCGGTGATTACATTGGACCTTTCCACAAAACTGATAAAGGAAACCAATATATCCTAACATTCATAGATCATTTTTCTAAATTTATTAAACTTTATGCTGTACCGAACACTACAACACGTTACACCGCTGACTGCGTCTTAGAATACATTTGTACTTATGGAATTCCCACGAGATATCTCACTGATAACGCCTCGTGCTTTACATCCGAAGTATTTAAGTACTTATGTGAGAAATTTAGCGTAACTAAATTAACTACATCACCTCAACATCCATCTGGAAATGGATCGGCGGAGGCAATAAACAAAAATATAAAAAAATCACTCGCAATTTTTGCTGAAGAGACATCACAATGGGACGATTTTATCGACTACTACGCCTTAATATATAACAATACGGTACATTCCGCAACTAACGAAAAACCGGCGTTTATACAATTGGGATTCGAACCAATTTTACCGACAGATATACTTAATGAAAGACGCCCAGTTGAACATGTATCACATGCAGATTTCGTAGCTAAAAAAGCATCTCAATTAAATTACGTAAATCGAAAAGTTAAAGAAAATATCTTGAGGGCAACCACTAAACAGGAAAATTACCAACATCAATTTTCTAGGTACCGTAAATTTTCTCCTGGTGATTTAGTATTTTTAAATAATAGAAGCACGGACAGGAATAAATTAACGACTAAACGGCGTTTAAACGTTGGTCCCTATGAAGTTAAAAAGGCTCACAATAAAGTCGATTTCACAATCATAGACCCATCGAATCCTTCGGCTCGAAGTACAAAGGTCCATGCACAAAGACTTATTCCTTTCACTGCGAGAAAACCAGAACTGGACTTATTCCATTCTTTAGTGCAAAAACAGCATTGTGAAATACCCCCACAAAATAAAAAGACACATGCTATCTTTGACGACACCCCAGACATAGAAATCTTATGGCCTGCCCCAAGCACAATTAATGTTGAACCCCAACACAACGCAGGTGAAGAAATCGTATCATATTCACCCTCAGGTGAAACACTTACAGAAGACAACAATGATGACAGTATGAATAGCATTTCCCAGGTACCAGATACCACTCTCGCTTCAGGCGATGATAGCAATGAAACTATTATATACGATCCAGTAAGGGATGCCACGCACACTTCCCAAACATATCCTTATGACTTGAGACAAATACAGCCCCGCTATGACCCTCAGCGTTTTCTTCAATGGGCCTTAGACATCACGAAATAGTGACTAACTTTCCATCCTTATTGTTAAGCATTTGTTACTATACGTGTTAAGAAAGAGAAAAAGAGAGAGAGAGAGAATGAGGCCTACAATTTTCCTTTTACTTTTCTGAGTTAAGAAATGTTAAGATAGTATTTTATTCGAACGTAGGGGACAAACATTAAAATGTACATATTCGAGCGTTTATCACTACTATGTGATTTGAAATTTGGTTTTATTTTAATGTATTTCTTTTAGCTAACTATAATCGAGGAGTTATATTTATCATGTAATTCACCATATGATTCTGGATCTTTATTTAATATTTTTTCGTTAGTTATCTATAATTTAGCAAAATTATTTTATTTATGAACTATGCCACGATACTCCTTAAGGCATTATATTTCTTACATTTGTACATATTCTAGTGTATCATTTTAGAGTTTGAATCTAAATTTCATTATTTACTGCATTAATCACTTTGCTATCAATTTTGGAATTATACTTTATTTACAGTTAAGGTATAATACTCATTTAGCGCATAGTACTTATCATGTATAAACGTTCAATGTATTTACTTATTTATATTAATTTACAATTCAAATGTACGTTTTATATTACTGAGGAAATTAGCTAATTGACTAATTTTTTTTATTCATGTCTTGAATTTAGTTACTGTACGTCAAAATAAATTCATTATGTTATCTCGTACAGACATATGTACATATTTTAGTATTATTTTAGACTTATTGTATTTTATTCAAGTGATTTAATTAAGTAATTCATTATAGTTTTGAGAATTGCATTTGAATATTAGGAAACATATGATACTTATCTTATACATTATATTATTTCATACCGACATTGTGTGTATGATTTTTACTATAGTATGTTACAAGTTCAATTTTAAGATTCTAATGTATTAATTAGCTAATTAACTACTAATTTTGGAATTTAGTAATGAGACAAGGCGGAGTTTTATTGTGAGTAAACCCTATCGAGAGAAGTATTTCTTATTTAGGCAAACCATACGTTATGTAACAGTCTTATCACATGTAGAAACAAGGGCGCCCATATGATTAAATTTAGGGGGGGGGGGGCTGAGAAAAATCTCAACTTCCACCAAAGCTAGCATACATTTTAGTAAATATTTAAGGTACTTTGCGTTTTTTTACTATCTTTTGGCAAAATTTGAGTTTTTTTCCACGATCTTTTGACGAAATTTGCATTTTTTTGCGATCCTTTGGCGAAATTTGCGTTTTTCCCACAAATATTTGACTAAATTTTCATTTTTTCCACAAATATTGGACTAAATTTGCGTTTTTTTTTCGCGATTCTTTGACGAAATTTCGTTTTATTCCGCGATTCTTAGACAAAATTTGAGTTTCTTTTTCCGCAATCTTTTGACGAAATTTGCGTTTTTCTCTACGAATCTTTAACGGAATTTGTGTTTCTTCTGCGATTCTTTCACGAAATTTGCGTTTTTTCCGCTATTGGACGAAATTTGCATTTTTCTCGTGATCCTTAAACGAATTTGCGTTTTTCTGCGATTCCTTTAGAAATTTTGCGTTTTGCCCACGATTCTTTGACGAAATTTCGTTTTTTTCGCGATTTTTTGAAGAAATTTGAGTTTTTCCCGCGATTCTTTGAAGAAATTTGCGTTTTTTTCGCGATCCTTTGAGGAAATTTGTGTTTTTTCACGATTCTTTGACAAAATATTCATTTTTTCCACGATTCTTATTTACGTTTTCTGCACGATTCCTTGACAAAATTTGCGTTTTTATCGCGATCTTTTGACGAAATTCGTCTTTTTCCCGTGATACTTTGACGAAATTAGCGATTTTTTTCTGCGAACGATTGACGAAATTGGTGTTTTCTATGATCATTTGTCAAAATTTGTGATATTCTTCCGTGACATTTTTTATGTTCGAATTTTCGGAACCAAATGCCTTAAATTTTCAGACAATTCGGAACATAATCTCCTTCACCACTGACCTGAGGGTACTGAATAAGGGGCTCACAACCATAGTAGACAAAGTCCATTTTGAAAAGAAATAATATAGTCCATTGAGAAGGTGCATAAAATCTGTTTTATCCCTCCCACAGTAAACATAGTCTGTAAACAGATGACATATACAGGGCTGCCACGGGAGACTATTTTTCTATCCTATTTGCACCACTATTAAAAAAATTAAAAAAAAACAGATTTTGCAGTACATTTACTTTCTTCTATCTATAATAGAAGAAAGTATTGTAATCGAAATTTTTTTCGACTTCCGGTTTTTGACGGATTTACACGTTTTAGGGGTCAGCGATTTCGAAAAACATGTTTTTACAAAATGTCTGTCTGTCTGTCCGTCCGTCCGTCTGTGTGTCTTCATTGTACCATCTAAAAGTGTATGAAGTTATGCTTCAAATTGAACCACATTTTTTTCTAGGTTTTTGGCTATGGCAAGCAGGTTCTATCAGAATTTGGGGATATTTCGACGAAAGGGGGCGCTGTGATCGATATTTTTGTTCCATTTTCACTGTTGTATCATCGAAGAGTGTATGAAGTTATGCTTAAAATTGAACCACATTTTTTTCTAGGTTTTTGGCTATGGCAAGCAGGTTCTATCAGAATTTGGGGATATTTCGACGAAAGGGGGGTGCTGTGATCGATATTTTTGTTCCATTTTCACTGTTGTATCATCGAAGAGTGTATAAAGTTATACTTCAAATTGAACCAATTTTTTTTCTATGTTTTTGGCTATGGCAAGCAGGTTCTATTAGAATTTGGGGATATTTCGACGAAAGGGGGCGCTGTGATAGCCATTTAAAGATTTCAAATTCAAAAAGATGTGCAAATTCAAAAAAATTAGAAATCCTAAAACTTTTTTTCGTTAAATGTTCGGCCTTGATCCGGAGCAATATTTGTTTTGCCCCTATTTTAAAAAATAGCTGAGATATAGCGGTTTGAAATTTTAGGGTGACTGACATTTTCAAACAAGACAGCAGAATTCATCCATAAGCGGGTTTAATTTATGAGTTTTAGTTAACATGGTTTCGGCAAATTTTCTTTCATTGTTGTAACCATTAATCCTATTACATGCTTATCACTATTTATTTATATTCGCCAACGTCAAATTCTTGCCAAACTTGGCGACAGTTGGCGGAATATTGCCAAATTTGGCGACCAAAATAAGTTGCCATAAATGAAGCCAACTTGGCTGTAGAGGACTAATTTGGCGATATCCTCTTTGAAATTCAATGTTGACGAAAACTGGGATTGAATCTTCTTTATTTAGGTTCCACGCATTTTACCTTCGTGTTTTCCAGTAAAATTAGCTAAAATCGTAAAACCAAGGAATAGGGAGGCTATTTGTTCCTGTCGGTTCAGGCCAGAAGGTTTTTTCGTAGTTTAGTATACATCGGTTGTTCGCATCCCTGTAATCCGACGATTCGCAAGCAACTGAAGTGCAACAGAATGACGAAAAATATTGATTTTATTGGCGATGTGATAGCGAATTTTGAAGTATTAACATGACTGAGATAGAAGAAAGTTTTGGGATTGGCACATCCGACTAGTTCTCTTGTATTCTCACCACAGTCTTTGCTTTTCCACAAATCAAGCCATGTTCTTGCTTCCGACTCCAAATTCTCAATATTATAAAAATGAGATAGCTCCTTGATTTCTTTGACAAAAACATTTTTTTTTCATATTTTTCATCATATTGGGATGAAGTAAAATTGCTTTGAATGACGTTTCATTTCGATTCAAAAATCTTGACTCAAGGGATATAATTCAAGAGTCTAAATATGGATTTAGAAATGCTGCTCTGTAATATTCAAGAGGAGTGGCCATAGGAAGGTTCGAACGATAAGATTCTAACGGTAGACGTTCTAAACATTTTGATTTCGATTTCTTACAATAACAATTCTCCATTAGCTCCATGAAAATTTCTGAAAATTCTACTTCTGATACCATTCTGTGCATAAGAAAAATCTCAAGAAGTTCCATCTTTATGTTCTGATAAACCGAATGCAAATCTTAATCTACAGATTGTAATATGTTTACAACTGGCTCCAGATAGAAAAAATATCGAGAAATTATTTTGAGATGTACAATAAACTTTACATATGACGTTGCAGCATCTAAATGAATGGCTTGTGAGCGTGTTTATTGGTTCGTACTATTGTCTAGAGAAAGATTACAGAGATTTTCTTTAACAGTGGCAAAACAATTAGAAAAATATAGTGTGGACTTATACTTTTCTGACCACATTGTTTCACATAGACCAGGAAAGTGTGATTTACAAGAATTCGACGAAAATTATTTTGTCTTGTTCTGTAGACTTAAGATAGAATTTTCGAGTTCGGGCTGCGTACAATCTGACACATTCAGGATTCTAATCTTTATTAGATTCGGGAAAAAGAATTTTTCAATTAAAAATTGCACTGTACCGTTCACATCTTATTATTAAATCTCTCTCTAATTTCTCCGCGTTTTGTTCATGCAAAATCAGTTTTACCTGTGAAAATAGATCCTGTCTATAACAAAATCCTTCCTTATGCAGAAAAAGTGTTACCGTCTTGTAGGAAAAAACTACACAGTAACACCAGCTAAGATAAAAATCGTCTAAAACGGAATTTGTTTCCTATCTTGTGGTTTTTCTCTTTGTTAGAAGCAGACTATTGGAAAGGACTAATTAAAAACTTAAACTAATTAAACAGAACCTGTCTAAAACAGAATCCAGCTTTAAAAGAAAAAAAATATGGTTGTGACAAAATGAATTCCCAACAATTATACCTGCTAAGACGGAAGCCCGTCTAAAACGGAAATTTCTTCCGGTGCATTCTGATGTTGTCGAGGCATATTTTATTATGCTTTGTTCATACAAGATACATTTTCATATCTTGCAACTGATTTATATTAAAAAAATTTGACAAAACCAAAATCTAGGGGGGGGCTCAAGCCCCCCCTTGCCCCCCCATATGGGCGCCCTTGTGTAGAAAGAATTTTGATAACTTATTAAGTGTACATAGAGTAATTTTTTTTTCCTACTTTATTCTAGGATTGTCTACCTTCACTCTCAATCTTATTATATTATACTAATTAAGTACATCGATTCTCATAAATTTGAACCGGTTCAAGAGCGACTTATAGTAAATTTGTTTATAATAATAATATTAATAATAGTAATAAATAAATAAATAAATTAATTAATAATAAAAAAAAATCTATACAGTTAAACCTTACTTGTTTAAATTTTTTTTTTGTTTATATTTATAAACATTGACCATACCTATTTAATGTTTTTCATTATTGCAGTTGTAACATATATCAAGTTACATACATACAACTGCATGTTAATCAATTTCAAACAATTCCGTTAAATAACTAATCATAATCTTAGAATATTTCAAATCGTTTGTTGTTATTTATCCTTGCAAAATGGCCAATTGCAGGGGTAAAAATTTGTTAGAACGTTAGATTTATTGACGGATTATGTATTGTACTATTAATAACTACATTACTTAAAGTATACATTATTTTAGTTATGAACTAATTTCTGCACCTATTTCATTTCCTTTAACATTATCTCCAGATCAAAGGGGTTTTTTTTCCTTACTTTCCTTATAATGAATTAAACTTTACAGGTTCACATATTTATACATTCCAATTTCTTTTCCCACAACACAGAATCATTGCTTGAATGAAAGGAATTTTCCTTAATGTTTTACTTTTACCTTTTCTTACTAATTAAATAAAAAAAAAAAAAAAAAAAAAAAAAAAAAAAAAAAAAAAAAAGATAAGATATTATTTTAAAAATATAATTTGCAATTAAAATTGTTATTGTTCTGCATAACTGTTTGTCTTTTGCTCGGAAATATTAAATTAAGAGCCTGTTTATTTCAATTTACAGCTCTGCTTATCTGCATAATATTGGAAGTAGCCACTCCGTCGCGTCAGCGACATAAGTCTGGACTACAATGCCACTTTGCTAACGAGTTTGTGTGTGGAAAAATCCCTAAAAACATTTGGAATAAATTAGACATACCGCCCAATGCATGACATTTTCATGACTGTAGTCATTGTTTAGTTACAAATGAAACTTTCATAATTAAGAAAGACTATCAACTAACAATACCCACTACATATATTCTCCGCAGCTCACGGGATGTTATTGATGCTACATCCACTGCCTATAATTGTTTCACGAAAGATAGAAAATTCTGCGAATGTGACGAAAAGAATTGTCAGGGTACCTCTGATTTCTGCAAGTTACGCCCCTGCACCAATAACAGCGATTGCTTCTGCGACATGACTTTTGAAAAAATAGATCTTTTAGCTGTTTTGCCAGACGATATTATCTCTAATCCTGACATCATCATTTTAGAAACCTGCTACTTTGATAAACGTCACATTCCCAATTCAAATAAATTTCGCCGTCATCTATTAGAAGGAGAAAAAGCTACATTTTCGCAAAGAAACTTGTCCTTTACATTTGAGGACCCTTTACTTCATCTTCCTGATGCAGGAAAAGTGATTTTACGTAGCGAAGACTTTGAACACGTCGTGAATGTTCCTTCAGATAACATTATACATATACCATTTGAACTATTCGCCTACAAAACCGACTTACAGGTTACATACATCCATCCCAGCGGCAAAGTGGTCACAGGACTTGTACATGTGATGGGCAAAACAGTCTGCCAATTACGACATTGCCTTCTGTGTTATGATGTTATAAAACATTTTAAGTGCTATCCACCTCTCGTTCAATACGTTATGTATGTGTTGATCTTCATTCTCATCGTCATTATGTTATGGTGTGTAAAACTTATTTTTAAAAGTTTCAAATTCATTATATATGCATTCCTAACGATAATGTATGGATTAGGTCGACTATTGAAAATTATAGCTCGTTGCTCTCTGCTTTTGGGGGCTTTTATAGGATCTACATTTCGAGAAATCACACATAATTGTTATGCAGCCCTTGAACGAAACGCAATTCAACAGGCCAACATTTATACCTTACCACTTGTTCTGCTCATGTGCACTTGCATTTTCACGACAATTTCAGCCGACTGCAGTGTAAATACAATTATAAAGTCTGACCTAAAGTCATGTGAGATCCTCAATGATGGAACGAAGAATTGCCAAATCTTCACCACTGCTGAAATAACATTGCAATCTATTTCAGCCGAAAATTGTTTATGGTTTTCGGACGAACATGAAAACCATTTGTTCACCCTAAAAATTAAATTAGATGCCATTGTGTGCTCTTTCACAAAAGAACGGTTGTACTTCACATTCCCCGTTACCACTAAACAAATTAGTCAGATATCGTGTATTTTCAACAAATTCTGTGGTCGTGGTACACATTGCAGTAAACGATCTATAGGAAAGGGAGGCATAAACTTCGAAGCAGAAACTCCCGAAAGCCGACAATTTCCAGGATTTTCTGCATGTGTCAGTGGAGACAGTGGCAACGGCTGCTTTATTTTAACTCGTCCGAGTTGTAACTTTCATAGAGTGTGGTATGAACCGGACCTGTGGAACAGTTTCGAAGTCTCAAAATTAACAGGCCATACATGCCAATATAAAATCTCTGTAACACAGGTTGAAAATAACACAATTTCCCGATTATTGATATCTGATTCAGCGTACACGCCAAATGGAATTAAGATTTCCATACTCGGCGCCTATGATCAACCGCAGCTACATTTGACGGAAAAACTAATCCAACGAGTTGGAAAACCTGAGGAAGCCTTTTTAGCACTTGCCTGTGAACGCAATATTCCTCAACCCAATATGATAGGAGCTATACAGGCGAATACATCTTACACCACAGATTTTATCTTTGCACCACAACTCACCACGTGTGATTATTTTGAGGATAATCTAAGATTTATTACAGCACCTGACAGCATTGAACGCCTTCGCGCATCTCAGGAATACGCTTTACCCCTACAAAAGCATATTCATTTTTTTAACATTGAAGAAGAAAAATTACGATCCACTCAATTAATGTCTTCGGCCGTGCGTGTTCAACTGCATTTTCGAAATTATAAAATCGCACTGCAGACATCCACTATATGTTCACAATTGAATGGCGAAAGCATTGCTACGACAGGGTGCTATAATTGTCCTATTTTGGCTCGTCTTACATTTAAGGCACACAGTTCCTGCCAACCTGGTATTGTGACAGTACAATTACAGCAAATTTCTCTCCATACGAAAGCTGTATATCTACAGTTAGATGCAACAACCCACACAGTTAAATTCCAGGCTGAAGAAAAATGTGCTGCCGAAAAAATTTGCCTGAAATCTGCTGCATTAATACAATGCCACTCCTTTAGATACTGTCTAGATGAGCCGTCGGTGGAATTGTTACAACTTAACACTAATTATACTCGAACTGTAAGTTCTGTAACAGCATCCAATATGTGGGACTGGTTGAATATACCTGATTTGAACTCTTCGATTTTCCTTTTGAAACTGATTGGCTCGGCTTTATTTATTGTATGCTTACTCATAACAACCCTAGCTACTCTCATAACATGCTGTTGCAAAGCACGCTAAAAACGACTGAAGTTTTATTAACAAAATTATGCTTGTTAGCTAAGCAGGAAATAATTCTTCTTTATTTGAATCTTCTAACCTTATATACATATGCAATTGGATAGGAAAATTTATTCATTTTATGCTTTCATTATTATCAATGTTCTTTGAGTTTACATATTATTAGAAGTTTTGATTTCTAATTGTAGGCACTTGTGGCCTGTTGTTTATAATTTTTTTTAAATTTTCTCATTATTTCCTGATTAGTATAGTTATCTTATGTTATTTGTATAAGTTGTGTGAAATTTCATGTTATACTATTAATATCGTGTTAACTTTGTTTTGTATCACATTGTGGGAATGCCTCATCACAGTTCAGCGTAACTCATCTCATTTTTCTTTTTTTTCCCTTTTTTTTTCTTTTTGGTGTTTTTTGCATATTGCTGAGATATACCCAGCAAGTTTAGCAGTTCTGTGCTGCCCCCGGATTCATGGGAAAAAGGAATTTCTTTTGTTACAAATTTTACTATTTCTCGCAAGAATATAAAGAATAGCATAGTAGTTCCATTTGACTAAAGATCAAACGAGTTCCGCTCAAGGTGTTTGGGGCGACAGCTGGCTAAGTGTATCCTATTGACCAAGAAAGGTATAAGAATAAAGGAATGAAAAGATGCTGGGAGATATGCAGCCGGACGCAACTGCTGCGCACGGGTGGTCATTTAGGGTTTTAAAAGGTAGGGTATTTTCTGTAAAGAAAAGGAATTCGAATGCACAACTTCACGTAAATTGAATAAGTACGTCCAGTAAGTTTTGTGTTCTATTGACCAGAAAAGGTATAGAGAATAAAAGAGGCGAAAGGCGTTCAGAGACTTGCAGCTGGATGAAATAGTGATGCAAAAGGGATGCCGCCTCTAGAAATAAGATTTTCTATAAGATCAAAGAAACCGTCAAAGTTACGGCTTTAACACCTGATATCTTGGCCAGAGAGGGGGAAGTATTTAATGTATCCAAAATTATGGTAATGTAAAGCGAAATATGTTTATAGGAAAATCCAGTAAAATGCTGTCTTGAAATGGGGGTCAGAATGAAAAAAAAGGATTGGACGACGAGATTTAGGGGAGAAAAAAGGGTGTAAGAATTACTAAATAGTTAAGTAAGAAAAAGGAGATGACCAGGGGCAAAAGAGGAATGGGTGATAGAGAAAAAAGGTTCTCAGAAAGATGATCTTGGAGTAGTGTCCTCAGGGTATTTGTAACCCGTGATTTTTAGGTGAAAAATATAAGTTTTTTTGTTGTGTGAAACCGCCAACCGCCAATATCAGGAATTGGATTTTGGACCCCCTAGATGATGATGATGTCTACCAGATGTATAAGGGGTAAGCAGGCTTTTAATTCCGAGCAAATTTCTGTATTATATTTAATTATTTAAACTGATATTAATTACGCGATGAGGCATTCTCGGTGGTAAATATATTATTAAAACATACGATCGAGTTTACTGTTAAGTACGTTAAACTATGCATAATGATTTACACTTATGTATTTAAATATGTTAATCTTTTAAAATAAATTCAATTTAATCAATTTCAGTTTGCTTTTATTAAAATGTTTCTTTCTTGTATATTAGATCTCGAGTATGCTCCTGAATCTGGGATCACTTTACGTGAAACATACGGCCTAATTAGTTTCAATGTAATTTAAATATATGAATTCAATATAAGACGAGGAAAACAGAAGGAGCGTACCCGAGCAATGGTGCCGTGACCAGGATGCTTTAAGCACTATTTATTTAATAATTTGCAAACTGAAATTTTCTTTAAACTTAGCAAATTAAATAAAGTAAAATAAAATTTAAATACGTAACTCCCTTTTCACAAACTAATGGAAATTGTAAAAATAAAAGGGTTCAATGAATAATGAAAATAAATAGATAAAATAAAATAAATAAATTAAGGATTTGTAATTTTAAGAGAATTTAAAAAAAAAAAATTATTGAAGAATGCCATCTGTACTTGATGCTGTACGTTATTTTACTTCATTCAAGCAATGATTCTACACGCTTTATAAGTAATTTTATAAAGGAGTAATAATAGTGATATACATACTCTAAGAGTTCATGCATACAATTTCAAGCAATGGTTCAAATACATTATAGTGGTGTATGTTACTTGAATTGATGTATATTTTATTCCTGAAGTATTCTTTAAAATACGCAAAATACATATATGTCATGAAAAGAACATAAGATGTTTACAGGAAAAGAACTGATTATTAAGAACTATTTCATACTTAATAACATTTAAGATCATTTATTATTAATTCTTACCAAATTTTTATTCGGAAATAACTATATTTTGAAATATTTTCTTCTATATTTAAACATATTACAAATTTCTTTTTTTTCTTCCGAAAATTGAAATTTGGAAATTATTCATTACCTAATAACATTTGAAACATTTATTATTTACTATTAAGAAAAGAAAAAAGTTATTGAGATATAACTATATTGTGAAATACTTTTCCTTTTATAAATTTTCTTTCTTTTCTGCACTTTGAAAAGTTGGGAAATTATTTATTACCTAATAACATTTGAAACATTTATTATTTACTATTAAGAAAAGAAAAAAGTTATTGAGATATAACTATATTGTGAAATACTTTTCCTTTTATAAATTTTCTTTCTTTTCTACACTTTGAAAAGTTGGGAAATTATTTATTACCTAATAACATTTGAAACATTTATTATTTACTATTAAGAAAAGAAAAAAAGTTATTGAGATATAACTATATTGTGAAATACTTTTCCTTTTATAGATTTTCTTTCTTTTCTACACTTTGAAAAGTTGGGAAATTATTTATTACCTAATAACATTTGAAACATTTATTATTTCCTATTAAGAAAACGTGAACATTTGATTGAAAGATAACTATATTGTAAAATATTTTCTTTTTATATAAATTGTCTTTCTTTTCTGCACTTTGAAAATTTGGAGAAATTATTTATTGCATAATAACATTTGAAACATTTATTATTTACTATTAAGGAAGCGTAAAAATTTATTGAGACATAACTGTATTGTACAATATTTTCCTTTTGATAAATTTCTTTATTTCTGCACTTTGAAAATTTGGGAAAATTATTTATTACTTAATGATATTTGAAACATTTATTATTACTTATTAAGAAAATCTGAAAAATTTATTGTGAAATAACTATATTTTGAAATATTTTATTTTATATTTAAAATATATCAATATAAATTTCTTTCTTTACTGAACTTTAAGAATTTGAGAAAATATTTATATTTTAATAATATTTAAAAACATTTATATTTTATTACTAAGAAAATTTGAAAATCTTACTGAGAAATAACTGCCTTTTAAATTAATTTTTTTTGCATTTAAATATGTCATTATAAATTTTCTTTTCCTTTTCTGAATTTTGGAATTCGGAAAATATTTCTTACAATGAAAACGTGAAAATTTTCTTGAAAAATAATTATATTTTACAATATCTTCTTTTTATATTTAAATATATTGCATTATAATATTCTTTTTTCTTCAATTTATACCTTTGAACGTTGGAAGTTAGAAAAACATTTATTATCTAATGACATTTGTAAACATTCTTATTTATCTTCAAGAAAACGTGAAAATTTTGTGATAATAATAACAAATAAATTAAATTAAAAATAAATTATATAAAATAAATTTTTTATAAAATATAACTTTGTGAATAATGTACATTTAAATACGTCTTTATTTTATTATCAATTTATTTTACCTTGTACTTTTCCAAGCGTCATAGAGTTTGTTTTGTTTTATAATTTTCTTATAATATGCATCAGAAAGTATAATCTATTATGATACGTAAGTGAGAAAATAATCAATATTAATTTTAATTAATTTTAGAAATTACTGTCTTATTACAACTTTCTTATTACATTATATGAATTTTAAAAATGATTTCATGATGAATTAATTTATAAACTTTTACTTATACGAAAGATGGAATTTTTTTTTTAATATAATCAGTATCTGGTTCCATATTTGTGTATTTGATTAATCATTTACTAGTTCGATGACTACTAATGAGATATTTTTTTTAATTATGATATTTTCCTGATTACAATACCATGATAATTATTTTACTTTCTCCACGTTTTATCTCTACTCTTAGTCTTTTATTTATATTCGGAGATATTAATACTGATATTACTTGATATTATTACTATTATTAGATTATTATTATATGATTATTGCAGATCAAGTAAAATTTTCCTGCGTTATTAATGCTATATTCTAATTGCAACGAATTTTAAGATATACTACTATCTTATTTTCTGGAATTTTAAGTAATTATAAAAATGTGTCTAACCGACAAAAATAAAGAAGACTCGGAGGCCCTTATTCGAAAAATTGCAGGATTTCAAAACGTAATTCCACAATTCGATAACCTTTCATCGATAACGCCGAAATTTTTCGTAGAAAATTTAGAAAATATTACTGAATTGGCTAAATGTACAAAACCCGAGAAATTACTAATAATGAGGTCGCGAATTCGTGGAGACGCATTAACTAATATAATCCATTCACCTGATTTGAATAGCGAGAAAGATTATGACGAATTTAAAAAGGAATTCTTGTCATATTTTGACACTCAATATAGTCTAAGTGCTAGACAAAAACAGTTTTCGAACTGTAAGATGCTTCCGAATGAGCAAGTTAAGACTTATGCAGCCAAAGTCAGTCTTGCAACGGAAAATTTTTTCAATTCTCCGGATTTAACAAATGATGCTATTAAAACAATTTTTGAACAAACGAAATTAGCAAAATTTATCGACGGTTTGCACGGAACATTCAAACAATCGGTAATATTAAAAGACCCTAAAACGTTCCAAAACGCAGTGGATTTTGCACAATTGTTGCAATCTAATGAAATAAATGCTGTTGATTCACCCGTCGAACAAATTGTAAATAATATGTCTACGACTACGAATACGAATAACAGTGAGATTAAAAAAATTCTTGAAGCCCACGCCTTGAACACTCAGGAAATGATAAATGCTTTGAGTAAAGAAGTTGAAAGCTTAAAATTACAAACAAGGCAAGACCCGCCTCGAGCATATACCAATTATTCCGCTCGTCCTTCTTTTCAACGCGGTTCAGCATATCCACGCTATACACAAAATAGAAATTTCACTCAAAGAAATGTCCCCACCTGCAGAATATGTCGCAAGTCACACTTTACTTCCGACTGTTTTTACAATATGGCTAACAGGGACAATTTTAGAGGCAGAAATAATGGGTATAGAAGGAATGACCGAGCCTCTTATTCCTCACACAATAACAATAGAGGACGGCGTCCAAATCAACACCGTGAATATCGAGATAGTAAAACCTCGGGAAACTATTAAAGGGAGCCCTCTCTCTCAATAGCCCTGGGCGAGTAGGTTCCCTGACCCACAAGAATCTTTTTAAAGGGCAGAAGAAAGCTTTTATTGAAAAGGTAAATACGCAAATGATACAGTATAATTCTTTAAAGAATGAACGAAAAAATACTTTGCCGGTAGTTAATTTAAAATTAGCGGGAATTTTAGTCAAGTCTTTGATTGACACGGGTGCATCGGCCACTCTTTTAGATAATAGAATTTTTCAACAAATAAAAAATGACGACAGAGTTAAAAAATTAAAAATCGACGCTCAAATTACATCGGTGACAGGAGGAAACTTAGAGATCACAAACTGCGTTTCATTACCCATCAACATTGGTAATAAACATTATCAGCATAAGATTTATATCGTTAACAATCCCTTATCCGATTATTACGATGCAATAATTGGTTACGATTTTTTAAAATCAAAAAAATTTACCATCTGTTTTAACACAGACACAATTAAATCAGAAAGTGCTGTTATTAACATACACGACGCACTAACAAACGGAGAAGTTAATCAGACAACTTATGCATATCTTCCGAACAATGTTATTTTAAAAGCTGGTGAATCTAGAAATATTGAATTATCATTAAACAAAACTATAAAGAAGGGAGATTCAATTAAAATTTTTTCAAACTTAAAAAATCAAAACATTAAATTTGTTAATAATGTATGCCCGGTTACTACTGAAAGACAGATAACAGTAAATATATCTAATCTTTCCGATTCTCCCATTCCCATTAATAAAAATACGAAAATCGGGACAATTAGCAGTAATTTCGATACAAGAAATATAGAAGTAATTCGGCAACTCAGGAAAAATGAATTAAAACCCTCTGATTTTAATTTAGAACATTTAGACGAAGTAACGAAAAATAAATTACTAGATTTACTTATGGAATTTGCTGATATATTTAGTAAGCGCTTGTATACTATTGGTAGAACTGAAGCAATACAGCCCAACTTACATGTTGACGATGATAAATTACCATCAATTAAGCCTTACCGTATACCAGAAGCGCTGCAAAACGAAGTGAATCGCCAGTTATCGGAATTAGAAGCTGCAAATATTATCGAACGTTCCAACTCACATATTAGTTCTCTACTTATTTTAATAAAAAAGAAAAATCCAACGGGTGACCCTCTAAAGCAAAAATGGCGACTTGTAGTGGATTATCGCAAATTAAACGCGCACGTAAAATACCCCAGGCATAGACTACCAATAATACAACATTTGTTAGACAGATTAAAAAGAAAAATAATGTTTACAACCCTTGATTTAAGTAGTTCGTTCTGGCAAATACCGTTAAAAGTTAAAGATCGTGACTATACAACATTTAGCAGCCCTAAAGGGAATTTTCGTTATGTAACTACCCCTCAGAGCTTAAATGCTTCAGCAGAGGTATTCGCAGATTTAGCGGATCAAATACTGGCCCCATTATCAGATCTTGAAATTTCTAATTACATTGATGATTTTGCCATGGGATCGAACGGAGTAGACGAAATGCTCCACAAATTGAGATTACTCTTTGAAAGATTCCGGTTATTTGGAATTAAAATCAACCCGGAAAAATGTTCTTTTATGTTACCCGAAATTAACTTCCTGGGACATAAATTAAACGCAGAAGGCATAAGACCGATAGAAGAAAATATAATCAAAATACGAGATTTTCCGCCACCGAATACGGTTAAAAAAATACGACGTTTTGTTGGTCTTGTTTCTTATTACAGAAAATTCATTAAAAATTTTTCGCAGTTATCCGCCCCCTCACTGACCTCACAAAAAAAAACGCACGTTTCCGCTGGACGAAAGAAGCACAAACCTCATTTGATATACTTAAAGAATGTCTTTCACGACCGCCTATACTAATACACCCTGATTATGAGAAACAATTCGTTTTATCAGCGGACGCGTCTGACAATGTTTTGGGAGGAATGCTAGGGCAAACGGACAAAAACGGAATAATCCGCCCAATTGCCTACTTTTCAAAGAAACTTAACTCAACACAAAAGAGATATACTATCTTAGAAAAAGAACTTATGTCTATTGTTTGTTGTGTTTCTACTTTTAAACATTACCTGTACGGAAGACATTTTCTTATACGTTGCGATAACAAAAGTTTAACCGAAATGTCTAAATTAGAATGTCCGGGGAATCGCGTCGCCAGATGGTTCACGTTCCTCGCTGATTATAATTACACCTTCGAACATATATCTTCATCAGAAAATATTGTCGCTGATATACTCTCGCGTGATTATTTTGATAATTCAGCAATAGAAACAAAAACTGTTACCCTACCTAAGTACGCTAATGCCAATACACACGAAACAAAACCGAAAGAAAACATAAAAACTTTAGCAAGTACAAGCACCGATAATGTTAAACACGTAAATACAATGAATTGCGGCGGCGAAACTCAAACCAACACAGATCAGTTTATTGAAAATGGCACAGGCTTAGAGAACCTAGGAAATTCGTGTTTTATGAATGTTGTACTGCAATGTCTTATGTATTTGTCTCCATTGACAGATTATCTATCACATGATATTATAAATTGTGAAAATACAAAATTTTGTATGATATGTTCATTAAAGAGACATCTAACTTCAGTTGTTAAAAACATAGGGAAGGTTATTCAACCACTAGAATTATACGAGAATTTAACCAAAATCAGTACACAGTTTCGAATGAATAAACAATCGGATGCACAGGAATTTCTTCTTCAGGTTATCTGTATGTCAGAAAATGTTGCTAAAAATCATACGAATGAAACTTTGAACATCACCAGCATTAATAATCCAATTACATTTTTATTTGGAGGTAATTTTCAGAGTGAGGTAAAATGTTTATATTGTAATAAGAAAAGCATTACTTTTGAATTATTTAAGAATATTTCTTTAGCTATTACACAAGAAATTGATTCACTTGAAAATTCGTTACAACGTTTTACGAACGTAGAATATTTATCAGATAATTATCGCTGTGTTAATTGTAAACTAACTGGTAAAGCAAATAAAGTTACGTCTATTTCAAAAAATCCCAAAATATTAACGATTCATTTCAATAGATTCAAATTTTCGAATTCGCAAACAAATAAAATAACAACATTTGTACCTTATCCTGAGAAATTAAATATTCGACCTTACATGACTAATAAGAAGAGTGATAAGCCACTATGGTATTCTCTCAATGCAGTTATTGTTCACAACAGTGAAATAACGGAAAACGGACATTACTATTGTTATAATAAGGATAAATACGGCGATTGGTATATATTGGATGATGAAAAAGTCGAAAAAGTAACGATAGAAGACGTTCTTAATAAGCAAGCGTACATTCTTTTTTATGTAGACATGGAAAATAATACAAAAACTTATAAATCGGAACTATTCAACGTAAATGCCATTCAAATCGACCTTCCCACGATTGAATTTTTTAAGCCTAGAAATTATTTTAAGGTGTTAGTTTAATTTGCAAAGCATGTAATCATCTGCAGTGCCTGCTACTACACTGCGCTACTTCTGGTACTGACACTGATTGGTATAAATAACATTTTTATAAGGCTATATGCAGCAGAATTAGTAGGGCTGAACTATTTTTTTATTTTCAGGTCCGAATAACAATTTTGACTAACATTTATGGAACGAAACCTTTATTTGCTTAATTTATCCCATGATGAAACTTTCACATTGCATTAACTGTCTTAAACATATTTAACCTAAAAAATATTTGAAATTTATAAATGAGGTTCTACCAATGATATGATATTCTCAAATGGAATCTTAAAAGGAAATGAGTGAATATTAATCTTCTTACAAGTAAAGAAAAAAATCCAAAAAGGATTATTTTATTAAATATATTTATTAAATACATTATGACATATACATTTTTTATTTAAAAATTAGTTTATACATGGCAGTCCACTAGCAATAATAAAAAAGGAAAAGGACACTCAAACAGAAAAGAGTATTATGGTGGGCGGGAAAGAAAAATGTCTGCTAAAAACTGTTAATGATGAGAATCCAGAAATGTTGGTTGTGTGTTGTGTTCAAATTTAATATCAAATGTAAGAGCTTTTTCAACAAAATTTGTGAAGATAAAAATTATACAATAAAACACTTTTGTATCACACAGCGGTAAATTGACAATGAATAACAAATCCTGTTATACCAATTTCGCTCTTTTTGGGCTAAATCTAGCTATTTTTGTCTCATCTTTCCTCGAAAGAATGTTGTTTTATTCCTTAGCTCCTATTTAGCCCATTTTAACATTGCATTTTTAGACCATTTTCTAAACATTGCTAAAAATTGGCTATATATGAGTAAATAAGGGATAATAAAGTGTAGAATGGGAAAGGAAAAGCTAAATTAGCTCTATTTTAGTACATTTTTAGCACTTCCTTAATTGATCAGTTGTCAACACTGAATAAAACTCTTTTAGATATAAAGACAAAGATGTATATGACTGTATTGTATTTATATAGTTAATTTAATAAGGTCTGTAACAAAATATTATCTCTTTGGTATTGCTGAGATATACCCAGCAAGTTTAGCAGTTCTGTGCTGCCCCCGGATTCATGGGAAAAAGGAATTTCTTTTGTTACAAATTTTACTATTTCTCGCAAGAATATAAAGAATAGCATAGTAGTTCCATTTGACTAAAGATCAAACGAGTTCCGCTCAAGGTGTTTGGGGCGACAGCTGGCTAAGTGTATCCTATTGACCAAGAAAGGTATAAGAATAAAGGAATGAAAAGATGCTGGGAGATATGCAGCCGGACGCAACTGCTGCGCACGGGTGGTCATTTAGGGTTTTAAAAGGTAGGGTATTTTCTGTAAAGAAAAGGAATTCGAATGCACAACTTCACGTAAATTGAATAAGTACGTCCAGTAAGTTTTGTGTTCTATTGACCAGAAAAGGTATAGAGAATAAAAGAGGCGAAAGGCGTTCAGAGACTTGCAGCTGGATGAAATAGTGATGCAAAAGGGATGCCGCCTCTAGAAATAAGATTTTCTATAAGATCAAAGAAACCGTCAAAGTGACGGCTTTAACACCTGATATCTTGGCCAGAGAGGGGGAAGTATTTAATGTATCCAAAATTATGGTAATGTAAAGCGAAATATGTTTATAGGAAAATCCAGTAAAATGCTGTCTTGAAATGGGGGTCAGAATGAAAAAAAAGGATTGGACGACGAGATTTAGGGGAGAAAAAAGGGTGTAAGAATTACTAAATAGTTAAGTAAGAAAAAGGAGATGACCAGGGGCAAAAGAGGAATGGGTGATAGAGAAAAAAGGTTCTCAGAAAGATGATCTTGGAGTAGTGTCCTCAGGGTATTTGTAACCCGTGATTTTTAGGTGAAAAATATAAGTTTTTTTGTTGTGTGAAACCGCCAACCGCCAATATCAGGAATTGGATTTTGGACCCCCTAGATGATGATGATGTCTACCAGATGTATAAGGGGTAAGCAGGCTTTTAATTCCGAGCAAATTTCTGTATTATATTTAATTATTTAAACTGATATTAATTACGCGATGAGGCATTCTCGGTGGTAAATATATTATTAAAACATACGATCGAGTTTACTGTCAAGTACGTTAAACTATGCATAATGATTTACACTTATGTATTTAAATATGTTAATCTTTTAAAATAAATTCAATTTAATCAATTTCAGTTTGCTTTTATTTAAATGTTTCTTTCTTGTATATTAGATCTCGAGTATGCTCCTGAATCTGGGATCACTTTACGTGAAACATACGGCCTAATTAGTTTCAATGTAATTTAAATATATGAATTCAATATAAGACGAGGAAAACAGAAGGAGCGTACCCGAGCAGTATGCAAACATTGAAAAATGACTTGTCATTGTTACCGTGCTTTTACACTTCTTCCATGTGAATAAGATTTTTTTTTTTTAAATAATAATAAATGTAGGTTACAGATAAATGTAGGAGGGCGATTCCTGATTTTAGAGATGTTTAAGTGGGGTATGGACAGAAAAAAATTGGGAACCACTGATTTAGAATATGAATAAAACTAAAAGATATTATGCAGTGACAGATACAGATGCTTTATCTGTAATATATGGAGTTACTAAATTTTACCAATATTTAGCTGGTAAAAGGTTTAAAACTATAACAGATCATGAACCTTTATTTAGATTGTTTCATTCTATTAAAAAGGTACCTGATGAATTATGATACAGAATGCTGAGATGGTCACTAATGTTAGCAGGTAGTGATTAAACCATTGAGTATCACAAGAGTAAAAGATTCATTCTATCTCAATTATACTATTATAAATTAAATTTTTAAAACTTTATTTACACATTTTAAAGCCTAGCAATACATAAAAAATAAGAAGTTTGCTTATAAAAGCAAATTCTTTATATTTTTTTCATATTTTGTTAAAGAGTGGAATTTGTATAAAGTAGATTCTGTAAAAGTTTTCCTATGATACAATTTTTGTGTGGGTCAAAGCATGATTTAAAAAATACTGTTTAACTTACATTGTAAGATATACAAACTGGATGCAATATTTCATTAGATAACAAATTTTTGGTGAACAGATACTCACCTATTGAAAAATTTCCTCAAAAACTGTATGAAATTAACTGGAAATTTAGTAGAGAAAGGTTTATGATTGACATGTGGTTAATTCTATTTCTATTCTTCTGTAAAAATCAACATAAATTGTCATTAATATTAGCATTTATATTACAGAATATGAGTACATACATACATTGGCGTAGAGTTTTGAAAATTATTGGTGGGGCTCATCTGGAGTATAACTCTTTTCCACATAAATACGTGTATGTGTGTATAATAGGAGATCGATTGCCAATTTAACATTGCTTTTTAAATTTCCTTTTAAAGAAAGTAAATAGAATCATATATTGTTAAAGAAATCACAAATTAAATCAAATGTTTAGACATTGTACAGTCCAGTCTATGAAATTATATACTTGCTATTATTCGCAAGTCATTTATAATAAAATCACAGCAAAAGTTGACTTTGAATAAAGTCTTTTATTTATTTTTAAATATGGATTTTGTTTTCTTATTTTAATTTTAATATGGCCTTTCGGGTGCAAGAGTTCAAATGTTTTGCATTTTATTTTAATTTTAAAAATAGAGCATAAAGTAAAAAAAAAAAAAAAAAAAAAAAACCTAGTATCGTTTATCCCTGTAATAAAAATTTTATAAAGTAGAAATTTACCGGTCTATTTTTTTTTTTTTTATAGCGGGTGAAGCCGGCTATTATATTCTGTCATAATAATATCTGTGACGCGGACTAAATGCGATATAAAAAAAAATAATTTTAAAATTAAACATGTTGTACACCTTCAAAATGTTAAAATATGCGAATATTTCCATAATCGGATTTTTATCATGAATCAGTATGTTTCTCAAACTCATATATTTACTATTCTCTATCACTCATATTGATACTCGCTTTGTATTGTTCTCAAACATCTGGAAAATTCGTTAAACTTCCAATATGATGTCAGATTTTCTTTTTAATTTTCTAATGACGTGATATTAATCTGCTTTGTGTACATACACATACTCATACTCCTTGTATTATTGAGAAATCTGTGAAAATTTCCGCTTTATTACCACTATGACGTCAATCATTTTTATTCATATTAATCTTTTTTCAATTGGTGAAACTTTTATTTCATTTTCATTTTTCACATGAAAATCGTCTGATAGAAAATTAATTATTGTAGAAAGAATTTCATCGTGGATTTTTAATTTTTGGCATCTGCTGTAACGAAAAATGTTTAAATTTAATAGGAAAAGGCTGTTAGAATTTTGTTTTTTTATCTCTATTTATTAAAATAATACGAATTTTTTAAATTTTAATATTTTGAGCTCTTTATAGCTGGTATTCAGCTATATACACAAAGTTTCAACTCTGTAAGTTACATAGTTTCTGAGAATGGCTCTGTGACAGACAGACAACGCAGCGGGAGTAATAGGGTTTCGTAAGATGAACAAAACCCTAAAAAATTGTAAAATTCAAGAAAAATTTATCTGTCGAAAAAATACCTATTAAAAAATCCTTAAAACATTAGAAAATCAAAAAACTAAAATCTTTTTTTATATTAGAGGAAAAGACCTCTAATATAAATAAAAACCCTTTACAAATTATTGGTGGGGCTCGAGCCCCACGAGCCCAATATAACTCTACGCCTATGCATATATAACAAAAAGGATACTTTATATTGATACCTAATGCCGACAAATTTTTCAAAAACAGGAGGACTTTGATACTTGATATTCAGTAAAAAAAAACACTAACTTGCTTTTATATAAAACTACAGGGATGGGAAATTATATAGATATTTGCAATTGGCAAGTGGATTTTCTCATGGGACAAGTTAACTTTTATGCAGCCTTAAAAACTGCAGACTACAGAAAATATACCAAATTTTTTTATACTTTTGTATTTATGGACCACACTTTTCACGTCTCTCCAATGCTTCTATGTAAACATGTCACCAAGTTCTGACAAGTTCATTAAAAAAAATGATAAAAATGTTTAAAATATTACTAAGAAAATGTGTTGTAGTAATGAATATTTATCGTTGACTAAATTTTGTTTTAACAATTTTCGAGTGCATATTGTATCTTGCTGGCTGGTGAAACAAATCTTTGACTGATAAAGTTTTTTGAAAATTCAACACCCTTGAAAAAGTAATTACTATTGTTTAGTCTTAACAGGCCCTTTAAGAATCAACATTAATGTGGCTGATAAATGATTAAGGATGCTCAGTATTTAGTTATACTATAAATAGCTTACATATAATCATATACAGGGTGTTTCACAAAGGACCCCTAACTTTAAAAATTAATAACCCGAAAACGGTGATAGATAGAAACATGAAACCAGTGGTATGTTTATTAAAAGAATCATAAGAATCTTATACGTAAATCTCAGTTAAAAATAGCCCCTATAGATGGCGCTGAGAGCGTTAAGAGTCCTTCTAAAGAGAGTTCAGAAGCATAAAAAGACTAAGTCGTCGAAGATTTCGTTATTGAAATGTGGCCGCTATTAGCGTATAGTGAAAAAAATTCCGAAAGTGGTGTATACCTTGGAGGAACGTGTGTTTATTGTGTTGGAGTACCACCGATTAAATCAGAGTCTCTACTGCCACAAGGAGAAGTTTTCAAACGCAATTTCAAGTCGCAAAAAGCGCAGATGGGAAAACAATTCATGAGCTTTTCAAAAAAATTCAACAGACAGGCAACATGGCCGATGCGAATTATTTTCACTATATGAAAGTAGCGGTTAGATTTCAATGGCGGAATCTTTAACGGCTAGTCATTGTATGCTTCTGAACTCTCTTTGGAAGGATTCTTAATGCTCTCAGTGCCATCTATCGGTGCTATTTTTAACCAAATTTTGAGATTTACATATAAGATTCTTACGATTTTTTTAATAAACATACCACTGGTTTCGTGTTTCTATCTATCACCATTTTTGGGTTATTAATTTTTAAAGTTAGGGGTCCTTTGTGAAACACCCTGTATATTGTGTCTGATATCAAACTGGCAACCTGATGTCAATTCTATGCACATACAAAGCACACAATGATGAATGATGTATCAAATGAATGGTTTCTGACAAACTACAATCACATTTCTTTAAGACACATTGTTTGATTAAAAATTAATGAAAATACATATCAGTAAAACAATCTCAAGGACTGGAGTACAAAAGAATTGCACAGATCCACTAGTTATTATATTTTAATTAAGTTAATAACAGTGTAATGACATTAAAAAAACAGCAAATTAGTTGTAATTAATTCGTAATTAATTAGTTTTAATTAACTACTTTTGATACACCTTTTTTTTGTTATTTTACCAACAAAACACTATATCAGCTTTTTAATTAGTTTTGTAAAATACGGTATATATCAACAAAGGCTGAAATTCCACAATTAGCAATGGTGCTAGATTGACACTAATCAGGGTTCATGCTTACTCACAGTTTGCATGTAAATCACAGAAAAATAATAAAACATGACTCACACATTTTCAATAGCAATTTAACAATTGATTTACAGACGTGAGGATATGCAGAGAAGAAAAGTATGCTGAAGTAAAATTTGTGAAATTTTTTACAACATTTATAGATGAATTCTGTAAACTACATTATAGTGAATAGATAGTATATTGACAAATTTCTTATATTAAAAGTCTGAATCTTATAATAATTTCTGAAATAAACATATAGCATAAGAATGATATTTACACAAAAAAATAATTTAAAAATAAACATTTAAAAATTTTTACTTAATAAATCTCTGCAATATTATAAATAAACTAGATAGTACCCGTGAAGATTTGAAAGTTCCAGTAGAAATATGTTTAGATTTTTAATTAATTGGTTTTAAATTTATTAAGTATTGAAAATTTGATGAATTGTTATACAGTGTAAGCGGTTCCTATATACATATATAAGGCAATATATTGTGCTGCCAGTGCAGCTTACTCAACTAATGAATTGAAAGAATTTTAAGATTGTAATTTATAAACTACTATACTTGCTTTTAAGCAGGAGTTTTAACTAAAAATATTAATTGAATGAGTTGGGCATTTATTTTTACTTGCTTACAATCTCATTTTTTTCCTATCAATATTTAGCATTTTCTCATTTATTTTAATTATACGATCTTTAAAATTTTTCATTATTTTTTTTTATATCAGCCTGCCAATAAAACCCTGAATTTAAAATTTACTGTTAACGATTTATAATAATATTTTTTAATTACTTCAATTTTATTTTATATTTTCATACATTGTTTATTTATTAAACCATGGATGTCAAGATGATTTCTTTTATATTTTTTATAAAGGTCAGCAATGTTTCAAGGGCATCTGATAATTTTAGAACTTATCAGGATTATTTTGAATGAAACATTCTTAAATTTAACAAACAAACAAAAAACTGAGAGAAAATTTTATAATATTCAAATTTTATAATATTCAAATTTTAATTACTTAATAGGCATATAACCAACATAGTGAAAAAGTACCCAAGCTGGGACTCGAACCCGAGTCATCAATACAGCGCACAGATGTTCTACCAACTGAACTACTTGGGAATGATACTCAGCCTGGAACTTTCTCACTATAACATGTTGGCAAGGCTACAAATGCAGCACAAGATAGAATATTTTCCGTGAGCCACCAACCCTGGGGCAATCACGAAACCAAAGAAAATCCAGCATCGATAATTGAAATAAATTCATATTTATTTTTTTTAATACTTGGAAATTTTTCCAAAGAAAATTTCTCACGCCTTGCATTCATAATATTCAAATTTTAATTGCTTAATAGGCATATAGCCAACATAGTGAAAAAGTACCCAAGCCGGGGCTCGAACCCGGGTCATCAGTACAGTGCACAGATGTTCTACCAACTGAACCACTTGGGAACTATACTTAGCCTGGAACTTTCTCACTATAACATGTTGGCAAGGCTACAAACACAGCACTAGATAGATTATTTTCCGTGAGCCGCAAACACGAAAACAAAGAAAATCCAGCATCGATAATTGAAATAAATTCATATTTAATACTTCGAAATTTTACCATAGAAAATTTCCCACACTTTGCATTCATAATATTCAAATTTTAATTGCTTAATAGGTGAATGGATAACAATGCATAACAATGGACTCTTATGTGGAGGTATATCTTCATAAATGGTATGTATCAACAATTGTTTTTTTTTTACAGCTATGGCATATATTGTAATGCCTGAAAAAATAGTAATACATGCATTTAACAATAATTTTTGAAATTTGTTATAAACACTCTGACTTTACCAAGCTCAATTATATATATAATAGATATTAATTAATAGAAATATGATAATGGCAAACGTATTAAAAAGATAATAGTATTTCCAGTAAAAACACAATCTTAATATTTGCTAGTAAAAAGCATAATTACTCAATATGATGAATTATTCTTATTATTTCATCTTCGGAGGATCCACTGGAATATATGAAGATAGTAAGCACAGCATTATCTCTCACATGAGACAGACATCCAGTCAATCATATCCTGTGTGAAATAAGGAGACCACACTGAACTACTTTCTTATGAGACTCCAATCTCTATGACAAACTGCTAATATCCACAAGTGTTTTGATATAAAATCTTTTGAAACACTGTAAACAAATTAAGAAATGTAAATAAAAATATAGCTACTAATACTTTTTATTAGTTTGTTTGAGAATCTTAACATAGAACTAATAAAACAGATTTCATATCAAGGTTCAATTGTGGGGAAGTTTGGGTTCATTTTAAAGGCCTTTCTCAATAGCACATTCCATAATAATGGTCTCTCTATGTAAAATTTTATGTTGAAAATATCCTTTTCAAACACACACAAAAAAGGATAAGAAATGTAATTTTTCAGCATTTTAACAAATTACAGTACTTAAGTATTAAAAGTTCGGGACTTTTTCAAGGGCATCTGACAACTTTGGGATTTATCCGGATTGATTTCAATGAAACATTCTTAAATTTACGCAAACAAAAAATTGAGAGAAGATTATTAAAAAATAAAACGCAAAAGTAATTATTTTATTAAAAGTAATTTACTTTATCAACAAATAAGGATAACACAACTAATAAAACTAATAAAAATAACACAACTAATTTAGCAAAAAACACATTCAGTTTTTGTTTTTTTTGAGCTGACATGCTTAAAACTGTGTCCAAACCAAAACTTGCACCTTTCGGAGTTAACTTCGGAATCATTTTCAGCCTTGAATCCATAAAATTTTCTTATAACTAAATATTCTTAAAAACTTATTTTTTTTATTCTTTTGGAAGTTAACGATACTGTAAAACTGATGCAAATTGAAACATATATAATGCAGAAACTTGTCGAAATTGGACTAATTTAATGGTCCAAAAAGAGAAAATAGGAAATTGTGTTGTTAACTTTTTTGCTCTAAGCGGAAATTTGTCTAACGCAAAAATGGATAGGAATTATTAAAGATTTCATCAAAACAATCTGCAAACTGCAGAAATAATAAATTCACTATTCAAGTGCTCTATTTTTCTATCTGATAACTCAATTAAATAAAGAATAAAATCGCATTATATAAGAAAACAACAGATGCTAGTAGGCAGAAAAGAGATAATATAAGCTAATTTAAAAACAAGTATGACCAGATATTCAAATCCTACATGCATTTCTTTTGCAGCCAAACCTTACAATATGTGTCTCTCCTCTAAAATCGATGGGATCTGTGACTGTATCCAAGTTGTATAGATAAGTGTATAAGTAATACACATTGATTGCTAAAATAATACAGTGGTATTAAAAATTGGTAACAATAATAAGGCGAAGATAGATAAACATACAAGGTTTTACAATGTGCAACATTGCAATAATGTCATCAATGTCTCAATTTTTTGATAAAGTAATAAAATTACCATAACTTTCTACTAGTATAGTTATATTATATACTACATATTATATACATCTACAATTAAAATTATTAAAGTACATTATATCATACAATAGTATAATGCATTATGTAATATTATATAATGTACAATAATATGATAAGGGATTATAAGAAACAGTATCGAGTCGACAGCAGTATTTGGCGAAAGGAATGGGCGATAAGTTCTTCTTTTCTGCAGCGGACTTTAATTAGGGATACTGTGACCACGCCTACGGCAAAGATTACGCTAGGTTGATTGATAAATTTTGTGGGTTTTTTTTCCCATTGCTTTTATTTTTTAGAAATATCGTCTTCAGACTTTTTTGCAACGAGTGATCTATATGACATAAATTTAAAAAAATAAAATAATAGTTTCCTCATCTACAAAGAAATATTAACATGATCTGATATGAAGATCCTTTTTATCAATCAACTCTCTACTTAAGTACTTTGCTATTTCGTTTTGGCAACACCTGGTTTTATTGGGACTTAAAACGGCCTATAGAGGCGCTGATCGCAGCCGTCGGTACAGGAAAATTGTCCCTTTAACCACTTTCTCCGTGCTTTAACTAATGCTAAAGTGCCATTGAAACCATTATTTATTGTAAAGGCGTTTGAAAGTGTTAGATATTCAAATATGGATAATCTTTACTTTGTAATATAAACACAGAAGACAAATATCACATGAAATCTGAAATTGTGCAACAAAATAATCATTAAGAACAAATTAAACATGCATGTAATGCAATGGGCTTGAAAGGGATTTTCCTGAAGCAAGCAGTTATATCTTTTTTCCACCAGATGGCGCATTCGAGCGCTTGAATTCCCAATTGATGAGAAAGTAGAAGGCATCCTGCGGCCGTATTCTCCCCTCACGCGGAATCGGAATATCGTACTGAATTCGATGATTCCAGGTGTTATTTCGAAGATCGCGATTCTCCCCTCAAAATCCGGAATTCAGGCATTTCGGAAATGTGGAATATCCTTTACTTTCTTTCGGCTGCTCAGAGGCAGCCGGAATATCGTTTTGGAAGGTGGAATCTCTGTTTGCTAATAATGGTGGACGTTACTAATAATGGCAGTTATTGCGACTACGTTAAATTCAGGAAGTTTCCGTGGCGAGTTTTTTTGCAGCAACCCTATATTTGGCGCAGTATTTTGGCAATTGCTTACATTACCTTTCATTTCTTTTCTATTCGTCATAACACGTGTTGTGGTTGCTTTGTTCGCCGGTATGAGTGAATATGGATTTTTTTTTTTTTCCCTAGAGAAATATTTAATAACTTTATTTCAGCTCAAGATGAACATCATAAGTGGTAAGTTAATTTTCCTGTGTTATTTAGATGCACTTATTTGTTTAATTTAATTTAGAAAGAAGGACATGATCCCATGGATCCTTCCTGCTCAAATCTTTCGTATGTTATAAACTATAAACTTTTTTTCAGATCAAAATCTACATCAGTTATAAGTTAATTTTTCTGTGTTGTTTAAATGCAGTTATTTGGTAATCTAATTTTAGATTATTGTTTAATTTAGAAGTATATTTTAGATCCAATGGATCCTTCCTGCTCAAATCTTTCGTATGTTATAAACTTTTTTTCATATCAAAATTTACATCAGTTATAAGTTAATTTTTCTGTGTTGTTTAAATGCAGTTATTTGGTAATTTAATTTTAGATTATTGTTTAATTTAGAAGGATATTTTAGATCCAATGGATCCTTCCTGCTCAAATCTTTCGTATGTTATAAACTTTTTTTTTCAGATCAAAATCTACATCAGTTATAAGTTAATTTTTCTGTCTTGTTTAAATGCAGTTATTTGTTTAATCTAATTCTAGATTCTGTGTAATTTAGAAAGATACTTTAGGTTCAATGGATCATTCCTGTTGAAATCTTTCATATGTTTAATTTCTACATCTGTATAATATGTTAATATTGTGTATATGGTTAGTTTTCTGATTTGTAAAATAGCTTTAGTTTTATTAATATATGTAATGTAATGTTAATTAAACTTTATATAAGTTCACATTCTAAGAAGTCTAGTGTTTATATGTTTTAGTTTTCCTGTATCTTAGAATGTAGCTGTAGTACAATCTAAGTTCTTGTATTGTAACTCTGTACTACTTATCTTTTATTTTTAGCACACCTTTCTTGGAGATATATTTTTTCTGTTAATTTGTAGATTAGTTTAAGTGTTATTATTTTAAATTGTCTTCTGTTTTTGTTTAAATAGTGCTTTTTAATCTATGAAGGGACATTAGTTTCGTTAAAGATGCATGAATGAAATGCTGTTTTAGATTTTGGTCACTTGCTAGCAACTTTGCTTATACTTAAATATTTAAAAAGAAAAAAAAAATGTGGATTGATAATTTATACAAAGCATGAAGTGTGTGTTTGAAGATTCATTATTTTTAGATTATGTACTTTTCATTCATGTGGATTATTTGTTTAAGTGAATTCCTGCTTGATTTAGAATACAGCTGGAGTTCAGTTTCTACAGATTTTTCTTTTACAATTTATATAATTTAAACATGTATTATTTTTATTTGGTTATATTACCTTTTATTTTAAACTTTTCTATATTAATATGGTTTGCTTTCCATTTTGTGAATCATTCTTATGAAAGATCATTGATTCAGACAAAATTTGAGGCCTATTTAGAGCCTTCGCTGAAATTCCATGTTATTCCACTAAAATTCCATTTCATATTTCACTGAAATTCCTTCACTAAAATCCATTTAATAAATTGGGCCCCTTCACAAAATTCAGCTTTATACAATAGGCACCTTCACAAAACTCCATTCCATGAAAACATGGACAAACTTAATTGTTCCCAGGACATGTCGAGCAAGCAATTTGTTTTGTACAAATAGTAATATAGCGATAATGAACTTCTGTTAACGCAATCTTTAGAAATATACTTTAATAAATTATTGAAAAATATTTTCAAATCTACTTTGCAAATCTACTTTTTTTAAACTATAAAGCAACTAAAGTTATGATGTTTTTAACCATGTTTTTTTCTTTTCTTCTAAACCACATTATTTTTAAATCTCTATATTTGAATGTAATAGACTAAGTGTCTAAGTATAATTATTAATGTTGTTATTCTGTTTTCTAATGGCTTGTGAACATATAGTAATCTAAAATATATTGCAAAATTTTCTCATAAATATGTATGCAGTATTCATCAAAAGAATCTTAATTGTATATTAAGGAAAAGAGGAATTTTTTTTTATAGACATTTAGTCAGACCGGAAAGAACTTTTAGTTTTTACGCCGGGCCGGACCACTGAGCTATATAGAATAAATATTATGTTAGAGCTCAGTGGGTCGGACAAAGATAGCTTTCTTTTGGGTCGGACAAGACCTGAGCCTGGAACTCCTGGATCGTGTAGATCTCTAATATAGTATTACTACAAATGCTTTAATAATTGGTAAAAAAAAAAAAAAAAAAAAAAAATTTCATCTGAATAGTATTGCTGCGGTGCTGATAAGGTTAGTTGAGCCTTGGAAATATTTCAAACATTTCTTTTATTGTTGTACGTGTCTCTTTTTTTTCTTACTTTCTTCTACCTTTACAAGAAGAAAGTATTGAATTCGAGCAAAAAAACACTAATTCCGATTTTTGACGGATTTATATGTTTTAGAAGATCTTGAATACTATTTGACTGTTTTAAGAGAAATTTAGTAGGTGCTCTATCTCAAGAACTAGAGCATGGAATTTAAAAAAATAAACTTTATATTCAGTTAGACATTTATAAAAATTGGTGATACTATTTTAGCAATATTCATACCTCAAGAACTAATGTACGGATTTTCATCAAACTTCAGATTCAGTTAGACGTTGACATAAGTTGTTGCTTAGTAGGTTTTGATGTAAATCGATCAACAGGTGGCGTTGCTATGCTGCCTTTTTCAGGATTTACACCACTTTAGTGATAGTCATATCTCAAGAACGGAATTTCATCAAACTTCATATTCTGTTAGACATTGACATAAGTTGGTGCTGATTAGGTTTTCATATAAATCATAACAGGTAGCGCTGCTATAATGCATTTTTCACAATTTTTGCAATAGCTAATCTAAAAAATTAATACACGGAATTTAATCAAAACTCATATATTATGTTACACTTTCACATAAATAGATCCTTATTAGGCTTGAGTGTATACTGCCTGACAAATGTCGCTTTTATGCTCTTTGGGTTGGGAATTTTGGTTGCAAACATCTAAGAAGATGGGTGCCAAAATTCAATGATTTGTTTGGAAAATATGATGCCTATATTTCATTTTTAAATGCACACAATTCAAAACACCTTATACCTTTAGAATCATCATGATGGGCATAGATTGTCATTTAATTTTTGCACTGTGAAAGCTAATTTTGAAGTATTAACATATATAAGATAGAAGAAAGTTTAGGGATTGGCACATCCGACTAGTTTATTTTAATTTTTACCTCGATTATTTTTATGTGAATCATAATAAAACACAAAGATTTTTTTTTTTCTAAATGTGTGCGTGTGTGTGTACCAGTTTCTTTTTGCTTCAAGTTTTTCTTTTATTTTCAGCTTTAGTCTTTTATATATCAGAAAGTTCTGTTACACATATGGATTGAAAAATAAATAAGTAAATTGATAGAGAGCAGTTTAAATTACTACAGCATATGGCATGCCTTCTTTGTTGAATATTTTATTAAAGGCTGGATAAATTGTAAATTCTAATTTAGATGCTGCTGACCATTCAGAACAGATTTATTTAAAAAATATTTAAAAGGGAAAAAAAAGGGGCATTCTTTGCAATTTTTAAATTATTCTAAATAGATTTGTTTTGAATAAAATGAATCAAGGCCGGAAAACAGAGCGGCTGCTTGCATCTTTCCGCTCAATTCAAAATTATTTTCTTCTTTGTGAAAAAAATAATAATTTTGCTCTCGTTTTGATCATTTTAAAAGTTTTTTAAAGAAAAAAAATAAAAAATTACTATAAAACAGAGATTATAATTGTCGGTGAGAACATATAGATAAATAATAGATAATAATATTTAAATATAGTAGATAAATGATTGGATGATCTATTTAATCAGGGCAGACAGGGACGCAGGACCCCGCAAAGGAATTTACTTTTAAAAGGAATGGAGTAATGAAACTCTTTGCAAAATACTTAAAAATAATTATAAAGAGGTGGTATTATGATTACGTGACATGAAAAAGACAATTAAAAAGAAACACCAATAGACAAAATAATTGCAGAATGCAGCGATTGAGAAACTTCATATATGTATTTTTATTTAAATTATAAACAGAACAATGGACTCCTGTTACGAAGCCTTAAAGTAGCTGCAAGGTAAATTTATTATATTTTTTTTCTTTAAATCGTCTTTTATACATATTCACGTATTGGAAACTGATTTATATAAAAGAATAAATTGATTTGCAATACATCATTTAAATCCTCTCTCAGATGAGTATCTCAGCTATGCGTCTTATAATTACAAATATGCATACATGCTAGAGTATCAAAATAAATAGTTTTAACTTAAAATAAAAAATGTTTTTGTATTTCGAAATATTCAGCACAATTTTAAATTCCTTGCCCATAAAACTCGGATGGCACCCACCTCGACAAATAACACACACTTTGATCTTTGTATATTTACAAAAAAATCTATTGTAACCTGCTCAAGTGAAAATTATTAATTTTGTTTAAATTACAGAACACTAAAAGGTTTAAAAGTTTTGACAGAGTGACACAGTCAAAGCTCTTATTGTGAAGTATTATAACTATATTCTTTATTCTAACAAACTTTAGAATATTTTTTATTTATTGAATTCGGTGTTGGAAAACAGGATAAAAAATATAATTTTCACAAATAAACTTTATTAATATGATTGTTAGTGAATCAGATACTATGTTCTGTCTTTCCTACTTCAGTGATCAACCATACATCTTGAAATCAACGATCCCCCGTCCACGTCCAGTTATAAAAGTATTTTTCTGTGCCCTCGACAAATATTTTTGGCTTCAAGGAACAACTTTTACTTTTTCCCTTCCCAGCAATGGAGTTTTACAGACTACAGACAAACGCCCGATCCCAAGTTAGTGACTTACGTGATCGATAACGTAGGTAACAAACTTGGCGATATGTTCCTCTTGGCTAGCGAATAACCAATGTAGCACGTCGTTGCCGTGTAATCAATCACCATATCATATCGCTGCTTGGTAATCGTTTATGTAGTAGCTTTTTTATTGTATTTTAATGTTTGATTGCTTTTGGAATTCAGTAAATCTTAACGTATTCTCTTTAGTTTCAGGTAAGAATGATTAATAACTAACACAATTACTTCATTGTTTTCCTGTATTTATAATATATATTTTATTATTATTACTTTTCATGGAGGCTGCACGTGCTATTGTTTGCCAATTTTCATAATTTACTTTTTGATTTAATTTATTAATTAGATTTTATTATTATTATATCATGTAGGTTTTGAAGGAAAATGTTATCCAGATTTTTTTTATTATCCGTTACTAATATATTTAATATGTGTTTAAGTGTTTTCAAAATTTTGTTTTAGCCTAAGCCTACTATTGTTTGCTATTTTTTCCGTATTAGTATGCTTTAATTTTATATTATCTTTTGAAATAGAATTACATTATTTTTCGTGGATGAATGAGGACTTTAATCCAGGTTTTCGATATTTAATTCGAATGCATCTCCTGTTTTTAGACATGCATAATTTGTCAGCTTTTTTTAATGTCATTCTGATTGTTTTTAAGATGAATGCAAAAACTGGGAGAAATTAATACCAGAGAAAAGGGGGAGGGGGGGATAATGTGCAAATTCTGTGCTTTTAAATTTTCCTTCCCTTTATTAAATATAAAACTAATAATACATGTTTAAAAATTTTATATTATTATGAGCAGGGTTCTAACTGTTTTTATGAAGTGCTTATAAATCCTTATTTTTACTTTTCATTTCTAAGAGGCCTTAGTACTTACTTTTCAGCACTAGTCCTTAAAAATTTATTTTTTCTGCTTGAAAAGCAGTTTTCTAGTGACCCAATTTCTTTCTGATATTTTATCTTACAGTGGCAAAATAATCATATAATTCATATTTGAAAATAATCTTTTCATTAAAACACAAATGCATATGATTGTGTAAAGTAAACTTTATTTTTAATTAAATTTATAATGTCATAGTGAATTTAACATTTTTTTAATCTGTACATAGTTTGACTCAATATCTTTAATAATAATGCTTAATCATGTTAAAAAATGCAAAGCGTGGAAATATACTCACCATGTTAAGTGTTTTAGTTCTATAAGTAAATTATTTGTCTGCAGTCTGCATAGTGATCTCTAATTAAATTAAATTATTGCTAAATAAACCTACTTGAATATCCTCAACTTTTTTTATAAAGATTTTCATTTAATTTGTATTATTTAAATTGATATTTAGTCATAACAACATGAGGTACTTAATTAGTATTTTATATGTAACTTTGTATGTGATAATGCAGCTTTGATTAATGACATTTCCAATTTTTGGCCTTAAAAACTGTAAAGCTGTGTTTTCATTCGTCATCCCAAACACCCAAACATCACGATTTTGAGAGTTTGATGCATTCCATCTTTTGACCTAACAGCCTATGTTCAACCAATCAAAAAAAAAAAAAAAAAAAAAAACTTTCTGTTAAATAATGGCATTGAATAAATACATTAAAAAAAATTATATTTATATTGTTCTTTAGATTTGAAGATATTCTGTTTTTGCATCAAAAAAGAAATGCTCTTTTTTATGGCCAGAGCAAAATAATGAGTTCTTAGTATGCCTGCATGGATATATAATTTTTTATTGTGTTTTTGTTTAATAAATAATAATCCAGTATAGATTTTAAATTTTGCACTTTCATGGTAGGATAAATATGTATCTGTTTTATTAATAATTCTGATTCATTTGCATATTGTTATTAAACTGAAAATTTTATAAAATATTTCTATATTTATTAAATTTTTACTTGAACTAAACTTTTAAAATCTGAAATCTTTTCTGTTTTAGAGCCAATTTTGTTTTTTTGCTGACTTATTCCCACTGGGCAACTGTAGACACCAGACCAGGACCCAAAGGCACTACTGGGTGAAAGGTGAGCAGCTTCTATTTGATGAGACACCACAAGGACATAGTCTGACCTAGCTTGGCACCTCTCTCTCTCTCATCTATGTAACACCAAGTGAAAAAGCTTGTCACACCACTGTTTTTGCATTCCTGTCAGTGACATTCACGTGGCATTCCTAGGAGCCATCTCTGAAATGCCTACATCTTCAAACTGCTCATCATTTAGACAAACGTCACTGCTACTGCAGCTTAAATGCCATGTTCTCATAGAAATTGGCACAGTTGAATAAATATTGCTTGCCGTATATTTGTCTATTTGGATTATATACGCAAGCAATGTTTTTTCGACTACTGATGAAATGTATAATACTGGCGAGCAAAAAGAAGAAGGTTCTTTTCAATTGTAACTCATCTAGCAGGTAGAAAGTTTTGCCAAAAGTATGTATTTATTTGTTATTGTATTGTTTATTTATATTGCTTAAGATTTTTGTGATGCGACTATCTTTTGTCATGTTATTCTTTTCATTTTTTAACTTCCCTCCCCCCCTTTAATTTATGAAGTGCTTTCTAATTGCTTTTAATATTAAATGTTAATTTTAAGGATATATTTAGTATTATTAAAGGAATGAGTTCGAGCTTCATTGCCAAAAAATGAAAGAGGTGTTAATACTCATGAAGACAAATATTTTTTGTATAGAAAACCAGTGTTGCAAACCACTTTTTCACTTAAAAATATAATTCCTTACTTCAAGCCAATCCAATTTTTTCTTAACTTTTGCAATAATGAAGATATTTTACCAAATTTCTTAATAGACTAACTTTACTTTGTGTGAAATGCAATGGTATCAATGGAAGTGTTGGAGATGTATTATAATTCAGACAGTGACATCATATATACTGCCAGCTACCTTTTCAATTATGAAGGGTCTAGCTCAGTTCTTTGAACATAAATGGTGACCATTTCCAGCACTTTTGTGATTTCATTACATTTTGCAGAAAGCAAAGTAACTTGTGTAAGGATCATTTCAATATTTTCATTTTTGGTAAAGAGATATCCTGTATATTTGGCTCAATAAGTGGGTTGCAACCTTTGTTTTCTATACAAAAGCTGTTTGCCTTGAAATACACTATCACTGCTTTTATTTTGTTAAAACAGTTTATGAACACTCTCTATCCTTATCATCATAATTATCTTTGGTAATCAAATTATCATTCATTTACAATATAAAATGAGTGCAATAAATTTTGCTGGTAATGAATTTAGTAGTTTTTCTGTTATTTTCTTCATTCTGTTTTAAAACAAAATTAAGAAATTGATCTAAAAATTACAAAAGGTGGAACTTTTTTTTTTTACTGCTAAAATAATTGATTGTCACTATTTAATATTTTTATTAAATATCAGCAATTGGAATTTAATAAATACATTTATTTAGGCAGCTTTAGCACTAGCCAATATTTTTATTTGGTGGTTATATGTATGTATCCATACAACAGTAATTATCCCATCTGAATGAAAATGTGTCCAGGCTGGGACTCGGACTCAGAACCTTTGGCTTCAATTGCGCAATGCTCGTCCAATTGAGATATCTGGACGACATCTCAGCTAAGAGAATATTCACTCAGATGAGAAAATTATTACTCGCATGAAGTATGAATTATTTATCAAACAGTTGATTGTGTTAAAAATAATTATAGTGGCTATTAATATATTAACTCATCCATAGTTTGTTGGAGTTCCTTTACCTGTGGTTTATTCTAATGTTCTGTGTCAAATAATAGTTTACAGGGCTTGAATTTGCCGAAAAAATTTTACCTTTTCCATGGAATTTTGCTTTATGAAGCAACAATCAAGTCCCGTGGCTGACTGACAAATATTGCGATATTTTCTCTCTACGAATTTTGTAGGATTTTTCCCATAACATCTCGAAGAATTTTCCAAAGATCAATTGATAAGAATTTTAAATTTGACGATACTTTTCACAGATGATTTGCACATTTCTTGGTTTCTTCTTACAACAGATTAACGAAATTCACAATATATCCCTGCATCTGAATTCTGAAATTTTCCTCAATGAGCGACTGAGGAATTTTGTTTCATTTTCCCGTGATCATTTGACGAATTTCATGATATTTTCCTATGACCAATTGACTAATTTTGCAATATTTTCCTACGACCAATTGGCGAACTTCTCTGAGGGGGGGGGGGGGGAAGTCTCGTGACAGATCGACAAAATTCACGTTTTGTTTTTGTTTTTTCCCTGCGACCAATCGACGAATTTCACAATATTTTCACACGATCGTTTGACTAATTTCACAATTATTTTCTCTTGACAGTTTGACAAATTCTGCGATATTTTCTATAACTGATTGATGAATTTTACAATATTTTCCCGTGAACGTTTGACAGATTTCAGAACTTTTTCCTTTGACTGTTAGATGAATTTTGAGATATTTTCCCACAATCAATTGATGAATTTCACAACTTTTTTCCTTTTGAGAAATTTTGTGATATTTTCTGCAATTGACTGATGAATTTTGCGATATTTTCCCATGACCAGTTGACTAATTTTGTGATATTTTCCCCAAACCAATTGGCAAACTTCGCAGGGTTTAATTTCAAGCAAACAAATGACAAATTTATAGAATTTTTCTTCCTTTGACAGATAGATGAAATTCGTGATTTTTTTCTGCGAACGATCGGCAAATTTCCCGATTTTTACCCCTACGATTGATGGATGTATTTTGTGATTTTAATTCCCACACCTGAAAAAGGCAGCAAGGGCCACCTAGTGTTACAGTCGACTCTGTGAAATCCGTCGATGTATAATCGCCATCCATTTTCAAATGTAAACAATGGAAATCATACTTTCATAGTTAAGCTCATTAAAGAAATTACATATAGTTGTTTTTATGTATTATCAATTTTTAAATGCTTTAAATTGTGATGTAACAAGTTTTATGTGATTTGCATGATGTATATTAAAATAATAACTTTAGGTAAGCAAAAGGAACAACTAAATGCTAATATCAGTGGAGTAATTTACATTTTAAAACTAATACATTCAAGTAACAGCTGACTAAAGAAATATCTGCAGAAATCAGTAACTGATTTGGTCTTATTTGAAAGGCACTTTTGCTAAATACACCTTTAAACAACTTGGATATAAATATATATATATTCAGATTTAAGCCAAAACTTAAATTCCCATTGAATAAATGTTCAAAAAATTAAATAACAGCTAATGAAATTTAAATTTTATAATAATTCCAACTTACTTAGAATTAAGAACTAAAAGATCTTCTTAAGAAGATTGTTTAGCTCTTATTGTTTCACACCAGTTTCAACTTATTTTCTATACTTAGAATTATTAAATTACTTTTGAGTTATAGTGTTCCTTTTTATATTGTTATTTTTGTACAAATATTAGTAATTTATAGTTCAGTTTAAAAAGAAAACAACGGAATAATCTGTAATCTGAAAAATTTTATAATCTGCAAAACTCTTGATCCCAAACTGTGCAGATTTCACAGAGTTGACTGTATTTAAAAAATGAATAATATAAATAAAATTTGCATTGTATAATTAATTTTTCTCTAAATTAACTTAGTTATTAAATAATTTAAACCAGTTGTGCATTATATTTTCCTTTTCTATTGTAATTTATGTTTAAATATTTCTAATTAATAGTCAGACTATAAAAAAATAAAATGTAAACAAAGAAATGATCTATAATCTGCCAAACCCTTGGTCCCTAAGTGTGCAGATTTCACAGAGTTGACTGTACGCCCTGCCAAATTAGCTTAGAATCTGCACTAAACAAAAATGAGATTAGAACTGAAATCTTATGGCACACATGAAGAAAAAAATTTCCGAACTCCAAGGAAGCATATTTAGAAACAACAAACTAATTGATCCTTGCAATTCACAGAAATCAGGACTTGAAATTTTAAAGTCTGCCTACATTTCTTATACAATAGAAGAAATGAATTTTAAAATTCAATTGCATAGAACCTAGTTCAATCTAAGGAAATACCAGGAATTCCAGTTTTGGCTTTATTTTGTTCGTATTTTCGCTAAAGCAATTCCTATTAGAAATGGATATTGATAATGCCACCAGACCAAATATGCATTGTTCATGCAAGTAGTTAAAAATGAAGGCACATTAGATTTTGTAGAATTTTATTTAAGAGAGCATAACCGTAAGATTCTGATATTTTCCAAAGTTATAAAAGGTGCATTTCTAACTTCTACTGCCTGTCACAAGCTTACCCTGTGAAAGAAGCTTCAGTACTCAAAGTAGAATAAACTCTGAATTCAGAAATTCGTTTAACAACCCAATTGTCAAGGGTCTATAATATTTGTTGAAAGTTAAATGTATATATATATATATATATACAGTACTTTCTTACTTTTTAAAAATAAAAATAAACCTTTTGCATAATTATTTTGGGTCACCGATTTTAATTTTTTTCCATGATAATTTGTCATGCCTGTATTAATGTAATTCTTTAAATGCGATGTAAAATAATAGTAGGGTTGAAAGATATTTTTCCTCCCTCCCACACAGTTCAACTCCCCTTTATTTATAAATGTTGGAAGGGAGACAACTCTTCTTGGAAAAAATGAATTTCAAGCCCTGAGTTTAGATGTCATAACCAAATGGTTGTTCTAAGCACATATTGTGTTGGCTGGGATGTCATCCAGATAGCTCAAATGGAAGAACATTGGGAATTGAAGCTAAGGGCTTTTGATTTGAGTCCCAACCTGGAAACATTTTTGTTCAGAAGGGGGAAAATTACTACTCGCATGAATCATTTTCCAATCGGTTGATTGTGTTATAAATAATTTTAATATATGTATATATATTTACATTTTCTACTATTTTAAATTAAAGGATTTTATGCTCACATTATCATTGCTGCCAATCTTCCATTTAAAAAAAATTAGATATACATACTTTTATTTAAAAAAATTTATATATATATTTTTTTTTCCTTTTGTGTAGTAGTAATTTTTTTATTCCTTAAATAAAATTTCTAGTTGAAACATATACATTTGTTTTGGATAAAAAAGGGAAGATTGGCAGATATGCATTATTAAATAGGCAGAATGTTATCTTTTTTTAACACTTTCCAACATAGTTGAAAAGTATTTATGTATTCAGTTTGTCTGTCCAAGCTCTAACTTGTGTAAATATACTCAGATTGCCATGTAATTGATGTATGTTATTGCGGTTATCCATGGCATGTTTGGTATTGAAAATGAAGTGTGTAGCTTTTATACTTCATTTACAGGGGCACTCAAAAGTATTGTTACATTATGGTCTATAGAGAAAAATCATTTGTGGCGTCTTTTAATGGTGTTACACAATTCGAAACATAATGAAATTTGTATGCATTATTGGGGAGATGCGCTACATAAAGGTTACTTTAGAATATGTTATGTGTAGCACTCAATTCATTTACAGCGACACTCAAAATGATTCCGTTATATTATGGTTTATGGGGAAAATCGTTTGTGCCTATTTTAATAAAATTACATTGTTAAAAACATAATGAAATTTATATGAATTTCTGAGGTGCACTAATACATGCTTTCTGTAGAATATGGAGTGCAAAGCTATTATTATTCCTTTACAGAGTCACATAAAATAATTCGGTTACATGTTACATAATTGTCTGTAGGGATAACTGTTTGCATTGTACTTTATTCTATGTTGCACTGTTTGAAGCATCATGAAATTTATATACATTACTGAGGTTCACTACAAGATGACTGTTGTATAAAATTATATGCATAGCATTTATCATTCATTTACAGGGTTACACAAAAGATTTTGAAACAGTACTTTATTCCATGTATTGTCTATTAGAGATAATTGCTGAAAATGTGTTTTCAATTGTGATATGCATTTTTAAGTTTAACTACATTTTCTGTACTATGTGGTGTGTATAAATTATTTAGATCATATACAGGGCTACACAAAAATATTCGCAACCATTACTGAGTTATAGGCCTGGGCCTTAAATCGATTTAAGACTAACATCGGAAATCCGATTTATCTATTGGCTTAAATCGATTTAAGCTAAATCGCAATTTAAGCTAAATTGTGAATTAGCTAAATCGCGATTTAACTAAATCGATTTAAAGCTAACATCAGAAATCTGATTTAACTAAATCAATTTAAAACTAACCTCGACAATCCGATTTAACTAAATCGATTTAAGACAAAAAAATAGATTTAAAGCTTACATCGGGAATCTTATCTATTGGCTTTAAATCGATTTAAAACAAAATATCGATTTAGTGCTAACATCGGAAAAATGATTTATCTACATTAAGGTATCTGCTAGGCCTGGGCCTTAAATTGATTTAAGTCATAAATCTATTTAAAACTAACATAGGAAATCCAATTTATCTATTGGCTTAAATCAATCTAAGCTAACATCGAAAATCCGATTTAACTAAGTTAAATCACGATTTAAGCTAAATCGTGATTTAGCTAAATCGCGATTTAACTAAATCGATTTAAAGCTAACATCGGAAATCTGATTTAACTAAATCAATTTAAAACTAACCTCGGCAATCCGATTTAAGACAAAAATATAGATTTAAAGCTTACATCGGGAATCTTATTATCTATTGGCTTTAAATCGGTTTAAAACAAAATATCGATTTAGTGCTAACATCGGAAAAACTATTTATCTACATTGATGTATCTACTAGGCCTGGGCCTTAAATTGATTTAAGTCATAAATCTATTTAAAACTAACATAGGAAATCCAATTTATCTATTGGCTTAAATCAATTTAAGCTAACATCGGAAATCCGATTTAACTAAGTTAAATCGCGATTTAAGCTAAATCGTGATATAGCTAAATCGCGATTTAACTACATCGATTTAAAGCTAACATCGGAAATCTGATTTAACTAAATCAATTTAAAACTAACCTCGGCAATCCGATATAACTAAATCGATTTAAGACAGACTTTAAAGCAGAGTCGAGTTGGGCATCTGATTTCAACACTGGCCACATGGATTTTTTATTTTTTTTAGCGCAATTTTGATTTTGATCTTTTTTTTTCAATTGAGAATATTTTCCTGAAATTGTTTTAGTACTTATGGTTATGGTTGAAAAAAATAAAATTTTACATTTTAAATCCAAATTCATCGAATTTCAATTTATATCTTTATACATTCTTTTAAATGAAAAATTAATTTTTATATGTTTAGGTACTATTTGAACATTTTAGTTTTAATTATTATCTTGTAATTAGTTAAAAATACCTTAAAAAAGAGTATTGTATTGAATCTGGTAACCCTATTTTTACAGCAGATTGAAAGTGGGGATGGGGGGTCATTTATGATATTTTCTGCTTTTTTGTTGTTTGCTGATTTTGCTCATTACAAATAGATATATTTTATTACTAATCTTACAGGTTGCCAACGGTAGCAAAAAAAAATCAGCAATTTCAGAAATTGGGTGCTTCGAGGCTCACACACTTTCAATCCTCCTCCATCCACTATATAGATGTTAAACAAATGTTACTTGCGTTACTATGTACTACTACAACAAACTTATGTTAAACAAATTTTATTATAATAGGAAACTTTAAAGGAATTAAAACTGCACCATATTTCTAATATATTTTTCTTTCTTTTTAAAAAACTTATTTTCTCATGTTAAATGAATGGTTAAATGCATCGTTAAATTAATTGAATCTGGTTCTGCTTTACCTCAATAAGTTTTTAATAATGTGTCAGTTAAAAAAAGGTTTGTTTCTTTTTCTTTTGTATTATTTCTTTAAAGAATGAATTCATTAAATTTATTAAAATAGTTCACTAATTTTTTTAATTCAAAAAGCCAAAGGTCCAAAGGTTTGGGTTTTAATTTTTTTTCCATGTATAAAAAATATATCTATTTTCAAAGTTATTTGAAAAATTAAAAACTCTATATAAGGTGTTACACTTAAATATTTAATGATTTAATAATGAATCCTTTTTCCCATCAGCAATATTACATTTATATTATCTAATGGAGAAAAATATTTAAAAATTGAAACTTTGAAATAAATAAAAATGCACTAATGAATGATAGTTTGTTTACACATAGTATTTATTGTACAACAAATAAATATGCAAAGATTATTTCAATGAATTTTTCATTTGAGGTGAAATAATGCTTTTACTTCAAATTAAAATTATATATTCTTCTTTAAAAAATTGATTTATTGATAAAGACATTGTTATGAAAAATGTTCATAAACATATCTATATAAGAACTTGTGTCTATGGGAAGGAAGGGTTCCAATTTTTTTTTTTTTTTTGTCTAGATGTAAATATCTTTTTTCAAAATAACAACTAAGTGTATTATATAATACAGAAAGTGTATGTGTGTGTGGGGGGGGGGGGTACATAAAGACCTTATTTTGTCACTATAAGTCAAAAAATGGCTTTCATATCTTAAAAGTAAAATCGGTCTTAAATCGCGATTTAGCACTAAATCGCGATTTAAGATGGATGATAAATCGATTTAAGAAATCTCTACATCGCCCAGTCCTACTGAGTTATGAGCATGTATTACTTAAAGGTATTTTTACTTGAGCTAAGCATTTTCAATTTTATTTTAGTATACCTAGAGATGTTTGTAGAATACAAATAAAATCATATACAGATACAGGACTATGCAAAGAACTGGATACATGGCCGGCTATGAATAGTAATTCCTGGATGTATATTCAGTAGTTTTCGGAGTATCTTTGCCTGAATTTAATTTTAGCTTAATATGTGACTTGTATGAAAATCTGTAGGTAATATACAGGGCTGTACAAAATAATTAAAGTATGTTTCCATATATTGATAGAAATTGCTCAAGGAGAATTTTTAATTATGTTATTATTATCTTGCTAAACTTAATTTTAGAATACCATGCAGAATATATACAAATCTATACATCATATACATGGGTGCCCAAAAGAACTGGAGTTCCTTTCCGACTATGGGCAGTAATTGCTGAAATCAGACTTTCAAATGTGTTATGTATTTTCAAAATGTCTACTTAGCTTCTTTACCTTATTAAACGGCGAAGTTTTGTTAAAGTATTCTGGAAGTGTTGGAAAGTGTTTCATAATCTATGCTTGACACATGATTTTTCTTTCTTGTTTTTCAGATGCTGATTGTAGAAAAATTTTCGGTTGAGTCCTCATTCAACATATGACACTATAATTTTATTGATTAAATATAGCGCATTCTGTAACATTAAAAGGCTGGAATGTATTTTTTTAAATAAAATAAAAGTTATCAAATCTATTTGCTGTTTTGTAGTTTGGAAAACAAATTCATGTTTTAATGGGTTTTACACAGGGTTGGGTTTTTGACGTCAAAAAGTGGTTTTTGACATGACATGTCAAAAACCTGTCGAAAAGTGTCAAAAACCTTTTTACACATTTTTTTAGCAATTATTAGTGATATTTTATATTAAATCAAGCTAAAAAATGATTAATAATAATTTTATGTTATATAAATATTTTTTTATTTAGTTATGCTAATTAAGTTATAATAAAATTATATATCATAATTCAAATTTTTTCTCTTAATAGTCATGCTAGGAAAAATAGCTAAAAATATTGAAACTACCATTAAGTGCATTTTTCAAAGTACTATTTATCTACTTTTCAAAGTACTATTAAGTGTTCAGTTTATTATAATAAATTCTAGCAGTCTAATTTATGTTTAAAAATCTTGTGTAAAGCTAAAGTGGCCAATACTATTCAATGACTGATCATAAATTACCTAGACTTTTAATGTTTCTAAATGTTTGTTTTTATACCTAAACATTAGATATAAACCACAATTGCAACACAAATGTTCTCTGAGTTATCAAGTTAATTATAATATGAAATCAGTATAATTAAACGTTCTTTAAATCAATAACTTAAAAGAAGTTGTTTGTTATTTTCAATATTTACACATATATAATATATCTTCATTTTACTATGTTAGTTTCAGCTTAATTATTTAGAACAATTTGTTTATGTTTAATTTTTATACATTATAAAATAGTGCTTATTTATTATTTATTTATTGGAGCATATTATTTCAAGTTTGTAGCTGTAAGTCTAGCCTTAATCATTTGTTTGTGGAATGTGCATTTACAAGCAAAGAACAGGTGTAACATTTTTCTTTGTTTGGATTCTATGAACCTGGGACAAACATTAAAACAATATAAAAATTATATGAAATTTTATACATTAAACTATACAAGTATCTAATAGTTTGATTAGTTTATATTTTTAATGTAACGATACTTTTAATTAATTTTTTATTCTATACTAGCAAGCTACGCTGGTCAATTTCTTTTAACGAACCTTTAATCAAACAAAATATAGACATTTCATAAATAACTTTTATATTTTAACAGAATAATAAGGCTACTATAATTTGTGACTCGTGCTATAGCCAATATACACGTCAGGACACGTCGCCCTTATCATTATCTTTTTACGCATGAAGGTTTCGCTATGGTACTCCATTGGAAAATTTGGTAATTTTTGAAATTCAATATTTGAAAAACGGTATAATCATTAGATTTGAAATTCATATCAAGAAAAATACAATTTTTTACCTTTCAAACGCAGTTTGTCTAACAATTTTCTGACAAATACTTTTTGAGCTATCATTTTTTTCAGTAACTTCAAATGTTTCATTTTCCGAGATTAATCTGGTGCAACAATTAGCGAAAAACCCAGTCGTCAGCAACGCATAGTTTTTTATTAAAGAGGCTGTTGGAGCAGGGATTGTCACCACCAATTTTCCGCCATCACTTTTGAAATCGGTTCCGTGGTTCCAGAGATTCCATAGAAATTGTAATTTAGAATGACTTCAGAACGCTTTTCGCTCATTTCACCCATTTAAATTTCGATTTTTTTTTAAATTTATTCTTAGAGAGCATTTACATCTTTTAAGTAACTACAATGCTAAATTTCAAATTTCTTGCCCCTTCAGTATAAAAAAGTCGCAATTTTCAAACATTTTTCGATCCTGCACCCCATTGATGTTAGTGGCACCGACATAAAATATAGCCTATGTTGGAGTAGGGATTGTCCCCATCAATTTGCCACCATTACTTTTGAAATCGGTTCTGTAGTTCCAGAGATTTCATAGAAATTGTAATTTACACTGTTTTTAGAACGCTTTTCGCTCATTTCACCCTTTTAAATTTCAATTTCTTTTTTATTTTGTTCTTAGAGAGCATTTACATCTTATAAGTAACTACAATGACAAATTTCAAATTTCTAGCTCCTTCAGTATAAAAAATAAAAATAAAACTGCCCAGTTAAACTGAGGGCATTGAGTTCACAGGCTATTCACACTAATTGTATATTATACTCTTATTTCAAAGAATTTTAAATAAGCCCATCGAAAAATAAAGAAATAAACAATATATTAAGGGGGGGGGGGGTCATCCCCCCGTTACCCCCCCCCCCCCATAGTTAACTAATGAACCCCTTAAACTAATCAGGTAAATCTCTAATTATAATGAATATATATACAAAATTTGAAGAAAATCGGATAATTCTGCATGAAAAACCCATTTATATAAATTAAGGCGGAATTAGCCCCCTCCGTTCCCCCCCTTTATACTTAACCAATCAATCCCGAAAACTAATCAGGGAAGCGTCTTAACCCAATGAACCTATAAACAAATTTTGAAGCAAATGGGATAATTCTGCATGAAAAACCCATTTATATAAATTAAGGGGGGATTAGCCCACCCGTTCCCCCCCCCCCCTTTATACTTAACCAATCAATCCCGAAAACTAATCAGGGAAGTGCCTTAACACAGTGAACCTATAAACAAAATTTGAAGGAAAACGGAATAATTCTGCATGAAAAACCCATTTATATAAAATAAGGGGGGATTAGCCCTCCGTTCCCCCCTTTATACTTAACCAATCAATCCCGAAAACTAATCAGGGATGCGCCTTAACATAGTGAACCTATAAATAAAATTTGAAGGAAATGGGATAATTCTGCATGAAAAACCCATTTATATAAATTAAGGGGGGTATTAGCCCCCCGTTCCCCCCCTTTATACTTAATCAATCAATCCCGAAAACTAATCAGGGAAGCGTCTTAACCCAATGAACCTATAAATAAAATTTGAAGGAAATGGGATAATTCTGCATGAAAAACCCATTTATATAAATTAAGGGGGGTATTAGCCCCCCGTTCCCCCCCTTTATACTTAATCAATCAATCCCGAAAACTAATCAGGGAAGCGTCTTAACCCAATGAACCTATAAACAAATTTTGAAGCAAATAGAATAATTCTGCATGAAAAACCCATTTATATAAATTAAGGGGGGGGGATTATCCCCCCGTTCCCCCCTTTATACTTAACCAATCAATCCCGAAAACTAATCAGGGAAGCGCCTTAACACAGTGAACCTATAAACAAAATTTGAAGGAAAACGGATATTTCTAATAAAATAATCCATGGAGCATATGATTTTATGGATAGAATTTTGTGAAGGGACCTATTTTATTAAGAGGAATTTTGTGAAGGTACCTGTCTTATTAAGATGAATTTTGTGAAGAGACCTGATTTATTAAATCGATTTTTGTGAAGGGGTCCATAGATAGGTCCCAACTTTCTCCTGGATCGACCACTGATTTTATACAGGATATGTGGTTTTTACTGTCAAAAAGTTTACCATGTTGTGTCTAACACTAAAAATTATGAAAAATTGTAAATTTAATGTTTTATAAATAACTATAAACATTTTTTGGGCTCAATTTTAGGTTTTTGACAGTCATTGTCAAAAACTATGTCAAAAAGGGGTTTTTGACATGACGGTTAAAACCATGGTTATAACCGGATAAAACCGTCACACTGTCAAAAACTTGCCAACCCTGGTGTTTTACATGTAGAATGATTGAGTATGAAACATTTTTTGATGAGTGAAAAGTGTCAACATATTTATTAAATTTTAGCTTAATATGTGGCATGTATAAAAATCTGTAGGTAAAGTACAGGGCTGTACAAAAGAATTCAAGTATGTTTCATTCTTTTGGTTGAAATTGCTGAAAGTTAATTTTCCATCCATTATGCATTTTATTACTAACCTAAATTGTAGAATATATACTACAAACCTATACATCAAAAACTACTTACATTTATTGTAAATCAGATTCTTAATTTCATAAAATACACCATAAGGAATGTCAATAAAAAAATATCAAATAAGTAGTAATATTAATGTATATATGTTGAAGTTTTTAGCATTTTGAACATACTGGTGTGATATATTGAATAAATGCAAACTAGGAAAAATAAATTTGTAACTCTGAATCATTTAAAGGGAAATGTGTAAAGTAAAAAGCCTTTTTCGCATACTTCTAATTAATTTATCTTTATGCAATTGAGTCAGAGCATATTGGAGATGTCTGAATCATGATAGATGACAGTTTCTTGAGTGACACAGCTAACCCTTGATCCGGCACTCTATATACACAGCAATTTTGAGATCAAAGGAAATGCAAAAAGAGGTGATTTAATTTCTCAACAAAAATGGACATATTGTTCTGTGGTTTTTTTTTTCTTCTTTCTTTGCAGTAGTCTTGTCTCATATCTTCTGTCTGTGTCTATTATGAAATTTATGCATTTCTATATGCAAAATATTTTGAGATCTAAAATTCCATTTTTAAGAGAAAGGGGACATTTCACAATGTCAGAAAATATCTTTGAAAATGCTCAGAAGATTTGAAAAAAAGTAATATATAATATTAATTGGCTTTCGATGAAGCGAACAGCATTTTCCGTTACATGGGAAAACTCTTGCTTCTTATATAAACTTGTTTAAAATGGGACCATTTTTCTATGCTTACTAGTATCTTAAATGGAAACGTTTTAGTCATTTCTGACTGAGTAAAAAAGCCTATACTGATTGCATATCTTTGGATAGTTCACGACGGCATGTGACGTCACACGTCAGCTGCTGGGTTGTTTTAGAGCTCCTATAATACAGGCTGAATTATACCGCCATTTAATAACCCAGCGGACCAAAAACCAAGCTAAAACCGGTTAGCTTACCGTACTAGTGGACGGCGAGTGACAGTAACAGGGACTGCAAACGCTAACACCTGCTCAGGCGGTTTCCTAATGCTGAGCTAGGTTGCAATATGGCGGTTATTTTGGGAAACAGAATGGATATGCGTCAGCTCCCCTTATAGGAGCCTTAGGTTGTTTGGGAGGCAGTAACCCCTTGTTTATGTCTCTGTGCTTTAAAAAAAAATAGTTTTAAAGATTTTAAACAGTGTGCTATGATGGAACAGGTGGAAGGGAAGGGGGATATTTTAGATGATTATTTATTTATTGTTACTAGATAACAATTAATATAACTTTTTTTCTTTTCGATAAAGAGTTTTAAATTTTGTATGCTGGAGGGGGGGCAGGGATAATTTATATAAGTGATGGTATTTATTTATTGTCACTGCAGAGCAACAACTGTTTTTACATAAAACTAAAAATTAAAAGATTCTGAACTTTTGTATGCTGAGTGGAAAGGGGGAGAAGCATAAATTATGGTAGGCTAGGTGACAATTTAAATAATTATTCATTTATTTTCATAAGAAACAGTTGCGTTTTTTTTTTTTTTTTTTTTTTTTTTTTTTTTAAATTGGATGGTTGGGGAAGGGCAAAGGTGGAAGCAAAAAAAATTGAGAGGGTATAGGGTGATAATTTATTGTCACTAAAGAGGATTAAATAGGACTGAAGAGTTTTTTTTATGTATATATATAAATAAAGATTTAAAATATTTTGAAAATTTTTGCATGTGGGAGGGGAGTGTAAATTTAGGAGGTTAGGGGGTATAATAAAGAGTTTTAAGGATTTGAAGCTCTGTATGCTGGGGAGTGCAAAAGGAAAAGCAGAAATTTTGGGGGCAGGGGATAATTTATATGCTTGATTATTTATTGCCAAAGAGCATTAAGGGTCCTCTTCACGCACTTGAAAACACCCGCTCGCTAATGCTAATCCTATGGGGCATGATTTTTCTAATATCTCGTTTGCATTTCAATATTTTTAAACGATTTTTTTTTTTTTGCATTGGATAGCAGAGATCCATCTCTATTTCCGCCGTTGATTACTTTTTCAATTTTCCTTCTGATTTTTTTTACAAAGATACTTTCACTTTTGGAACCGGTTTCGAAAGTGAAAGTATCTTCGTAAAAAAAATCCGCAAAGAAAATCGGAAAAGTAATCAACGGCGGAAATAGAGATGGATCTCTGCTATCCAATGCAAAAAAAAATCGTTTAAAAATATTGAAATGCAAACGAGATATTAGAAAAATCATGCCCCATAGGATTAGCATTAGCGAGCGGATGTTTTCAAGTGCGTGAAGGGGACCCTTAAATAGGACGGAAGAGTTTTTTTCTTATAAAAATAAAGATTATACAATATTTTAATTTCCTTCGTATACTCAGAGAGTGGAACTGTAAATTTGGGAGGTTAGGGAAAATTTAGATTAATATCTCTTTATTTTTTTCCAATGGAAAACGATTGTAGCAGAAGGAAAAGTGGAAATTTTGTGGGGCAGGGGATAATTGATTTGTTTTATTACCACTAATGAGCATAAATAGAACAGAAGAATTTCTTATAAAAATGATTATAGAATATTAATGTTTACTTTAAAATAAAAAGTTTTAAAAAGCAATATTTTTTGTTATTTTTCCTCAGAAGGTCAGCTTTTCACATAGTAAAATTCACTGTTTTTTATATCTAAGAAACAAACAAAAAAAACTTTTAAAAATGTGCATTTTGTAAATTACGTATTTCCATATCTTGCTAAAGAGTTTCTTGGGGAGCCTTGAATGTGACCCGTTTGTGATGCAGCACTTCACTTTATGGCGCTAAGAATTAAAAAAATAAGTATGTCAAATTTGAGTGACGTAATGCTAGTAACTAAAAAATATATTTTTTAATTATTATTTCATCATTTTCTTTTTTGCTCTATTTATATTCACAGGTGCAAACATTATTTTCAACATGAAAAGATTTATTAAAAAAATTTTACAATTTTAATTCACATCTCTCATAAATTCAAAATATGGGCTTTAAAATAAATTATATCAAAATTCGACACTTTGATGGGACTTTATGAGGTTTGTTTTAAAATTGAATTAAAATTATTTTAGTTTTGTCTTCTACAGTATATTTATATATTCAAATAATACTTTTAATTCTCAAATACACTGTTAAATATATCACACTTTCACGGAGCCTATATTATGTATTGAAATGTATTTATTTTAATAAATTGATATATCTTTTGTATAAAGCTATCTTAAATAGCGTAACACAAAAGATAAAAATTGTTAGTAAAATTTATTAGTAAATGTTTACTTTGCATCATAGTATCCAAACTATGATAAATGTGTGCAAATGTATATTTACATATGCAAACTAAGTGAAATATATGATGCAAAGAATTAAAAATACATATATATATATTTTAATTAATAGTATAGCAACTGAAAATTTGATATCATAATTATGACCCATATTTAAGTTTCTTAGAGCTATAAGGGAAAGTGCTGCGTCAAAAACTTTTAACCCATTAAGTATTTTTGTACTGATACTTTTTACACAAATAATTTAAAAGAGTGATATTTTTGTTATTTCTCACCAAAATGAAGGACATCTTCATAGTTTCACTACGATCGCGAAATCCCCTGTTAAACTAAGAAAATTAAATTTGTTGGTAGCTCATTACCTAATATAATTATCGAAATACGGTTTTCACCATCCGAAAGTAGGCGTCTTGATGCCGACGTAGTGCACTTTTTAAAATTGCCTCCTTTAATTGAGTATTTTAAAGATGATACAATCTGAAAATATGTCTACTTTTTGATGGTGAAAATTTTATTTTGGCAATTGTATTAGATAATAAGTCATCAACCTATTCAATGTTCTTGTAGATTAACATGGTATTTTTAGATCAACAAAGGCGAAAACCTGTATCATCGGTTAAGCATTCCCTTAAACTGTAATCTTCAGGAATAATAAACACAATCCAAATTTCTTTTGAGAATTTTTAGACAGGTTTCCGTCATAACAGGATAATTGCATGATATTCCTTTCACTGGGACCATGAAAATTTTGTTACAAAATCCTGTATCAACGAGAGAATTTCATGGTAGGAAAAGAATACAGTTATGCCGGCTAAAACGGACACTTCAAGTAACTATAGCGATTCCTTCTAACCAGGTTTTATTGCCATTAGAAGAGCTCTTTATAAAAAAAACCTTCAGAATTTTTTTTTTAATTAAAAGATATGCTTCGAATTTACATAAATATGCAAGTTACTGGAGTAGTGGAGACAGGAGGTTGGGTTATCTTTAACCCATCGCTTACTTAACTCAATCTACAATGATTACATGAAAATGCCCTTTGTGTTTTAATTTTTTTTCCGATGATCTCTCGATTAATGTGGGTGTAATCGCGACCTGCGTTATACACGGCCGGTGCATGACGTTTAAATAATCACATGAAAAGGATCATTTTTACACGGCGATTGGTGCAAAGCGGCGAGCCCTCCGTTGTGCACCAATCGCCCTGTAAAAATGATCCACTCCGACAACCAGACAAATATCGCTATTATGCAGAATTCAACTTAAAATCGACTCTTTCATATTTCTTGATACTAGAATGAAGTTTACTTGGTAGTTACTTTCGATTCGCCTGGACGCAGTTCGGGGAAAGGCGTTCAAGGTTCTGCATAAAATTAACCACAGTCAAATGGGGTTTAAAGCATATTCTCTATTGTAGCAGAGTGAGTATCGTGTATGCGGCCCCTATTTGGTACAACGGACATTGGTGATTGCAAACAGGTTGCTTATCACGAAAAGAGGTCTTCTCTTGTTTGTGACAAAGTATTATGCCATGGTTTAAACGGATGCGCTCCACGTCTTGTCCAGGGTGCTTCCCCTAGACTTGCGTGCAGAACTGGATAAGGACTTAACTTCTCTAATCCGCTTGAACAAGACCGTTGATAGTACCGGACTAGACTCCGAATCAGTCGACCTCTGGGGACCACTTCTAAGCGTGAGAACCTTTGGCGGATCCCGTGGACTTCGGACCTCATTCCGAAGACTACGTGTACATACTACACTCACGGATATAAAAAGCAGGACAACAGCATCGGTTGTTCGTTTTTCAGTGTGGCTGAGGGGCAGATCGTGGTGGAGAGCCAGTTCCAACTCACAGATGATGCTGAAGTTTTACGTCCGAAGTCCTTACGATTAAGGAAGTAATTACTGATACCCATCGACTAGGTCTAGAACTCGACATCCACTCAGATTCGATATTGGCGCTTCAAGCTCATAATAGCCTTAGTGCCAAGGCACAGGGTGATTGACGAGATTAATGACTTGGTTAAACAGACTAAAGTAGAAATTCACATGCACTGGATCCAAGCTCATGTGGAGCACGCCTACAATGAACGTATGGATGCACTGGCCAAGGTCGCCACGGGCATACAGTTAGTCGATGTGGAGGTCAAAGTCACGCACAGCTAGGCCAAAAAATAGCCATTTGGCCTGAATGGCAAGAAAAGTGGAACAACTCGGAGACCGGTTACAATGACGTGTGAATCCTTCCCGATAGTCCGCACTCCCAGACGGCAGGACGACTCTCATGTCATTCAAGTTCTAACGGCATTTCGTACCTTCTGCGACCACCAGGTTCGCTTCCTTATGTTTGGTAAGGTAAATTTCGTAGGGTCGGGGTCGGGTGGTCCGGCCTTGGAGCTTACATGCTTATGCGCTGTCTGGCGGTTCTCACGGGAAAAGTTCTTCCGGAAGGGCTTATTCTGCGTTTACAATATGGCGTAACTGTCTCTCCAGGTGTATGCGAGGCACGGGTTTTTGAAGCAATTAGCGTGCTTCATTGGTTCTTTAGGCGGTCTTTTAGTTGGGCCTTATGATTTAACGCCATAATGTATACAGCCGGCTAGATCGTAACCTTAGTCGTCGGAGGGTTGGCCGATATATTAGAGCTCTTCGTGATCGCAGACCACGGTTGAACAGAACTCAACCGGCGCGGCGTAGGCAGGCTGAAGACATGTATCATGAGCTTGCATGCTAAGGTAAGGTGATAGGTTAGGATAAGTTTCTGTTAAGTTTGATTGAACCTGGGAACCCACGGGCAGTAGGTGAGATCGTTACCGCCGAGCAAAAGGCTAGCTCTATCGCTTCCTGCGAGATACTCGTTTTCTACTGCCCGTACAAGATGGTGTCGCCACAGTACTCCACCCCAGTGAGGAGAACGTCTCGTTGACGTTGAACGAGCGATGTGCACTCGTGTTGCGCGGCGGTTGCCAGGTTGCTGCTGTCCCGGCGTGCGCGTGCTATGAGAGTCGTCATAGGCTTTCGTGCTGTGATCGTTTCACAGGCTTTGCGTGCTGGGTTGTTTCAGTGCTGCCATCTGTTGGACTCCAGAGGAGGTGATGATGTCGGCGAAGGTGCGTGCTCGTTTGTCCAAGGTCACCAATGTGAGAGTAGGTGCGGGAGCCAGGATTGAACCTGGGAACCCACGGGCAGTAGGTGAGATCGTTACCGCCGAGCAAAAGGCTAACTCTATCGCTTCCTGCGAGATACTCGTTTTCTACTGCCCGTACAAGATGGTGTCGCCACACTTTGTTGTTATGTTTGGTAAGGTAAAGTTCGTAGGCTTGGGGTCGGGTGGTCCAGCCTTAGAGATTACAAGCTTATGTAATCTCCAAGCAAGTGTCTAAGCAAGGGCGTGTCTGTGCACTCAGGCAGGAAGTTTCCACAATCTTCCGGGCTTGCTAACGACACTTTTGTCTCAATCCATACCAGAAGGGCTAGTGACTATCTCTGTAGATTTTCACGTCCGGAAGCGTTGGTAAATCCATCTGGAAAACCTATAAATACGAGTGAGTATCCGCCGGAGACTGACCGTATTCATAAGTTTCTCTCCGGCTATCCAAAGCTCGATGTGTCACCAAGTGTCAAGAGGCTCAGTCCTTTAGTACATTGGACAAATGTTAGTACTACAGCGATAAAACTAAGAAAGGCATTCGGCCCGTGACTAGCCCGTCGGCAGTAGATGAAGAAAAGGAGGATTACGCGTGAGCTCGGGAGGTCATGAAAACGTCTCCCTGTACACATCATACTCGCTCAGGCTTGACAGCCTAAGTGGAGCAGAATCATCGGATCACTAGGATCTAGTGTAGACTCTTGGGTGCTCCAATCGGATAATCACTGACACACACGGGCTCGTTTGGTGCGACCCACTCCTGTGGCAGGGAAAGCACGCTGCACACTCCAATGCCCAGGCGAGTGGACCGGAACATCCAAAGGCCGCCCGACCCTCAACAAGGAAAGATCAGTTGACGTCACTCAGGGCAAAACTTTGACGTCACTCAGGGCAAAAGATGGTTTTGATTGGTGTACGAACAGGGACGAGTTTGTCTGATTGGCTGGGAGAGGGGGAGATTGATTGACGGGAGTGTTTGTTTGTAAACATGCCCTTTCCTTACAGTGTCCGCGAGAACGATCGGAACGCCCTTTATTGAAACCAATAAAGGTTACAAACTGCGGTACTAAGACCGGACTTCCAACAGAAAAAAAACGACATTGGGCAGTAACACAATATGATAATTAATCTGATTAAATGATAAAATTAATTATATAAAAACAAATAATTAGTGCATGTAAAAATTCTAAAAGATGACAGTCTGTGGTACGAATACCGGACTGCCAAAAAACTGACACTGGGCAGCAACAAAAATAATATGAAATATAAAATAAGTAAATTTAATTGTAGAAAAAATTCCAATTTACTAGTATAGTTGAAAAGACTAATTTCAAACTAATACTTAGAAGAACATGTTGTCGCCAGAGCCTCTTGCTCTAAGCCGACATTGGGCGACGTAATACAAAACAATATATAATAAAGAAGATTATAAAAAGAAATATACACTAGATGAAAACAACTATGGTTCAAGATTTGAAGACGACCAACAAACCCAGAGCGAGGGGATACAGAATATTTATTAATTAGAACTGACAGAATTTCTTTTAAATAAATCTTTAGCTAGGTCCCAGACAAAATTAAAAAAATTATACAATTTAGATAAAAGGGAAGGCCTTTTTAAAATACTTGATAACCAAGCTGAAGGAGGTGAAACAGGCTTTCTGAGGTGCCATTGAGCCGTAAGAGGAGAATTAGAATAATAATGATCAGGCGGGGTCTCCGTGGCCGAGTGGTTAAGACACCATTTCGCTAATCGCTTGAGAGCGTAGGAGTCAGACCGGCGGGTTGGACTCCCACCAGCTCCATTGCACACACTTTGTGGAGCTCCCGCATGTAACTCTCTGGTGTTGTAAATTTCCTTGTGGCTATCTTGTCCCTGTATACTGACGATGACTTATAAGCGGACACTTGATGTCAAGCACACAAGTCAGATGTATGTTCTCAATAAACAAACAAACAAATAATGATCAGGTCTTGCCCTGTGACCGCAGTCCCAGTCAGGAGTTGGATATTTCTTGAATTAAAAAAATAAAATTTAAAAGGACCATCTCCAGTTAAAAATGCCGTATGATTATAACGACCTTTAACTGCGCAATCTCTTAAGAGTTTAATTCTTAGAAGCCTCCTAACGTGTGAAGGTGTAACAGGCAAAACCACATCAATAACAGGTATAGATGTAGCAGCTTTTGTCAACATATCGGCTAGTTCATTTCCCGGGATCCCCGTATGTGCAGGCACGTGTCCAAGCTCTGTGAGAAGTTCTGTTTATTAGTGTAGAAAGTTGTTTTTTAATGGACCTTACCCACGAGTGGCAACAACCATGTTTCTGGGGGTAATTTTCTTCGGAAAAAGACTGTTTATTGGACGAAGGGGAAGCTGTCTTAAAATGTTCTTCACGCCTATTGGTGTTTTTCTTCTCTTTACCCGCAGATGACGTGACATGGGTAAAGTCCATTTCTAATATTTGAGGGTTGACAGATTTAAAGGCTCGAAGTTTGAGAGACTGTCGATAAAAATATATGTAAATTCAGTATTATTTTGAATTGAGATCCAGTCCAGAGCCCTGTAGATGACACAGAGCTCTGCTTGATACATAGAGTTGTTATTTTCTAATCTGCAGTTGCAACGACTCACTCAAGCTTGAGGCTAAAGTGAGATATCGTGAGCCACCAGGTGACACCCACACCTGCCCAGAAATTGAAGTCACAGGGCCATACCAACCGGCCCCCGAACTCGGAACTGTACCTTACCTCCCTGCCAAGTAGTACCAGGGCTACACTAGATACCGGGCTTGCTCATTCATTATCATGACGTCACAAAAGGTGGCTGGACGCGACGAAAGACATACTGCGATTGGCGCGTCGCTTTGTACCAATCGCTGGTCGCGGTCAGCCACTATTTGTGACGTTTTGAGAGTGAATGAGCAAGCCCGGTATCTAGTGTTGCCTTAGTAGTACCTAAACACCTACGGAACTCTGCCCTTGTCCAGATCCTAGTCGACTTTATGGCAAGCTAGTATACGCTTTTTCCCGAGAAACGGGGGTTGATGGTGGTAAACCGCGCCCACCTTAGCACAGCACTCCTCTCCCCGCTAAGGCTCCTATAGGGTTATAGGAGCTCTACTCCCCGCCGGTCACTGCATGGAGATTGTAATTCATCCGTATTCATGCCCCGTCATGTCGGCGAACAGCGCTCAAAGCCAGGTTTCTGGTTATCTCCCGCGTTTAAGCGGTCGAGTCAGAACCACCTAGAACCACCTCTGGCTTCTACAGCGATAAATCCAGGGGATTGTGAAGGGTTCTAAAGTCACTGAAGAGTCCGAATAGGCGCTGGAGGAGATTATACCAGGGATCTTGCGAACAGTAAAGCAGAGACATAGTGTCGAGCAAAAAGCCAAGCCAGTTACTCTAAGCTAGTAACTCACTCTATATAAGGAAAGGGCATGTTTACAAACAAACAGTTCCATCAACCAATCTACCACTGCATTTTTGTCGCAGCTATCATTGCAGGAATCATCATGGCGACGTCGGCCAATCATATTACAGACCAGTTTAACGTGGACCAATCAAATCGCTCCATCTCATGTGTACTGTAGGAGTCGTAAAGAACGAACAGGTTTTTCTCCCAAACCAACAGTAATTAAACCAACAGTGACGTCAGTTGCTTTTTCCTTATACTATTCATGTGAGATGAAATCGCTACATACTCCATCCTTAGTGATGAAGACATCTCGACGTTGGATGAGCAATGTGCACTCGGGGGTGATGCTGTCGTGTTTACCATGTGCTGGTGCGATGCGTGGCATGACAGGGTTTGTGCTTTGAGAACAGGCTTTAGGCGTTGGAGAGGATTTTTTAGTGCTGTCATTTGTTGTTTTTGAGACATGATTGTGGTTGTTGAAGGCTGTGTTTTTGTCTGAGTTAACAATGAATAGGTCAGATTGGCGCTGGTGGGGATTGAACCAGGGACTTCATAAAAGTAGGCAAGAGACGTGTGTTGAGCAAAAGTCCAAGTTAGCTACTCTAACCTAGTAACTCGCTAAATAGTATTTATGTGAGATGAGATAGCTATACCACTCTCATAGCAATTCACACAATTTGACTGGATTAACAAAGTATGCAATTTTGCATTGTCATGAAGCAAAATGAATGAACGGTAATGAAACATATGGCACAATGCAAATTTTCAGTTGCTAAAAGTAGCACTCAGCATTCATATTGCATCATTGTTCCAGTCCAAACGTATGAGGCCGGCTCGCTCTTGATTCCAAAAACTGATATTAATATCGCCTTTCATTGGCAAAAGTCGGCCAGGGAATGCATCCAGCGAAAAAGATAGGCCGCGGTACTGAAGCACTGCTTCTCGATCAATTTTGTGTGATGACCTTGATTTTAGTTAGAGTGCCTTATAAGAGAGTTGCGAGATAGGCAGAGAGCCCTACCCCTAGATTAGAAGTTTTTGTCCAAAATATGGGAACTGACATTACAGAACTTTACGATACTTGTCTGAACGAATTAAACAAGCAAACAAACTTTAGCTTTGGGCATGACGACCAGCTTTCTAGTAAAGTAAGTAATAGCAGGCTCGCCAAGTATTTGTCCAAAATTCTATCAAACAGTCATATTTTATCAACCGTGATTCCTCACTCTCTTACAGATGCACTTTGATCTTAGGTCATCAATCAAATTCGCATTATTGGCCGGTACTGAAGTTGGCCATGGTAAAGGCCCCTAGCCCTATCCCTCTCCAAATGACTTCCCTGCTTTTGAGTTCTTATCTCGTATCATTAACATGCTGCATTCTTATTCGAGACTCATCATTTGGACAATCTCATCTTAAAGCAATTGGGCGATACTTAAAAGGTAACGAGATTTTATAAAGGACTACAATTTAAAGTTTACTGTGCTTTAAACTATATATTTTTATAAGCTTCGTCCTTTTCAAAACATCGCGAATTAAAAAATAATTTTTTAAATCAAAATCAGGGAGAACTACATGTCTGATCATCTTAGCGATGCTTTAAAAATGCAGGGTAGTTTCACGGACTTTTTTCTTTTCATTGCAAGACACCCTTCCAATGAATCTATTCTTGTCAAAATCGACAATTTACTTTTAGACAACTTTATGTAACTGACAATTTTCCCTAGATGCTCTCTATCTCTTTGCTGTGCAATCAGCAGATAGCACCATAGCAACCGTTTTGCTTGACCACAACAAACGAAAGAGACAGATCGTGATACTTTCATCCTTCTTGGCAGTTACGTGATTAACGCTGGTTTCCATCAATTGTCAAAATGCGTTATGACCAAGGTAGACTGAAAAACATCCGAGATTGGTGGAGAACCTCGGCTTGTTTTTTCCGTTAACTGCGGCTTGCTTCCACGGTCCTGTAGCTGCTAATGCTAATCAGAATTGTTCAACACCATCCTATGTATATACGAGGGGCAGTCGGAAAATAAGTTTCCCCTGGCGACTGTGGTCAGAGGTGTGTATGAAAGACAAAAAATGTAATGAGACATTAAAGATAAAACATAACTTTATTTTTCCACATAAGTACCAAGTACATTGAGACATTTGTCATGCCGCTTTATAAGCTTCAAAAATCTCTCCAGGAAAAAATCAGGGCTTTGCATACGGACGAAGCGTTGAACGGCTATGGGCGAAAGGCGACACAGCAGGTGAACGCGAACGTGCAATACACCGATACAACATTGGGTAGAAGTCGACCGTGATCAAGCAGATGGCGCTGTTGCAGTGCCTGCGCAGATGGCGCTTCGTCCGTATGCAAAGCCCTGATTTTTTCCTGGAGGGCTTTTTGAAGCTTATAAAGCGGTATGACAAATGTCTCAATGTACTTGGTACTTATATGGAAAAATAAAGTTATGTTTTATCTTTAATGTCTCATTACATTTTTCGTCTTTCATACACACCTCTGTCCACAGTCGCCAGGGGAAACTTATTTTCCAACTGCCCCTCGTATATAGGGCAGTTGCAATCAGCTGATCAACCATTGTATTCACTTGGAGGTAAGGGTAATTCCACCAATCAGAACTGCCTATTTGTACTATGTACCTCCAAGGTGACGTCAATTGCAACTGCCCTATAAGATAGGATGGTGTTGATTCGTTAAGTCAGCATAGTTTGCGACAAAAGTGATTGATTTTATGACATCATTTGCAACTACCTTCTTTCTCTCTTTATAATATATAAGTGTATGTATTTCCACATTTTAGTTTTTAAGGTGCGGTTAAATCGTTTCCCCACCGAAGCTTTCGTATTATTATTCGTTGTAAAAGACCGAATTTCTTCTTGCTTTAAACAGAGAATTCAAGTGCTTGAATACGCCATCTGGTGAAAAAAAGACAATTTTTCGCTTCAGGAAAATCCTTTCCAAACCCATTGAATTACATGCATTTTTATTTTGTTTATAATGATTATATTTTTGCACAATTTCAGATTTCATGTGATATTTGTGTTCTGTGTTTATATGGCAAAGTAAAAATTATCCAAATTTGAATATCAAACACTTTGAAACGCGCTTACAATAAATAATGGTTTCAATGGCACTTTAGCATTAGTTAAAGGGACAATTTTCCTGTACCGACGGCTGCGATCAGAGCCTCTATAGGCCGTTTTAAGTCCCAACTTTGAAAACGACTCTTCTTAAATTACTTTCCAGCATAAGTTTGTAAAGATTTGGGTTTTTTCGTAGAAAAAATAGATTGAAATGCTTCAACAATATCTTTTCCGCGTTTCGTTTTCAAAGGGATTGCCCACGCATATTTTGATAAAATGTATCGAAATCCTTCATAATGTTTTGCAATTGGCGGGTTCCTCTAGGTGGTTTTGACACGGCTCCTTAAGTGGGGAAGATGACCGGGAGCCTAGCATTGCGAGACTCTACGTTGGGTTGTTCCGACTCGGCCCCTTCAGTGGGGAAGATGACCGGATTCCCAACTTCGTGAGATGTTCTTCTACACGACGGGGACAAGAGACGGACGGACCTCCACCTTACCGTGGTGCGCCAGTGCAAAAGGGATGTCCGAAAAAGCCAGAGACGCCACAAAGACCAGCTGCAATGGGCCATGGTCTCCCGCTCACAAGCCCGGGTTCTCCGCGGCGCAAGGACTCGACAATGCTCGGAGCCTCCTCCGTAGGTGGTGAAAGGACTGATCCCAATTGCTCGAGCGAGACCCTCGCCTCGCGTCGAGGTTGGTGAACGTTGGGCAAAGGCTAGCGAACGGAGGCTGGACCGTCTCCAAAAGTTTATCCGAGGATTTGACGGCGGCGAGATCGAATTCTGTACGGCACGATGCATGGTGGCTCTATTGTGACGCTGGTCAGTGGGAGATAAGGCGTGTAGCAACCATCGGCGCTGAGCCAGCGGTAGCCAAGTTACGTCACCGAATCCAGATTCTCGTGAATTCATACGAGGACGCGACTAGCAGAGGGCCAGTTTACCCAGTGCACATCCACAGATGGCGCTCTTCGGCTGGAGGGAGAGAGGGGGACGTAAGCCTCCTGCACCTCTCGACCCTTTCCCAAATGAAGTGACGACAAAGGCCGTTGCAACATGCGGTGGAGCCCAAACTCAGAGGACACCAACACACAACACTTGGGCGGACACTGAGGTGATCCAACGGCTTCGTAGCTGGGACTACTATTCCATATTAAGCTTCTTCTAATGCACCTCAGTGATATATATACATTTCAAATAGTGAAACATTATTTAAATAAACCGCAAATGATTTTTCCTCATAGACCGCAATGTAACGGAATTCTTTTGAGTGTCCCTGTAAAAAAACTATTAGTGCTACACACTTCCGTTGAAATAGTGAACATGCTATAGATAACAACAATAACATATAAAAATTGCAGCGCAATCCGAGCATATTTACGGGAGTTAGAGCACGGACAGACGGCAGACAAACAAGTCATAAACACTTTTCAACTAGGTTGGGAAGTGTTAAAAACGACTAGTTCATTGGTTACGGCGAGCAGAAGGAGCTTCTCGCCAACCCGAGACTTCTAAGAAATCAGTCCTGACACATAGATACGCTTTGGCTAGGGTTGTCCCCTCCCAATTTTTTTGCATTCGGCAAGCCCCGCAGCGAAATACGGGAGGTCCCCGATCTACTCTATTGAGAGGATCATTCACATATAAAATAACAAACACAAAACAAAACATATCACAAAAATGTTAGAAACAACCGAAAATTAGTTTTAGACTCACTATTGGACTCTGAAGGACGTGGAAACCTCCTTCAAGAACGCTAAACATGCCAGCGATAGAGCGCAGTTACCGGCACGTGGGCGTACACGCATGGTCCGCAACCACCACGTCATCCTCTGTAGCTGGAGTAGTTGTGTGCCGACCTCAATGCTTGAGCAGCGCAGGAGGTGCCCAAAGCCAAGTGGGGCTTCAGTCCGAAGGCAGCCTCTGAGGTCGCTGTGGAAGAAGACAATCTTGGTGAGGGGATCACCTACTTCTTGTCTGGTCTGACTACGAGGAACCGGGCCGGTGGCTCTCTGACTAATGCAGCGGCGCTTAAACCAAAACTCAAATTCTCGGGTTGAAAACCAGTTCAGCGCGTCTAAGCGTAATCGGAGCTTGCTGTGCCCGATGATTGGATTAGCGGGAGTCTTCACATAATTTTCTATCTACTAAACTGGACCGGGTCCGCTTCTTTAGCGTGCTTGAAGGTGTTTCCCATGCCCTTCAGAGTCCGGTAGTGGTCCTCAACTAACTTTCCGTTGTTTTAACCTTTGTTGTGTTTTTGTTTTTACATGTGCATGATCCTCTCAATGGAGTCGATCAGGGACTTCCTGTATTTCGCTGCAGGCTCCCCGAAAGCAAAGCCATTGGGGGGGGGGACACAACTTAGCCAAGGCATGTCTATGCGTCAGGGACTGGTTTTCTTCGAAGTGTCGGGTTGGTGAGAACTACCTCTTGCTCACTGCGGCAGATGAATTAGTTGTTTCCTCCTTTCCTAGGACTCAACGATCGGACGTCGTGGCAAAGCAAGGGTCGTTGGGGGAACTCGACATATGGCCGAGGACCCGGTTCCCCTCATGGGGTTCCGACTATAGAGCCGTCGGGTGTCTTCGTGGTGGTTCCTCTGATTTTGGGCTCCACCGAGTATCGTAATAACCTCTATCGCCACCTGATAGGTTCAACCAGAGTGATGCGCAGGTGGCAGTGCTCCGACCGGTCACAGCGCATACGAGAAGCCTCTCCCGGTCGTGCGTGTTATAAGTCCCTCAGGGCTTGGGTGCAACGGTTGACGTGCTTGATGGGCACCTTCAGGCATTGTTCAGTCTTACCAAATCTGCTTTTCATTGCTGATCTATCGAATATATGATCCACGATACGTTAGGAAATTTCTTCGCACTGGTTTGTGCAGTGTGTAGGAGTCGACTACACTTAAGAGTTCTTGTACGGTTTTCTTGGATACTTTGCTGCGAACAAACAGCACAATGCAATGTATCGACACCACCAAAACTTCCAACCACAGCCGGGTTTTTGTATATTTCCTCCATGACAACACTTGTGAGAATGGGAAGATAAATTTCCTGTATCATTTACTTTTAAAATAAAATAAAATGCAAACTGTTCACTTCCAGTCAAAAGACAAATTAATAAAAAAATAACACACAACGCGATATACAAACACACGACACTTATAACTTCTTCTGTCGAAGTCATTTCTATAAATAATGCAACTGCCGCATGACATTCCTTTAACTTGAACTAAAATAATGACTCAGGTATTAGCACAACGATGACGTCATCCTATAAGTCTACGTGTCACGTGCACAACTTGGTGATTGCATCATCCTAATCCTTCCAGAACGCGATTGCATCAACCTGTTACCACCTCGAAGGGAATAGAATCGATCAATCAGAACGCCGATCGCAGCACCCTCTATCCCTGGCATCATATCCTTTCTCGACACCTTCCAATCTACTCAGTCAACACCTGGACATCAACCAAGAGGGTCTTGTCCATGACACTCTCCGTATCTATGTACCTCTTTCTTATACGATCACACCGCTTTCATCTTCATTAACCACTGTTATCTCCTCTCATATCTGTCACCTGTCACTCACTCACCTCCCATATGTCAATCACCTTCTAGCCACGACCTCCACCTCCTAGCTACTGATGGTGCAAAACTCTCTTTTCCCCTCCACTAACACTTCCCTTTCGTCTGCGTAAAGATTCGAGAAAAGCCCGGAGAGGTGCAGGCATAATCAAAAGATGAATAATAAAAATATGAGTTTTGCAAATACTGTCAATTCAATATAATTAAACTAAGCTCATTTTAATTAAACTAAGTATTTTAAGATAAATTTGTAAAGTAGGGTTAATGAGTTAGGTTTTACAAAACCCACTATAAGTAAAATTGTTTGAAAATCAATGCACGAAAGGGTGGGTGGGAGTGAAATTAAATTAAGCAATGATAAAAGTGACAAGTACAAAACTTAAAAAATATATCAGTCAATGATAGTCATAACATAGTCATATAAATCAGGGAAAATCTTTATTTTTAATTACGTATCATCACATTAAGTCTTAAAAATATAATCTATGCAGTTTTTAATTATCATCAAATTAAAGAGAAAAAAAAAGTTTTGCATATTCATTTATTAGTTTACATTTTGTACAATTAAATGTATAAATAATCAAATGTATCCCCCCCCCCCCCAAAAAAAAAAAAAAAATTGCTTTTTCCTTTTCTTCCTCCTGAGCACCCAAACTTTTAAATCTGTAAAACTATTTTTTAAAAGATTTTTACGCTGTATTGTTACTTTGTAGCAACAATAAATAAATGATCATCTAACGCTCCGCTTAAATCTCCATTCCCCCTCCTTAGAAAAAGGGATGAATTTCTAGACATGGAGGGGGGGGGGAGGACAAAGAGAATATTTCAGTCTTTTTTTCTAGTTTAGCTGTTCTCTAATTTTGTTAATGGTGAGGGGGGGGATTTTAGAGAACATTTTTTGAACAACCAAACTTAGAAAAAAGATGAAAATTTTTGCTTTCCTCTCACATATTTAAAAATCCCCCCCACCCCCCACTCTTGAGAGGAAAAGACAGAGCAAAAATTTCAAAGTGGATGATGATTTTAGATGCGTTATTGTTGTAATTTTTGAATTTTAGGATATTGAATTATGCTGAATTAATTTGATAGCTTGGAGTTACCTTATGTAAATTCGTATATGCCTAAAAAACTGAATCGCCAATACCCCAGATAACAATTATTCCTTTATTTAATGACCATATTCATGTTCAAGATGAGCATATAATATATTTCTTTTTATTCTCTAGAGCAGCGGTTCTTAAACTGTGGTCCGCGAGCTTATGTCCGGAAGTCCTCAAGCTCAGTGCGAAATTTAGATTTTTTTCCCTCCTGAAGTAATTTCTGTAGATTTTTTAGGGGGAGTTTTGCAGGACAAGAACTTCTAGTCTAGACCATTAATAAGCATAAAACATCATATCTTCTGAGGGGGACATGTCAGTGCTCCAGAGATGGAATGCTCCCCCCCCCCCTCTTTCCAGGACAACACTCTGAATTCATCACTAAGTAAGCCAAAAAAATTTTTCCTTTCCCTAGTTCGTTTTAAAATGCATAATGTTTCGAGCTGTCCAAGTAGCAATCACATGACCATACGGTCTGTTTATCGCTGCAAGAAAAGGAAAGCAAAGTTTGTTTTTAAACCTCGACCCCTTATCCCTCGATTTCCACGAGCAGGACATTTGTAGAAAAAATTATATAATACACAATTTTTAGAGTAATTTTGTTTTAAAAATTCCACAGTCAAAGGGTAAAAATACAAATGATAAATATCCTAAATATTTCAAATACATGATGATCTGAAATATGTAATAAAATACATATTGGTCGAAAGAATTTTGAAAAAAAAACTAAACAATTAATCCTCTAGGATTAATACAGATTCTCCATCAAAAATAAATTATAAAAATTCACCTAAGCAATGTTTTACAATTATTGGAGATTTAAAAGAAAGAGAAATATTTATTTTTAACTTTCAAAACAAATAATAGAAGCTATGAACTTGGTGAATTTTATTTTTTTAAATCAACAAAAAGTGCAGTTTCTCCCAAAATGAGGAAATAATTTCAGACTTAAAAAACGAGCTTGATAAAAATCATAAGCCTTTTTCTCTTTCTAAATGTGCAAGAATTTTCCTTTTTAAGAAATTAGGATGCACGGGTGAGAAATTTGTTTTTAAGAGGTAATAGAAGCTGGTTTGCATTTTTTCAAAATCATTTGAAAAAATGAGTTATTGTTATTACAGCCATTGTCATTTTTAAATGCACTGCTCGTATTTTAGTCTTTCTTGTTACATATTTACATAGTTCGACAATGTTTTATTTAAGATATAGATGAGTGATTAAAATGTAAAGATGAGAAGGAGTTAGATTTAAACGATGATGATTGAACACCTCAGAATTCAATGGAGAAGAAAATGTCGCCAAGGCAAAAGCGTTAGTCCTCTAAATAATACTTAACATTTGTATTTACGAGCACCTATATTAATAACGAGGAACAGTCAGTCTATTATTTGTAACGATATACTGTCCAATCAGTGCATGAGACCAGCAAAACTCCTAAGACAAAGTAAACACAAAGAGTATGCAAACAAATCAAGTGACTTTCTTTAAAAGCAAGTTTTAAAAGAACTGAACAAGTCAGAAATGAAATGAAAACACCACAACTGCTTCCAATAATGTAAAGACCGTTTTTACCTTATATCAGGTATCTCTGACGGTAGAAAAGTCTGCAAAACCTCACACGATTTCAGATAATTGAATTCTACCTGCTGCTAAACCAAATCACTTCAATGATAGAAGAAAAAACAACAAAGGATTTAAATTCCACTTCATTTTCTAATGATACTGTTAAGAGCAGAATCAGACTTTTGTCACAATTTTGAGAACTAATAGAATGAACGTGTAAAAACTAGTCCTATTTTCACATTGCAACTAGATGAGACTTTAAATATTTCCAATTGTTAATTTGATAGTTTTTCCTTGTTATGAATTTGGCACTAAAGATATGTGAAGAATTTTGTAAACTCCTTCCAAGTCGAACAACAAGTGCTATACAGTTCACATGTTTAGATGGTTTCACACAAGAAAAAGAAATAAACCAGTCAAGATGTATTGCAATAAGCGCAGATGGGGCTTGAGCTATGAGTGGAACTGCTAATGATGTGATGTTTGATCAGCTTCGTTGAAGCTAAAACAGCACATGTAATTTGAACACACTGTTGTATTAACCGTGAGTTGCTGTTTGCCTGAAAATTCTTGAAGATTTTAAGACTACATTCAACGAAGTTGTTTCAGTAGTAAATTGTACCTAAAGTAACTAGGTTTGACATAATTTACTACTGCAACAATTAAATTAACTTGAATTATACACCAAAATTTTGTGAGAAGAAATTGGGAATAAACACAAACAGCTATTTATGCATGCATTAGGTGGTTGTCACGAGGAAAAATGAGATTTAAAAAATTTAATTTTTGCACTGTGTGATGAATTAAGACTTTTTTAATGGACTCTAAACTCTATTTGAAAGATAGTTCCAATTATTTCTCCTGGCTTGTCAAGGTGGCATATTTGACAGTTGTTTTAAATTTCCTGAATAATACACATTTTCAAAATCCAAGAGAAAGTAGAAGCCACAATAAAAACAAGTATTTGCGAGTTATCGACTTAAAAATGATATTTTTGAATGATATCCAACATTATTCAATATCTTACAATCTTCTGACGATAAAATTTTCCCTGATATTATTGAACATTTTCTTGTACACATGAAGGAAGCACTTGAAAGAAACTTTCAGGCTTTATTTTTCCTCCCTCAAAGTCAAAAACAGAGTGCATGAGGGATCCATTTAATTTCCAAGAAATTAGTGAAATCAAAACCTTGGCATTTTTAGAGCCCCCCATTACAATATCATATGTTATCATTCCTCAAACCCTCCCCCTTAATGATATCGTTATCAATGTCTAAAAATTCTTTTTATTTTTACAATCTTCTTCTTTTTTTAAAAATAAGTTTGCAGTGATATAAAGATATTGTTGTACATTTATTATTAGCACACTTTACTGATTCAAATGAAGCGAAGAAGTCAATGAAATATCACTTATTGTACATGAAATAACTTTATACTAAATAGCCTCTAAAAGAGATAGTAACTACTTAAATGTATTTAATAATAGTTTATTGTTGTTACATAATGCATTCCACAGTAATATTGTCTTTTTGCACCTGTCCCCTGCACAGGGAAGATGAAAGTAGGAAAAACAATTGGATAACATTCTTTCTCTTTCTTTATTAGTAAACCCAAGTATCATTTAAAACATATTTCACACCTGTTTTCTTTAACAGTAAATTATATGCACTTATAGCAGAAGAACAAGAAAACCGAACAGCGGGATAGTTCATATTTTGGAATAAAATGATTTTATAATCATTTAATGGCTTTATTAATAACTCTGTATTTAAAAAAAAATAATAATAACAAGCTAGTTTAATGTAAAGAAAAAAAAAGAAAGGGGGTTGGATAAAAAATGATGATATCAAAAGACAAAACACCCTTCCCTCTAGAGATATCTTACGATATCAAGTGACAGAACCCCCCCTCCCCCCTAAAGTGATAACGTTATAGTACAGCCACATGCTCAATAATACTTATATAGTTGATATTTCGACACACTATTCATTAATAAAAATATTAAAAGGAATGATATATATATAAACATAACTTCAGGAACAAAAAGAGACATAAATAATATAAAAAATGTTTATTTTTATCAAAAAGCTAGTACTTTTATTCTTTAGAATATTTTCTCAGAATTTAAAGTAAATCATATACGTAAATTCCTACACAATTCTGGCAAAAAAATTCCCTGACTTTTCCAGGTTTTCCCTGTCTTTTCTCAATAAAAATGTGTAGTATATTTGCCAATATTTAGTCAAATCAAATATCTTGTTGTTATTCTATACTAATAAAAGAAAGATGCCTGTCTGTGTGTGATGGCTAGGAAAATCTACCATACATAGAGGTCTGAAAATTTGCATGAGGACAGCCCAAGGCAGGTCCTAATGTACCTGAGGCTCAATTTTTTCATTTTTTAGTAATTAACTGAGATATTAATTAAAACCCAAAATTCTGAAAAAATGTTGAGGTGGTGTATGCTAGAACGTCATTCTGAAACACAGAAGCAGGGGAGATTTGAAAGTGGTTAAATTCCAAATCACAGAGGGCAAAATTTACTGTAATGGGCTAAACATTGTAGGAATTATTTTAGGAATGCTAAAAAATCATCACAGAATGCAAAATGCTAAAAAAATTGCAGAAGAAAAAATGTATTATATTATACTAAAAGTTTGAAACAGAATTTTCTTTTACAAATCTCCAAAACTCGCAAAAAAACTAAAAATCAGTGAAAATTCAAAAATCACTGTTCGCATTCCAAATAAACTTTATGAATATAAATGAATATGTATTCAAACAGAGTTCATACTCTATTTGAATAACAAAATTCCCTGACTTTTCCAGTTTTTTCCCTACAAGTCCATGCCCACAATTCACGACATTTTATAAATACGAATAGCAATTCTAAATCTTAATGATTAAATATACCTCTGAAAATAAAAGTAATCTATAAAATTGAAACTAAAAATCTATTATTTGATATTTAAAATATAAAAAATGAAAAACAATTAAAAAAATACAATTTGGATGGATTCAAAGTAACATTTTATTGATATAATTATAGATTTCACATATCAACCATTTAAATTTTTTTGACATTTCTACCAACATGTCATTTACTGATATTGTTTCAGAATGTTTGTTATTAACTTTCAATTTTTTGTCTTTTAACAATTTAATTTTAGCTACAGGTTTTCTTTTTTGATTGCTTTATAATTTTCTTTCTTTTTCTTATTTAAATATTCATGATATCCTAGCCACCTTAACTTGGCTCGATATTTCTTTCGCAGAAGTATCATCTGTTTAGCAACAAATTTGTATGGCTAAAACATCATTATGTTAAAAATATGAATGTAGCAAAAACGCTATTTGCTAGTAAAAAAATCTGAATTTTTTGCAGACTGAATTCGGAACACGGAAGAATCTTGACACATAATATATATATATTAATTAAATCCCTGACTTTTCCCGATTTTAGGGAAAAAATGTGAATTTCCCTGACTTTTTGAGCACTTGTCATTTTACCTGACAATTCCCTGTTTTCCATATTTTCCAGTCGCGTAGGAACCCCGTTCAAATTATTTCACAACTAGTATATAACCCCCGTCAAAATTGACGGAATGTTATGTTTCATTTTCATAAGATTTCATGCAAACAAACAGCATTAAGATGTTATGAAATAATATTCAATCCTTTGATATAAACGACGACATTCCCGAAGGAAATAAACTGTTTTGACTGAACTTCAATAGTTAAAAGATTTCACTATAAAATATTCTGTAAAGATTAAGAATGATAAAATCTTCAAAACATTGTTTAGATCAACAAAGTTGTTTAAACACCCATTGCTGGGTTAACACATCTACGGGCCCGCTAGCGGACCCCTAATTAAATCGGGGCGGAGCCTTGCATACAAACCTCGTAAAAACTGCTCTAACACTTCACCCGCACTTTCAGGCAGCGCTGCAAAGCATATTTATAAGCGACATTAAAAATTTCGAGTAATTTGGGGGAATCTGCGTCATTTTGATCTTTTAAACTGCCCTGCTATAGCAGAGTAAACATTTCATTATTCAAATTCCGATTTCACAAGTGTAATAAATTTCGATCATTAAAATAATTTATTTTACTTCTTAATTAAATCGCATTTATTAATTGTATTAATATGACTGATAATTTTTTTTTTACTACAAAGATACTATGTTAAAATTCAAAATTTTATCTGCATTGATATAACTAATACTTGTTGTACCACAGTATTACATTACATTCCTTATATTTTAATTATATTTGATATAAAATATTCATTATATTTACAATGCAAGCAAAATTGATAAAATATAGAACAAAGTGCAAATTCAACAGAAAGTTTATTTGACAAAATAATAATTAAATAACTTAAAATTTAAAAAGTTTATCTCAAATTAAATTCAGATTTTTTATAAACATGCGTAAAGAAACCTGTGATAAGTTTTGATCATTAAAGATCATCTTTTATTAAATAAGTATTTTTTTTTTCTTATTAAATTACAAATTTATTTTCACTACAAAGTTTCTGCTATGCTAAAATACAAAATTTTATTTGCATTGATATAATTAATATATGTAGTATACTGCATTACAATTACATGTTCCTTATATTCTAATTACATTTTATAAGAAATACAGTGACCTTTCACTTATACGCGATGTTCAGAAATTACTTTTTGTACCACTATTTTAAAACAGTAAAATTCGATTTATAAATTCTACGATTAAATAAGGAGAAAATTACTTTAAAAAGGAACTGGTGCTGAAAAATAATTACAGCGTATCACGTATTAGTGAGAGGTCACTGTATTCATTGAGAATTAAAAGTACAGAAGAAAATTTTGTTTATATTAATCTCCGATAGATGGCGATAAAGGCTCACAACGAATGAAGGAAGTATTTTAGCGAGTATGGACGGAGGAACGTAACTTCTTCCGATTGCGATCGCATTTCGAAGGGTTACTTTCATGGTTTAATATTTTAAACGTTCACGACGAATGAATCATTTGTTTGTTTACTTTCATGGAGCAATAAACCTGATTTCAACTGAAGTTACCCCAGAATATAAACATAATGTAAGTCATCTCACAAGCATTAATTTATTTTGAAAGACATGATTTCAAGTAGGAGAAATTATCGTTTAGTTGTCATATGTTAGAATAGGTTTTTTCATTAAGCCTAACATGGCGTTTAACGATGGTCGGTTCGCAAATCAGAGTGGTCGTGCCCGGTACCGTTACAGACACTTTCTTGCCTTTGGATTTTATTATAAGTAAGATAAATAAAATTCATATTAGACATAAAATTATAGACTATTAATTCATAATTTGATTTAAGTATGGTATTAATTTTCTTTCATTTTGAGTTTGTTCAGGGTTAGAGTTATTCAGGTTCAGGTCGGGTTGCAGGTCATCAAAAATTGTCTTTGGTGGTTCAGTGTCCACAAAAATTATAGAGGGGGAAGGGGGGGGATAAATAACTTCAAAGCAATTTGTAGGATTCAGGTCAGGTTAATCTTTGTTAACCTGACCAGAATTAATTTAGGAAAGAACAGTGCTATTTTTCGTGCATGCTGTGCTGAGTTCTCTTCTTTTATTCTAGATAGATGCTAAAATAAAAAAAAAAGCATGAATTTCTGCTACGGGTGTTAGTACTGACAGAATATTAGGGCTCCAGTACTTTTTTCCTAGAAATTAAGACCTGAATTTTATATACACAAAAATAGAAACTTATGTTATATAACATCCAAAAATCTTTTAATATCATTTAGACATAGTAAAAATTTGTCATTAGTTGTTCAATGGATCATTAGTTGTGTGCAATTCAAATGATGCCAATTGAAACAAGATATTTGGAGAGTTATCACTGGTGACCTTAGTACCAAAAATTTTAATAAGAAGTAATATCATAAACTAAAAACATATTTCAATAATAGTATCATTTCTAATTTACATAGGCAATATTAAAAGCTACTACTGTTTTTTCTACCATTATAAAAAAAATCATGATAATTAAGTGTATTGGAATCCTGATCAAATAATCAAGATTTAGTTGTTAGAATTCACACTGTGAATGAAAAGAAATGCTTGTAATGTCGATGCATTGAAATATTATTTGGCAATTTATTACCTATGCCCAGCAAATGGAAAAATACCAAAAGAATAATACTCAACAAAATTATGCAAACAGAAAATTTATTTATAGCAAAACCTGCAGTTAAAAAAGAAAATAATTTACCTATTAACATTTATAGATTTTACCAGAAAGTTTACCTTATTCAAAGTTAGATCCTACTTGAGGAAGTTGAGTCTATCAGTTGATATCCAGTCCATCAATTCAAATTCATCCATCAATTTGATTTGCTTGCAGAGGATCACAAATGGTAATTAATTATGTAATAACAAAACTACACATTTCAGATCTTCTGAGAGCAAAAACAAATGCAGCAAGATTGACATCTACCTATGAACCAGCCGATTCTCCAAATGCAAGGAACTTGTAACTATTAGTTAAAATAAATAAATAAAATGGAAAGAAAGATAGAAAAAGAGTAGATTCAGTAAACTTGTTCTAAAGCAATCGATAAAATGAATGCACGAAGTTTGTAGTTGGAATCACTTTACTGCATGTATGTATATTTTATTCCAATGAGAAAAAAAAAAAAAAAAAACACAATTAATTGGGTTGCTTTTTCTCCCTTTCTTCACATCCCTACTGATCGAGAACCAAACTTTTGTTTGAGGACTGAATCAAATGTCAAAAGGAAGTCAAATCTCTCACTCAGAAATAAATTGTTCGACAAATGGGGCATTCAACAACCAAGACTTTTACGCACATTGTATCTACTGTAAATGTCAGAATGGTTAAGCTATTGAGTAATAAAAAATCTGTAGCAACTGAAAAGTACAGAAGCCTTCACTCTCTTTTATTTATAATACCAATGATACACGACTTAGTTTAAAAAATTAATACTGTTTAGAAGAGGGGTATGAAAATACCAAAATATATTATCTGCAATAAAAAATAATTGCAATAGTAGTATCTTAGTTTAATTAGCAATTAAAAGAAAAATATCTACTATATTCCATTGAAAATATATTCAAAAATTTTGTTTTTGAAAGCTGTTTTTTTCAATTTGATTTTTCTTCCCATTTACTCATTATATTTACCTATAACTCCTAAAATCATATAAATTATTATTAGTTTAATTTAGATGCATGAAATGTCTTATATTTAAATCATTAAAAAAAATAATAATAATACATCTTTATTAGGTACATTATATAGTAAATCTCCAGTAAAAAGTAGCATTTTTACAAGAGATTTATTATAACTTATAATTTTCTCGATTTTTGTGTTTTATAGAACATTACAATTTTTTTAATAATTGGATTAAAAGCTTATAAAGCTTCTTAATATAATGCTGCTTGTTGTGTCATATCAGATATGTAGGTAGGACACTAAAAGTTTCTTTGTTACATCAATTAATCCAAAATATTATTGAATCACCAGTTTAGTTGATACAAGATATTCAATTTTTACACCAGAACTTCAAAAACAATTAAGATCTTATCTTCAAAAACTTAACGAAGCAAGTTTATTACATACATGAAATTTAAATTAGTAATTTTATTCTCAAACAGAATTCAGCATTACCAGTATGTTGCCGGTTCAAATCAATTAGTACCTTTCTAAATTAATGTATTAACTGAGTTGAAGAGTTAAGGTATTTCAAGATTTTTTTTTTTATTATGCTCAGGATTATACTTTTTCAATTAATTTATAAAATAATTTTAGTGTTTTTTGGAAAATCCACGTTTAAATAAAAAAGGGAGCAAAACTGACAATTGTAAGGAGGGTTGAGGGGGGATAAATATTTTTTATTGGCGGCCAGAAATTTTTTGCTGGCTACCAGATTTTATCCAATTTGTAGAGACCCATTTACATATATTGATACCTCTAACACACATAGATAAACTTCTGTGTAAAAAAAGAGATCTTTAGAACACAAATACGACACATGACTTACTTTGATAAACTTAAATATGAAAAGCAACATGAGTTAGTTACATGCAAAGTATTGATTCAGGTAATTAATTAAAATCAAAATTATCAGAATATGAAAACAATATATATTCCTTAAAATAACTTTTCTCACTGTGCTGCTCTGAAAAAAAAAGAAGAAGAATAAAAAGCTTATAATTAACTAACAATATCTGTGTTTCTTTTATTTCTAGAAACGACAGCTACTGTATCAAATAAGTACCAAGCCATCATACTACTATCCTTACTTTATACAGACAGTTACATAAGAAAGCAACTTTTTGACAACAAACTTTTAGTAACATTAGATAAAACTTTATGCTATTAAATTGTGTCACATTCTAATATGAATATGGGCATACCTTTACCTTAAGTAATTCAAAAACTACAAATAGCAATAATAATATAAAAATGAAGCACAATTAATAAATATCCATGTGATGAAATATTAGTTTTCTTTTAAATTTTATCAGTTTTAAAATTATTTATTAACCGTAGAAGGAGATTAAAAAATAAACATCAACATGGAATAGATGATGATGTAAACAAAAACATATCTCCGTTTAGTCTTTTCGAATTCGAATCAAGCAGTCGATTTGCAAAAAAAACAAATTTATTTTTCACATTTCTTATTGCTTCTGCTAAAATAACTGCAACTGTATCCGAAACGGTAATATTTGGCGATTTTATGATAGCACCGACAGCGTGAAAACTATGCCAAACTAGCAACCCACCACTTTGAGAGAGAGCCAATCATATTTGAGTGATTTATGGAAACTTCCTGAAATTAATGTCGTGTCAGTTATTGTTGATGTTTTTTGTGTAACATTTGTAGAGTTTATTTCTTATTTTATATGTTTTTTTTTATTAATTCCTGTTGGATAATTAAAATGTGAATATTTTTATTTTCCGTTCTTTTCAAATTGGTAAGTAATAAATATTATTATCTCCTGAAGTAAAATATTATTATATATTGTAATAAGTTCAAAATTTTTCTATGACAGATTCTGTCTGTCTCCTTTTCACTCCGTATATTTGTTTGTTTAGAGACATGTATTAAAAGTATCTCTATTTTTTAGAATCTAAATATTGATATGCCCCGAATTGTTTAAAAGACTTGGTAATATTTGATTGGATCTGTTTAAAATATGCATCTTTAGATATTTTGAAGATTTTTTTTAAACTAAATTTCATATTTCTGAATAACCTTTGTACATAACTAAAAAAACCTGTGCTGTACATATCTATACATATTTGTGTGATATTTTATATGCTTGTGTGTATTAGAACTTTTTAAAACCTATTATTGTAATGTAATCTAATAAAGTTAAATAATTGCCTTATGTTTTCACATTTCACTGCTTAATAAGTCTTGTATCCTACATTATCACATGCAAATTTTCGTGTGATATTTTAAAAATGAATTTAAATGCTACAGTAGCAGTAGCATTGCACCATTTAAAGTGTATTTGTTTAAAAAATATATGATCCAATCTCTGGAATTATTTATAAAATTAATAGCAAGTGTCAATTAAAGAGGGGTGAAAATTTGATTTTTTACATTGAATTAAAATATCCACATGATATGGCAGCTTTGTGAATTTTAATCTAAAAATATTATACAGCCTTGCAAAAAGAATTCTGCATTTATCAGTATACTATCAAAATAACTTTTGGCTAGTATACATGTTGCTATGATTTAAAAAATATGGTACTTTTCGGTTAGCCGGGCGCCAGTGAAATTTATATATCTAATATACATATATCTATACATACACACATTTATATATGCATGTATGTATATATACATATATATATACACATACATATATGTGTGTATGTATACATAGATATGTATATATAGATATATACATTTCACTGGCGCCCGGCTAACCGAAAAGTACCAAAAATATATATTTGGCTATTTTTTTTAAGTGATAACTAAAATTTGAAATTTTTTGTCAGTACTATTTTCATATTTTTAAGAACTATATTTCTCTTTCAAAGTAAAATGAGTTTAACTTCATGAATAGATGTCTTAATGTCAATGTTTATTGCAATTTTATTTTTCAAATATTTATTTGTTAAATACTAATTGCTAATAAATCAGAAATTGGTTCAAATTTGTCATAAAATATTTAATTGACCACTGGTGCCAATTTTATCACTCTCATAATTTTTTGGAGATTTGTTATTTTCTTGAGATGTAACCAGTACAGTTACCTGTTCAACATATAAAATAACTAACCCTAATCAAATATGTTGCCCCCCCTTTTTTGGGGGGGCAAAATTACTTTTATATGCACTACATAATATAAAAATAATGCCATTTTATTGAAGGCTTTTAATTGCAGAAGGACATTCTACTATATTTTTTCAATTTAAATTAATCTTCATTGACTTACTCATACTGGCTAAACATACTTATTTTATTTTATATTTAACTTAGTCTTTATTTATTTCTTATATTATGCAAAAAAAAAAAAAAAAAAAAAAAAAAAATCGCTAAATAAACAGTTGCAATGTTATACATAATTAATGCTATTTTGATTCTAAATTCAAAATCTTGAGTTTCTTTATTTCTAACTATTTACTTGAAAACAGCCTGTGTATGGGCTGAAAAATACTTGCTGCCTTTTCTGAAAACAACTTTCACAGTTCTCAACTTGCATCAATATAATATAATATCCAAGTGGAATAAGCTCAGTCGCTTATTTGTTTATATTTTCAAATTTTTATGTTCATGTTGCACGTTAACGAATACAGGTAGAAAATAACATAATTATTAAAAAATCACATGTTATTGTTGTATAATAATTTCTTCAAATAAAACTTTTTTTTTTTTTTTAAGCAAATCTTTGGTAGTGCAGTTAATCTTTTTATCATTTTACAATAGTAATTTAGCATTTATTGGAATCTTGTGTTTTTTAAAAAGCAGAAAAAGATTTTTTAGATGTTGAAACCCTAGTATAACAGTTGTGTGTAATATTTGTTAGCTCAAATATAATTTGTAAGTTGCATTTTCAATTTTTTGTCCACTGTGAAGTGTACGTGCATGAGTATCAGATCCAACAGCAAGGCTTACGAGTTAAATATCGCACCCCCAAGCTCAAACTTTACCTAATGTGAATACTACACAAATATAAAAATTTTCTTTTGAATGATTTGTAAAAACTTATTGGAGTCAGCAGTCTTTGGTTTGGCAAAAACAAAGTTCATAATTATTAATAAAAACTTCCAGTTGGTGAATTTCACTTGTATAAAAAAAAATCATGCTGGCAAATGAGACCCAATGAAAATAAGGATAAGTTTAAAGTCCCTATAATAATAAATATTTTTTGAACATTGAAAGGAAACTTATTTATCTTAAAAGTTTATTTTCTTTTACTTCATTTTATCTATTCAATGTATTTCAGAGTTAAAAAAGTTTTATTTAAATTCTGATTTAGATGTGTTTATCTTCCAAGATATAGATTTATCTTACAGCATAAGTCATCTGTTTAAATGTATTTATCTAATAAAATAAAAATTTTGATTTTTTTTTTCAAAAGCATATATTTATTATTACTGTTTTTTTAAAACTTCCATTATCAAAAATTATAGAATGCTCTCTGTGGAAGATTCTTCGATTTAAGTGTATATTTATAAATTTTTAGGCAAATACTGATATATATTGATAAAGTGATCAAAAGTCTTATGATAGAAGTAGGGAAACTGCCGTAGACCCTAGTTTTCTCATAGTTTGTTGTGTAAAATGCTGTTTTGAGAGAATATTTAGCAAATAATGTTCTTTAAAAAAAAAAAAAACTAGTTTCTAGGGTGCATCGATTTTATTTCTGATATTACTTCTAGAAACAAATACAATATCATTCCATAAAAAGTTCAGAAGGAGATTAGTAGATCTGGTGGATCCTGTGGTGCCTGAATCCTGAATAGATGTTTGATTGCTCTCAGAAGATCACAAGTGTGTAGTTTTATTGTATAATAAGTGACTATCATTAGTGATCTTTTGCAAGCAAGTAGAATTTGATGCCTTTGGACTAAATGCTACTTTTGGAAGGATTGTTGATACATCTTTGCCTCGAAGAAGTACAACTTTTAAATCTGCAATATGATACGAGTCCCACTGCTATGCCAAAAGAGAGGACAGTGAAATAAATTTAATGAAGTAGCATCAAAAATAATATTGTTGCTCCCTACAAACTAGTTTTTTTTATTACATTATACTTGCTAAATTAGGTTTTCTAAAAAATAGCATGTTACACTACAAACTCTGAGAACACAACAAAAAAAGTAATTACAAAAATTATTTAACATATTTTTAAATGACTATCATGCAATAATGGACAACATTCTTTCTTTTCGTTCGAGGCTATAAAAAGCTAACTGTTTGGGAAAACATTGAAAAATTGTTCCATTTGAAAACATGCTCTTGAATAATACTTATTTTTTATTCTGCTACTGAAATGATAGCAATGTATGCAATAGATCTGTATAATATAAGAAAAATAAATATTAATTTAATTTCTGATTAATTTACTGTTAATTATTGAATGTATTAGAAATATAACGTTAAAATAAATTATTGAATCCATTGGACACTACACTGTTAACTAGTTATTTAAAAAAAACACAAATTGTGCCAAAAATGATAAAAATTGGAAAATGAAAGGTAGGTGTCAAATATTCATTTTTAGCATTATATACTCCTTTACAGAAAAGCACAAATATTTTGCTTTTGTTTAAAATTGAAGTTCTTAATCTACCAGATTAAAATTATTTTAAGCAACTGTAAAGCTGATATAAAGCATTTTTAAGTATTACTGTATTTATAATTGAAAAATGCACTTAATCATGTAAAACAAAATTAAAACTGGATAACTTCCTACCAAGTCAGTAACAAAATTTTATCCCTTAACTGATGACACCTAAGAATTTAGAAAAAAGAAAAAAAAAAACTTATAATTTCATTACAGTCGAATCTTGTTAATATGAAATCAAAACGACCACTTTTTTTGTGTGTGTGTGTGTTAATCATTAAAATAATAGTACCATCTTATCCGTTGGTATTTATTAGTGCTAAGTGATTTAATGTCAACAACAATGTTCGACTTTGTACATAGATTGTATATGCATGTGTGTGCAAAGCTGGGCATCCATTCACAAAATTGGTGTCATCTGCTTTTGCAAATTCTTTACACATGGTGCATGTCATCAAATTTTGCTCTTGTGTAAACAAGAGATTTTCTTTTTTTCCTTTCATAAATGTGTTGGAATATAATGGAAAAGTACCCAAAATACTATCTTTGAATCACTGAACCAAGACAGATCATTTAATTGACATGTTACAGGTATTCTGAAAAATTAAGATGTAATAGTTTGCCACTTTGTACATTAAAGAAAAGTCAAAGGAATATATACCTACAGAAATAAAAGTTGATTAACATTACAAAAAAAAAAAAAAAAAAAAACTATTTGTCTTTATATAAATTAGATTGAATTATGTTTTTGGTTTCTCATTTATGATAATTATAAGTATGTGCAGAACTTATTTTAATGAAATATCTTTATCACAAAAATATTATTTATTATTAAATTTTAGCAATCATAGCCATCGTCAATGAATGTGTTATTTAATAATTCAACAAGTAAACAAGTAAAAAAAAAAATACTTTGTGTGTGATTTTATTGGTTTAAAGAAAAGAAGAATTTTAAATTAAGAAAAAAAAAATCAAAATTACAGAAAATTCAACATTTCATTTTCTAACAGCATTTGTATTATAGAAATAGATTTAAATCTTAGCTCGAGTTTTCTTTTTCAACTCTGAATGATAAAAATTTTAAATTATCATTGTTGTTTTGAGTTTATCAGAACTTACGATATATAGCTAATTTAATCCTTAAATCTTGATCTGAAACAAAAAAACGGGGGGGGGAAATCTCTGATCAGTTGAAATTTTTTTTTCTTTATGAATTCTAACACTGAAGATTTAAGAAATGCCCTAATGTTGATATGTATTATTTGATGGCATTCTAATATTGTTCAATATCATTATTGTTTTAAATTATTAGGAGATTTAAGATATTTTAAGTAAGAGAAAAAATGTACAGCTCAAACAACACTTTCAAATCTTATATTTACTATTTAAGAATACACAATTTTACTTTTAAAATTTTACCAAGTTACAAAATTGCAGTTATTAATAATACTTTACTAAAATATTAATTACTGATATACAATAATAGTGATATTTTAAACATTGCTGTAATGTTGTAATACGTGTGACATATAATGTGAAATTTTAGATATCAATGTAGTATCTGAGGTTTTTGACAACATGGTTCACACCATGGTATAAACCGTCAAAAACTGACACATGTCAAAAACCTGCCAACCCTGATTCTTTATGAAAGGAAGAAAAAACTTAACTGAAGTACATATAATATTAATTATTATTTATGTGAATAAATATCAGTTTTTATTAAAGTCTTATGTGAATTAGTTAATTTTATTTAGTTAAATCAATATGCAAAAGAAAATTTTAAAAAGCTTGGATGATAAAAACAAAAACCTTTCTCATTTAAAGTAGTCAATTTTCAACCCAAACAATAAGTGAATACATTGACAAAAGAATTTTAATTGTATTGAATATCACCTATGAAATGCCATGACAGAGAATTTAGTCATTTGTTTATTAATTAGTGTTTTGTACGTGCAGCCTAAGCTCCAATATCTTTTGTGTAAAAACATTTGGTGCATTAGAATGTTGTTTGTGAATTTTTAGCACATGAAAATTTGCCCTACCTGAAGTAGGTTATGAAACGCATACACACACGTAATTTATGTACAAATGTATATGCATACATATATATAATTTTATTGTTCAATTTAACTGAATAATAATCCACAGCAAAATTAAACAAGGTGCTTATTAAACACTGGTTGGTACAGCAAAGAAAGGAGGGGGGGGGGGGGAATTGAAGCCTTGGAGCCTATCTTGGAGCACCTAAAAATTGATAAGATGCAAACTAAACATTGTATTAAAGTAATGCATGATGTGTAAAAGTCAACATAAAAAACATAAACCGCTAAAGATATTTTAGAATGCATCTTCTTCAAGAACTTAAAAACTTAAAACTGCTCAGTAAAATTTATTTTCACTACTTGTGCTTTTCATTATATAATTTTTTACACATTCATACTCAAAATATTTTATTAATCTGTAAAAAATGGATTTATTCATTTTATAATCAATAATGATTCAATAACCCTTCTTATTTGAAGATCCTTCCTGCGCCACTATATTAAAGATAATTAAAATTGCATTAACAAGAATAAAATGTGGAATGACTATTTGAAAAACTATACTTTAAAAAAAATGAAGAATACATGTAAACTAGAATAGGAACAATTTTAATATAACACAAAATGTACTTAATACTAGAATGCTAGCATTATCTGCATCTGCGTGTTATTTCAATAAGAAATGTACATCAAAATGACATACACAAATATTCTAAGGCTACGTACAAAAGTATGTCAATAGTACAGTAGAGTACGCAGGATTCTGTTTTTTTTTTTTTTTTTTTTAATAGGGTGGGAGGAGGGGGGGGGGGGGTTACTGAGCTTGGGTAATATGTGGGGTTGTGAAAATGGCTTAAATTGTGAGTCCCCCTGCAGTAGCATAATTAGCAAGAAGTTTTAAAGTGGCAAGATAAAATAATGATTTAGCTAAATAGTATTAACATAAATCCACAAACTTGTATAATAAATATATAAGTAGCAACTGATGCATTTGTAAAGTAAATAATATAGCTAGTGAGTAAATTTACACTAATAATAATAGTATATATATATATATATATATATATATATATATATATATATATATATACTATCAGTATAGATTTATTCTTTAGATAAATTATAAAATAGAAAAATAAATTAAACTTATGTAAAGATTCAAAAACTGCATTGAGAAATTCACTTTATTTATTATTATTTATTTGTAATATGTTCTCCATAAATCGTGAAATATACTGGTTTAAATTTTGGATCCAATATCATGAATTATTTGTTGATCGAAGTACAAAATTAATAAAAATGATAACAAATGAATATATAATAATTATGCCTTTAAAACTCAGATATAAACAGTTCAATAATAAGAAATTAGATTAGGTGTTAGATTAATCATCCGATTTAAATATTTCATATTTAACGTAAGAATAAATACACCAAGAAAAAAAAAACGGACATTCCCCCCTCCCCCTTTTAATCTTTTTCAGAAATATCCCCTGCAGTATTGAAAAACATTTTATTTTCCTTTAGGTATTCATTCCTTTACTCAAATTTATTAAATAAATGTTATTTTGATTAAATCATAGTAACTATGAACATCGTCACTAGTTAATGAAAAAATAAATAAACATGTGCAGTTGCATATGTTTACGTTCATTCTGATTGGTTTTTCACACGTCTTATGAATTTGAAACGTCACTTCCTTTGGAATGTTGGGGAAGAAATATCGATGATTCCGAATCTGGAATCGGACTAGTGGCAGTATTCTGCCCTTAACGAAACAAACCGACTCGGAACCAACCGATCCCGTAATTCATAACGAGATTTGACAGTTTGCAATTCTGCCCTGCTTTCGGATTTTTCGACCGACATTCAATCTCCCTGCTTTGAGCTTACCAGTTTCGACCAATCATTTCCAAGGTCACGCGTGGTTTGTTTATTTACGCGAGATGTGAACGTGTGTTTTATACCTATTTAAATGCAGACTTTTTTGAAATTTTTTTTCAAAGGATTGATTTTTTTTTTTTTTTTTTTTTTTTTTTTCCGAAGTTAGGTTTGCGGGAATTTAGAAGTCAATGATAAATATTATTTATAAATATTAATTAAGAAATAATTTTAAAATATTAATTAATGATGAGACTAGGGAGATTAGATGGGATATGGATTTTAGGTTAGAATTTAAATATTTTGATGAAATAAAGGAGAATACACCAAATTTAATAAAAAAAAATATGAGGTATTTATCTAAATTCTGTAAATATACATTGTTGTTTAAATATATACTACATTTTCTTATGACCATACAGCAAAGATTTTATTGCTAATTTGTAAATAATGTAAATTATACATTTATTTTTTTTACTGTTCAGTTAATCTGAATTGTTGTAACGCATTTTTTTTATTGTAACTTGAATTTGAAATTAAATCTTCGTAGTCATGTGACATTTCCCTCTCCCCCCCCCCCCCCCCCCCTTTTTTTTTTCTACTTTTCAGTGAATATGAATTGTTCTTATGCCTTTTTCATTAGACTTAAAATTAAATAAATATTTTCTATATAAATTAAATATTCGTAGTCATATGACACCTTCCCTCCGCCCACTCGCTCCTTTTAGGTAGATTTCGTAAGAAATACTACCTATTACAATCTCACCTAAGTTGGAATTTTTGAAAAATTTTTGCAGATCTACGCCGATCATGACTCCCAGAACCCAAAAACACTCCCAGTTCAAAACTTTATCTATCTATCTATCTATGTCACTTTTTTATGGACACAATAACTGGAAAAATTCTGCATAAATCTCTTCCAAACAGATACATAAAAACAAGGGGCATAAAATCTCGTTTAAGTTCGTTAATGGGCAAAATCGAACCAAGGGGGGGGGGGGGAGGAAATGGAGGAGAGGGCTTTTTGTAAAAACAGAAAAAACCCATAATTACTTACTTATGATACGTATCGAATCCGTGTAAAGTTATTATTACTTCTAGGAAAAGGGCCGAAAATTTATGTATGACAGATTTTAGATATCATTAAAAATTGCCCCAAGGGGGGGAGAAGGAAAGGGGGGGGGGGTAGAAGAAAAAAAATCATAACTCCGTCAATTCACAAGATATCAAATCCGTATAAATGTATTATTAATCCTCTTAATATTATCTACAACTTTTATATTGACAAATTTTTTATTAAACCAACCCTTATAGCACAAAAAAATTAAAAACAAAAAAATCCCTGCCGGCTCCGCCTGCAAACAAGTTAGGTTTCGAAGTGGGCGGTTCCCATCTGCCGTATCATGGCAAAAAGGTCATTTCTTCCGTAATTCCCAACAAACAGGCGCCCCACGGTCTGCATCTTCGAAATCTACCTCTGCCTGTAAGTCGAGCCGTCAGGGATTTTTTTTTTTTTTTAATCTCGTGTAATATACCTTTTAGATTTCATTTTAAAACTTGAATTATGTATATTGCAAATTGTATTTCCTTTCCACAATTTGAATTACATTCCGCATAATTATGAATGCAGCAAGTATATTTCAAACTAAATAAGATTTTTATGAGGTGTTTATCTAAATTTTATAGATATACAGAGTTATTTAAACATATATTACATTATCTTATGACTTGTAGCAAAAACGTTCGCAAAGCGAGTTTCTTTTTTTTTTTTTTTCCCGTAGTGGGTGATTAATAATGTTGAGGCTTTTAATTATAGATTAATATGTTTTTAATCTCTTACACAGGGTGGACCTGTTGCACTAAAATATCGCCCACTCCCACCTTTTTTATTATGTTAATTAGTAAATTATTAGGGATCTGTTTAGGAAGAAATTGGGTCCCTTTAAAGAACCCTTCACAATATTTTCCATTTCAAAACTGGACCCTTGACAAAAATTTTCATCTCAAAACAGGGCCATTAAAAAAATTATTTGTCTTAAAAAAGGACCCTTCACAAAATTCTTTGTCTTAAAAAACTTTTACAAATTTAATTATTTAAAAGTAAAATCTAACTGTCACTTTTACATAAAGAAACTGTATATTTTACACACACATATCTTCTTAAAAATGTATAAACAAGAACCAGAATATGACGATCCTTTCAAATTCACAAAATTATGACTAGATTTTTCACAAATGTAAAAAGCTGTCCATAATTTACAAGGACAGGACCCAGGGAGTTAAGTCTGGACAGACCTCTGATTATGCTAAGTATGCTATGAGATTTTGGAAAATTTTAATGCTGTTAGCGAAATATATTAATTAAACTATATACATTTTAATGTTGTTTGTGAATTATGATTTAAACTAAACAATTTTTTAGTGTTGAATAAATATTTAATGTAAGCAAAATCTTTCATTAAGTTATTTTTATTTATTTATTTATTTATTTATTTTACGAATTATCTTTTTAACGAAATGTGTTAATTACATTTTGGAAACAAAACGAAATAAGTAGTAATGCTTTCCCTTATTAGTTTTCAATAGAAAATATGTTTCAATCTTTATGTATGTATTATGACTCACACTATATTTCATACATATACAAGACAGTGCAAAAATATTCCGGTAAATTTCATTAGTATATAAATTCTATCGGTAGTGTAAAACTGTTTTCTTGTAACATGCAAAAATAATTTCGTAAGCAAATAAAAATCTTTTCACTCTAGTGAACTTTTAACTAATTATTAGTACTATTGGATTAGGGCGTATTTTTTTCTTTTCCTAACGGGTCTATAATACTTTATTATTTACAATTCAAAATAGTATTAAAATAAATTTTAACTGAAAAATAATTTATGTTTAAAAATTTCGTGTAAACTGTATTCATTAGAAAATGTACCTATTCTAAAACACTGTCTTTTTGCCCTGTATCCTCATATACTAACGGATAACTATCCTCATATATATCGGAGCGCTGCATATATACGCGCGCCATCTTAAAACGATAAAGGGAACGCTTTCCGGCTGCCTAAAGCAGTCGGAAAAATTACCACATAACAGCCCCGAAATACGGGAACGAATTCCGAGACGGTAGGGGCAGAATGCGAAATTATCACTTCGTCGGCGCATTACGAGAAAGTCTTCCGTTCCGATGAGGGGAGAATGCTGCCGTAGGGGAGAATCGCTCTTTCCCACCGAACCGGAATCCAGGCCTGATTTCGGATGAACTGAATTCCGGTTTCGTTCCACTTCGGTGGAATGGGAGAATACGGCCGCGTAGAACCATTCCGCTAATCGCTTGAGATCGTAGGAGTCAGGTCGGCGGGTTCGACTCCCGCCAGCTCCATTGCACACACTTTGTGGAGCTTTTGGATGTAACTCTCTGGTGTTATAAATTTCCTTGTGGCTATCTCGTCCCTGTATACTGACGATGACTTATAAGCGGGCACTTGATGTCAAGCACACAAGTTCACCTATGCTTGTCCGGTCTGGGCCTTCATCTGTAAATCATCTATTAAAAACCTCAGTAGACTACACAATAGACATCTGCGCACCGTCAGGGGCGCCTCACGCTACCTGCGTAACAGCACTGTTCGCCGTGACCTCAAAACAACCACTCTCATAGCCCGTATAAACCACCTTTCCAATAAATTCTATGACAAACTTTATGATCTCCCCAATGAAATCATCGCTGAGCTGCCGGACTACGACGCATCCGAGCCACAGCATCGCAAGAGACCTAAGTACTCATGTTTGACTGACGGTGATCATTAGTGCTCACCTCTCTCTGTGTTTTTTTTTTTCTCATTTAAAAAAAAAAAAAAAAAAAAAAAATTTGTATAGCCTTAATCTCATATTTAAACTCATTCCTTGCTATACCATTTAAAAAAAAAAAAATATATATACTGTATGGCCACTGTAAAGTGTCTTTTTTTCTTTTAAAGGATTGATTTGCCGCGTGCATTTATGTGCTGTTTGTTTTTTGTTTTCTCGAACATGTCCTGAACCCCATCTTTATTTTATCTTTTTCATCAGTAGTACTTAACTACAGTTATACCTTTTATATTCTTATCTTTGACTCTCTCTTCTATTAACCATTTTTTTTTTTTTTCTTTTAATTGCACTTTTGCAAGCTTATCCATTCCCAACGGCTCACATTTAAAAGACATGCTACTCTCCATCGACCGGGCGTAAAGTTGATGCAACTAGGAAGCCCCTGAACCGGTCCCAACTGTTCCGGACTGTTCCGGAGCACACAAGTCAGATGTATGTTCTCAATAAACAAACAATAAATCGTGGTAGAAGGAAGCTAAGCTACTATTTTAATAAAAACAGGTATTTTTTATTGTTTTAACATAGATAGTTTCCAGTTTTTTAAATAGTGTTATGTTTGGCTTATGATTGACAGGAACAATCTAAATAAATGTTTTACAGACAGGCCTTTATGTAATGTGTGATTTTAATTACATTCATGAACCAAACCACCCACTCAAACTAAAATACAGCCACCTGAAATGAGATTTCATTAATTGGACAGTTCCCATGCAAATGCCTTTTTTCAAAGTGAACATTGAATGAATTCGATTTGCCAACAATTTCCAAATACAAACATTCCATCATCTCCATATTTTAAAATGCATCACTATCGCACTAGATACCCCTTTTTTTTTCGAATTATGAATCTATATAAATTTACACATTATAAATAGTAGAAAAACTAATTTTTTTTAAAAAAGGGCCGGTATGTTTGACCACGGCCAGACTTCATGCGCTCTCGCTTATAAGATGAAGTCTGGCCGTGGTTTGACAGACAAATTTAGTACTTCAGTTTAGGCAAAATTCCTCTTTATCTAGGTTATGTTTTTCCCCAATCCTGGGGAACACAAGGGTTTTCGAGAGTTGGCGCCATCTAGTGTTTTTATTGGAAAACCGATATGTTTCAACTTGCAACTTCGTATTTTCACAGTAATACAAGAATGAGCACTGGCATTTATAAATGAAAATAGATAAGGAAGCCCTAATCTATTTTCTTCATACATGCCTTATAGAAAAATGCTAAGTCGGATGCAAAAACTTATTGTTTCTTCAATAACAATGGTTTATCTAGCGCGTGCTTCTTTACCCCCCTGCAAATTACTTTTTAATAAAAATTTAACCAACCTTTTAATGATGTCCTTTCTTCGTAACTTAAAAAAGGGACCAAAAGAAAATTCTATTTTGTAAGGTCTAAGGAAACTCGATTTGCTCACAAATAATAATAATTTTAAAAAATCCTGTTCGTCACCAACACAATGTGAAATTAGGAATAAAAGTTTTTTTTTTTCTTTTTCTAAAATAAGAATTTAGTTATAAATAAGAATGTATTCATAAAAACACATAAAATTTCTAAATGGTACTATTGTTATAATTTGTTTTAACGAAAAATCCTACTATGTTCAAAATGACATTTTATTTTTGGAAGAATAGGCAATAATGCTTTATGACATTCATCAATTATAATTTTGTGTTTCTTTAATGATTTATTGAGAAAATAATAAGAAAGAAAACTTAAATAGAAGCGAATTCTAAACATAAAAGGCACAGGAAAATAATGGAAGAACTGTTATCTTATTACTGTCGTGTCTTCAAAACAAGAACTATGGAAAACTCTGTATTAAAAGTAAAATTGTTGAGTTGGTTGGAAAAGGTCAAATGCTGGCCACTGTGATTGTGATAGGAAAGATCCCCTGGAATCCCCATTTTGCTTGTGAATTTTTATAATCAGGGCATGCAATACAAGACAGGGGTTGATGCAGTTTTTTTCGTGGCCATAAAAAATATTGTAATTTCTTTATATTTGTTAATAACAAAATTTTGTAAGGAAAATCACATCAGTTTTAATTTTTGATAATCTCTATTATTATTATTATAATTTTTTTTCATTATAGTAAGTGTAAGAATGCCTTGTTTGTTTAAAATGATCCTTATCTTAAAATTGGTAGATATTCTAATCGGTACTTACGTATTAACCGTGTCAGTTTTAAGCCAACTGCGCCAGGCATGGAGCCAATATTACTAATTATTGTAGCCCTTATATTTTTTTCTTGCTACATGGTACATGCCTTGGAATAATCTACTTTTTTTAGAAGGGGTCATTTCTATACGTAGTCAAATTAACAAACACTACCTAGTTAATTTATTTTAGATATTGCATTATGAGTAAAATATAAATATTTTATTTGACAAATTTAATAAGATAGATATAAAAAAGATAATATTAGCACTAAGAAACAACATTTTTATACACATTTCATCAAAATTACGTAAAAAGGTAACGATCAATGGAAACAAATGGATCAAATGGTTGGCATGGTAACTCTTGACTCGTGATTATGTTTTAATTGTTTCTATACTGTTTCATAATCTTTTTGTTTATTTACTTGATGTGCTTTTGAACTTATTTTTATTCATAGATTATTTTACAACTTGTATTTGGAATTATGCGTATAACGGATTTACCACGAACGGAAACAGAAACTATTGCTTATTTACAAAAAAAGTGGGAATATATTGAAATCACGCCAGTGTTCCAATTTTCATGATATTAACAAAAGTAAAATGATTAACAAAATTAACTTTCTAGAATATGCTATATTATTTACCATTTCTTATATTATTTACTATTCTTTCTTATTTACTATGTTATTTACCATTTATTAATTTTACTAAAATAATGTTATTTACTATTTTTAACAATGTTATAAATTTAATAAACATATATGACATTTTATTTATTTTGTATTAATTACCATTTTTAACAATGTTATTTGATAATGTTAAATTACTGTGTTTGAAAATATGATTGGCAACGATAATCAAGATTTGTACTTGGCAACCATTTTTGGTGATCAATCTCCTGGCACGGATAATACGTTAGTACCTTCTAATCCCTTTTATACTCAAGTTCCACAGTTTGTTATAATGCTGAAAAATAACAATTTTTTTGTGTGTTTGAAAAGTATATTTTCTACATAAAATTTTATAAGAAGGCTATTTTTATGGAATGTAATTTTGTGAAGAAATTTTGAGTAAAATAAACAGTACTTTTCGGTTAGCCAGGCGCCAGTGATATATGTACATATATAAATATATATGTATATACATATATATATATTCATACATATAAGTGTATATATATATGTATATATATGTACATGTGTAGATATATGTGTATATGTACATGTTCATCAATGTTCGGCTAACCGAAAAGTACCAAATAAACTAATTTTCCTCGGGATTGATCCCTGGCATCAAATTTGTTCCTTTAGTTTTGTGTGAAGATAAATGTTAGAATTATTTTTGTTTACATTTCTTAATTTGTTTATAGCTTTTTAAAAGATCCTATATGAGAAGACATTTGCAGATGTTAGCAATTTGTTATAAAGATAAAAGTCTATCCCATCATAGTTCTCGGTGTTCTGCTTATTTCACGGAGGATATAATTGACCAGTTGTCTGAATCTGAGAGATAATGCTGTGCATATTATCTTCAGACATTCCAATGCATGTTCTAAAGGTGAGATAATGAGAAGAATTAAATTAAAGATTAATTTATGCTTTTTACTGCCAAATAAAAATGATTTTACTTTCATTGAAATTTATTTGGATGGTTTCTTCTTGATATAATCTTGCCAGGTCTGTGGTTTTTCTATTATACCTAATATCAGCTATAGGCTCCTTTTTTCTGTAACAAAATTTCCTGCTGGTCATGCCAATATGGTAACCATCCAAATAAATTTCAATTAAAGTAAAATAATTTTTCCCTCCAGTCTATACTATCCATCCATAATAAGAGAAACCATAGAGATAGTAACACACAAAAAGTACAATATGTAATGATGCAGCATCTTTTAACTTACCAAAATTGTGGCTTGAGTTACTCTATGGTTACAGATATGAAAATAAGTAACCAAGTAAAAATAAAAGATAACATGCATAGTTTAAAAAAAAGTACATGAAAATTAAATAATAACTTCAAATCTCGTGCAATTGTGGAACATTCTCATTTGTATTTGAAAAGGACTCGGAATGAGTCGAAACCTGTCAAACAACCTAATTAAAGATTCTTTAATTTGTATTATGTTGTTATTTTACAGCTTTTAGCATTTAAAAGAAATATATTATTACAAGGTTAATATATTGTTATGCGTAAATGTTTAAATATTCGATTAATAATAGAAAAATAGAATTCAGATAGAATATACTTACTCTAAATGAAAAAGCATTGGTAATTCAAAGCTCTCTCAAACGAGAAATATTATTAGTATTTAGTCAAAAGAAACAAATATATCTTTTTTTTTAAATTCATGACCATATCCTAAAGTTTAAAAAAAAAATTTTTGTTTTAATTATGATTCTTAGTGGTTAATAAAGTTTGTTGTGCTTTTAAATGATACATACTGTATTTTTTTACATGTTTTTGACTTAAGTGGCCAAAATGATGAAAACAAATAATTGAGTTGTTCCTCCATTATTGGAGTTGAGCTTTGATGATTTACTTTGCTGATAAGATCTGATTAGTCATGATTGAACATGAATTTATTTATGCATTTCTATATGCATTATTATCTACTTAAGTATTATATTCATCTTTTGAGACTAGCATTTGGAAAAAATACATGTCATTGCATAATATAAGCTGAGCGAAAAGTGTTGTAAATTTAACAGTGCATTGGAAAATGAAAAGTATCGTTTGGATATGTAAATATATTTTACTTACAATTTTAGATATCATGTTGCAAAAATTAATCAATCTTTTGAAATAAATACATGTCAATGCACAATATAAGCTCAGAAAATGTGTGATATAATGTAACACTGTTTAGAAATGAAAAGTATTATTTGAGAATATAAATATACTTTAGAGGGCAAACCAAAGATAATTTTAATTGAATCTTAAAACAAACCTTTTAATGTGACATCAAGGTGTCCCTCGAATTGTTATATCATTTATTTTGAAACCCATATTTTGAATTTATTAGAGATGTGAATGTATGTGAAGTATGAGTGAATAAATTTTATGTAACTTTTCATGTTGAAAATAATATTTGCATCTGTATATAAATAGAACAAAAAGAAAATGATGAATTGAAAATATATTCATTTTTTAATTAGTGACATAGAGTCACTCAAAATTTGATATTATTATTTATAAGACTCATATTAAAAATTCTTAGAGCCATAGTAAAAAATTCTGTTATAAAATTTTAACCCGTTAAGGGTTTTGTACTTATAATTATATCTGCTAAGACTGAAACCTGTCAAAAATAGGACATTCCCTTGATTCCTATCAGTTCTGTCTTTGCAGGTTTTAGTATATTTGTTTTCTATAAATTTAACAATTACTAACGAAATAGAAAGTAAAGTTATGTGCATGTAAAAATTAAACAAACATAAAAAAAATAATACAATGTTTCAATACACTTTTCAATTTTAGGTAGCTTTCATTACTGAAACCTACCTATTGCAGCAGCCATTCAGAGGAAAACAATTCCAAAAAATTTTGATATATTTACACCGATCATGAAACCCAGGCCCCCCAAATATATATTATATGGATATATATATATATATGGCATATGTCATGCTTTAACTCTCTTATGTCTGAAAATATTTGGATGTGACTGAGTATGTGTATAGGACATACCAAGGTCTCAACCAAGTTCGTTGGCCAGCTTCATCCGCCATCTTGTTTCAAAATGGTGGCCAGTTAAAAATTTCAAAAATAGAAAAAGATGCCTAGATGGCTCTTAAGAAATGGCTGAGGTATGGCAGTTTGGAATTCTAGGGTAGCTCAGATTTCAAAACAATCTGATAGTGGTTATGTTGTAATGTTCGTATTTATGAACCAATATGAATGTGACTGATCATGTGTACAGAACATACCAAGGTCTCAACTAAGTTCGTTGGCAAGCTTCATGTTCATCTTGTTTTAAAATGGTGGCAATTTAAATTTTTTTAATTTATTTTTAATTCAAAAAGATGTATAAAAATTTATAAATTGAAAAAGTTGTTTCCGTTAAGTGTTAAATTGTGATACAAGGATTCCGGAACATTTTTGTTTTTGCTTTATCTTAGAAAATGGCTGAGATATGCAGTTTGAATTTCTAGGGTGGCTGACGTTTTGAAACAATCTGATTTTTATTATGCTGTAACTCTCATGCTGAAATTCGCATTCAAATTCAGTATTAGCGAAAACCGGTATTGAATCTTCTATAATCGGGTTCGAATCATTTTAACTTCAGGTGTTTCAGTAAAATGAGTTCAATTTTTAAAAACATGGACTATAAAAGCTACCTTTTCCTCCTGGTACAGGCCGGAAGGACTTTCTTTAAGACTTTGTGTCACAGGATTTAGTTTAAGTAATATGTCTACAAAAGAGATTCAGTTTGTTCATGTTAATTAATATTAATAGAATGCTGAATTTATTAGAGTGGTACTATATGCTACAAAGGGAAATCTAACATTTTGGGATATATTTACTTATGAATATTGATAATCAAATTTAAAGTATCCTGAATTCATTAAATTAGGTCATATATTTTAAGAACAGATTTTACATTATTTGATTACTATTATATTTTGATAAATTCCTATTCAAAAAAATAAAAAAATAACATGAAATATAGGGGAGACTGGGGGCTAATGGGACACATTTTACATTTTATGGTATAAATTGAAAATTTAAGTTTTTTAAAAATTTCTTTCAGCACATCATTGTGCAATTAGTTGGCGATTATTACATAAAAAATCTAACCCTTACATTAATTAACAAATGAGAAATAGTCATATTTTGAGCATGGTAATTTTGTCCCATTAGACCCCGGGTCTGGGGTCTAATGGGACATTTGAAAAAAACTTTAATATAGGTATAGAAATGTGCATTTATTATATTTTCCTTAAAATTACACAATATGAAGAAAATTAATTAACATTATATAGTGTCAGATCATTAGAAAATGATATACAGGATGCCACACGGAATGTAACAGAATTATATTCTGAAGAAGCCAAAACCATTTCTATGTCACTAAAATCCACCCAAGAACTATCAATTTTATCTGGGTAAATGAATTTCATGCAGTCATTTTTTTTTCTTCAAGAAATGAACATTTACTTCTTTATCTTGAAAATTTATTTGATTCACAATGCCAACAAAAAAAATTGAAGTATTTTTTTCGAACAAATTTCAACAAAATAAAATCATTGATTATTAGGCCAAGAGGGAAATGTTCTTCATCTGAGGAATCAGGCAAAGAAATGTGATCACTTTCCTCGTTATCACTGTTTCATTTCTTTGTGATAGCTTTTTTGTGGTTCTTTCTTTTCGAATCCTTCCTTGGCTTTGAGCTTATTAGCCAGATCTTCAATTTCCATTTTTTCAGGAGTGTCTGTAAGGATCCTGCATGTTGCATGCTTTTTGTCTGAAGTATTACTAGCCATTTTCCTAGGTTGGACTTTTGGAAAGGGATGAACTAATTCTGGTGTCAGAGGTACAGATGACTCTTCTAATGATTTCTTTGATGTTGATGGGTGTGGTTCACTTTGATCACATATTGATGGTTGGGCTTAATTTTGTTCAGATAATGGTTTCATATTCAAAGAATTTGAACTAGTACTATTGGCATGCGACAAAGAATCGGAATTTTCTGGCAAGAGATTAGGTAGGTCACTAACAAAAGATGACAGGAAGTCTTCCTCAGAAAATGTGTTACTTATAAGTGGGTAAATACCTGCAGCTTTAAATCCAGAAATGATATTCTAAGGTTTAACTGCTTCCACGAAAGCTTGTTTCACAAGACTTGGAATTTGGTGATAAGTAACAACTTTTCTAGGGTTGGAAAGAAGCCAATCATTTAAACCTATGTTGTAATATTTTTTAAAAGGGCCATATACACTGATGTCTAATACACACAAGAGAAGTGAGGTGGGAATGTCAACAAAATCACTCCATTTTCTTTTGCATATTGTATCGTCTCTACAGTAACATGGCTTTCATGATTATCCAGGAGAAGCAGAAGAGGGTTTTCTGGTGAAGCACTGGTATGTTTCACTATATGTGACATCACTTTAAAGAAATCACCTATAATCTGTAAAATTCTATAATTTGCACAACCCTTTGGTCTCCAGCTCAGCAGATCTGAGGGAGTTGAGTGTATTGCTTCGGAAAAAATATTTTATATGGCTAGGCTATCCTATGTTCTTAGCATTCTTTATATTACATATTCTATCAATTAATTTCTTTTATGTAATGAATAATATGACTTGGGGTCAAATGGGACAAGTCCCATTAGTCCCCATTAGGAATGTCCCATTAGACCCCATAGTGTCTTGCAACAAATTTAGGCTTACTGCCAATTAAATATTTACAATTTATTAAAAGTGATGATTGTAACTATATTAAATAACTATAAAGATTTATAATATACAGTCGAAGCACCTTATAACGAAATCGAAAGTGCTCATAGATTTGCTCGTTATAAAGTACTTTCGTTAAAACGTTATAACGAATTACAGTAGAACCTCCATAAGTTGACCACCCAAGGGACTGTAACTAAGTGGGCAACATGCAAAGGTGGTCAACTTAGGGAATTTTTAGAAAATATTTAGTACAATATTAGAAAAAATTTAGTAAACTTTTTTAGTATTTTTTAAGAAAAATTTAGAAAAAAATTATCGCTTACTGATTTTTATTTTTACTGAAGGTACAGCACATTTTCACAATTTTTGAAAGAATAATTCAATTTTTGTTTGAGTCCTCTTTTTGTTCATTAGGTAACTGCAAAAAGCACTTTCACAGTTTACAAGTCCATTAAGCATGCTTGGGTATTGTTCTGCAACGAAATCTTTAAGTTGCTCCATCATGCGCTTTACATCGTCTTCCTTCAGAGTTGGGTACTTTTCAGTTTCGCCGTCACTTGGATCATCATCTTCTTCGCCGTTCATTTCTTATACCTTAGAGTCCTTGCTGTGCTTAGTTGCAGAGAGTATCTCATTGAAGATTGCCCCTGGGTCTGGTTCAACACATGTTACTAACTCATCATCCATGGTAACATAATCTTCAAAATCAACTCCATCAAAAATTGGAGATAGAGGAAGCTGCATTTACCCTCTTGCACCAATGTTGTAGCTGTACCAAATCCAGCTTTCTTGAAGCAGTTCTTAATCGTGGTTTGCATAACTTTTTTCCAAGTAGAATTAATCCAAAGAACAGCATTCAAAGCATTTACTGATGCAGTTGTTGACGATGTCAATGTATAAGGACCACAGGTTTGTGCTTTCATGATTACCCATTCCAGAAGTTGAGCTCTGTAATGGACTTTGAAGGACCTTGTTCTAAAGGTTGTGTTTTCGTAGCTCTGTTTGGAGGCAAAAATTTTAGCTTCACATTTGTGAGATTATTCGCTTTCGTGTGGCTGGGGCAGTTGTCCACGGTAAGTAGAATAGATCGTTTCTTTCTCCTCATTTCTGCGTCAGTTCCTTTAACTCACTGTTCGAACAAAGCACTGGTCAGCCGAGCGGATTTATTCGCTCTCCAAAAAACAGGAAGGTCATCAGGTTTTCATTTTTAAATGCACGAGGTTTTACGGATCTGCCTATCACCGTAGGCTTCAATTTTTCCCCAGTCGTACTAGCACATAGATGAACAGTAAAACACTGTTTTGAAAGTTTTCCTCTTTTGCAAGTGTCACCCTTCATTACTAGACTTCTATCAGGCATTGCTTTAAAGAAGACACAGCACTCATCAGCATTAAAGATGTCCTCATCTTTAAAACATTTAGCAAACTCTGGGAATTTTTCAATAAACTTCTCCACCACTTCAGCTGAAACCTCATTCGATTCGTCACACAAAACTTCATGAGAAATCTCGTATCGTAGTGTGAATTTTTCAAGCCAACCTGCTGATGCTTGGAAGTCCTCTATATCAAACTATTTTGCTATTTCCTGAAGCATAGGTCCCGATATTCTTGCATTGATTGATCTCATCTCTTTAAACCAACGAAACGTGGCTTCATTCACAGCATCGAGTCACGTTTTTCTGCATTTTCTTTGGAGTCTCCCGCTTTCGGAAGAATATCTTTTCAGATATTCTTCCTTGCATTTTAAAATGTTGCTCACAGTTGTCTTGCTCACACCAAATTTTTCCCTGTCTTAATTTGGCTGCTGCTTTCAAGAAAATTAAGAAGATCTACTACTTTCTCCTTTAATTTAAGTTCTTTTAAAGCTGTTCTTTGTGCCATTTAAGGAAAATTCACAAATAAACGGCCGGTTTGTCATGACGCGACATCCAAAAAAAAAAAAGAACAGAATGTGTTTCACATGTGAGTGATACACGTTGTTTTCCAATTCTGTGTATAGCTACACCGCTACGCACAACCCCCACTACTCTGACATTTTTCGACAGATTCCAGGAATTCTGGCATTTCCCTCCCATTGTATCATACTGGAAGTGAACAATGAGTGGAGCACCACAAAAAAGGCGAGTGTTGCTCAGATAAGCCAAATGACTGATAAAGAAATTCCTGGAAACCAGATGGAGAACAAGCGGAGGAAAAAGATAATTCAAGAAAAAAATCAGCGGTCAAGTTACAGAGAGTAAAATCTACTAAAAAGTGGACAACATAAACTTACGGAGGTGGTCAACATAGAGAGTTAAATCTCCATTGAAAATGCGTTGTGACCATTCAAACTAATAAATTTCGGTCAACTTAAAGAGGTGGTCAACGTAGAGAGGTGGTCAACTTTGGAGGTTTTACTGTAGTTCATTATACAGTAAGAAATCCAATTATCCGGATTAATGTGGTCTGAACGTAATCTGATTATGCATAAGTCTGGATATTGGAGACAATCATAAAAAAAGTTTGTTTATTTCTTTAAGATCTCTTAAAATTGTTTTTGTTTTAAAAAAATCTCATGTATTCATATTAAATTAATGCTTCACAGGAAAAATTACTCTTACAAGAAAGAGTGAAAAGAAGAAAAGCGTTGATTTAAAAAGAAATTTCAAGATAATTATATTTTTACGGATGTTATATGTACAATTCACAATTTTTATTTTGTGATTATTGATCTGGATGACTGGATTTTAGATAATTAGAGTTTTGTTGTATCATTTTAACGGTACATGTATAGTATATATTACTATGCTACACATAAAAAAAAACTGAGCAAATTAAAAAAAAAATTTATATTATTGATTTAATTCTGTTAAAGGAAACTTTTACATTCCTGTATTGGTTTGAAGAATGAAGTTAACAAGCTCTGCTTTCTTTTCTGTACAGCATTATCTAATAATGTTTGTCTAATAAATTTTGTCAACATACATATTAATTGCAATCGCTAACAAGTTTTTATTACGCATGTAACACACAATTTTCTGTAAATACTCGAGTGCATGAGATGGTAAAAGTTTCTGGCAAATTTCTACAAATCCTTCTTGCTCACTGACACTGCCATGAGGCAACTTATATTTAACATTTTTTTTGGCGCTATTCTCTTTATTGAACATTATAAAGTATTGATCAAAGTTATAAAGTGATATGCTTTTTCATGCAAAATACTTCCACAGACGGGATTTTTTTAGATCTTGCATCTTTAAACCATGAAAATAATACTTCCTCCACATTTGCATATTTTGCTGTAGGTAAACGTTTAAACGATGAGAAAACTGCATCCTTTCGAAAATTTTAATAATTTTTTCTCGATCTTTCAATATTGTGTTGAGAGTGCTAATCCTAAATTTTTTCGCTACATCGCTTTTTTTAACATAATTCTGGGAAGCATTTTATAATTTCGACTTTCTCTTCTAAACTCAACCATTTTCTTTTGTCAGACAAAGCCAGCGTACAGAGTTTTAAAAATTAACACGCCATAAATTTACAGGCAAAGCAAATGTCAATGAAATCAGTCATTGAATAAAAACGAACATAATACAGTTCTGCTAAGCTGTTGTCTTTCTGTCTGTCTTAAAACACTGCCCCTCCCCCAAATCTCTCCTGGAACTATTGAAATTATGTGATTGGCCGTAGAGAAAAAGATTGAATGTTATGTCGTGGGGGAAAATGTAGTAATTAAGACAAAAAAAATTACCCCGTTAAGTAAAAAAAAAAAGTGAAAAATTCGGTATATCGTTTTTATTGCACTGTTCATTCGAATTATTTTCGTTATATCGTGATTTTCGTTATAAATATTTCGTTATATCGTTTCGAATTCAGTATTCTCTAACATGCAGACCAACTAAATGGTAATGAACATTTCGTTATATCGTGCTTTTTGTTATATCGTAATTCATTATACAGTGCTTCAACTGTATAATAATTTTTTTTTAATTACATGTAAGTTTATTTAAATCAAAAAATTATAAATATAAAAAAAATTCTCATTTTGATGACAAAAGGTATGTTGCCCTGTGAACAGCAAACAACTACTGAAACAAAATGGTTCAAGGCAGACTGATGTGAAGTACTACTAGCGCAATCTATTGACAAAAAAATTAAACTCTAAATTGTATTTGTTTTAAAGAAAATCCATTTGTCCCATTAGCCACCAGTCTCCCCTAAATATAATGGCGAGCAAAAAATTTTCTTTATGATAGCTGAAAGTTACAAAGGAAGCAAAATTTATGAATAAAATATGATAATTTCTAAAAAGATACCTTCACACTTTTATTAACTACTCACTTGTGTTTGAGTTTTAAAATGCATTTACAATATATATATATATATATACATATATAGTATGTACCAATATAAGTTTCCATTGAAACATCTAGGAAATATGTGCAAGTTTTCATATGCAATATGCAAATCAATCATGATATTTTTACAATGTGTGTTTTCATTTTCATCATAAATATTCTTGAATAAAAAATAAATTTTTTATCTATGACTCTTGTTGCATATGAAAGCTTTTTATCTGCTGTATATTTAATAAATCTTTTGGTTATAATTTCTAATACTGATTTCATTAACCCCTTGGGGACAAGCGACACGTTTACGTGACACATAAGATGTTCAGAATCGTCGATTATTCTCACCAGTTATTTTTTATTGTAAGATTTGCCTTTTTAAATCTCAACATTTCTGCGATTCAACTAGGCGAAAATTTCTGTTTTGAAAAACCGGTGGTAAAAGATTAAAAGTTCTGTAAAGGACGCTCGTCGTGAAGGGGTTAATGTTTTTGAATACAGGATGTCCATAAATGATTGTCCTGGTTTCCTTGCCTCATAATTTTTGAAAATATGACAAAAATATTATTAAATATTCATGAATTACAACTCAAAAGTTTTTTTAATATCACAAACAAAGTTATATATGGGTAAAGTTGCAACTTAAAATGCTATTAATCAAATAATAATTAATATTAACGTCTTATCAAATTGACAAAAAAAATATTAGTGAATTATGAAACATTTATCTAACTTTGTACTCGTAATTCATTAACAGCTCTTTGATAAATTTGATAAAATTTTAATATTAATTATTATTTGATTAATAGCATTTTGAGTTGCAATTTTGCCCATATGTAACTTTGTTTTTGTTATTAAAAAAACTTTTTTGAGTTGTAATTTATGAATATGTAATAATATTTTTTGTCATATTCTTAAATCAAACATTATGAGGTAAGTAAACGGAAAATAATTTATGGACTCCCTGTATATTATCTTATTTAATGTTTCTTAGTTGTAATACTGATGTTAGTAAAATTTTGTTTCCCATGATAGTATGTCAAACAAAAATATACATTACAAACTGCTATTATATGAGATTGCCCAAATCTTCTGCTCCATTAGCAGGATGACATCAAGTAATTGGAAAAAATATCAACAGCATGTGGCTCTTTGCCACATAAGAAAATTGTCTATACTTTGTTATTGTTTGTTAGATAGAAAAAATACTCATTTAGAAAAATTACTCGAGCTTTTTTTTTAGTGGGTAAAGATTTGTAAAATTATTTTGGAAGTGTTGGAATGTGTTATGCATTTACCAAATCTTTTAAGTTCAAATTTCAGAAAGTTCTTACAATTTTAAAATGGAAAAAAATGTAGTAAATTAAATATTTAGTCTTCTTTTTTCCATAAACATTTTCTGAAACTCATTCATGCATGTACACTGGTGCTATCTATGATCTTTAATTGAAGATAAAAATATAAAAAAGAATAAATGTTTTGAAATGTCCGGATTACAGATATTTCCATATTATAAAAGTCTGGATTAAAGATGTTAAACTGTAATAAAAAAGAAAAGTATGAATGTTTTTGCCGTACTTTTCTGATTGTAAACAGTATCTTTTGTTTAAAAATGTATTAATCTTTAATATTTAAAAAAGAAAATTCAATAACTAATCTAAAGGTCGATTTCAAATTGCAAGTGAATTTTGTTTTCGAAGATGCAAAATGGGAGGTGGGGAGCATTATTTTGCAGATGCAGTTTCATAATATTTTTTTTTCATAGATACATTTTGAATTACTTTATTTTGTTCTGCAGGTAATGTTCCACATTTTTTGTTGTTTTATTTAGTAGAGAAAATTTCAACGACCCTTGCAAAAAATTTGTCAGGATCTTCATGAATAAAGCTATTATTTTATTTATGTCATAAAATCATAGTTTATGTGCTTTTTTTGTACTTTTATTATTTTTTTTTCCATGTAATTCAGAATAAAGTATTTTATTTATTTTCTGGTGCAGGTAAAATGCACTTTTTGCATTGAAAGCCACGGACGAAGTTCAGGCTAAAGCCATGCTGGAAGGCAGCAGAGCCCTTGAAAAGAATATCGAGATGGGCGAAGCCTGAATAATGTTCTACTAAATTTGGATTTTAAAAAAATATTTAAATTAATTGCACATTTTTGGTTCACCATTTTTTAAAAAAACTACTAAATATGTTGTCCCTCCCTCATACTTTGAAAACAAACACAAATGCGTAAAAATAAAATAAAAATTATAATAAAGATATTCAAAATCTTACAAGTGCAAATGATGTTTATTTCTGGAATTTACATTTTTTTCATCTGTACTTTCTCTATATCATGAAACATAAGAAATTTTCTGGGACTTTTTGAGTACTTCATATATTTTTTATTATATCATTGTTTTCTGTGAATTTTAATTCAAATTATATTATTAAAAAACTAATAAAAGTAAAGAATATTTACTATTATTGTTCTTTTATATTGTTCACTCATAATTTATGCAAATATATTTATAAGCTTCAATAAAAAATGTAAATAAGTAACATTTTGAAATGAAAGATTATAATAATAATCTAGATACACAACAGCAGAAATATTCTGTATATGATAACTGCTTTACCCTTGTCGATGCTATGGCTGTCCTCATCACATTACTATTTCACTCTAGGTTAGTGCCCTATTTTGTTAGTTATTCTATGGAATAGATTAGAGTTAAGTGCATGTAAAATATCTAGACCATGGATCAGTGGCGTATCTAGGGGGTGGGCTGATGGGGCTACAGCCCCCCCCCCGAAATTGTCAAGAGTAAAAGGAAAAAAGTGCTTTTTTCTTTCTTTTTAGATAAATTTCTAATTTTTTTTCTGTTATGCAGCAGATTAGCCATTCTCGTTAGTCCATATTAGTCCGCATTGACATCACAACATAAACATTGTAAGGAGGCTGATGGAGTTATAGCCCCTCCCCTGCCCGAAATAGTCGAAAATCTCATGAAAAAAGTGCTGTTTTCTTTTTTCAGACAAATTTGTAATTTTTTTTGTCTCTAAAAAGAGGAAGGGGGCTGATGGGTTTACAGCCCCTCCTTCCCGAAATAGTCTAATATCTCATGAAAAAAGGGCTGATTTTTCCTTCTTTGAGATAAATTTGTATATATATATATTTTGTCATACAATAGACTACCCTTTTCTCTTCTTTTTAAACCCATATTAGTCCACATTGACATCAGAGCATACCTAAAAAGGAGAAAGGGGCTGATGGGGTTACAGCCCATCAAGGAGTTACAGCCCATCTTCCCGAAATAGTCGAACATCTAATGAGAATAGTGCTGTTTTTTTCTTGATGGAGTTAAAGCCCCACCCTCTTCCCGAAATAGTCGAACATCTCATGAAAATAGTGCTGTTTTTTTCTTGATGGGGTCACAGCTCCCCCCCCCCTTCCTGAAATAGTTGAACATCTCATGAAAATAGTGCTGTTTTTTTCTTCTTTGAGATAAATTTGTATTTTTTTTATTATACAACAGACTATCCACTCTCGTTTTTTTAGTCCCATATTAGTCCACATTGACATCAGAGCGTATCTAAAAAGGAGAAGGGGCTGATGGTGTTACAGAGGGTCCCCTCTTTCCGAAATAGTCGAACATCTCATGAAAATAATACTGTTTTTTTCTTCGTTGAGATAAATTTGTCTTGTTTTTTGTTATACAAAAGACTACCCACTTTCTTCTCTTTACTCCCATATCAGTACAGAGTAGCACCACAGCATATCCAAAGAGGGGGAAGGGGCTGATGGAGCACAGACCTCCCAAAATGGTCAAAAATGGAATGAAAAAAGTGCCGATTTTTCTGTTTATGTTTGAGATAAAATTAGAATTACTTTTTCTGTCATGCAATGGACAACCCAATCTATTTTCTTTAGTGCCATGTTAGTACACAAGGGGTGGGGGTTATGGGGTAACAGCTCCATTCCCCTTCCGAAGTGGTCACAATGAAATAAAAAAAACTGACTTTGTTTCTTTCTTTTTGAGATAAATTTGTTTATTTTCTGGCGCGCAACGAATTTGTTTTCTTGTTAGCCCCATATGCGTCTCAGTCCTGCAATCAAAATTACTTGAGACTTGAGACCACAAAATCTATTTTCAAATGACTGAAAAACAGTTCCACACATATTTTAGTGGATAATTGAATACGTATAATATGCTCAATTGGCAAGATCTAGAAGTAGTCTAATTAATTTAAAGAATATTTAACTCTCTTCCACAAATGATGTGAAAACTAAGGAGGTATATTAGTGCACAGTGACATTAAACATTATCGCCAAATCAGCAAATGTAAGAACTGAATTTTTTTTTTTGTGAATGGCAATGTCAAGTAAGATTATTGATTTTCGGTTTTGGAAGGGTCTTTTAAAGATGCCCAGTAGTAATACTAAAAAAATAATCTCCTGTTGATTTGTTTGTTCCTGGTCTTTTTACTAGCGAACTAGTTTTATTTACGTTACGTGCTTTTCCAGATTTAAGGCTGTTCTCAAATACAGACTGGCTACTTTGTGACATATTTTTTAATTCATTTTGCTCGGAAACGCATGAAATTCACAAGTCGTTTTATTCAGAAAATTTTCAATCGAAACACGTTTTCCCTTTTTTTTTGTAAAGGTAGAAAATCTTTCAGAAAACACTGTCCAAGTTGGCGTTTTGAATCGGATTCCCGACACGGCAGCCTAAGAAACGCCAAAAACGAGTCGTTAATACGTTACCAGAATCACTTATAACTTGATAAGTAATCTATTTACCAAAAAATGGAAAACTCATCTCGATTCCAAATCTCTTCCATAGTCCGGCCTACCAGTCTAATGCATTTGCATTTAAAAATGTGTCAGAAAGTTTCCCCTTTGATGAGAGGGAGGAAGTTGCCTTTTTCAATATTTCAGTGTACGAGTGATCCATCAAAAGATAAAAATTCTTAATTACTCTTCAATGAAAGTACAATATTACGAATAGTGTTCTTTTCTAATCACTCTTATTTTGACACGACACACTTTAGTATCGGCATTTTTACCATTTGGAATATTTAACAAAAGAAGCATAGCATTAAATAAATTCACAGGTTAAAAATAAATTTTCTTACAATTTTATTTACCGATTTTTTTAAAAAAGTCCAGTAATACTGTTAGTCATAATTCAATAACTTTAACTCATTTTTAAAAAAGGGAAATCTGATGTTTAGTTTCCAATTAATTCTTAACTTGTCCCTTCCTTCACAAATTTGATGAGTTTTTTTTTAACATATACAGTGGTGAGTGGTGGCCAAAAGTGTGGACATTTTTTGAAAGTTTCATGTTTTTCAACTTTGTGTGCTTGCAGAATATATTAATTTTCACTTAAATACAAACGTTTATATATCAAATTGAAGGTAATTTAATGTAGAATTTAATAATAAAAACAGTATTACAATATCTGCATCCAAAAAAGCTACTAATAGTAAGATCTATCTTAGATTTGCATTTTTTAAAGTGATACTTACACAATCAATACTTAGTAGGATAACCCTTATTTTTTAAGACAGCTTCACAGCGTCTTTTCATCAAGTTAACGAGTGTTTGGAGTTCATCTTTCGTAATCACATGGTGCCAAGAATCAATTATAGCTTCAATAAGTTGTCTTTTATTGGATGGACGTTTTTTTCGTACAAGAATTTTCAAACGTCGCCACAAATTTTCAATTGGATTGAGATCAGGGCTGTTTCCTGGTCATGGTAATATATCTATGTCTTTATTTTGAAACCATGTTTTGCATACTTTTGCTGTGTGACATGGAGCTGAATCCTGCTGAAAAATAAATGGTGCGTTGTTAGGGAAGAGATCCCTGATGGAAGGTATCAATTTTGGTTCCAGGACAGTTTCGATGTATTTTTTGGCATTCAGGATGCCATCAATCAATTGAATTTGGCCCACACCATCTGCAGACATACATGCCCAAATAATGACATTTGTTGGGTTTTTTGTAGTTGCTTCAATGCAATCAGGATGCTTCTCCTACTCTACGTCTCACGTATTTTCTACCATCACTACCAAAGAGCGATATTTTACTCTCATCGCTCCAGATTACTTGCTTCCATTGATTTTCTGACCATTTAATGTGTTATTTTGCCCACTTAACTTGTTTTTCGCGTTGCTTTTGATTTAAATATGGTTTTTTCCTTGGAATTCTAGCTTGTAGTCCAAATCCTGATAACCTTCTTCTTATTGTTCTTGAACTTACTGCAATACCCGCTGCATTCATTTCACATCTAATGGCATCTGATGAATTTTTTCTATCTTGAAGACATAGCCGTTTAATTTTTCTATCGGCAGTAGCACTTGTGCATTTTTTTTTCGGCCTGATTTGGCCTTATTTTCCACTGATTTCGTTTTTTCATAACGTAAACAGAACTTTCGTACACCAGAACAAGTCACTGAACCACCAACTTGTCTTGCAATTTCAGCATAAGAGAGGCCATTTTCTCTCAATATGACAATTCGGCTTCTTTTTGTAGATGTCCAATTAGTTCTTGTTGATGACATTGTTTAAAATTAGTTTAATTAAAAAAAAAGAACTTTAAATATTCAAAAACAGCAATACTCTATTTAATTGTACTAGTATGCATAATTCCACAAAATATTTTCACAAGAATAACTCTTTTACTATCCAAATAACCTAAACTATAGTTACAGACATTTTATTGGTCCTCAGAACAGTGTTTGTGATTGGCTAGTACGCTTTTATTACAAAACACGTCCTTATTCAAAAAGATTTGTGTTTGTTTGTTCTACTAAAATGAGCATAACCTTTTTTTGTAATACAGATATTGTAATACTATTTTTATTATTAAATTTTACATTAAATTACCTTCAATTTGATATAAAAACGTTTGTATTTAAGTGAAAATTAATATATTCTACAAGCAAACAAAGTTGAAAAACATGAAACTTTAAAAAAATGTCCAAACTTTTGGCCACCACTGTATTTCTTGAAGGTTAATAGCCATACGTTTGATCAAAATCCCGGGAGCATGTATACGAAGGGAAGGGGGGGGGGGGATCAAGATAGAATGCTTGCTACCCCTAAGATTTTTAATTAAATTTTTGTTGGTATTAAAAAAAGAGATTTTGCAAAGAAAGTTTGTTTATCCTGAACAGACCCTGACCATCATCATATTTTTACAAATACTTTGAATAAGAAGTGTATGAATACAACTATGTAATGCACCCATTTAAATGAAAGACTGAGAATAAATGTGAACTGAAGTTGGATTATTATTATTATTATTGAAATTTCTTCATAAAAATTAACTTAACAGACTCAGATATGTTAAATAAACATGAACTAATGTTGCACAAACTTTAAAAACATACGCAACCTGAAGAAAATGATATTTTATAAATAAGATGGTCATAAAATTAAAACATTTTTAAACAAGTTTAAAACACATATGAAGAAGCTGAAATAAATTGGGTGCACTACGAGAAACTTAAATCTTCAAATGAGAAGAAAAATTATAAATATACTTATGATATCACTGACAATTTTAGCTTACATAAGTTGTGTAATGAATCTAGAAATTTTAATTTCTTAATCTATTAAGATTGTTTACAATAAAATTGATTTGAAACACCATAAAATTTTGGGCCCCTTAAATATGTGGGTTCTGAGAAAGTGCCCCACGTGCTTTGGCAGTAATAGGGAATTGATCCTAAAATAGAAAAAAATTATGAAAAAAAATTTGTTTGAGATTGTCCCAAGCAAAATTAATTTATTGTCAAGCAAGAATCATAACCAGAATTTAGAGGAGAAGGAGACAACTTTATAGATTATAAGTTACAATGACTTTCTTTTAAATGAAAGTATACGAAACAATCCATTATCACTTTTCACCTTATTTTGGCAAAGGGGGGTGGGAGGTGCTCGAGTTCGGCCCCGTACCTCCCCCCCCCCTTTTTCTCTGCCTATGGCCTTATTGTCAAACATGATTTCTTTTTATAACGCAGTTCAACATATTTCGTAAGACTCAGAACATTATCAAAATTTAAGTCAGACCCCCCCTCCCCCCCCCGAAATTAAATCCTGGATACGCCACTGCCAGGGATGGCAAACCTATGGAACATGTGCCATAAGAAGCATGTAACAGAATGTATTTGGCACAGCGTTGGTCAAGATTCTAAAACAAAATAGAATGAAATTGAACAAAATACACAAATTTAAACAAGCTGGGCTTTTCTTGTTTTTAATTTTTTTTTAGAAATTAAAGAAACTGAAATGTAACTTCTTGATTTCCAATCTATTTTCATATGGGCTCAATAATTTACCAAATTTACAGAAAATTAGAAAAACAATAAAAAGAAGGATGTTTAGGCATTAAAAGCTGAAATACCAATGATAAAATTATAGCAACTAGGTTTGAAATTTGCCATGTTTATAATTTTCCATTCTGTAGGGTTTCATTATTTTAAGAAATAAATGATATGAAAAATCCAAACGGAAATATCTTGCAGATGACTCCAATTTGTATTGCATTCGGCTTAAAGTAGCTACTTATAAACCTCATAATAATATTATTTGGGATCCAAACAATAACAGAAATTGCATTTACATTTCTATTACTTTCTAAAATACAGGGTGATTATAAAAAAACTATCCCGATATATGAGTCCTTAACTGTCACGCCATTCACAGAAACTGACTGAAATTTTGGTTTTAAGTATTTTGAGGTATGCGCTCAAGAATCGTATGAAAAACAACAGTTAAACTGTAACAGTTATGGTTACAGTGACAAAATTTTGAAATTTTCAAATGGCAACACCTATTTTTTTTATGTGATCTTCATAGTGAAAAACCATAAAAAGCGTTGAAACAGTACCTGTAACACGAAAATTGCCGGCGCTAGAGAGACTAAGAAGAAAAGTGAAAACAACCAATAAAGGACAGAGAAGCAACAGAAAGTAAAACATTTTATTATTCAGTGCTATCCACCATCTGCCGCATGCAACGTGTCTTCGTGTGTGACGTGGAAAATTTGTGAAACATAATAAAATGTTTTGCTTTCTGTTGATTCTCTGTCCTTATTCGTTGTTTTCACTTTTCTTCTTAGTTTGTCTAGCGCCGGCAATTTTCGTGCTACAGGTACTGTTCCAATGCTTTTTATGGTTTTTCACTATGAAGATCACATTCCAATAGAAAAATAGGTGTTGCCATTTGAAATTTTCAAAATTTTGTCACTGTAACCATAACTTTTAGAGTTTAACTGTTGTTTTTCATACGATTCTTGAGCGCATGCCTCAAAATACTTAAAACCAAAATTTCAGTCAGTTTCTGTGAATGGTGTGACAGTTAAGGACTCGTATATCGGGATAGTTTTTTTATAATCCCCCTGTATAATTGTTACCATAGTTATTAGTGTGTAATACCTTATTGTATGTTACCCTCATTTTTTAAATTAATTTTTAATCTATAATTTTTCTATTTTTTCTATGGTCACGATCGTGGTCACGTAAAATATTTTTTTGAGAACATTTAGCATGAGGATATGAAAAGATTTGCCATCCCTGATTTAGACACATCAAACTATTTATAGGAAGCTATAGTAGTTAAAAAAACTTCCTGTAAACATCATATCTGAAGATATTACACTCCGTAGGAATTCATTGTAATACTTCTAGTAAATCTTCTGTTTTGGGACATTTAAGGAAATGGGACTTACATCTTTGATTAAAATTGGCTCAATTATTACAATGTAACACATGGGCTGATAAGTTCCCGATCTGGCACACAGATGGCATTGCAATCGCCGAACCGATGTTTTTTTTTAGTAAATACTAACCTTTAAAAGGTAGTAGAAAAAATGCCATGACGATTCGCCATGTGGATAAAACGTTAGAGTGGTTTTAGTTGAACGACTTTGTTGATAAACAAAAAAATGGATAACAAGAATTTCAAGAATTGTTATTTGATGGGGAAAAAATACCGTTCAAACAAAAGCTTGGCTAGATAAGTGTTATCCGGACACTGCACCAGGTAAATCAACCATTATTGACTGGTTTGCTGAATTTAAACGTGGTCATATGGACACCAGTGATACACCACGCAAAAGAGGTGGTTACTCCTGAAAACATAAAAAAGTCCACAAAATCGTTTTGGGGAACCGTAAAGTGAAGTTGCAGGAGATAGCTCAGACTCTGAAGATATCCAAGGAACGTGTAGGTTTGATTTTGAATGAACATTTGTCTATGAAAAAGCTGTTGTCAAAGTGGCTGCCGCGCGTGTTGATTTTTGACCAAAAACAACAACGAGTTCTGAGCACTGTTTGGAGCTTTTTCGTTATAAAATTATGTTATTTATTATTAAATTATTATTATTAATCATTTATTAAATTATTATTATTAAATTATTTTTAAAATTATTATTATTAAATTATTATTATAAAATTATTATTTTTAAATTATTATTATTATTATTATTATTAAATTATTATTTATTATTAAAGTTATGTTATTTATTAAAGTCATAAAGTTATAAAGCTTTGTTAAAAAGTTGTGTTTTCTTTATTAGACCGGGATTTTATCAGCCCATGTGTTAATTATATATATGTTTAGCAGTTTTCTTTTATTACAATTATTTTCTAATTGTTTCTGTATATCTTTGTATACTTTCCTCTTTTTCTACCTTTTAATCTTCTCATATAATGCAAATTTATTTTCTTAAATTATGTATTTTTGTTTGAAAAGTGGAAAAATATGTAAGCATTTTTTAGATACTAAGTAGCCTCCAATGAGCAATGCTCACTAAGCGACTTTCGAGACACTGCGGCCCCTAAAAACAAACTGATTTGCTATACTTTAATAAGATTACCAGATTATACAAGATTGAATGACATTATTATGACTAGTGGCGATCTTTAGTAATTGGATTGCCAATCATTTCCCTTTGATTGAAGAGATTTTTTGGTTCCCAAAGCTGCATCCACCATTGTCATGACAACTGATGGCTTATTTTGTGAATAAGTAAGATCTATCACATATTTGAAAATCAGCATGTATAAAATAGTTAAGTAAAAATGTCCCTTCACAGGCTTTTGTGATAACATCTAGAAGAAAAGGTTTTTTTACACGCTAGAAGAAAAGTGTTTTAAATGCGATGTTTAAAATATATCATTTTAGATATGATGTAATTTTCCATATTGAATGCTTTTTGCATGTAATAATTTAGTTATTTTAATGTTTTTTCTCTTTTAATATTCATGTGTAATATATTTCTCAATTGAAATGTGTTTGGAAATACAGTAGATACCCTAAAATCCACAAATACCTAAAATCTGCACATAATTTCTGATGTAAACAATGAAACTTACAGTTAAGTTGTAGATGTAAAATTAAACTTTTTTTTTTTTACAGAATGATATAAAAATATCATTCTGTATATATTTTAATATGTGTTTCTGGTTAATATGATTCAACTCTAGTTTTCTCATGAAGGAAGTATAAATTTATTTCTGAAAAAAATCTAGATAGTGCTGATATCAGTGGTGATTACAATATTTTTACCAATTAATTTATGTATTCATCAAGCTTTTTTTTATTATTAAATGTGGCTAAACATGAAATAAAACTTTGTTACTTTAAGATTTTGATGTGAATTAACAGTGTACATTTATAAGGCTAGTTTCACTGAATAATTCAATAAAAAATTATCTCATCATCATTATGAATATTTAGTTATGTATTATTAATTATTTACTTTTAATATTTTAAATGCTGTTTAAATGTTCTTACTTTTTATTATTTTGTATTTTAATGATATTACACTATTTCAAACATAATGAAATTTATATGCAATTGTGAAGTGCAGTAAAACATGTTTTTTTGCATAATGTGAAGTGCAAAGCATTTATCTTTCATTTACAGGGTCACACAAAAGAATTCAATTACTTAATAGTCTATGGGGAAAACTCATTGCAGCATATTTCAATAATGATGTTATACTATTTCAAACATAAGTAATTTTATGTACATTACTAAGGTTTATTAAAATTTCTTACTGCAAAAGATAAAATACATAGCATTTATCATTCATTTACAGGGACAGACAAATTAATTCGGTTACAGTCGTGTCTATAAACGATAATTGATGGAAGTGTGTTTTCAACTTTGCTTTGCATTTTTAAGTTTAACTAAATTTTTGCAAACTGCATGGTATGTACACATTCTGCAGATCATATACAGGGCTACACAAAAGAATGGCCCTGATTTGTAGATTTACTAGTTAGCTTATATTATTAATAATTGATTGGTACCAGTCACATTTTTATATGATGATTTGCAGCAGAGTTAGTAGTGGGTCGGCACCTTTCTTCTTTCCAGAACTTTATATTATACAATGTTAGTTTTCACCCCACTCAATTAATTTGCACTCTGATCAATGTATCAAAATATGATGAAAACTGTTGCATTACATCTGTGATTTACATCATCAAAAATGTTTGCTATAGAATTTATTGTTCATAATTTTTAATGAACTTGACATATTCAGTGTTAGCTCAAAACATTCTGCAGCTTGAAATAATTTTTCAATAGTGAATTAAATCATCAGTTTTGAGTTAGAGAAAAAGATTGACATGGAGTTTAGTACAAATCAAACTACAACTACATAAAAAAGGAGATCAAATTATAAATTTCCTTTAAGATGATGTTTTAATTATTTAATAGCATTTTAGAGAAGAAACAATTGTTGTTATAGCAACTTCTCATTAGTAAACATAAAAAAATATCTTTTATTAAATTTTTCAAATTTAATTTCAATTGGACTTTTTGTTATAAAAATTATAGTACAACCAAGCAATACCTGACAAAAACTATGAAAATTTTCTATATGAATATGAAAACTGGAATATGGAAATTATTGATATTTGCGGTAACAAACACTTTGCAATTAGGTTTTTTTGTTGTTGCTGATCAAGAGAAGAAAAATTAAACAGATTGTACCATTTGAAGTTTGAAAATTGTGAATATGAGGCTTGACGAAAAAAGAATTTGATTTCTTACCTAACACGTATATATTTCTATCAAATTAAAAGGAATGAATTATTTTCCTTGAATGTGCTTTAAAACTCTGAATTTCAAATTTAATGATATTCATAACTTGAAAAGAATGTCCATTTGCATATCATCTGAAAGCATTTCAGTAGCCGTTAACTTCATTAAAATAATTTACTTAAACTAGGCTTGGGACGCTATTACCAGTTTGATTCCCACTGGACAAAAACTAACTATTTTTAACTGTCACTTGACTCACTATTTGAATGGCTGCATAGATAGGGAAACAGTGCTATTACCCCTGACTTATCTTGGGGCAGTCGTTGAAGTGGTTTTAAATACTAATTACTAGAGGGTTCAAAAAGTTTAAGGACGAACATTTAAAAACTATTTACTGAAAGGAAGAAGCAACATTTTTGCAAAAGAAATTAAATTTGAATTTAGAAACAAAACATTTCTGATATTCAAAATCCCTCCATAATGTAAAGAACTGCATTCTGAGAGAGTAAACATACTAAACCCGCCTCTAAAAGTGTCTGGTAGTGGGAGAAGACAAATTAGCAATCAACAGCAAAATGTCAATGTTAGGGTTAGCGTGAAAATATTGAAAGGAATGCAAATTCATAAATAAATAAACCTATAGTCATAACAAAAAATTTATGATTCAACATGTCAATTCTTTTTGCTAATTCCTTACTTATTATTGCTTGAATAAAGAATATCGTTTTCAATTAATCTAACAATTAATTATTTCTTTGTTCATTAAAAATTATCATGCTTGACTACTTTTAATTTAGGAAAAGATTTCCTACTTCTACTATATATATAAAACACAAACGGAAATTTCGTTCCCTTCCTTTTATAACTCGAGTTCCGCTGAATGGATTTTGATGAAACTCGCGCTGTTCGAGAGATATTTTTTTCAGGGAAGGTTTTAGTATGTAGCACAACGTTCTACGTAGAATAGTTATAGAATTATGATGGAAAGTTCTGTTATTTTGGCCGACAAGGTTACCATTGCTAATTTTTTGGCGACCATTATTTTTGCAGAAATAATTGAAAAGGCTATACATCTCTAAAAAAATAAGAAAAAATTTTTGCTAATTTTATTAAAAAAAAGAAAGAGGGAGAAAAGAAAAAAAGAAAAACAGTTTTGATGAGAGATAATATTATAAAACGAAAATATTTAATTTAAACATGATTAGGAATGTTCGTAATGTTTAAAAAATTATTCAAGGGGCAAGATTGCTATTGAAACAAAATTTGGCGATTTATCTTTTGTTTTTGGCGATTTTGATTTTACTTTTGACCCCAAACAATTTGATTTTAAGCCAAGAAGTATTCTTTTTGTTGCAGAAAGAATTGAAATGGCTATACATCTGAAAAAATAAAAGAAAAAACTGTTACTAATTTTATTTTAAAAAAGAAAGAAACGAAAAAAAAAAGAAAAACAGTTTTGATGAGAGATTTTAAGACAAAAGGTGTAGTTTCAAGTGTACGACAGCATTTTTGCAGTATTTTTTTTTGGTACTTTTCGGTTAGCCGTGCGCCAGTGATAGATATATACATGTATATATACACACACATATATATACACATATATCTACACAAATACATATATATACATACATATATATGCACTTATATGTATGAATATATACATATATATATATGTATATACATATATATTTATATATGTACATATATCACTGGCGCCTGGCTAACCGAAAAGTACCTTTTTTTTATTCAAATGCAAACTATATTAATGGCAATATACTTCTATTTACTTCTACATATATGAAATTTCGTTCCGGCTGCTTAGAACTCGAGTTCTGCTGAATGGATTTTCGTAGAACTTAAACTGTAAGATAATTTTTCTGGGAAGGTTTTATTGTATAACATATCGTTTTACGTAGCTTAGTTATAGAATTATTATGGGAAGTTCTACAATCAGATCAATCCGATTATGAAAGATTAGCCTTTTTAAAAGATTTTGCCGAATCGATTTCGGTGGAACCTACACTGTTAGATAATTTTCTAGGGAAAGTTTTATTATATAAGCAACGTATCATTCTACGTTGCTTAGTTCTAGAATTATAGGGGGAAATTAGAAAATTGGGTGACCATTTTTTTAAATCAAATAATAGCCTTTTCAATATTTGATTCCGATTATGAAAGATTAGCCTTCTGAAAAAGTTCTACTGGACGGATTTTGATAAGAATTGTATTGTTAGTTAGTTAGATGCTATTTCAGGAATGGTTATAGTGTACTACATATTGTTCTACGTTGCTTAACCGAACAGTTATGTGTGAAGGTTATGTAGTCAGGTGAACCCAATTCCGAAAGATTAGTCTTTTTGAAAGTTTTTACTGGGCGTATTTTTTGCGACTTGCATTGTTAAGTAGATAATTTGTAAGGATGATTTTAGTATATTTCATATCGTTCTGTTAGTTTTAGAATTATGTGGAAAAGTTCAATAATCAGATTATCAAGGATTAGCCTTTATAAAAACTTGTACTGAATAGATTTTGTTAGTTAATTTGTTTAGCTCAATTATTTTGAGTGATGGTTTTAGTATATTGCATATAGTTTTATCATAACCAAATAAAAGAGTTTGACTGCACATTAGAGAATATAAAATAGCGGAATGACGTCATTTTCCAGGTAAATATACAGATTGCTTTCAAATACAAGCTCAAATTAAACGATATATTTCAGTTGATTCAAGGTTCATTTGTAGAAACCGACCAGCGCAGCTTGCTAGTTAGTAAATAAAACACATAAAGTAAGAATTTTAAATGCTATCGCAGCATTGAGAAAAACTGAGTGTTGAATTGATTCATTCATGGGATTTCATCTAACTCCTTTCATGGTCAATCATTTTTTAGAGATCAATTAAAATTTTTCATAAAACTCAGTCACCTATTTTTAACCACTACTTTATTTAGTGTTTTTATATTAATTTTCTATTTCTTTTATGTTTTGACATTCAATTTTAAAAAGTATATAGAGATACAAAATACAGTAAAAGTTACTGTAAGATACAGAAAGCGCTTTCATAGGAGTAATTGCCATTAAAAATGTAAAATAATAATAAAATATTAAAAACTCCGAATTTATCGAATTGTGTTGAGTTTTATAGAAAAAAAAATCCACGAGTGCCCCTGGACTCAAGGCGCACACTTTGACGGCACTCTCTCTCTCTATCTCTGTGTGTGTGAGTGAGTGTGTGATAAAAAAATAGCTAACAAGTTTGTATAAGCAAAATGAACAAATCTCCCATTTAAAGATGACATGTAATAATATTTTATGTATTTATTATAGTAAAAAATATGTAGAAAACATCTTAATAAATAAAATCTACAAGAATATCTTGATATAATAAGAAACATAAACACATATAAAGATAGGTGATGCCAAATAAAAATGAAATAAAAAGGATTTAATCATAAATTTGAACAAAAATGCAATGTAAAAATTAAATTACAAAAGAAATTTCAAAAACAAAACGTTATATTTCTGTTGGCAAGAACACCCATGTGTTGATAGAAATGCATTATTTTGCATAACAGACTTTCGTATAACTGCTGATATAATAAATTGAATTAAGTAAAAGTGATGATCATATAAAAACAAATGAAAAATTGATAGAAAATCCAGCAATAATAATAAAAGGAATGTAATGGCCAGACTGGAAATGCAAATACTTACATGGCTTAAACTTTTAAATCTGATTTTAATCTTTTTAACTTTGGCACTGATGATGCAGCTTTAGAGGCTCCAAAACAACTGTTTGCTACTTTATATGCATTTTATTTGTGCTATTTTTTATGTTGATCATTTATTTTAAAATATGTCATTCTTTTTTGTTTTTTTCTTAATATTGTTTTTTATATTCAATAATGGTTTAAAAAAATAACAAGATATGTAATTATAGAATTTTCACCATAAATTCATTTTAATTTATGATGGTAGCTAGTTATTTTGTTTATAGTAATTGTAATTATTCTTCAATCTTTTACAGTTAAGAAATGCATCAGGTAATATTATTATCTGCCATGTACCTTGTTCTGTGAGTGTCAGATAAACATGGGTCTACTGTAGTTTTTAATTCAATGATGAAATTTTGTGCTGAGTTTTATTATTGGAATTACTTTTTCTATGGTGATTTTAATTTCTCATCTGAAGTTTATTTTTTCTTAAATAGGTTTTTAATGAATTAAAAAATATGATACCTTAAATATAACCTTAACTTAATTCTATTTATTGCAGATGCATAAAGTCATAAATGCAGATACACATCCTATTACCCAAAACAATCTTTAAAGTGTGAAATATGCAGCCAAACATTTCTCTGCAAGAGATTTTTGGAAAAGCATCTTCCGGCTCACACAAAAGAAAATCATTTGTGTGTGAGATATGCAACAAGAAATTCTCTCAGAAAATTCATTTAAATGATCATCTCTGCTCTCATACTGGTGAAAAACCTTTCGTGTGTGAATTATGCAACAAGAGTTTTCCTCATAAGGCTAATTTAAACAAGCATTTATTAATTCATACTAGTGAAAAACCTTTTTTGTGTGTGCAATGCAACAAGAAATTCCCTTGTAAGGGTGTTTTAAATAAGCATCTCTTAATTCATACTGGTGAGAAACCGTCTGTGTGTGAGGTATGCAACAAGAAATTTTCTGACAATAGTGCTTTGAAAAAGCATCTATTTATTCACACTGGTGAAAAACCTTTTGTTTGTGAGATATGCAACAAGAAATTCTCTCATAAGGGTAATTTAAAGAAGCATCTATTAATTCACACTGGAGAGAAACCTTTTGTGTGCGAGATTTGCAAAAAAAAATTCTCTCAAAAAATTCATTTAAAGGATCACCTTCGCTCTCATACTGGTGAGAAACCTTTTGTGTGTGAGATATGCAACAAGAAATTCTCTCAAAAGAGTCATTTAAATTATCACTTTCGCTCTCATACTAATGTAAAACCTTTCATGTGCAACATATGCACCAAGAAATTTTCGAATAAGGAGTATTTAAACAAGCATCTGTTAATTCATACTGCTGAGAGAACTTTTTGTGTGGGAGATAATGAACAAGAAATTCTTATCTAAGTGTGATTTAAGGAGGCAGCTGTTAATTCATACTTCTTAAATGTGAGACATGCAACCAAAAGTTTTAATTAAATACCCATCTTAGTTCTCATACTGGTGAGAAACTTTTTTTTTTTTTTTTTTTTTTTTTTTTTTTTTGCAACAAAAGATTTTTTCCAAAGCATGATTTTATTTAAAATTTATTATTTCTTACTTGTGAGAAATCTTTTGTGTGTGAGACATGCAAGAAAAGTTTTTCTCAAAAGTTCTTATACTGGTGATAAAATTTTTTTTGTGAAAATGGAACAAGAAATTTTCACAAAAACTAATCTCAGTGCTCAACTTTTCTCTCATAATTTGTTGTTTTGTATAAACTGATTTCTATGTATACTATTATACAAGGACCGTGGCATAATTTAGTGTAAAGAAAGTGCGGTTTTCCAAACATTACAGTTACAAAATGAAACATTGGCCAATGAAAAAATATCTAATGTTATGAAGCTTATTTTTGTAGACATGTATCATATATTTTGCATTATATTATTATATATGGTTTATTTATGCGTAATTTAAACTAGTAAATCAGCTGGTCAATAGCCTCAATTCCAGCTGTATAAAACTAATTTATATTTTTATCTCACTTTATATAATAATAAAAATATTGTTATTTCTCAGTCTGTTTATTTAATTTATGTAGATTTATAAGCCCATAATATTTTCTGATTTTAGAAATATAAATTAAAGAATCTTTATGTTAAATATGATACTGCTCAATAAAGTTCTATTACAGTAAAATTGACTTTCTTATAAACTTTTATAATACTTTGTTTTGAGGGGATGGGTTTAGCCTCCTTAAACTTTCCTGTGCCACATTAATTTTATGCTTCTAATTTAGACAATTTTTTGCTATTTCTAGATTCTGGTATATCGTTGGGTGTGTGGTTTTGTTAGACAAGCATTGCCTACTACAAGATATTATCCTATACTAAAAACAATATTTACTTATCAGCCAACAACAAAACATCAGCATATTTTGAAGAAGTTGTATAAAATACCATATAAGTGTTGCATTACAAAACACAACTGAAATTAAAATATAAATTAAATTATTTCAAATCAAATTGTATAATAAATAACTTTTAAAATTTAAAGTAATTATGAGATGTTTTGTTTATTAGATACGGTTTGTTGTTATTCGCGGTTAAAGTTAAAGTTACAGTTATGCTTTGCAGGTTGGTTGAAGGCTAAAGTTATTTAAAATTTAAATTATTTTCTGGCACAGAATTTTTATTTGAAATTCTCACTTTATACACCAAAACGGATTCTGAAATAAATATATATTGACCATTTCGTTTTAATGATAAAACGGTTGTATTGGTGAAATTGATGTTTTATTAATTGGCTCTTGCGAAGATGAAAAATGTGCGCTTCTTCTTCTTAATTATGAATTTCTTAAGTATTTATTTTTGACTAATTATATCCAAATGTATAATTGGTTAAAATATTATTTATGCAACATATTGAGAGCTAATGGAGTAAAATTATCAATTATGGAGCTAATAGAGGTTAATTAGTATTTTTGAAATAATTGTTTAAAAGCAACACAAAATGTCACAAAAACATATATGCATCATTTATTAAAAACTTTTACTTTAGGTGTTTTAAAAATATACAAAACTGCATTTCACATTAAAGTATTTTTGAAGTCTACTAGAATTTAATTAATATTTTTGGAGTCTACTGGTATTTTAATTAATGTTTTCTTTATTATTTTTATTTTCTATCATGCTTTCTCTGTTTTCTTGTTCTTGCATCATTAACTGTGACTACAACTACATCAATAGTCTACAGAAGTGTTTTTCCCTTGGTTTTTCCTGCCGAGATTGACCCAGGAGGAAAGAAGAATGAATGTCATGGATGTCACACATGAATATCATTGATTCAAATTTTCAGAGTTGCGAGATCATCTTTTAAATAATAAATTAGTAATTTTCCATGATGCCCACAGCTATACTCCATTCTCTGAAAGAAGATAACAGAAGTAAACAAATGCACATGCGGATTGGCGATACTTAAACCTGGTGCTGTGCCAGAAGCGCCAAACAGACTGTTTGAAGTGTTTGAGCTTCTGCTTTTTCAAATCGAAATAAAAAATTAAATTCGCCAACCTAGGGATTTGTGCAGCTAGGCGATTTTTCTGCAGCACGTTAGTTTACTTTCGTTATCTCCTTTCCCTGAACAGACTATAGTTTCATCGTGATTTAAAACAGAAAATAATTTGTCATCAAGTTGCAATAGCCTACACAAGAAATAGTAAAGGCCTCTTTACTTGCGGGCAGGTGTGAAAAATTTAGAAGTGATCTGAGTCGGTAGGAAGCACAGAATTGGTAGTTCAGTTGAGAACGGAAGTCAGTGAGGAGAGGAATCAAGGAAAAATTAGACGAGTTTAAGATGGACCCGTCATCGCCAGGTTTTTTATAATTCATTTCTATATTTTCTTATAATTTTCCTTTGCATGCAACTAACTTTAGGAATTCCTTTTTATTTTTATTTATTACTAGCTACCCGCCTGGTGCTGCCCGGTCCCAAGATAATAATAATCTGTTCTATACGAATATGACTAAAATCTTTAAGGCTACCGAAATAAAGTCGAATGAGGTCATAATAATTACTCTCCATCTCTATTAGCTCCCTATCATAATTGGACTCATAGAACCCACGGTCGGAAAGCGCACACTGACGGTCGAAAGTGCAACTAAAATATTTAAGGCTTTAGATATGAAGTCGAATCAGCTAAACCCTGTCGTAATCGGGCCCATAGAACCAGAGATACTCCTATAATTCCACATTCCACCGCCAGGGGACGCAATCTGTTCTGGAAGGGGCCTTTTCAGAACACTCGACCCTACCAAATTTCCTAGTAGAATTGAAATTTAACCACGGGTAAACATTGACAAAATAGCGGAAATTGTGAAAGGTTTCGAAAGGGTTAATGTAGATATTTTTTAAAACCCAACAGTGCGTTTTGAAGAAAATGAACGTGTCCATGATCTGAAGTCTACTGTTTGTCTGTATTCGCATTTCCTGAGTCGATGCTGATTTTTAAACCTTGGCTGAAAAACGGAAATCATGTGGGTGAGTTTTGGAAAGGAATCTTTTTCAGAGGGTTAAAATTAAAGTTTTCAAAACGGATACCAGATTGTAAAAAGCAAAGGGATGTAGATTAGTCGCGGTATTTTTAGTTTTTCGTATCTTGTTTATAAACGCAGATTCGAATTTTTAAAGATAGGAGGGCAAAATCCTCAAAAAAGGGCGACCCCCGATTTGGCGATTTTTTTGACGTGCGCCAACCCAAAACTCGGCAACCTCCAAATTCTACCCAATCAGAACGCATGCTTCCTACGGCAAGCTTCTTTACAAAGTAAACATCGATTTTATTCCTTTTTAGCTCACAGGCTATCAAAGCCTGAGAGCTTATGTGCCCGCCGGTTCTGTATGTATGTATGTATGTATGTACGTACGTAACGCGATAACTCTTCATAGAAATATCCGATTTCCTTCAAATTTTGTTTATAGGTTGACTGTGTTAAGGCGCTTCCCTGATTAGTTTTCGGGATTGATTGGTTAAATATAAAGGGGGGAACAGGGGGGCTAATCCCCCCTAATTTATATAAATAGGGTTTTAATACAGAATTATTCCGTTTTCCTTCAAATTTTGTTTATAGGTTGACTGTGTTAAGGCGCTTCCCTGATTAGTTTTCGGGATTGATTGGTTAAATATAAAGGGGGGAACAGGGGGGGCTAATCCCCCCCTAATTTATATAAATGGGGTTTTAATACAGAATTATTCCGTTTTCCTTCAAATTTTGTTTATAGGTTCACTGTGTTAAGGCTCTTCCCTGATTAGTTTTCGGGATTGATTGGTTAAGTATAAAGGGAGGAATGGGGGGGCTAATCCCTCCCCTTAATTTATATAAATGGGTTTTTCATGCAGAATTATTCCGTTTTCCTTCAAATTTTGTTTATAGCTTCACTGCGTTAAGGCGCTTCCCTGATTAGTTTTTGGGATTGATTGGTTAAGTACAAAGGGGGGGGGACGGGGGGCTAGTCCCCCCTTAATTTATATAAATGGGTTTTTCATGCAGAATTATTCCGTTTTCCTTCAAATTTTGTTTATAGCTTCACTGCGTTAAGGCGCTTCCCTGATTAGTTTTCGGGATTGATTGGTTGAGTATAAAGGGGGGGAACGGGGGGCTAATCCCCCCTTAATTTATATAAATGGGTTTTTCATGCAGAATTATCTCATTTGCTTCAAAATTTGTTTATAAGTTCATTGGGTTAAGACGCTTTCCTGAATAGTTTTCGGGATTGACTGATTAAGTATAAAAGGGGGGAACGGGGGGGGCTAATCCCCCTTAATTTATATAAATGGGTTTTTCATGCAGAATTATCCCATTTACTTCAAAATTTGTTTATAGGTTCATTGGGTTAAGACGCTTCCCTGATTAGTTTTCGGGATTGATTGGTTAAGTATAAAGGGGGGGTGGAACGGGGGTGCTACCCCTTAATTTATATAAATGGGTTTTTCATGCAGAATTATCCCATTTGCTTCAAAATTTGTTTATAGGTTCATTGGGTTAAGACGCTACCCTGATTCGTTTTCGGGATTGATTGGTTAAGTATAAAGGGGGGGACGTGGGCCAATCCCCCCTTAATTTATATAAATGGGTTTTTCAAGCAGAATTATCCGATTTTCTTCAAATTTTGTATATAGGTTCATTGTGATAATGCGCTTCTCTGAATAGTTTTGGGCGTTCATTGGTTAAGTATAAAGGGGGAAGGGGGGGGCTAATCCCCCTTAATTTAGATAAATGGTTTTTCATGCAGCATTATCCGCTTTTCTTCAAATTTTGTATATATATATTCATTGTAATAAGAGGTTTCCCTGATTAGTTTTTGTTGGGATTGATTGGTTAAGTATAAAGGGGGGGGACGGGGGCTAATACCCCCTTAATTTATATAAATGGGTTTTTCCTGCAGAATTATTCCGTTTTCCTTCAAATTTTGTTTATAGGTTCACTGTGTTAAGGCGCTTCCCTGATTAGTTTTTGGGATTGATTGGTTAAGTATAAAGGGAGGGAACGGGGGTTTAATCCCCCCCTGAATTTATATAAATGGATTTTTCATGCAGAATTATCTCATTTGCTTCAAAACGTGTTTGTAAGTTCATTGGGTTAAGACGCTTCCCTGATTAGTTTTCGGGATTGATTGGTTAAGTATAAAGGGGGGGGGACGGGGGGCCAATCCCCCCTTAATTTATATAAATGGGTTTTTCAAGCAGCATTATCCAATTTTCTTCAAATTTTGTATATATATATTCATTGTAATAAGAGGCTCTCCTGATTAGTTTAAGGAGTTCATTAGTTAACTATGAGGGGGTAACGTGGGGATAACCCCCCCCTTAATATATTGTCGATTTCTTTATTTTTCAAGGGCTTATTTCAAATTCTTTGAAATACGAGTATAATATACAATTAGTGTGGATAGCCTGTGAGCTCAAAGCCCTCAGTTTAACTGGGCAGTTTTCTTTTTATTTCGACTATTTACAAAGTTTTAGCAATATTTTCTTCACGATTTTTTAATTTTTACAAACTTTTAGCAATATTTACCTGCGTATTTATATATTTTTACAAACTTTTAGCAATATTTACCTGCGTATTTATATATTTTTACAAACTTTTAGCAATATTTCTTCCGGATATTTCGATTTTTACAAACTTTTAGCAATATTTTCCTCCATATTTTTCTATTTTTACAAACTTTTAGCAATATTTCCTTCGGATATTTCAATTTTTACAAACATGCGGTTATTAACTTACATATATGTAAGATTCGCGTACATTTTCCGAAAAAAACCCCCTCTGGATGTATGGAACTCAACGTGCCGCGGCCTCTACAATATACGAAACTCGTACAAGCAGCGATTAGTATCTTATATATGAACGCTTCGCGTCCATTTTCCGAAAAAAAAACACCTCTGGATGCATGAACCTCAATATGCAGCAGTCTCTAGAATATACGAAACTCATACAAGCAGCAATTAGTAACATACATGTACGCTTAGCGTACATTTTCCAAAAAAAAAAAAAAAACACCTCTCAATGCATGAACGTTAACGTGCAGCAGTCTCTAGAATACGTGAAGTACATTTTATCAAATAAAATCAACAAAAATTCACTTACCTTTTGTTATTTTTGTTTCTATTTAACCTATATTTTAATTAACAATAATAAACATATACAAGCAAATGTAGCGGCATGTGTCGAATAAAAAATAAACGGTCTTGTTGCCAAAACGTCTATAGAAAAATAGTGTTGCCACTACAATAATATATATGTAACACCCATATTTCTCATCTTTCGTTTTTTTTTATTATTATTTCACAGGAATTATCCTTCTATGACATACGGCAAAACGTCAAATCATTAAACTTCACAAAACACATTCCACAAACGTAATTCAACAAATCCGACACACAATAATCCAATCATAACCTTCTTACATCTTTGCATTGATCTCAAAATCCAATCCAATCTCCAGAACAAACAACAATAAACCAACCAATCAACCACAGTAGGCGTGGAAGAAACATAACAAACGAACTGGTAGCAAGAAAATCTCATTTATCGCTTCACCAACTTTGACGCCGTTAAGCATCGCCCTTGTTTGAGGATTCAACCGATAGGAGAAATAGTTAAAAAAGCAAAATTGACTTACGGTAAAAAAACGTTTTCAAAAGGGTTAATGTGAATGATTTTTAAACTAAAGGTTTCTGCCTGAACCCGATAGAACATAGATGTCTTTAGGTGTGTCTTTTTGTTTGGTTATTTTAGAGAGCCAGCCGATGGCAGATTTTATATATCGCAAAAGTGAGTCCTGCACGTGAATTTTTTTTTGAAGGGTTAATATTCGTATTTTTCAAAAACAAATACAGATATCGAAAAAGGAATAAATGTAAATATTGTCTGGTATTTTTAGTTTTTCATACCTTTCTCTGAACCGCCGATGCGAATTTTTAAAAATTGTCAAAATCGCAAAAATAGCGAAATGGCATACAGAAAATATACTTTTTCGAAGGGTTAACTTTCGTATTTTTTAAAACCAAAGGTGGCTTTGAAAAGGGCAATGTCAGCTTTTTTATTTGGTGACCTTTGTTTTTCTGTATCTCTTGTAGTCAGGCTCGGAAAACGGGAGAAAATAAAAAACATGAATTCGATATTTCTTGATTATTTTTTGAAAGGGTTAAATGTGAATTTTTTTCAAACCAACCGGATCGTTCGAGACCTAAAAGTACATTCTTCGAGAATATGTAAACGGTTTTTCCGTATTTGTAGCCGTTTGCCCATGGCGAATTTAGAAAAACTTAAAAAAAGGGGGATGACTCGTGCTTTGTTTCTTCTATTCCCGAAGATACGGATATTGGCTTCTGAAAATGCGCGCGTAGATTTCGGAAGAGTGATTTTTTTATTTGTGATCTTTGATAAGTTTTTAATTAATAACTACTCTAATTTTCAAAATATTAAAAATCTGAGGCTCAAATGCACCAGAAGAGGAAGCATTAACTTAAGTGTTTGTTGCAGAGTTTTTTTAAGTAACAATATTTTTTGATTTTGTAGCAGCAAATTAGGGCACCTTTTTTCAGATGCATGTACCATATTCTGGAGTCACCTCAAGACAGTTATGGTTGGTGACACATAAGATTCCCTAAGATGTCGCGGAATGGAAGTAGATATCCCTGTAGTGTATCTGGACACTTTGTTGGATTTTGTTTTCTACAGAGAAAGGCAAGGGAGGTTTCACGATTAAAGCCACTCGTCCTTCAAACCATCATAGACTTACCGCCTTGTTGTCTACTGTAGTGAGTACGCAGCTGTTTCCTGAAGTCATGCCAGTAGCGATTCCAGGCATCAGGCCATTCAGATTACATTTCTTTTCATCTCTGAATAGTACACTGAGCTACTTGTCCCCATAAGACATGTACTTTTGAGCACAATCCATCCCAGATAACAATTTTTGATTTTTAAAACATTTTTATAACCCCAACATGTAAATGACTAGATGCTTTTCAAAGGCTTTGTCTGAAAGGTTTGCCAACATTTTAAAAAGCATTATAAAAGGTTGCTAGTTGACACAATCTGAGGTACTTTGTAAGTGTTTTAGGACAAGCATACCAAAATGTAGAAACGTAAGGCTAGTTACAGGATTTCATATTAAACATTGTAACAAGAATTACAATCAAAGGCAGATAATAATGCTTTTATTATAAGCATCTATAAAAGAAATTAAAAATGTTTTGATAACCTGTTAGTTTTAAATCTTAATTGCATTAGATTTTCATCAAAATTATCTGACTTAGAAATTTTCTTTGTTTCTGTGGGACACTAAATTTTAGCTTAATTTCTATATACTGAAGAAAAAAAAAAAGGGAAATAGGAATTTTTATTAGCTGATATTATATTTAAGAACTCATAGTAAGTTATATATTTTAATTAATATATTTATTTTTTCCTTTGCTAAAATTCCTTTCCTATGTAATTGCTAAAATTTGAATATATTTGATTTTTTATATTTTAATTAATGTATTGCTTCTAAAAAAATATTAATTGTTGATTACATTAATTTTTTTTTAATCTAATATGCATTTTGTTAGAATGAACTATAAGAATTAATTTACAGAAGTTTTCTAACTTTTGTTTGAATTTGACAGAACTAATTAAAATAGATAACTTTTTTGTATCTTCTACCATTCAGTTTTAAAAATAAAGTCTAAATTATACTGGGGATAATATTTTCCTTTTAAAGTGAATTCGGGCAACAAGAAAATTTGTATTATTATATTTTTTCTTAAGCCCTACTACATTATCCTGAAAGTTTCACAATAGTTTAAATTTCTGAGTTGGGAATTGTTTATGTCTTGGTTTTTATGTTGCCTTTACTTTTGTGTTTTTATATTTGGAAAGTGATAATGGTTACCCACTATCAATTACTCTTATTTATTAGTTGATTGGCAAACTAAAGTAAGTTAAACATTACTGCATAATTTAATTTCATAAAGATTTAAGAACTATATAAAACCAAATTTTGGTGTTTAAATAATTACTAGAAAAAAAATGCAATTTCCATATATAATATTTTTATATCATAAGCATATTACCTATTTGTTTATTTTTAGTCTACTTTAAGCATGTTTTCATTCTACTTAATACAGAAGAACAATAATTTTTCAGAATGATTTATCTCTGAATTAAATCTATTGATGCTCCGTAATTAAAAATAAATAATAATAATCGGTTAACATTATTTAGACTTTTTTTATTTTCCCTTTTTTCTTTAAAATATAAACCTTCATTTTAAAAATCTTTCATAACTATTAGTATGTACATTGAAATGTCAAAAATTTAAATAGTTTGATTTCATTAAAACTCATTTTTTTAACTTCATGAAAATAAAATGTATTAAACAAAGTAATAAAATAACAATACTTTAAAATATTGTAGCGACGCATACAATAAAAATTTTATATCTTAAACGTACATAATATAAAAGCAATTGTCATTGAATGATATTTTTAAATGAAATTTTATACGACATAAATTACTAAAATATAAGAAAATAAAACGTATGCGCAAAAATAATTAACTTTGACTAAATTACAGTTTAAATACTAGTACAAAATCTATTATTATTATTATTACGCAATATTTCAAACTTTTGACGGTAATTTTTAAGCACATGAACTATAAGATGAATATTTTAAAATTGGGGAGCATCAATAGATAATAACATAAACGATAATAATATATTTTAAAAGATAAACATAAACAAATGCTATTCTCTATTGTATTTTGTAATGAAAATATGTGTAAAGAACTCGCATTAATTCGTTAAGAAGAAAAACATATTATAAATGGAAATTTCAAGAACTACAACAGAAATATGCATGTGTATATAGTTCTTACAACGAGGTACATCTTTATGAAATGAAATTAATACAAAATAGTTTAACATACCTTAGATGGAGCATGATTGCAAATGCAAAGCCGGCACTTTCAGACCGGTGCTACGACGTGACCTGCTCGCACATCATATCACCTTCAATGAGTCATGAAACGCAAGCAAAAGGACAATTTGCAGCGCGAAATAAGTTACGCATGCGCGGAAAATGAATGTGCAAAGGATGATTTTAGACCGTAGGTTTTCTGACGGTTATTCCAAAAATCTAATATTGAAAATATTACTGTGACCGTGGTATACGGTAAAGATAATATACCTTTGCAGAAAAATCGAAAGAAAAGAAAAAAAGACCGTTTTCGGAACCTTGCTTGCTATCTGGGATTATGGCGTGAGTTTAGATGCAATTTGCAAGAATTGTTTTCCCAAATAATATTCTTAGATTCTCTTATGCATTTATGTATTGCGCCCTTTGACTTGAGATATTGATACTGAGATCAATTTTATTTGTTTTATGGACATATTTTGGGCAGTATAGCAAAATGGTAGCTGGGCACTTTAACCCAACCCTATAACACATTAAACCAAAATTGTATTCACTAGAACAGAGTGATGACACGGTGAGGTGTAACTAACTCCCTTCAGAATAAAGGTCAAATATATTTTTCAATAACTTAAGCTAAAGGAAAAATGTTTTTCTTTTTAAAATTTTCGAATGTGAACTTAAACTTTTGGAATGAAACATTTACTATGTGCAGCGGTTAAGTAGGTAGTGAAAACAAAATATTCCCATGATATAAAACATTTATTTATAAAGATAAAACACATACACGATATTACACAACAAAATAGATGATTTCATAACAAAAAAGAAGATAACTTGAAACTTATAATATTCAAAAATGTTAACACAAATGACAAACTTTTGAACTTTCAAAGAATATTGCTAATAATAAACACACACCTACACTGACATCTCTTTAAATCTGATGACGCATGCCAAATAAGTCAATCAAAAATTACTTTCATAGTTGCATAATTAAGTCTACTATGTTTCATTTCAATTATATTTGAACATTTATTAAGAAATTATTCCATATATTTCTCATCATATGTTAGTTTCTGCCTAAGCTTTTGAGATAGACAGTACTAATGCGTAATTCAACATTAGGAGTTCAAAACTGCAAATGTGTATAATTTTTTAACTTCTTCACCGAATGACTTCCTGTTTAGTATCGTACAGTAAAATTCATCAAAAAGCTAAACATGATATCAAATTAAAATTTTCACATAATATGGAGATGGCCCCAAAACTTGTTATTTTTTAACACTAAGGCGCTTTGTCTCCAGCTAACTATGCTCGTTAACCCCCTGTCCAGAACCTGCAGGCTCTAAAAACAGGCTAATTTGTTCCGTTTTGAAAGGATTACCCATTTACGAAAGATTGAATTGTATTATTATAACCAGTATCGATCTTCTGTAATCAGGTTGCTATTCATTTCCCTTTGATTACGTAATTTTTAGGTTTGCAAGCCTGCATTGACTGTTGTCGCAAAAGCTGTTTTTATGATTTATTAAGTAAGATTATCACACATATGAAAATCAGTTTGTATAAACTGGATGTAAAATATGTTGCTGCCTCCTGGACTTTTACAAGGCTTTCTTTTAGATGCTAGAAGAAAATAGTTTTAAACATAGTGCAGTTTTCAACAATTGTTTGCTTTTTGCACATAATAATTTATTTGTTTTAATATTTTTTTCTCTTTTAATATTTATATGTAATTTAATATATTTATGGGAAAGTGTTTAGTAATAATATTTTTTTGGCTTTTATGATGCAATCCCCCCCCCATTTAATTATTTTCCCACATAATAATTTAATTGATTTTTAAAAAAAAATTTCTCTTTTAATATGCACAACTAACACATGTCATATGTTTGGAAATATTATTATTTGCTCTTTTTCAATATTTGGAAAGAATAGGTTAAAAAAAAAGGCTTTTTCGAAATATGAAATGAACTGCTATTAAGATACTGAAATTTTGAAAAAAAAAAGTAAAAAAATCGACAAATTAAAAAAATGACTGGATACTGCACACTACAATCTAGTCCAACATATGTTTGCAAAAGATGGTTAAATTGCAATGCATATTTTTTTATTCTATAAAACTTATTTAACTGAACAAACTTTTATCAAATTCAACATTAAATAAAGCTTAAAATTACTATTCTTCAACTTAAAAACTGTATTCCTCAGCGTATTTATCGACCATTTCTTTATGAAACTACCAATTTTCATATTCTTACATACAATAATTTTTTTAATATAAGCCAAGAAAGACCATTCGTCACAAAAAATTCATTTACTGCAGCAACAGCGACATCAATATTGGTTACTTTTTTAAAATATAGAGATAAATTGAAAGAAGAGACATACTAGTTTCCAGTCAAATGTCAATTTCTTTTTTCCCTGGAATAGTAATTTGGAGACTAAAATGTACAAGCTATTTTCTCTTTAATTTTTTTTTCCTGGATGACTGTAGTTTTGAATTTAATATATAAAATTGATTTCTAGAAGCTTTAAATATGCAACTTTGAAATTGCAGACCATTCCATAATTAGTTTTTGAATTATGTTTAAAAAGCTGCCTGCATTGCAATCTGTCTTGAAATGAATAAAACTGAATTTAACATTAGATGTTCCAAGTTTGAACCGGAATCATTCCTAAACTACAAGACCGAATCCAGAGGTGCCAAGTTCTTACTAATCTTCCATAATATGTGGATTAATTTGAGCCTGGTTTAATACGTTTCGCACCAGAAATTTAAAAAAAATGAAATTAAATATATTCAAAGTAGAAATCTAAAATTAAATAAATAAAGATTCATAAATAAATTTTCTGGTTCGAAACATTGTTAAACTGGGTTATATTAATCAACATATTACGGAACATTAGAAGGCATCTCTTCAAATCACTTCTTATTCGGCATCCTAAGGTAAAATTGACCGAAGTATCCAACAAGAATGTCAAAATTGGTGTTAGTGTTGAGAAACTACCTGTTATCCCAATTTTAAGTAGTATAGAATTGATTAGTATAGCATTTTTAGTAATTGATTTCGTATCAATCACAATTTTATAGGATGATTTGTGGCAGAGTTAGTATGGATAATTTTAAAGCCCAATTTGATTGTTTAATATCAAATATTTTGTTGTCATCTTATATACAAAAGCTATTTTATTTGCATTCTGCACAAAAAGGGAGTTGCAATATTTATGGAAATTTCTGAGGACGCATGTCAAGAGGATAAACGTTTCCTTGTTCATGCTTACATATTTTAAATATATTGAATTTAGAAAAGCTGAGTGTTGCATTGGCTACAGATCTTAGAAACACCTCATTGTTGGTTTAAATTGAAGTTTAAAGTTAATGGAATTAGAGACAAACAAATTGTCATATTAATTTTTCATTATGTTTTAATACAAAAATGACTCTGTATTATTATTATTATTATTATTATTATTATTTGCTGATTGTACCTATCAAGAGCTTGACAAATACAGACCATTTTTTTTTTTAAATCTGGAAACAAAGTTACTTAATCCAGCTTTTTTTTTTTTTTTTTTTTTTTTTACAGAAATTGGCTTAAGAAATGAGCACAAACTGCAAGAGAGAAAGTGAAATAATCTCAGAAAATATATTCAAATAAAAAAAAATTAAATATTTTTTTAAAACTTTTATTTTTAATTTGGCAAAAATAAGTTCATCAAACACAAATTTAAAAATCATAAAATCAGAAATATTTGACTGACTTTGACAGGTAAATAGGCAAAAAATTGTTTTCCTGTTTCACTATTTCATCGTTGTCCTCTTCATCAGACATAGATTCTGTAACACTGAACTATCTGAACATTTGAAGCATTATGAATCAGCTTTTTTCTGAACATGCAAGTTAAATCAACATCTACAGTATTTATTTTTGTCTAATTATGATAAATTTCATTAGAAAACTTGGTTTATATTATCTTTCTAAAGTATGCACTATTCTAAACTATGTAACTATTATTTCTATATAAAGCATGCTTTTAATTATTTTTTTTTCAATTCATAAAAAAAGTTTTGTGAAATATTTTATACTGACGACTGGAATTTTTTTCTGGCTACCTGATTTTATCAAATTTGTAAAGACCTGCATATCACATATGCCTAATTAAATACAAATCTGCATGGTAGCTATAATTGCATTGCATATGATTTTTATGATACATTAAACAATAGGTTATTTTTTCAGTATAGGGGCCTTGGCATCTTGGCGAGATACATAAAATGGCAGAATTTGGCAACCTTCACTGTTTCATAAACACAAGCATTTTTTTCAATATTTATACAATTTATTTAATATAAAGAAGCTGTTTATCTATTTTTTTATACAAAAAGAAGTAACTTGTACATAAAATACAATAATATTATTTATATGAATAAAATGTTTATAGCTATATAAATAGTTGTTAACAAGCATAAAAGTTCATCAGGCATGTTTTCATAGCTGCTTGTATAATTTGACAACAAATCTTACGTTCTGAAGCTGGAATTGTGCCAAGCTTTTTAAAAAAATGCCAAGACCGCTATACTAGAAAAGTATCAAACATTAGCATAATTGATCTGATATAAATGTTGCCTCAGCCTGAAAATAAAGAACTTAAAACATAAACACACATACTACTAGATACAGCAAATTGAAATTTGGGTATTTCTTTTTTCAAGGACTTTAGCACAATGAACCAGAAAGAAAAAAAATGCATCAAACATAGATTATGAAACATTTTCCAACACTTCTAGAATGCTTTACTGAAACTTCACCATTTAATAAAATGAAAGGAAATGTCTTAAGTAAAAAATTTAGAACACATATAACATAACTGAAAATTAGATTTCAGCAATTATAATCCACAGCTTAAAAAGAGCTACTTTTTTGTGCAGCCCTGTATAATATGATCTATAGATATATATATTTCTTTTATACTATGCTAAAATTTAATTTTGTTAGAAAATGCATAACACAATTGAAAATTCACTTTCAGCAACTTCTGGAAACAGACAGAAATGTACTTGAATTCTTTTGAAAAGCCATGCATATTATTTACAGATAAATACAGATTTTATAGATGCCACATATAAGGCTAAAATTTAAATCAGACAAAAAATACATTTCCATTCATTGTTATCTAAAGATGGTCACACATTTAGTTCTATATAAATTTATTTATATTCTAGAAATATCTACTAAATATGTATACTAAATACATTCAACTAGAAAATTCATAATTCAATTAAAATTAAGCAATTCACACCCATTCTCGGTAATGCTTATGAACTCTTTTGTGTAGTCAGTTAACATCTATAGAATTGATATACACCAAGTAGAATGCAAAAATATAGTTAAACTTAAAAACGCATACCACAACTGAAAATGTACTTCCAGTAATTATCTCGGTACTTATGTATTATCTGGGCCAGTTCAGATACAATTGCGCCAAGCATGGTGCGAATTATACTAATTACAGTAACTCCCATGATAAATCAACCAACCAACAAACCTTTAAACCAAACCAGCATTTACAAACATGTCTTGATTGTACCAATGCACTTCAAGCCCTTGAGCCTTAAGTTTAATACTGTAGAGGGCAAATTATATTACTTTGATGCAATAATATTAAATCTTCAAGTTTTTATGAACGAAAATGCCGCTTTCTTTTTTTTTTTAAGTCATTTTTATTCAAATTTCCTGAGATGAACACTTTAAGAATTAAATCTCGTCAAATATTGTTTTTTTTTCAGGCAATGGACTTTACCCACAGGTGTTAAAAGCCATGTCTGTGTGGGTATATGCCTTCCAGAAAAGACTGTTTATTGGACGAAGGGGAAGCAGTGTTAAAATGCTCTGCATGCCTATTGGTATTTTTCTTCTGTAAACCCGCAGAGGACATGACATGGGAAAAGTCCAACGAGTTATTGTTTTTATCAATGAAAATAACTACTTCCCTTAATCATGATGTCATTTTTGACATGTATAATTTTGCACTGCATATTATTGTCCTTTGCTATCCATTTTCTTTTCAAACATTTTTTTAAAATTTAAATTAAAAATAAGGTGTATTTAAGTTAGCTACGCACAGACAATAAAACTCACAGTCATTCTTATTAATTTCATTTCAGTTAAAACACATATATTACATACATTTAAAATACATATAATATGCACATTTGAAATGTACTCATTTCAAGTCAAAAACAAAACACAAAAAAAGAAAGAAAAGAAAAGAAAGGAAAATAATCAAAATAATAAGAAGTAATTTCATAACCGAAGATCAATTTATTTCAACATGAAAGCATATCCGTTTGATTTTTGACATTTATGAACTAATAATCTCCTGCTTTCCATATTCGTACTTAAAACTCATATTCATGCATCTAGTATTATTATCAAATGCTTGAAAATGTGTGTTTTATTTCTAATAATGTTATTTCATCTTCTTTGTTATTTTTATTTTTTTTATTTCATTTTCGTTTTTCATGCGAAAAAATTTCTATTGAAAATAAATTGTTGAGTAAAAATTATTATTCCAGGTTTTGATTTAGTATTGGCAACGATAAAGTATTAGCAACATTAAAGTAAATTTAACCATTTTAAAATTTTATATGAAAAAAAATGTTCATTTATTCTCTGTGAAAATAATAAAATTTTGAATTATTCAGAAATGCTTGAAAATATATATTTTATTTCTAAGAATGTTATTTCATCTTCTTTTTAATTCTTCTTTTTTTATTTCATTTTTATTTTTCACGTGGAAATTTTTCAATTGAAAATAAATTGTTAAGTAAAAATTATTATTCCAGGTTTTAATTTAGTATTGGCAACGTTAGAGTATTAGCAACGATAAAGTAAATTTAACCATTTTAAAATTTTATACGAAAAAAATGTTCATTTATTAGCTATGAAAATAATGAAAGTTAGAATTATAAAGGAAAATATTTGAATAAAATAAACAACATATAGCCTATATTCATATCTAGATTATAATCCATCTATATGCAAGGATACAGGGCCATGAAATACTCAATTTTGACGCTGGCTTCAACCAAACATTCACACACAATCGCATTTATAATATTATTAGGATAGCGAAGGTCTCCAATATGTTTCATGCATATTTTACATTTTCATAAATATGGATTCATGATTGCATTCCATGCCAAAGGTTGCTATAAACGAATATGAAATACATAGCACTCTCTATTTTACAGAAGGCATGATTCAGGGAAACTCAGAAATTCATACTAATTTCATTCAAAAAATTCTTGAAATAATGTAATATAAACCACAAACAACTTTGCCCCATAGACCATAATATAATGGAATTAGTTTGAGGCTCTCTTGAACAAACTATAAACTTAAACTATAACTCTTCACTATCAATAGCGAATGTGAATTAGTAAACCTCTGTGACATACATCAGTTACATGGCAATCCGAGTAATTCACAAAAGTTAGAGCACAGACCGATGGAATATAGTTAAATCAAAGTCATAAACAATTTCCAAGTATGTTAGCAAGTTTTAAGGAGAGATTAAATTAGATGAGGAAAACAAAAATTTCAAACACTTTTTAGCAACATTTAATGATATTTTAAAACCTCACCGAATTGTTATTCCTTTGTGAAATAGCAATCAGTGACTGAATTCTTATTAATCAGTATACACATGGACAACTTTTTTAATATTTAATTATATTTTATTTCCAATATTACAGGGGATACAGAAGGCAACATCTTATTAAAGGAAAGTAATTTTTAGCTTAAAAGTTTATAAGAAAGGCAGTTTTATAGTCAAAGAATTTCATTGCATGAAATAATATTTTGCATAAGTTTTTTAAATATAGACTCAATCACAAGAAAATCTTATAGGCTTATAAAACCGTATTATGTAAAAAAATAACAAATTGAGGATTGTAAGATTTTCAAGATAATAAAAAGCAAGATCAAAATAAAAATTTGTTTGCTATAGCTGATATTGAAGCTCATGAGCAGCTGATTTACTAGTTTAAATCAGAAAATTTTTTATTGGTTGCTGTTTCATTTTGGTAACTAGACAAGAAATCCCACTCTCTTATTACTGGAATATGCCAAGGTTCCTAAAAAAAGGTAACAAAATCAGTTGATAACAAATAAGAAATTTTGGGAGTGAAAAATGAACACTCAAATTACTCTTTTTCAGAAAAATCTTTCCTGTGTATATCAATCACACACAAAACGTTACTTCCTAGTATGAATTAATAAATGCCTGCTTAAATTGCTCTTTTGTGAGAATTTCTTGTTGCATATATCACACATAAAAGGTTTCTCACCAGTATGAATTAACAGATGGTTGCTGAAAACAGTCTTTAGAGAGAATTTCTTGTTGCATATTTCACACACAAAAGGTTTCTCGCCAGTATGAATTAACAGATGCTGGCTTAAATAGCTCTTTCGAGAAAATTTCTTGTTGCATAGCTCACATGCATGAGCTTTTTCACCAGTATGAATTATCAGATGCCTGTTTAAAGCACTCTTTTGAGAGAATTTCTTGTTGCATATCTCACACACAAAAGGTTTTTCACCAGTATGAATTACCAGATGCTGTTTCAAAGTACTTTTCTCAGAAAATGTCTTATTGCATATCACACACACACAACGATATTTACCAGTATGAATTAACAGATGCTGACTTAAATGGCTCTTTCGAGAAAATTTCTTATTGCATATATTACACACAAAAGATTTCTCACCCGTATGAAATAATAGATGGTAGCTTAAAGCAGTCTTTTGTGAGAATTTCTTGTTGCATATTTCATACACAAAAGGTTTTTCGCCAGTATGAAGTAACAGATGCTGGCTTAAATGGCTCTTTCGAGAAAGTTTCTTGTTACATATCTCACATGCATGAGTTTTCTCCCCAGTATGAATTATCAGATGCCGGCTTAAAGCACTCTTATGAGAGAATTTCTTATTGCATACCTCACACACAAGCCTTCTCGCCAGTATGAATTAACAGATGCTGGCTTAAATGGCTCTTTCGAGAAAATTTTTTGTTGCACATATCACATGCATGAGCTTTTTCCCCAGTATGAATTATCAGATGCCTGCTTAAAACACTCTTATGAGAGAATTTCTTATTGCATATCTCACACACAAAAGGTGTTTCACTAGTATGAATTACCAGATGCTTTTTCAAAGTACTTTTCTCAGAAAATGCCTTTTTGCATATCTCACACACCCAAGGTTTCTTACCAGTATGAATTAACAGATGCTGGCTTAAATGGCTCTTCTGAGAAAATTTCTTATTAAGGTTATATGCATATAAGGTTATATGCATATCTCACACACAACAGGTTTCTCACCAGTATGAATTAACAGATGTTTGCTTAAAGTACTCTTTAGAGAAAGTTTCTTGTTACATATCTCACATACAAAAGGTTTCTCACCAGTGTGAATTAACAGATGTGTTTTTAAATGGTCCTTTTGAGAGAAATTCTTCTTGCATATCTCACAAACAAACGATTTTCCTAGCTGTGACTCAGAAGATACTCCTCCAAAAATCTCTTGTAAAGAAATCTCTTGCTGCATATTTCACAATTTAAAGACTGCTTTGAGTGATGTGATATGTATATACATTTATGGCTTGATGCATCTGCAATAGTTAGAATTAAATTAAGAAGTCACTTTATATGATTTATGCAAAAGCAATTTAAAAGAAAATAAATTTATAAAAAATTAAAATCAATGTAGAAAACTGAATTCAAATAAAATATTTACCATAGTATTACTAAACCTAATTACTGACGAGCTAAATATGTGTCAGATGCATTTCATAACTGTATAAAGATAAATCTATAAATAATATTAAAATAATGAAAAAATAAGTAGAATGATAAAATAAATAACTTGTCATAAAGATGATATTATGAAGAAAAAAATCTATAATTCTACGAAAAGAGTGATGCCGTCTACAGTAAATGAGCAAAAAAGAAATTATTTTTGTAGCAAGGGGAATTCTAGTATATAAATTTGATTAGTTAGAATTCGTCCAGATTACCAGATTTTTTTTTATCTGATATAAATGGTTATTAGGACAGAGTTCTGTATTATTTAATATAATTTACATTGTATTGGAATAAGGTAACACTATTTTAATCATTTATTAGCATTTTTACCTTGATTAAAGCTCTATCTGGTTGATTACAGGTAAAATAAAATGCATTTTCTTCTGCAATTTTAGAATACAGCAAAAACATTCTTATATATGTTCATTGGAAATTAGGAGAGAAAAATCATATAGGTAGGATATTTTTTTTCAAAACAAATCCATCCATAAAATTTTCAGTATATTCAATAAGAATGATAAAAATAGCAATATTTAATATAGTGGTGCTGCAGTTATAATGCCTCATTCAGAAGCAGCATTAAAATGCCCGTCTAAGAAAACTTTATAGAATTTGCTATGAAAGTTGAGAAATAGATTTAAAATAACAAATTTATTACAGTGACATTAAAGAGACGCACGGATGCATTGGTCTCAGATATCTTATGTTAAAATTCTCTCATACTTTCTGGTCGGCATTAACATAAAGAAATTTTTATTCTTTCAGAAAATTACTCTGTTACATAATCATTATTTAACGCATTGATGGACAGAAGTGAAGTTCGAAAATTGACACTGGGCTTCTACTTGTACACCGGTAAATGCACATTTGTGCTGCTATAGTCGTCATGCCACATAGTGAACTTCGCTTTGACGGCTATAGCCACAAGTGTCCGTCAACGTGTTAATTAAATTAGATAAGAAAAAAAAATCACACTAAATGTCATTTAAAGAGAAATCATATGAACATCACAAATAAGGTCATTTTCTACTAAATATTACTTTGTACTAAATATTACTTCTACTAAATATTACTCAATTTATCATAACTCATAAAAACACCTTAACATTATGCCATGTATTACTTACCTTTTATTTAGAAAAGAGAAGTGTGCAATAACATTACACTTAAAGAATAAACATGTTGGAATTGAATAAGTCCACATTACAGGAGATTTAATGACTTTAATTATACTAATTAATTTTTACTAAAATCAAAAAGGTAACTTTTATAAAATATAATCTAGTATTGAATAAATAATTTTGAAAACTATGAATGAGTTTCACTAAAATTTCAAAATACTCCATACATCTCCCAGAGATGATTTGAGTTTGTCAAAACCTCTGTACAGTTATTATATTGAAAAGAGTCTTTCTACATGGATGTTTTCATGACTATTTTATGGCAGCATTTATAGGATCACAGTTACCAAAATTATGAAAAATATCCAAGGTAGTCACAAATACTTTGCATCAAAATTATCTGATTTTTCTATTCTGATAATGAGTATTTTGTTAGAAATTACAAAAGCCCCCAGCATACAGCCATAAATTTGTAAAATACATATAATGCATAATGCCTGCACAACATTAACTATAAGAATAATATACAAATAACTTCAAATTTGAAGCTTTATAGTTAAAACTATATATTTTTCAAAGCAACAGGTGAATATACGTATAAGAATGTTTATTGCTGTATTCCAAAGTTGCAGAAAAAAATGCATTTTGTTTTACCCATAATAAATGAGATAGAGCTTTAATCATGGTAAAAATGCTACGTGATTAAAATACTGCACAAAGATGATTACCTATTTAATTTTATCTGAGTCTGTAAAAAGATGAGAGATAATAAAATTATGTTGAACATTTTTGAGAAAAAAAAATACTGTGATCAATTAGGGAACTGTATTTAAATTTCGAAGAAATGTGATATTTTTTTCTCAAATTAGACTACAGACAAGTGGACAAATTCCAGTCATAGAATTACTAATTCAAAATTGTGTATGAAAATTACAAATTGGGTATTACAAATAAATAACAACATTTTTAAGCTTTGTCGAAAAAATGTTTGGTGTCTTTCTCCTATTAAAATGAAATAATCTAGATTTGACAGTAAAATCGTCATCCTGTCATTTATTTACAGTCATTATTCTAAGAATATATTGAACGTAGCACAGCATTTTCATGTTGCACCATGTTGTATCCTAGATATTAATTCTAGAAATAATTTAAAAAGTAATCATATCAAAATAAAGAATTAATTACACTCTTTATCTTTTAAGAAATTATGCTTTATTTTTATTTTTAAATTATAGCCACGAATCATGTAACAATGCATAACGTCAAATGGTCAAATTAATTATTTCATATAACTTTTAATGGTTAATTTTACATTCAATTGCTAAACTTTTGAAAAAAAAGGGGAAACTTGAAATTTTACTATTCCTGTCTACAATGATGTACTTACCACAAGTGTGGCAATCCGAGGTTAAATCGATTTAAGCATGAGTTTTCCAGCCATGATTATTTAATGTTACAAAAAATTAACAAATAGAATAGAAAAAGTAAAAAAAAAAAATAGTGTTAAACTTTGTGTATTGTGGGGGTGGTGGCAAAAGCAAAATGGCAGAGACAGTGAAGGTGAAATTAGATTAAATTCTTAAAAAAGGGTAGAGCTCTACAAAAATTTGAAAAACTTCAGCCCTAAATAAGAAATAATAGTAGAGTAAAATTAAGGTCAAAAATTACTTTTGAAAATGTTAAGGAATTGGATGGACCGAATGAACCTTGTTGTTTTACACTTTCACTTCACTTCTTGCAATCATTCCTGATTTGCACCTGATAGTGATAGAAAAATGGAGATTTCAAGTAAGCAGACATTTGCTAGTAATGCATTTTAGAATGCCCTGAATACTTTTTACTGTGTGGAATGTGTCTTTTCTTTGTAAGTGCATTTCTGTTCATAGTTTTTACCATGTACTTTGTTTCCTGCAGTATTTAATTTTACGGTACAGTGTTTTGCACTATTTATGCAATTTTACTATAAATTTATTATCATGGCTTGAAGGAGTTGGCCATTGAAATATATGATGATAAAACATAATGATAAAATATATGATGATAAAATATATGAAATTGATACAAGATCTATTTTCTGATTCTGGATCTGAAAAAAAAATAACAATACTAAATAAAATGATACAGCCCAATCACTATCCTCCATTTTAAGTGAAAATGATAATGGAATATCTGGTACAAATTTTAGTTCTGATGTTTCTAAGAATGCTAAAGCAGCATGTAGTGGAGGTTTAAAAAAGAAAGTGAGAAACAATATTATTCTCGCAAATTACGGAACTCTGCAGAAAGAGAAAATTAACCAAATACTTCTGATGGATGAGCTCCACGAAATATCTTGTGATAAAATTCTTGACTGGCCTCTGATGCTAAACATCATGTTTCGCCTAATAAACCACGTAGTACTTAGCACATGGAAATAAAGATGATGGATAGATGAAAAAATAATTATGCATTATAAAGCACACTACAAATGCTGAAGCAAAACTGATATTTCAAAACAACTCATGAAACATCTAACATAAAAAACTAAAAACATTAGTTACAAATGGTTTAAATGTACGTAATGTCAAGTCTAAAATGTGATGTCCAAATACACTTTCATGCAATTTATGAGCGATTATAAGTATTTGTATTTTGATAATAAATTGATTAGGTCTTTGTACTATGTAATACTTGCTATGTTCAAGAATGATCCTGCAAGTAATACATTTCTTACATTATTCCTTGTAAAAGAAAAATTGTATGAAAATATTTGATTAATTAGCTTTCAAAAGTTATTTTATAACATAAATTTATATAAACATTCATAAATGTTATTGTTTCTCCTTCTAAAATTTAACTAAATTGAAGATTTTGCACACTTTATTAATTTCTAAAAGTTATGAAATAAAACCCCTAAAACAGTCAAAATGTTTTTATACATATAACTTTCGACATATTTCTACTTCATTGAATCCTTTTTCAAAACAAATAAGAATTTATTAGAGGTGCATGATCTATAATGCATGATGATCAGCTATAATGATCTGCAATGATTTGAAATGGCAGCCTTTACATATTATTCACCTTCTCACTCAGATTAATTATGTTCTTTCACTTTCATGTTTATTCCATACTTTTAACCATGGAGTAATTTAAACCATTATTTTTGTAAGTTATATGATGCTGCATTGTTACATATTGAAATTTTACATGTTATAACCTCAATGGTTTTCTTACATTGGATGGATAGTATAAATTATTTTACTTTCACTGAAATTTATTTGGATGGTTCCTATTTGATATAATCTTGCAAGTGCTGTAATGTAGTTTTTCTATTACACTTTAAGCTATGTGTTCCTTTTTTTCTACAACTAAATTTCTTCTCAGTCATGCCAATATAATTATTCTCATATCTGTCATTTTTAATAAATGGGATCTGTTACCCTACTGTATACATATTTTTAATGTATTGAGTGAATTTTTTTGCTGAATGATTTGCTTTAACTTTGAAGGGGGTTTGCTATTAATCAATTATTAAACTGTTTAACACAATATTTTAATTTCTAATGAAATCATGAAAAACATAGAAGAGTACAAAGTTTGATATTTAACTTTTTTTTAAATTTGTTTTCAGTCTTCTTATTATTGACATTATCCAGGATTAATACATTTCCCTTACATTTAGTAACATACTTTGATGGCTTTAAAAAGTACAGGTCATTTTTCCTTAAAGCATAAAAAAAGTTCATTTCCCTTCTTGTCATAAACAAAAACTTTACCATTTTTACCTACAAAATTTATCCCCAGTTTTTCAAGCTTAACCCCAGAGAGCAAATTTCTTCTTAAGCTAGGATTATACAAAACATCTTTTAAGATAATACGATTGAATTTGCCATTTTTACAACGTACCAAAAACTGAATTGTACCCTTACCCTCAACTGGACATTCTTTCTTCCCAACTGCAAGAGACATGTGCAAGTCAGATACTGGCTCAAAAGTGAAAAATAAATTTCTATTGCTACAAAAATGCGCTGTAGCGGCAGTGTCAAAAACCCAATGGGAATTTCCATAGCCCAGATCTGATGAATTTGCTTCGCACAATTCAGGAGAAAGCTCAATTAAGCTACATTCAAGCTCAGAGAAGGTACAATTCAAAAGAGGTTTACATTCTACATTACTAGTTTCAAAAGATCTTGAAAAATTTTTACTTTGAAAGTTACTTTTACTTTTAGCATTAGATTTAAAATTTCCAGAACCAGATTTATTAAAATTATTTTTACGATTATCAAAATTACTTTTATCATTACAAGCTTCATTACTAGATTTACTTCATTTAAGTTTACAATTAGAAATTAAATGACCATACATTTTACAATAAAAACAAGGACCAATTTTACTTTTGTTTTTATAAAAATCTCTAGATTTAATTTTACCTGGTTTAACAGACGATTCACTGGCAAAAGCTATATTAGAAAAGTCCTTTTGAGACAACTTTAAGCGATTCTTCTCCAGCAACAGCTCAGCTTCTATTCTTTCAGGCAGGAACTCAGCATCAGTCCACCTATAAATGGCTTGAACAATAGCTTGAAATTCATCTGGAAGGCTCCGAATCATCTGATAACCCAAGTAAAGTGGCTGCAGTTGATGACCAATGTCACGAAGACGTTCAGCAGCTTGCTTCACTCGACACAGAAAAAGACCTAAGTTTTCACCAGGAACATACTTTGTATTAAAGAAAACATCAAGAAGCTGAATTACTCTTGCTCGTGTGGTCGGCTCGAAATGGTCATGAAGAATTTTCCAGGCTTTTGCTCCATCAGTGGTACTTGGAATTAAAGGCTTGAATTTAGAACTCAGGGACTGGTAAACAATGGTGTAGGCTCATTTTTTCCTCAATTTCACCTCTTGTTTTTCTCTCCATGTCAGATCAGATTTCTTAGCATCTCCACTAGCTATTTCCGTTTTAGCAGGTGATAAACTCTTGGATGTCTGCTCTCCATCTTTTTCAGCAATGAACTCCCACGCTCCATAATGCAGCAACAGAACCTTCTCTTCATGCTTCCAAGTTTCCCAATTACTACCGGTCAGCAGGGTGACGTTTTGATTATTTTCCATCAGCCCCCGTCGCTTTATCACGGCAACTCACAAACGTGAAGCTTTCAGAAGGTCAACAGCATGCAAAACAATTCACAAAAACGAAAGTTCATCTTTCAAAAACAAACCACAGAGAGAGAGTCCACAAGCACAAAAGTATCACCATTTCTTCACTTCCATATTTCCTTAAAATACCACTTAAATTCCGGTTATGAGTCTGGGCCCATAACCCTGTTCTCTTTTCACAATAAATTAACTATATTAAGCAGAGTACGCAGTGGAATCTTTAAGTTTGGAAATGCATGGATGTGGAAGACTTTAATAAGTACAGCAGGAGTAACAACAAGATGGCTTTTTATTGATGACTAATTACAAATGACACTCCGACGTCAGCATTACTTTTGCCGAACAAACTTAAAAATAAAAACAAAATAAACTTTCATCAATAAACTAACAGCCGCCAGCAGCCTTCAAAACGTAGCCAAGCTACGACGTCGTAAATAGTTACATGTCAGAACAAAATGCTGCTTTCAAGCACGCTACGTAGAAAAATGCATGGCAAGGCAATGGCAGGAAGGAAGGAAGGCAGGCAGGCTAAATACAAACATCTAGACCTGCTACATATACCAGTCTGTTTTGGAAAAATTTGCATACAGTTGCTGCCATTCTGAAAAAAGAAAAACGTACGCGAAACTCCATTGGCTTCACGGACTATGACGTCAAACGACGACCAATCAGAGCGGCGATCGTCAGACGAGAGCTCTGGGTCGAAAATAACAGCAAGTAACAGCGATCAACAGTGATCCAGAAGCACAGCGATAGATCGTGGATGAATCGCGTGTTTACCCGAAAAACCTCGCGAAGCAATGGAGTTCGTTTGTACATTAACGTAGGCTTGGGGATGGTAAAAACTAATTCATGTCATGTGAAAAGTAAATATTTAAATGAAACATTTTACACTTAAATTTAAATACATGACATAACAGAATTCTTTGAAAATAAATAAATCGTGATTTCTTGCTTACTTGTAGATCGAGAGTGATAAAGTCACCTGCAGGTAGTATACATTTATTCTAATTAGCTTTTAAAATTGATTTTAAGCACGCGTACCCACATTTCGTCTGGGAGACGAATGGTTATCATTCCCGTAAGTTTTTTAAAGGGTAGCATTCTAGGGTTAAAATTATTTCTTAGAGTAAAACTGCATAAAAGTTACATTTTTAGAAAGATTGTTAAAAAAAAGTTAGTGTTTCAGAGATGAATTATCTTCAGATATGTATATATTCTGAGATAACTTCTGTTGAAATTAGGTTGTTAGCCCAATATTTCATTCCATCAAAGTAAACAAACACAACAGATTCGTTCATAATAAGCGATGTAAATATTAAACCATGAAGGTAATCAATCACAAAGCAAGTTCTCCCGCAATGAATTCTCAGCTGTCTGGTATGAAAAATATAATTCGCGCTTATAAGCCCAGCAAAGTTTGGCGTAATTCTGTTAGGTGAAGTACTATACAACTTGATTTCCTTCAAAAAAATGTCTTGACGTAAGTTAAATGCACATAAAACCTACTCATATAATAATATTTAATGAATCAAATTTCGAAACAAATAGTCACTTAAATAGGTTACCTGCATATTATCCGTACCAGAAAGATAGATCACTGAAAATGATTGTTAATTGCCAATCATAATTACTACTGTCAATAGCCGTTCACGTTCAGAACAGTAATTTAATATACACTTACTAAACATATAACATCATTAAAAATGGTAAATAATATAGAAGCAAACTAAAATAATAAAAACAATAAATTAATATACATTTATTAAACACATAACATCAGATTGACAGCCTTTAGCGAAGACATTTACGATGGTAATTTAACTTTTGGCTGTGGCTGTCTGTTATATCCTCCAGAATGAAGATCACATAATATATCTATGAATATAATATACATATCTGTATCTATATTTTATTATACAATTATATATAAATATTTCTAAAATTGCTTTAATATTTTTACTACATAATATTAATTAAAGAGTTACAATACAGAAAAAAAGAGTTATTGTAATTACTAAGATAGGCACCATTGTTGGCAAGGTGTAGTTACCTGGCATGGATTTTAAAAGTCAGTAGACATTAAGCATAAATGCCGAAGCAATGAATTGCACAGTTATGGAAACTTCTGAATGGTATGAAGAAAAGAAAGCAAAGAGAAACAAAATCATATAGCGGTCATCATCTAGAAGAAAGTCAGTGATTTTTCTAATCAGACTGCATGGCAAGGGTCAAAAGTGGGCAATAGTGTTTAAATTATTGTTAAAACTGTGATTCTTACAAGTGGCTTCCAAAAGTTCTATGTTTCACAAAACCATACTCGCTAAAATACAACAGTTTGTATACAGCCGATTATAACACATTGTCCAAGTCGATTAGATAAGAACACTAATAGATTTTCTAATCTTCCATAATTAAGTCTACATCCCAAGTTAGAGTGAAACAAAAAATATGTCAGGAACAATATGGTTTAATGTAACTGTGGATATCATTAAAGTCCTTTTCATCCAAAACCCTTCATTGCACCAAATCGTACTAGCCAAAATATGCCATTTAGCAATGTACCCAATTATGGAAGATTATTTAATAGGTTTAAAAATTTCTGCATTAGCAAACCTATTGTACTTGATAAGCAAACAAACATGAAGCATAAATGCATGAGTTAGACGGTTTTTATCAAGAAAGATGAAACACATACCAATAAAAAATATACGACATGCTGACCTGATCGCAAAGAGTTATTGATTTCTCTATCAGAATCTTCTGATTTGGCGAAGGATTGAGCAAGTAAATTAAATTATGGATAACAGTAGCATGATGCGATGCTTAGCATACATTTAAAGGAGACCAAATTGGTCTATAAAGGTGGCTAATATTGACTAATCTTAAACTTATTAAATGTCCCCAAAACAGCATTAATCATGTACTAAATTTACATGTAATAAAGTAGAATGTTAAATTTTTTATTTCTAAAGCCCACCGTAACTTTGTAATACATCATCGTATTGACATGCAGATGGTGTCAATCCATTCAGAATTAAAAATACATACCCCACTTGCTCTACTTAAAAAAAGTTGAGTTTTTCACAGCCAAAATTTAAATGCCCCACTTTTGACACCCCCCAAAAACCTTTATTTTGGGGGGGAGGGGACTCACGGGATCTTCCTTTCTAGTGCCAAAACGAAGTTCTTAAATTTTGGTGATTCGCCATAAGTTCTGGTACTATTGCCTCTCACGATTGGGGGTTCTTGTTTAAAGGCACATTTTGCTTGATTAGTGCCATCTACAAAGATCTAGAAAAAATGTTAAATACAAATAAAAAATAGGGGTTATCATTTAATATTTCAAAGTTGCCCCCAACTACCGCTCCCAGAGGGAGGGTGGTTATATATCATACCTGTTGTTGTTGGCGTGTCAGAGAAAGTGCCAAGGCACTTCTCTGAAAGAAGGAGTGCCAGAGCCTCAAGAGAGGTTGGACTTCTAGAGCTAGCTGGTCTCCTAATTTTGAACCAACTTCAGATGAGAGACCTGCACCTGAATTGGTACCCCCAGAGGTAATGCTTATACTAAACTTGGAGGACATTGGAGCCACGAACAGATTTTACGTGCACCAGCTATATCATACCTGCCAACCTTAAGTAAAATAAATATAGTTTTGAATCAGAAAATTTGTTTAATAAATGAAGCCAAATAAATACCACACAAAAGCAAGACACATTTTATTAATAAATTTCTCAGTTTATTTGATTTGAAAAAATAATGTTGAAAATTGCAGCTATGATGCATTGCCTGTTCAAAAGTATCCGGACACTTTCTATTTTACACATTTTCTTGAACATCTAGAGGAATATGTGACTATGTGAAGTTTGAGAACTTCAGGAATGTAAAGAGCATGTTTGACCTCATACTTTTCAGTGAAAAGTTAGTCAATGGGGCAATTAGGGGATCAACATTAAATTGAAGAAAAAATATTTTCAATCACCATCTAAAATAAAATGCTTGAAATTAATTGTAGCCGTAGCATATTGCTGTGCAGGTCATTTACACTATTTATGTAACAATAGCATGTACATTCATGGAGATATAAAAGTTTCTTTATAAAAATTTTTAAAGATCGCACTTGTTTTTTTGTTTATCGGATACAAAGTCTACAAACAATTTTAATGCCATTTTCAAGAAATTTAAATAAGTGTGGTTGATACAGTATATGGGAGTAAGAATTAAATATTATTAAATATTTCATGAACTATGGGCATTTGTATGAAATTTAAATATGCATGAGAGAATGATAATTTTCTTATATATATTTGTGAACTCTGTAGAGTGACTAGTATAAAGAGGATGGTCGAATGTCGAGAAAAATTGGAAAGATGTTGGCAATATAGTGAGCTGAATTTGAGTTTTGTTTTAAGTAACTGGGTTATATAAATATTATATTTCCTACTAATTGTGATTTTTTATTAACCAACTTCCAAAAAGGAGTGTGTATTTTAACATATTACAATGCAAAGATTTTGTAGGGATGCCTTGAATTTAATAATTCTTTTAGTTTTTTTTTAATGATTTTTTTTTGAAGAGAACTAAAATGCAAATAAAAAATGACAATTTGTGGAAAATCTTTTATCATCAAACTACTTTTAGAATACAACTGAAATTCAGCTGACTATATTGATGATACCTTTCTGAAATTTAGCTATACTCGACTAGTCTTTTTGTATTAGTTGCCTTATATGGATGATTACTAAATTATGAAAAAAATAATTATTGTTTGTGAATGCATATTTAAAACATATTTCATGCAAAAGCTCATATATTTCATCACTTATTTAATACAGTAATATTCTAATTACAGTATATTGCCTTGAGTGCACTTTTTAAAGTTTATCAAGAGTGGCATTAAATTTAGGAGATAGCTCTGCATGCTACAAACCGAAAATATCAAAATGAATTTTTATTTAGTTCAATAACTTTTAACCTATGCTCCTACATTCCTTTCCCTTGGTTTACATTTCTATTTCCGTCAAATTATTCCTCATTGGGGGTTTCAAAACATTTTTAGAACTGTAAATAAATCTATGAAAGATCCTACGACATCTCATACTTAAACTTTGCTGAACTTATCGATAAATGCTTTGTTAAGAAATTAAATACATATATATATATTTTAAGTCATAAATATGTGTACCGTAATTTCGGGAATATGCGCCGCACCCATCGTAAGCGCCGCATCATTGAAAATCGGTAAAAAAAAAATATATATACACGTAAGCGCCGCACCCATTAGAAGCGCCGCATCATTGAAAAATCGGTAAAAATGAAATAGTCACGATACGATCGACAAAATTGGATTAAAAGTAACAAGAATAGCGATAAAATCTTTATATGAATTAACAATAAAACACAGGTAATCTTAAAATACAATAGAAAAAAAATATGTACTACGCCAATATATGTACTACGCCAATATGCGTACTACGCAAATCGATTATCGTTTTAATCGAATATCGCCGTTTGCGGTGTGCTTATGAAATAAATATAATTTATCAACTATTGTAAAATGTACAATAAATACTTTTAAAGAGAGTGAGCTATTAATATTGAAACACAGGTTGTCTTAAAATACAATAGGAAAAAAAAATACGTACTACGCCAATCGATTATTCGATTATCGTTTTAATCGAATATCCCGTATGCGGTGTGCTTATGAAATAAATACAATTTATCAACTATTGTAAAGTATACAATACTTTTAAAGAGTGAGCTATTAATATTGGACAGAAAATAGAGAAATATGGGTAAGTTAAATATATTTTGATTATAGTAATTACGTTTTTATAATAAAGATATATTGTGATACTATGTACTGTTTATGAACTTTATACTGAGAATAAATGAATGTAAATAAAGGTGAAATATGAATGAATGTTAATGAATCCATGTGTTTAAAAGTGTATTTGAGGCAGTAAGTCTAAAAAAACATGAAATGAAGGCTTTTCACAATATCCAGATACTGCTATGTTGAAAAAAAATCATTGTACCCGCCGCCCTTGCGTATTCGCCGCATCGCCGATATTTTGAACTTTCAAACACGTATGCGCCGTGGCGCTTACTCCCGAAATTACGGTATATGTCTTCAAAAATTGATGCACTACATACAAGTTAACATGCACATAAATTAGCCCTATAACCTTATTATTATATATATGTGTACAATAATTGTTATTATGACTTAGATGATTAGTGTCTGATAATTCAAAACTAAACTTGTGTTTTTTCAAAATAAAAAATAAATTTATTATAAAAGTTGGAAATCTGGAAGCCTTTAAAAAAGATAAACAAGCATCCATTAAAAGATTACATAGAATGATTTTTTTCGTGCAAAAATAACATTAGGTATAAAAAAGTTTTAAGTTTTTTATAAGACTAACAATTGTTGTATTTTAACATTGTCTACATTCCTTTTTTAAATACAAATAATTCTAGAGTAATAAGTGCACATTTCCTTATAATGTTTCTATTTATTAGCATGAATGCTAAATAAATTTTTCTATTGCAAATTATAAATTTCTATATAAAATGTTCTAAAGAAAATTTTCGACTGCAATTTCTATAGATTTCTCTATAAACTTTTTCAATTTTTTTTCTATATAAATAACTATAGACTATAGATTTCTATAGAAAATTTTTTATATAGGCATTTTCTTTCTGTGCAAATTTCATGGCATCCCCATCAAATGCTCTTTAATGAAAACTATACTAATGTGCGGTCCTTCAGAACTTTCCGTCCACTTCGGTCAAGATTACGAACTTCATCAGATATGCTGAATGTCAACAGATATCTTGAAATGTTTGAAAAACTATATTGTTTTAACAAATGTCAATAGATATCCCTGAATGTTGTAACAGTGATAGTATCTTTACAACGATGGCCAATATAAATCAAACATTACAAATAAAGCTCTAAAAAAATCAAGTTTTTTTTAAAAAATGCAAATATTTTACATTCTATTGTTTAGAATAAATACTATTTCTGTATTATAATGTTATAAGTAATGGAAAAAAATCTTTTGAATGCTTTCTTTTAAAAACTAATTTTAAGTTATGTCAGTGAATATCGGCAGATGTAAATTTTATGTATAGACATTCAACGACTTTCCACATATGGGCTAATACTGGGTAGAACATAGGCCGATATCTTTCTGTTACCTGGGTATTGTGTGCTTTATCTTGAGGCATTGATACCAAGATTATCTTTAATTTGTCTTAATGACCAATTTTGGGGAATATGGCAAAGTTTGTATGAAAGTTTAACTCAATAATGCAAACTTCAGTTTACTACACCAGAGTGATGTGTATATTCACTTCATAATTCACTTCTGAAAAAACGTGAAATCAATATTCCAATAACTTGTGTTAAAAGAAAAATGTTTTTGTACTTAGAAATTTCAAAGGTAAATTTGAACACTTGGAATGTAACATTTAGCATGTTAAATAAGTACTGTAGAGAAAATATTTCCATGAAATAAAAAGATTTATTTTTGGAAGGTGAAACACATACTTGATGTAAAAATGACTTACAAAATAGATGATTTCATAACGAAAAGAAGATAACTTGAAACTGACACTATTTGAACATGTTAGCACAAATGACAAACTTTTGAATCTTCAGAGAATATTGCTAGCAATAAACACACAGCTACACTGACACTGTCATCATTATTATTATGATAGTATATGCCTAATAAGCCAATAGAAATTACTTTCATAAGTAAGCAATTAAGTAAACTTACAAATTAAAATTTTTAACCCATATTTTGCCACCATCCTATTTACAGCGTTACCAAATGTGGCAGATTCTTTATTCAGAAATTTTGAATTCTCACCAGAAAGTTTGATTGGTTTTTATTGCTTTATATATTAATGGTTATATCGTGAATAAAATAAAATAAAATTACTATTCAAAATTTTCTATTCTGATATAGGGATTTCTGAATAAAAAATCTGCCCGATTTAGCATCCTGCATACAGGATGATGGTAAAATATGGGTTAAAAAAACTGAATAAATACTTTAAACTTAATTGTAATCTAATGAAATTCAGAAAAAAATACCTGCAAGATATCGTAATTTGAAGTTAGCGATCGCAGAAATAGCTGAATTTGAAATCGTAGTTGCAAATAAAATTAAACAACCTAACATTAAAAACAAAAGAAAGATGGATGAAATTGAATGCAAGCATGGGCATTTTAACTTTAAGTATATAAATTAAATGTTATATAGCAGAAAATAAAATAAATATTTTTTTTTCACTTTAAAATATTAAATTAAAAAAAATTAACTAATGCGTTCCACAGTTTTGACACCAACTTTCCAATTTTTTGATCAGTCTGAACACTTGTTACATGCTCACATTTTGTTTTTGGATCAAAATTATTGTTTCTAGCAAGTACACTAGACTCCTTTAAATCCACAAACCAGAAGCTGATTTTTTAATTTTGCTGATTTATGGTCACTGTTTTATTTACATTTTTGTACAGTAATTTGAATTTAATAATGCACTTGAAATTGTAATGAATGCTTACAACAAAGTAAATTAATAAAAATTAAAAAAATTACAATTTTTTTAAATATTAAAAATGAAGGTCATGAAAATAATTAATAATGCATAACTAAATATTCATAATGATGAGATAATTTTTCCTTGAATTATTCAGTGAAATTCTCTGCATAAATATACACTACTAATTCACATAAAAATCTTAAAATAACAAAGTTTTATTTTATGTTTAGATACACTTAATAACCGAAAAGCTTGATTGTGACAGATTTGTATTTGGTGAAAAGAAAGTGATCGCCACTGATATCAGCAATATCTTGAAACTTTTCAGAAATAAATTTATGTTTTCTTCATAAAAAAAACAAGAGTTCAATCACATTAATCAGAATTCCATATTAAAATGTGTATAGAATGATATAAAATTAAAAAAAATTTTTAAATTGTTTACCTACATCTTAACTGAAAGTTTCATTGTTTAATCTGAAACGATGTGTGGATTTCAGGGTTGCAGATTTGAGAGGGTCTACTCTACTTGGTCTATTCCTCACTTTAAGTGTTTAATTTTTTTTTAAATTTCAGAAACAGTCGTAACTGTTGATTTCAACTTTAAAAGTTCCTCTTCTGAGAATCCTTCGAAATCTTAAATAACCAACAGAAGTTACATATTCATGATTATGCTGATGAAGAAAAACAATTGGCTATAGTTAGTTTAAACTAATCCAGCATTTGTTAAAATTTGTGTGTGCCTAAACATAGGAGACTTCTTTTATTAAAGTAAAAATCCAGAAGTTTATTTATCAAAAACAGGAAAAGACATTTCGATTCCAAATTGCTTCAATAGTCAGGCTTTTATATTCCTTTGCATTTAAATACGAGAAAGAAAATGTGTCATGAAGTTTCACATTGTTGAGCAGGTCATTTGAAAACTACCTTAAACTAGTCATATCCCTACACAATATTGCTTACGAATTCTTTCAATAGAAAAATTAATGTACTTTATTTCATGCACAATAGCTTTCCTATAGAAAACTATGCATGCAATATAGAAAATTTTTCTACAGGGCTGCACAAAATAATTCAGATACATTATCAATTCTGAACAATAATTATAAGAAATATCTTTTCAATTGTGTTATGAGTTTTCCACCTTAACATTTTTTTGTCATATAATGTGACCTATATTCTGTAGTTGTCTAAACTCTAAAGTTTATACAAAAGGCTGTCCAAAAGAATTTGAATATTTTTAAAATTGCTCAAAATATATTTTAATTGAATTGTGCATTTTTACAAACAACTAAATTTTACTCTACTAAGTAATGTGAATATAACTTAAACAGCTCTATATACAGAATAGCAGAAACATATATGAATACAGATAGAGAACTTTCTATTTCTGGTAATTTACAGACAAGCATTATCAGTTGTTAAGCATTTTTAAGCTGAATTAATTTTTAACGTATTAAGTGTTACGTTGGCTGTAGATAGTATATGAAGCAGTACAAAATATTTTGAACAAGTTACAGTCTATGGACAAGAACTGCAAAAATGTGTTTTCAACTGCATGCCTAAATTTTTCTATGGAACTAAAATGTACTATGCTAAGTGATGTAAACATAAAATAATTAAATATAGTATAATATAAATAAAACATGATATATTTATATACAGGGTGATACAAAAGGATATGGATACAATGCATTCTATAAGTAATAATTTCCAGATAAGTGTTTTCAAACTTAGTTAACCTTTAATATACTATTTGATGTGTATGAAAATTTATAGATCATATACAAGGCTACACTAAAGTATCTGAAAGCATTATTATCTATGGTCAACTTTCTTACACAAGATTTTATCCAACTTCTGAAACAGATGCAGATATTTTGTAGATGAGAGGTAAGTAAATATATTTATTAGGATGGGATAAGATCTCGTAGAAGCCAATGCTTACCTAATAAAACGTCAGAGTAAAGCACACCTGTTGATGTATTATAATCTAGATATAGCAAAAATAATTCAAATTGAAAGTGTAAATTAATCAGACAACAAAAGAGTTCAGAAGAGAGGCACACCTCTTAAAGAAAAATATATCTTATTTTAAAATTTTCTTAACATCTTTCTTCATAAGAAAGACAGTTTTACAGTCAAGGAAATTCAGTGTATGAAACAATGTTTAGCATATCAATTTTTTAATTTAATTTTCCTCAATCACCAGAAAACCTTACACAGTTACAAATATACATAATGTAAAATAATAATAATAAATTCAGAATTTTGAAGTTTATTATATAATATAAAGATAGATCAAAATAAAAATGTGTTTGGAACAGTCGATGTTGAGACTGCAGATTTGCTGATTTACAACATTAAATTATATATAATTAAAACATATAATAATACAATACAAAACTATGACATACGACTCGTAAATAAGCTGCATTAGATTAGAAATATTTTCATTTGCTTCTATTTCATTTTAGTGACAGTTTCAATATTCTGCACAAATCTTACTTCCTCAAGACTAATATATGCTAATGCTCTTTTAAAAAAGTAGCAAAATTAGTCAATAGCAAACAACAAATTATGAAAGTGAGAATGAGCACTTAGATTACAATTTTGTGAAAATTTCTTGTTTGTAAATATCATGGAATAGGTTTCTCACCAACATTAATTAACAAATATTTGATTAAATCATGCTTTTATAAAAAATCTTTGTTGCAGAATTCTCACACAAAATGTTTCTCAGTAGAATGATATTACACTTTTGAAAGAATTTCTAATTGCATATGTCACATACAAAATTGTTTTTCACCAGAATGAATTAACAGATGCTTACTTAAATTACTCTTGTCAGAAAATTTCTTGTTGCATATCTAACATGCAAAATGTTTCTCACCAGTATGACTTAATAGATGATCGTCGAAATGACCTTTTTGTGAAAATTTTTTGTTGCATACCTCACACACAAAAGATTTCTCAGCAGTATGAAGTGACAGATGCTTTCTCAGGCTACCCTTTTCAGAAAATTTCTTGCTGCATATCTCACACACAAAAGGTTTCTCACCAGTATGAATTAACAGATGCCGGCTTAAATGGCTCTTTTGAGAGAATTTCTTGTTGCATAACTCACACACAAAAGGTTTCTCACCAGTATGAATTAATAAATGCTTGCTTAAATCAAACTTTTGGGAGAATTTCTTGTGGCATACCTCACATACAAAAGGTTTTTCACCAGTGTGAATTAACAGATGCTTTCTCAGGCTACCCTTTTCAGAATATTTTTTGCTGCATATCTCACACACAAAAGGTTTCACACCAGTATGAATTAACAGATGCCGGCTTAAATGGCTCTTTTGAGAGAATTTCTTGTTGCATGCCTCACACACAAAAGGTTTCTCAACAGTATGAATTAACAGATGCCGGCTTAAATGGCTCGTTTGGGAGAATGTCTTGTTGCATATCTTGCATACAAAAGGTTTCTCACCTGTATGACTTAATAGATGACTGTTTAAATGACATTTTTGTGAAAATTGTCTGTTACATGTGCCACAAACAAATGGTTTTTCACCAGTATGAATTAACAAATGCTTTTTTAGGATACTCTTGACAGAAAATTTCTTGTTACATACATTACATACAAAAGGTTTTTCAACAGTATGAATAAATTGATGTTTGCTTAATTCAATGTTTTGTGACATTTTTGGGAAAATTGTTTGTTGCATATCTCACAAACAAAAAGTTTCTCAACAGTTTGAATTAATATATGCTCTTTTAAGGTGCTCTTGTTAGAAAGTTTCTTGTTGCAAATTTTCCCCTTAGAGCTTATATCTATTTTTTATTTATAAGAACCAGGGCTCATGCATGCATTGTACATTGAAAAAACAAAGTGGCAAGCTGAAACATATCATTTATCCAATAAGAACATTAGATGGCGCCAACTCTCGAAAACCCTCAATTTCGCCAAGATTGGCGAAAAAATATCCAAGATTGCGGTGATTACACTGAATGAAAAAACTCCCTATAAACTTGCAAACATACAAGCCTTTTTTTAAAAAAAATAGTTTTTTTGCCATTTATAATTTGTAAATGTTTTTCACCAGTATGACTGCAAACATGGACATTTACATTATGCTTTTGTGAAAATCCTTCACTGCATATTTCACAAACAAACAGTTTTCCTTGCTGTGAGTCAGAAGATGCTTCTCCAAAAACCTCCTGTAAAGAAATGTTTTGATGCATATTTCACAATTTAAAGATTGTTTTGAGTCATGTGATGAGTATCTATATTTATGACTTGATGCAGCTGCAATATAAAATTTTAATATATCACTTCTTCAAATGAATTAAAAACTTGGAAAAATTAAACTTCTGAAATTTTTTTTTAAATCAATGTAGAAAACTGAATTTAAGTAAGATTGATATCATAGTTAAAAACTACAGTAGAGTCCCAATTATCTGACGCTCATGTAACCAGGGATATGTCAGAAAATTATCAGATACATATTGTGAGTGTACAAAGATTAAACTATAATTAATAAAATAAATAGTATAAATAGCTATTATAATCAGTTAAAATGAATAACTTATCATAAAGAAAATATTATAAATAAAAAATTAAGAAAATTTAGGCAGAAAACTTATTATATATTTTCTTCTGTAGATTTCTCTTTCTCGGTCCAATATATTAGAGACAAAATTCTACATTGTATTATAATAATTTAACACAATTTTAATAATTTATTAATATTTTTACATTGTATAACTGATTCCAGAAATTTGGAATACAGCCAATAACAATCTTAGATATAACCATGCAAATTGGATGATGAAATGCATGAGGAGTATCACTTAACTCACCTCATAATAGAGTATCAGTTATTGAAGATTCTACTGTATCTTCATTTCTAAAATTTATGGAAGGACAAATCCCACAAATAGCAATATTTTTCTCAAAAACAAATCAAACAATAATACTGAGTATGTGAAATAAAAATTATCAAAATAGTAATATAAAAAATAGTGGTATTGTTGAATATTCTAGAAGCAGCATAAAAATATTCAATTAAAAATAAGATTGTAGAATTATCTATGAAGGTATGAAAATAAATCTTGATTAACTAATTTGTATAGTGATTTTGAAGCATTACAACAGATAGAGCAATAACAAATATCTGTTGTTAAAATTCCCTAATATTTCCAGTTTAGCTTTAAAAGAATAAAAAATTTATAGGTAATTATTTTTGCAATGCTACTCTGATACATAATTATTATTTAAAGAGGATATGAAAAAAATCAGACAAAACTATAAGTTAATTAAATATGAATCAAATAAATAACAGAAATAAATCTCCATTTTTCTAGAAAGTTATACTATAACAATCAATTTATTGTAACCAAAAAAAGACCTTAATATTTATTGTTTACATACGTATCACTTACCTTTTATTTATAAAATTGAAGTTTGCTATGTTAAATCATAACATACAATGTTTTTATATTCGGTATAATTAACAAATATGGAATAGTGTGTGTTGGAATGTTATTTTCTTGTAAAGAGGGCACTGGTCCAAAAAAGGTTGGGAACCAATAATTTATATTATACAATATTTATAATCTGTACAATTTTTTTGTCCCAAGGAATGTAATATAGAGATCTTCTACTGTAAACAGGTCTTGACTTAGACTATTAGAATACTAAAGAATAATTTTATTATAACAACTTAGTAATTCATTATTTTCAAAAGGAACCCTGGTATTTTCCTAAAAGCATTTATGATGACCAATTGAGGGCATTTTTCTTTCCAACATCATATGACATATGCAGATAAGCAAAGAAAAGTTTGCAAACAAATACTCCCATCAACCAATCCATCTTTTTTTAAACTATTTTTCCTACTAGTACTTTTTCTTAAAGTTGTGACCATCTTTCTTGTAATATTTATATTAAAATCATTAAAATTACAGACATTACATTACAATTACATAAAACATTAAAATTGGACATTTCGGATTTACATGAAAATTCCTCATCAGCAAATCTGGGGGGCTCCCTTCTAACTATCCATAGACACTGTTAGACAATTATGCTGAAATGACTAGTACTAAACTTCATACCTGTTGTATGTATACATAAATTTCGTACCAGATACTATTCACATTGGTACACAGGTTATTACAAGAAAAATTTTTGCTGATGAGGAATTTTCATGTAAATCCGAAACATCCAATTTTAATATGTTTTTAATGTTTTATGTAATTGTAATGTAATGTCTGTAATTTTAATGATTTTAATATAAATATTACAAGAAAGATGGCCACAACTTTAAGAAAAAGTACTAGTAGGAAAACTAGTAGGATAGTTTAAAAAAAGATGGATTGGTTGATGGGAGTATTTGTTTGTAAACTTTTCTTTGCTTATCTGCGTATATCATATGACGTTGGAAAGAAAAATGCCCTCAATTGGTCATCATTAATGCTTTTAAGAAAATACCAGGGCTTCTTTTGAAAATAATGAATTACTAAGTTGTTATAATAAAATTATTCTTTAGTATTCTAATAAAAAAATTCATTCTTTTTTACAGGGGGGGGGGGGGGAATATGGAAATCAAAAAGGGGAAGGAGAAGACAGCATTACCTTCCTAAATCTATGAAAATGTAAGAATATTGGTCACTTTTGACCAATTTTAACTATTTGACACCCTTTTAATAAAATCCTGGTTACTCTCATGGAGACTCCCTTCAAATGGGGAGCCCGGAGCATTGTCTCCACATCTGCATAGTGATGCATTCCAGACTTTGCCATGTTTACAAAGTAAGAATCAATGATGTATGAAAAGAATCAACATAACACAAAATCTTGCATTTTTAGGTTTGCGTTATAAATATTTCTAGTGTATAGGTTTTTTTATGATTCTGCAGAAGTGCACATTTACTTATTTATTTTTTAAAACCAGAAAGACAGAAATTTGCAGTTAAGTGTAATAATGTGAAAATAAACTCATGATTTTTCTCAATTTTTTTCACTTTTTCCTGTTACTTGACTCGCAATTTTTCGATTACGTGAGTCCGACTAACTCATAAATTTTAAAATGAAGTGCATTAGCCTTAGAATTAGTTGCCAGTAAAAAAGATAATTATTCATTTAGATTAGTTCTCTTCATTATCCCACCTTTAGAACATACACTGGAATATACATAGCATTATCTCTCAGATTGAGGTATGAGACAGACGTCTGGCTATTATATCTTCCATGAAATAAGCAGAGCACAGTAAACTAGGATGCAATAGACTTCTATCTATATACTATAGACTTCTATTCAACATAACAAATTGCTAATAACTACAAGTGTCTTCATATAAGATCTTTTGGAAATCTATAAACAAATAAAAAAATGTAAACAAAAATAATACTGCTAAAATTTATTTGAGATTCTTCACACAAAACTAAAGGAACAGTTTTGATGCCAGGGATCAATCTTGGGGGGGAAATGGGTTCATTTTACTTAAAATTTCTTCACAAAATTACATTCCTTAAAAATAGCCTTTTTATAAAATTTTATGTTGAAAATATACTTTTTAAACACACAAAAAAGTACGTAAAATGTTATTTTTCAGCATTATAACAAACTGTGGAACTTGAGTATTAAAGGGAATAGAATATTGGCCACTTTCAACATAAGGATTGTTTTAAATAAACAAGAAATTCTTACGCTTACCAAATGAAAAACAAAATTTATAATAATAATAGAGAGCATCAAAAAGTAAAACAGGATGTGATCTTCCTTTATAAAATATCGTTATTCACAAAAATAAAGAAATTCCAATATTTTTTACCCCCAAGAGAAAAACAACATTTTGATAATTGGGGATTTCAGGGGATCCTTCTCATCAGAATCACAGTGGTCAGAATACTGTTACCAGAATACTGTACTGTTGTCAGAATACCGTTAATACTGAGTTTTCCATAGTTTTAAAATAAGAGTAGGGTGCTATTGGTGGGGAAACCTCTATTTTCTAAGATATTTTGACTATTTAAAAATGAGGCCATTTTTTTCAAGGCACAACAGTAATAGGATAACAGTTCTACCATTATTCCCTCCATTTTATTTGTTTACAATCGTTTTTTAAGTTCGTTACTTATTATCTTCCCAATAAATCAACAAACGAATGTAGTACGCGAAATTATGAATAATCAATGTCATGAAGCATTACTGCATTTTCTTCCAAAAGTGAAATGTCATTTTGAAGATAGTAGGATTTTTTATCAAAACAAATTGTAACAGAAGTACCATTTAGCAATTTTATGTGTCTTTATAAATACATTCTTATTTCTAATTTTAGAAAAAGAAAAAACATTTATTTCTTAATTTTGCATTGTGTTGCTGAAAAACATCATTTATTTTGTTTATTATTATTTATGAGCAATTCAAGTTTTCTCAGACCTTACAAAAAACGATTTTCTTTTTTTCAGCTAAGAAAAAAATCCCAATTTTTAAAAGGTTGGGTAATTTTTAATAAAAAGTAATTTGCAGGAGCGTAGAGAAGCTCGTGTTAGATAAATTGTTTTTATTGAAGAAATTATGTTTTTGTATTCGACTTAATTTTTTACCACAATTTATGCTTGATCCCTGGAAATTTTTGAGGAAAATAGATTAAAGTTGTTCCCTTTAGGGCTTATATCTATTTTTCATTCATAAGATCCAAGGCTCATGCATGCATTACACATCGAAAAAACAAAGTGGCAAGCTGCAACTTATAATTTTCCAATAAAAACACTAGATGGCGCCAACTTTCGAAAATCCTCGATTTCGCCAAGATTGGCGAAAAAAGTATCCCACTGACCGGAAGTACTCAAACAAACAAGCCCTTTTTCAAAAAAAAAAATTGTTTTGTTTGCTATTTATAATGTGCAAATGCTTCTTTTACAGGGATTTCTCAATTCTAAAAAAGAGTCTTTAAAAAGTTGTCTTTTAAAGTCTTTTAAAGTTGCAAATTTTAAAACATGGAAATAATAGGATGATATTATTTGCAAGTTGCTGCAAATCGGATCCATTATCCATTCAATGTTTATTTTGAAAAAGTGCATTTGCATGTGAACCGTCTAATTAATTAATCATCAGTGTAGGGCGAGGGGAAAATCTCATATCAGACGGCCGTATTTTAGTTTGAGTGCGTAGCTTGGTTGATGCGTGTAATTAAAACCGCACATTACATGAAGATAAATTGCTTGTCGATGAAACATTTTTTAAACTGTTAGTACAATCATAAGCCAAAGATAACGATAAAACTGGCACCTATCTATATTAAAACAATAAAATAAATACCTGTTTTACATGAATAGCTATTTTCTTATCAATACTATCAGATGTTGCCAAAACGAAATAGCAAAGTACATAAGTAGACACTTGATTGATTAAAAGGATTGTCATATTAGATCATGTTGATCTGGCCTTGTAAATGAAGAAACTATAATTTTATTTTTTTAAATTTATGTCATTTTAATCACTTGCTTCAAACAATCCTGCAGACAATATTTCTCAAAAACGCAACAGTTGGAAAGAAATATCATCTGCAGACTTTTTTGCAACAAGTGATTTATATGACATAAATTAAAAAAAAAATAAATGAATAGTTTCCTCATCTACAAAGCAAGATCAACATGATCTGATATGACAATCCTTTCAATCAATCAATGTCTACTTACGTATTACTACTCACTATTTCGTTTTGGCAACCCCTGGTTTTATTGATAAGAAAATATAAGTAGTGAAATATTGTAGTGAAAACAGGGGGCCTCCAGAACTCCGTGGCCGAGTGGTTAAGGTACCACTCCGCTAATCGCTTCATAGCGTAGGAAGCAAGGCCGGCGGTGTTCGACTCCCGCCAGCTCCATTGCAAACTTTTTCTGGAGATTTCGGATGTAATTCTTGATCTTGTAAAATTTCCTTGTACTCTCTCGTCAAGATTTATGTAATTGTTGTATATGTTTCTGTGATTAAAAATAAATGTATATGGATTATTCGAGACGACAGCCTTGGTAGCTATAGGTCTCAAAGTTCAAAAAAGTAGTGAAAACAGGTATTTTTTATTGTTTTAATATGCATAGTTTCCAGTTTTTTAAATAGTGTCATGTTTGGCTTATGATTGCACTAACAGTCTGAAAAAATGTTTCACAGACAGGCCTTTATGTAATGTGTGATTTTAATTACATTCATGAACCAAGCCACGCACGCAAACTAAAATATGGTCACCTGAAAAGAGATTTCATTAATTAGACAGTTCCCATCTGTTTTCAAAGTAAAGATTGAATGAATTTGATTTGCCAGCAAATTGCAAATAAAATCATTCCATCATCTCCCTGTTTTAAAATGTAAATTTACACATTATAAATAGTAAAAAAACGAATTTAAATAAAAATGTTTGGTAAAATATAGGAGGTATAGGGAGTACTTCTGTTTATGCAAAATTCCCTGTCATCTTGGTTACATTTTTCGCCAAACTTGGCAAACACGAGGGTTTTCGAGATTTGGCGCCATCTAGTGTTTGTATTTCAAAACCGATATGTTTCAGCTTGCGGCATCGTATTTTCGCTGTTCTGCAAAAACGAGAGCACTTATGAATGGAAATAAATATACAGTGTCTCACATAAGTGATGGGACACTTGTGCTTTACAAAAGGAAACTAATCAAATAAATTAAAAAAACATGTACACATTTTTTTTGTGGGTGTGTTTCATACTTAAATTTAGTAAAGATTATTACATAACATACATTTTGTCAAAATATTAAAATATTAATTTAATAAAAATACAAATGTTTAGAACGGAGCAAAAAATAGCTCACATAAGTGATGGGACACCATTATATATGCAACAAAAATCGTCTGAAATAAGCAATAAAAATATTTTTGGGGGTTTTATTTTTACTTAAAAGCAATTGGCAATAATTTATAAAATCGTCTGCAGTATTTCTCTCCAGTTTGTTTTGGAATTTTTGTGTTTTTTAGCTCTGTGTAGTCATGAATGCTAAACGAAAAGAAACTTCGCCTGAAATTCGAAAATTAGTTATTAATTTGCATATTGAACGTGGAAAATCTATTAGAAAAACTGCTGAAACAGTTAACTTGAGTCGTTCAACAGTTTTCAATATCATTAAACGATATAAAAAGAATCATATGATTCAGGATAAAAGAAGACCTGGCTGACCATCAAAGCTATCCAATGGAATAAAGCGAATTATCGTTCGAAATATTAAAAAAAAATCCAAGAATTAGTGCTTCAAAAGTTGCTGCTGATTTACAAGCATTATATGGAATAATTGTTAATCCTGAAACTATTAGAAGGGCAATTCGATCTGCTGGATATCACGGTAGAGTAGCCAGGAAAAAATTCTTCGTAAGTGAAAAGAATAGAAAACTCAGACTAGCTTTCGCAAAATCCAACATAAATAAGAATTCTGATTACTGGAATAAAGTTATATTTGCTGATGAGAGTAAATTTAATATATTTGGTTCTGACGGTAGAATCTTGGTGTGGAGAAAACCCAGGGAAGAACTTCGCAAACAGAACTTGGTACCAACAGTAAAACATGGTGGAGGAGGAGTTATGGTATGGGGGTGTATGTCGTCCGCTGGAGTTGGTAATCTTGTTTTTATTGACAGTATAATGGATCAGTACAAGTATATTGATATTTTAAAGCAAAATTTGAAATCTTCAGCACGAAAATTGAACCTTCATAACGATTTTAAATTCTACCAGGACAATGACCCCAAGCACACTGCTCTGAACGTTAGACTCTGGCTGCTATATAACTGTCCTGAAATAATAAAAACACCACCACAATCTCCAGACTTAAATCCCATAGAGAATATTTGGCAAGAATTGGAATCAAGAATTCGCAAACACACCATTTCTTCAAAACAACAACTAAAATCGGTGCTTCAAGAAGAATGGGGTAAAATCACTCCAGAAATCACAAAAAAAATAGTCGAATCCATCCCAAAAAGATTAAATCATGTTTTAAAAGTAAAAGGAAATCCAACAAAATATTAAAACCTTTTAAAAAGTAAAATTTTTGGATAAATATTTGATGGAAAAGTAAGTGTCCCATCACTTATGTGAGCCATTTTTTGCTCCGTTCTGAACAATTGTATTTTTACTAAATTAATATTTTAATATTTTGACAAAATGTATGTTATGTAATAATTGTTACTAACTTTAAATATGAAACACACCCAAAAAATTTTTGCACATGTTTGTTTATTTATTTTATTGCAGTTTCTTTTTATAAAGCACAAGTGTCCCATCACTTTTGTGAGACACTGTATAAGCCCTGAGGACTTTAATCTATTTTCTTCATACATGCATTATAGAAAGAAAACTAAGTCGGATACAAAAACTTATCGTTTCTTCAATAACAATAGTTTATCTAGCGCGAGTTACTTTTTAATAAAAATTTAACCAACCTTTTAAATGATGTCCTTTCTTCTTAGATAGAAAAGGGGAAAGAAAGAAAATTCTATTTTGTAAGGTCTGGGAAAACTCGGTTTGATCACAAATAATAATTTTAAAAAATCATGTTCGTCACAGATACAATGTAAAATTAAGAAAAAAAGTTTTCTTTTTCTAAAATAAGAATTTAGTTATAAATAAGAATGTGTTTATAAAAGCACATAAAATTGCTAAATGGTACTTTGTTACAATTTGTTTTAGTGGAAAATCCTACTGCGTTCAAAATGACTTTTTATTTTTGGAAGGAAAGGCAATTATACTTTGTTACATTGATTATTCATAATTTTGCATACTATATTTGTTTAATAGTTTATTGAGAAAATAATAAGAAACAAAACTTAAATAAAAACTAATTGTAAACAAAAAAAGGAGGAAGGGAATAACGGAATAACTGTTATGTCATCAAAAAAGGGAGGGAATAATGGAAGAACTATGGAAAAAGTATTAAAAGTAAAATTGTTCAATTGGTTGGAAAATGTCAGAAAAATGAGTTGGAAAACTTCGAATGCTGGCCATTGTGATTGTGATAGGAAGGATCCCCTGAAATCCCCATTTTGCATGTGAATTATAATCAGGGCATGCATATAATACAATACATGTACCGTAATTTCCGGCGTATAATCCGCAGCTCAAAGAGTCGTTTTTCGACCGAGAAATTTTATTCAATAATTGTAGTTAAATATTTACAGCGATCTTTTAAGTTACATTTTATAAAATAATATTTCTGGGTCGAAAAACGACTCTTTGAGCTGCGGATTATACGCCGGAAATTACGGTAGTTTTTCTCTTGGGGGTAAAAAATATTGTAATTTCTTTATTTTTGTGAATAACAAAATTTTGTAAGGAAAATCACATCCAGTTTTACTTTTTCATAATCTCTATTATTATTACAATTTTTTTTTTCATTTTGGTAAGTGTAAGAATGTCTTGTTTAATTAAAGCAATCTTTATCTTAAAATTTGTAGATATTGTATTCCCTTTAATACTCAAGTTCCACAGTTTGTTATAATGCTAACAAATAACAATTCATGTACTTTTTGCGTGTTTGAAAAGTATATTTTCAACATAACATTTTATAAAAAGGCTATTTTTATGGAATGTAGTTTTGTGAAGAAATTTTGAGTAAAATGAACTAATTTTCCTAAGGATTGATCTCTGGCATCAAATTTGTTCCTTTAGTTTTGTGTGAAGATACTCATGTAAATGTTAGCAGAAATATTTTTGTTTATAATTTTTAATTTCTTTACAGATTTCTAAAAGAACCTATATGAAGACACTTATGGATGTTAGCAATTTGTTATAAACATAGAAGTCTATCCCATCATAGTTTTCTGTGTTCTGCTTATTTCACGGAGGATATAATACCAGACGTCTCTCTCATGTCTCAATCTGAGAGATAATGCTGTGCATATTATCTTCATATATTCCAATGCATGTTCCAAAGGTGAGATAATGTGACAAATTAAATTAAAGATTAATTATGCTTTTTACTGTAAAATAATTTTAGGGTTAGTGCATTTCACTCTAAATTTTATGAGTCAGTCTGACTCACTTAATCAAAAAATTGTGAGTTAGGTAACAAGAAAATGTGAGTGTATGGAGAAAAATCATAAGTTACTTTTTACAGGGTTTCCACTTAACTGCAAATTTTTGCTTAAAAAAGAAAAAATCTGCATTTCCATAGAATTGTAAAAAACATATATACGCTAGAAGACCTTTATAATGCTTCATAATGCAAACATAAAAATGCAAGGTGTTGCATTATACAGCACAGGACCCATTATCTGAAAACTTCAGGACCAAAGGCTTTTCAGATTTTGGAATTTTCTGGATTTCAGGTCCTCTCGAAATTTGGAACCTCCATGCATACCTGAATTTCACAGTTTATTTATGCTAGCTCTTGATGAAATTCACGATTTCATCCACGACTGATTAATTAATTTTACTGTCCCCTATAGCAAGCAATTGACAAAATTCATGATTTTTTTCTGTATTTGTTTGACAAAATTCGCGTTCTTTTTTTCATCTAGACCAAATGACGAAAATTAAGATATTTTTCTGCACCCAATTGAAGAAATTTGCGATTTTTTCTGTGATCCTTTGATGAAGTTTGTGATTTTTTATTGCAGTCATCTGAAGAAATTTGTGATTTATTTCTGCAATCATTTTTTTAAATTCATGACTTTTTTCTACAATTGTTTATGAAATTAAGAATTTTTTCTAAAAGTTGTTTGACAAAATTCTCGATTTTTTTTCCATACGTTTGACTAAATTTGCGAATTTAGTGATTTTTTTTTAGCAATCGTTCGTCGAAATTCACAATTGTATTTCCTGCCACCGTTTGACTAAATTCTTGTATTGAATATTTGATGATGAAGAATTCCACAAAAAGTTAATAATTTGCTGAAGAATTACAAAAACATATCTTGTGCCTTCTCGAAGAACATATCTGAATAATTCCTGAGCTACCAATTGAATCAGTGGGAAAGGAAAAATTTTTTCTCGACACACGAATGTGTTGCCAGCTAACTGCATCATGCCGCCAACCCTGACATCATTCGTGCTGCACATCAACACATTTTTTTTCTTAATGATTCCGTGGAAACTGCTGATTGATTAAAAAACAAGGAAAGAAGAAATCTACCGATAATCGGAAATAGTATCCCTCATTTTGTTTATATTACTTATTTTTGTGTTTGTATGTTATTTTCAACTGTTAGCACAAATAATTTTTTTTTTTGTAAAATACAGACGATTTTGCTGATTATGCAGGAACAATTTTAACATGGTAATTTTTAGCTGTTTTTGTGAATTCTGCCATAAAAAATTGAAAACATGGGCAGATTGTTCTTGAATATGTGAGAAAGGAGGGCACAAAGAAATAAATAGAACTCTGCTGTTCTCTGTGTATTCAAGTAACACAGTGACATAGCGAGAATTTTTTTTCAGACGAGGGAGAAGTGGCAAAATTTCTATGAAATTTTTTTGGTACTTTTCGGTTAGCCGGGCGTCAGTGATACATGTTCATATATAAATACATATGTATATGCATATATGTGTATGTACATACATATATGTATGTATATATATGTATATGTAAAAATGTATATATATATATATATATATGTGTGTGTGTATTTACATGTATATGTATCACTGGCGCCCGGCTAATGGAAAAGTACCATTTTTTTTATAAACAACATCATATAACTTTATTTTAAATTAAAATTTGTAAGAAAAATTATTTTTCTAAATTCCTCCCTCCCCCTCCTCCTGCCTACACCACTGAAGTAACATATTGTTTAAGTTATTACCACATTGAAACAACAGATTTAAAAAGTTATGGATATGAAAAATTTTCATTTATCTGCAAAATTTTAGTAAAAATTTACAAATCCGTAAATTTTTTCCAGATTTTAGAATTCTGGATAATGGGTCCTATACTGTATAGAATTTTGTGTTATATAGATCATTAAGACTTACTTTGTAAACATAACAAAATATGTCCTAGAGATGTAAAATTTCCGGAAATTTTGAAGTGACGGAAAAAAACAGTTTTTTCTGGGTTTTTTTCAGGAAAAATTGATTTTTTTCAACTGTTTTAGAAAAATAAGTTACATTTTCTTAAAAGACATAAAATAATAAACATTTTTTTAATTTCTGCATACTAAAGAAAATATTGTTTTTCACTTTACATGAATATATTACAAAAAATAAAAAAAAAAGTCAGCTTTTAAAAGTTAGCCTTTCAGTCTCAAAATTTTCACAGTAGCTTTTCTTGCTTAATTTAACACCATTGTTTGTAATATATCATGTCTCTGTTGAAATGATTTTTCAATTGCATTTGTTCAATTACCAGTAGAGATAATTTTTAAAAAAATGAAAAAAAAAGGATATATACCACTGGAAATGTAATTTACTCAAGAATATCATGCAATACAGTTTGATCATGGCCAAATAATCAGAAAAAGACTGTAAAACCTGGTTAGGTTGACAATAATTATTTTTATTTTTCTTGAATGTAGCCAATGCATATGAATGTTTGGAGCATCCAGACAGATTCCATTTTATTTGGTTATGTGTCAATCAAAGCTAGGGTAGGATTTCAAAAAAAGTATGCCATATGTGGTACATATAGGAGGACTTTTATCACTATTTTTTATGATTGCTATCAAGTTGCTAAAGTTCTTTTCTACCTATCAATTTTTGAGCTAGTAAAGCATAATAAAATTAACAAAAGATCATAAAGAGTTGATTAGTTACCCAGAAATCAATGTGTAACAATATTTTTATGTGTATGGTTATGAAGAAATTTGAAGTAAAATTAGAAGTAAATGAACAAAGGGATGTCTAACTCAAGCAAAACTAGACGTAAAGGGGCAGGAGAGGAACTGGCGATAGAAGATTAAGGCCCCTGTGTATATGTCATGGAAAACAATCATCTCAGTCTGTGCAGCATGAAATGATGCACTGTAATGGAGAGCTGAAACAAAGTACAGTTCTGTGCAGAGTGCAGTATTTTGGTCTAAATGCTAGAATTCCATAAAAAAAACTTTTTAAAAATCCAAATAACATGACCCTACTATTTCTCTGTCTAGTAAACATTCCTTTTAGCTCAGTTTACAATTTTCAACCTTTATTTGATTTATATATTTTTTTTCTTCATGAAATTCTAGCATTTAGACCAAAATACTGCATTCTCTACAGAACTGTATACTTTGATTCAACTCCACATTTCAGTGCACCATTTCATGTTGCATTCACCGAGATAATGTTTTGTGTGGCCTATACACAAGGACCTTACTCTTCTACCGCCAATTCCTCTCCTGAGACTTTTCCTGACTTTACCAGTCGTGTTTTGCTGGACTTAGACATATTCTTTGCTAATTTACTTCTAATTTTACTTCAAATTCCTTCATAACCATACCTTTCTACACTTAAAAATATTGTTACACCTTGATTTCTGGGTAACTAATTAACTCTTTATGATGTTTTGTTAATTTTATTGGGCTTTACTAGCTCAAAAATTGAAAGGTGGCAAACAACTTTAGAAACTTGATAGCAATCATAAACAAGAACGAAAAATCATGCGCCAAGCATAGATTATGTAGCACTTTCCAACGCTTCCAAAATAATTTGACAAAACATACCGTTTAATAAGCTAAAAGATAACATCTAAGTAAACAATTTGGAAAACGCATAACATATTAAAAAACATAATTTCAGGAATTTCGAATAGATACAATATTCGGAAAAGTATCCGAGTACTTTTATTCAACCCTGTATATGATCTATAGATTTGTATATATACTACATAGGATGATAAATTTTAGTTTAGTTAGGAAACGCGTAGCACAGTTTAAAATTCTCCTTCTGGAGTTTCTGTCAATAAACGGAAATGTGTTCTCGAATTTTTGTGCTACCCTGTATATGAAATACAGAATTTATACACACCCAGTAATAGACAAAAAGTGAGTTCAATTGAAAATCGCGTTCAGCAACTTAAAACGCCAGGAATTATTGTTAACAGACAGTAGAGAATTCTTTTGTATGTCCCTGTAAATGAACGATGACTGCTATACGCACACTATTCTGTAGTAAGCCTCTTGTAATGCACCTTAGTAATATATATAAATTTCAATGCATTTAAAATAGTGAAACATTATTTAAATAAACCGCAGACGATTTTTCTCCATAGACGTAATGTAACGGAATTCTTTTGACGGTCCCTGTATAGTAACTATAAGTGGTATGCACACCCTATTCCATATTAAGCTTCTTCTAATGCACCTTAGTGATATATATAAATTTCAATGCGTTTAAAATAGTGAAACATTATTTAAATAAACTGCAAATAATTTTTCCCCATAGACCGCAATGTAACAGAATTCTTTTGAGTGTCCCTGTAAAAAAACTATAAGTGCTACACACTTCCGTTGAAATAGGGAACATGCTATAAGCTAACAACAATAACATATAAAAATTGCAGAGCAATCCGAGCATATTTACGGGAGTTAGAGCACGGCCAGACAAACCGAAGTCATAAGCACTTTTCAACTAGGTTGGAAAGTGCTAAAAATAGTGATGAAAGTTTTCCTATAAGTACCAAAATATGGCATATATATATATATTTTTGAAATCCTACCCTAGATTGACACATTACCAAATAAAATGGAATCTGTCTGACATTCATATGCATTGGCTACATTCAAGAAAAAGAAAAATCATTATCATCAACCTAACCAGATTTTACTGCCCTTTTCTGATTATTTGGCAACTGTATTTGTATTGCATGATATTTTTGATTAAATTATCTTTTCAGTGGTATATATAACTGTTATGGTATCAAACTAAGAAATGATGGATGTTAGAGCCATTAAACTTTAAAAAAAAAGACATTTTTCCCAAAAGGTTCCCACAATTTTGGCCACTACTGTATATACAGCTAGATAAGAGATTCATTGACGATTTCAGCTGTTAAGGGACATATGTTGTTATTCTAAAATCATCACATTTCTGGAAGATTCAGAATGGAGGTTGAAAAATATTCTGAATTTTTTGAAGGGTCCTATGTTTTATGGTGAAAAAATTGTAAAGGATCCTTTAAAGGACTCAAATTATGCTTACAGATCCTATTTTCTATGTTAACATTTTCATGGGAGACACAGAACATGAAAAAATATAAAGAAAAAATATCAGAATGCAGCCATAATGAAATTTTGACTTTATTATTTTATAAATTAAATTTCAATTTTTCTGATTCAGAAAAATTAAAAAATACCCCTTTGGAAAAAAAAAAAGTTTTTTTAACCAAAGTTTCTGTTTTTTTTTTCCAAGTATTCCCATCTCTAGTCTGGAACATAGCTGTATACAGTAGAAGATCTTTATATTGCATTCCTTGAGACTTAAAGTTGAGCAGATAACAAATTTTTGCATTATATAAATCATGTCACATATTGTTAATTCTTGATCCAAATATTCCTGGACAAAATCATTATGTTATTTATTTATAATTTCTTTTAATTTAATAATAGCAACATTTTCATAAAAAAAGCTCCTAATTAGGGAGAAAAATATGAAATAATGTTTGAAACATAGTCCTGTAGAGGGTAGTATACAATGTGGATTGCATGTGCTTCTAAGCTGCATAATTCAGGGCTTGAAATTTCAGTTGAAAAGGTACTAGCCAGACTAAAATTTTTGCTCGCCATTATTTTACATTCATTCAGACAGTGATGTCGGCCACCAAACCTGCCCAGAAAATGAACTATTTATGACAAACTGAATTTAAATTGACCATTGTTAGAAGCAGCTGTCTGTATATCCAAAATATTTTACATTCATGAAAAATAGGAACAATTTTTAAAATGTTAAAAATTTGGGAGAAAGCGAATAATTTTTACCGTGTTTCAAGCAGCTAAGCTTAGGTGGCGATACCTGATTCACTTCGCTCAGGAGTGAAGAGCGATCAGATTTGGCCTCGGAAGCGAAAAAAACAGCCTTGGCGCTAGCGCGGTGCGAAAGCGGGGATACGGGCAGACGGGGGATGTTCGTTCCTCCTTAGGAGAGAAATGGAAGTGTGTGACGCCGCAATTTTTCTGCTTGTGGAAGATAAATGCCGTCGCTTGATTTTAAAACACTTCCGCGTGTCGCTAGATTGAGGCACGATATTCTGAGGGTATACAGTTTAATTTGAAGCACAACATTTCTAAAGGCGAAACTTACTCGCCAACCTTAAATATTTACTCGCCAATGCCGAGCGGAAATTTTGTGCCCTGGCATAATTCATTGTTTACATCTGAGAAGTTGTACATTATATAAAATTGCATTATAAAGATCTTCTGCTGTAATATATTTCTTTGGTGTGTGCTGCAAATTAACTTGTCATTGGCATAACTCAATTAGCCAATGGCACAGAAAATTTTGTGTTGAGAAGAGATTAATTTTGAGTCCCACTCATTAAATTTGTATCCCGGGGATGATTCAGAGACGTTCTTATAGGTAGAAAGTAGACATGGACATGTGTTTTTTTCCACAAATATGCACAATTTTCCAGTTTATTTATTATGGAATTTCTCAAAATCAATTCATTAAGTGGGCATGAAAAACAAAATCAAGACTGACCTCATTCTTTCACAAAAAAAAAAAAAAAAAAATCAAGAATTTCATCACTTGGTCATGAATTCTGTTGAATAATTACAGAAAAAATTGCAAACTTTGCTTAGAAGTCACAGAAAAAACCACGAAATACAGCTTTCGGTCACAAAATTAATTTTTTTTTCTTCAGAATGATAAAGAAAAAATAATCATTAAAATTTTACCGCTAACAAAAATTACAATGAGGCTTATAGTGTTTGATCTTTCTGCATCCACAATATGAATGCCAGAATTTTTCTTAAATTTATTTTATTAAAACTAAAAAAGCAATAAAACCTCTCCCTATTTCTTTTATATATTTTTTTTATTTCAAATTTTATACACATCTTTTTTATCATGCTAATAAATAACAAAATTTATCACAGCTCTTTGAATTATCATTTTAGTTGGGTTACTTTAATTGCTTTAAGATAGTCTGAACTAAAAAAAAATTATGTTCATTTACTGAATAGTGTAAGTTTCCCTGCTTTAGCAGCATTGAAAGTTCCATGAATAACAAGTTTGATATAAAATGTTTAAGGTTTACAAAAAGAAAATCATTTTTTGTTTTATCCTTCATTTTTTAAGGTAGTTGAAAAATGTTAATGATGTTAATTTGCCTAGATATCCAACTCAGTCCTAATTTTTTTTTAATAGCAAAACATTTTATGAATTTTAAGTTTTTGAGATGGGTTTCTTTAAAAATAATTAGTTTAATTACAAATACATATATTTTAAATTCATTCTGAAAATTTAATTACATTTCCCTGGAACTATTTTGTAAATACTGAATTTTATTGCTCTGTTTTTTACAAATTGATTGTGTATTATTTAAGTGGTTTTATGTACTATATGAAAGTATTGGATCATGAATTCAGGGATGACACACCTAATCTGAGTCGTAAGTTATGTATTGATTTTTGACATGAGTTTATAGTCTATATCTAGTTTTATATATCCATAAATTCGTTCATTCATGGCTATAATAGTAATTACTTTTTTACCTATTATGTATTGAAATAATATCTTGGTTTTTAGCACTGAAAAAATTCATTGAAATATTCTATATGTGAATACATACAAAATATGTGCTGTATCTATGTAAAGTAACTTTTTAAATGATTAAAATTTATATTCTCTAAAATAATATGAGATTTCTTATAAAATACAGAGCTAAAGACCACTGACATTTTATTGTTATGTACTTATATATAAACACTACTATGTTAGTCTGATAATAAAAAAAATTCTCACTACAGTATAGAACTGCTTATCTGGAAACTTGTTAAACACAAAACAAGTTATCAGAATGATATTTCCAATTGGCTGATTTCAGGTTGTTTCCAGAAAAAGTGCCATACAGTGCCAGTTTGACAAGTGCATTGCTTGAAACATTGCAATATGCATTGTATAACTTGATGCCACATCTAGAATTTGAAATGGAAACATATTTTAGTTAGGCATTGGGTGTTTTGATTTTTATGCAGAGGACAGAGAGGAATTTTTGTTTCCAATGAATTCCTATAAATTGCCATCTTTTGTTTTTTATAATTAAAAGGTAAATAATATATCTTTGCATAATAAATACTAAGGGTGTTTTATTGGTTACAATAAATTGCATACATTGATTTTTAAAGTATGACTTCCTAGAAAAATGAAATTATCTATGTTATTTATATGATTCCTATTCAAATAACTTTTATTTCATATTATCTGTAAATAATGATGATGTATCAAAATAGTATTATGAAAGGAATTACCTATGAAAATTTCATAATTTTAATGCTGAACTGGAAATATCAGAATATTTTGACATAAGGTATCACCACTTTGTCCTTTGTTATGCTTTAAAGTCATTGTAAGAATTAGCTATTTCAGATTTAGTTTCATAGTTTCATAGTGAATTTTCTAAGCTTACACTCTTAAACAGGCATTTTTATATACTGCTTGTATAACAGCAGCACCACTATTTTTTATATTCCTGCTTTCATACTTTTTATTGATTTCTTCTACTTATAATAGAAGAAAGTATTGTAATTTAAAAAAAAAATTTGACTTCTGGTTTTCGATGGATTTACATGTTTTAAGGGTCAGAGATTCCAAAAAACATGTTTTTACAAAATGTTTGTCTATCCATGTGTATGTTCTCTTCGTATCATCAAAAGTGTATGAAGTTATGCTTAGAACTGAACCAAATTTCATTTATAGGTTTTTGGCTGTAGGCAGCAGGTCCCACTTGAAGTTGGGGATATTCTGCCAGCGTGACGCGCTGTAATATCGAATTTTTGTTCCGTTTTCATTATTGTATCATCGAAAAGCATATGGATTTATGTACAAAATTGAACCAATTTTTTGGGATATATGTTTTTGAGTACGGCCTGTAGGTCCCAGTTGAATTTGGGGATATTCTGCCAGAAGAGAGTACTGTGACAGCTATTTAAAATTTTAAAAAAAAATTAGAAATCTTAAAAGTTTTTTTCTGTTAAATATTCAGCCTTGATCGAAGTATTAATTGTGGAACAATTTTTATTTTGGGTCTTTCTTAAAAAATGCCTGAGATATAGCAGTTAAAATTTTATTGTGGCTAACATTGTGAAACAAGAGAGCAGGATTCCTCTATAAAAGTGTTTAATTTAAGAGTTTTTTTAGTGAACACGTTTTCGGCAAATTTTCTTTCATTGTTGTAACCATCGTTTCAACTGTTGCATGCATAACACTCAGGGCCGGCGAGAGGGGGGGCACAGGGGGCAATTGCCCAGGATCCCGGGAGCAAAGGGGCCCCGAACCAGACTGAACGAAAAACAAAAAAAAAAGAAATTATATAATGTTCCAAATCTGAACTTGCACGTACATTTTCTTTCTTTTACAAGCTAACTTAAAAAATATATATTTCCTAGAAGTTTTTAACAAAGTTATTGAAAACTCCGCTATCATCTCTTGTCCTATACAGAGGGAACAAACTGTCACGTCACGTCCTTGATCATTCTTTTTACAAATAAACAGGATCGGAGAAACTTCCTGTTTTCCTAGAAAGGATCAGCCGCAGCCTATATACCTTGAGGTAAAAGAATCTCTGGACTAGAACTCCATGTCTCATTAGGCATTGTCGTTTTATCAGGGATTAGCTTTCAGTAATTCCCAGAAGGCGATAAGGGGTACATTTATATTGGACACTAAGCTGAAAAGGGTCCTGTAAAGACAGATTTTGTATTATGTATATGCATATAGAATTTGTATTATGTATATGCATGTAGGGGAATGGGAGAGGGCCCCTCAAACATCTGTACCGGACCTCACAATAGAGATCTGCACGGGCGAAAATTTCCAAACCCGGGCCCGGCCCTAACTGTACCGGGCTTGGCAAAGTCAGGGTCCCAGTAGTCAGCTATTACAGACCTTTGAGCAGAATAACGAAGTTTAACTTTTAAAATTATTTGAAAAAGAAATATTTTTAAATAAAATTTTAGTTTATGTTTTAATAAAATTCATTTTTTCATTAAAGATCTTGGTCAAATTTTGAAAAAGTAGGTATTGGTAATTATCATTTTTCTTACTGGAATTGCAATAATTTTTACTATTACTTCCTTCAACCAAAGCAGATGGTCGCTTTCTTTCTATAGCCCCCATTCTTTATAAAAGTCCCCAAATAGAAAAAATTTTGGAGGCTGTAAATTCTATTTAAAAAATAAATCTAATTTCAGTTTTTTTTTTTGGGGCGGGAGGGGGGCTAAACGCGTGAAAAAAGTGTGGGACACAAGGTTCAAAACTTTAATTATCCATTTTTTTTTATTCAAAGGTTTAAAAAAATGCTTTTTAATTTCATTCGGAACCCCAATAAGCGGGGAATACACTAGCAGCCATTCCCTTATGTTCAACCTGTTGCTCTTTTTTAATCGGTTTCTCGTATCTCTATAAATTACAAATCTAATTATATTCGCTGGCCAGTTTCTCCCTAACGAACCTGAGTTTGCCTTTGACAGTGTAGGCCTGTGTGGGATATCCCTGCTCTGATCTCTAATATAACGAACCTGAATTATTGCGATTTATCTTTTGATCCAGATTAAAATAAAAAATTGCAGCATCGTCGTTCACGTTGTCATAGGAATCAATTTCTTCCTATTATAGTGTCAAGTTGCTATTCTTCCAACTTCAGTTTAATCATGAATGTCAAAAGCCACAAAACGCTAAAAATCGCATAAAACATTCGCAAAATATTAAAAAAATCCCAGAGAACAATTTTTAAAAATTGAACTAAATGTTTGAAACCAGATTCCTTCTATAGATGCCAAAAAATCACTGCAAAACGTGAAAAAAACGAACAAAAATCAGAAAAAATTCACGAAAAATTCAAAAATCTTAGAAGACAAAATTTATTATATTCGGATAAAACAATGTTCCTTTTACGATTGTAGAAAATCGCGTAATAAATCTGTAAAAAATTAAAAATCGCAGAGAACGAAAGTTACTATATTGGGATAAAAGATTGAAACCGAATTGCATTTATGAATGTCAGAAAATCTCTGCGGAACGCGTAAAATATCTAAAAATTGCATACAAATTCGCAAAAAATTCAAAATAGCAGAGGACAAAATATTATACTGGATAAAAAGATTAAAACAGGATTCCTTTTACGAATGTCAAAAAAATCGCTACAGATTTAACACAAAAAAAAGCTAAAATCACAAAAAATTCAAAATTAGCCGAGGTCAAAATTCAGTAAATTGGGATAAAAGACTGATGGTGTTGTTTATTATAGTCGATTATCTACTCAAGGGATATACACCAAGGAGATGGGCCCATAGCATGGGGAGGTTTTTATAAGGGAAACAAACTAACCCATATTTATACTAGGTTAAACACAGTCCGAAGAAAACCACGAAAAACTCCGAACGATGCAGACGACGGGCGCGATGGGGTTCGAACCTAGCACCTCCACGTCTACCAGCTTTGAGAGTGGAACTGTTTTTTCGCGTTCTGCTGTGATTTTTTAACATTCGTGAAAGATTTCCGGTTACTATGTTTTAGCCCACTATATACTAAATTACTCTGCGATTTTTGAATTTTTTGCGATTTTAAGAAGGTTTTTTTTTTGCGTTTTGAGGCGATTTTTCTACATCATTAAAAATAAATCTGGTTTTAATCTTTTAGTCCACTATAGTAAACTTGTCTTTTATTCTATAAAGTTTATTCGGAATTCGTATAGCGATTTTTGAATTCTTTGTAAAAAATTTTATGGGATTTTTAGATATTTTTGCGTTTTGCGGCGAATTTTCGTCATTCATAAAAAGAATCCTGTTTTAATCTTATAGCCCATTATAGCAAATTTTGTCTTCTATTTAGTTTTTGCGATTTTTAGAATTTTTTCGCGGCAATTTTCCACATCAGTAAAAGTTTATTTCTATTAGCCGAATATAGTAAAATTTAAATAAAGTTTAGTCAGAGCTTGTGCAACAGTTTCTAAAAATCACGAAAATTTTAAAGTATTTTCGCGTTTTGAGCGATTTTTTGACGGGCCTGGGCAGCGCCGGGTGGGTCAGCAAATATGGATGATAAAGACAGATGTTTGTATGCCTGTCTGTCCATTCAGAGTTTTCTGAAGTGACTGTAGGATGCCGAGATACTAGATTTGAGAGGAAGGAGTATGTCTCAAGTTATGCATATAGTTTTATGGGGAGGGGGGTGGGTATTACGTTTCTGCGATTTTTAGCGTTTTTTTCTTTTGTGTTTTAAGACCATTTTTTTAACATTCGTAAAAAGAATCTGTTTTCAATATTTTACCTTAATATAGTAAATTTTGTCATGGGAGTTTTTTAATTTTCCGTGAAATTTTTATGCCATTTTTAGCACTTTTGTTGGTTTGTTTTTTGCGTTTTGAGGCGAATTTTTGACTTGCAAAAAGAATCCAGTTTCAATCATTTTGCTTAGTATAATAAATTTTGTTCTCTCTGATTTTTGAATTTTTTGCAAAATTTTTGTTTTTTATGGCGACTTTTTGACATTCGCAAAAAAATAAAAATTCGTTTTCCATCTTTTAGCTCAATGTAGTAAACTCTGTTCTCTACGATTTTTTGTGAGATTTTTAGAGTATCGCGGCGATTTTATGACAATTTTTTCTGAAACGGCGAAAATCTAAATGTTGCTAGTGTCACGTTTAAATACAAGTTAGAATAATATGTATACATAAGTACGTTGTTCCTAAACACAATATGAAGAAGATGTTGAAAATTTGAATTTAATCTGGGTCGAAATAAAAAAAACCCACAATAACTCGAGGTTCGTTTGATTCGAGACCAGAGCGGATGTAGATCGCACGGGTATACGGTGCCCAAGATATTGCCAGGTTCTTCTAGGAAAAACTGATCAGTAAAGGGAGAGAAGCTCCGTTGGTATTGTTATACATGAAATTAATATGGAAAATTCAATATAAATATTTCTCCAAAATCTGAACTGAAGGCCCGATTATTTATTTATTTATTTATTTTTTATTTATTTATTATTATTACTTTATTATTTTATTTATTTATTTATTTATTTATTTATTGGGGGGAGTGTCTTGGAACACATTTCTACGGCCCTAGATTCAGTAAATCTCTGATAAAATCTCGCTTGTAAGATAATGTTATGCAAAGAAGATTTTGTACAAGGAATGTCTAATTAAGCTAATTATCAAAATATGAAATATCTATGCCTAGGGTGCATTCACATCTGTCTTTATCTATCTTTATCCAAATTTGTAAACGTTTACGTGCGATAGATTTAGCCTAGCCTCGTCAACTAAGAAGCAGACAGACTAACAGACAAAAATCTTTATTTATTAATACTTTTTTTTTCAAATTACTTTTACTTAATGTAAATTTATTATATTTTATAAATAATTATATAGTTAGTATTTATGATTAGTTTGAACATAATAGACATTATGCACTATTAACACCTTTCGACAAACGTCACTTAAAGAAATTTTAATATTTTATCATCAACTATTCAGAAGAAAAAAAATTTAATCCAATTTAATTGCAGAAATTCTTCGATTGAATAAGACAAAATTTTCTATTCAAATTTACTGGTATCAATAATCAAGGATTTTGATAACATTATACGTCACCTATACGGGACGCTCGTCGCAAAATTATTCATGACACTCTAATATAAGGTTGTATTGATTTTTATATGTCAATTATGAGTTTTGACATTAATATACGAAAATATATATGTATACCAATGAATACAAATACAGTCAAAATCATGTTTCAAAGCAATTTTTGAAATATGAAAATTATGAAAAGTTGGTCATGAGGTAGCAATTGATTATAATCAAAGATGAATCTCTTTTATAGGGGGAGTTACACATTTCTTAATTCTTTAACACTGATAGAAATTAGATGAAATTTCCATTTTTGTTTCCAAATGTGTCAGAGACATTGGGTTTGTCAGGCGGCTAAAATGTAAAATTTGAGAATACCTTTGTCTTTGAATAAATTATTTTATGGCAAGATTCGAGCAAAGTTTGATAATCACTTTTTAAATTAATAATGTTTGTAAAGCTGAGTCTGATTCAATCAAAGGGGGTGGTGCTGATTCAAATTAGCGACAATTGATGTTCTACTTTTAATTAAAAAAAGAAGCATGATTTGATTATACATTGATTCATATAAGCGACGGAGTTCCATACCTTTTCTTGTTGTAACATACTTTTGGTCTGCACAGGGGCCTGGTGAAACCTGTCACCGGCCCTGATAACACTATATATCCATATTGACCAGCTTCAAATTCTTACCAGGCTTGGTGACACTTGGTAAAATATCGACGAATTTGGCATCAAAAAAAGGTTGCCATAAATGAGGCTAACTTTGCTATAGCTGACTAATTTGGAAAAATTCTTTTTGAAATTCAATATTAACAGCTGGGAATGAATATTCTGTAATCAGGTTCTATGTACTTTAGCTTCCAATAAATTTAGCTAAAATTTTAAAACCAAGCTACCTTTAAGTATGCTATATAGGTATGCTACATATATATTTTCGTATATTAATGTCAAAACTCATAATTGACATATAAAAATCAATACAACCTTATATTAGGGTGTCATGAATAATTTCGCGACGAGCGTCCCGTATAGGTGACGTATAATGTTATCAAAATCCTTGATTATTGATACCAGTAAATTTGAATAGGTAGGCTATCTTTTCCCACTGGTACAGGCCAGAAAGTCTTTTCATAGTCATGTTGTACATCAGCTGCCCATGCAACGAAGAGTGCTTGTATCCAAGTTAAGCAGCTGACATACAAAAAAATGACAAAAAACATTGATTTTATTGGCGATGGGATAGCGAATTTTGAAGTATTAACGTATATGAGACAGAAGAAAGTTTTGGGTATAGCACATCCGACTAGTTTAACATACTCTAAGTTTTATTGAATGATATGTTTTTTGAATAAAATATTGCTATTTGTGTGATTTTTTTTCTTCCATACTTTCTAGAAATTAATATACGGTTCTGATTTTCTGGCACTATTATGACACTAACTCGGTTAAATGACACTTCTCACATATTTCATCATCCAATTTGCACCAACATATCAAAATATTTTATAGTCTGTATTCTAAAATTCTGAAACAAAATGCATTTTGTTTTACCTAAAATCAATTATTCAAGGCTTAAAGCATTATAAAAATACTATTAAATGATTGAAATTCTGTTACATTTATTTTAATTCAACGTATAATTTTGTCATCATTAACATTGACATTCGATCAAAAACTTTCAGAAATCTGAAGAAATTCTGACTAAACAAATCTATATATTCGAATTTCTCTTGCCACAAAAATAATTTATTTTCTCCTCATTGCTTGCAAAATGTATGATGGTTTTTGTAGAAGAAAAGTATAATTATAAAAAATTTCTCCTTAAATTTCCTTTATTTTTTTCTTTACTTCTCATTATCTGATTCTCTGTTATAACACAAACTTGGTTAAATTTGCAAGGATATATAATATATATATAAAAGATTTTATTGGCTGGATTCCAAATTTCTTGAAAAAAAAATCAATTTTGTTGTATTTATAATCAGTTATACAAAGCTTAAAGCATAGTAAAAATGTTAATAAATGATTAAATAAGTTTGTAATATTTTAATGCAATGTAGAAATTTGTCACAAAAAAATTCGATATTCGATTGAGAAATATGAAAAATCTGGAGAAGTTCTGACTAAACACATCTGTATAGTATAGTTTCTTTTCTCTTCCTTGCTTGTAAAATGTTGCATTGTTTTCGTAGATGTCATAAATTTATCAGCTTAAATTAGCAACATTTTTTATTTATAAAATTTTCTTTATGATAAATTATTCATTTTAATTTATGATAGTAGTTGTTTATTATTTTATTATTTATATATTTATTTTTGTACAGTCACTAAATGTATCTGATAATTTTCTGACACCTCGTGGTTCCATGAGCCTCAGATAATTGCGAATCTACTCTAGTTTTTTATTATAACAGAGATTTTAATTTTTCCCGAGATGTTCGCTTTTCCCAAGTTTTGAATTAACGATAACACGTGAGATATTAATTTAACTCTATTTATTGCAGATGCATGTCATAAATGAAGATACTAATTACATCACTGAAAGCAGTTTTTAAATTATGAAGTATGCAACAAAATATTTCTTTACAGGAGATTTCTGGAGAATCTACTTCCGACTCACTACAAGGAAAATTGTTTGTTTGTAAAATATGCAATGAAGGATTTTCTCAAAAGTTTAAATTAAATGCCCATGTTCTTTGTCATACTGATGAGAAACTTTCTATGTGCGAGGTATGCAACAAGAAATTCTCTCATAAGTGTGATTTAAGCAGGCATCTTTTAGTTCATACTGGTGAGAAACCTTTTGTATGTGAGGTATGCAACAAAAAATTCTCTCAAAAGAATAACTTAAGCAGGCATCTATTAATTCATACTGGTGATAAACCTTTTGTATGTGAGATATGCAACAAGAAGTTTTCTGGCAGTAGTAATTGGAGAAGTCATCTGTTAATTCATACTGGTGAGAAACCTTTTGTGTGCAAGATATGTAGCAAGAAATTCTCAAAAAAGAGTCAATTAAACAATCATCTATTATGTCATAGTGGTGAGAAGCCTTTTGTATGTGAGATATGCAACAGGAAATTCTCTCGTAAGGGAGATTTAGGCAAGCATATGTTAATACATAGTGGTGAGAAAACTTTTGTGTGTGAAGTATGCAACAGGAAATTCTCTCGTAAGAGTAATTTAAGCACGCATCTATTAATTCATACTTGTGAGAAACTGTTCATATGTGAGATATGCAACCAGAAATTCTCACAAAAGGTTCACTTAAGTAATCATCTATTAATTCATACTGGCGGGAAACCTTTTGTATGCGAGATATGCAACAAAAAATTTTCTGAGAGGAGTAAGTTGAGACGTCATCTGTTAATGCATACTGGTGAGAAACCTTTTGTATGTGAGATATGCAACAAGAAATTATCTGACAGGAGTCATTTGAGAAGTCATCTGCTAATTCATACTGGTGAAAAACCTTTTGTATGTGAGATATGCAACAAGAAATTTTCTGAGAGGTGTAATTTGAGAAGTCATCTGTTAATTCATACTGGTGAAAAACCTTTCATGTGTGAAGTATGCAATAAGAAATTCTCTCATAAGAGTGATTTAAGCAGGCATCTAATAATTCATACTGGAGAGAAACCTTTTGTATGTGAGATATGCAATAAGAAATTTTCTGACAGGAGTCATTTGAGAAATCATCTGTTAAAACATACTGGTGAGAAACCTTTCGTATGTGAGATATGCAACAAGAAATATTCTGAGAAGCGTAATTTGAGAAGTCATCTGTTAAGTCATACTGGTGAGAAACCTTTCATGTGTGAAGTATGCAATAAGAAATTCTCTCATAAGAGTAATTTAAGCAGGCATCTAGTAATTCATACTCGTGAGAAACTGTTCGCGTGTGACATATGAAACAAGAAATTATCTCATAACAGGCATTTATTAATTCATAGAAGTGAGAAGCAATTTTGTGTGAGATATGTAATAAGAATTTCTTTCAAAAGGGTAATTTAAATGTTCATCTTATCTTAAAAGTGTTATTTTATGAAGTATCTGTTAACATATATTGGTGATAAGCCTTTTTTCTGAGATTTACAAATAAGGAATTTTCACGAAATTGTAATCTAAGTGCTGACTCTCACTTTCATAATTTGTTTGCTATAAAGCGATTTTGATACTTCTGTTTTATATGGGCATTGGCATATTTTAGTCTTAATAAAGTAAAAATTGTTACAAAATGCATGAACATTTTCTGTAGGAAAGCTATTGCGCACCAAATAAAGTACATTAATTTTTCTGTTGAAAGATTTCGTAAGCAATATTGTGTAAGGATATGACTAATTTAAGGTGGTTTTCAAATTCCTTGCTCAATAATGCGAAACTTCATGACACATTTTCTTTCTTATATTTAAATTCTAAGGCATCTAAAGGCCTTACTATTGAAGCAATTTGGAATCAAAATGACTTTTTAGTTTTTTGATGAATAAATTTCTGGTTTTTTTGTTTAAAAAAAACCACAGTCTCCTATGTTTAGGCATATGCAAATTTTAACAAATGCTGGATTAGTTTCAATCAACCAACCAATTGTTTTTCCTGAGCAGTATAACAATATATAACTTCCATTGGTTATTTGTGATTTCAAAGGCTACAGAAATCACAAACGAGGAATTTTTAAAGATGAAATCAAAAGGTTATCGAAAATTTCAAAACTTTTAAAACATTCAAAGTGAAGAATAGACCAGGTGCTTATTAGAAATAATAATTTTGATCCAAAACAAATTTCAAGCATGTAACAAATGTTCAGACTGATCAAAAAATTAAAAAGTTTATGTGATAACTATTGAACAAATGTACTTATTTTACCAACATTTTTTTAATTTAATACTGTAAATTTGAAAAATTTTATTTATTTTATTTTATGCTATATAACATTTAATTTAACATTTAATAACATGCTATCAGATTTAAAGCGATGACAGTGTCAATGTGTGTTTCTTGTTATCAATATTCTTTGGAGATACAAATGTTTCTTGTTTATGCTAACATGTTTAAATATTGTAAGCTTCAAGTTATCTTCTTTTTGTTCTGAAATCATCTATTTTTTGTGTTATAAGTTATCTGCATCAAGTATGTACTTCGTCTTCATAAATAAACATCTTATATCATGGAAATATTTTGTCCTTCTTAACTTTCTGCACCTGATAAAAGTTCCAAGAGTTGAAGTTCACCTTTGAAATTTTTAAATTCAAAAACAATTTTTTTTTAAACTTAAGTTATTGAAATATTGACTTGAATTTTTTTCTGGTGGGAATTATGTTAGTTACACCTCCAGACCACATTACTCTAGTGAAATCAATTAATGTTGGGTAAAAGTGCCCAACATATGCCCAGCTACCATTTTGCTCTACTGCCCAAAATATGACCATAAGATAAAATAAAATAATCTTGGTATCAATGTCTCGTGTCAAAGGACACAATATCCAGAGATATCAATCAATGATCTACCCAATATTGCCCAATAGTTCAAAGACGCTGAATGTTGTACGTCAAATTTACAGCATCTGCCTATATTCACTGATATAAATTAAAATTAGTTTTTAAAAGAAAGCGTTCAAAAGAATTTTTTGCACTACTTATAACATTAACACAGAGACAGTATTCAAAATAATAAAATTTAATATATTTGCCATTTTTAAAATACTTGATTTTTTAATGCATAATTTTTAATGTTTAGTTTGCATAATTTCTTACGAAGCATTTATGTAAAAGTTAAGCAAAGTTCCAGTACAAGATATGATGGGATCTTGCACCAGCGTAACTAGAACAATTTTGTGTGGTGAGCACAGGCTCACAACTCAATAAGTTTTTTCTGCATGGGTGTCTGTGTCCTAATAAACTAATGAACTTAATGAAAATTTTGAGTTGAAATTAGCAACAATTTATTATCAAGTTTATTAGGCAACAACACAATAATTTGCTGCAATTTTTAAGGTGGCCATATGCCCTATTTTTTTAGACCGGGATTGCCCCTGTTTTACATTTAATGTCCTGGTGTACAGAAACTTTGTTTAAATGTCCCGATTTTTTATAGAACTTTTAACATGTAAATTATTTCGATTTTCCAAAATTCAACTTAAACAAATGAACGAGTTTGAGTCATTTTGAAAAAAATCATAGGAAGAGTCGCCATTTCTTTTATCCATTAATAAATCGGTCAAGTACGAGTATAATTCGCACTCAAAGGGTTCCATATATAAATTTATTAATTAACTAGCTAACTTACCCGGCGTTGCCCGGACCCGAGATAATAATAATCTGTTCTATACGAATATGACCGAAAAATGTAAGGCTATCAAAATCTAGTTGAATGAGGCAAACCCCGTCGTAATCGGGCTCATAGAACCAACGATCGGAAAATGCAACCTGGCGGTCGAAAGTGCAACTGAAATATTCAAGTTGAATGAGCCAAACCCCGTCGTAATCGGCCCATAGAACCAGAGATACTCCTATAGTTCCACCTTACACCGCCAGGGGGCGCAATCTGTTCTGGAAGAAGCCTTTTCAGAACACGCGACCCAACCAAATTTCCTAGTAAAATTTAAATTTAAACCACGAGTAAGCAATGCCAAAATAGCAGAAATCGCGAAAGTGGGTTACTTAAACGATCGGTTTCGAAAGGGTTAATGTAGATATTTTTTAAAACCCAATGGTGCGTTTTGAAGAAAATGAATGTGTTTACGATCTGGAGTCTACTATTTGTCCGTATTCGCATTTCCCGAGTCAATGCCGATTTTTAAACCTGGGCCGAAAAACGAAAATTGCGTGAATGAGTTTTGGAAAGGATTTTTTTTCGGTGGATTAAAATTAAAAATTTTCAAAACGGATACCAGATTATAAAAAGCAAAAGGATGTAGATTCGGCACGGTATTTTTAGTTTTTCGTATCTTGTTTATAAACGCCTAGTCGAATTTGTAAAGATAGGAGAAATAGTTAAAACAGTGAAATTGACTCACGGTGAAAAACGTTTTCGAAAGGGTTAAAGTGAATTTTTTTTAAACTAAAGGTTTCTGCCTGAACGATAGAACGTTGATGTCTTTAGGTGTGTTTGTTTTTTGTTTGGTTATTTTAGAGAGCCGATGCCAGATTCTATATATCGTAGAAAATCGGAATTCACAAAAATGAGTCCAGCTCGTGATTTTTTTCGAAGGATTAATATTCGTATTTTTCAAAAACAAATACAGATATCGAAAAAAGAATAAATGTAGATATTGTCTGCTATTTTTAGTTTTTCGTACCTTTCTCTGAACCGCCGATGCAAATTTTTAAATATTGCAAAAAGCGCGAAACGGCATACAGAAAATATACTTTTTCGAAGAGTTAACTTTCGTATTTTTTAAAACTAAAGGTGACTTTGGAAAGGGCAAAGTCAGTTCTTTAATTTAGTGACCTTTGTTTTTTACTGTATCTCTTGTAGTCCGGTGAGGCAAGGCTCGGAAAACGGGAGAAAATAAAAAACATGAATTCGATGCTTCTTGATTATTTTTTTAAAGTGTTAAATATGAATTTTTTTCAAACCAACCATATCGTTTGAGACGTAAAAATACATTCTTCGAGAATATGTAAACAGTTTTTCCGTCTTTCTAGCCGTTCGTCCATGGCGAATTTAGAAAAACTTAAAAAAAAATGGGATGACTCCTGATTTCTTTCTTCTATTCCCGAAGATACGGATATTGGTTTCTGAGCAGGCACGAGCGGGCTTCGGAAGAGTGATATTTTACTTGTGATCTTTTATCATTTTTTAATTAATAACTACTATTTTTCGAATAGTAATCGTCTTAACTAATTGCAGGATTTCTGTGATTGAGTAAGTTGAAGATTAAGAATTGGAAATAAGGGTGGCTTGAAAAAAAATCATGTATTGGTTGCTTGTCCCAAAAGACTTAAACGTTTGTTCTAATAATTTGAGACATCTTGTATAGTAAACTTAATTAATACGTCACATTCACCTTATCAAATTATTTTTGTGACACAAACAGTTGTGCAATTTGTATTTTATTATCAGTATTTTGATCAACATAAGCCAGATATTGTTTGCATAAGAAATATCTATTGCAGTAGTTCACAATTTACTATCGTTGCGCATCCTACTTTCCAGTTTGAATTTTTTCTTGATTCATCTACCATGTAAACTTTTTTATAATCTATCCTTAGAAAAAAATTGAACACAAATCCTAATATATGAGAACAGAAATTAGTAATACTATATAGGCCAAAATCTCATAACTGTGATTTCTCAGTCCTCAGTATATCTTTCGACAATGTCTTTGCAATATAAATCATTATGTTTCTCTAAGATTGTTCTACAATATTATACTACTCTAACTTCGAAAATCTGTTTTTTAATCTTTAAAATTGACTCTAAATATCTGAAAAGTCAGTACTGTCCCCTGTCCTCATCCCAAAACTTGATTATTGACAATATTAGGCTACTTTTACTTTGAAAATCTGTTTTTAATCTTTAAAATTGAATCTAAATATCTCAAAAGTCAGTACTGTCCCCTGTCCTCAACCCAAAACTTGATTATTGACAATATTATGCTACTTTTACTTTGAAAATCTGTTTTTAATCTTTAAAATTGAATCTAAATATCGCAAAAGTCAGTACTGTCCCCTGTCCTCAACCCAAAACTTGATTATTGACAATATTAGGCTACTTTTACTTTGAAAATCTGTTTTTAATCTTTAAAATTGAATCTAAATATCTCAAAAGTCAGTACTGTCCCCTGTCCTCAACCCAAAACTTGATTATTGACAATATTATGCTACTTTTACTTTGAAAATCTGTTTTTTAATCTTTAAAATTGAATCTAAATATCTCAAAAGTCAGTACTGTCCCCTGTCCTCAACCCAAAACTTGATTATTGACAATATTAGGCTACTTTTACTTTGAAAATCTGTTTTTTAATCTTTAAAATTGAATCTAAATATCTCAAAAGTCAGTACTGTCCCCTGTCCTCAACCCAAAACTTGATTATTGACAATATTAGGCTACTTTTACTTTGAAAGTCTGTTTTTAATCTTTAAAATTGAATCTAAATATCTCAAAAGTCAGTACTGTCCCCTGTCCTCAACCCAAAACTTGATTTTTGACAATATTATGCTACTTTTACTTTGAAAATCTGTTTTTAATCTTTAAAATTGAATCTAAATATCGCAAAAGTCAGTACTGTCCCCTGCCCGCATAGCATGCATGGTCACAGTGACGTCACCGTAACGTCACAGTGTGTCACGTATGTCACGTCACATCTGTGACCAAAATACAACCGCTCAGTGACGTCACATTGTGACTAAAATGTGAATTGCTTGGAAACCTTAAAAAAATTGCAAAAACACAATAAAATATGTTATTCAATGTAAAAAAAACATGTTTCTGACAATTTTTAAATTTTTGTGACGTCACTGTGACGTTACTGCAAGTCACAAACACTACGTCACCTGTGTTATCAAAATACCACCATGTTGTGAAGTCACAGTTTGACCAAAATGTGAATTTTTAATATATTTTAAAATAATGAGAAATATATTATTCAGGAATGCTTTAATGCACTTAAAGGGTCTGATTCAGGCTGATTTTTATGATCCCTGGAAAATTAACCTATATTGATTATTTACTGACCTACAGGAAAATGCTTTATAAGTAGGTAAATTTCAATCAATATGCAATTATAAATTATAATACAAACATAATGCGGCATGTACTCCATGAACAATTTTTTTTTTTTTAATTAAGGCAGTTTCTCATTTGCTTTTCATATTATACGAAAAAATTAACAACTTTTGTAAAACTAAGAGCAACAATCTATGTTATAGAGCGCAAGCTATCCAAGAGTAACAATGACGTCATGTTAACTGCGGCAACAACTGAACAGTAAATTTCGCACTACAGTAATTTTTTTAATTTCTAAATATTGCACAATTTCAATTTTTAACCGTCGAATAGAAAAAAAGTGCTCCTTCAAATGCAATATGTTTCAAAACTGTACCTCAATTTACTATTATTTATGGTTTTAAAAATAATATTCAATCTTCTTTTTTAAAATCTTTCTATTGCGTGCATTCCGATTAAAACATATTAAAACACTTCCATTTCAATAACAATTGTTACAATTATAATTTCCCAAATTTCAGCGTTTGTTTCCGACTAATATTCAACATCAAAATTAAAAATTTCATTAAAAAAAAAACCAGAAATTCATATTTTTTAAAACACAAATTTAATAGACATGAAATAATGTTACTTATGCTTAAACTGCTAAAACTATTAGAATAATAATAATAATAATAATAATAATAAGTGTATTGGGCGATATCTTCGGCTATTAATTCCTGACATGCGACTAATACGAAAGTATAGCTAATGAATTTCAAAACTTTGTTTCAATACATCATTGATATTTTTCATATGAAAATTATTTTTGGAATTGTTAGTGGACAATTAAAAAAAAAATATTAAATGTGAAATATTTATTAGAATTTTCAATTAATATTTACACACACACATATATATATATATATATCTGCTATATTCTATAAACAGAGGAACCCGGGTTTTTTCCCCTAGTTTTATCAATTGTAAATTACACTTAATACCAGAAACGGCTGAAAATAATATACAGATAGGGTAATTAAAGATTTGTTTGTGTGAGGGGAGGTGGGTTGTGATAAACAGACGCTTTATTATAATAAAATCACTGGTATACTTCCGATAATAATTGTTTTTTCTTTAGTGTTTAAGTAGATTGAGTACCTCTTCCAATATATATTTTGCTGTTTGTTTCATACTTTGTAAATAAATTTAACATTTTCCGAATATAAAATGAAATTAAAAAAAATTATGTAAAATGTATGATTAAAATAATTATTCACGTCTTCGTTTTTCATTTACCACAAATTTCTTTGAAAAAATATTGTTATTTTACAAGCTGTTTCTTCTACAGGACATTAATAAAGAAAAAAGGAAATTTTTAAAAAGGGGAAATTGCCCCCCCCCCAACCTTTTACTTTTTTAGGATCACATTTTGCAATTATTACGCTCTTTGCAAATTTTACTTTTTTTTATAATGATTTTGCATTCTTGTCCATTAAAATATTTTTTATGTACTCTAAAAATTTAAACAAGGTTTTATTTGATACGCCATAATTTTTTACAATTTACAAAAAAAAAATAATAATAAAAATTTTTTACAAGTATTATTATTGGGAATTCAAGCGCTCGAATACGCCATCTGGTGGAAAAAAGATATAACTTCTCCCTTCAGGAAAATCCCTTGCAATCCCATTGCGTTACATGCATTTTTAATTTGTTCATAATGATTATTTTTATGCACAATTTCAGATTTCATGTGCTATTTGTGTTCTGTGTTTATATGTCAAAGTAAAAATTATCCTAATTTGAATATCTAACACTTTTAAACGCGTTTACAATAAATAATGGTTTCAATGGCACTTTAGCATTAGTTAAAGGGCCAATTTTCCTGTACCGACGGCTGCAATCAGCGCCTCTATAGGCCGTTTTAAGTTCCAATTGTGAAACTAATCGTAAAAAAAAGGTGAAATGCTTAAAAAATAAATCTTCAAATAAGAAATTTTAATTGGAGAGACTATAAAAACAAATATTCTGCCTTTTCAACCTTCTACTCTAACATAAACTATATAAGAAGAAAAAAAAAAGAAAAAAGATCATCTGCCCTGCTATTAAAGCCCGCAGGTGTTTTAAACGCTTTCGAAAATATCGTCTGCGATTAACCTGAGAATAAGAGACGCACAACAGTGTATTTAATCTCTGGACGTCAGTTCGTTGGACAATACGTGTGTCATGAGCGTGTATAATTTCTACGTATTTAAAATTAAAAACCTGCACAGGATTACGCAAATACAATTTTTATACGAATTTTCTTTCCAAGAAAAGTACAATTCCTTTGCGTGGTTAAATTTGTTTTCCGCTAATGTTATTGTACTTCATTTGGAGGAATTTTGCCTTCTCAAGAAACTTTCGCTATTTTTACGTCAAAATGGAATATTGAAGATCACAAAGAAAAAGAGGTATGGAAAAATATTATTTTCCCTGTTAGCTTTCCATTAAGTTATATCGTTTTCAGTTACTTTCATGTAGTATTTTACAAAAGTTAAATACTTCGTTTAACATTTATCAGTTTAATAAAGTTTATTAAATTTAATGTTTATTTTGTTAAAATAAGTAACAATATGTCAACGATTTTAATCAGATAATTACTTTCACTAAATTCATTTCCTGAATCATTTTATAGTTATAAATTTCAAAACATCTGTACACTATTATAAAAGAATTATTATTAAAGGGAAATGTTCTTTATAATTATCATCTAATCCTGTAAAAAAAAAAATAATAAACCAATGTGTGGTTCCATTTTATGTTGTTATCTGAATTTTTATATTTTGTTCACATTAAAAACTGGTTAAATATTTGAAACTATGTTTATAATTTATTATTTTATTGGGTTATGTAACTATGATTATCTACATTTCAAATGGTTGGTTGGTTGATTTATGACGGCCAATTATCAACACGAGGGATATAGGCCCTAGGGGGGAGTGCCCTACGTGGGGGTCTTTTTTAAGGGATCCTAACCCGTATTTACGCAAGGTTAGAAGAAAACCATGGAAAACTCCGAACGGTTAGGTCGACGAGCGCGACAGGGGTTTGAACCCAGCACCTCCCGTTTACCAGCTTCGAGAGCAGAACCTCTCAGCCACCATTTCAAATGAACTTTATATCTAAAATTTTCGCCAAACTTTATTCTAAAACTTTTACGGTAGATTTTTTTAAAATCAGCTTGTTCTATTTATGATGAACAACAGATTATTGTGATTATTGCTTAGTCACGAAACATCGAACCAGATAGATCTTTCATCGGCATCATATGATAAATTATATGTGTCACTATCGATGCATTTATTACAATTCCATAAATAATTGACAATCAATTAGTAACATTATATTTTAATAACCAAAATATTGTTTTTAAGTATGTTTTTTACTGCAGTTGCATATCTCTAAACATACCAAAAGTCAAAGTTATTTACACCGGGGTTAATAAGATGATTTTCTTTATTACTGCTATCTTTCAACGCAGTAGTTAATATAAATTGTTTATAGAATTGTCAACATACGACGATACTGAGTTAATTTTTTATATCAAAGTTTTATTTATCATTTAAACAGTTTCATATCTTTATTAATAAAATGAACTTTGTTGAATTTAAAAGTCTGAAGATGCCCAAAAATAGATTTTTTACAAAGGTATAAGTTCGTACACTTTACAATTTTGTATTAAAAATTTGACAATATTTATGAGAAGAAACTATATAATTTTCTGTTTATTGTAAATATGAAAAAGTATCTTTTAGTAAATAATTTTTATTTTTTGATTTAATTTTTTTTATTATTTTTTACTTGCTTAAAATGATGTATTCTAACATCAGAGTAAATATTTTTCAAACCGATGTTGTTGAGTCACAAAGGATTAAAATATAGTTATAAAATAAAGTTTCCATGTATGATAACGTATATCGATCTATAAGTTAAATTTTTGGTTTTCTCTTTCAAAAATGGCAATTTTTATAAAATATTTTTCAAAAATATTTCTTAATAAATTAAAACATACAGTTATTTTTCTTTTAAATGTGATTTAAAACCTGGACCCCGATGTGAATATTATGGGAGAATACATTATTCGAATATTTTCACTAGTTAAATATATAAGATACTGTTTAAAAACTATTGAAATAGTTAATAAAAACTACCCTTTAAAATTTCAAGGCTTAAAGACCTTATCACAGTCAAAATATCGATTATTTTATTATTATCTCAAATTATAGATCTAAACTTTTTATATACATGGTTTAAAATGTCAAAACTGTATTTTTAATATGTACACGATTGCCATTCAAGGGTTTTTCACTCATGAAAACTGTATAAATGACTTTTTCTCAATATTGATTTTTTGTTCATTCTTATATTTTTTAAGTTCTTTACTTCCTTTAGTATTTCAGTTTATTATTTTTTATACATATTCTTTATTATGTATGTAATAAAACCTTGCATGGAATTAGTATTACAGATTTTTTTTCTATATATGAAATCACATGAAGAAGAGTTAAATTTCATAGTTCCTCACTATATAGAATAATAATAAATTTATATAAAATCTAATATTAATTGAAATAAAAATCCATGCACAGTCTTCTATAACATATTTTAGTAATTGTAAAAAAAATAATAAAAAGTAAAGTAAATAAATTTAAAAATGTCAATACTTGTAAACATAGCAGGAATTAAAGCATTAATTTATTTTAATTTTGTAAACATTTTAAATAAATGTATATTTTTTTTTTCCAAAATATGCTTTTAACTGACTATTAAAATATACTGCAATAACAATTTTTTATCAAAATTCTTAAAATTAAAAATAATAAATTGAAAAGTACCGTTTCCCATTTATAGCAAAATCACATAGTACTTATTTGCTTTATTTAAAAACATTTCTCTAAAATTTTTAAATACCGAGCTGAAAATACAAAAAATGTTGCATTTATATTATAGAACAACAGAATTTTAATACACTTCACCATTTTTATATAAAAAAATTGAAAATCTGCAAATCCAACTTTTTCTATTTAATGTGTAACCAATGGTAATGATTTGGGTTCGTTTGAAATCGGGTTATCTCACTCGATTGCAGGATTTTAATAAAATCGTCTCAAAATCGCGTTACCCGACCTGATAGGGTATTCTTATAAGAATGGGAGCAAAAGCAAAAACTAAATTAAATAGACAGAATAAAATAAAATAAATAATTTAAAACCCCGACTTAAGTCCTGCATCGGGTTGGATAATCCGATTTTACCCGCACCCGACGACGTTCAGCTTGAGCCGAGTAAGAATAGCGATAATTGTTGTTGTTGCTGTTGTTATTCTGTTTGGATTAAATTGATTGTAATTTTTTTCGGGTTCGGGTTGATTTCGGGTTGAGATTTTATTCTTGCAGCTCGGGTTTGGATTAATCTGAAAACTAGAATAAAATAATAACTTGATCTAAAGAAAAAATAGAATATTTTTTCAAACCTGTAGTAAAAAAAAAAGAAAAGAAAGAAAATAAAATAAAAGAAAAAAATTAACCGATCCGTAATTTTCATCATCGAATATGGGTAAAATATGGTCACTCGACCCGATGAAGAATCGTCACAATTGTCATAAACCTGCAGCCAAAAAAAAATATATATCTGAACTTTACGAGTCGGATTCGGGTAAAATCTGGTCACCCAATCCGATGCAGAATCGTCACAAATGTCACAAATGTTTAGCTAAAAAAAATGTTGATCCGAACAATCCGGATCGGATTCGGGGAAAATTTGGTCACCCTATCCGATGCAGACTCGTCACACATTTCACATTGAAGTCGCACGGTGACTTCACAAAGTAGTCACATTGTGAGGTCACAGAAAGCCTTGAAAACGGCCATAACGACTTCACATTTAGGTCACAGTGACTTCACATCGACGTCACGACGACGGTCACAAAGTCACAGTGTGACTTCACATTGACGTCGCCGTGACGTCACCATGCCTTACGGGTGTCCTCAACCCAAAACTTGATTATTAAAACTATCAACAAACAATAATTGTTAAAAATTTTGAAAAATATTTGGAGGTACGGAAGTGCCTTAGCCAAGTCGAGAAAGCACAGATGTAAGCATACTATTCTGGAAGCAACTCAGTGCACTTTTGACCCCCCCCCCCTCCCCCCATATCTTTCTGCTGGAGGATCCCAAAAACATGAAACTTCATTTATCTAATTTTTCTGAATACTAATCGTCTTACTATCCCAACTCATCTGTAATGATGGATTAAGCACTCCCGTACTTTATTCCTACCCGAGATGCAATTTCAGCATCTGTTGAACGCTGCCGGTCACCTTCGAGAATTTCCCGAACAGCACCAATGTTTTCCGCAGTCAAACTCGTTCGAGGGAGAGACATGGGGTGCGTTTTTAACTTCTACTTGTACTTCCACAAAACTTTCTGTGCCTGTCATACACTTGGGTTTTCTTCCGGCATGTCACCCCAAACTGTGCTTGAAGTCTTTGTAAGATTTCAGCCGGTCTTATGCAGGGGAACCATTTCAAAACTTTCTTGGGGGGGGGATTTTTTAAGGTAGTGGCATAGTCAAGAGTGGAGTTTTTTTCATGCTGTACCCCCTACCCCCCCAATCTCTCTGAACGAGAAACGTTTACTGAATCATAGATACAAAGAAAGTAATACTTCTAATACAAAATCTCAAGGAACCTCTGAAAATTTCCGTTTTACACAGGTTTTCGTCTTGGCAAGTAGAATTTTAAAATATTATGAAAGTTTTCAGTTATAGACAAGTACCGTTTTTTTCAGGTATTCCTTAAGACTGTTAAAACCACCCTTCTATAAAGCACTTCTGAAGAGCATACGTGTATTACAGTGAAACGTGTCTAAGCGAAGCCTGTCTATAACACACTTCTTTCTCAAACGGGAAAATAATCAAGTTTCGACGAAAAAAACAACATACAATTATACTTGCTAAGATGAAGACCTGTCTAAAATGGAGCTTTTTTCCAACCCTTTTCAACTTATCCTTTGCAGGTTTTACTGCAGGGGCGCCATTTCAAGAGTTTCTTGGGGATGGGGGGGGGGAGCAAAGTTTTTTTAGGAGAAGGGTTGAAATAGCGTGCAGGATTGCTCAAATCGTGCACAAAATAGAAATAGACCTCCACAAGAAAAATTGCAGTGTGAGATTTTGCCTTCTTATCTTAACTTCTTTCACAAACATGGGATTCTTCAGCGAATATTTTTTTTTATTTTAATGGTAGTTCGCGATTTTCTTTTCGATTTTTTACGCAAAAGCAATTTGTCAACTGATCGCGGTAAACATCGCGAATTTTACGAATTGGAATTAGAAAAAATAGTTAATTTGACAAATTAATCGCGAAAAAAATCGTTAATTTTTTCAAACGACTGTGGAAAAATATTGCGAATTTCGCCAAAGGTTACTGAAACAAATAGCGATTTTCGTCAATCGGTCGCAGAAAAAAATCGCGAATTTACTAAAACTATTGCGGAAAAATATCGCGACATTCGTCAAAGGATTGAGAAAAAAAATCACGAATTTTGTGAAATAATCGCACAGAAAAGCGGAATTTCATCAAAGATTGCGCAAAAAAATATCAATTTTTGTCAGTTGGTTGCAGAAAAAGACTCCCAAATTTTAACAAACGATCGCAGAAAAGAGTCGCGAATTGCGTCTAAAGAGGGCGAAAAAACAAATAGCGAATTTTGTCGATCAGTTGCAAAAAGAAAAAAAAATGTGAATTTAGACAAATGGTCGAAAAAAACAATTCCGTCAATGATTCACAAAAAATTAGCAAATTTTGGAAAATGATCGCAAAAAAAAAAAATTATGAAACAATCACGGAGAAAAGTCGTTAAAGTTAATCGGTCAAGAGCTAATCAGCATACGAACACCATCAAGAAGTTACGAAATTTGAAAATGTTGTGATCCATAGGTATAAGAAAATTTTCATTAATGATTTTCTGTCAGTAAAAATTTTTCGCAATCATTTTCTGCCTTCCTCTTCAGACTAGTATCTAACTTCCATACAATTCAGAAATCTGCAAAACCCTTGGTCTCAGGTCCCTTGCTCCTGCAATGGGTCGGGCAACACAACCCAATTTGCAGTATGGATCGAGCCGGGTTGACGCGGCTTATTTTCTTTCGTTGCAGGTCAGGTTGACTTGCATTTGACTACAGTTGGGACATATACGGTTGTCCCAGTGGACTATTTTTTATTCTATTAGTACAACTTTTTGAAATCTATCATACACTTATATTAGGATATTTTCAACAGAAATCTGTCACAAGAAATTTTTTTGGAAGTTGTAGAATGATTGAATGCAAAATTAATCGTCAATCCTGGCCCGTTATCTGGGTTCAAGTTTGGTTTTCACTATTTTGAGTCGGTTAGTGTCTGAGTTTTCAAAGAAATCCTAAATATTTTCAGATGACAAAAAAATCATTTTTCTACATAAAAGATAAAATTGTTATTAGAATATAATTGTAGTCTACTTTTCCATAATCATATTGAAATATGGATTAATTTTCTTTCATTTCGGGTGGGTTTGCGGTCAATGATAAATTTTAGGACGTTTCCAGGTTTACTGGAAATTACAGTACTGCATCGGTTACCCGAAATGCATTTCGTTTTGTGTTTGGTTGATTCAATTTTTTTTTGTGGGTTCAGTAAACTTTATACGCTTTGGGTTGTGCTTTGCCTCTTTCAAATCGGGTTTGAGATGAATCAATTATACAAAAGGAGGTTTCTGAATAATTTTCAAATGAAAAAACTAAATATGTGAATATTAATGTGTGCATATGTGTTATTTTTTGTACATAAGCGGTAAACTTGTAAATTACTTTTCTATAAATGTATTAAAATATACATTCACTTTCTTTCACTTCAGGTTCAGGTATAAATATTTCGCGTTTGGCTTGAAGTCTGACAGATTAAAGTCAGGATTCGGGTCGGCTACAACACAATCTGGGCAGGACTCTAGTGTCAGGCTGTGGAGATTTTTAAGAGCATACTGTATATATAATTTAATTTAATAAAGAAAATGATTTAATAGCATTATAACGATTGGAGCAAATATAATGTGGCACTAATAAAACAAAATTAACAAATCGAATTAGGAAATTAAATACACCTCCACCATCCCCGAAAAAAAGGAAAAAATTCCCCTTAAATTTTAGGTTAAAGAGAGAATTAATCACTAAAATTCTAGCCTTGAGGATGACGAGTTTTCTTTTAATCCTGCAGTACACAGCTGAGAAGCAATTCATAGAGTTTTTTCTCACATACATTTCTAAAACTAGCCAAAATACTCATTAATAATAAATGTCTCAGTTATAGAATTTCGCAATAGCAAGGCTTTAGAAAACCTTTTTTATAATTAATAGTTTCAATGTTTAAAGTGTTTATTAAATGTTTATTACATTCTTCTATCTTTACAAGAAGAAAGTATTGGATTCATGAAAATTTTCCACTCCCGGTTTTCGACGGATTTATACGTTTTAGATGGTCTTTAACACGATTGGACTGTATTTAGAAAATGTCTGTCTGAAATTTTATCTTTTGGGCATAAATGTTTGAAGTTTCTGTTGTTGTTGTTTCACTATTATAATAGCCTTCGGCGATAATCTTTTGAAGTAGACTTTTATGATATTTACAATTTGAACTCACCAGTATTAAATAAATGTTATTCAGATACATTGCACCACATTATCTATCTATATTATAAAGGACAAATGTGTCCATGTGTAACGCTGACATCATTTTGCGTATGGCAGCAAAACTTAACAACGAAATTTCGGTTTTGCAATTTTATTAATTTCTAAACATCGCACATTTTTTATTTTTATACTGTTATATGGGGGAAAAAGATCTACATTCAAATGCAATTTGTTTTAAAACTGCATAGCAATTTACTCATTTATTATAGCATTTAAATTAAATTCCAAGCATGATTTAAAAAAAAAAATCTATCTCTATCGCTAGCAGACGATTACAAAATATTAATTTGTTTGTACTTTAAACAATATAAAAAGTTCAGCATCTGATTTCAGCTAATATTCATTAACAAAATTAAAACTTCACTAAGCGATAAATAAAATAGTGTAAATAAAGTACAAATTTAACAGACATGTAATTGAAATAAGCGCTTAAAATGGCTGAAATTATCTGAATAAGAAAAAACAAACTGCTGTAGATAACAAAATTTTTAGCGATTTCTTAGGCTATTAACTTCTGGCACGAGAACAATACAAAATGACCGCTCTTAATACATTTCAAAATTTTATTTGAATATATAATTTACATATTTCGTATAATATTGCTCTTTGGTGTTGTTAGGAGGCAATATAAAAAAATATTAAATGTAAAAAATTAATTAGTTTTCAATAAATTTTTTTTTACATATATTATCTATTCTGGGAAGCCCGGATTGTATGTCCTAGTTAAAATAATGTATTTAGTTTTTACAAGGAGGCACGTAGAAATATTCAGATCTATTATGGTTTTTGGGCAGTTATTTCTTTAGGTTCATTGCTAGCGATATTATGCATTTAAAATTTAAATAAGCTTTAGTAAAAGGTAGTCCATATTAACATACAGTTTCACCACAAAGTCACCTAAAATAATTTGACCCATCTGTGGTGGTTAGCATTTGAAATTCATTTCTGCGATGATCCGAGTTTTCAAGCTAAACAAATTTTTATTTTTTTAAATATAAATAAAAATTGCTTTCTAACTTATGCATTCTTATTTATGTAAAGAATTCCTCAGGTAAGAACTTTGTGCAATTCATAGTGACTTGACAATTTTGCTGCCAAACACCCATTTTTAAAATTGTAGACGAAAAAAATCTATACTTTCCAAATGAGCCGAATTATTCAAAGAATTTCTTAAGTATCTCTGATGATGTTGTCATTTTTTTTTCAATAAACTTATAATTCAAATTTTATTTATACTAATGATAAATTTGTATAAAGAGAATTTTCGGATAAGGCAGGGACGTAGGGCACCAAACGAAGTTCTGCACACAGGCGCTGAGTACCACTGGAGTGCCCCTTGTAGAAATGTAATTAACTGTAAAAGCTTAAACCTGTTGAAGAATAAGTTAAAATATAAAAAGTAAAATATAGGGTGACGTTTAATAAAGACAAAGAAGTTTAAAAGAACAAATATGTTTATTCAATCATAAAAAGTAAATAAATTAAAAGTGAAACAATGAATAAAACATAATAACTTAATGAAGGATTAACTTATCTGCACATTACACTGTATTAACTTGATTCAGACAAACATATGACTTCCAGACAAAAGCATCAGGGATAAATGACACAGTTGTTTACGTTATATGAACAGGTTTTATGCTGCCGGCAATCCAGAGCTTAAGAAAAACCGAGTTATCTTCTTCATCACTAAACACTACAACGTAAATAAAATGCATGGCCAGAAAAAGCAGAAAGAATCATCAATCTTTAACGGTTAAGAAAGATTCAATTAATAGCTACATCTTGAGACCAGAGAGCAACTTCGATACCGTTATACTGCAAACACACTTTATTTTGGAAGATCAATGCAATCGCTTTCGAGGAAAAACTAAGAGTCTCCTTATAGAATGAAAAACGGGAACTAAACTTTGGATGATTAAAAATATGAAAAGATACTTAGATGAAGAACAATGGTACAAAAAGATATTAATGATTTTACTTAACCTTCCTAGTTCCTACCCGGAATAGGTCTAATCGACCTGTTTCTATAATTTATTTCATTCAATTCGAACCAGAATTTTTTTTATAAAGTAAACTAAATAAAAGCCACAGTAAACTAAGTTAAATAAATATGTTAAATAATTTTAAATAAAGATACTGGTGTACAATGTTTTTATCAAGATTGGGTAAAATTTCAACAGGGTAGGAAGGTTAAAGATGAATTAGTCATGAACTGCATTACGTAAACGGTTAAAATAAACTTTTATATCTGACACTAACATCACTCAAAATTTTGCTACGCCTCACACGTTAGAAGACATATAACAAACATTACGTAATGTAAGGAAATACTGGAACGCATTATATACAATCCAAAGGTATGGGAAAGGGATCATTACGCAATGCAAGTGACAGCTCAGTTTATGCCAGATAGCTATGCCGTGACATAGAAACCATAGACCCTTTGCTCTGAGGTAGAAACGCACAAGATAATCGTAACCTACCTGGACAAATATCGTCATCTTGTGGTGGTCGCAGGAACTACCATCACTTTGACAGCTGAAATGTTTCTAGATGCATGGCAAAATGAAAGAGGCACTTAGGAATGTGAACAAATGAATAAAACAGGAACAGTCTTTTAAGAAATATTAGAAACTGATAAGTGAAGGAAATAAGGTAAGTAGCTTTGTATATTATGATAATAAGGAATATTTAATAAAAGATAACTAGAGATATTAATGGAGATATGAATATATAATAAGAGATATGGAAGTATGAAGTATAATAGGAAATATGGAAGTATGGTGATAAGAAGAGGCATGTGTAATTCTATCAAGAATGAGCACATAGATTACAATTTTTTGTACATTTCTTGTCTGTAAATCTCAGAAAATATGCTTTTCACAGAATTTCTTATTGCATATTTAATGCAGAAAATTATATCTCGCTCCTATGAATTACCAGATGCCTGCTTAAATTACTCTTTCTAGAGAATTTCTTGCTACATATGCCACATACAAAAGGTTTTTCACCAATATGAATAAATAGATGCTTGCTTAAATAAGCCTTTTTTAAGAATTTCTTGTTACATATCTCACATTCAAAAGGTTTCTCACCAGTATGAATTAACAGATGCTTGTTTAAATCACTCTTATGAGAGAATTTCTTGTTGCATATCTCACATACAAAAGGTTTCTCACCAGTATGAATTAACCGATGCTTTTTCAGGCTACTCGTGTCAGAAAATTTTTTGTTGCATATCTCACACACAAACGGTCTTTCACCAGTATGAATTAATAAATGCATGCTTAAGTGACTCTTTTGAGGGAATTTTTTGTTGCATATCTTACACACAAAAGTTTTCTCACCAGTATGAATTAATAGATGCATGATTAAATTATTCTTTTGTGAGAATTTCTTATTGCATATCTCACAAATAAAAAGTTTCTCACCAGTATGAATTAACAGATGCTTGCTTAAATGATGCTTATGAGAGAATTTCTTGTTGCATGTCCCACACACAAAAGGTTTCTCACCAGTATGACTTCGAACATGGGCACTTAAATTAAATTTTCGAGAAAATCCTTTGCAGCATACTTCACAAAAGAACAATTTTCCTTGCTGTGAGTTAGAAGGTTTTTCTTCAAAAATCTCTGGTAAAGATATGTTTTTCTGCATGTTTCACAATTTAAAGATTGCTTTGAGTGATGTGATGTGTATCTACATTTATGACTTTATGCATCTGCAGTAAATAGAGTTGAATTAATGTATACATTTTTATGATTAATTAAAAACTTATTTGGGAGAAAAAATACTTCTCATGAAAAATGAATATCAATGTAGACAACTGAATTCAAATACATTTTTTAGCAAAATATTAAAATCTACAGTAGACTGCTAATTATCTAACACTCACCGAATAAAGGGTATATCAGAAAATTATCAGACACATTTTCTAACTCTGCTAACATTCCAGTCAATATAGGATTCTACCCGGAAAGTTTTGAAGTTTTTTCACTCACTTCCTATATATTTGGAACACAAATTTCAACTTTGCCACCTCATATCTGGTCTGCTTAAAAAGTTATAAGGTAAAAACCACAAATAAAATTTTAACATTGTATTCGGTAGAGGGTTAAACTATTTAAAAAACAGTATTGCACCAAATTAAAGTAGAGAAAATTTCATACATTTTTTCATTTACAATGTCTTTTTCTAAGTTGAATAGTTTTGGATATGGGTAGAAGGCATTTTGGCAATATATTGTAATTCCATCATCGGAGGACGGCGAAAATGTGAGCCAATCTCTCTGCATCCATGTCACTCATCAATTTGAAGCTCTTTAGTTATTTGTAATTATATTTCGAATATGTTAACATTCCCTTGAAAGTTTTAAACCTTTTATATATAGCACCAACAAAATAAATTGAAATCAGGTGATTAGGTAAGATATAAAAACAGAAACATCTCGAATAGATGAGAGCACCAATATTTATTTTTCTAGTAAACTGGTTTAAGTACAATTAACTATTATAAATTTAATATTATAACAACATATGTGGTAGATTGTAAACAGGAAAAAAAGAAAAATGCAATGTTGTTCTCCAATTAATGTCGTTTTGAAGGGCCTGATAGATGTTCTTCAACAGAGGGCTCATATAGGAGGCTCATCATTATCTAATTCTTCATCATCACTTGATCGAACAGGTTGTGTCTCCACTTGACTTCAAATATCCTGGATTATTGGGTCGTCAACCTCTGCTTCTAAGTCCTCTTCGACAATGAAGGAGCTGACATTGTCACAATGGCCATCACAGTTCAGGCAGAGGAGCGAACAAAACAAAGCTGCTTTCCTTCAGCCACACTTTCCACTGCAATTTGTTTTGCATTTACAGGATATTTTTCAACGAACAGCTTCTGGTGGAGAAGTTTGACAGTTGTTATGCTTTTCTTGTTCATATTCCAGTCCTATTCCTCTGCTTTTTTACAGTTACCTTACAGCTGTACTTGGTGGTAAACTCTCAGACAGTGATATCGAGCAGCATCTTCTGCTGTAGGGAGCAATGCTATATTAGCAGAGGTCTTAAAGCAGATTTTATGTAGTACCTGTACCTCAGGTTGTTTAGGGAAGGTGTTGCTTTCCCATTGAATCCGTACAGGTGTACCAGAAACAACAGCTAAGCTTTAACAACATCGTTGGCTACAGCACCTGCGTTTTTAAATATATCGACCACATATTCCAAATAGGAGAAATTTCTTCAAAATTTGAAGATATTTTGTTTTCCCTTGACTGTTGAATGCAGAAGTGGTATCGCATCCACTCATGGAATGTAGAAATAGGATGTGTTTGGCAATTAATTTGTCGACTGCACCCAATGGTGAATAGGTCTTCTGGGGACTTTTCACATTTCCTGGTTTCAGAAATAAACATTGGGAAAATTGCAAAGCCCAATTAAGATTACCAGAAGGTCTACATCTTCATCAATGACTATCACTGTCTCATAGTTAGGTGCCAAATTAAGTGCAGTGTTGATAATGAGTGTGTGGGCATGTTCTTTTGCCTGCTTGCAAATCATATATTCAGAGCCAAATCTACTTCTCAGACGGTTTTTGTTCCTGTCGTTTGCAAGAAATTTCCTCTGAGAAACTGTTGGCCCTATAGGCTAATTAAAAATAACCTCATTAAATATTGTTTTGTGAAATCGCCTTTCACGCTCACCAAATTTAGTACTCATGTCAGTAATGTTTTCTGGGTATCCATCGTATTGCAGCATTCGGTGCATATTTTGACTTAACAAAGTCCAGATAGCTGTCACAAATCAATTCAAATGATTGACTGCCACAAAACTCTGTGCAGTAAATACCCACCATCTATGACATACATACACCAACTCCCAAAAATTATGTCTGATAGGAATGGAGTGAATTCCTTGTACAAAGAGGATTTAGTAGTTTTTTGCATTCGAATTCATCAAAAAGAGACAATGGGTAGGTAGAGAGCTTGTAAGACAAATATTCCTTAAGTTCTTCGTCCGATAGTTTTGTTACAAACATTCTTTGGAAGAGGGCTGCCTGGCTGATGGGAATTTTTTTTCCCTATCTTGACAGTGCCACCCATCACAGCTAATGCCTGCTTTCTTTCATTACGCTTGCATGTAATGGAATGAAAATCACTGTTAACGATTCTTGATATGACAGCAGCGCCAACTTCCTGTGCCATATGACAGTTTATTCTCCCATCTCTAACAACCCCATTATAGATTGAAAGAAGGTCATTTGTTTCAAGAAAAGAAATGTGTTGGTGAACCCATTCCAATATTTATTCATATCAGCATTGGCCTGGGATACTCTGGAGTTTCTCGTCTCTAAATGTTTTTCAGAAGTTATACAAGCTCTCCGGCAGAAATCTAAAACAATTTTCTGCCATCATGAATTTCAAGGGTACTTACTACCTTCACATCTCACAGAACCGTTTTAAAACACATAATATGTAATTAAAAGCACATTAAGGTAAATGCATAACCAACCAATGAGATGTCTAAACAAACTGAGAGCTAAGTTTTCAATTTTAACTCGTGCCAAAAAAGCACTGAAGGAGAGGGGGATTCTTGTGATACCATGTGCATGTCGCTATGGGGGTGTTTCAAGGATTACCTCACACTTGCTTTGTATTCACAAAAGCATTACATTAAAGGTTTTCGCCCCCCTATGATGGAATTTCAATTTATCACTAAAATTCATTTTACTCGTATGCCAAAACTATTCATCTTTGAAAAAAAATGTAAAGGAAAAATATAGGAAAATTTCTCCAGTTTAATTTGGTGAAATATTTTCTTCAAAAAAGTTTAATCCTCTACCAAATATAAGGGAAAAATTGAAAATAAAAACACTGATTTTTCATGGTTTTTTGCTTATAACTTTTTAAGCAGACCAGATACAGGGTAGCAAAGTTGAAATTCTTGTTCAGCACTCCAAATAACATAAAGAGAGACAGAGAAAAAACTTCTCCGAAACTTTCCAGTCAGAAGACATTTTTGGTTTAAATTTACTAGACTAAAAGATTAAACTATAATAGCCGAAGAGCAGTTAATTTAGAGCGAGTACTTGATAAAAGCTGAAAGTTAGTAAAATAGTATTTCTAGCTTACTGCATTATGAAGTCATTGGTCAGCCAGCTAGCTGGTGGTGGATTCGCAATTTCCAATTTTTTGATGAAAAAAGGCTTTATGCTACAATTTATATATATGAAAATATATGTTTTTTTAAATGTAAAAAAAAAAATAATTGGCAGACAAATCTACCAGTACTAAATACATGGCAGACATCTTCAAAGTTGTTAAAAAATAATTGAAAAAAGTTTATTTATAACAATAGTTACAAAAAAAATATTTAAAATTGTTTTTAATTAAAAAATAAGTTGTTATTTTAAAAAAAATGAAAAAGTGCAAGAAAGAAAAGGAGATGAAAACTAAAATAAATGGGGAAAATATGCTTAAACAATTATGTAAGAGGCAATTAGAATTAGCAAAATGAAAACAAATACCAGTAAAATAATAAAAAGGAAGAGAGCGTACCCCTAGTGGAGAAATTTGAAACTAAAACGATTTGGAAGAGGAAATGATTATAAATATTGTAAAAGTTGCATGCAAATCAGATAATTAGAAGAAAAGAAAACTAAGAAAAAGTATGTGAAGTTATACTTTTCTATAGTAACAAAAGCATCACATGTTGGCAGGAGCAAATAGCTTATAAAAGTTGTTCGAATGAAATAGAAATTTATGGAAAGATAGGGCATAGGCCCAGGACACTAAGAAGGTAAAATGCAGAATAGAAAAACAATATAAAGAGAGAAAGAAGAGAAAAATTCAAAATGACTGGTGAAAGTATTTAATATCTCAGAAACTATCATAAAAATAAAGCCAGATTTAAGGAAGACAACCTAATGGTAGTTACTACTTTTGTATAATTAGTATTATACACAAATGGAAATGATATTATTAATCAATTAGATTTTCAATAAACTAAATAATTGGATTAAAATGGGATTGCAGTTAATCTAATTGCAGTTAATTTAATTTCAATTAAAAGTTAACTGCATGCTAGAACTATAAAAGCAATCAAAATTGAATTTAAATTCAAATAGATACAAGAATTGAATTTCATTTACTTACATTTTTCAATTAAATGAATTTCAGTTAAGCTTTATTGTAATTAAATTATGTGTGATAGAAAATTTCAAATACATATGAATAATTGTACATTTGTTTTTATACACCATACCCAAGCTAAAAACAGAAAGAACAGATCTAACCCAAATTTCTTTAGTGCTGCTAGCATCTCCTAGTGGGAAAAAGAGAAACTAAATGTATAAAAATTGATTTTTTATGTTTTCTTGAATGGCAAATGAACTAAAGATAAAAGTAATTAATGACAGATTCAATTCAAGTTTCTTTTATGTTGCTAACGCCACTTAGTGGGAAATAGAGATAATAATTTGTTATGCTTTCTTATTTGGGATACTGTTTCAGCATTGGGCTCTTTTATTTTCTCTCTATCTTCTTTTGGTTTTATAACCCTGTGTCGCTACCCCTACTGCATTTATACTTCAGTTGCATGCATATGCATTTCTATAGGAATCCCCCTTTCGTTTTTCGACATTAACCGCATTTATTCCAGCTGTCTAACCCCCTTCCCTTATATTTTCTCTTTTTCATCTTTCCACCTTATTTTTCTCCATTACCACACTCTGGCAGCATTAATCCCTCTTGCCCCCTACCCTTATCCATATTTTAATACTTACTTTACCATTCATAGTCCAGTAAATTTAGACCAAAAAAGGCTTCTGCCTGGAAAGTTTTTTTTCTTTCTTCCTTTATGTTTTTGGGGGTGCTGAACACGAATTTCAACTTTGCCACCTCGTAACTGGTCTTCTTAAAAAATTATAAGCGAAAAACCACGAAAAAATTGGAGTTTTTTCGGTTTTCCCCTTATATTCCGGAAAGGGTTAAATGTTTTTAAAAAATTATTGCACCAAATTAAACTAGAGAAAATTTCCTACATTTTTCATACACACCTTTTTTTTCAATGATTAATAGTTCTGGCATACGAGTAAAATGAATTTTAACGATATAATTGAAATTCCATCACCGAGGGCGAAAACGCTCAATGTAATGTTTTGTAAATACAAAACGCGTGGGAGGGTGTCCTTGAAACACCCCCATGGCACCACGCACATGATATCACTCAGGCAGCAAGGCCCTACAGCAAAACTGTGGATCCAATACTTTGATATGGTGACTATTGTCAAACAATTAATTGAATCTGAAAGAAACGGTGATTGGGATTTGCATCTTCAAACTACGTACATCATGTTGCCATACTTCCACGCCAGGGGTCACTATTTGTATACCAAGTGCTCTTACCTGTATCTTCAAGATATGCATCATTTGAAGGAAAAAATGACTGACTTTGAAAAATTCACAACTGATGGGGATTTACCATTCGCCGTACAGACAAATTCTGGTCAGGAACATGGACTGACATGACCATAGAGCAATCTTTAATGAAGACCGCCATGAAAACAGCAGGTGGACTCACTCATGGGCGTGGGGTCAGTGAAGGAGTTTTGGCAAGATGGACCATGGGTATGACGTCACTGCAACGGATATGCAAAGAAAATGAATAGTTCAGCGGGACAGCTTTTACAACCTCTGAACAACACGTAGAGATGAGAAACTCCAGTGTTGCCCGGAACAACGCTGATATGAATAAATTATTGGAATGGATTCACCAACACATTCCTTTCCGAGAAACAAATGATCTCATTTTAATCTCTACTGGGGTTGTTGGAGATGGGAGAATAAACTGTCATATGGCACAGGAAGTTTGCACTGCTGGCATATCAAGAATCATTAACTGCAATTTTAATTCCGTTACATTCAAGCGTAATGAAAGAGTGCAGCCATTAGCTGTGTTGAATAGCGCTGTCAAGATAGGTGAGAAAAAAATCACATCAACTCGACAGCATTCTTCCAAAGAATGAGTGTAACAAAGCAATATAACCAAGAACTTGAGGAATATTTGACTTACGAGCTCTCTGCTTATCCATTGTCTCTTTTTAACGAATCCGGAATGCGAAAAACTGCCAAATCCTCTTTGTACAAGAAATTCACTCCACTCTCACCAGACATCACTTTTGGGAGCAGATGTACCGGGTGTCCCAAAAATGACTGATGGATTTTAAAATTCAATAACTAGCAAACGGTGACAGATATTTAAAAAACTCTTTCAGGAGGGTTATGTATGATGTCGGGAGTTTTTTTACTGCGATTCTTGATTTTAGTTCGAATTTCAAACAATAGATGGCGCTGACAGCAGTTGGCGCTCATTCGAGGCCGAAACTGACGTCACTCAGCGTTGATGCGAAGAAAGGAGATTAAGGCTATGGAGTGGGTCTCATTCGCCCGTACAATCTTGCTCTTAGGCCCCGATTCTGAACTCATTCGATATGATTTCAATGGAATGCGCTGTTGCCATGGAAACAACAAATTCTTTGATAGTGGAATACAGTGTTCAGATCAGGGTATGAATTTAACAAGCAGTATTGGAGTTGCAGGCGATTTTACATTTATGAGTATTTATGGGAATTTTATCTAACCAATATGAAAATTTAGTTTTGCGAAATGACGGCAATACAGGTATGTGAGAGCTGTACAGAAATCGAATCCGTCACATCTTCATTCGTTATTCTGCTACGCAGTCTGCTAGTAAGTACTTTTAAAAGAGTGTACACTATTTATTGAAAATAATTTATTTCACCTAGTAGTTTTAAAATGCGATGAAATAAAATATTCTTTAAATCAAGCCATAAAAAGTAATTTAATCCGGGAAAATAAAACTTCATAAATGTAAAGTCGCCTGCAACTCGAATACTGCTTGTTAAATTCATGCCCTGATCTGAACGCTGTATTCCACTATCAAAGAATTTGTTGTTCCCATGGCAACAACGCATTCCATTGAAATCATATCGAATGAGTTCAGAATCGGGGTCTAAGAGCAAGATTGTACAGGCGAATGAGACCCACTCCATAGCCTTAATCTCCTTTCTTCACATCAATGCTGAGTGACGTCAGTTTCGGCCTCGAATGAGCACCAACCGCTGTCAGCGCCATCTATTGTTTGAAATTCGAACTAAAATCAAGAATCCCAGTAAAAAAACTCCCGACATCATACATAACCCTCCTGCAAGATTTTTTTAAATATCTGTCACCGTTTGCTAGTTATTGAATTTTAAAATCCATCAGTCATTTTTGGGACACCCGGTATATATGTCATAGATGGCGGGTATTTACTGCACAGAGGTTTATGGCAGGGTAGTCAATCATTTGTATCAATTTGTGACAGCTATGTGGACTTTGTTAAGTCGAAATACGCAGCGAACGCTCTAGTAATCTTCGATGGATACCCAGAAAACATTACTGAAATGAGCACTAAATTTGTTGAGCGTGATAGACGATCTCACAAAACAGTATCTAATGAGGTTGTTTTGAATGAGATTCGGTTGCCAACGATTTCTCAGGAGAAATTTCTAGCAAACGACAAGAACAAAAACCGTTTAATTGCCCTGCTGATGTGTAGATTTGGGTCTGAAAATATGATTTGCAAGTAGGCAAAAGAAGACGCCGACATATTCATTATAAACACTGCTCTCAAGATGGCACCTAACCATGAGAACGTGATAGTCATTGGTGAAGATGTAGACCTTCTGGTAATCTTAATTGGTCTTTTCAACTTTCCCAATGTTTATCTCCTGAAACCAGGAAAAGGGAAAAGTCCCCAGAAGATCTATTCACCTTTGGGTGCAGTCAACAAATTAATTTCCAAACACATCCTATTTCTACATGCCAAGAGCGGATGCGATACCACTTCTGCATTGTACAGTCAAGGAAAACCAAATTACCTTCAAATTTTGAAGAAATTTGCCGACCTGCAACATGTGGTCGACATATTTAAAAACCCTAGTGCGGTAGCCGACGATATTATTAAAGCTGGGCAGTTGTTTCTGGTACACCTGTACGGATTCAGAGGGAAAGCAGCACCTTTTCTAAACAGCCTGAGGTACAGGTGCTACATAAAATCTGCTTTTAAGACCGCTGCAAATATTGCATTGCTCCCTCCAACAGAAGATGCAGCTCGATATCACTGTATGCGAATTGACCACCAAGTACTGCTATGGCTAGGTAACTGTAAAAATACTGAGGAATGGGGCTGGAATAAAACCAAGAGAGGCATCATACCCATAACAACTACCAAACCTCCCGCACCAGAAACTATTCTGCGAAAAATATCCTGCAAATGCAAAACAAACTGTAGTGGAATGTGTGGCTGTAGGAAAGCAGGTTTATTTTGTTCGCTCCTCTGCCTGAACTGCGATGGCCATTGTGACAATGTCAGCTCCTTCATCGCCGAAGATGACTTGGAAGCAGAAGTTGACGACCCAATACAGGATATTTTAAGTTAAGTCAACTGGAGACACAACCTGAGCCATCAAGTGATGATGATGAAGAAGACACTGATGAACCTCCTGTTGAAGAACATCAACGAGGCCTTCATCAACGAGCTTTCTCTTTTCCTCTTTTTATAATCTTCCACGTATGTTATTATTACATTAAACTGACAATACTTATAATTGTACTTAAATCAGATTACTAGAAAAATAAAAATTTATTCTCTCTCTCATCTATGCAGAGTGATTGTGTTTTTATATCTTTCCTAATCATCTGATTTAAATTTATTTTCTTAGTGCTATAAAAGGTTTAAACTTGGTAAGAAAATGTAAACATATTCGAAATGCAACCAGAAATAACTAAATAGCTTCAAATTGGTGATTAAAATGGATGCATAGCGACTGGATCGCGTTTTCGCCCTCCGATGATGGAATTTCAATTATATCACTAAAATTCCTTTTACTCGTTTGCCAAAACTATTCATCTTAGAAAAACAAATTGTATATGAAAAATGTAGGAAATGTTCTCTAGTTTAATTTGGTGCAATAATTTTTTCAAAAACATTTAACCCTTTCCGGAACACAAGGAAAAAACCGAAAAAACTCCGATTTTTTCATGGTTTTTCGCTTATAATTTTTGAAGCAGACCAGATACGAGGTGGCAAAGTTGAAATTCGTGTTCAGCACACCCAAAAACATAAAGGAAGAAAGAGAAAAAAACTTCTCCAAAACTTTCCAGGCAGAAGCCTAGATTGACTGGACTATCCCTCCACTCTGCTTGTGGGGTATCCCAAACTAATAACAATAAGTCATCGTCCTTAAAGCTGCCTTTTTTTCAATAGGAGCATTAGTTTCTGAGATATTAAGGGCTTTTACTAATCATTAAAAAAAAATTCCGATTTCCTTCTTTATATTGTTTTCTATTCTGGGTTTTTAGGCTCCTGTGACTATGCCCTATCTTTCCTTAAATTTCTGTTTCATTTCACTTTTAAAAGCCTTAGTAGATTTTTGTTCCCAACATCATGTGGCACTTTTGTTACCATACACAAGCTTTCATTAGTTTTCTTGTCTTCTCGTTATCCAATTTTCATGCAGCTTTCACCATTGTATTTGTAATCATTTGTCTCTCCAATTCCTTTTAGTTCGAAATTACTCTGCCCGAGGGTGCTCGTCCTCTCTCTTTTTATTATTCCCATTACTGTGGCATCTTGCTTACTTTTGCTTTCGACTTGCATCTTACATAATTGATTAAGCATATTTTCCTCATTTATTTCTGTTATCATCTTCTCTGCTAGAGGGCGCTGTCATTTCCTTTCTTGCACTTTTCCTTTTTTTAAATATAAATTGATCTTTTAATAATAATAAAAAAAAATTTTAAATAATTTTGTTTTGTAACTATTGTTATCAGGGAACTTTTCAGTTATATTTTAATAATGCTAAAGACGTCTGCTATGTATTTAGTACTAGCAGATTCGTCTGTGAGTTATTTTTTTACATTAAAATTTTTTTTTCATATATGTAAAATGTAGATTTTATCAATAATCTTTTTTTTTCATTGAAAAATTGCAAGTTACAAATTGCGTAAGTCGCGAATCTACTACCAACTGACAGACAAATGATTTCATAATGCAGTAAGGTAGAAATACCAAAGAACTCTAGTTACAGTCTTTAGGTCTTTGGAAATACTACACTACTAATTTTCAGCTTTTATCGCATAACTACGCACATTAACTGCTAACTCTCAGGCTATAAATTATAAAAATAAATAGTTACTATCATAAATAAATAGCTACTATCAGAAATTTAAATGAATAACTTATCATAAAGAAAATAATAAAAATAAAACAAACTTAAAAGGAAAATTCTGTAACTGCTGTTCTTTTACAAAAGCAATGATACATTTTACATGCAATGAGGAGAAAAAAAATTATTTTTATGGTGAGAAAATTTCTAATATACATATTTGTTTAGTCAGAATTTCTCCAGATTTTGGAAATTTTTTCATCAAATATCAATGTTCTTCTTGACAAAATTCTACATTGTACTAAAATAAATTTAACATAATTTTTATCATTTATTAATAATTTTATAATGCTTTAAGCTTTGTGTAATTGATTTATAAGTAAAACAAAACATATTTTCTTCTAGAATTTTGGAGTACAGCCAATAATACCATCCTTAGATATGTCCATACAAATTGGACTATGAAATGTGTAAGAAGTATCATTTGACAGAGTTTGTCTTATAACAGAGTGTCAGAAAATAAGGAGTCGACTGCATATTCATTTCTAAAAATTATGGAAGGAAAAATCACACAAATAGCAATATTTTATTCAAAAACATATCAATCAGTAAAATTTAGAATATTTTAATTAAAAAGTATCAAAACAATATTAAAAATGTTGGTATTGCATTTAAAATGTGTCATCTACAGACAGCATAAAAATGCCTGTTTAAGAGTGGGCTTATGAAATTCACTATGAAAGTTCTGAAAATAAATCTGGAATTACAAATTCTTATAGTGAGTTCGAAGCAGTCACATCTTTTGTTGAAATTACCTGATATTTGTAGTTCAGCATTAAAATGAAATTTCCTTAGGAATTATCCTTTTACAATAGTACTATGATGCATAATCATGATTTAATTGGACATGAAAAAAAAACAGACTAAAAGATATTTAAATAAGAATTATATAAATAACATAAATAATTTCATTTTTTAAGGAATTTATACTTTAAAAATCAATTTATTGTAATCAATAAAAACAGCTTAGTATTAATTGTGTACACATGTATTATACTTACCTTTAAGTTATAAAGATAAGTTTGCTATGTGAAATGTGTTATAACATCACACTTAAAGAATAAACATGTGCATGGAATCGAATATTGAATCCTCATTATAGGAGATGAGGATTCCTTATTATATAGGTCCATATTATAGAAGATTTAATAACATTAATTATACTACTTAAATTTTACTAAAATTAAAATGGTAGATTTTTAAAAACATCAAAACATAGTGTGTTTTTTAACTTTTAAGAAAAATTATTTACATTTTCATTCCTTTTATCATTTCTATTAATAATTTCAATTTTGTTATTAGCTTATTGCTTTATATTTTCAAGTTCTTTAATTGCTAAGTTGATTTACTTCTTTTTAACCTTTTTAGCATCTTTTTTTCAATAAATTCATTTCTTTTCTTTTTACAGCATCGTCCAGCATTGAATACACATTTCTGAAACTATGAATAAAGTTCATTTTAATTTCAAAATTGATCACATCTCACAGATGACTTAATTTTGCCACACACATGCCTCGGGGCAATTAATGATGTCATCTTTCAGATTTTCAAAGATGGACTCTGAATATTTAGGAAAGAGATTTTCTACATTGGTGTTTCCAAGCGACCATATCATAAGACTATTTATATAAAAATGTATAACAATTTATAACAACTTGTAATTATTTTTTATCCATTCATTTGCAGTAAAATAGACCCTATTAATTTTGAGAATTATTCAGGAGTACAGGAAATCTCATTTATTAAAGAAGACAGATCAAAGAATTACTATACTTGCATGACAAGAAGGAAATTTACTTACAGAAAAAAGGAGCCTATAGCTGATATTAAGTATAATAGAAAAACCACAGGCCTGGCAAGATTATATCAAGAAGAAACGATTCAAATAAATTTCAATGAAAGTAAGATCATTTCTCCCTCCAATCTATACTATTCATCCATTATAAGAGAAACCATAGATATTGTAATACATAAAAATACAATATGTAACGACGCAGCATCATTTAACATGCCAAAGTTGTGGCTCAAGTTACTCCATGGTTACAAATAGGGAAATAAACATCCAAGTACAAATTTAAAATTTGCGTAATTTTTAAAAAGTACATGAAACATTAAATTATAGCATTTCAAATAACTACATAGACCATGTAATTATAGAATATTCTTATTTGTTTTGATAATGGCCTAGATTGAGCCAAAACATGTCAACATTTTAATGAAACTTATTTTTCTGTTTATAATCTTTTTATTTTATGCATTTTAGCAATTAAAAGACACTATTTATTTACTCACACTTATCAAATTTATTAGTAAATTAATCCAAGATGGTCATATATACTCTACATCAAATTTCCCATATATTTCCCTGCTAGTGCTAAAAGTTTTCTGATAATAAGTATTTTTTAGAAGTAACATCGCACCAAGAATACAGTCATAATTTTGTAAAATGAATATAAGAAAATGTCTTTCAAGGTTAATAGAATAATATAAGAGATGATTCCCCCCCCCCTCATATTAGAATATGGAAGAGCAAAGCATTGATAGAATTGAAACAGAAATTCCAAAATTATGTACTAAAACTTGCATGTTACAAATAAAGAAATTGTTTAGCTTTGTCAAAACAATTCTTGATGTATTTCTGGTATTTAAATGCATCAAAATGAAATAATCATGCTTTGACAGCAAAATTGTCATCAATTTATTTATTTACAGTCATTATTTTAAGTATATTTAACATAGTAAAGCACTCCACAATTTTAATATTTCACCAAGCTGTTTTCAATGCATTAAAACATTAAGAAGTGTTCATTCTGTCAAAATAAGAAGTAAAATTTTTTAAAGAAAGCATATCAAAATAAATAAGTAACTGACCCCTTTATCATTTAAAAAATTATGCTATTAATATATTTTCTTATTATTAAATTATAGTCATATACCATGTACTGGTGTATAACATAAAGTGGTCTAATCAATTAGCTTAATAAGTATAATTTTTAAACGTTATTATTACATTCAATTGATATATTAAAAAAAATTTAAATATTACAAAATTATTAGCCATGCTGTTTTGTACGGCATGATGCTGAAGTTTAATTAAAAAAATTACTAATGCTATAAAATAGTATTATCAAGAATTTTTTTTTAAATAGCCTCTATAGAAGTCTTGAGTGAAATCTTCTGCAAAACATGGTAGAAAATAATTATCTTAATTTTTTTTAAAGTAGGAAAAAATAAGAAAGTGTTTTGCATTAAAATATTTCTTTTACACAAAATATAGTAAATATGTACATTTTTTTTTTTTTGCTTTTCAAGAGGATACAAAAAGATAAAGTTATACATTATTCTTAAATTTGCTGACCCACCTGGCATTACCCATGCCTGTGGTAACATTACATAAATCTCCAATTTGCATGATTTTATATCTTTAATACGATTTTTTGAGATTTTATACTTTTTAACATAAATCTTCCCAAATGAACTTCATATCAGAGGACCCAAAATATTTATATATATTTTTTAATGAAATGTGTCGTTTTAAAGTAAAATTTACTTTCTTTATAAGTGGGTATTATATGGTTTTTCCATACTTCGGCCAAAAATAGCTGATTCAGAATTTTAAAGTATGCAGAATTTGTTTTTCATCGGCTCATATTTAAAAAAAAAATGTTCTTATTGTCCAAACTCTTTATGAGTCAAAACTATAATGATTTTGATGTCTACATAAAGGATTTGTGAGAAAATATTAATATTTATTTGTAAAAGGACTGTTTTCTTCGCATTGCGTCATGTGATATTAAAACAGAATAGTTCTTATTGTCCAAACTCTATGAAATTTTTATGAGTTATAAATATGTTTCAAAACCCTGCATATAATCTTTGTATAAAAATATTGATGTTTACCGTAAAATCCCGTTAATCCGCTCCCTAAACGCAACGGAAAATCGTAAAATAATCAGGGGGCGCTTACACGGTATTAAAATTGTAGTATATGATATTTATGGGTGGTGATGTGTGTGTGGGGGGGAGATGCTAATGGCCGATCGTTGCAAAGTATGCATTATTTTAATAAGTGACAAAAGAAAAACATTTAAAAAAAATGATATACAAATTAGAAAAATATTATAACTTCATGATTAATAGCGATTTATAGATATTTCTGGATTTCAGAAGCTTTTAAACTGGAATGCATTTAGATAAATAATAACACTAATATCTGTCATAAGATAACTAACAAAACGAATATATGTCATTAATATGGTAACAGAAAAATAAAAGGAACTTAATAATTTAAAATAATTAAAAAACACTGAGAAATTGCAGTTGAAAATGTCCTGAAATACTTCCTAGTATTACTAACATTTTACTTGGTGTCGCCATCTGTTTAAATTAGGAAGATTAAATAATTGTTTTTTTTTTTAAATCATGATTTCTTATCTATAAATGCTAAATAAATAATACAAATCACAAAAATTGAGAATATAAAGGGCGAATTGGTAGTGTTGCTAGATTTTTAAAACTAAACACATTGCTACCACAAAGATAGACAAAATACGCTACAAATTCGACTGTGGCGCCATCTACTGATCAATCAATCGATTAATTTTTTGTGTTTGCTTTTCATAATAACGTTAAATATGACTATAAATTCTTTGATAAAATAAATAGATTCTTTTTTAATCAAAATATTTCACACACAACATCAAATACACATTTTTTAACTTATTTCATGAGAAACTTTCACTATCGATTTTTTTATTACCTTCATATCGCCATGGAGATAAATTTACAGCAAAACTAATGTTTGGTTACACTGCTGTATGCAGTGGCGTAGCTAAGGGGGGGGGGGGGTCCGCCCCGGGTGTCACCCTCTAAGGGGTGACACCCGATTTTTATTTGCAAATAAATATATATAATCCTATAAAATTTTGGAAAATAATTCTGATGTAAAAGGAAATTTCTAGCGCAGCGCGCAACAGTGATAATTTTCTTTTTTTTGGAGAATCTGAAATTTTACACAGAATGGGGTGTCTAAATTAGATATGTACCAGTGTAAAAAAACCTACCTATTCAAGGAGTGAGTAGCAAAAACAACTTTTAAAAGAAAGAATTCTCTTCTACATATAGGCACCGCATTGACTTATGCGGACTATGGGATGTGTGAAGAGTCACCCTGTGGTTTTTTAGTTCTTTTGCCCTTTTTTCGAAAGAGATTGCAGCCACAGATAATGTAATCTACAGTACTAGATTAATTTTGGAACAATTATTCAAATTGGTAAAGAAATCGTGTGAGATGTAATCTTCCCAACCGAGCGAAAAATTCCGGGCCAGGATTCGAACCCGCTGGCTGAAGCTGCCAATGCTCTACGAACTGGGCAATCCCGGATGAATTTGTCTGAACTAATTCACCCAGTTACCCTTAATGATCATAAATCAATGATCATAAATGATAATAAATCACAGGCAATGGGACCTGCAGTAAACGCTGGAAACGTGATTACACTAGATTAATTTTTGACACAATTATTCAAATTGGTAAAGAATCACAGCCGTCTTGGCTATGACGTATGAATCACATGTGGTCAGAAAGTTTATTTCAGCAATTTAGCAAACGGAGGAATGGGAAGAGAACTTTTCGACAAAGCGTGTCTTTGATTTTATTTGGCTTTGCAATTCGATGTAGAATCGAAATAAAATTATGTGCATATATGTTATGCTTACAAGCTTCCAATTGAGAGAAAATATAAATACTTATTTTAAACGATGTTAGCGATAACATTGCTGGTATTAGAAAGGAAAAACTCAGTAAAAACGAATGTGGTCAGAGTCAGTATAAACGAATTCTGGACGCCTAATGGTTTTATAATAGACACATTAATTAAAAATGAAATATAAAGTAAAGCACCTTTCATACGTTAAATTTTCATGCGTTTTTTAAATTAAATGTTTTGAATCTTAAATTGCATTTAATTCCATTATATTCAAATGTTGAAATATTTGCTTGTACGATATGAATAAATTCTTAATTTCATTTATGCGGTTTTTCGAAGGATACGACCGAATAGATTATCTCAACTTGATGCCAAATGTAAGGGAGGCAAGCTCGTAAAATTTGTTTTAACCCCACCCTAAATTCTTTGCTCATTCTACTGTTCAAACCTGCGAAAAAATGAATCCTTCCATCGAGTGCCGATCTGAGCCGCCGCCGTCTCGTCTATTGTTATCTTGCTTGTGTAAGTTTTAAATTTCTAAGAGAGAAATTTTGAAATTAATACAAATTAGAACTTTTTTATAAAGCCTTCTTTCTCTATTTATTAAATCCAGGATCTAGGTATGTTGTATATAAAGTATATAATTGTATCAAAGTATATATTATATCAAAGTATTGTAATGTGTATTATATAAAATATATACCGTATATTCCGGCGTATAACACGCACTTTTGATGCAAAAAATTGATCGAAATTTACATGTGCCCGTTTACGCCAATTATAAAAATAAAAGATTAAAATAAAAAAATAAAGCAAAATTTCTCCAATATTTGTATTTAATTGCAAAAATATCGAATGTTAAATGCTTAATTTAACAGTAATAGCATTCAGTTTTAAAAATTTTGAATGTAAATAAAAAATATACACAAAAGAAGGGAATTGTTCCGAAAAAAATGTTATACACATTTTGTGGTTCCCACCTGCAGTAGGCCGAAGGCCGTGGCCTAGATGGCCTGTACAGTAATCAGGCCCTGAATTTAATACTGACCATAATTTCTTGCTCATAAATAACTAGAGTTACCAAGTAATAAAATAATCTTTTTATTTTCTCCTTTTTTATTCTTTTTTTTTTCTTTTTATGATACCAATATGATTTTATTTAGAATATTTACGTTGATTTTTACCTATGTATTTAAAAATTCTTACTGTGGATTCCAATGTTTTTATCAGTTCTCATTTTTTTTTAAAATCGATTTCGATTTCGACTATCCTCATCTTTCTCGGTATTAGTTAAAATGTGTATTAATTTTTAAATTATGTGATTTGTTTCTGTTGATTTTTGAAACCTTGCTTATTATTTGTGTATACCCAGCGGTTCATCACTGTACAAGATATCACCTCTACAACTTAGATAGATTCCGAAATACGGTTTTACTCTCACCTCCTCAATTTGTCAATGGGAGACTTAAAAAAATTCTTTTTATTATAAATTTATAGAATAATAAAAATATAACAAATTATAACAGCTTGTAATAATATACATCTTTTATATGCTAAAAGGTGTAAAATAAAAACATAATTATAGTAAAATAACTTTTATGAGTTTATTGACATATTTCGGTTTCAAATGTTTCATGTTTCATGGTCACAAATATGGAAATAAACAATCAAATAAAAAATAACGTGCGTAATTAAAAAAAAATACCTTACGGCTCGGCCGACAGGCACAAGTAGATTTCTAAGACGCAGATCGTGGGGCGCCTGCTTGTTGGGAATTGCGGAAGAAATTACCTTTTTGCCATGATGCCATAGTTAGAACCGCCCTCTTCGAAACCAAATTTGTTTGCAGGCAGAGCCAGCAGAGATTTTCTTTGTTTTTAATATATATATATTTTTTTTTTGCCATAAGGGTTGGTCCTATAAAAAACTTGTCAATATAAAAGTTTTAGATAATATTAAGAGGATTTATAATAAATTTAAGCGGATTTGATATCTTGTGAATTGACGACGTTATGAATTTTTTTCTTCTAAAATACCCCTTCACCCCCCCCCCCGGGGTCATTTTTAATGATATCAAAAATCTGTCCTACATAAATTTTCGGCCCTTTTCCTAAAAGTAATAATAACCTTAAACGGATTCGATACGTATCATAATTAAGAAATTACGGGGTTATTTCTGTTTTCACAAAACCCCCCCATTTCCAAAGGGTTCGATTTTGCCCATTAACGAACTTGACCGAGATTTTATGCCCCTTGATTTTATGTATCAGTTTGGAAGAGATTTGTGCAGAGTTATTGCAGTTATCGTGTCCATAAAAAAGTGACATAAGATAGATAGATTGATATATAAAGTTTTGAACTGGGGGGTGGTTTTGGGTTCTGGGAGTCATGATCGGCGTAGATGTGCAAAAATGTTCCAAAAATTCCAACTTATTAGAGGAAAATGTAATAGGTAGTATTTATTACGAAACCTACCTAAAAAGTACGTCAAAAATTAAATGGTAGCATTTCAAATAATTTCAAAGATCGTGCAATTTTAGAATATTCTCATTCGTTTTTGATAATGGCTCGGAGTGGGCCGAAACGTCAACAGTCTAATAAAAGTTATTTTACTATATAGTATGTTTTTATTTTACACCTTTTAGTAATTAAGAGAAGTATATATAGAATAATATTTAAATATTATGTTCCGTTAAAATATTTCTAGCAGATCTCATATTTTAAAACTTATTTTTCCCCTTTTGTGATTCCATAATGATTTTTTATATTTGTTCTCTGTTCTATATTATGATACATTCTTTTCCTATGCTTTCCTTTGTGTTATTTTGTTTTCAATTTATATTTTGTCGTGTTTAACGCATTTGTATTTTTGCATGGTGATTAATCTTGGGATATATGGAATGAACAATAAGTGTATTTTCCTCTATCCCAACTGTTGGGGGGGGGGGGGGATTTAAAACTAAATCTTAATCTATCCTGGCCGTAGAAGTAAAAATTTGTAGAGATATCGGTAGACAAGGCATAATAAGCAAGCAGATTTTCTCCTAGGTTTTTTTTTAAAGGCAGGGTGTGCTGATAGAAAAGGAGCACTTTTTTTAGCTGTTTGAGGGCGCTGTTTTGATTTTTAAAGGCATTGTTTTGCTTTTAAAGGCACCTTTAATATTTAAAAGTAAGGATGCTCTTTTCAAGGCAAGACAATCAGCCTGCTGTGCAAACAGTTTTTTAATACAAAAGTCAGTAAGGGCACTTATTTTAAATTGAGGGCAATAAGGGCGCTATTTTTTAGGTGAAGGGCTAAATGGATACTATTTTTTAACAAAAGTGTAGACAAGGTGCAGCACACTCCTGAAACTCTCTTGTCAAAACTCTGAAGCAAGTATTAGAAAATTCCCTCCTCGCCATTCCACACACACATGCTCTTTGAGCCTAATCTAGGCTAATGAATATCCCGGGCATGGGGCATGCTTATGAAATGTCGTACAATGGTATACTAGAAATTCAAAGTTATCTCTGCTACGCCGAGCAGGTCTGGTAATGGTACACATTTAAATTATTTTTCAAAAATTTTCAATATTTGTAAGGTTAAAGAAATTTCTATACTGGAAGGAGATGAGTAGACAAGGTACACTTTTTGCACCCGGATATGACCAGTTTTTTCCCCTTAAATATAATTTAGGATCTGTGAATACTGCATCTTTGATTGATTTTTGTTTGATTTTTTTTTTTTAATGTTTTGGACAAAATTGGAAAATTGGGTTTATTTAACAATTTTCAATGTATTTTAATTATGTCATTTTCAATTTTTTTTTTAATTCCGAGCTCATAACACTATAGTAGTTGTTTTATATTTTAATATACATAATACAAATAAAAGAAAACTAGAAGATTGTTAAGAGCGTTTCATACCGAAAAATAATGATATAATTGAAATACATTAAAATTTGTTAAATAAAGCATTAACATATTTAGGCAAACTTCAGACAAAAAATAATTTAAAAAGCAGTAAATGTAGATCTTAAATTATATTAAAACAGTCAAAATATATTTGAAAAAAACAAAAAAACCTAACTCTATCGGGAAGGGAGGGGAGGGTGGGAGGCAAAAATGAGCCTTTACAACCCACCTCCTTTGCAGCTTATTAATATTTAGTTTGATGAAGATACTTTGTTTCAGTTTTAGGTACTGTGAGAGATCTATCATGCCTCGGGGTGTTCATACATCAAAGAGAAAGAGTGGTTGCAAACAAAGACAGGAAAAAAAAGCTAGACTTGAATCACTTCAAAAAATGTCTGGGGCTTTCGATCAATATGTTCTAAAACCTGCAACAGTCGGCAACAACGATACGTCATCAAAAGTAACTGATAATCAGCATTCAGCGAATCGAAAGGATGTTTTTGATAATTGCAGCACCAACACATCTTTCGAAAGTAAGCAAAAAGAACCAAAAGAGGTTGAAAGGATATTACCTGAAAATGGTGAATCTGTAGTTGCTGAAATTGATAAAACCAATGCAAGCAATGACAACAATCTAAATAAAACAATTGACCTCCAAAAGCGAGAAAAAGCAAAAGAGGGTGAAATGATACTACCTGAAAAAGATGAATCTGTTGGTGCTGAAAGTGAGAAAGACAATGTCATCAAAGACAATAATCTAAATGAATCAATTTATTTGCAAAAGCGAGAAGAGGTTGAAACGACGTTACCTGACAACAATGAATATGAAGATGATGGACAAAGACTATAATCTAAATAAATCAATTAATCTACAGAAGCGAGAAAAAGCAGAAGAGATCGAAATAATATTGCCTGAAAAAGAGGAATCTGTAGATGCTGAAATTAATGAAGACAATGCAAAAAACGATAATCTAAATAATTCAATTAATTCTCAGATAAGAGAAACAGAGGTTGAAACGATATTGCCTGAAGAAAATGAACCTGTCGATGCTGAAATTGATAAAGACAACAATCTTAATATGTCAATTAATCTGCAGATTTTTAGTGACATTTCATATTGGAATATACCGGTTTCAGATAATATTCGTGTGGATATCGTGAAAAAAGGAAGTCACCATTTCCAAAACAAAGAAGGGCCTTTTAGCAATACAATAAGACGTGGGGAAAATTCGAAGGGTGAAACCCGACATCTATCAAAAGAATGGTTTTATAAACAGATGGCAAATGGTGAAAAAATTTTGCGATCTTGGATGATTTACTCGCCAATCGGAAATAATTTATATTGCTTTTGCTGTCGTTTGTTTGCTTTATCTTGCACTCATGCAACATCTGCATTTGTGAATGGTTTTTGGAAGTGGTGGAAGCTAAACCCTAAAGTGTTTGAATATGAAGTCTCAAATGAACATCTCCAAAATCTCGAGAAGTGGAAAACCTTAGAAACAAGACTCAGATTTCATTCAACAATAGATCATACAACCTTGCAACAAATGAATGCCGAAAGAAAGAAATGGAAGGATTTGTTGGCTAGATTATTGGATATCACACTATTTTTAGCTAAACAAAATCTGCCATTTTGAGGCCACGATGAAAGCAATACTTCTGCAAATAGAGGTAACTTTCTTGAATTAGTTCAGTTGCTTTCAAAATATGATGCTGTATTGAAAGAACATCTATTGCATTTGGAGCATGGTTCGTCTCAAAAAGTTTCTTATCTGTCGCCAGTTATACAAAATGAATTCATAAGTCTTTATCAAATTGCATCAAAAGCAAACTTGTTGAAGAGATAAAATCCGCTGTATATTTTGGCATGATGTTTGACAGTACACTAGATATTGGCCATACTGATCAAATGTCTCAGGTGATTCGTTATGTGAAAATTGGTGACAGAAAAGTTGAAATAAAAGAAGCATTTTTAGGATTTTTTCCTTTGAAAGGAAAAAAGCTGTTGATCTTAGTAAAGAAATTCTAAAACAGCTTGATAATGATGGGTTAGATATTATGAGGTGCCGCTCTCAAGGCTATGACAATGCAACTAATATGAGTGGAATACATGGTGGGGTACAAGCCATTATCAAGTCCAAAAATAAAAAAGCTGTTTTCTTCGGATGTATTAATCATTCCCTTAACTTATGTGGCCAAAATTCTTTTGCACAAAATGCCTCTTGTGTTTGATTTTTTGGAGCTTTGGAAGCAGTTTATGCATTTTTTTTCTGTATCTACTAATCGGTGGGACGTGTTGATTAAACACAGTGGAATATCAGTTAAGAGAATTTCAACAACACGATGGAGTGCTCACTATGCTGCAGTTAAAGTAGTGGCTGAAAATTTTGATGACGTTATAGCAGCAATTGAAGAATTGTGCGATTCACGAGAAAATTTGTACACCACAGGAGCTGCACAAAATCTTTTACCTGCTCTCCTAAATTTCACTTTCCTGTGCTATCTCTTTTTCTGGAGTGATGTATTAAAGGAAGTGAATTATACCCAGGTGTCATTGCAAGCCAAAGCCTTTAGTCTGGATGAATCATTAATAAAATTGGAGATACTTCGTCTTTATATATACGAAAAGAGGACTGAAATTGTAGAAAGAGCGATCGAAAATGCACTCAAGACATCTAAAAATAATGACATTCCAATTGAATGCAGAATTCGTCGCAAAAAAAAAAAAATGCCTGGGGAGCAAGTTAGAGATGAAGGATTATCTTTGCAAGATGAAAACAGAAAAGACATGTTGGAATGCCTCGATCGATTTCATTCTGAAATTCAGACTCGTTCAAATGCCATTCAAGATGTAGCTGGAAGATTTGAAGTGCTAAAAACAAACAATTTATTATTGACAAGTGAGGATCAGTTAGAAATTATTGTACCAAGACTAACTTCCTTCTATGACAAAGTGTCTGAAAGAGAAATTTGCCTTGAAATACCAAGGTTAAGAAGACATTTGAAAGCTGCCAATCTTGATGTTTCAAAAACCAATGATTGGGTTGCCTTAGATTTTTTGAAGTTTATTGTTGAATGGGATTTTGTAGAATCTCTTCCAAATTTTGTTTTATCGTTAAAGTTATTTTTAACAATTTGCGTGTCAGTCGCATCTTGTGAGAAGAGTTTTAGTAAAATGAAGCTGATTAAAAATTATTTGCGGTCAACAATGAGTGATAGCCATTTGAGCAACCTTGATATGTTGACCATAGAGCATGAGGCCACACAAAATATAGACTTCGACGAAGTAATTTCTAACTTTGCTTCTATAAAAACAAGGAAAGGGAAATTTTAAAATATATTAAGTGGTGTACAGTTAATTAGTTTGAATTTAAGTTTAGTTAAACTATGTTTACTGCTGTTAAATCGATTATTGTGTAAAGGAAAAGTAAACATAAATAAAATTGATAATTGTGTTAATGGAAAGTGAACATAAATAAAAATTGTTAAAGTTTAGGTTTTACTTTTATTTTTGTTATAAATAGTTACATTACTATGTAATGTTAATTATTGTAAGGCTAACGTATAACAGATAAATTTTTACTGTATTTGAAATTTGAGAATAATTTTTTTCTTTCTGCTCGTATTGTTGGTGGTGGTGGTATGTAGGGGGGGGGGTTGACACCATTTACACCCGCTCCGGGTGTCACCCATCCTAGCTACGCCACTGGCTGTATGTTACTTTTGTGTTTGTACACGTTTGTGATATATCAAAGAATCGTCACGCCTTTCTGATCCATCGCGGGAAAAAAACACTCGTGAGATAAAATTTTTGGTATTGATCTTGACGTGCGCGGCGAAATTTCTTTTGGGGGAGGGCGCTTTCTCGGGGTTTTTTGGAATTTTCCAATTTGTTTACAAAGTGGGAGGGGGGTGCTTAATCGGGAAGGGCGGATTAACGGGATATTATGGTAGTTGTAAAAACATGAGCAAAAAACACCCATGTATTGAAATTCTGGGTAAAAATTTTACAGATTTTTTTTTTAGAAAATATTTTTGATTGGCCACCTGTTTTGAGATTTTTATAAATAATATAAATCAAGTGTACAAAGAACATGTATAAAGATTGTGTTAAAACACTGATACTGATTTACTTTTAGTGTACAAAGAATAGTGTATCCGGGAGGCGCAAAGTGGCTTCCAGTCATGAAATATTTTAAAATGGTTAATGCTCTTATTTTTGAAAATGAATAGAACCATCTTGGAGAAGAAGGGACCATAACAACCCAATAAAAACTATTATGAGAGAATGGCTTATAACTCAAGATGCACTTCATTGATCAAACAAAGGGAGAAAACTGTTTGATTTCAAATCATTTCAATAATCATACCTGCAAGTGTCATGATTCTATGTTAAAAATGAGTGTATAACAGGGTTCATTCTCATTGTCACAAGAACATTCCCAGAGTAATTTTAGCGATAGAGCAATAATGTAGGTGGCAGATTATTGATTTATTGTTAATAGAGAACAACAAATAGGACAGAAGGTTTTTTTAATAAAACATTTTAAAATTTTAAACTAGTAATATTGCTTTTTTTAGTAACTAGCACAGAGTCCCCCTCCCCCTTTTTTTAAGTGAATTGTGTATTAGAGGGAGACCATTGGCGCACCCACGGGGGGGGGGGGGGCTAAGGGGGCTGAAGCCCCCCCAGACCCTGAAACTTAATAAGGAAGTAACTGTATAAAGTTTTCTATAAAATTATAAGAAGTTTTTTTTTTTTTTTTTTTAAGGTTTTTAGAAAATGTTTAAAACCTTTGTATCTCATTTCATATTTATTCTCAAATCGTTTTCGACATACGTTAAGCGTAAAGACTTATAGCGGTACTCTGATTCTTTCAGTTCTGAGTACACATCCATCATCCATATTTTTAGCACGGTCAAGCGGATTCAAGTCCAAACGAGGGCGGTATTTCGTCTACGTTGTACATCTGCGTAATGGACAATACGACCCATTCAAGGTTGATAACGATTGACACTATCCATTTTGCAAAACATTGAAGTGGGGTGCTGGAGAAATGGCAGCCCCACACTAAAAACCTTTTATTACTCTAGTACAAATGAGGTACAAACGAAAAGATTGTTGGTACAAACGAGGTATAAACGATTGGCCCTATCCATTTTGTAAAACATTGATGTTGGGGGGGGGAGAGAAATGGCATCCCCACACTAAAATCTTTTTATTACTCTAATACAAATGAGGTGCAAACGAAAATATTGTTGGTACAAACGAGCTATAAACGATTGGCCCTATCTATTTTGTAAAACATTGAAGTGGGGAGGGGGGGGGGCTGGAGAAATGGCAGCCCCACACTAAAATCTTTTTATTACTCTAGTACAAATGAGGTGCAAACAAAAACATTGTTGATACAAACGGGTACAAACGATTGGCCCTATCCATTTTGTAAAATATTGAAGTGGGGGGGGAGGGGGGGCTGGGGAAATGGCAGCCCCACATTAAAATCTTTTTATCACTCTAGTACAAATGAGGTGCAAACGAAAAGATTGTTGATACAAACGGGTACAAACGATTGGCCCTATCCATTTTGTAAAAAATTGAAGTTGGGGGGGGGGGGACTGGTGAAATGGCAGCCCCACACTAAAATCTTTTTATTACTCTAGTACAAATGAGGTGCAAATGAAAAGATTGTTGGTACATACGAGGTATAAACGATTGGCCCTATCCATTTTGTAAAACACTGAGTTGGGGACCTGCCTTTTCTCCAGCCCCCTTACTAAAAACCTTTTATCACCCTAGTACAAATGAGGTACAAACGAAATGATTGTTGGTACAAACGAGATATAAACGTTTGGCACTATCCGTTTTGTAAAACATTGAGGTGGGGGGGGGGGCTGACCGTTTCTCCAGTCTCCCCCCCTTCACTAAAAACACCTTTTATTACTCTAGTACAAATGAGGTATAAACGATTGGTAATATTTTCAAAAAAATGTGAGTGGTGGGGGGCTAAAATGCACCTCTGTTTTATTAGTACTTCTGGTTATACACTTTTTTTTTTTTTTTTTTTTTTTTTTTTTTTAGCATCATTTGTGTTAAAACATTTAACTTAATGTATAAAAAAATAGCCATAGTTTTAAATTTTATATTTGGAGAATTTATATCATCAAAGCTCGAGAAAATAATCTAAGATTAGAATAATTCACCAGCACTTCATCACTAGCGTGGTAAGCATACATATTAATTTCTTTCTAAGGATAATTACACTAGTATATTCGTAAGCATAAAGTTTCAAATTTATTAATAGCCAAGAGAGGGCATATCCCGCGGTCTGCTCCTCCCTCCTGTGCCGAACAAGGTACTAATTTACTGAATCATGGACACATACAAAAATAAAATATACTAAGACAAAATTGCAATGAATCGGTAAAGAATTCCGTTTTATACAGGTTTTTGATTTAGCAAGTAAACTTTCAAGGTGTTTCTTTTGCTGAGACCATGGAATGTTTGCGATCAAGACAATATTACGTTATAGACAAGTTTCATTTACACAAGTTAAACAGTATGGGGTTATTTACACAAGTTTTACGTATACAATTTAACCAGTGTAAATGAAACCTGTCTATAACGGAATATTATCTTAATCGCAAACATTCCATGGTTCCATCGAAAGTAGCACCTTTGCAGTTTGCCAGCTAAGATGAAAACCTGTCTAAAGCGGAATTTCTCACCGATTTATTGCAATTCCATCTTACCATTTTTTACTGTTTTTGTATCCATTGTATCCAAGCCAAAGAAGACTCCATATTATAAAATTGACTTGTTTTCCTATTCACAATAGATGTAAATTGTCATGTTAACGGTTTTTAGCTCACAGGCTATCAAAGCCTGAGAGCTAATGGCCACTGGTTCTGTATGTACGTAACGCGATAACTCTTGATAGAACTTGATTTTGTTTATAAGTTCATTGTGATAAGGCGCTTCACTGATTAGTTTTGGGGGTTCATTAGTTAATTATAAGGGGGTACCGGGGTTGATCCCCCTGCTAATATATTGTCAATTTCTTTATTTTTCGAGGGTTTATTTCAAATTCTTTGAAATTAGAGTATAATATTCAATTAGTGTGAATAGCCTGTGAGCTCAATGCCCTTAGTTTAACTGGGCAGTTTTCTCTTTATTTATTAGCTCACAAGCGATCAAAGCCTGAGAGCTAATGTGCCACACAGGTCCTGTAATGTACATAAGTATGTATGTACGTAACGCGATAACTCTTGATAGAAATATCCGATTTGCTTCAAATTTTGAATATAGGTTCATTCTGATAAGGCGCTTTCCTGATTAGTTTTGGGTTTTCATTGGTTAAGTATAAAGGGGGAGAGAAAGGGACTAATCCCTCCCCCTTAATTTATATAAATGGATTTTTCATGCTGGATTATCCGATTTGCTGCAAATTTGCTATACCTGTTTATTCTGATATTAGATTTGGAAGTTCATTGGTTAAGTATAAAGGATGGGAATTGGGGAGATAATCCCCCCCCCCTTAATTTAGCTAAATGGGAAGATCATGCAGAATTATTTTTTGAAATTAGAGTGTAATATACGCAATCAGTGTGAATAGCCCCGTGAGGTCAATGTCAATAGTTTAACAGGGCACTTTTCTTTTCTTTTTTTTAATTAAATAAAGTTTTAAAAATGAATTGAATGTTCATAATATTAATTAATTAATAGAAGAATAGTTTTCCCCACAGCGGCAAAAAACCGTTGATACTGAAAAATAAATAAGTAGATAACATTTTCTGTCATTCATATCAAAGTTCTATTTATAGTAACATGCTAACTATTTTATTATAAAATTACATTCCTCTGTTTTCTTCACAAAATGTTTCATTTTGTTCATTTATGATAAATAATATACGTTTTAGTATATGTTCAAATTCAAGCGATATCGAATTACTGATGATAAAGCAGAGACGCACAAGAACAGTCATCGTAATTTCATTACGTTGCTGTACTACAACGAATACTATTTATTACATTACATAAAATATTATATTACAGAATATGTCAGCTTTATATCGTAAAATAAAGCTTTTTTGTAAAATTTTTCAGTAATCGTAAAGTATAAAGGAAAAAATCTGCACATGTTCATAAATAATTAACAAATTTTGTATCACTGATGGATATCAGAAGTGGTTATAGTAAATTTCAGCTACTGTTGCAGTGCGCAAATGCAGATGGTCACTGGATCACCGACTTGTGAGTGTCATGCAAATGCATTAGAGGTCTGCACAGGCCAGAATTTCGAGGCCAAGCCCCGAACGAAATCTATCTTTCCCGTTGCAAAAGTTAAGAGTTTGGCCCGGCGAGTATACAAAAATCAAAGAAAACAGGCCCGACCCGGCCAGTGACAAAATCAGTTAAATCATGGCTTATCCAGTCCGCTCAATTTGTATTAAAAAAAATTCCGATTTTACTCAACATAAAATTAAGATTATTTTAAAGAATATTGCATACATATTTTTGGAGAAATTTTACAATATATTTTAACATATTATATGTTTACAAGACAGAAAAACATAATAGCAAAATTAATGATTACTTAGATTTTTCAGCCTTCAAATAAAGATTCAATCAAAGAATTAATGTGGTTTAGAAGAAAATAGTAAAAGAGGGTTAAAAAATCATAACTTTTAAGCTGTATAAAAATGTAGATTTTTGAAAATATTTCTTCATAATTTATTAAAGCTCTTCTCAAATCGAATGGCACTACTTTCTGACACATGTGGTATTATTCAGAAACTATGTAATCGAATAGCGTTTTCCTTTTTCTGATAAATGCAAAAAATCTTTCAGAAAATACTATCAGAATTGGCGTTTTGAATTAAATTGCTGGACGGTAAAGGAGAAAAACCTATCGTCACAAGAAAGGAATACTTGTATCTCGGTAAGTTATTTATTTATCAAAAAATGGTAAACAGTACTCGATTCCAAATCACTTCAAAAGTCAGGCATGTCTTTTTTATGCCTTTACAGTTAAAAATAAGTTAAAAAGTGTTTTGGAGAGTTTCATGTTGTTAAACTGGGAATTTGTGAATCACTTAAGGTATATTTTCACTGAATCCGTTAACAACAACTTATTATTTCTGTTACTATTTTGACAAAACAAACTGCTTGGGCACAATTAAGTCCAGTTCCGACCCGGCTCGACTGTATATAAAAGAATTTAAGCCTGATCTCGGCTCGGCCCGAGTCTGCTAAAACAGTAAAACTTGGACTCAGACACGATGTAAACATCCGATGCCGATCTCTACGCTTGACATGTTAAATTACTCTATTGATGATGTTGCCAAACTAGTGTCACTTCATGAAGCAGATTTATACTTATTCTCGCGAACGTTATCATCACATTTTACCGGCTTCGTTTAAATTTTTATATTGGGCCGGTTAAACGTAAAATTAATTTTTAAATTGGTAGTGATAGTGACAGTGATGAACTGATTTTCATTCAAAGACGAAAAAAAGAATGTTAAATGTATATCTTTCGAATATTATGATTCTGACGATGCATGAAAACAACTGAAGTTTCAACAAATAAAAATGTACAAGTCATCACGGATCACGGGTCCGAGGCCCGTACCTGGTTCGCAGGCCCATTAAATTTTTTTGTTAGCCCGTTTATTTTGTCAATCGGCCTGGCATGGCCTATCAAAAATCTTCTAATTCTGGCGGCCCGGCCTGTTTTAAAGTTTACCTTCATTTTGCCGGGTACGGTACAAGCCCGGGCCCGTGCAGATCTCTAAAATGTATTAGCCCCCCCTAGAGCGAAATCCTGGGTGCGCCACTGAGGGAGACTAACAAAACCTCTTTTAGAAATTCTCACCAGCCTTGCTTTTCATAATAGGTAAAACAGAAACAAAGTTAAATTAGTTGATTTTGTTTTATCCAGATATTAAGAAAAATATTTTAATGGCTAAAATTCTCACTATAATGAATCTGGCCCAAACCAGAACATATGTTGTACCCCTTTTTTCCACTTCCATAGCCATAAATGGTAGATATAGAAAATTTAGAACAAATAGAGCCTGATAAGAGCCTGATGTTGAAAGATTCTAAAAACTTTTTTGCTGTAGGGGAGGAGGCACATAATTTTATGCAAGGGAGGGGTGTCATTTAGATGAACAATATGAATTACAATGATGTGATTAAAAGTATCTGAAAATTAGAAGAACTGAGTTAATAATTCAGCAAACCCATGTTCCCTAAAGTGCATCAGTTGATTGCGGAGTCAATTAGGAATCTTTCCCCAAGCGTAGGATAGCAGCATCCCTCTATTGTGTGATGAAAGGCAAAATTGAATCAGCATCAATTTTGAAAAAGGTATCTTGCATATAAAGATTGTTGCAATTCTATCCAACAGATGCCAAGATTTAGATATTACAGAAATCTTGAAGAGCACAGACACACGCCTGAAGGAAGCCCAAAAGCTGTTAAGCAATACGCACTAAAATGTAATCAGCGCCAATTTTGTCAAGATCTAACAAAATATGAATGAAATTCCATACATTACCTCTTCAGATATAGCTATCATGGGAATGGTGAAGAACACAGTACAGCACCACCACCTTTTAAGGCAATATACACCAAAACTAACCGATACTCAAGTTAAGGCTTAACAGAATATCCAGTTTGATGAAATTTCATATATTAGTTTTTGAGGTATTACTATCACAGTGTACAATGTAGCATACCCACACTCCTTGCTGGGCAATGTTTATCCAAACCCATTCAGTTTCAAATTAAATCAATTAAAATATAAATGTTTACAGCTAGAGTGCAGATAATGCAGCACAGAAATGCACCATAAGCAAATAAAATTTGGCTGTTATCTTTAGTTTTATTAACAAATTTACAAAATTATGCTTCTTGAAAAATACCTCAAAATTTTACATGATGAATAAAACTAGGAAATGGCACATAAACATGAAAACAGCTTAGAAACTTATTGCATTGTACATTAAAAATGTTCACTTTAACAGAAATGTAAAAATTTTGAACAAGCTTTGTAATTTTTGCATAAAGTTATTATTTCTACATAGTTTAGATACTTTTGTAGAAATAAATAGCACAATTATTATTTATGTATGCAATCATGGTTTTCTTTCATAATATGTGTACACCTGAAACATGATATTTCCCCTTTGTGAATCCCAGACATCAAAAAATGGTTTAAATCAGCATTTATGTAGTTTCATATCTATGTGACTTTTCATGATAAAAGGCTGAAATTTTGTACATGACCTTATTAGTGTATGGGGCACATTTTACACATCAGGAAATTTTTTTACAAGAGACCATATAAAAATATAAATTTTGTATTTCTTCAAATTGAATGCCTAACAATTTTAATTGATTTCATAAAATTCTGTACCTTTTTTTGTACATAACTTTGTAATTTATAATATATGTCTATGATCAATATTTAAGGAATAAAAGCTGAGGTCAATGATTTTGGAACACCCTGTATATATTTTATATTAATTTACATTTTCCGCAAAAAGATGTGTTAAATTTCTGAATTCGAAATAATTTCTCTAAATTATAACTTAATATTAATATTAATTAACATTTTCATAAAAGAATAGAAGCTTAAGTTTTTGAGAAAAAAAAATATATAAATTTAGGGTAGGTATGCCTGTTTTGGCCACATTCAATCAGTTTGTGCAATATTTAGCTTATGATTTGATATTAGCCATAAAAATGCATTATTACACCTTAAGAAAACCCTATTTTATCATTTCCAATCTGATTGATTTTTTTTTTCATAACTTGTGACTTGCAAAAAAATTAAATGTGTGAACTTATAGTATGTGCTCACAAATATTAAGATTTTTGCTTAGCTAACAAGTTTTTAGAATCTTTCAACATTAGTTTTGTATCAGGCTCTAAGTGTTCTAAATTTTCTATATGTACCATTTGTGGCCATCACAGTGCCCAAAAGGGGTACAACATATGTTCCGTTTTTGGCCAGATGATTCATTATAGTGAGAATTTAAGGCATTAAAATAATTTTTTCGATATATGGATAAAACAAAACAATTAATTTAGTTTTGTTTCTGTTTTACCTATTATGAAAAGCAAGGCTGCTGAGAATTTCTGAAAGAGATTTTGTTATTCTCCCTCTAATACACAACTCACTTTAGAAAAAAAAAAGGGCACTGTGCTAATTACTAAAAAAAGGCAATATTTACAAGAGAAAATATAGCATTGTGTCTAGTGTTGATAAAAAAGGAGGAAAGGTGATATGTATTGTTTACGAATGATAAATAAAGTTATTCATTTCTAAAGATTTGGTGAGTTATAAATTAAAATATAAAATAAAATTACAACACGATTTAATGATCTCTTGTATTTTTCTTCAAAAAATGAGGAAGTTCCATAATTTTTGCATTATTTTGGGCACACATGGATTTAGAAATATTGTAGTATGGTGAAAATCTTTACAAGAGATATCTAGATACAACTAAAGGTGCATTTTACTTATTTTAAAAAAGGACATGTGCATTTTAGCAATTTTAAAAAGGACACGATGCCCTTGCCTAAAAGAAACACTACTCTAAAATAGGAAGTGCAATTAAGGATATTCAAAATGGAATGACAGTAATGAAAACTAGCAAAGTTTTTGGAGTACCTCAAATGTCACAAGATTGTAGAATGCGAACCATTTTTCCCTGCTAATGTTGAGCCTCAAACAGATTTTCAACGTTGCCAGAATAGGATTTTCGATTCTGTTCAGAAAAACTTTGAGGCCTGCAACACAGAAACTCTATTTCAAGATAGACAATTGGGCAGGAAATGGTAAGATTTCTTCTTGTAACCACATCCTGAAATAATTGGCATGAAGGCTGAATACATAAATAATGCACAAGCTAATATAAATGTAAATCAAAAATTTGTTTGAAGAAATAGAAGATTCAAATGTTTTAAACAATGCACAATCCATCTATAACACTGATTAAATATAATTATTTTATGTCCATATATATACTTTTTAATGTCCTATAGACACCCTTTTCCTTTTTGCAAACCAAATTAAATATATTTTTTGTTTTTAATTGAAATTTTCACCTAAAATCAACTTAAATATATTTTATGTGATGTCTTTATTATTTCATAAGAACATTTGGAAAATCCTTTTAATGTATCAAAATGAAAATTATTTGTTGCATATATGTGTGATAAAACAGATATTGACATAAAAATATTTTATTTTGTTTAATATTCATTAAAACATTTGTTAAATTAAGTGATATTGGAGTGGCCAAAACTGGTACAAATTGGAAGAAATTACTCAAAGAGTTATAACTTACAATTTAAAATATTCCATAAAAAAGTTATTATAATTAAAATAAAAACAATTAAATTTACTACAGAATGGTGTTATTATGATTTAACGTGCTTCAATCAGTCAATAACTATATAATTTCAATTTGTCTCTAAATGTTGGCAAAACTGGTTAAATATTTTTTTTTTAATTTATTTTCCAATTTTTTATTATTATTTTCCAGCTTTAGCATAGTTCTTAAATTTTAAGCACAAACGTTTGAAAACTATATTCTTATTTTAGAAAAAGAACAAAAAAACTTTTATTCCTTACTTTACATTGTGTCGGTTAAAAAAACGATTTAAATATATATGGTATATATATATTGCTGAGTAAGCTGAGTTTTCTCAGACTTTAAAAAAGAATTTTCTTTTTTCTTCTGTAAGAAGAAAGGACATCATTTTAAAGTTTGTTTATTTATTTATTATTATTATTATTTTTTTTTTTTTCAATCTGCACGTACATAGCGACACTCGATGTAGATAAACTATTTTTATTCAAGAAACAATATTTTTTTCATTTCCGACTTTGATTTTTTTCCATAATGTATGTGTGAGACCTGGAGCTTTTGGACGAAATTTGAATGAAAACCTTTCCCCAAGGGTCTTTTATCTATTTTCATTCCTAAGTGCCAGAACTCATGCATGCATTACGGCAAAAGAACAAAATCGCAAACTTAAATATATCGTTTTTTCCACAAACACTAGAAAGCGCCAGAGCTCTCAATAACCTTCGTTTCCGCCAAGGTTGGCGAAACAAGTATCCAAAATGGCGAGGGTCACACTGAACGAAAGTACTCGACACAAAACACATTTCTAAAAGCAATATTAAATTGCCTTTATTTATTAAATATATAAATAAAATAAATGAGCAAATTGCAACTGTTATAAGATATGATATCACTGTGGAATTTTATCGTAATCCATGTGCACACACAACACTATACCATTTTTATATTCTTCTTCATGAGCATAGAAATACAAATAAACAATATGAAAATATCAAAAACAAATAATAACTAAATATGCATCAATGCAAGATGAATTTATGTATTATGTAAACAAGACAAACAAAAACAGATGGTAACATCTTTCAATGTATTTAAATTTTTGGCACAAATGTCAAATAAGCACCACATTGGCGCGATTTTTTCCCCTGCCAATTTGGCGAAAACCTTGTTTTTGAATATTAGTTAATAAATTCTTGCTTATTTACTTTTATTTTAATTCTACAAATTATTTTTATTATGTATATCAATATTTATTTATATAAAACTAACATTTATTTACTCTTTTAAAATAATAGAAGCTACTTCATTTATTACGTTATTTTATTTTTTATATTGAAATAAAAAATCACGTGCTATTATTGCGTGCTATTTGTAACTAATATTCAAAAACCGTTTTCGCCAAATAGGCGGTGGAAAAAAAAAATCGCGCCAATGTGGTGCGTATATGACATCTGTGTCAAATTCTTTATAAATGAAAACTTTTAATTTTAGATGTAAACGAAAAGTTTAAATACCAAGCAAATTGGTGGGAAAGCCACAATTAGCAGTCGTTAGTTAAATAATCATCAGTCAAAAATGTAATAAAATTTTACTGATGATGTAACAGTAGAGAGATCTCTCAAAACGAAAATGAGCCAAGATAGCGTCGTTTATCAGTAAAACATACAGATCCTAAGAATTTGTCTTTTGGCCGTCTACCTGATTTAATTAGTGTTACAAATATCAGGTTTACTTTTCCTTTAACCTACTAACCTATGATAATGCGATGTCTCCTGTTCAGCCTTCAAGATTTTAAAATACTCATTCATAGCTTCCTAGGAAACTATACTACAAAATATTACACTACAAATGTGACTTTGGCGCCATCTACATGATTTAATTAATATTATAAATATTAGTCATTCGATATTAGTTATTAGTTTACTTAAAATTTATTAGTAATATGTGTATCGTTGTGTTTAATTAAAATTTGTTAACAATTTTATTTGAAATAATTGAATTTCTATTACGTTTCCTTTTTTTTTTTCTGTTTTTTTAAGATTTGTTTTTTCTTTGATTCCTTAATATACGAATAAGCAAATATAGTAAAAAAAATTCTCAACAATATTTGGCAATTTATTACATTCACCCAGTTAACATAAAAGTGCCGCCTTTTCTTCCAAACCTCATTTAAAAGTGCCATTTTAAATATAGTATGTGTTTAAATCAAAATAAATTGTACCAGATATACTTGGCAATGAAATTAGATGTGATAAAGCCGCAAATGGGCGAGTCATGTTTCACAAAATAAGTGTTGACATCAGAAGTAATATATATGATTATATGTAGATTTTTTATTGTATAACTATGTACCATAATTCAGCATTTATCAGTTACAACATTTAAAGGTAAACATTATTTAACAGTATTTTTAATTTGTTCCATTGTAGTTTAAAGTTATTTTTTTTTAATGAGGACAGCCTTTTGTTTAGATCAGAGAAATCCATTGTAGAATAACAAAATCTTCTGGGAATGTGGGACTTGTAATTGAAAAAATGTTTTTTAAATGCATTCTTAAATGAACATCATTGAATTTAAGAGAAATTTCCTTTATTTGTAGTCAAAACAAGTGTAAATAACTTCTTCAACCGTTATTCACTGTATAGTTCTGTAGATAAAAATCTTTTTTTTTATTTTTAATAAACAACAACAACAACAAAAAAAAATCCGCAAAATTTATATTTGAAGCAGAATTTTTAAGTGTGGGACAATATTAACTTAGAACTGTCAATTAAAAATAAACTGTCTAATTTAGATAACCAATTATTTACAACTTCATTAGAAATAATCTTTTCTGTTTTTTGTTTATAATTTAATATAAACTTTAAACTGCACAACAGGTTAAGGAATGAAAAATCAGACAAGCTTACATTTATATTCAAAATTTTCAATTAAAAAAAAATTGTATTTAAAACTGTTGCATAAAACAGACTTTTCTTGATATGGATATTGAAACATTTACAGAGAAATTTCCCAGCTTGACTACTACCCTCAACAACAATTTTTTCACGAAACAAAATGTATTCCCATATGCTCAATATTAATCTTACCTCCATTCTGAGACCATTCTTCGAAGAACTCCCTCCATGAGCGATCAATTTGTTTGAATAAATGGAAAGAAATTCCGTTCATTCCTGGTCATTGGACCTTTAGCTTGACCAATGTGTACATGTTCCTCCATTTGAAATAGAATGTGGATTATCCCCACTTCCCAGAGTATAGCATGTTTGATGAATCCCAGAGAATGTCTTTTATGGCCTGTTTGATGTAGGTAAGTTCCTACCTCTTCTTATGTTATTGCAACCGGGGCACCATATTTGTGACAAGACATGTTTGTGAGTCAGTGTGACTGCTTGCTTCTGCTGTCCTCCCAGCAGAGATCGATTTCAGTAGTGTTTTAACAATGATAGCAAAAAAAGTCATTTTAATCTCAGAGGTGTGTATACACATTATAAATTAACATTAAAATGGAAATTCAGGAAGAAAATTGGCTCAAATCTTTATCTGTAAGAAAATGCAGACAAACATAACTTTGAAGAATAAAGGAGCCTTTTCAAAAGAATGGCAAGACAGTAAATCCCGTAGAATGAAACGAAAACCTCAGGAAAAATTTAGTGATGTAAATGACTTTCCAATGGAATGGTCGATCAGAAAAAAAAAATTTGCATTTATTCATTGAACTTTGAAAGGGTTTAGAAATAAAAGTTGTAAAAGATAAAATTGTAAAATCAAAGCAGACATCTATTTAAATATTTTTTAAACCCTTGTAGTAATTAACATATAAATTTAAATTAAAATTTTCTTTTGGTATTTAAAATTTTTATTTATTTCTTAATGTGTAAGATAGATTTTCATAGCACTACTTGTTACCTTATTTTCAACAATCAGAAACTTATTTTAAATACGACTTACATTATAAGACTACCTCTCGGAGCTACCAATTTTTAATGGAACGGAGTGGGGTCGCTTTATAGAGGTTTTACTGTAATTTGTGTTTTATGAGTATAAAAAGCAAAAGATTTAACATTTCAAAAAATTGTTTCTATTTTCAATTAGTTGATTGTCAGTTTAGTTGTATGTGAAAAATAAGTAGGTAGTGAAAGAAAGAAAAAGTTAAATTTTCATGTTAAGTGCAATATGATTTAATTTCTAATTTACATTAAGTCTGAAGTTATTTTTGATCATTGGTAATTTGACTATTTTGAAAATATCAAATATATATAAAAATATCAGATTATATATCAAAATATCGGATATGTTTTATATTTTGGAAGATATCATTATATTTACTAACTGTTGTAATCTAAATTATTCTAAAATCTCTGGTCTTAAACTGTGCTTGTTTGAAAGTGTGTACTGTATTATTATTTTAATCTTATACAGGGTAAAGTATATTAAAGAAAAGGAAATACTATCCATAAGGCTAATCTTAGTTGATATTAACTTCTTAAATTACCTGTTGGGAAAATTTAATTTCCTTACCTTAATTTAATTACCTTACACAAATTTCTTTTCATTGTCAATCATGTTCAAAACAGTAATTTAACATTAATAAAAATTGTAAATAACATAAAATAAATAAATAAATGAAATTATATAAAATGAACATTAATAAATAAATAACAAAAAACTATAAACTATACTAAAAAAATACAAATTATAATTAAAAAAATAAACTATATAATTGTAAAAAAATATGGGTTACTATAATTAGTACAATTGGCGCCATGCTTGGCACAGTTTATCTGACCTGGCCCAGATAATATGTACCCATTTTTCCCAGATAATATGTACCTATATATCTTTTTGTTTAAAATTAGAAAATGTATACAAAACAAGAAAGATTACTATAGAACAGAACTTGGTGCCATGTTTGCATTGCAGCAATTGCAACAAAAATTACATATATATAAGTGTTTGGTACATTTTCTATCATTATAAGTTTTTAAAAGACTACAGAAAAATTAAATCCCTCCATGAGAAAATCCATTTGCCGGCAGAGAATAATTTAAAATATAATTTCTCACCCCTGTATTTTTCTATAGAAGTGAGTTGATGTCATTTCTACAGAGTGTCAAGCATCAGAGTGTTCTAATTTAAAAGTCTATCTTTTTATCAGTATTATAGGTAAATATTACAGTGCGCTTTTTGTATATACTTAATCCTACTCTATAATATGAATGTTCATCGTAATATATAAGTATATTAATTTGTTTATTTATTTATCTTTGTTTACAGAAGAACATAAATTAACCACGTGTCAGTTGCGAAGATTTTTCTGCTCAATTTCCAGTTGATTTCATTCTGTTTTTGATGAATTTTTTCAATGGGTGAGCTTCTCTTAACCAGAAATTTGTTTTTTGTGAAATGTCACATAAGTTTGTATTTCTTGCATTGTAAGTGGAGGATTTTTTTTTTTTTTTTTTTTGAGTCAGGCAAAAATTGATCCCTTCATAAAATTCCATTACCCTAACAAAATATAAAAAAATATGAAGAGTTGGCTTTTATAAAAGCGAACTCTTCATATCTTTCTTATTTTGATTGGGTTTAAAACGTGTTTAAAAATTTAATTAATACACCATTAATATAAATGCTAATATTATGAACTTCAATTGACAATATTAGACTGTTTTCCTATCTTTTTCATTCTTACTCATACTCCATGTATTTAATGTGTTTATTCTTTTATGTAACTTTTTCTGTTGACTGAAATGTCAACAGTATGGTTTGTTGATATCGCAGGTCGTTGCATGGCGAAAGCTAGTTAGCTGTATTTTCCATATTGAAGTAATCTTCGTAATGTTTATTTCATATTTATTTCTTAATTAAGTTAATTTAATCTCGTTTATCGATAATCTGCTGAATAATTCAAGTGGTTATGGGACCAGACTTGCATTCTACTGCGCGATAGTTACGGTAACGAAGATTAGGCCTAACCAACGGTAAAAACGTGTTTCAAATTTGAATTGTGTTTGGTTAGTTAATTAAGATAGAAATATGGAACTTTTTACGACTGATAAACTTCTTGGCTCAGAGAATTGGGTCAGATGGAAATGGATGGTGGAAGGCTTGCTAATGGAAAAAGAAAATGCGTTTGAGGTGTGCTCTGGCGAGATCGTACAGCCAGAACCGGTTGCCGAAGACGCTTCTGCTGCAGATCGGAATAAATATAACAGTGACTTAGCCAGCTACAATAAAGGCAACAGAGCGGCTCGAGGTATTTTTTCAAAAACTCTAGATAGCAGAATATGTGACCTCGTATCGATGTGCAAAACTGCAAGAGAAATATGGGTGAAACTACAGGAACTGTTTGAGCAGAAAAATACCCAAGCTCAATATGCCTGCCAGATGCAGTTCTCATCTTTTGTGCGAGATCCAACGAATTCAATGGCTATGCACATAGCAAAATTAGATCGCCTAGTGTCACGGATGTCTGATTTGGATATCAAACCAAATGACTTTGTGATAATGAGTAAACTTCTCAAAACATTATCTAGTGACTTTGAGCCACTGAAAATGGCTTGGTGTGCAAGACCTGAAGAACAACAAACACTAGTGCAGCTGAAGAAATTACTTATTGCAGAAGAGCAAAGAAGAATGTCAGAATCTTCTAGAGAAACTGAACTAAGTGCCTTACTTGCCAAGGCTAGTTTAGGAAAGGTTCACAGTGCTGCAGAAAAGTATGAAAAGCATGCAAACAAGCAGGGGAAGCAGTATAAATGCTCTAGATGTGGAAAAAAGGGCCACATGAAACGAGATTGTACGGTTAAGAAAATTAATAATGTGCATGAGAGAAAACCAAACGATGAAGTTTTTATTAGTGAATGCTATGTAGCCAATTGTGATGACACATGGGTCATTGATACAGGAGCCACACAACATATAACCAACAGACATGACGTCTTTCAAAGTTATACACAGTATAAGTGCCCAATTGAAGTAAGGGTTGGTAACAGTTCCACAATGAAAGCGTATGGTCATGGTAAAATATCTGTAAAAATGTTAGTTAATGGCAGCTGGAAAGACAGTGTAATGGAAAATGTTCTATATGCACCAGATGCTTTGAGAAATTTATTTTCGGTAAGTCAAGCTCTAGACCATGGGTCAAAATTTAACATGTCTCATGATAAATGTGAATTTGTAAAACCCAAAGGGGTTGTTGCTGTGGGTATACGCCAAGGAAACCTATTCAGATTGTTATGCAAAGTAATAGTACCTGAGGTAAACAGTGCAACTAACATTGTTACAGTGCCCTCTACTGAAGCTCAACTTACTGAATTAAATTCGCTTCAACTCTGGCATGAGAGGCTTGGACATTTGAATAAGCAACATGTGAAAAAGTTTCTTCACACTCAAGGTATAGAAGTGCAAAATGATGGTGAGTTTTGTGAAGCATGTGTGCTAGGCAAACAACATAGATTACCATTCCGAAATCGTCAACAACGAGCTAAGGATGTTGGTGAGGTTATCCATACTGATCTCTGTGGGCCTTCCTTAGGTGGTGCCAATTACTATGTATGTTTTACTGATGATTATTCTAAATTCAGAAAAGTGTATTTTCTCAAGTATAAATCTGAGGTTGTGTCCAAATTTGAAGAATTTTGTGTTTTCTTCAGAAATCAAACACAAAAACCAATAAAGGCAGTTCTTAGTGATGGTGGTTTGGAATATGACAACAAAATTTTGAGAGGTTTGCTTCAGAAAATGGGAGCAGAATTTCGATACAGCACACCTTATACACCTCAACAAAATGGATCTGCTGAACGAAATAATCGAACTCTTGTCGAGTTAGCTAGATCAATCATGATCGCAAAAGATTTACCAAAATCCCTGTGGGCTGAAATAGTCAATGCTGTAGTACATATATTGAATCGTGCTGGAACATCAGCAGTTGAACAAAAGTCCCCTTATGAAGTTTTTTGTGGTAAAACTCCAAGACTGAATCATCTTCGAATTATTGGCATAGAGTGTTTTGTTCATACCCCCAAGCAGAAGCGCAAGAAGTGGGATCCGAAAGGTCGAAAAGGTATTTTAGTTGGCTACTTAGATGATGTTGATGGTTATCGTGTATGGTTCAAAGGTACGAGAAAAATCGAACGAACAAGAGAAGTAGTGTTTTCTCCTGAATCTATATCAACATCAACCATTGTTGCAATTGAGCCGGAACAGCTTAGCATAGATGAAAGTCCTTCTCCTGACTGTAATGGAACTGAGTTTGATGCAGAAGAAACTTCTGAAAATGTGCAGCATGATCGAAATCTGAGGAACAGGACGCAGTTAAAGGCACCTGAACGTCTTATTGAATGCTGTATTGCAGAACAGATAGAACCAGAACACTACTACCAAGCGGTAAAGTCAGAAAAGGCAAATGAATGGCAAACTGCAATGGATGAAGAAATTAAATCATTATTAGAAAACAATACTTGGTATTTGACAGACCTACCAGAAGGAAGACGAGCTATTACAAATAGATGGGTATATAAATTGAAGTGTCATGCTAATGGTGACATTGATCGGTTCAAAGCTAGGCTTGTTGTTAAAGGATTTTCGCAAAGAAAAGGTGTAGATTATTCAGAGACCTTCAGCCCAGTTGCACGTTTTGAAACTATTCGAGCCTTGATAAGTGTTGCAGCAAATGAAAATTTAGACCTGGTACAGTTTGATGTTAAAACTGCCTTCTTGTATGGGACGTTAGAAGAAGAAATCTACATGAAACAGCCCGAAGGATACGATGAAAACTCAGGCCGTATGTGTCGACTAGTTAAAAGCCTGATTGAAGCAGTCACCAAGGTGTTGGAACAAGCGATTTAAAGAGTTCCTGGAAAAGTATGGTCTAACAGAGAGCAATGCTGATCCATGTTTGTTTTGCAGTAACGAGAAACAGCAAAAGTTGTTATTAGCATTACATGTTGATGATGGACTTGTTGCCACAACTCCTCAGATCAAGAATCATTTCCTTGAAGAATTGCAGCGTGAGTTCCAGGTAACATACAAAGATGCTGAATATTATCTTGGTGTAGAGATAAAAAGGCTGACAAGTGGGGATATTGCTGTTAGTCAGCAAAATTATGCTATTAAAGTTTTGGAAAGGTTCAACATGAAAGATGCCAACCCAGTTTCTACTCCCATGGAAAAGGATAATCTCTCAGGGGAAGATAATGTAAAGATTGATTTTGACAAAGTCCCTTACAGACAAGCTGTAGGCAGCCTGATGTATATGGCAGTTGCTACCCGTCCAGATATTGCCTTTGCTGTGTCATATTGTTCTCAGTTCTTGGATAAAGCTGAACAAAAACATTGGTCAATGGTAAAGCGAATTCTAAAGTACATCAAAGGAACACCTAATTTTGCATTAGTGTTTAAGTCTGGTTTTCATCCTGGTGTCTTAGAAGCATACAGTGACGCAGATTATGCCAGTGACACAAAAACCAGAAAGTCAGTTTCTGGGATTGCATTTAAATACAGTGGAGGAGCCATTGACTGGGCAAGTCATTGACAGCAGTGTGTATCATTAAGTACCACAGAAGCAGAATATATAGCTGCAAGTGAGGCAACCAAAGAAATTGTTTGGCTGAAACGCCTCTTTGATGACATTGCCCCATTAACATCAACTCCCATTCTGCAAGTTGATAATGCGAGTGCAGTTCGTTTGGCTAAAAACCCTGAGTTCCATCAGCGAACAAAACACATTGATATTAGATATCATTTTGTTCGAGAAAAGTGTTTAAGTGGTGAAATCAGTGTTCAGCATATTGATGGTGAATATCAAATTGCAGATATTTTCACAAAAGCCTTACCTAAAAGACGTTTTGAAATGTTAAGAACCCTCTTGGGTATGGTAAGAATGCCATAATTGCAAGTTCAAGGGGAAGTGCTAATATTATGAACTTCAATTGACAATATTAGACTGTTTTCCTATCTTTTTCATTCTTACTCATACTCCATGTATTTAATGTGTTTATTCTTTTATGTAACTTTTTCTGTTGACTGGAATGGCAACAGTATGGTTTGTTGATATCGCAGGTTGTTGCATGGCGAAAGCTAGTTAGCTGTATTTTCCATATTAAAGTAATCTTCGTAATATTTATTTCATATTTATTTCTTAATTAAGTTAATTTAATCTCGTTTATCGATAATCTGCTGAATAATTCAAGTATAAAACATTAGAATTACAAAGCTGTCAAAAATTGGATATATTATTAATAATGCTACTATGTAAAAAGTAAATAACACTTTTTTTTTCCTGACCATTCCACATGGTTAAAAAAAAGTTTGCTTTAATTATATAATATTGTTCTATGTGTTTAATAATGGTTGTTATGCTCTAAAACGGTTTATCTTATATTTTGTTACATGTTTTTGACTAAAGTGCATAAAATGATACAAACAAACCATTGACTTTTTCTTCCATTTTTGGAGTTGAGCTTGAATGATTTACTTTGCTGATAAGATGTAATTGGTTGTGAATTTAAGCATGCATATCTCAATGCATCATTAACTATTTAAGTACCATTCATCTTTTGGAATAATCTTGTGATAACATATAGGGGTGTGCCGAATAGTGATTTGACCGAAAACTGAATATTTGGCCATATAGGGGTGTTCAAAATAGTGATTTGGCTGAAAACCGAATATTTGGCCAAATTTTATGTCGAACACCGACCTTCTGTTTCCAAAAAAGAGAATAATTTTTTATTATATATGCATTTTTAAAATGGAAAAAGAATTGTACACAAATTGATGTTTTGTTATTTATGTGATTCAAATTTTTAATAGCTTGATGTATTTCTTGTAACATTTCAAACATTTTGATGTTAATAATAAAAGAAATTTTACTACATCTAAATTATAATAGTATAATTTTATCTACAGTTAAGAAATTCGTAAACATTTTATCTAAAATAAGAACTCATTAGCCATTACCACTGTTAGTGTATTTTTAATGTACGAGAATAATTTAGCATAAAAAAATTAAGAAATTGCATTTTATTTTTAGATATATCAAGTTGATTTTCTGTAAGTAAGGGTGAAATGTTAAGTTATTTCCATTAAAATATAAATAATGTACTTCACTTTAACTCTATTCAATGATATTTTTATCTTATCTTGTTTTCAAAATCAATGATAATTCTTACTCTCTTTCATAACTGATAGTGAGATATTTCCTGAAATAACTTTTAGTCAAGCTAATTTTATTTGTGAGGAGTTCATGTCCCTAGTGATCAACAAATTTGTAAGAATGAGTCTATGTTCTGAAACCAGTGTCCAGTCTTAAATCACAAATTAAATTAAAGCAAGAGGTGGGGTTAAAGTTGTAGTATATATTTGTTTAAGAAAGTTTTTGACAGTTGAACCAGGCTATATAATCAATATACAACAACACAAAGTTACTCAACATGCATTAAAAGCATGCACACAGAAACTGATAACAACATTATGAATGAAGGAAGATGTAAATAAAAAAATGTATATATAATAATTGTAGTATCCGAATAACTGTACATTTTGTACAATTAAGAATGAAGATAAGTTCATGAATGTGTTAGAAAGCAAACAATTTGGATTAGAGAAAAACATGATTTATCCTGAATTTATTAGGTGAGATATCTCTCAATATTTGGCCACAAGTTTTCGGCAGAAGCATTGAGTCAACTAGCCTTCAGGTATTCGGCTAATCAAGTATATTCAGTAAAAGGGCCAAATGCCAAATAGTGGCTGAATATTCAAACCATCCCTAATAATATATAAGTAAAGCTCTTAAAGTCCTTAAACAAATTTCAGATCTCCTGAGTAGTTTTTAGTGATAAAGATCAAATTTTCATTTCAAATACATCATTTGAAAAGATATTAGAGAAACAGTATCTCAAACAAAAGATCTGAAAATGCAGATTTCTAAAAAAAAAAAAAAAGATAATTATTTAAATTAAAATTTAATCTAGGGTAGATATGTCAGTAATGGACATACTTCAAAGTCTTTTGTTTATAAAAAAAATAGCCAATAAAAATTTAGCTTTAATTATTTTTTATAATTCTCCCTTGTATGTTTTATAATGTGGGTTATTGTTGACACTCTTAGTCAAACCAATAAGGAAGCAGAAAATAATGTTTCACAGTTCCACTGTTTTCCAATGAAAGTCTTAATAAACATATATATTAATTACTTACATCTTCCTTCATTCATAATGTTGTTATCAGTTTCTGTGTGCATGCTTTTAATGCATGTTGAGTAACTTTGTGTTGTTGTATATTATATAGGCTGGTTCAATTGTCAAAAAATTTCTTAAACAAACATATATTACTACTTTAACTATACATCTCCATTCATATATAAATTAAGGATAACAAACTTCACTTAATTTATATCTTCTTTATTTTCTTGCAAAAATTACATGTTATTTTGATAGTAAATATAAAACTGTGAATTTTGTATACTAATAGTCCTTTACAAAATTTCATTTATTTTTACAGGTTTAGGCCGGTGTCCATTACTAGAATGCTTAATTAGCTGATTTCCGTGAAAGGACACCCCATATGTCCAATACTAAAAGTGCAATTTCAGTAATGCATGAAGTCTTTCGATTTAATTGAAAAGCTAATTAATAAAATTTTAGAGTGTAATAGAATATACTAGAATGTAATAAGATCAAAATTTTTATAAAAAGCTGCTTTTAATTAATTCCATGGATTTAATAAAATTTTAAAAATTAAATCAGATATTTTTTTATAACTCAAATTTACATATTTTATAATGTGGCAATCAGGAAACATAAAATAATGTTTAAGGTCTAGAAAAAGGTTGAGCTCATAATGCTCAAGCCCTCCCTGTTCAAATAAAGTTTTTTAAAGCCACACAGATTTTAAAAAATTACTTTTTATCTGCAATAGTTGGTTATTTATCTTAGAGAAAACAACTCTGTACATAAAAAAACTGTAAATAATTAAATTTATAGTAGTTATTTAACTAGTAAATCTGCATATCAGGGACCTCAAATGTAAGTTCTACAGTTTCATTTTGAAATCGTTTTACTTAATATTTAAAGCATTCAATCTACACTTTCATTTCATTCATATTTTGTATTATGAGTTACTAAAGTAATATATGAATTCATTTTAGAAAACTTTCCTCTTAAGAATTATAATGGAAAATATGATTCCATGCACTGATGCCCCCTCATTGTCTAAATAATTTGATGTCTGTACTTCTCTGAAATTAAGTATTGTAAATCTATCTAAAATAATTAAAATATTAATCTTGTGGTAATGACAATAACTATTTTGGACAATAAATTATTCTTATAAGTATTTTATTAATTATTGCTGTTATTTACAATAAAATTTTGATTCAAATTTAGACATGTGACTATGGGATTGGTTAAATATTATTGATTGATTTATATAATATTAAAAAAAAACTGGAATATAATAATTATAACTATTAATTAAAAAAATATTTAAAAAAAAATCCTCATGAGCGTCCACTACTGGCACATCTACCCTATATAAAAAAGTTTCTGCAATATGTTATATTGAGCATTGCAAGTAAATCTAAAATTATCTTAATTTTTTCATATCTGCTTGTGAAATTTTCAAAGCAATTTATTTTACATCAGAGTAGCTCTTATCCATGAACCTCTATGGTTCATTCAAGATTTAGTGATATTCAAGGTCAATATAAAGGTTGAAAATTTATGCCAGGGAGTTGCACTTTTATACTCTTTCGCTATCTTCATTCATTTTAAACAATGTAAACATTTTTTGTTTGTTTGTTATATCAAACCAACAACTGTCTCCTTGACTGGTGTTGATTTTGTAGCCAAGTCAATGCAAGGGCCTCCAGTTCACACATGCTTTGCTACTTCCCTCATTCTTCTAAGCATTCATTCACATGTGTTTATTGCTCAACAATCTATAGTTATTCACTTCTATTTTACAATGATACTGGTAGGGTTTGATTTAAACATATTAAGCTAAAATACGATTGTGATGTTTAAAGATAAATATTTATTATGTATAGCAATTTTTACAAATAAAGTGCATAATATCTGAACAGAGTATTTTATCAGAAATTTATTTCTCCTTAATAAAATTATAAAAATATACATTGATTATCTTTAAAATTATATTCATTAGTGTTGGGGTATTTGATAAAGTGATAAATAACCAAAAGAATGAATTTTGTTGATTTCAGAAATTGAAACAATTTTACACAATTACTAATTAAAAATCAAAACAGAGAGATGCTATAAACAAGACAAACCAAATAAATTTTGAATAACTAAGAAATTAATTAAGTAAATGAATAAATTTGCCAAAAGGTATCAACAAAATTCTCATTCATCACCATACCGTCTATACCCAACAAGTGGTTTGACGAATTGGAACATTGCTATGGTAAATTAAATGAAATTCATTAAAACTTTATAGAACAGATTTTGAATAAGAAAAACATAAAAAAGGGTCCTGCAATCCTTCCAGAATTTGAAAGGCACAAAAAAAAGGGGAAAGAAGTTAATTAAAATAAGGATATAGATAATTAATTAAAGTTACAAAACATGATCATATCAATGTACCAATTTGCCAGAACCATGCGAGTGATTTTGTATAGTGGTTAGTACCATACCGAAAAAAAAAATAAGGTAGATCAATTTTCTTATAATAAGAAGTTGGTGTGATTTAATTACCTTAAATGCAGCAAATAAACTTTAAGAATTAAACATAGTTAATATAAAATTTTTCTTTTACAGTTATCTACAATTCTTTTACTTCAATTAAAAGCAGGTTAAATTTATTTTATTTATTAAATCTCTTTCTTTATAGAGGAAATTAAAAAGTACTTCACAATATTTAAAAGAAGCAATTTAATATTTAAGGAAAACCAAATTAATAAACATTTTTAGAAACCGATCCAGAATTTAAATTTACTTCATTAAGTTTAATTCTTTTAATAAGAATAATACAACATCCTCAAAAACAAGTAAAGAATTTAAATTTTACTTATATAAATTTTTATTAACAAAAGAAGGTTACTTGGAATTTCAATTTCAGTAAATTCATCTTAGAAAAGAATTAAATATTAAATAATTACTTGCTCTGATTATTTAAATAATTAAACAAAACTCATTATACTTCAAACAGTAAAATTAAGTAAAGGTTTAGTAAAATAAAGAATGAACTTCCACAAAGTAGTCAAACAGATGAGAGACTAACCAATAGCATGAATATGAGTTTATTAATTAATTAACAAGTATATTAATTAAGACACCGTCACGTATGTATATCAAGATTTACTCATTGTAAAAACATAGAAATAACACAAGAATAACATTTTTATCAGTAGAAAGGAAATAGTTACCGAGACTTCCTTGGCAGACTCGACACTCGAAGTATCCACTATAGGAACAAATCATTAATGTTATTACTGGATTGATAGTTTTATCTTTATAAACATTGGGCATTATTTGAAGAAATTTCAGGTAACCCTGGACATCTAGGTGGTCCTTTTCTCCTCCATTTCACAATATGGATCTAGGAAGCAGTATATGCTCTTTCCTTAAAGATGAATCTTAACGCAGGAATCTCGACGTGGAAAAATGGATTTCGGTGGTGTAGAAAAATGACCGGTCCTTCCTCCCGTCTTAAGTGACTGTCATAACAAAAGGACGTCATCAACCAGCGCTGACGATACCAGCTCTCTATTCCGGGTTTTTTTTTAAAGACGATTGCTCGACGTTTATATATATTTAACCGTCTGTGATTCCAAACTCCATATCTGAGACAAAGTTTTCCTCTTAGCTGAGAGTATCAATTATAAGTAAAGTATATTTTTACTCTCTTCATTTCTTCATCGACTATATCTCGGGGAACCAGATACCTTTTTTCTTTACCGGACCTTCCAGTTACACATTTTTCGATCGAATCCTCTCAAATTCTCTGGCCACCACCAGGAAAACTCCGGGGGGGGGGGGGGGGGGGGGGAGAGGAAAGGCCCCAGCCTTCCCCTAAAAAACTCATATACCGTATCTCCCAGGCTACAATCTCCCGCGCTAAACTATACCAGGGAAAAAAACATTCCCCGCGAATACGTTACGTAAAACCATTGGTCGTCGCTCTCTTGCGGGTGGAACTACTTCGCATAGGGGTGATGGCATGTGTACAGCTGTTCCGTTTCCGCTCCCTTCTTTCGACCTCCCACGTGAACTGTTGTTTACATAAAACGGAATAATTGGGCTCGTAAAAACGAATAATAAAACTTTAACAATACGGGCCACTATCTGCCGCCCGAGTCCTGCTTTTTCCACGAAAGATCTACAGAGCAGATTAAAGCGACCAACACCGCTAAAGTTGTTTACGAAAAAACAGCAAAAATGGAGTCATAAAACTCCTGACAATACAAGCTAATATACGTTGTCTGGGAAATGGATTTTTATTGCCCAAGTGTCCGAGAGCATTTGAAAATTTCCCATGGTAACAAGGACCACCCCAGTGAAATTATAACTTACAGGGGAAATATAAAAATTATGATTTTAAGTTAAAGAGACAATGAATTTGTTTTAGCTTAGACATTTAAAAGAAAGAAAAGGTATTTTAACTCCATTATTTCAGACTAAAATAAAGAGAATATTAAATGAAAAACATTACGATTATTATAAAAGGAGGGGGGGGGCTACAACTTATATAGAAAAAATAAAGAAAATATGGAAAATTTAGAATAAATGAAAAAAACTTACCCTAACATGACTCTCCCTTTACCTCAAAAAAATAAAATTTTTTGATAAAAAAAAATTTAATTTTTTGAAACGTGCAGACCGAAACAGGAAAGAAAAATTCGCAAGGGTTACCGGGCTGAGAGGTAGTTCACAGTACGCTGGAGATTCCACAATATAAGACCTAACCGTTCGAGCAGGCCAGACATCGGTCCAAAGAACAATCATGAATTATAGAGTGAAGTCGCCGCTGTCAGATATACACTCCGGAATGTACACTAAGAGCTGCCCACCATGAACCACTCCCAAGTAACTGCTGAAATACCTGACGACTAGAACTGGGAAAACCACAAGGGGGTAACAAGACACCTAAGGAGTACTGCCTTCTAAGGCGGGGAAAACTGCACTTTTTTTCTACATAGGACACCTTCGCTGCATAACCATTTCTAACTCCTGATACCGAATCCCACCTATAAACATACCTGTGCATGTTCCGAATTCCAGGACTGTTACTGTATGTTGCAACTCCTAGCAGGTTCTATTTACAATACGTTAATCTATCTACCTATACGACCAAAATTTTGCCAAAAAACAAACTAAATTATTTACAAGTTTTTTTTTTTTTTTTGAATTTTGGAAAAAGATTGCAAGAGTGTTGAGACTGCCAACTGAAAAACAATACATTACTCATAATAATATATACAACATTTGCATAAAATCATGATAAATTGGCCAGTTCGATGTGAAAACAAAATCAAATTACAACATACATTTACCTATATCAGTACTACTGGCACATACAATAACCAAAAAAAAATAAGCAACTAGGTATTTACACATGTAATGGACTTATGACACAACATATTTCATCAAAGTAGTCGAGTAACAATATACCGAAGTTTAAAATAGGATAACAAATGCAAAATGAACCCCGGAATAAAGTTAAAGTCTGTAAAAGTGGTGTTTGGGGTGTAGAATAAATGTATATAAATGCAGTTACAACAAGAAAACACTGTGCATGGGAAAAGTAGTTATGTTCTTGTGCTACCCACACGTAGACTGAACCAGCCTAGAATTTTTTTTTTTTTTTTTTTTTTTTTTTTTTTTTTTTTTACTGGAAACATTGTTTTCCAAAGAAAACCCAGACAGTGATGATGCAGTATCATCAGACTACCCAATTTACCTACCCAAAACCAAATAAAAACAGATGTGACTCATAACACATAGTCACAACCAAACAAGGTCATAATTCCCATAGAAATAAAAAGGCTTATGTATATAGAGTATATATAATTACTAATTTTGAAGACAAACATACAAAAAAAAACACAATTTAGAAGCAGAAAGTAAATTTAAGATAATCACAAATTTTAAAAGGTAGAATTTTCAGGAAGAAAAAAAAATATTTACAAAAAAAAAATCACTACCAACTATGATTAGATAAAATACTACTCTGCTGACATTGCACTAGAAGAAAAACAAAAAGGAATTTCATGAACGAAACCAAAGGGGTAAATTGGTATGTCACACCTAAGTATCAAACTACATTCCTAGACTAAAAGTGGTATAAAAACACATGAAAAAAAAAAATATATATACATAATCAGGAATCTATAATATCGTACTTGTGTGCATACGATGAAAAGTACCAACCGACCCAGCCTAACACTTGCTGTTAAAACAAGGGGGGGGGGGGGAAATCTGCCATTTACAAAGTACCCAGAATACATCTTAAATTTGAAGGAAAAACTGCACAAAAAGGTGTGCGGAGGGGTATTTACTAATACAAGTAGCTAAATACCACTAAAAAATGTATGTATACACGACACAGGGTGTATAAAAAACACGAAATCGGGTTTCCGATTTTCGCTAAGTGAACCAAAACAAACCATGTTTGGGTCAGAAAACGCTAATATATACGACGAAAAATACATAAATTTACTATAAAATACATTGCAACACATAAACACACATAAATATTATGAAATAAAACTATAAATACACATAGATAAAAGAATATAGATAAACTAAATTTTATAAATAGGGCGGGATCGTCTTTCACGTAGACCGTAAGAGTCCTGCGCAGTCGGCTGCGGTCGATTCAAAGATTTCGACTTATTCGCTTTGTTAATCGAATTTTCCGCAACACTAGTTTCGCTGGTCGTTGCTGCTATAAGGAAAGGGCATGTTTACAAACAAACAGTTCCATCAACCAATCTACCACTGCATTTTTGACGCAGCTATCATTGCAGGAATCGTCATGGCGACGTAGGCCAATCATATCACAGACCAATTTAACGTAGACCAATCAAATCGCTCCATCTCATGTGTACTGTAGGAGTCGTAAAGAACGAACAGGTTTTTCTCCCAAACCAACAGTAATTTAACCAACAGTGACGTCAGTTGCCCTTTCCTTATTTCACACTCCTGTTCCGATTCATTATTTTCCTCCGATAGAGCTTCCTCCGCTGATTCACTTTTCTGCTGATGGTTATCAGCTGAATTTTCAACCTCCGGAGTTTTGTTTGAGTGAGGAGGAGGGGGGTCGATCTCGGCTGGATCGCTAGCTGAATTTGCTTGGCTTCCGTGAGTGCTGAATTCATTTTGAGTAATCGTACCAGGGTTACTCTCATGAGTGTCAGAACTTGGTATAATACAGCAATCGCGATGGCGTCTGCGTTGAGCGAATTGCTCTGCATGGGGAATCGATTGCTGCCCATCGATAGGTGGATCGTCAATCGAATCTGGGACACTCTGTTGTTGTTGTGGGTCGTCGGACCAAATCGGGAGTCTGTTTTTAAAGTCAGAGAGGCGATCCACATGGAAAACTTGAACGTTTTTGGGATTTGCAACAAGGGCGATTTTAAAATTTACCTCATTTAATTTTTCCAAGACAGTGAAGGGGCCATTATTCAACTTACTTAATTTTTTTGTTGTTCCAGGTGCAATTGCTGGAGTGAAAAGCCAAACCAGATCACCAACTTTTAGTTTTTTGTCAACAGCTGTCTTTTCTCTATACTTTTCTTGATTCTCTGATACTTTTATTAAATGATTGTGCACTTCAGCGTACACCTTTTGCAGAGCTGGTATTAAAAGTTCACAAAAAGAGGGGGCATCATTATAGCTAAATTGGGGGGGTTGAGAAAATAAATTATAGGGTAGGTTAAGGTTTCTGCCATACATAACAGCTGCTGGAGTTAGTTTGGTAGATGAGTGCACAGCCGTGCGCATGGCTAAAAGTGCAAATTTAAGCTTGGTGTCCCAGTCTGATTGATTCTCATTCACAATATGACACAGGGCGTTTTTTAGAGTCCTGTTCTGGCGTTCTATCTGAGCATTTCCGGCTGGATGATATGCCGTGGTTTTGGGATGTTTTATTCCAAACATTTTGTACACATGCTCGATAGCTGCAGAAATTAAATTGGGTCCTCTGTCGGTTGAGATATAACATGGAGCTCCATAACGTGAAATGAAGTCTGCGAGAGTATCGGCTACCACATCAGATGTGATTGAGGATACCGCATAAGCTTCAGGCCACTTTGAAAATGCATCAATGTATGTAATTATAAATTTGTTACCCGAAAAGGTAACAGGAAGAGGCCCTATAACATCGAGGTTCACTTTATTCATAGGGAAATGAGGTGTGGGTACACGTTGGAGGGGTGCAAGTTGATTTGCTTTGTGCACTCTTTTTTCTTGACAGCTAACGCACGACTCCACTAGGTGCTTGAAATCTGCCGACATTCCTGGCCAATAAAAGTGCTCACGAATGCGGTCTATTGTCTTTTGGAAAGCTTGGTGACAAGCAGCTAGGGATTCGTGGGTTAGTGCAAACACTTGCTCAACCATTTTCTTCGGCACCACAAGTTTGATAGGATTATTCAATAGGGGTGACTCCCTTGTATCCTCGCATACAAGAAGATCATCCCTAAAGAAAAATCTCAAATACTTGGGTGCAACTTCAAGATTTTCACTAATTTTGCGAGCAATTTCACAGCACTTTTTATCTGTTTTCTGTAATTCACCTATCTTTTCTAAAAGGTTGGAATGTGGCATAAAAGTTGTCTCCTTCGCTACTTGTATAGAAAAGTTGCAATTGGTGACATTATCCGGTTTGCTATCTGTGGTGAACCTTGAAAGAAAGTCTGCAACGCTATTACATTTTCCCTTAATATATCTGATGGTAAATGTAAAATCAGAAAGTGTACAGATCCACTTAGCCATACGTGATGTGGGATCCTGAATTTTGAGCATGTACGTAAGAGGTGCATGATCAGTGTATATATAAAAATGAGTATTGGCAAGGTAGCACTTGAAGTGTGCAGTGGCCCATACTAATGCCAATAACTCTCTCTCAGTGGCGGAGTATCTCGTCTCAGCGTCTTTGAGTTTCCTACTAGCAAATGCAACAGGGTGAAGCATCTCATTTTCATCTAGTTGTGATAGTACTGCCCCGAGTGCTTCGCCACTCGCATCAGTATAAAGGTAAAACTCCTTATCAAAATTAGGAAGGGCAAGACAGGGTTTGGATATTAATGCAGATTTTAAATCCTCAAATTCCTCCTGTGCTGCTTGGTTCCAAGTGAATCGACCCGTATCTTTAGTGAGGTTGATAAGATTTCTCGCTCTTTTAGAAAAATCTGGCAAAAATCGCCTATAGAAGGAGAGTGCACCGATGAAGGATCTGACAGCCTTTCGGGTGTTAGGAGGTTGGAATTTCCTTATTACTTCAATATTTTTGTTGATTGGTGACACTCGTCCTTTTTGGATTTCAAAGCCCAAGTATTGGATCTTGTCGGATAAAAATGTACACTTACTGGGTTTGAGTTTAAGCTTGTGTTGCCGAAGTCTTTCAAAAACAAGCTTAAGTTTATTTATACGGGATTCGACATCTTTAGAAGCTATTACTATATCGTCGATGTATACTAAAATTCCCAAATTTCCTAGATCACCAAAAATTGCAGACATAAGACGTTGAAAGCTGTTTCCCGAATTCGAAAGTCCGAAACAGTTTCGATTCCACTCAAATAACCCTTTGTGAGTAATAATAGCTGTTTTATATTTATCCTCGGGACGGATAGTTTGTTGAAAAAACCCACTAGTTAAGTCTAATGTGGAAAAAAATTTGAGCCTGATAAGGCGTCAACTGAGTCTGTGATGTTTGGTATGGGGTAGGCATCTTTCATTAGATTTTTATTTAATTTTCTAAAGTCAACAGCCAGTCTGTAAGATCCGTCTGATTTTTTCACAAGAATGACCGGCGAAGCAAATTCTGAAATAGATGGGGAAATTATATTGGCCTGTAGTAAAATATTTAATTGATCTTCCATTTCCTGTCGTAAGTTATGGGGGACTCTATATGCTTTACATTTAACCGGTTTTTCTGAAGTTAGATTAATTGAATGGGGTATGGTGTCACAGCCGGGTAAGTCTAAGACAGACGCAGCAAAAACATCTTTATTTTCTTGTAAAAATTCTTGCATTTTTAATTTTAAGGGCGGTTCTAAGTGGTCTAAATTAATTTCGGAACTCCAACTGAGGTCGGCATGGTCAAAATCTGCAATTGGAGGGGGAGTATTGATATTACAGGCTAAATTACAATTATCTGGGGTTACATTAGAATTATCAATACATTTTTGAACTTTTGCTACTAAAGTACCCTTATTTAATACTATATTGTTATCAGAAAAGTTAGCAAAGGATAGAAATAGGCCATGTTCTTGGGTACAAATGGATCTAGAAATTGAGAGGCCTGCATGTAAATTCTTAGCAAAGGGCTCTAACATTAAAATACTATCCTTGTCATTGAAATTTTCCTTCGTACATCTGACTTTAGCTAAAATTTTAGACTGGGCTGGGATTTCAAGTTTATTGCACAAAGATGCCATACTGATATTACACGCCTTTTTCTCAACATCATGTTTACCTGTGTTTTCACTAATATTATTTGCTTGCATTTCCTCATTTTCAGTAAATTCATAACTACCCATTTCAGAATTTTCAGAATTATCACTAAACTGCTCCCCAATATTTGCATTTACATTATTTACACTATAAAATTCTGATTTGATTTGAGAAATACATTGTTCAAAATTTTGAAAATTTTCCTCGCATTGTTTACTATTTCCCGAAGCAATTTTATCAACAGTAGTACCACCCGGTAATTCTTCCATCATAAAAACCTGGCAATCACTATTACTTTCATCACATACCCTGTTACACCTTTTATCAACATTATTTTCTTCGTCACTATTATTCTGACTGTGATGAACCTTCCTTATCTCCCTACTATTCCCTAATTTAATTTTCTCTGCACAGTTTCTTATTTCAATATCTTTCGAATAGTCAGGGGTACTACTTTTTGCTATCAATTTAGCCTCAGTTTCAACTTTATGATCTATGGGATAGTTATTTTTGCAAGTATTTACACTAGAATTGTTATTATTTACATTACACATACATTTACATTTAGCACAATTATACACATTAATAGGATTATTATATACAGGTAATTCATAACATTGCATGCATGGGTCACTACTCTTACCTTGTTTGTTTACCTTTGTTTCCTCTAAACACACATTACTGTTTTTGGTACAAGGAGGGGTAAGCGGGGTTTGTTTACATAGTGTTTGATCCGAAGCCTGAAGAGAAACAGTATTTGTGGCACAATCAATGATTGCATTGTATTGTTTCAAAAAGGGCATACCTAGAATGGCATCAAATTCCTTCGCCAACTTGCCCTGCACTACAAAAAAAACAGTTTGGCAGTGGGTGTTATGGAATTTAAAATTCATAACTACTTTTTCAGTAAGAGGAACTTGTTCTCCAGTTACTGTCAGAATAGGTGTATAACATTGTTGCACATTATAGTCTGTGAGTGAGTTCAAAATTACACTGCTTAAGAGATTAATCGCAGAACCTGAGTCACAGAGGGCAGTTATGTTAGTATTACCTATAAGTATACTGGCAGTTGGCAAGTTATAAGACTGCGGAGAAAAAACACTATATACTGCAGGTGGGTCGGTGGCCTTTTTTGGAATCAGTTCGACTACCTCTGATTCAGCCGATCCCCGTTTAAATTACTATTTTCTGCACCAGTGGGGTTATTAGTTGCATCATTTGCTTGCTGACCCTCCGCATAATTTTGTATTCTGTTTCTACCACTTCTGTTGCTGATGTAATTATTTCCTCTGTTTCCCCTGAAGTTTCCTCTCCTGTTGTAACTTCCCCGGTAACTATTGTCATATCCTCCCCTGCTCCTAGGATTATTGCCTCTGCTCCTATTAAAATTATACACATACTGGGGGCACTCTCTAGCATAATGACCGGGTTGGGAACAATAAAAACAAGCAATACCTCTACTGGGCACTATTTCCTGGCTCTGCACCTCTCTCTCTCTGCTTTTATCACTTATTAGGTTGTCAAGTTTGGAATTTAGAGCCTCAATCTGTATTCTAAGAGTTTCTATTTCTGCATTGTTGTCCCTAGTTGGCTGAGTAGCTGCACAAGCTAGATTCTGCGGGAAATTTTGTTGATATAAAAGGGGGTTTGGTTCCTCATGTAAAGTGTAAAAAGGATTTACACTGCGGCACGCTCTTTCCTCCAGGAGAGCAAAAGTTAAAATTTGCTGTGGGGTTTTGGGATCTTTGGTGATGACACCCTTTCTGATCTCAGGTGCAAGGTTGTTTAAAAGCATAGAGTGAAGCATGGCTTCACGGCTTTTGTTGACAATGGCATCAGCTACTCCATCAATAACGAGTGCCTTTGATGAGAGGTCAGATGCAGCATCAAAAAACTCTTGCACTGACATACCTGGATTTTGCTTAAAGTTGAGAAATTTGGCAAGTGCAACATCAGGAGTAGGTGTTTGGACAAATTTATTTTTTAAGATACTTAATAATTCCGCACTAGTTTTATCTTTGTGGGGCTTAACTAATCTCGCCGCAGTACCATTTAAGCGGTTAAGGAGGGCAAATTTTTTCTCACTATCATCCCAAGCAAAAAGGGTGGAGAGACTATCCAGTTTCTCTGAAAAGTCAGTAAATGAGACTGAGCTAGCCTCTCCATTAAATGGTGGTATGTTGCACAAGTTGTCAACTAACGAATTTTTTTTCTGGAGCTCTACCAGCTACTTAGTAGGATCTCCTTTAGCCATAATTAAGTCAGATAGATACACAGAACTCCCAAAAAAATAAAAATAGAAGGCAGAAAAGGGGAAAAATGGGGATTATAAAACTCTGTAGCACAAGAACATCACCAGTTTCATTATACAAATTTTAAAAATATCAATATTATAGTTGACTAGATATTTAAAAATATATAGAGAAAACTTTTACTAGGCAAATATATGTAAACAATTTCATAATAAGTAAAAACCGATACCCAGTTGCTCCAATTATATAATGTAAAACAAAATTTACAGTCAAAAACAAAAGTTTTAATTCTTGGTAACCGCAGGAATGTTTCTACACGGCACCATTTTCTTGTTGGGGTATTTGATAAAGTGATAAATAACCAAAAGAATGAATTTTGTTGATTTCAGAAATTGAAACAATTTTACACAATTACTAATTAAAAATCAAAACAGAGAGATGCTATAAACAAGACAAACCAAATAAATTTTGAATAACTAAGAAATTAATTAAGTAAATGAATAAATTTGCCAAAAGGTATCAACAAAATTCTCATTCATCACCATACCGTCTATACCCAACAAGTGGTTTGACGAATTGGAACATTGCTATGGTAAATTAAATGAAATTCATTAAAACTTTATAGAACAGATTTTGAATAAGAAAAACATAAAAAAGGGTCCTGCAATCCTTCCAGAATTTGAAAGGCACAAAAAAAAGGGGAAAGAAGTTAATTAAAATAAGGGTATAGATAATTAATTAAAGTTACAAAACATGATCATATCAATGTACCAATTTGCCAGAACCATGCGAGTGATTTTGTATAGTGGTTAGTACCATACCAAAAAAAAATAAGGTAGATCAATTTTCTTTTAATAAGAAGTTGGTGTGATTTAATTACCTTAAATGCAGCAAATAAACTTTAAGAATTAAACATAGTTAATATAAAATTTTTCTTTTACAGTTATCTACAATTCTTTTACTTCAATTAAAAGCAGGTTAAATTTATTTTATTTATTAAATCTCTTTCTTTATAGAGGAAAATAAAAAGTACTTCACAATATTTAAAAGAAGCAATTTAATATTTAAGGAAAACCAAATTAATAAACATTTTTAGAAACCGATCCAGAATTTAAATTTACTTCATTAAGTTTAATTCTTTTAATAAGAATAATACAACATCCTCAAAAACAAGTAAAGAATTTAAATTTTACTTATATAAATTTTTATTAACAAAAGAAGGTTACTTGGAATTTCAATTTCAGTAAATTCATCTTAGAAAAGAATTAAATATTAAATAATTACTTGCTCTGATTATTTAAATAATTAAACAAAACTCATTATACTTCAAACAGTAAAATTAAGTAAAGGTTTAGTAAAATAAAGAATGAACTTCCATAAAGTAGTCAAACAGATGAGAGACTAACCAATAGCATGAATATGAGTTTATTAATTAATTAACAAGTATATTAATTAAGACACCGTCACGTATGTATATCAAGATTTACTCATTGTAAAAACATAGAAATAACACAAGAATAACATTTTTATCAGTAGAAAGGAAATAGTTACCGAGACTTCCTTGGCAGACTCGACACTCGAAGTATCCACTATAGGAACAAATCATTAATGTTATTACTGGATTGATAGTTTTATCTTTATAAACATTGGGCATTATTTGAAGAAATTTCAGGTAACCCTGGACATCTAGGTGGTCCTTTTCTCCTCCATTTCACAATATGGATCTAGGAAGCAGTATATGCTCTTTCCTTAAAGATGAATCTTAACGCAGGAATCTCGACGTGGAAAAATGGATTTCGGTGGTGTAGAAAAATGACCGGTCCTTCCTCCCGTCTTAAGTGACTGTCATAACAAAAGGACGTCATCAACCAGCGCTGACGATACCAGCTCTCTATTCCGGGTTTTTTTTTTAAAGACGATTGCTCGACGTTTATATATATTTAACCGTCTGTGATTCCAAACTCCATATCTGAGACAAAGTTTTCCTCTTAGCTGAGAGTATCAATTATAAGTAAAGTATATTTTTACTCTCTTCATTTCTTCATCGACTATATCTCGGGGAACCAGATACCTTTTTTCTTTACCGGACCTTCCAGTTACACATTTTTCGATCGAATCCTCTCAAATTCTCTGGCCACCACCAGGAAAACTCCGGGGGGGGGGGAGAGGAAAGGCCCCAGCCTTCCCCTAAAAAACTCATATACCGTATCTCCCAGGCTACAATCTCCCGCGCTAAACTATACCAGGGAAAAAAACATTCCCCGCGAATACGTTACGTAAAACCATTGGTCGTCGCTCTCTTGCGGGTGGAACTACTTCGCATAGGGGTGATGGCATGTGTACAGCTGTTCCGTTTCCGCTCCCTTCTTTCGACCTCCCACGTGAACTGTTGTTTAGATAAAACGGAATAATTGGGCTCGTAAAAACGAATAATAAAACTTTAACAATACGGGCCACTATCTGCCGCCCGAGTCCTGCTTTTTCCACGAAAGATCTACAGAGCAGATTAAAGCGACCAACACCGCTAAAGTTGTTTACGAAAAAACAGCAAAAATGGAGTCATAAAACTCCTGACAATACAAGCTAATATACGTTGTCTGGGAAATGGATTTTTATTGCCCAAGTGTCCGAGAGCATTTGAAAATTTCCCATGGTAACAAGGACCACCCCAGTGAAATTATAACTTACAGGGGAAATATAAAAATTATGACTTTAAGTTAAAGAGACAATGAATTTGTTTTAGCTTAGACATTTAAAAGAAAGAAAAGGTATTTTAACTCCATTATTTCAGACTAAAATAAAGAGAATATTAAATGAAAAACATTACGATTATTATAAAAGGAGGGTGGGGGGCTACAACTTATATAGAAAAAATAAAGAAAATATGGAAAATTTAGAATAAATGAAAAAAACTTACCCTAACATTAGTGTGAAACTTGGACGTGTTTCAATGTTTGGTTTTAACTGTGTCAGTCTCATATGCAGGTCTTATCAGAAGGATACGCAGGATTTTTAAGTCTATAATATGGTCCTGAAAATACGGTATAAGATAATCATGCCTAAAACTAAAGAATTTCATGGTCCCGAATGTGAAATTGTAAAATGTGAATATTGTATGCAGATTGCAAAAGAGTGATTCAAAGCAGGAGGTATTCAATTAGGAAATTAATTTAATCAAATTGCAATCATAATTGACAAATTTAATAATCATATATTCTTGGAACTAAGTGTACACTTCAATGCTTTTGACTCAACTTCTGCATGTCAAATGTGTATCTTCAAATTGTTATCAGTCTATGAATTAAATGAGGATTTATATTTTTGTCAACCTGTTTGATTTTGACCTATCTAATGTCCGCCATCACAATTCTTTTGTAATCCTCAAATTCACTATAATGAATTTGCTATTCCATGTTAATTTTAAATACTGTTTTACTTGTCAGTCATTTTTAAGCTTTTTGTATTTGTTTATTCATTTGTTTCTGATTGAGCTATTGTTACTTTTAATTTCTTAACCTTTCATAATTTTTGGAAATTAATATAATTTTCATTACTATTTTAAAAAACTTATTTAAATTCAGTTTTCTACAGTGATTTTCATTTTTTGTGTGAAGCGCACTTGCTCTTAAATTGGTTTTTGAATTAATTATAAAATATCATAGATTAACATAATTTTGTTTATTGCAGAAGATTAAAGGTAGTTAAAGAGAAAAAGTAACTTAGATCTCCATAATATCGCACAAAGCAAGCAAAAGTTTTTAAAATGTGAAAATATGGAACAAAACATTTCTTTAAAAGAGCTTTTTGGGAAAGCTTCTTCTGATTTGCACCAAGGAAAATCGTTTGTTTGTAAGATATGCAACAAGAAATCTTCTCGTAAGAGTGATTTAAAAAAGCATCTGTTAATTCATACTGGTGAAAAGCGTTTTGTTTGTGAGACATGCAACAAGAAGTTTTCTGTTCAGGGTGTCTTGAAAAAGCATCATTTAATTCATACTGGTGAGAAGCCTTTGGTTTGCGAGATATGCAACAAGAAGTTTTCTTACCACAGTAACTTGAGACAGCATCGATCGATTCATACTGGTGAGAAACCTTTTTTTTTGTCAGATATGCAACAACAATTTCTCTCGTAAGTTACATTTAAAAAGGCATGTGTTAATTCATACTGGTGAGAAACCATTTGTTTGTGAGATATGCAACAAGAAATTCTCTTTAAAAAGTAATTTCAGCCGACATCTATTAATTCATACAGGTGAGAAACCTTTTGTATGTGAGATATGCAACAATAAATTTTCTTCTGCAAGTAATTTAAATGTCCATCTTCATTGCCATACTGGTGAGAAAACTTTTGTGTGTGAGATATGTAACAAAAATTTTTTTCATAAGCATCATTTAAGCAAGCATCTGTTAATTCATACTGGTGAGAAACCTTTTGTATGTGAGATATGCAACAAGAAATTCTCTGTAAAGAATTGTTTAAATCAGCATCTGTTTATTCATTCTAGTGAGAGAGAAAAACGGTTTGTGTGTGAGATATGCAACAAGAAATTGTCACAAAAAAGTCATTTAAACAAGCATCTTTTAATTCATACTGGTGATAAACCTTTTGTTTGTGAGATATGCAACAAGAAATTTTCTCAAAAGTGTCATTTGAACAAGCATCTGTTAATTCACACTCATGGGACACCTATTTTTGAGAAAACAGGAAAAGAAATGCAAGAGGAAGGAATGGAAAAAAATTGTTGAACATTTAGAGCCCTTATTTTTCAAAAGATCTCTGATAACTGAATTTTTCAGACAATATACCTAACTATTAACTGGAATATTTTTTTTAATAGAGAGAGAGAAATGCAAGAAAATGCCAATCTAAGTCACTTCATTCCAAATTTTTAATGTGATTTGCAGATTTTTTATTTACACTCTTTTTAATATAATTATATCTAATATTTTGAAACCATGAGGGAGAAAAATCTTTGCTCCACACAGTTTATTTTTCTGCTGAAAAATTCAAAATTCTACTTTGAAATAACACTCAATGTCGGCAGAGTCCAATTCATGCAGAAGAGGCGAGCTTTTTTTTGTTGAGGGAGGGGTTAGTCTTGTGTTAAGTCTGCTTTTTTAAAAAGGATAGGAATAAATTTATCCTCAATTATAACAATTTTCTTTTAATATGTAATCTTTTAAAGTCAATTGTAGAATATATTTTTGTAAATCCTGAAAGATAAAGAAAATATTTTTAAAAGTAGAAAATCGGAGGGGGGCGTTCCAGCGTCCATGATTCAACTCAAACAGCATGTAAAGCTACTCCCCCCTTTGTTTTTGTTTTCAAGCAATTACTCTACAAAACACCAGATTTCTAAGCAGTGATGGGCCCCACCAGTGGCTGAGAGGTTGTGCTCTCGAAGCTGGTAGACGGGAGGTGCTGGGTTCGATCCCAATCGCGCCCGTCGGCCTAATCGTTCGGAGTTTTCGTGGTTTTCTTCGAGCCGTGGATTTATCCATGCGTAAATACGGGTTAGGTTCCCTTAGAAAGACCCCCACGAAGGGCACTCCCCCCGGGCCTATATCCCATGTGTAGGTAATTGGCCGTCAATAATCAACCCAACCCAACTCTAAGCAGTGATGAGTTCAGGAAAATCATTTCCCCAGAGCATCGAAATGCCCCCCCCCCTCCCACAGCAGGTTTGAGAATTGGTGTTTGGTAACATATTAAAACTGAAAACTCTTTTCCTTCACCACCTGAAACTCTATACTGACACTTACAGATCTGCAAAATTCCCTCCCATACATAAATGTCTGAATTCAACACTGTTAATCATAAAAATAAAGGATGTAAAAGGATTATCATAATTTGCAAAAATATTAAAACTAAACCCATAAAAAAAATAAAAAGCATTACTTTATATTCTAAAAGATAAAAGTTAAAAATATAAAATATTCACTTCAAATTAATTACAATGTTAAAATACAAAGGGGGGAAAGACTTACCCTTGTCAGCATCTAAGACTTATAATTTGCAAATTGATTCTACTTCCTTTTTTATAAGAAATTGTTCTACACAATAATCGATATTAATGCACTGAATGTAGTGTAAATTTTTAAATACTTCATTTTGTAAAGTTACAAAAGCCAGAAAATTATAGTAAAATTTATCAGTCAAAATGTTTAAGTTTGAAAAAAAGTATTTCTGAAAAAAAAATTATTATTAATCTATAGGATGTGAAAGGATTATCAGATGGTTACCTTCTACAAAATACACAATACTAAGGTACTGAAATGTAATGTGCATGCCTTTAGTAAATACTTCCCTTTTATGAAATTAAAATTAAAAAAGCAATCACTATTTTAATGGATGTAAAAAGAATGTCTTATAGTCACATCCTAAAAAAAGATTTCATTTAAAAAAGAAATACGCAAATTAACTGTTGATAAAAATCAAACAAAATTACATAATAAAATATTAAGGAACATTTTATATATAAAAGAATATACATTTCAGATGAATTCAAAAATTCAAAATTTAAGGAGGGAGAAGGTACACACACACACGCCCCCTTGGCACTCTCACCTCTTTAACTCAAATGTCAAGTAATTGACAAACTGATTCCCTCTTTTCCTGACAGAATTTGTCCAAAAAGAGAGGAGACATGGGCTTCCCAACAGAGCGGTTGATAATATATATTAGAGGCCTACACGGTTACAGCCTGTCCTGAATCTTGAGCTTGGGTTTTTTATTCTTTCATTTAACTGTGGCCGGGCCTGAAATTTATTCTCCCTGGAGCAACCTACGTTGTCTATTTTTTCTACAGATTCAAGATTGTATTTCATGTGTTCTGTGACATGTAGGCTTAGATTATTTTTTTCCTTGGATATCTTCAAAGTCTGAGCTATCTCCAGCAACTTCACTTTACAGTTCCCCAAAACGATTTTGTGGACCTTTTTTTATGTTTTCCAGAGTAACCACCTCTTTTGTGTGACCAGAGCGTGGTGCATCATTGTTGTCTATACGACCACGTTTAAATTCAGAAAACCAGTCAATAATGGTTGATTTACCAGGTGCAGTGTCCAGATAATGCTTATCAAGCCAAGCTTTTGATTCAACGGTGTTTTTTCCCATCAAATAAAAATGTTTTATCAAAACACGAAATTCTTGTTTATCCATTTTTTTGTTTATCAACAAAGTCCTTCAACTAAAACCACTCTAAAGTTTTATCTACACAGCGAATCATCATGACATTTTCTCTGCTACTTTTTAAAGGTTAGCATTTACTGAAAATGCATCGGTTCGGCGATTGCAACGCCATCTGTGTGTCAGACCGCAAACTTATCAGTTGATGTGTTACGTGCGTGTTATTCTGTGCAAAATGGAAGATTTATGATTTACGACTCTAACATTTATACGTGTTTTAAAACAATTTATGATATAAAAGTAATAAATATTAAAAATATTCCTGTAACGTTTTGTTTAAGTGAGTCTAATACTTATAACTAACAATATTTAAACATTCACGGACTTATGACAGTTTAAAGGTATTTGATGCCTTAAATTCAAATACAACAGAAAGTTTTATTTTCTTGCAATAGCAATTTTTGTCCATGTCCTTCTTGTAGGTTCCTTAGTTAACTTTTGTTAAAATTGAATGAAAAAATTTCGGAATAAAACCACGTAGTCATTTGATAGCAAAAACTGCAGTAATAATGAAGAAATGAAAAGCTTGATCATATAATGGGATATTTATTAGAATATGAATTACTTGAGAATTGGTTGCTTAAATCTCACCGTGCTGATTGTCTGACACCTGCGTCCTTTCTATGTGTATTCTGCTGCTTTTTAATAAAAGCTGGGCAGTTTTTCAAACGTAAAACGTCCAACTGTCAAGTATTTGGTACATATGCAGGAACTTCGACCCTTCTCCCAATCCGATCGACCCGTAAGGACATAAGGACATTATTCTACCAAATTCGGACTTTCAAATTTTAATTTAAAATTTTTACACAAAAAAGTACGAGTCTACTATTTTATTTAAAAACTAGGCCGGCCCGAAGTCGTCCCCCAGGAGAGCCAGGCCCCGGTAATTTGTACTCGCTCTACACCCCTCTGTAGGGGCCTGCATGCTTCTAGTCTACCTCAGTGATACATATTGATCTCATTATTTTTTAAATATCATAAAATCAATAAAATGCACCGTAAACAATCTTTTTCCTATAGACCACAATGTAATGAAGTTATTTTGCATCTATCTCTGTAAATGAGCTATAAATGCCATGCACTTCATTCTAAATACCGAACATTGTATACTAAACCTCAATGACATATAATAATTACGTGGCCGAGTATATTTATGAGAGTTAGAGTATGAAAAAACGGACATGCAGACAGACAAACTGAATACATAAACACTAAAGTGTTAAAAATAAAAGGGGTGTAAACTTTACACTTTGTGCGGTGTGTGTGAGTGGTGACAACTTCGTTGGGGAGGGGTGATGAGAAGGTTTGATGATTGATTATTTATTGTTACAATAAAAAATAAAACACAGAGCAGAGAAAGTTGAAAATTTTAAGTGTTTGAAAGATCTTATATTTTATGTCCTAGGGCAGGAAAAAGAGAGTAATAGAAACATTTTCATACGATGTGGGATTTGAGATTTTTTTTTAGCAGAAATGCTTCAAAACACATGAGATTCTCAACACTTTTTTAAGATTAAGATGTTTTAAAGCATATTTTATAAATTTTTAAAACAATATTGATTTTTTTATGTAATTTTTTTGTGTGTAATTGTCTGAGTAATTATTGATATTGTTAATCCATTTTCCATTGCTTAGAGACATAAAAATCTGAAAAGTGATATAGTTCAAATTTTAGCATAGAATTGTATACGAAATCTTTTAAAAAGAATTTTAGATGTAGAATAATGATGATTTAAGAATATCTGCAATATTTTGCAAAAATAGAGTTGTGTTGGGCCGTGTCTGATTTCATTGATTTTTGCACAGGCCAGGTCATAAAGTGGAAAAGTAAATATGCCAGGTTGAACTTTTAGCTTTTAGCAGGTTTGGATTGGACCAATAACCGTTTTTGTACCTGAAAATTGCTGCAAATATAAATGTCTACTAGTATAGTATAGTTATACTAAAATCACTAAGATAAGAGTACATTTTATATCTTTAGATGTTCAAGATTTAAAATATTAAATGTAGAAAAAGAAATAATCATTAATTTAAAGCATGTAAAAGGATTATAAATACTATAATTTTTTTAAAGTTAAAATATAAAAATAAATAAAATTGGAGAAAAATTTATATATTTATATTTTAAACATTGAAAAACTATATATGTGCATTAAAATAATCAGTATAAAGGACTATAAATAAAAACAGATCTCACCATTCGCTGATGAAAGAACCGATGCTCACTAGTCTTGATCATAACTGATCTACTGTGATGTATCATAAGGCTGTGATTCATGGCTAAATGAACATTTAAGAAGCCAGTTTGACAATTTAGGATTGAAATCGATTTTTCTCAATGCATCGATGGAGAAGTACTACTGGTGAGAAACCAATAGTACTTCTCTTACAACCTTTTGTTTGTGACACATGCAATAAGAAATTTTTCAAAAGGAAAGTCTAAATGTTCATCTCCGCTCTCTTAATATGAGATTTGCTATCAGCTAACTTCGGTAATTCTTTTTTATGAGGCATTGGCACAAGTTAGTCTTAATAAACTGGGATGTCTTGAGAAATATTAAAAACAACTGTGAAAATGAAATGGTGATCAATGCACAAATTTCTATTCTTATTCATGTAATGGTGTGTCATACATTTCATATTCTATTATTTTATTTATCTATGTTGTATATATTAAATAAATTGTGTCTCAATGTATGGATTAAATGGTGTAAATATTGAATAAATTTGCTTGTGTGATTGATACATTGTTTGTTTGTTATTTCATAAAGTAAGAGCAGTTTGGTAAAATACTTTTTGTTTTAAAATCGCAATAAAATTGCTAGAAAGAATTTGAAAATTTCACTTTTCTCATCAGGCGTTTATAAAAAAGGTTGTATCCTAATTTTATTATGATGTCACTTCTAATATGTGTAGTTATGTTTTAATTTCCCTATTACTTACCCATCATACGTAGTATAGGGTAAATCTAGTAATCGTTTTAAAAATCGAGGAAAATAATTTTGATGGATTTAAACATTTCAGACACTCGAGATTCCGAAAAACACATTTTTAGAAAAAAAAACATTTTGCCATCCGTCTACCTGTGTGTCTGTAAAGGCTCTATCTACCGAACAAATTGGGATAGAGACTTGAAATTTGGTATGTACTTAGTATGTAATAATGAGAAGAAGCCTATTGAATTTCAGGAACCTCGATTATCCAGAACTATTTTTTTTTAACGCTCAAAATATTCGTTCTGATAAAAGGTATATAATTTTTTTAATTTTTTTTATTTCTTGGAGTAAATATAAAAGATAATAAAAAAACTTAAATTTTGCATAAAGAATGAAGACTATCGGATAATTAGTTGATGAGATATTTGTAATCCTATTTTCCACACTTTTTGATTTTTCATGACACTGTATTTCATTCGAAATTCAATTCAAAGATATATTTTAATTGGAAATGAGATGCTTAATCCGACCCAGTAAACTGTTAGTTAATATGATTATCATTTTTGGAGTTATAAGAATGTTTCTTTTACATGATTCAGTAATAGAGCATTTAAAGTTTATGACGTCATCAAGCCAGGATTTTATTCGAATTGCAATGCATTTTCTAAATAGTTTACACGTGTTTTATTTTCATATTTTATATTATGGATATCCGTGATGGGTGCCCTCCCCCTTCCAACGACCAGTTTTCAGCTTGTGGCAATATATATATTCAAGCAAGTATGCTAATGCTTAAACATTATATACACAAGTGACAACAGCCATGCCTCTGCAGGTATATACCCTCTGAAAAAAATCCTTTATTGCAGGGTTGACCAAAACAGTGGTTAAAACTGGTTTTAAGCTTCTAAAACTGGTCAGAATTGATAAAGTGGTTATAATCTATCAAATAATTTTAGCTAACATAAAGTAATGAAACTATACATTTGTTTGGATATTAATGTTATATAAAATATATTTATGATAAAACATTAACAATAATAAATAAATATTCATAAAATTAGAAATTAGTTAATATTGTATACTTAACTGCAGTGTTCAGTTATTTTCCACAATCTATACTAATATTATAAAGTAGTAAATATTTTTTTTGTTTGTTTGTTTGTAGGGGGTATAATATTCATAAAATTAGAAATTAGTTAATATTGTATACTTAACTGCAGTGTTCAGTTATTTTCCATAATCTATACTAATATTATAAAGTAGTAAATATTGTTTGTTTGTAGGGGGTAATCTCTGGAACTACTGAAGCGATTTCAAAAGTGATGGTGACAATCCCTGCTCCAACATAGGCTATATTTTATGTCGGTACCATTACCCACAGGAGGTTGCAAGAGCGAAAAATGTTCTAAAATTTTGATTTTTTTTTTATATTGAAGGAGCTAGAAACTTGAAATTTGGCATGGTAGTTACTTATAAGATGTAAATGCTCTCTAAGAACAAATTCTAAAAAAATTCGAAATTTAAAAGGGTGAGATAGGCGAAAAGCGTTCTAAAAACATTCTAAATTACAATTTCTATGGAATCTCTGGAACTACAGAACCGTTTTCAAAAGTGATGGTGGCAAATTGATGGTGACAGTCCCTGCTCTAACATAGGCTATATTTTATGTCGGTGCCTCTACTCCCAGGGGGTGCAAGAATGAAAAACTTTCTAAAATGTTGATTTTTTTATACTGAAGGTGTTAGAAACAGGAAATTTGGCCTGGTAGTTACTTATAAGATGTAAATGCTCTCTAAGTACAAATTCTAAAAAAAAAATCGAAATTTGAAAGGGTGAAAAGCGTTCTAAAAAAGTTCTAAATTACAATTTCTATGGAATCTCTGGAACTACAGAACCGTTTTCAAAAGTGATGGTGGCAAATTGATGGTGACAGACCCTGCTCCAACATAGACTATATTTTGTGTCGGTGCCACTACTCCCAGGAGGTACAAGAGCGAAAAACGCTCTAAAATTTCGATTTTTTTATACTGAAGGCGTTAGAAACATAATATTTTGCATGGTAGTTACTTATAAGATGTAAATGCTCTCTATTAACGAATTCTAAAAAAATCGAAATTTAAAAGGGTGAGATTAGCGAAAAGCGTTCTAAAAACATTCTAAATTACAATTTCTATGGAATCTCTGGAACTACAGAACTGTTTTCAAAAGTGATGGTGACAATCCCTGCTCTAACATAGGCTATATTTTATGTCGGTGCCACCACTTCCAGAGGGTGCAAGAGCGAAAAACGTTCTAAAATTTCGATTTTTTTATACTGAAGGTGTTAGAAACATGAAATTTAGCATGGTAGTTACTTATAAGATGGAAATGCTCTATAAGAACAAATTCTAAAAAAAATTCGAAATTTAAAAAAGGGTGAGATGAGTGAAAAGCGTTCTATCATTCTAAATTACAATTTCTATGGAATCTCTGGAACTACAGAACCATTTTCAAAAGTGATGGTAACAGTCCCTGCTGTAACAAGGCTATATTTTATATCGGTGACACTTCCACAAGGTGGGGGGGGGGGTGAAAGAGCAAAAAACGTTCTAAATTTTTTTTTGACATTAGTGTGGCTTAAATAGTAATTTCTGAATTATCTGTGGCAGTAAAATTTCCTCAAATGAAAATAGGCCAACGAATACCACTGGGCATTTTTCAAGAATTACGCGAGCAAAGCTAGTAAGAACTAATAGTAAATTTCTAGTAAAAACTAATTGTAAAACCTGAACCAGAATATTTACTTCAAATTCAACTGCAACTTTGTTTTGATTTCACTCAGAAGAGGGATTCAAATTATAGTCATAAAATTCTTCCGATTTGTTTTACCATGTTCCTGTTTTTTTTTACTTACTTCTTTTGATATTATAATTTTGTTTTACACCTTATTGCTTTATTCTTAAATGGACTGTCAATGAAAGATTAAAAAAGAAAAAATTAATTTTAAAAGGAAAAACTAAATTTATATAAACACAAAATCCAACCTGGGTTACAGAACATAGGCAAAACCCATTTTTTACTGAAATCTCTTACAGATTTTATTTTACATTTAATATGTATATTTTAGTTTGCCCATTAGCAATGCCAAAAAGGATTTTTATATGAAAAATATCAATAATGTATTCAAATAAAGTTTTTAAATTTATTAAAAGTTATGCTTTCATATTAACTGCATACCAAAAGATAATAGCCGAAAAAATTGCTAAAGATTTCGCTACTTACATCAGACTTTAATTCTAAAAATGTTAGTGACATGTAATTCTATTACATATGTCTCTTAAATTTGTGTTTTATTTATAGAATTTTATTTTTTTACTGATGAAGAAATAACATTATTAGACTGAAATAACTGCTCTACTATTTATATTGTTTTAAGTGCAAACGGATTAATCTTTCTTAATTGGCTGCATGGGATTGAGATAGATTTTAAAAAATATGTTTGAGAATTATTTTAAAAACAAAAAAATATGTAAATTAAGATACAGTTTTCAAGCAAATTGCATTTGAAAGAACTTTAGTCCCATATTCGACAGTATAAAAATTCGAACTCTGCAATGTTTAGAAATTAAACAAGAACGAAAAATCATGCGTCAAGCATAGATTATGTAACACTTTCCAACGCTTCCAAAATAATTTTACAAATCATACCGTTTAATAAGCTAAAAGATAACATCTCAGTAATCCGAATACTTTTATTCAGCCCTGTATAGGATCTATAGATTTGTTTATATACTACATAGGATGTTAAATTTTAGTTCAGTTAGGAAACGCGTAGCACAGTTTCAAATTCTCCGTCTGGAGTTAAATAATACGGAAATGTGTTCGCGAACTTTTGTGCGTCCCTGTAAATGAACGATGACTGCTGTACACACACTATTCTGCAGTAAGCCTCTTGAAATACACCTTAGTGATATATATAAATTTCAATGCGTTTAAAATAGGGAAACATTATTTAAATAAACCGCAGACGATTTTTCTCCATAGACGTAATGTAACAGAATTCTTTTGACTGTCCCTGTAAATTAACTATAAGTGCTATGCACACCCTATTCCATATTAAGCTTCTTCTAATGCACCTTAGTGATATATATAAATTTCAATGCGTTTAAAATAGTGAAACATTATTTAAATAAACCGTCAATGATTTTTCCCCATAGACCGCAATGTAACGGAATTCTTTTGAGTGTCCCTGTAAAAAAACTATCAGTGCTACACACTTCCGTTGAAATAGGGAACATGCTATAGATAACGACTATAACATATAAAAATTGCAGAGCAATCCGAGCATATTTACGGGAGTTAGAGCACGGACAGACGGCAGACGGCAGACGGCCAGACGGCAGACGGCCAGACGGCAGACGGCCATACGGCCAGACAAACCGAAGTCATAAACACTTTTCAACTAGGTTGGAAAGTGTTAAAAAAAATGCTACAAATGCAAAATTCATTTGTCGGTGTTGCCACCATCAAGATAAAGTTAGTGTTACTCATGTATGCGTTTTATAATATAGATTTCTGTGTAATTTATAAAACCAAATTGAATTTCTTAACATTTTGTTAAACAAATGTGCAATGTCACTATTATTTTTGAAAGAAACAAAAAACAGCAGACACAGGTCTATTAATTTAATTTCATTGGACACTCTTCTTTATGTGTTCTAGAAAGTATGTACAATTTTATTCCCCTGATAACAATGCAATATTTTCAAAGCTTAGTTATCAATTAATAATTTATTTTTAAATAAATTTTGACAATATGTTGCGAAAACAATTGAGGAATCCTAGCTATTTTAAATAGCTTTCAGGCATGAATTTTTTTTAATCTAATGCCTTGTGACTGAACAATAAGTATTTGTTCCAGTAACGTCAACTAACATCTGCCTCTTGTCATAACATAATACAGACTGACTGTTTAAGAAAACAACTTCTCACGAAGTTTTAGTTAAGATGTATTTTTATGATTATTGCAATTGTAAAATATTGTATTTTTTAGAATTTTTAAACAGGTCAGGTGAAATAAAAGATATATTTTGTGGAAAACCTTGAATGTTCCGCGATCCACCAAAACAACCGCCGCGAACCACCAATAGGTTGCAACCCATAGGCTGAGAACAGCTGGTTTAAAGGACTATGATATAAAAATGATGTGCACAATTTTATAGTACGTTTCTTAGAGAACCAGGGTTACCTAGCAGCAGAGCCGACCTGTCAGAGGGGAGATTATGAATTATTTCTTGTTCTGCTCTTCCCAATGATCAGATTATTTTTACTTTCTGCTATCTTTACAAGAAGAAAGTATTGGATTCATGAAAATTTTCGACGGTTTGATACGTTTTAGAAAGTTCTGAACACGATTTGTCTGTTTTTAGAAAATGTCTGCCTGTATGCGACAAAAATTTTGTAGGCACTCTATCTGAAGAAGTAATGCACGGAATTAAAAAAATTAAATTCAGTTAGTCCCTGAAACAAATTGGGGTTGATTAGTTTTTGGTGTAAATCACCCAACAGAGGGCGTTGCTATGCTGCATTTTTCGCGATTTCCGCAATAGCTCTATCTCAAGTACTAATGTACTGATTTTCCTCAAACTTCAGATTCAGTTACTTCTTGACATAAATAGACGCTCATTACATTTTGGTGTGGATATCCAAACAGGTGGCGCTTTTATTCTACTTTTTTCAGGATTTTCACGATAGCTATATCTCAAGAACTAATGCACGGATTTTTATCAAACTTCAGATTCGGTTAGACGTTGACATAAGTTGTTGTTGAGTAGGTTTTAGTGAAAATCTCCCAACAGGTGGCTCTGCTATTTCGAATATTAGTTGAAGGAAAATTCCTTTCCATTGGTTTACATTTCTGTTCACATGAAATTTTTCCTCATTGGGGTTTGAAAACATTTTTAGAAATATAAATACATCTATGCAAGATCCCATGACACCTCGTACTTGAACTGTGCTATAAATGCTTTGCAAGAAATTAAATATATATTTTCTATTAATTTTATGTCATAAATACTCGTATATGTACATTCCATCAAAGATTGATGCATTAGATACAAGTTAACATGCATATAAATTAACCATATAAGCTTATTATATATATATATATATATATATATATATATACAGTCGAACCTCGTTATTCTGACACTCTCATGACCAGAAAAAAGCGTCGTTAAAAGCAAAGTGTCGCGGCAACCGGAGTTGGAGAAAAATGTGTTTATAAAAAGTTGTATTTTTAATTAATTTAATACAATTTTAAATTCATAACTGTTCTTGCATGTTTAAGCAATAAAACATTAGTATTAAACAAAGTAAACGCAAAAACAAAACTGAAAAGAATAAAAATCAGATTTCTGATAACTTACTTTTTTATTGTTACATGAAATATTGATAAATTAAGGTTTTCTTTTCCCTAGATGTGCTTCCTACAATTCTTTTTTCAATATTATACAATGAATTATAATCAATATCTGTTGTTTCAGAAATAGATGTTAGATAGTTTCTTATCGTTTCAGTGCAATGCAATACTTCGGTTTTAGTCGGAGACTTGTTTTGTTCCAGTTCCATATCACTTTCGCTCTCTGAGTCTAAAGAAATTTCTGTCCTTTTCTCTTTTATATTTTTTAAAATTTCAGAAATTGTTGCATGTGATGATGTGGTGACAGCCTTATCAAAATCGATATACACATGGACATCCCCCGTTATATCTATTTCGCGATTTAACAACGCATTAAACAATATTCGAAGATGGGTGTCATTTTCTTCATTGCTCTCTATATACTCGGAATCTGATGAACTTGGATTGTTTTCTGTGAAACCAGCCTATTTGAAATAGGTATGAATTGTCTTATAAGATAGATCAACACTACTTTTAGGAACGTACTATAGAACATCTAGAAGGGACGGTTTGAAGTCACGGCCTTCATCAATGACCTTTATCCAGTCTTTAACCAGCAGTTTATGGTAATTCCGCTTAAAGTTCAAAATGATCCCTTGATCTAATGGCTGCAAAATTGCAGTATCATTTGGCGGCAAATAAATCTGTTCAATCGAGTTTAGGCCTGGTGCTTCAACGTGCGCAGCACACTTGTCTACTATGAAAGTTACTTTTCGAGTCATAGAGTGAAATTTTCTGTACAGATTTTAAAGTCTTTTCTCAAATTTCGGATGACATCCACGATTTTCGGTTTCTTTCATAGTGCATTAGCAAAGATTTCACATTTCGAGAGCAACGCAGTTTTTTGCATTTCTCTATAACTAATGGCTTAAGCTTTTCAGAAGCTGACATGTTTGCTCCCAATATAATTGTTATCCTTACCTTGCTCTTTTTACCCCCTGAGCAAGTATCAGATGAAAACACAGTCTTTTCTGGTAAGAGTCGAAAAAAGAGATCCGTTTCATCTAAATTAAAAACATCTTCCAAAGTGTAACATTCCAATATATTTTTTTACGAAGAAACTTTCCAATCACTGACTTGACTGTGGCTTACTGCCGCTGGTTCACCGCACATTTTCTTGAAAATTTATTCCTTGCATTGAATCTTTCGATCCACCCATTAATTGCAAAGAACTCCAAAACACCCATTTTTCTCTATATTTTTATTGCTTTTTCTTTTAAAAGCACACCCGAAATCGGCACATTGTGAGATCTTGCATAGGTGAACCATTTAAGGACTGCTTCTTCAACATCTTCGTAGTTTGATTTTCACATTTTCTTCCTTTTAGCTCCATCTTGAGCACGTAAAGAATTTTCGAATCTTTGTTTTGAAGAAAGTATAGTCACAAATGTCGTTCTAGGAATTCCTTTTATTTTAAGCAAATCCAGTTTGCGATAATTCAGACTTTTCGTAGTCTTTTATGATTTTTAATTTTTCATTCAGCGTCCATGAACCAAGTTTAATTGCCTTTTTGCAGTAAATAGTTTTAAACACTATGAATAAAGTGTGGAATTTAAATGCTTTACAGTTCGAATGTACATCTGCATATGCGCCACACAGAACAAGTCCAGCGACACCTGCTCTTGTTTCTCTCTCACATTCCCTAAATGAATATATATTGCACCCTCAGTGTGAAACACAGTGGGTGAGTAATCGTGGGGGGGGGGGGGGGGGGTTGTAGAGAATGTACAGAAAGAGGAGAAGAAATCTCTCCTTCACTGACTTAAGGGGTTCATTCATAGTTAAGTGGTTCATAACGGATTGAAATAAAATTTCCCCTTTATCTCAATGGATATTTTACACACTTTTGTGAAAAGTTGAGCTAAGACATTGTTTCCACTTAATTTCTGTGATTCTGAGACGGATTATGAAAAATGGATAATTTTTTCCTAAACCGTCAGGATATCCAGAGTTGAAACTTATTCATAGAAGTAAAATCTGGAGTTTATTTACATTAAAATCATATACAGAATATCGGGAATTTGAAAAACTGGCGTGATAAGGGAGTGACGTGAAAACCGGATGTCAGGATAACGAGGTCCGACTGTATACATATAATTATTACTATTATTACTTAGATGAAGAATGTCTTATAATGACCTACTTTAAAAACTAAACTTGTGATCGTTCTATAATTAAAAATAAAATTCTTATAAAAGTTGGAAATTTGAAAGAATTTTAAAAAGATAAATAAGCATTCATTTAAAAATTACATAAAATAATTTCTTTTTCATGCAAAAACAACATTATATCTACTAACCATTGTTATATTTTAACAACGTTATATGTTCTACATTACTTTTTAAAATACAAATAATTTTAAATTAATAATTGCAGATTTCCTTATAAAGTTTCTATTCAGCAATATCAACAGATTTTAATATGAAATGCTTCTAAATAAATTTCTATATGAATTATTCTAAAGAAAATTTTCTACAGCAGTCTCTATAGATTTCTATATAAACTTTCACAAATGTTATATAAAAAACTATAGGAAATTTCATATATAATCATTTTCTTTCTGTGTAAATTACATTACAAACATATCCATCAAATGCCCTTCGATAAAAACTATACCAATGGGCGGTCATTCAGAAGTTTTCGTTCACTTCGGTCAAGATTGTGAACTTCGTATGATATGCTAAATGTTGACAGCCATCTGGAAATGTTTGAAAAATAATATTTTTTCACCAATATATCAATAGATATCGCTACCTGTTGTAATAGTAATATAATTTTTAATACATCGGCGAATGTAGATGAAATATTAAAAATAAGGCATTAAAAAAAATGAAATTTTTTAACCCATTAGTGATCATTGCTCCCATTTTGAACATTGTTTTAGGATTTTTTTCTGATGTGAGTATTTTATAAATTGTTAAAAAGGTTCATGTTATTTGCATGCTGAATAAATGAGATGACTTATGTAATTCTTTTAAAAAGTTTCATTTGATTTTTCTATTTTTTTAAATGTGTTTAAAAAAGGCAAAAAATAAATTTTTGGCCACATTCGAAAGATTTTTTTTTTAATAACTTTATAACATAAATTATTGTTTTTTAGTTAAAATATGTTTATATCTGTGTATTATATAAAACAACATCAATCTGGAATTAATATGTATAATAGATCAATCACAATTATCGAAATCAGAAATTGTTTCCAAAATGGAAGCAATGGCGTCTAATGGTTGTAATTTTTTAAAGCTTTTACATATGCCTCCGTGCATTTATGATAGTTATTTTTCGGTTTATTAGCTATAAAAGGGATAATATCATTCTGAAACTGATGTTTTACGAAGAATTTCTATAAATTAGTCTAAATACTGCATTTATTTAAAAAAACAAAATGAGTTCCATAAGCATTTTAATTACCCAGCTTTTTATGTGTCATCATACAATATTTCCATAATATAAAAAGTTTATTTATGAAAACGAAATACATACTTGACGTAAATAACTTACAACACAGCATAATTTTTTCTGGCTACTTTACTTGGAAGATGATTGAACAATTTTTTTTTTAGATTTGGATGATTTTTCAGATTTTCTGGAAATTGCTTGTTTGCCACCTGTTCGAACTATTGTAACAGATGAGGAAGATGTAATAGAAAATAAATTATGTGACGATTTACTCCAAGATATATTTGGTGGAGTAGAACTTTCTGTAAATTCTAAATCAACAGATAATCAAGCAATATCCGATTTAGTGTTGAAAAAAAGACAAAATATTGAACGGAGACTGATATTTTAGACGAAAGTTCAGACAAATCTTTAAATCAGAGTAGAGAAAAACAAAAAAAAAATGCGAAAAGAAAAAAATATATTTAAAAAAACAATTTCAGAAAACAAAAAAGTGCAATATAATGCTGCCTAAAAAATGTTCAACCCTTTTCATGCAAAAAAGCAGGACAAAACTGAAGTTATGATGAAAAATAAAGAGGGATATGAAAATACTTATGGAATCAGTAATTTTATTTTCATTATAAATGTAAATGTTGGACTAATTTATATGAATTATTCATAAAATATCAGTTTAAGAATAATATTATCTCTTTTATAGCTAAAGAACTAAAAAATAAATACCATATATGCATGGAGTAAAAAAATTGAAAACAATTACCCCCATTAGGTGCCATTGCTCCCATTTTGGGAACATGCTGTTTCCCCTAAATACTTGAATTGTTTTCAGAAGTACTTTGAAGACTTCTTATTCATAAAGAAAAGTCAACTTTTGCAGAAAAAATAGGTTAATATATACAACGGTACCTAATGGGTTAAAAACGCCAAATATATTAAATTTTATTGTTTAGAATACTATTTCTGAAATATAAGGTTATAAGTAAATCAAAAAAAAAATTTCAATGCTTTCTTTTAAAAACTAATTTTAAGTTATATCATTGAATATTGGCAGATGTTGAAAATTTGACATACGAATTCGGCAACTTTTGAAATATTGACCAATATTGGGTAGGACATTGGTCGATATCTTTCTGTTATCTGGGTATAGCTCCTTTGAGACATTGATACCAATATGATTTTTAACTGGTCTTATGGACATATTTTGGGCAGTATAGCAAAATGGTAGCTGGGCATATGTTGGACACTTTAACTCAACCAAGTAGAACATTAAACCAAACTTGGATTCATTAGAGGAGAGTGAGGTGGTAGTGAGGTATAACTAACACAATTCCTTTCAGAAAAAAAATTTCAAATCAATATTTCAATAATTTGTTTGTATTTAAACATTTCAAAGGTGAACTATGTGCAGATGGTTAAGTACATAATGAAGACAAAATATTTCTATTATTTAAAATGTTTATTTATAAACATTATTAACAGACTTGACATAGATAACTTATAAAACAACAAAATAGATGATTTCAGAACATAAAGAAGATAATTGAAGCTTACAATATTTACAGCAGATCGAGCAAGGAGAAAAATGTGTTGTCATGTGACGAATTTTAAGCTAAACTAAATTTTAACATATTAAATGTCATGATTAAATGTCTATAGATAATACACACAGCCGTACAAAAGCATTTTGAACACATTACTGTCTATGAGAAAGAATTGTTGCAAATATGTTTTGAACTCCATGCATGAATTTTTCTGTAGACCCAAAAATTTACTACACAATGTGGTGTAAACATAAAAAAAAGAAATAAAATAAAATATAAATAAAATATAAAGTATTTATATACAGGTAATACAAAAGGATATGGATACATTGCATTCTACAGGCAATAATTTCAAGATAAGTGTTTTCAAGCTTGATTAACCTTTAATATACTATTTGATGTATATGGAAATTTACAGATCATATACAAGGATCCACTAAAATATTGGAATGCATTATTCTCTATGGTCATCTTTATTACATAAGATGTTTTCCAACTTTGGAAACAGATGGAGATGTTTTGTGTTTGGCAAGTAAGTAAATAAATATCTTTATTAGGATGGGATAAGCTCTTGTAGAAGGCAATACTTATCTAATAAAGCAACAGAGTAAAGCACATGTGTTGATATATTAGAATCTAGAAACAGCAAAATAATCCAAATTGCAAGTGTAAAATTAATTACACAATGGTGGCTTCAGGAGAGAAGCGAACCCCTAAAGAAAAGTATTTCTTATATTAAAATTTTCTAAAAGTCTAACTTCATAAGAAAGTCAATTTTACAGTCAAGGAAATTCATTGTATGAAACCATATTTAATGTAACAATTTTTTTAATTTAAATTTACGCAATCACCAGACAACCTTAAACAATCATAAATTCATATAACGTAAATAAATTAAGAATTCTGTAGTTTATTATATAATAAAAAGCATGATCAAAATGAAAATGTTTTCAGTTCAGTTGATGTTGAGACACCACATTCACTAATTTACCAGTTTAAATTATACATAAATAAACCTTTTAATAATACAGTACAAATACTATGACATATGACCTGTATCAGGTTAGAAATTTTTTCATTTGCTGCTGTTTTATTTTGGTGACTGTTTGAATATTTTGCACGATATCATACTTTCGTAAGACTAAAATATACCAATGCCCCTATAAAACAAAAGTATCAAAATTAGTCAATAGCAAACAACAAATTATGAATTCTCACTTTCATAATTTGTTGTTTGCTATTGACTAATTTTGATACTTTTGTTTTATAGGGGCATTGGTATATTTTAGTCTTACGAAAGTATGATATCGTGCAAAATATTCAAACAGTCACCAAAATAAAACAGCAGCAAATGAAAAAATTTCTAACCTTAGTACTAACCTTAGTACTAATGTACACTTAGATGACAATTTTGTGAACATTTCTTGTTTGAAAATCTCAGAAAAAAGGTTTATTAACAATATATGTTAACATCTACTTGAAAATGTAACACTTTAAAAAAATTCTTTGTCCCACAATTCTCACCCGAATACAAAAGATTTCTCACCAGAATGGGAGCTAAGATGAACATTTAAATTACACTTTTGAAAGAATTTGTTATTGCATATCTCACACAAAAAATTGTTTCTGACTTCTATGAATTAATAAATGCCTGCTTAAATGCGAGTTACGAGAGAATTTCTTGTTGCATATCTCACACACGAATGGTTTCTCACCAGTATGAATTAATAGGTGCCTGCTTAAACCACTTTTATGAGAGAATTTCTTGTTGCAAACTTCACACACAAAAGGTTTCTCACCAGTATGAATTAACAGATGACCTGTCAAATTACTCCTCTCAGAAAATTTCTTGTTACATATCTCACATGCAAAATGTTTCTCACCAGTATGAATTAACAGATGCTTGCTTAATGCAATCTTTTGACAGAATTTCTTGTTGCATATCTCACACACAAAACGTTTCTCACCAGTATGAATTAACAGATGCCTGCTTAAATCACTCTTCTGAGAGAATTTCTTGTTGCATATCTCACACACAAAAGGTTTCTCCCCTGTATGAATTAAGAGATGCCTGCTTAATACATTCTTTCGAGAAAATTTCATGTTGCATGTCTCACACACAAAAGGTTTCTCACCAGTGTGAATCACCAGATGCCTGTTTAAATCATCCTTTTGAGAGAATTTCTTGTTGCATATATTACACACAAAAGGTTTATCACCAGCATGATTTAACAGATGCCTGCTTAACACAAACTTCTGAGAGAATTTCTTGTTGCATATCTCACACACAAATGGTTTCTCACCAGTATGACAGCGACGATGGGCATTTAAATTACCCTTTTGAGAAAATACTTTGCTGCATACTTCACAAATGAACATTTTTTTTCTTGTTCTGAGTAAAAAGGTTTTTCTAGAAAAATTTTCTGTAAAGAATTTTTCTCTGTATATTTCAGAATTTAAAGAGTACTTTGATGTGTATTTACATTTATGACTTTATACATCTGTAAAAAATAGAGCAAAATTTAATATATCAGTTTTTTGATTAATTAAAACTTAGTTGAGAGAAAATAAACATCTCATGAAAATATAAAATCAATGCAGAAAACTGAATTCAAATAAATTTTCTACCATAGCTTTAAAAGCTACAGTAGACTCGTAGTTATCTGACATTCATGGAACCAGTACTGTATCTTAAAATTATCAATGCATTTTCAAACTGTAAAAAGATTAATCTATAAATTAAAATAGGTAATTAGGTAAGTAATTACCTAACAGTTCATAAATTAATTTATGAACTATTAGGTAATTACTAACCAATAAAATATTTTAAGTACTTACTAGAAGGAAGAACCTTTACGATTTATACGGATCATGAATCGTTGTTGTATGCCTTTTTGCAAAAGTCTAACAAAGTATCACCAAAACAGTGCAGACAATTAGTACAATATATTTCTGAATTTGCTACTAACATGAGAAAAATCAAAGGCAAAAATAATATTGTAGCAGATTCATTATCAAGATTTGACGAAATTACAGTAATCAATTATGAAGAAATAGCAAAAGAACAATCTCAAGATGAAGAAATTAAAAATTTACAAAAGTCTAAGACCTTAAAGTTTAAACAGTACTCTCTTGCTTCTGGTCAGAATCTGTGGTATGATGTTTCTACCGTCCTTATATACCTCATACTTACCAAATGAAGATCTTCCAGAAATTTCAAGCATTATCCCACCTCGGAGTAAAATCAACAGTTAAGCTAATAACGTCGTTCATTTTGCCTCAAATTAACAAAGATGCTCGAAAATCGGCTAGATCATGCATTTCATGTCAAAAGGTAAAAATAACTCGTCATACAAAATAAACAATTGGTGAATTTCGAGGGCCATCGGAGAGATTTTGAGAAGTCCATATTGATCTTGTTGGTCCATTACCACCATCAAATGGCAACATCTATTGCTTAACCTGCATTGACAGATACATCAACGGGATCGAAGCCATTCTACTGAATAACAGAACAGCAGAGACTGTAGCAAAAGCCTTTTATAATAATTGGATCACTAGATTCGGAACACCTTCAAAACTGATTTCCCATCATGGAGGTCAATTTTATTCAGAAACAGTACAAGCCCAATAACTCAATCTTCCCATTATTTTATTTCATTTTTATCTATTTTGCTGTTAAAATTATCGGCTCGTTTTTGGTATGATATGTACATGGTCTATGTAGTTATTTGAAATGTTATAATTTAATGTTTCATGTACTTTTTAAAAATCACGCATATTTTTAATTTGTACTTGGATGTTTATTTCTTTATTTGTAACCATGGAGTCACTCAAGCCACAACTTTGGCAAGTTAAATGATGCTGTATCATTATATATTGTATTTTTATGTATTACAATATCTATGGTTTCTCTTATAATGGATGAATAGTATAGATTGGAGGGAGAAATGATCTTACTTTCATTGAAATTTATTTGAATGGTTTCTTCTTGATATAATCTTGCCAGGCCTGCAGTTTTTCTATTATACTTAATATCAGCTATAGGCTCCTTTTTTCTGCAAGTAAATTTCCTTCTTGTCATGCCAGTATAGTAATTCTTTGATTTATCTTGTTTAATAAATGAGATTTTCTGTACTCCTGAATAATTCTCAAAATTAATAGGGTTCATTTTACTGCAAATGAACACAGCAAAAATGATTACAAGGTGTTATAAATTGTTATACATTTTTATATAAATAGTGTTATGATAGGGTCGCTTGGAAACACCAATGTAGAAATTCTCTTTTCTAAAAATTCAGAGTCCATAGTTGAAAATCTGAAATATGACATCTTAATTGCCCAAGGAATATCTATAACAAAATGAAGTCATCTGTGAGATGTGAACAATTTTGAAATTAAAATGAAATTCATTCATAGTTTTAAAAATCTGTATCCAATGCTGAACGATGCTGTAAAAAGAAAATTAAAAGATTTATTGAAAAAAGATGTTAAAAAGAAGAAAAGAAATTACAAGAGAAATAGAAAATATAAAGCAGTACGCTAATAAAGAAATTGAGATTATTAATAGAAATGATGAAGGGAATGTGAATGTAAATAATATTTCTTAAAAGCTAAAAAAAAAAATCCTGTGTTTTGATATTTTTTAAAAACTACCATTCATAAGTATAAACTTTAACTTCTTAAATTTTAAACTTTAGTTAAAGTAATATTAAAGTTTTAAATCTTCTGTAATATCGCCTATAATGAGGGTTCGATTCCATGCACATGCCTATTCTTTAAGTGTCATGTTTTCACACATTTAACATAGCAAACTTGTCTTTTATAACTTAGAGGTAAGTATAATACATGTGTACAAAATTAATACTAAGCTGTTTTTATTGGTTAAAGTAAATACCCTTGAAAAATGAAATTATTTATGTTATTTATATGATTTTTATTTTAACATAAGATGTGACTGTGGGGAGGATAATATAATTATTTTTATAGTTAAATGTTTTAATAACACTTATTAATTATCAATTCTTATTTGTTTTGATAGTGGCCCAGACTGAGCCAAAAGATGTCAACATTTTAATAAAACTTATTTTACTCTTTATAATATTTTTATTTTAGCAATTAAAATACACTATTTAAAGACTCACACTTACCAAATTTATTAAATAAATCCAAGATGATCAAAAATACTCTACATCAAATTTCCCTGTTAGTGCTAAAAATTTTCTGATAATAAGTATTTTTTTTTTAGAAGTAACATCGATCCCAGAATACAGACATAATTTTGTAAAACCCTGGTCATTAGTCTAAGTATATTTAAAATAGTGCTGTACTCCCCCATTTTTGCATTACACCATGATGTTTTCTAGGAGTAAGCCATTAGGAAGTGTTCATTTTGTCAAAATAAGAAGTAAACAAATTTGTTAAGAAAGTATATAAAAATAAACCCCTTTGTCATTTAAGAAATTGTTATTAATTAATTTTTTTATTATTAAATTATAATCATATAACATGTATTGATGTATAACATCAAACGGTCAAAACAGTTAGCTTAATAAATATAATTTTTAAACATTATTAATACATTCAATTCATATATTTAAAAAATATTGGTAATATTACAAGATTATTAGTCATGTTGTTTTGTATGGCATGATGCTGAAGTTTAATTAAAAAAATTATTAATGCTATAAAATAGCATTAGCAAGAAATTTTTTTTATAAATAGCCTCCATTGAAGTCATGAGTGAAATCTTCTGCAAAACATGGTAAAAAACACGTATCTTAAATTTCTTTAATGTAGGAAAAAAATAAGAAAATGTTCGGCATTAAAAATTTTTTTTTACACAAAATATAGTAAATATGTAATTTTTTTGTTTTTTTGTTTTGCTTTTCAAGAAGATAGAAAAAGATAAATTTTACTCGTAAATCTGCTGACCCACTCAGCATTACCTGGGCCAGTGACACAATTTAAATATCCAATTTGTATGATTTCATATCTTTAACCCAATTTTTTAAAAATTTATACTTTTTAACAAAAATCTTTCAAAAAGAACTGCATATTGGAGGACTCAAAATATTTATATCCTATCAGGCTCTAAGTGTTCTAAATTTTCTATATGTACCATATATGGCCATAGAAGTGGCCAAAAGTGGTAGAACATATGTTCCGTTTTTGGCCACATGATTCATTATAGTGAGAATTTTAACCATTAAAATAATTTTTTTTTTTAATATTGGATAAAACAAAATCAACTAATTTAGTTTTGTTTCTGTTTTACCTATTATGAAAAGCAAGACTGGTGAGAATTTCCAAAAGAGGTTTTGTTATTCTCCCTTTAATACACAATTCGCTTTAGAAAAAAAAAAGGCACTGTGCTAGTTACTAAAAAAAGCAATATTACTAGATAAAATATAGTATTGTGTTTGGTATTAATAAAAAGGGAGCAAAGGGGATATGTATTGTTTGCAAATGATAAATAAAGTCATTGCTTTCTAAAGATTTGGTGAGTTATAAATTAAAATGCAAAATAAAATTACAACATGATTTAATGATCTCATGTATTTTTTTTTTAAGAAATGAGGAAGTTCCATATTTTTTGCATTATTTTGGGCACACATGGATTTAGAAATATTGTAGTATGGTGAAAATCTTTACAAGAGAGATCTAGATACAACTAAGGGTACATTTTGCTTATTTAAAAAAAATTACAATAAATAAAAACATGTCCATTTTAGCAATTTTAAAAAAGGCAGGATGCTACACCCTTTCTTAAAGGAAACACTACTCTAAAATAGGAAGTGCAATTAAGGATATTCAAAACGGAATGATGGTACTGAAAACTAGCAAAATTCCTTGAACATCATAAGATTGTAGGACGGGTGCCATTTTTCCCTGCTAATATTGAGCCTCAAGGAGATTTTCAACATTGCCAGAATTCCTGTAACAAAAGAACAACTTTTAGATTCCGTTCAGAAAAATTTTGAGAACAGCAAGACAGAAACTCTATTTCAAAATATAGATGATCAGGCAGGAAATGGTAAGATTTCTTCTTGTAACCACATTGAATACATAAATAAGACACGAGCTAATATAAATGTAAACAAAATCAAAAATTTGTTTGAAGAAATAGAAGATTCAAATGTTTTAAACAATGCACAATCCATCTGTAACACTGATTATATATAATTAATTTATGTACATATACAAATATACATATATTAATGTCTTATAAACACCCTTTTCCCTTTTGCAAACCAAATTAAATATATTTTTTGTTTTTAATTGAAATTTTCACCTAAAATCAACTTAAGTACATTTTATTTGATATCTTTATCAATTTAAAAAAAAATTTGAAAAAAAACCTTTTAATATAGCAAACAAATATATGTGTGATAAAATAGATATTGACATAAAAGTGATTTATTTTACTTATTATCCATTAAAACATTTTTTAAATTATGTGATATTGGAGTGGCTAAAAGTGGTGCATAGATGTGGCCAAAACTAGTATAAATTGGAATAAATTAACGAGTTATAACTCACAATCTAAAATATTCCATAGATAGTTATTATAATTAAAATAAAAACAATTAAATTTACTACAGAATGGTATTATTATGATTTAATATGCTTCAATCAGTCAATAACTATAAAATTAAAATTTTTCTCTAAATGTGGCTAAAACTGGTTTATTTTTTTCAATTTATTTTTCAATATTCATTATTTTTTTCCACTTTTAGCATAATTCTTACGTTTTAAGCACACACATTTGAAAACAATATTCTTATTTTAGAAAAAGAACAAAAGAACTTTATTCCTTACTTTACATTATGGCCTAAAAAAAAAAAAAATTTTTTTTAATTAATATTTAAAACACAGAATTTTCTCTTTTTTTTTTTCGTTAAGAAGAAAGAACATTATTTTAAAGGTTTGTTATTTTTTTTATGCAATTTGCAGGCATATAGAGACACTTGTTGTAGATAAACTATTTTTACTCTAGAAACAATGTTTTCATTTCCAACTTAGATTTTTTTCCATAATGTATGTGTGAGCCCTGGAACTTTTGGACAAAAATAGGTGAAAGTCTTATATATATTTTCATTTATAAGTGCCAGGACTCATGCATGTATTATGGCAAAAGAAGAAAGTTGCAAACTAAAATATATTGTTTTTTCCAAAAACACTAGATACCGCTAGGGCTCCTATAATACAGGCTGAATCATCAAACATTTTTATGCCCACTTACCGTTTGTTGCCTATGAGGCGAGAAACATTTAAATGATTATCGAGTAAAAAAATCGTTAAAAATGGACTGTTGTTTCGCATAAAATTGTCCTAATCTGTCAAGGAATGGATTTAGAATATTTAGAATCCATATAAATGAAGAAAGGCAGAATAATTTGTCTATAAATGCAAGAAGAATTGATCAGGATTGAAGAACTTCGCCAAATGCTACGCCAACCTGATCACTTGTATACAATAAACCGGTTCCTCGAGCCCGAGATAGTATATTGTATCACACATTTCTCAGGGGTGAGAAAAGCCTAATTGTTAAAGAGAGAGGAAAAATCTTATTCACCTAAAAAGTTCACCTTATTTATTTTTTGGTTGGGCAGAAAGGGTGGGGGGGTGTGGGGGGTATTTAAATGGTTGAATTAATTTACTGTTGTCAAGTGAAGAAAAGGGACTTTCTTTAATCAAATTTTAAAGATTTTTCACTGTACGCTTTGAATTCTGAATGCGTGCGAGGGGGGGGGGTTGATTGAGATGATTATATATTTATTATTTGAAAAAAAAATAACAAACACATAGACTTTTATTTATTTATATATTTTTTAAAGATTTTTAATTTTATTAGCGGCAGAAAGGAGGGTGGAGGGGGGAGATGTGTGGCAATTTATTTATTAATTTTTTGGAGGGAAGCGGTAATTTTGACGATTCATTATTTATTTACTGTTTTTATAAAATTACAAATAGGGCAGAAAAAATGAAATATTTTGTTTAAATTGGTTCTCAAATTCCCTGCTTAAGAGCGCAAAACTTTGACATATTTTCTGACTCATTTTTAAACGAAAAGGAATAAAATTGGCAGAACTCACTATTGGAGCGATTTGGAATCGAATAGCGTTTTCTAGTTTTTGACAAATAAATTACTTATCGAGTAATAAGCGATCATTGTCATGTGACGCGACAAGCTTCTCCCTTTCTCGTGTAGCCGCGTCGGGAATTCGATTTAAACCATCCACTTTGGCAGTATTTTCTGAAAGATCTTAAGAACATCTGCTATTTTCATGTGTTTTTGAACAAAAATGAATTCAGAAATATGTCAGAAAGTAGTTTCTTTGGATTTGAGAACAGAAGGGAGGAAGCAAGATCGGTAATTTCGAAAAGGGGGAATTTAAATAATTGGTTATTTATTGTTGCAATTAAGTAATAAATGAGTAGACAAAAAAAATAAGTTTTACAAATTTTAAACTTTTACGTACTGAGTTGGTTGAAATTTTTCGATTGTAGGGATGTGGGGGGGGGGGGGGGGGGATTGAGAGAGATTGAGATAACATTAAAAGAAAACAGAAAGTATTCGAAACGCGGAAGGTTCTCATTCTTCATCATCATTATTTTTTTTAATAAATATTATTTTACATGCAATTAAATTGTAAAAACTGAATATCTAACATATTAAATTTATTCCCTAGAATATCAGTATTTTAAGACTCTTTTATTAATAACAAATTATATCACAACTTAACTTCATACTGAAAGTAATAAAAATATAAGAGTCCAATGCATGTGAATATATATTTTCAAATTAAACCAAATTTAGAATTAGTTAAATTTACATTGTCAATCTTAATTATTCATGTAAAGCAAAGCAATAAATGTTAATTGATGAAAATGCATTTTTAATTTTAATATATTATTATACAAAAGCATAATTACATGTTTTTTTTTTGTAACTTCTTAATGTATGGCGCTATTAATCCGTAACCGGAGTTGAACCATAGTTGGAACGCTTGCGGAGTTTTGCGGTCTGACAGACCGCTGCTTATTATATACATTAAATAAACTCGCATGATTCCCAAAACATGGCATATACTTAAAACAAATAGTATCTCAATAATTATGCGTTTTTCAGAAAGAAGAAAATATTTTTAATCTGATTTTTGTACATAAAAATGACAAAATCTGTGAAAAATACACGTTCAACTACAGGGATAAAGAGAAAAATATTTTTAAAAAGTCGATAAAAAAGTATTTGCCAAGAAACTTAAGTGTACAATGAATATGATAAATGCTAAAAATGTTTAGCAATTAAATAATTTTTGAAAAATCAAATTACCTGAACTTTTACTTTTCAAAAGTCATTTTTACAGTCTTCACAAACCTGGTACAAACATTTGAGACACGTTCGCATCACGTGCAAAAATAATGTGTCTTTCTTTTCAGTTTTGCTTGACAAGAGTAACATGTTTTTCAGACATTGAGGCGTTCTTTCGAGGCTTTTTGTTCAGGAATATTCAAAATGTGACGAATACACAATTTAAGCTCCGTCTTCAAATAAGAATTTTCTAACCTGATTTTCATCTGCAGTTCAACGAGTTGTTTGGCTAGTACCTTTAAAAATTCTGATCTAGTCATAGCTGTACTTTGTTCGTAACAATTATACAGAATGAACGCATTGGTTGTACTTATATTAAGCATATGAAAAAATATCGCCACAGACCATCATCGTATTCATCTATTGCAGCTGTACACACTGCATTTGTCATCCAGTGCATCTACTCTGCCTTTTGTAAGATTGTAATATGCGATTATTTCTAGTTTGTTAGTTTCCTCATCGGTACATATAGTATGGTGCATTGAAGGCACTGCAATAACGACTTTGCTTTTTTTGGGAACGTAAGACAAAATTGTTAAGTGTTACGAAAAGCCGTACATACTTGATCCAGCTTCTTTGTTTCGAGCCGGAAAAAATTGTTTTGGAATTTTCCTTTTGTTTTTTTAATGTTCCAACAAATGTCAGTCCTTTGTCAAACAAAATGTCTACTAATTCGATAGAACTGAACCAGTTGTCGGTGATAACATTTTTATTAGAATCAAATAATGGCTTAGATAAGCATAATACGGCTTGTGTTGGTATGCTATAGCGTTTCTCTTCTTCTGATAAATGTATCTCATCGGTGTTTTTTTCCACAATAGATATATCCATTATAAAAATAATTATTCCGTGCAGCCGTTAGGCACAAAAATTTTATTTCATATTTCACAGGCTTCATAGGCATGTACATTTTAAACCTGCATCTACCTCGAAATCCTACTAACATTTCATCAACACAAACGTTAGATCCTGGAGTATATACTTCTTAACAGTTTTTTACAAATTTTTGAAATAATTGAGAAACTGCTGTTGCAGGATCATGTTCTCTTCTTGTCTGTTGATCTTCAGGGTTATCAAATCGTAAACACAAGAAAATGAATGCAAATCTTTTCTGGTTCATAACTGCTCGAAAAATATCTCTACCCGTTCCATCAGTTGAAAACAAAGTTTCTATGTTTTCCGTGTTAGATTTGAAAACTGTGGTATATAGAAGTAGTCCCAGAAAGGCTTTCAATTCAATTAAATCCATATTTTGAATTTCACTTCTGGATTTATCAATGTAGTTAGATCACTGATTTACAATCCTATGATTTGTCCATTTTAAGATTTGTTTAAGTATATCACTTTGAAAAAGTAAACTCCAAAAATCTATAATTTTATTAGATTCCTGTAATTTGTTCTTAGCGCAACCTGTTAATCCAGGCAAAAACATTTTCAAAATATTATGTTTTGCAGTACGACTTCTGCTCACCATTGGTTCAGAGGACCACGTATAGTTATTCTTTCCATAGAAAAACTTTTTATCTTTAACTTCTCCCTTCAAAATATTATCATCATCTGATATTTCTGCTTCGGCGTCACTATTGTGTTTGCTTATAACATATGAATTCTTTTCACAATCATCACTATCACTCTCACAATCATCAATATCACTATCTACTCCATTCATCCATTTCTGTAATGTCTCTTCAAAGTCAGGATTGCCATATCGCACTTTTTTACTAGGACCAGGTACAGAAGACATTTTTCTATTCAAATACTAAAACACTCACGCAACCGGAGTGAGAGGTCTAGCAGACTGCGAAGAAATTTTGGCGGGCTATAACTGAGGGGGCGAAAATCCAATAGCGTTGCACACTTGATGACGAACAGCATTCAAGCTCATTTGAAGGTACTAAAAGCCCCCTGCGTTTAAAGTACGTGTGTTACATGATATTTACAATAATAGACTAAAAGGTGTCTCACAGACCTCATAACTCCGATTACGGGTTAAATATCTTAGCTATTTATTCTTATATTTTTGCTTGTGATTAAGTAACTAAATTCACTCGCCATCTAGGCGATAAGACGCCATGTCAGGCGTCCGCTTGAGCAACTAAATGGAGGCATGAGTCAGCCCGGTATATCGGAGCCTTAGATATCGCCAGCGCTCTCAAAAACCTTCGTTTTCGCCAAGGTTGGCGAAACAAAAAACCAAAATGGCGAGGGTCACACTGAACAAAAATACTCTACACAAAACACATTTCTAAAGGCAAAATTAAATTGCCTTCTTTGATTAAATATATAAATAAAATAAATGAGCAAATTGCAACTGTTATAAGATAATGTATCACTGTGGAATTTTATTGTAATGCTTGTGCACACACACAGCACTATACCATTTTTTTATTCTTCTTCATGAGCATAGAAATACAAATAAACAATATTGTATGAAAATATCAAAAACAAATAATAATAACTAAATATGCATCAACACAAGATGAATTTATATATTGTGTAAACAAGACAATCAAAAACAGATGGTAATATTCTTCAATATATTTCATTCTTTTATAAATGAAAATTTTTAATTTTAGATGTAAATGAAAAAATTAAATAACGAGAAAATGATGGGAAAACCGGGGAGACTTCCGTTCTCTGTAACCCATCGCCAAGCCGCCAAGCTAGGTCGCGATAACTTCCGCTGTGTGGTTTGGCGAGTACTATCGTTCTGCATTCGGCAACCTCTTTATACTTTTCTCCGTTTTCCTTCCAGCTAGAGAAAAGGAGTGTTTTCGTTTTTAGTAAACTTCGAATATGAGTTACATTTTCCAGTTGATTTTCACGAGAAAATAGGAATTTTTATTTAATTTTATTTAAATATTAATTTATATTTTCGACTTCGGAAATAGGAATTTTTATTTTATTTTAAACAGATTTTCATGGGAAAATAGGAATTTTTATTTATTTAAATATTAATTTATATTTTCGATTTCGAAGTAATAACATTTATTTATTAATTTAATTTTAAACAGATTTCACAGGAAAATAGGAATTTGATTTTCACGAGAAAATAGGAATTTTTATTTAATTTTATTTAAATATTAATTTATATTTTCGACTTCGGAAATAGGAATTTTTATTTTATTTTATTTTAAACAGATTTTCATGGGAAAATAGGAATTTTTATTTTATTTTATTTTAAACAGATTTTCATGGGAAAATAGGAATTTTTATTTTATTTTATTTTAAACAGATTTTCATGGAAAAATAGGAATTTTTATTTATTTAAATATTAATTTATATTTTTCGATTTCGAAGTAATAACATTTATTTATTAATTTAATTTTAAACAGATTTTCACGGGAAAATAGGAATTTTTATTTATTTAAATATTAATTTATATTTTCGATTTCGAAGTAATAACATATTATTTATTAATTTTATTTTAAACAGATTTTCACGGGAAAATAGGAATTTTTATTTATTTAAATATTAATTTATATTTTCGATTTCGAAGTAATAACATATTATTTATTAATTTTATTTTAAACAGATTTTCACGGGAAAATAGGAATTTTTATTTATTTAAATATTAATTTATATTTTCGATTTCGAAGTAATAACATTTATTTATTAATTTTATTTTAAACAGATTTTCACGGGAAAATAGGAATTTTTATTTATTAATTACTTTTAATTAATTTAATTTTAATTAATTTAATTTATTTATTAATTTATATATATATATATATATATATATATATATTATTTATTTATTTTTTTATTTTTTACATTAGTTCTTACGTTATTTTTATTTGTTTATTTATCATATTTTTCATAAATTAATATTGAAGAAAAGTAATTTAAATTTCTAATTTTAAAAAATAACAAATTAAAAAATTAGTTAAAAATAACCTCACAAAAAATAAAACAGGTTTAAAGTGACGTAAATTTTGAACATTGACGAAAGGAGTTTCAACAATCCGTCCTTTTGGCGAAAATGTAAAATTAAATATAAAATCGACAGTTCAGAATTTAAAATTTATTTAAAAAAAAAAAAAAAAAAAAAAAAAAAATATATATATATATATATATATATATATATATATATATATATATATATATATATATATATATATATATATATATATATATATATATATATATATATAGATAGATAGATATAGATATTTTACATTAGTTCTTACGTTATTTTTATTTGTTTATTTTTCATAGTTTTCATAAATTAATATTGAAGAAAAAGTAGTTTACATTTCTAATTTTTAAAAATAACAAATTAAAAAATTAGTTAAAAATAACCTCAGAAAAAATAAAACAGGTTTAAATGAACATTGACGAAAGGAGTTTCAACCAGACTCTTTCTCATAACTTCTATCTTTCCTCCTGTGAGGGTTGAACTTGGAACCTCTTTGCCCGAAATACAGTGAGGGAAATTTAGTAGAAGGGAAAACAGTTACAGGGAATTTCTTGTAAAGCAGTTGGCGTCATCTAATGTTATATTGCCAGCGCCTGGCGCTGATATTGCAAACCTGCTTAAATTGCAGTCAGATGACATGGCACATTCCTTGTAACAAAAAACGAAGAAGCATTTTTAAAGTATGCTTTGTAGATGCTAAAAATTTTTCTAAATAATACTAATACATAGATGCTTGTTAATACTGTTGTAGAGTAAGAGTAAAAGAAAGATAACAAATGTTATATATATAAATATGTAACAATAGGATAACTATTATAGAAATTATATTATATAGAAATTATATATATATATATATATATATATTATATATAATAAGTATAAATATCGTTATAGAAAACTGTGCTGTAAATGATATAAGAAAATTCATTATTTTTAACTAAATAAGATTACTCCTATCGAGTTTACGGTATTCTTAATTAGATTTTTTTTCTTTACATACTTTTAGATCATTTTAAAACAGTTTTAAGGAAAAATATTTCTAACATCACACACACATTAAATTATTATTTTAAATTGAATTAATTTACTCCAATTAAAATAACAGATATATTAGCACAAATAAAAATAATAATAAATATTTTTAAAACTTTAGAAAAAAAATTATCCCATAATTTTTACTTATCCTATGTTATAAATGGTACAAGTAAATTCATCCTAATTATTGCATATGTTTTTTTTTTCTTATCTCACATTTTGATACTTTTAAATAAATAAGTCATGGGCGCCAGCATTCTCCTCCCCTGCCGTCCTAGATTTTGAACAAAATTTCATGGAGGATGCGGGGGACAAAGTTTATCATGAAGACCACAGAGTTCAATTGCAGAAATAAAAGAACAAATATTCCATTATTTATTTTATATTTTCAGAAGGTGAAATAAGTTTTGAGTTACAAACACATCTTGAGTTATAAGTGAGTTTTTTTCCATGATGACACTTATCGGGCTGTCGCGTGCAGAAGTTATATTCAAAACCACAATTTTCACAGTATTTTCTAAAATACCGTCTGCCTGTTTCGAAAAATGGAACAAACTGTTCGACTTCATAGTTTCTAAATAAGAGCATTTGTCGATTCCATGTGTTTATGAACGAAACTGAATTCAGAAATCTGTTAGAAAATAGTCAATTTTGATTCCAATTTAAAAAGATTATACGATTTCTCTATGGGAAAGTGGGGCATTTGCCCCATAATTTAGCTGTCCCAAAATTAGAATTACGCAATTTTAGTAGCATACTTTTTTCTTTTCTACTTTATTCGAAAAACATAAAAAAAAATTTTAATATGTTTTATGTGATCTCTAAGCAACCTCTTATAAAAGTATTTTTTAATTATATTTATCATATAGTATTAGTACTAATTCTAACCCTGAAATTCATTTAATAAAGTTCTTTTTTCCTTCTTTGTGTGTGTCGATTATTTTTATCTTCTAAATGTTAATGCTTGGTCATATATTTATTTAAATAATTAAAAAGATTTCTAGTTGAACATTATATCACATGTAAAAGATTTAAGAATCGGACTTGGAGTAGAATTTTATTTATTTATTTCCTCTCTCTCTCTCTCTCCCTCTCTCTTTAAATTTAAATGTATTATCATTCATGATTTTTTTCCTCCTGCGGTTGCTTTGTTTACTCCTAAACTCTATTAGACAAAAGCTATCCCTTAAGGCTGTTCTATTCTCAAATCTAAAAAAGCCACTTTCTGACACATTTCTGAATTCATTTTAGTTCGGAAACGCATAAAATTGGAAGGTGTTCTTATTCTAAAACTTTGTAATCCAAAAACCTTTTTACGTTTGATAAAGGCAGAAGATCTTTCAAAACGTACAGTCAAAGTTGACGTTTCGAACGGAATTTCCGACGTTGCAGCACGAGAAAGGGGAAACACGTGTTGTCATGTGACCCGAATCACTTATAACTCGATACATAATTTATTTATCGAAAAATGGAAATCATTTCGATTCAAAATCGCTTCAATAGTCAGACTTGCCAATTTTATGCCAATGTGATTAAAAATGAGCCAGAAAATTGATCAGAAAGTTTCTCGTTGTCGTTGTTGAGCATATCATTTTAGAACCTCTTTAAAAACATGTTTCTGTTCCGACCACCACCCCTTTTTCTTTTCTTCTGTTCTTTTTAATATATATTTTTTTATGATTTAAAAATGTTACATTATCCAGGGGAGTCGGGGGGGAGGGGGGGGATAGAGCGAATTATTTAAAAATTCTATTAAATAGCTTTCACAATCTTTGAAAAGAAATTCTAAAGACCTTTTTTATTATTATTACTCATCTGTCTGAAGAAATAAAAATGCTGCCAAAAATAAATCCTGTCAAAAATAACTCTCTTTCAGTAATAAGATAACGTGCATTGAGATGCTACAAATTAAAGGGTGTAACTGATCATGTTGTAATTAATTAATCGTTTTGAATGCATGTATGTGAGTTTAGATTCATATAACTAAAGTATTTTTACAAAATGTTAGTGAATAACATAGACCGCTGAACCTGGAATTCATTCGAGCATATTTCCTATTACACAAATTAAACACTTTTTATGCTTTAGAATATACACATATAAATTGATTTATAAATATGACTATTTAAAACCTCTAAATAGCAAACAATCCGCATTTCAGAAGCAAAAGTATACAAATATTTATGTGTTGTGGATTAAAAAACGTGAATGTTCGCTAAATAGAGGTGTCGCTTTTTGGAAGCGTCTGTTATGAAAGTTTACTGTAAACGCTCCATAACGGACACTTCCATTTAGCGAGCTCCTTTTACAATCCATAGCACATACATATTTGTATACTTTTATATCTAAAAGACGGACACCTCTAAATAGTGGGAAAATTCTGTGGTTCCGAGGTATCCGTCATTGAGAGGTTTTGCTGTTTTTAGATAAACATATTTTTTGTTTTCAATCTTATCTTAATGTAAAAGTTCAAAACATTGACTACAATCAGTACAATGTCGAAAGGGATTTAAAATTTCAGCTTTACGAAAATTGCATACCAAATTTGGGACCCCATAAAATCGGGGGAGGGGGGGGGAGGCAGCTAGTGCTATGACCCAGTTTACCCATGCTTTAATCAGGTTGTGCTTCAGGAAAAATTTCCAACCATTTCCATTTTTTTTATGGTCAAGAATTTTTCCATTTATTGACGATGCAATGTGGTCAAATATGACTGCAATAAATGCCTAAAAAGAATTGTGGCCAGTCTGCCTTTGCCGACAAATCAAAGCACAAAAATGGTCGCAATTCAGACCCTTCAAATGTCTGAAATTGAGACATAAATAAGTGTCTTAAAAAAAAAAGTGTCTGTATTTTTAACCATTTGTTTCAGACATTTCACTTTACAGTGTACCACAACTTAAAACACATTTCCAGTAATTATTGTTCTTAGACAGTACTAAAATCAAATTCTTTTGTGTGCCCCTGTAAATGAACGATGAATGTTATAGAGCCTCTTGTAGTACACCTCAGTAATATATCAATTTAAATGTGTTTTGAATCGAGTAACATCATTAAAATACACTGAAATCTATCATACCTTAATGTAACAAAATTATTTTGAGTGTCCCTGTAAATGAAGTATAAACTCTACATACTTCATTTTCGATACCGTAGTAAACCTCATTAACCTATATCAATTGCGTGGTAATCTGGCTACATTTACGCGAATTAGATTACAGAGACAAACCGAATTGATAAAAGTTTTGAATTATGTTGGAAATTGTTAATAACAAGGCAAAGTCACTATCACAAAGATTCTAAGAATAATGCATATTACGAATACATTATCTATATTAAAATTGTTATTATTATTATTATTTTGCATTGCACAATCATGGGGGCCAAATGATAGATTTAATCTTGAAAATCTATTTTTTACCCTTGTACCTCACATATAAACTTCAATGTATTCAGAATTTTTAATAACACTATATGATAAATATGATTAATGCAATACTTTTATTAGAGGCTACTTTTTAAAAACGCTAAGGAAAAAAAAAAAAAAAACTAGTCGGATGTGCCAATTTCAAAACTTTTTTCAATTACGTTAAAAACTAATTAGAGCCAACTTATGTCACAGTCTAACAGAATATGAAGTTTGATGAAATTCTGTGCATTAAATCTTGAGATATGACTATCACTATATAATCGAGTAAATCCTACAAAATTAAGCATAGAAGCACCACCTGTAGGGCTATTTACACCAAAACCTAATCAGCAACAACTTATATCAACGTCTAACGGAATCTGAAGTTTGTTAAAAATCTGTGCATTAGTTCTTGAGATAAGATAATGCTGAAATCGTTAAAAATACAGCATAGCAGCGCCACTTGTTGGGCGATTTTCACCAAAAACTAATCAGCTCTATTTACATCAAGATCTAACTGAATATAAAGTTTTATTAAATTCCATGCGTTATTTCTACAGATAGAGAGCCCACAAAATTTTTTGTCACATACAGACAGACAGACATTTTCTAAGAACAGTCAAATCATGTTCAGGACCTTCTTAAACGTACAAATCCATCAAAAACCAAAGTCGAAAATTTTTATGAATCCAATACTTTCTTCTTGTAAAGATAAAAGAACGTAAAAAAGACTACGTAATAACTTTTAGCACAAAGATTTTAACAATAATGAATCAAAACAAATAAAATATTTTAAAATAAATGTTTTTTTTTTTTTTCATTATATCATACTGACGAAACCAATGTTTTCATCGTTAAAGTCTAGTTTCTGGGAAAATGTCCCACTTGCCCATACAAAGATGCCGAATATTCGAAATCGATTAATTTTTTCAAGTAAGTTGAAATCCAAAGTGACTATTTTCTGACGCTAAACTATATACAGTGTGATGGTATAGGAACATTATCTTAATTCATGATGAAAGGATTAAAGTAATCCCAGAATAAGAGAAGTGACTGGTTTTGATTGACACCTATTGTAAGAGGATTATCCTAGCGAGAAGATCTCTTTTTTCAATTTCAAGTAAGAGTGAAAGACATTTCATGCTTTGTATAGCCTTTCTAAATGTGTGGACTTTTTCTATAAGAAGATTATCTGAAGTGGTTTAAAATATGCCAGGAAGGTATTCGTAGGAATAGTGTGACAAAAGAAATTGATTTTGAAGAACTCAGAGATTGGAAGAGGGAGGAGAAAGGAAGAAGGGTGTGTCAATCAAGTAGGATTGGAGGTATTATGCATTCCGGAAGGGATGCATTTTTTCCCCTTTGATTGACAGACATGTTTTTGTGTTCTAGGTAGACGGACCTGAGTTCTGCAGATAAGAAAAGTGGGACTTCCTTGGATGTATGGGACAGTCTTGTAATGTCATCCAAAATTTGACTATATTGTTTTTAAAAATGTTATTTCTTAAATAAAGCTTTTTCGTTTGATACGAACTCATACGTTTTAATTATATGTATGTGACCACGACACCACATATTGAATAAATATTTGACAAAGATGATTACATAGTTCAATATTACGCACTCTAGGATTCCATATTTTAAATTTTAAAATAAGTCAACTATTAGAAATTTAGTAAAGTTCTCTTTGCAAATTTACTTTGCAGGGGAGGGAGGAGGATCTTCAAAATCCGTGTTTCCCACTACATGAGAAAAAAAAAAGCTTGTTATCAACCCATAGACACGCACTCTGTCCCTGTCCCGACCACGTACTTACGGTTACTTACAGCGCGCACATACTGGATCTTTAAATGTGATGGTTTTGGACCATCATCTTAATTCATGATCAAAGGATTAAAGTAATCCCAGAATAAGAGAAGTGATGGGTCTTGATTGACACCTATTGTAAGAGGATTATCCTAGCGAGAATTATCCTTTGGATTATGCTTTGTTCATTTCAAGTAAACGTGACTTGAAATGAAAGACTTTTCATGCTTTGTAGGGCCTTTCTAATTTTGTGTGGACTTTATTCATTAGAAGATTATCTGAAGGGGTTTAAAATGTGCCAGGAAGGTATTCGTAGGAATAGTGTGACAAAAGAAATGGATTTTGAAGAACTCAGAGATTAGAAGAGTGAGAAAAAAGGAAGAAGGGTGTGTCAATCAAATAGGATCGGAGGTATTATGCATACCGGAAGGGATTCAGTTTTTCGCCGTGAAAGTTTTGTACGTGAAAGTCTTGTAATGTTATCCAAAATTTGACTATATTGTTTTTACAATTGTTGTTTCTTAAATAAAGCTTTTTCGTTTGATACGAACTCATACGTTTTAATTATATGTATGTGACAACGACACCACATATTGAATAAATATTTGACAAAGCTGATTACATAGTTCAATATTACGCACTCTAGGATTCCATATTTTAAATTATAAAATAAGTCGACTATTAGAAATTTAGTAAAGTTCTCTTTGCAAATTTACTTTGCAGGGGAGGGAGGAGGATCTTCAAAATCCGTGTTTCCCACTACATGAGAAAAAAAAAAGCTTGTTTTCAACCCATGGACACGCACTCTGTCCCTGTCCCGACCACGTACTTACGGTTACTTACAGCGCGCACATACTGGATCTTTAAATGTGATGGTTTTGGACCCACCATTTCCACGTAGACCACCTTCTTTTTACATATAGTTTTACTTGTGCTACAGTAGTGTATATTTATATGTAATGTATTTATTGTATACATTTCTTAATCCTGAACACTAAACAAACATTATTCCAAATTAATTAATTTGCACTATATATTTCTACATTAAAAAAAACGTTTTTGCATTGAGGAAAAAAATAGATTACTAGGACTTCCCTCAAAGGGATTAGTCTGAGTGATATTGCTGAGAACATAGGGTTAACAATTACAATATAAAGAAAAAGAGCAAATTAAATGATAGAATTACAAAATATCATATATAAATTCACTGTTAAAAAATAGAAAAGAAGTACCGTTCATCAGATGTGTTGTCATATTTTTTTTTAACTTGTGGCAAATAATCTCATTTTCTTAAGCGCGTATTGCGCAAAACTTGGAAAAAAAAACGCAAGATCTTTTAAAACGCCAAGCTTTTTAAAGTTACGTAATTGGATTTGCAGCCAATAGATTATTCTATCAAGCGTGGCTTAACGCAAATTTAATTTCATTGTTGCACCTTTTTTTGTGTGTGAATTTAAAAATTTTCTTCCTTGATTATATATCTATTATTTGTATAACTGTTTATAGAAACTCTTACACTTCAAACCACATTGATAGCATGCTTTGCTACAAACCAGATTGCAAAACTATAGTCTAAATTACTATTAAAGCATACAAAAAATCTTTCGATGACTTCTGTAATATAACTTTTACATTAAATCTCCATATCGGCAAAATTGAAAAATTATATATATTACAAAGTTAAGCTTAACAGATACTTCTTGATTATTCTCTAGGTGGCTCTGCCCCCTGCGCCTTTAATGCACCTTTACTGCGCCAATCCGCAGTCTTTTCTTTTGCCTGTCTGTCTGTCTCTCCACAATTTGTCTGTTTCCCTATCCGTTCTTCTGCCCGTCTCTCTAACCGATTGTCTATCTCTCTACATGTCTCGCTACCTGTCTCTATATTTCTCTACCGGTCTCGCTACCTGTCTCTATATTTCTCTACCGGTCTCGCTACCCGCCAATCTATTTCTCTAACCGTCTGTCTATCCGTCTAACTACTTGTATGTCTAGCCGTGTCTCTATTCACTTCGCTACCCATTTATCTATCTGTCTCTCTACCCGTCTGGCTATACGCCTCTCTACCCATCTTCTTACCCATCTCGGTACCCATCTACTGTCTCTCTACTCGTCTGTATACCCGTCTCACTATCCGTCTGTTTTTGTACCCGACTCTTTTCCCGTCTCGCTACCAATCTCATTACCCGTCAGTCACTCGTCTCTGTACTCATCTCTCTACTCGTCTCTTTATCTACCACGCTATGCGTCTCGCAACATTTCTCGCTACATTCCTATCTACCGATGTCGCTACCCGTCTCGTGACCCATCTCGCTACCCCTCTGTCAACCCTCTTTTTAGGTGCGTTCGTAATTATATAAATACGTAGCACCTATTGTCGTCGCTTGGTCCGTCCGTCCGTCTGTCTATCCGTCCGTCCGCATATAACAACGCAAAAACTACCTAACCGAATGGTTTGAAATTTAAGATATATTATCTTTGCAGAATTTTGTCGAGACATTTCAACTTTTATAAAAATCGAATAAAAACTTTAGGCGATATTAATAAAAAATTTTATTAAGAAATTTGAATTTTTTTTTAAATCGGTGCTTTTTTGTTATAGGAGCTTCCGAAGTTTTATCGTCAAGCGACCGAGATACTTATTTTATTACAAAAATGAATCTGCAGACGATAGAATTCATTTCACAGAATTAAAAATCATCAAGATCTGAATATTTATATAGCTAGCTAGAGTACGAACGCACCTCATTTGTCACGTTTGACGTACAATTTCCAACTTGTTACCTTTCTCTCTAGCCGTCTGTCTATTCGTTTCGCTACCCGTCAGCCTACCTATGTCGCTACTCATCTCCCTACCCATCTCACTACCCGTCTGTCTACCCGTTTGTTTACTCGTCTTTCTACCTCTCGCCACCTCTTAACAATATTTAAACAATTCATTTAATATACAGAAGCTGTTTATCAGTTAATAAATGCAAACAGAAGTAATTTATCTAATAAGTGTAATCAGAAGCAATTTTTTTAAAAATACATACATAAACCTGAATAATAATTCACCAGTTTTGTGTTCATAGTTGTTTATATCATTTGACAGTAAATCTCAGCTTCTTAAACCTGAATTGTCTCAAGCTTTTTAAAAAAACCACAAGGTCTGTATAACTGCAAAGTACCCTGAGGGCTATATTAGCTACATGTTATTAAGTTAAGTGAAAGTTTCGTTATCTCGTTTGCAGCCAATTGCTTATGTCAGAAAGCGTGGCTTAACGCCATTTTAAATTCATTACTGTAACTTTTTTTTTTTTTTTTTTAGGGGGGGGGGTTGGGTAGGGGGGGAAGGGTTTCAAATATATACATTTAAATTAAAATTTTTGCCTCCATGCCATTAGTGTTGTTTGTATTATTAACTAATACCTTGTAGACCGAGCTTAGGAGAAACTTTCGTAATTGAGCCCAAAGCCAATCGGAGCATTTAATATCATTATTGTAACTCTTATAGAGTTAAAACAATATTGTTGCTAGCTTTACTTTTGTTTGAGACCAGCCTTGCCTGTGTATCTGAATGGGGGGAAAGTTTCGTATCCTATGTCGGTTGGCGAAAAAAATTTTAAATGGTGCCAAAAGTTAGTTTTAGCATCTTACAAAATTTTTCTAGAGAGCGGTAAAACATGTTTTTCAAATATTTACAAACATACATTTATTAAAGCATGTTTTTGCGCCATCTTAAAAATTTAAGCATGATGCTAAAATAAAATTTTATCGCAATATTCGATATTTTAATAAGTAATGAAAATACATAAACAAACTTATTTAACAAACCTAAGAGGCATTTTTGTGATAAATAATTGTTATTGTCAGGGAAGTAAATTGTAAACAATTAATAAACGGCTAGTAAATAATAAATAGCATTTAAAATCTAAAAATGGAGAAGTGGTCCGTATAAAAATGCAAAACATAACATTATACGCTTGATATATGTAAATCTTTTTTTATTTTTTTAATATTTCCGAAGGCACAGATAAAAAGGTAAAAATCTCTTTTCCAAATGCCAAATAGAAAATATACAAAATAGAATGCCAAATATACAAAATAGAAAAATATCTGCAAAAAAATATATTTACATAATACTACATCTGCCAAAAAATAAGATTTAGAAAAAGTAAGCCAAATCCTGCAGATCCCAACAATCACATCGTAAAACTTATCACCAAAACAGAATTCGCCAAATCTTACGGCACAGGAGATGGATTTTTCCCTCTGAATGCAGAATATTAGTTTTTTTTTCCTTGTACGATGGGTGATTATAATATAACTAGCCGCCACTGGCGACCAGTTTGGTCTCCCTTAAATGTATGTTAAACATTGCAACACGTTACATTTATTCATAATTTAATTTTCCCTTAATCCTTCGCCAAATCGGAAGATTCTAATAGACAAATCATGAACTTTTACGATCATGGTAGCATTTCGCATATTTTTTGGGCACAGGTGTAACATACGCACGTTGGCGCGATTTTTCCCCCGCCAATTTGGCGAAATTTTTTTTATGCAAATTGTTGTTTATTTACTTTTATTTTATTTTTTTTAGTTCTATAAATTATTTTTGATATCTATATCAATATTTATTTACATCAAACTATCATTTATTTATTTTTATTTCCTTTTTTAATTATGAGTAATTTTGTTAACCGGGAGCAGATGATAAATCGCTAAATATTATTCCCATAACCATCATTCATACTACATTAATTTAATTTTAAATTATAAACCTGTCACTCATTTCATTTAAAATACTTAACTTTAATCTAAAATGCTTATATTACATAAATTTAAAATACTTCACACTTTTCATTTAAATAGAAAATAAATAAATAAATAAGAAATAATATCATAAATCAAAACATTTGATTTCAAAATCAAAGTATCGTTTCTAATTTGTACACGCGATAAATAAAATCTGCATTAGCGATTTTAAAAATGCTAAAAATTTGATTCATTAAATATTATTACATGAGTTCAATTTACGTCAAGAAAAGGTCCAGAAGGAAGTTGAGTTGTATAGCACATAATTATGGTCTTACGGTAAACTTTGATTGTCTCACTGGTGCGAATTATTTTTTTGACGCGAGGTAGCGGTCCAAAAATTCATTCGCGGAGAACTTGCTTTGCGAATGATTACTTCCATGATTTAATATTTTAAATGTTCACGACGAATCAATCTTTTTTTTTTGTTTACTTTCATGAATAGAGAATTTGAACTGTGAACCAAATTTCGACTGAAGTTATTGCAGAATATATACATAATTGAACGTAAGTCATCTCTCAAATATTAATTTATTTTGAACGATCTTTCTTAAAATGTAACTTTTGTGCAGTTTTGTTCGAAAAAATAATTTTGAATAAAAATGGCCGCCTGGCATATGAAAAAGTGAAACGGCCATCCCGGAACTGTTGATGACAGTCACATGACTTACGCTTTTATTTTAGAAGATTGTTTCATTTCACATACTACATACCGTTTGATATATTGGTACATTTATGTTATCCTGGCGCAGTTGATAAATCGCCAAATATTGTTCCTATAACATTTTCATATTGAATTCATTTCATTTAAATATAAACCTTTCACTCATTTAATTTAAGATACATGCCTTTCATTAATCCCATTTAAAATGCTAAAAAGAGAGAGAAAAAAAAAAAAAATAAATAATGCCATAAATCGAAACCTTTTATTTAAACACCAAAGAATTTTTTTTTTTTTTTAATTTACACAAGCAAAATAAAAAAAGCTGCTATTGCTGAGATTTGCGCCAAATTTCTAATACCAAGTCTACCAAGTTATTGCGGAGTTTTTCTTTCAAACAGAAAAAAATCCAGATTAATTTTCGATTTCTACTAAATTGAAATATATTTTATTGTGCTGAATATTAGTGCGTGCATATTTTTTTGCTCCATGTACTCCATGAACTTTTCAATTCCGATTGTCTACGAAAATCTCCCGCCAGTGAAAATGACGTACGCACAACATTTTCGTGACGTATATACTTTAATTGTGCTTTTTTATCTATTTTTTTAATATAATTTCCAAACGGTTTGACATTTATTCTTGGTAATAAATAGACGTCGTTGTCACCTTTATAGGTACTTGCTGTAAAAATTTGAACGAAATCCGTTAAATATTTTTTGAGTTATGCTTGACGAAAGGTTTTAATATCCATCGTAGCTATATATGGGGCAAAGTAATAGTATGAGTCTTCGTTGCACTCAGGCAATTAGAAAAAAAATCCTTTTTTTTTTCTTTTTCTTTTTTTTTGTTGTTGAGAATTTGGAATTGTTGTATTTTTAGGGTTTCGTTCATCTCTTTCTTTCAACGAATACTTTCAACGAATGTTTTCTTTATGTCCTTTTTTTTTTGGGGGGGGGGGGGGGGAGAAAAATTATTGTATTTAGAGCAATTTTTTTAAAAACATTTTTCTCCGCTTGGAATTTGCATTTTTTATCCCTATCATTCTACCTTTTTTAGGGTTTCGTTCATCTCACGAAACCCTATTACTCCCGCTCCTTTGTCTGTCCGTCACAGAGCCATTCTCGAAAACTGTGTTACTTACAGAGTTGAAACTTTGTGTATAAAAAAGAATATCAGCTGTGAATGGCCCAAAATATTAAAATTTGAAAAATTCGTATTATTTTAATAAATAGAGATAAAAACCAAAATTCTAACAGCCTTGTACCATTAAATTTAAATATTTTTCGTTATAGCCGATGCCAAAAATTAAAAATCAACGATGAAAATCTTCCCACAATAATTATTTTTCTATCAGACGATTTCCACGTAAAAAATGAAATAAAAAGTTTCACCAACTGAAAAAAAGATTAATATGAAATAAAATTGATTGACGTCATAGTGGTAATAAAACATAAGACGGAAAGATTTCTCAAAAATACAAGGAGTATGAGTATGTATATGTGCACAAAACAGATTAATATCATGTCATTAGACAATTAAAAAGAAAATCTAACGTCATATCGGAAGTTTAACGGATTATTCAAATGTTTCAGAATAATACAAAGCGTGTATCAATATGAGTAATAGAGAATAGTAAATATATGAGTTTGATTATCATATTGAATCATGATAAAAATCCGATTATGGAAATATTCGTATATTTTAACATTTTGAAGGTATACATACAACATGTTTAATTTTGAAATATATATTTTTTAAATATCGCATTTAGTCAGCAAGACAGATATTACAGTGAGAGAATATAATAGCGGGCTTAGACCGCTATCGGAATGGTTTAAATAATCAAAAAAAAAAAAAAAAAAAAAAAAAAAATAGACCGGTAAATTTTTACTTTAGAAAATACATGACCTGTTTTTTTTTTTTGCTAAATGAAATTTGTTTGAATTTATTAAAGAAAGGATAAAGTGTTTTGAAAGGAATATTAAACGAAACTCTTTGAGCGATCTTCGGTCACACTTACCCACTTGTTTTATTGTTACGTTTTATACTTATCATATAGCTAATAAGGCTTATTGAGATTAAATATTTATCGCAGAAAAAACTGGCAGCAAAAAGTTTTATACCTATATTTCAAAACAGCAATTTTTCCGCATTTGCTGTAAAAATCTATATTTTTTTACATTCTTATATAAGTGTGTTGCGGCCCGCCTAAAGTCACAAATATATGTTTGCGGCCCGCGAGAAAAAAAGGTTGAGTATGGCTGATATAGAGGGTTGTACAAAAGATTTCGAGTACATTTCAATCAATTGGTGGAAATTGCTAAATGCGAATGTTCTAAATGAACTAAATTTTATCATGCTATGTAGGATATATCCAAATCTATTGATCATATACAGGGCAGCACAAATTAATTTGGCTATATTTTTGAGTATGGGAGCGGATTGCTAAAACTGGACTTTTAAATGTGTTATAATGTTTCCTATACTGTTTACTTATATATCTTCTTTCAACTTATTGAACAGTGAAGTTTCGTTACAGTTTTCTGGATGTGTAGGAAAGTGTTTCATAATCTATGCTTCACGCATGAGTTTTAGTTCTTTTTATTATTATTTTTTTACTTAAAATCTATATCTGATGTGCGTATATAGAGCCTTTCTCTGAACTCCCACATTAAAATATCCCGTCCACTAAATTAATTCAAATTTTGTGCAAGAAATGTATACCTTAGCATTAATGTAATTATTGACAGAAAGGGAATTTTTTTTTTTTTGTGTGTGTGTGAGGGGGGGGGGGAGTTCCGGCTTATTATGATCATGGGTCCATGCTTGCGTTTTCCAAAAGAATAAGCATTAAAGAAATTGAAAAACAACTTTATACAGAAAAAATTTTAAACAAAAATCCAATTATACAATTACTGAAACTTAATGCCAAAAAAACTAATCAGACATGATATTTACAACACATTTCAGTTAATGACGCCTTTTTGGCTCAAGGCATGGGCGATATGGGTGGCCAAAGACGAAAGACAGGAAGTCCCGTCTATTTTGTAAGAAGAATGATGGATTCATCTGTTTGTGAGTTTCCTGTGAAAAGGCACAAAAGAGCTCACAATACTTCACACTATAGCAAATGTTTTTCAGCTTGTCAAGAGAAAAAAAACATGGGCATTTTCAGATTTTGAACATTATAAAATTAATATGTTTGTTCTTTTCTGTCGGCTCCCGGGCACTCAAAGCATTTAACCCATTAAGTCCTAGCGGTACCATATGGTACCAGAATAGCAGATATCCATTTTGTTGTTTGTATACCAGTATTTTTTAAGAAAAAAATTCCGTTTAACTAATGACAGAAACTTCATAATAAAAGGAGACAAAAGTGGCAATTTTGAAAAACTGGTATGAAATGCAATTTTTGCATTTTAAAGAGAAAAATAATTCCTGCCTTTATTGGTTAACAGCATTGTTATAAATGTTCTTTTCTGAATTTTCTCAAAGCAAAGTTTTCAAAGACTACTTTCAATGAATGTTTTCTTTCTGTCCTTTTTTTTTTGAGGGGGGGGGGGGGGGAGGGGAGTAAAATTATTGTATTTAGAGCAATTTTTTTAAAAACATTTTTCTCCGCTTGGAATTTGCATTTTTTATCCCTATCATTCTACCTTTTTTAGGGTTTCGTTCATCTCACGAAACCCTATTACTCCCGCTCCGTTGTCTGTCCATCACAGAGCCATTCTCAAAAACTATCTAACTTACAGAGTTGAAACTTTGTGTATAAATCTGAATACCACCTATGAAGAGCTCAAAATATTACAATTTGAAAAATTCGTATTATATTAATAAATAGAGATGAAAAACCAAAATTCTAACAGCTTTTTCCTATTAAATTTAAACATTTTTCTTTATAGCAGATGCCAAAAATTAAAAATCCACGATGAAATTCTTTCCACAATAATTAATTTTCTATCAGACGATTTCCACGTGAACAATGAAAATGAAATAAAAAGTTTCACCAATTGAAAAAAAAAATATTAATATGAAATAAAGATTTTTGACGTCATAGTGGTAGTAAAACAGAAATTTTTCTCAATAATACAAGGAGTATGAGTATGGTGTATGTATACAAAACAGATTAATATCACGTCATTAGAGAATTAAAAAGAAAATCTGACGTCCTATCGGAAGTTTAACGGATTTTCCAAATGTTTCAGAATAATACAAAGCTAGTATCAATATGAGTAATAGAGAATAGTAAATATGAGTTTGAGAAACATATTGAATCGTGATAAAAATCCGATTATGGAAATATTCGCATATTTTAACATTTTGAAGGTGTACAATTTGTTTAATTTTGAAATTAATTTTTTAAGTACCGCATTTAGTGCGTATTACGGGTATTATTATGACAGAATGTAATAGCGGGCTAGTTTAGATATTCGAAAAAACCAAAAATAGACCGGTAAATTTTTACTTTATAAAAAACATGACTTTTTTTTTTTTCTTTTTTTTGTTTTTTTTTTGCTAAATGAAATTTATTTGAATCTATTAAAGAAAGGATAAAGTGTTTTGAACGGAATATTAAACGAAACCCTCTCAACCTTATTAAACGAAACCCTTTGCTATCTTCGATTACACTTACCCACTTGTTAATTTTTTTTTACCTAATATTTTAGCTTACAATCCTAATATTTTAGCTTAAACAGTTGTTAAAAAGTTTTATCAAATCTATTTCTTAAAGGAAACTTCATTGTAATGCAATATAGTTTACACGAGTAACTGGGAACAAATTTAGAAATTTGCTAAAACCTGTCAGACATAAGTCTCATATTTAGATATTAGATTATTATTTTTTATTTACCATTTCTCTAACATAATTTTTTTTTCTAAGAACGATTTTTTTTTTTTTTCACGCCATACTTGAAATAAAAAATTATAAAAACTGCTTTTTAACTACAGAAGAATTCCCTATGATACAATTGCCTTATCTAAAGATTGTGGCGAGAATTTTAATAAGATTTGCATATTGGAAATAAAAAGAAAGTTTTTCGTATGATGTAGAAAAATTCTTCTATAAAATGTTTTATTTCAATCATCGATATCTAAGAAACAGATGCTTCTTTAAACGTCTTGCTTGTACACTGGTGTCCATAAATTAAGGAGCAGTGACCAATTTCAGACGTTTCGTCAAATATCTTACTGAAATTCGTGAGGAAATGCCCGAAATGTCCTTGAACTTTGAGGATGTAAAGAACATGTTTCACTTCATGTTTTTCAGTGAAGATTTTGTCGCGAGGACAATTAGGGGGAAAAGAATAATAATTGAAAAATAAGTCCCATGTAATCCTATGGGACCTATTCCTTAATTTCTCAATTATTGCTGTAACTTGAGTTTTCACGATATTTCACTGGTCTTTTTATATGCGTTGCTCTGCAGTATTGACTATCAAATCATGATAAAAAAAAATCTTTGCTGTAGTTCGCGCATGCGCAGTTAAGTTTCATTTCATAAAAATACCTGTAGCTCATCAGATATTTAATAAATAAATATTTTAATCACAGTATACTATTTCTACTATTTTTTGTCAAGTTTTTGGAAAGCGGTGTTAAATTCGGCTGAAAACTCTGCATGCTATCAGAAAAAACTTTTGAAGGTTTCACAGAAACGTTAACATCTTCACGAATATACGTGCTATAGTTACAGAAATGCACACAAATGTTGAACAGGACCTAAACAGTCATTTGCTACACTGACAGGCCATTTTTACCATTTTCTGTAACTTGGGTGATCGAAAATATTATCTTATTGTTAAAATTATTAATCCCCCCCCCCCCCCTAATTGTCCTCGCGGCAAAATCTTCATTGAGAAACATGAAGTGAAACATGTTCTTTACATCCTCAAAGTTCAAGGGCATTCCGGGCATTTCCTCACGAGTTTCAGTAAAATATTCGACGAAACGTCTGAAATTGGTCACTGCCCCTTAATATCTGGACATCAGTGTACTTTTCTGTTCTCCAAAAACAGCTTAAATTAGGCATGCTGTAGACAAAATATATTTTATGGGAATTTTTTTAAAAGAAATATTTAAGATTAAATTATTACAGTATCAAACAGCAAAAGAAAATTTAGGTTAACATGAGTTTCATTAGCATTTTTATAAAATGAGGGAAATTTTTCGAATACTTATAAAAAAAATCTATTTTATTTTTCAAACATATTTTGGTTTCAGGAGGGTAGAGGGGCTGAACAGCTGCTATACAAATATATAAGTGTTAGGAATTAAAAAAATTGTTCACTTAATAGAGGTGTCTGCTTTTCGGGAATGTCAGTTATTAAGTTCTTATTGTATATAGATTTTAAACCTTAAAACATATTTTGGACATTCCTTCTAAAAATTTGATCAACCCAACCCGAAACCAATTATTACCCGATACAATGAATGTCAACCCGACATGAACCCGACCCTCAACTCATCAAGTCATCGTAATCATTGTCTTAAAAAAAAAAAAAAACTTTACAAGATACTGCAACTTTGCAGTAAAATGGAAAATGCAATTTGTTTGTCGTTATCAGGAAAATGATGCCTGTCGATTACATGCTTATACGAGGGGGGAAAAAATTCGAATTCTGATTGTTATACGTGTATAAAGGTCCGAACACGATAAGACTGCTTTCAAAAAATGTCTGTCTGTGACAAAAATTTTGTGGGCGCTCTATGAATGCACGAAATTTAATAAAACTTTATATTCAATTAGACCTGGATAATACTTGTTGCTGACTAGTTTGCGTTGTAAATCGCCCAACAGGGGGCGCTGCACCACGATCTGATACGCCACAGCACACTGCTCCAAATCTTTAAAACTAGTATGTTTTGTGACAATCACAAAACTTTCTTTTATAAAAATCAAATCGTCTGCTTTAAACCAAAATTTAATGACAAATTATTCGTTGTTGAGATACAGCTATCGCAGAAATCATGAAAAACAGAGCATAGCAGCGACACCTGTTGGGCAGTTTACAACAAAACCTAAGAAGCATCTTTTTATGTCAAGGTGTAACAGAATTAAAAGTTTGGGTGACATTCCAGGATCATGAGATATAAGTAGCGTGATAATGCAGCATACCAGTGCCACCTGCTGGGCGATATATTGCCCAAATTTAGTCAGCAGAAATTTATGTCAAGGTCTTGCAGAATCTTAACTTTGGGCGCCTGTTATTTAAATTTTCGCGTGGGTGAGGGATGACGGGAAGAGTGGTCGTTCATGGAGGTTGCAAAAGTCAATTAAAGAAATAAAAGATTAATATCTCCAATTATTAATTTGCCCCACCAGTGGCTGAGAGGTTATGCTCTCGAAGCTGGTAGACGGGAGGTGCTGGGTTCGAACCCAATCGTGCCCGTCGGCCTAATCGTTCGGAGTTTCCGTGGTTTTCTTCGAGCTGTGGATTTATCCATGCGTAAATACGGGTTAAAGACCCCCTTAGAAAGACCCCCACGAAGGGCACTCCCCTGGGCCTATATCCCAAGTGCAGATAATTGGCCGTCAATAATCAACCCAACCCAATTTTAAATTTTCAATAGGGGTAGCGCTCCTGAAAATTTCCAAAGAGGGCACATGTGTCCTTTGAAAAAAAAACAAGAAAGAAAAATCATAGATTATGAAACACTTTCCAACGCATCCAGAAACCTGTAACTAAACTTCAGGGTTAAATATTAAGGTCAAAGAAGATATGTAAGTAAACAGTACAGGAAACATATAACACATTTAAAAGTCTTTTTTTAGGAATTACCTTCCATAGTAAAAAATGTAGTCGAATTATTTTGTGAAGCCCTGTATATAATCTATAGATTTGGATATATCCTACATAGCATGATAAAATTTAGTTAATTTAGAAAATTTCGCATTTAGCAATTTTCGATAATCAATCGAAATGTACTCGAAATCTTGTACAACCCTGTATATTATCAAAAGACTTTTGTAAACACCCCATATTAAGCCTAATTTAATTCAGGTAAAAAACTAATAAGGCAAATGAAAACAGATTTTAAGAAATTATCAACCATAAACGACAATGTACCCTGCTGTTCTTTGTTTAGCCTTGTATGTATATGAATTTATTTATAGTCCACAGGTATACTAAATTTTGTTCAGCAAGAAAATATGTATTACAATTAAAAATACCCTTAAGCAATTCATTACCATAGTCAGTAATACCTACGAATTCTTTTGTGTAGTATATGATCAACAGAATTTTTACTATGCAAAAATTTTGTTAAACTTAAAAAGGCAAACCAAAGTTAAAGTTGAAAGCGCATTTATCACACATAGACTGTAATTACCGCACGGAGACTGAAATCTAATTATTTTGTACGTCCCTGTAAATGATACACGCAATGTACACCATACTTTTTTTTATTCACCTCAGTAATGCATATAAATTACCTTATGTTTGAAATAGTGAAATATCATTAAATTACATTGCAAACAATTTTTCACCATAGAACATTGTGTACCAGAAATCTTTTGTTTGACCCTGTAAAGGAATAATAAAGTCTTTGCACCCCATACTTTACAAAAAGCATGTTTGAGTGCACTTCATAGTTGTACAACAATATCATCATGTTTTAAATGGCGTAACATAATCAAAATGCAATTGAAAAGATTTATTCCCATTGACTATAATGTAACAAAATAAGTTTAAATGGCCCTGTAAATTAACTATAAGTGCTACACACTTCATTTTCAACAGGGATCATGCTATAATAAACGGCGCAATAACATACAAAAATTTCAGGGAAATCCGATTAAATTGACGAGAATAAGAGCACGGACAGACGCAAGACAAACCGAAGTGATAAACACTTTCCAACTAGATAAGTGTTAAAAATAATAAACTTTAAAATAATGACTAGCTGACCCCCGCCCGGCGTTGCCCGGGCCCGTAATAATAAATTTTAAAAAAAGCGTCAAGTTTTTATGATTTTATATATTTAATCCGATTTTGTATGAAATTATATTTTAAAATGAAAAATTCTTGAAAAAATATTGATATTGAGTGATAAAAGTGCTCATTTTCTTGTTTTTGTTTACTTAGGGTCGTTTCATAGTTTTAAAATAAAAAGTTATTTTTGTCCGAACTCTTTGAAATCTTTATTGGTTACTAGCCGGTCGTTTCCGAGTGGGGCCCAGATACATAGTGCAGCGTACCGCCCTGATTTCGCTTGGGGCCCAGAAAGTGCATTTTATATACAACCAGAGAAATATAAATAAAATACTTTAAATCAAAAGTATACGAAAAAAACTAATAAGAATATAAAAAAGCACTTAAATAAAGATTTCGCGACATAATTTTTTTTTCATGAGCATTCGGACAAAATACTACTGGACCCTAACCATGAATATCTAGGGTCGGGGCTCAAGTAGTACTTTGTATCTGGGCCCCACTTGGAAGCGACCGGCTAGTATATAATAAAAAATGAGCAATAGTTCTGTTTTTCGTCTATAATTTTCCGCAATCGGGTTCATAGCCGATGTTGCCCACAAACTCGCTAGCTCTAAAATACATGATTAACTACATTTTTTTTTTTTTTTTGACTTGTAAAGCGGAGTTTCACATTTTTACTTAAAAATGCTGCTGAGATATGGCACAATTACCTAAAATTTTCGACACACAGTGTAACCCCCTTGATGGATTATTATCTAAAATTGCTGAAATACATAGTTACCTATTTTCTAGTACATTTGTTATCCTAAATTTCACGCATCTACCTATTACTGAGATATTGCAAAATAACATAGAAAATCCGACTTCCATTTAACTCTCTTTAGGGGCGGAATTTCTAAAATCTCGGAAATACATGTTGAACTATTTTTTAGTAGATTTGTTATCCTCAATCTGTGATTTCAAGCTCATAACTAAAAATGCTGCGAACATTCGAAATGACCTAAATTTTAGACTCCCATTTAGCCCCCCCCCCCCTCCTTAATGGGGGAATTTCTAAATTCGCTGAAATACGTGTTTAACTATTTTTTCAGTAGATTTGTTATCCTGAGTTTCATGATTCTACGGTAGAATCATGTTCCCGCTAGGCTTGTAGTGTCCCCGCTAGGCTTTTTCTGAAGGGCGCTGCGCCCTGCCCTTTTTAAAATCGACAAAATGCGCCCTACCCTTTTTTTACCCCCCCCCCCCCCTTTGACCCCCCCTTCCAGCTAAAGTAATTACGTAAACTTTTCTCCTTTGCATTTCGTGGGTGGTCAGAAGTAGGGATGGCTCAAAACAGAGAGGAAAATAAGATACTCTCTGGACAATTGCATTGTTATGTATCTGGCCCTGTTCCTTGCATTGAGATGCTCTTTCTGATATCCGATTCTCTGTTACTTTTCTTCCCACAACAGGATGGCAAGAATTGGCGTCAGTTGTACTGGTCTCAGCATACAGTAGACAAACGAGCGAAGAAAAAGTTATTTCAAATAGCGAGGTGGCGACGCTTTCATTCCCACCTACAGCATAAAAATCCTGGAATACATTTCCTTCTGTATTATTTTATTCAGCAGATGTTAAAAAAAAAAAAAAAAAAAAAAAAAGACGAAAATACCATGTGAAAGTAATTTAATTTGGACCTTACATAGGTTTTTTAAAAAAGAAAGAAAGAAAAAACGAACACGAGGAAGATAGATAAGGTAAATAGATAATTTAAAATAGAGGTATCCAACCTTTTGGCTGTCTCTAAAAGAAATAAATTAAAATAAAAAACAGTCTTTGGCCACACAAAGAAAGCATTAAAGTACTAATTAATGTGTGATCAGACCCGGCATTCTCCTTAAAGGGGTTCTGGAGCAAGAAACATTTTCAGGGCCCTACATTTATATATATATATATATATAAAAGGTTTTTAGAGTTGTGGGGGGGGGGGAGCTTTACAAGCGCAAACATCCCAAAATTTGAGATTTTATGCTTTTATTGGTTAAAAGGTGCAACACCCTTTGCCTCGCATTGCCTCCGGAACTCTGCAATGCCCCCCCCCCCCCCGGAGCCACAGAAATCCCTTCCGGAGAAAAGTGTCTGAATTGAACACTGAGCAGAACCCAACCCCCGAAAACCAAACCTCCACACACACACACAAATAGAAACAATCTAGAAGCAGAAATATGAGTAGTAATTTAATTCAATCCGTAATAATTACTGATGCCGAAAATGAGGCTCTGTATTATTATTCAGCAATTAAGAAAAAAATTCATAACTTCGTCAATTCACAAGATATCAAATCCGCTAAAATTTATTATAAATCCTCTTAATATTGTCTACAACTTTTATATTTACAAGTTTTTAATAGGACCAACCCTTACAAAAAAAAAAAAAAAAATTAAATAAAAAAAAAATCCTTGCCGGCTCTGCCTACAGACACAGGTAGATTTCGAAGTGGGCGGTCCCAACCGCCGCATCATGGCAAAAAGGTCATTTCTTCTGCAATTCCCAATAAACAGGCGCCCATGGTCTGCATCTTCGAAATCTACCTGTGCCTGTAGGCCGAGCCGTCAGGGTTTTTTTTTTATACAGATTAACATCTATATTTATATGTACATTTATACGTTGTAACATGAAAGTAATGTTAATATTTTTTTTAGATTTGTGAAAATCATGTTATTATTTACATCATGGGATTCATCAACTGGTTAAGATATTTTAAAAATACAATAATAATAATAAGTATCTTAATTAGTCTTCAATTTTATTTTTAATTAAAAAGGTTGAAGAAATATTTTATTTATAATAAATTTTTGAACCAGTAAATTAAAATATATTTATCATGTTCGTGATATAAATTTTTTTTTAAAGTTTCCTAAATTTTAAATAAATTAAAATACATTTAGCAATGGTAATGACTTCATATTTTTGATAAGTGTATACAAATTACAAATATTTATATACACAAAAATATTATTTTTTTAGATTTGTGAAAGTGATGTTTACCTTATTTTTAAGCATCAGGGAATTTATCAATTTCTTAACAGGGTTCGTGTTCATACGACCCTGAAAAGTTCTTAATTTTTTTCAAAAGTAATTTTTGCTCCTTAAAGATCCCTTTTTACACAAAATCTGCAAAAAATTCTCTGCATTTGATTTTCTATTATTTCTTAATTAGGGGTTATAACTTTCTACATTTTAGCAGATTTCTGATATTTTTAAAAAAATATATCTAAATTATCCCTTTGCTCATCTGTAATTTTGTTTTCCCCTTTTTAACCAGCCCCACAATTCAGCTAAATGTTTCTAATTTCTTATTCTGTAATTTTTGTTCTGCTTTTTTTATTTTATTTGTTATTTAATTGTTAAATATTTATTGAATGGTTGATTATAATTAATCATTTAAATCCCCCCCCCCCTCCCAATCCAAAATTGTCGTTTCCTCATTCAAACCTCCCCCCTCCCCTCAAAATCTTAAGAATTTGAACTCCAAGTTGCATACGGTACATGAAAGACCTTCAATTTTACAAAAGTAATTTTTGGCCCCTGAAAGTCATTTTTATGCAAAATCTACAAGTCCTTAATTTTATTTACTCTCCTATTACTTCTTAATCAGGGATAAAATCCATCCTTAATTTCAGTGAATTTAAGATTTTTTAAATAATAATGTATCTAAATTCCACTTTCCCGAAATGTTGCTTCCCCCTTTTTTTTCTCCTCAAACATTTCTGCTTTATTTGTTACTTTATTGTAATAATAATTGACCACATATGTATATTTTTTAAATTTATCTAAATTCCTCCTTTTTAAATGTTTACTTCCTTCTTTTTGCACCCCTCCTCCCCCTCACACTGTATGCAAAACTTAAAAGTCTTTAAAACTCTAATTATTTTCTGTTCTATTTATTATTTAATTCTAACAATAAATAATTGATTATAAAAAATTCTTTATTTTAGTTAGTTTTTATTATATAATTACAATTAATATAAATATGTATATACATATGGCAGAATCACAATATTAAGTGTCAAAATAGAAATTAAATTTAATTAATGAATTAATATTTGAAAAAACTGTATTAACATAAAGTGTCAACCACTACAAGTTTAAAAAAATGTATTTGAACTTGAGTGGATGAATAAAAAGTATTTTATTAACGATTGAAAATTTGAACAAGATATATAAATATATAGAGGGTGTGAACTAATAGTAGGAATTGAAAAAAAAAAATAGTTTTCATCTTCCGAACTTTCTGGCATTTCATTCGGTTAGAAATATAACTGTATCCAAGCTCTCTTTAAAATTTTGTGAAAAAATATACATATTTAGTAGTGAAAACATGCGTTCTTTAACAAAAATCTCCAGCTTTCAACAACAGAGAAAAAATATATTAGAAGGTCTATGCTTTCATTGCAATGGTTACACTTTATCCGTTTTTAATCAACCCTTTTCAAACCCCCTAGTCTAAATAGGTGAGGGATAATCAATCAGGTATCCCGTTTCTGAGAACAGAAGACTTAAAAAAAAAAGGTTGAAGCACCCACAAAGACACGATTTTCGTGTTGAAAATAGAGTGTGAATTTGATAGAATGCGCTTTTTGTTTTAAATATATAAATAACAAACACAGCATTAAAAAAATCCCTGACGGCTCGGCCTACAGGCACAGGTAGATTTCGAAGGCGCAGACCATGGGGCGCCTGTTTATTGGGAATTGCAGAAGAAATGACCTTTTTGCCATGATGCGGCGGTTGGAACCGCCTACTTCGAAACCTAACTTGTTTGCAAGCGGAACCAGCAGGGATTTTTTTATTTTTTTTTTTTTTTTTTTTTTTTTTGCTATACGAGTTGGTCCTATAAAAAACTTGTCAATATAAAAGTTTTAGATAATATTAAGAGGATTTATAATAAATTTAAGTGGGTTTGAAATCTTGGGAATTGACGAAGTTATGATTTTTTTTCTTCTAAAAACCCCCTTCCCTCCCCCCCCCCTTGGGACAATTTTTAATTATATCAAAAATCTGTCATACATACATTTTCGGCCTTTCTCCTAGAAGTAATAATAACTTCAAACGGATTCGATACGTATCATAATTAAGAAATTATGGTGTTTTTTCTGTTTTCACAAAAAGCACCCCCATCCTCCTCCACTTGGTTCGATTTTGCCCATTAACGAACTTGACCGAGATTTTATGCCCCTTGATTTAATGTATCAGTTTCGAAGAGATCTGTGCAGAATTATTGCAGTTATCGTGTCCATAAAAAAGTGACATAAATAGATAGATAGATATAAAGTTTTGAACTGGGGGTGGTTTTGGGTTCTGGGAGTCATGATCGGTGTAGATCTGTAAAAATGTTCCAGAAATTCCAATATAGGGGAGAATGTAATAGGTAGTATTTCTTACGAAATCTACCTAAAAAGAAGACTTTTAAAGATTTTAAACTTTGTGAGCATGGAGGAGGAGTGGAGAAGTTCAAGAAAGGAGAAGTTTTTTTTTTTTTTTTTTTTTTTTTGTGGGGGTGGGGGTGGGGGGGAATTTACAAATAGCACAAAAATTTAAAGAGTTTTAAAGACTTTAAATTTTATGCATTTGTATGAGGGGTGGGGTGGGGGCAGAGGCGAAAAGCCAAGTTTTTAGAAAATCTCAACAATCAGATTTGCAATAAACTTAAATATGAACTGAAAGAATTATTCTAGGGTTAACCCGAGAAGAAAAAATAAAATTAGAGTCATCACGATTTGAAAATAATATTAAAGGACAACACGAACCCGATGCAGTATTAAACGATCCTGCTATTCAGAGGTTTTACGATGTTTGAATATTATAAGTTATTAATATTATTATATATTTTGTACATTTTTCTATATAAAATATAAAATTGGTATTAGAAATATAATCGTAGATTAATTTTCATAATAGCATTAAAACGTAATTTACTGTCCTTTCATTGCGGGTTCGGGTAGAATTGAGGGTTTAACTATTCGGGTCGGGGTGCGGATCGCTGAAAATTATTTTTGCGGGTTAGGGTCGGGTTGCGGGTCGCCGAAAACTATTTTTGCGGGTTCGGGTCAAGTAATTTTTTTTTTTAGTCGTTTTCGGGTTGGGTTCACTTCAAATGTAATTTACGGGTTCGGGTCGAGTACAGCCCGACCCATGCAGGACTCTACTTCCGGGTGGGGAGTGAGAGCAAAAAGAAAAAGCAAAATTTCGGAAAGGGGAAATTTAGATTATTTTTTTATGGTCAGAAATTTACTGAAACGCTGAAGAGTATCATCCCCAGGGTTTGAGAAATGCGGTCGCCAGATCGCCCATGTTTTTTTATCTGGCGCTCAAATTATTTAATCTGGCTTCCTTTTTGCCACAAAACATGCCTTTAAAAATGAGAAGAAACTGTATTTTTTCTCTTATCACTTACTCGTGTGCGGCCAACAGTAATTTTTCTCTTCTCTCGTACTTTTAATGAATGGAAGAACCAAGTTAAAAAGGCATTTTCCATCTCATGCACAGAAAACACCATTATTTTCTGTCCCAGCTAACTAACATGTCACGCGATATGAATGTGGAAGGGGGGGGGGGGATTCAATAAAACAGTAAGAAATAGTGTCAATCCAGCCTCTGTGGCATCTAAAATGGGATACAATGGTAAAAAATGTTTTCGAAAGTTTCAAATCAGATTTTTTGTGTCCAGAATTAAAATTGATTAATCTATCGCATTCACTTATTAAAATTATAACATATAAGTGATTTTAAGTAATTATTTTGAAGTAAATCTATAAAACTGAATTAAAATGTTGAGAATACAACATAATACTAGTTTAGTACTAGTGTAGTTTAGTATTCTAAACTATATAACTAACAATTTTAAACTATGCTTGTTATTATTATTACTTTTTCAGTTAACACATAAAAAAACGTTTGTTTGTTTTTAAAATAAATTTTGGCAGAGGTGGGGATGGGTAATTTATTTTTCTGGCTACCACATTTTATCAAATTTGTAAAGCCCTGCTCATCCCTGATATTAAGAAATAATAAGAGAGTAAAATTGGAGTAATTTTGCAGATTTTACACACAAATAAGAAAATTTAAGGACCAAAAACTACCTTTGAAGAATTTAAGGACTTTCAAGGACAGTACGAAGCTTGGATTTAAGAAGAACCTTAATTCATAATGTACAGAGAGAGCAACCTTGAGCCCTCTCCCCCCAAACCCCCAATCTTTCTGCGACAAAAAGGTTTGATCATTTATTTAACAAAATACTGAAAATTATCTGCTAAAAAGTAATTTGTCAATAAATAGTAAATAGCAATTTAAAGTTAGTCCTCGTGTCTCAGCCCACAGACATTCTCAGAACACTTTTTGAAGCGTATATGTTATTTATTACATTTGCAGTATCTAAGACTTGAATAAGATTTTTCATTTTTCACATAAATGGGATGCATTTGGCACTGCAGTCGATCGCTTCCTGAGGATGACTTTTCCAAGACGGTCACGTCGCGAAATCGGCTTAAACTGCCGAACTTGACAGCATTTTCTGAATTATCCTTAATCATAAACTGTTGGGCTTTTTGTGTGTTCGAGATTCAGAATCACTCAGTTAGACTTCTGGGGTGTTTTAATAGAAATAAAGCTTATTTTTATTTAAGTTACATAAACATAAAACAACCTTTTTCGTCAATATTTTGAAATGTTATTGAAATAAAATTACACAGGTCTTTTTAAGCTAAAAAAATTATAATGCAGATTTAATCAGCATATATCATGTTTTATACAATAAAACATTATTAATAATGGAACCTGTGCATAATGGAAGCTAGGTTGAAATGGGAAATTTATTGTCTCAGGGAAATAACGCACTTTCTAAGATAAAAACCTGTCTTAAACGGAATATGTTTCCGGGCTTTATTCCATCTTAGCAAGTTACCTTATATTTTGAAAAAAATTCGTAAATAAACTTCATATATATATATATATATATGTGTGTGTGTGTGTATTTTTTGAGGGGGGGAGGGGTTAGCCACATCATTCCCCTTGAATACTCCACTGGAATACCACGCCCTTTCTGCAATGCACATGCCCCTGCCACTCGGCGACTGTAGCTGTAAGAGGATAATAACATTCTTTTAACTAAAATAAAAACAATAAAATTTTAAAATTTCGATTAAAATAATTAATTTCCGATTTAAAAAATAAAATCAAACTAATTAAATTCATTATTTAAAATTATGTCTCCCAACATATTTATAAAATGTGAGACATCATAATAAAACTCTATAAATGCAATACAAATATGATTTAGTTAATTATTAAAACCTACTAATTTTTTTATAACAGTTCTGCGGATCAACTAATTAAAAATTTTACGAAATATGAAATTTTAACCATATATATTTACATTTATTTAAAATTTAAGGTAGTACACACATGGGAAATGTGGGTAAAAAAAAAAGGGGGGGGGGGGGGTATAGGAGGAAACGTTGATATGATTTGTCAAAGAAATCCTAGAATCTAAAAGGTAAAAAATAATTTCGCCAATAAAGTGATAAGCACGCCAAAATAAATACCTGAAATACAGAGCGTTGATGATATTTTTCCCTTATCCATGAAAAATTCCCTCCTGGAAATTTAACAAGCAGTGCCCCCTACCCCTAGAATATATTTTCAACAAGGCCGTGCTGATCTTAGGTATTATATCTGCATTTTTATATTTTCTAATACATATGATTAATGTTCATTTTTTTTATATCTGAGATTAACGTTTAAAATTTTAGCTTAGATATAATTATATTTTCTTTTCTATTTTTACTTGGTTTAAATCAAACTATTTAATCATGGAGATAGAAATAACTATCTCCCTGTATTTAATTGTGCAACGCATGTGTCAGGCAAAAATTTTGACAGCACGTGTGTCAGACAAGCTTTTTTTTTTTAAATGCTGTTTTTTTTTCTTTTTTTTAAACAAAAACTAATTTTTTATTCAAGACGATTAACAAAATTCAATTCAGAATTTTAATAGGATCTTTTTATTTTTAATATATATCTCGTTTAGTTCAGATAATTTTCAATTTTAAGTTGGCATACATTTCTTAAATTTTTATTTTCTAAATTTAAAGCACATACATTTCAAAACTATATTATTATTTTAGAAAAAGAAAAAAAAACTTTTATTCCTAATATTACATTGGATCGGTGACGAAAATGATTTGATTATTATTATTATTTCAGAGCAGGCCGAGTTTTCTCAGACCTTATGAAATAGGATTAATTTTCTTTTTTTTCAGCTGTGGAAGGAAATCAAAAGGTTTGTTAATTTTTTTATAAAAAGTATTAGCAGTTGCATAGAGACCCTCGCGCTAGAAAAACTTCTTTTATTGATAAAACGATGTTTTTGGTTTGCGATTTTTTTTTCGCCATAGTGCATGCATGATCCCTAGAACTTTTGGAAAAAAATAGATAAAACTCATCCATTTCCATTCATGTTCCAGTCCTCATGCATGCATTACGGAGAAAAAAAAAATCGCAAACCAAAAATGTTGTTTTTTTGCAATAAAAACACTAGATGGCGCCAGCTCTCGCCTGCTCCCTGCTTTCGCCAAGATTGGCGAAAAAAATATCCAAGATGGCGGGGGGTACAGAGAACGGAAATGCTCCCGGAAAACCACAATTAACAGTCGTCAGATAAATAATCATCAGTCAAAAATGTAATAAAATTTTACTGTAACTTATGATGATGTGGTAGTAGAGAGACCGCTCAAAAGGAAAATGAGCCAAGATAGCGTCGTTAGTCAGTAAAACATAGAGATCCTAAGAAGTTACCTTTTGGCCATCTACCTGATTTAATTCGTGTTACAAATATCAGTTTTACTTTTCCTATAACCTACTAACCTAAGATAATGCGATGGTGTCTCCTGTCCAGCTTCAAGATTTAAAAATCTTAAAACGCTTATAGCTTCCTAAGAAACTATATACCACAAAATAATACGCTACAAATTTGACTTTGGCGCCATCTACCTGATTTAAATGGTATTATAAATATCAGTCATTCGGTAAACTAGTTGTTATTTGTTTACATAAAATTTATTAGTAATGTGTGTATCGTTGTGTTTAATTAAAATTCGTCAACAGTTATATTTGAAAACATGGAATTTCTATTACGTTTACGTCCTTTTTTTTTGTTCTTTGAAGACTTGTTTCTCTTTGGTTCCTTATTAGACGAATAAACAAATATAGTAAGAAAAATTCTCAACAATATTTGGCAATTTATTACATGTACCCAGTTAACATAAAAGTGCCGCCTTTTCTTCCAAACCTAAGTGCCATTTAAAATTTAGTATGTATTTAAATCACAATAAATTGTACCAGAAGTACTTGTCAATGAAATCAAATGTTATAAAGCAGCAAATGGGCGAGTCATGTTTCACAAAAAAAAGTGTTGACATCAGAAGTAATATATATGTAGACTTTTTATTATAACTATGTACCATAATTCATCATTTATCAGCTACAACATTTAAAATTAAACATTATTTAACTGTATATTTAATCTGTTCTATTGTATTTTAAAGTTATTTTTCAATGAGGACAGCCTTTTGTTTAGATCAGAGTCCTCCACTTACTTAGTAGGTACATGCTTGGGAGGACTAAATGCATTGTAGCATAACAAAAACTTATAGGAATGTGGGACATGTAATTCAAAATATGTTTTTTTACATGCATTCTTAAATGAACATCATTGAATTTAACAGAAATTTTCTTTATTTGTAGTCAAAACAAGTGTAAATAACTTCTTCAACTGTTATTCACTATATACTTCTGTAAATAAAAATCTTTTTTTTCTCTTCACATACTTTCGCTAGAAGCGAAACAAAAAAAAAAAAAAAAAAAAAAAAGATTCCAAGATTTATATGTGAAGCTGAATTTTTAAGTGTGGGACAATATTAACTTAGAACCGTCAATGAAAAATAAACTGTCTAATTTAGATAACCAATTATTTTCAATTTCCTTAGAAAGAATCTTTTCTGTTTTTTTATTTATAATTTAATATAAACTTTAAACTGCACAACAGGTTAAGGAAGGAAAAATCAGACAAGCTTACATTTATGTTCAAAATTTTCAAAAAAAAAAAAATTGTATTTAAAACTTTGTTGCGAAACAAACTTTTCTTCATATGCATAGTGAAACATTTTCAGTGAAACCTCCCTGCTTGACTACCACCCTCAACAACCATTTTTTCATGGAACAATATTTATTCCCATATGCTCAATACTAATCTTACCTCCATTCAGAGACCATTCGTCGAAGAACTCCCTCCATGAGCGACCAATTTGTTTAAATAAATGGAAAGAAATTACATTCTTTCCGGTCATTTGGCCTTTAGCTTGACCAATGTGTATATGTTCCCCATTTGATATGGAATGTGGATTTACCCCACTTCCCAGAATAGCATGTTTGATGAATCCCAGAGAATGTCTTTTATGGCCTGCATGCTGTGCGGAAATTCCTACCTCTTCTTATGTTCTTGTGACCGGAGCACCCTGTGACAAGACATGTTTTGTGAGTGTGACTGCTTGCTTCTGCTGTCTTCCCAGTAGAGATCGATTTCAGTAGTGTTTTGACAATGATAGCTAAATGAGTGATTTTAATCTTAGAGGAGTGTATACTCATTATTAATTAACATAAAAATGGAAATTCAGGAAGAAAATTGTGTGAAATGTTTAACTGTAAGAAAATGCAAACAAAACTTTGAATATTAAAGGAGCCTTTTAAAAGAAATGGCAAGACAGTAAATCACATCAAGTGAATTGAAAACTTAAAGAAACATTTAGTTAATGTAAACAACAATCTGATGGAATAGCAGAAATTAGCAGAAAGAAAAAATTGCTTTTATTCACTGAATTTTGAGAGAGTTTAGAAAGATAAAATTGTAAAATCAAAGATAACATTGATTTAAGCATTTTTTAAACCCTTGTAACAATTTACATATGAATTTCAATTAAAGTTTTCTTTTGGTATTTAAAATTTTTATGTGTAAATTAACTTTTTATAACACTACTTGTTGCTTTATTTTCGACATCAAAAACTTGATTTAAACGTGACCTCTATTAAAAGACCACCTCTTGGAGCAAATAATTTTTAATGGAATGGAGCATGGTCACTTTATGGAGGTTATAGTTAATGTTTTTAATGAGTGTAAAAAGCAAGAGATTTAACTTTTCAGAAATTTTTTCTATTATCAATTAGTTGATTTTCGGTTTTGTTGTAAGTGAAAATAAGAAGAGAGAAAAAAAAAAGTGTTAAATTTTCATGTTAAATGCAATAGGATTTAATTATTGATTTACATTAATTCTGAAATTATTCTCATTGCTATGTTCACTATTTTGAAAATATCAAATACTCCCTCAAATTCACGACCATAAAATCCGCAAACGCCTAAAATGTGCACAAAATTTCTGATGTAAACAATGAAACTTACACTTAAGGTGAGGGTGAAAAATTCAAGTTTTTTTTATTTTTATATCATTCTGTAAGCATTTTAATATGGAAATAAAATTTATTTCTGAAATTTTTCAAGATATCAGTGGCAATCACAATCTTTTTACCAAATACATTTATATGTATTTCATTTATGTATTTAATCAAGCTGTTTGGTTTATTAAATATGGCTGAATCTGAAATAAAACTTTGTTATTTTAAGATTTTTATGTAAATTATGAGTGTACATTTATACAGAGAGTTTCAGTGAATAATTCAATAAAAAATTATCTCATCATTATGCATATTTAGTTATGCATTACATTAATTATTTACTTTTAATATTTTATTTATTTATTTATTTTTCTTAATTTTTATTATTTTACTTTATTATTAGCATTTATTAAAATATTGAGTGTATTATTAAATTCAAATTACTGTTTAAAAGTGTAAACAAAACAGTGACCATAAATCCGTAAAATTTTAAAATCTGCACAACCTCTGATTTTAAGTAATATGGATTTAAGGGAGTCTATCATATATACATAAATATCAGATGCATATATATCTATAAATATAGGATATTTTTTTTATTTTCGAATATATCATTATATTTATTAACTCTGCTGCAATCTAAAAATTTTAAAACCTCTGGTCTTAATCTGTGCAGGTGGGAAAGTGTGTGTACTGTATTCTAATCTTATAAGGTGAAAAGTATATTAAAGAAAAGAAAATACTATCCATAAGGTTAATCTTAGTTGATGCTAACTTCTTAAAGTGTTTATTGAGATTAAACACTAATTTCTTTTTGTTGCCAATCGTGTTCAAAACAGTAGTTTAACATTGTTAAAAATGATAAATGAAATAATAATAAATGAACATTAATAAATAAATAATAAAATTCTTAAACTATGATAAAAATATAAACTACAAATTATAATAAAATAAACTATAATATAAAATAAACTTTATAGTTATCAAAAAATAAGGGTTAGTATAATTTGTGCCATTCTTGGTGCAGTTGTATCTGACCTGGTCCGGATAATACATAAGTACCCATTTTTGTGGTAACATTTTAATACATCATTTTTGTTTAGAATTAGAAAATGTATAGAAAGCAAGAAATATTAGCGTAGAACAGAACCTGGTGCCATATTTGCATTGCAGCAATTGGGAGAAACATGAAACATGGCCAACTAATAAAAAAATATAAATGTTTGGCACATTTTTTGTAACTAACACTTTTTAAAAGTGCTGTAAAATTAACTCCCTCCGTGAGAAAATCCATTCGCCAGCAGAGAATAATTTGATATAATTTCTCACTCCTGTATTTTTCTATACATGTGAGTTGATGTTATTTTTACAGAGAGTCAAGTATCAGAATTCCCTATTTTTTTTAAAGTGTAACATTTTATCAGCATTATAGATATAAAGTATGCTTTTTGTTATATGCTTAATCATACTCTATAATATGGATGTTAATCATAATATAGATGTATAAGTATATTAATTTGTTTATTTATTTATTTATCTTTGTTTACATAAATCGAATTCACCACATTCCAGTTACGAAGTATTTTCTACTGGATTCCCTGTTGATTTCATTCAGTTTTTGACGAAATTTTTCAATAGGTGAGCATCTCTTAACCAGAAATTTGTTTTCTGTGAAATTTCACATTAAGTTTGTATTTCTGGCAGTATAAGTTTAATTAGGGAATATTTTTAAATCGGACGATCATTCTCGGCAAAAATTTTGTCCATTACAAAATTCCATTCCACTAACATAAAAATGTATATATATATAAAGAGTTTTCATTCAATCACATTTTTCATATTTTGATTGCGTTTTAAATGTGTTTAAATGTTTAAATAATTAATTAATATATCATTAATGAAAAAGCAATAATATTACAAAGCTATCATAAATTAGAAATTATATTAGTACTATGTGAAGAGAAAAAAAATTAATAAACTTTTTTTCCTGACCATCCCTTATGGTTAAAAAAAAGTTTGCTTTAGTTAATAATGTTCTAAGTGTTTAATAATGTTTGTATGTTCTAAAATGATGTATACTACATTTTCTTTAATATGTTATGACTGAAGTACAAACACACAAAAAAAAAGACAAACCATCAACTTGTTCTTCCATTTTTGGAGTTGAGCTTGAATGATTCACTTTGCTGAAAAGATCTGATTGGTCATTAATTTAAGCATGCATTTTGTTATGAAAAGTTAACTTTTTAAGTACCATTCATCTTTTGAAACAAGCTTTTGATAACATCTAAGCAATGCTCCTGAAAGACCTTAAACAAATTCCAGATATCGTTAACAATAGAGTCGTTTTTATTGACAAAGGATTATATATCATTAGATCAAAGGATTATACATCATATTAGAAGATATTAGAGAAACAATATTTGAAACCAAATAATAAAAAATGCAGATTTCTAAAAAAAGGGCTAACAATTTAAACTAAAATTTAACCTTGAATAGATGTGCCAGTAATGGACATGCTTCAAAGTTTTTTGTTTATAAAAAATAGCCAATACAAATTCAGATTTTATTATTATTTTCGTCACTTCCCCTTGCATGTTATATAATCTATGTTATTGTTGACACTCTGAATCAAACCAATCAGGAAACAGAAATTAATGTTTCACTGTTTTCCAATGAAAATCTCAATAAACATGCTAAGAGAGCTAGCTTCACATAATTAATATATATCTTCATTATATTCTTTCAAAAATTGCATGTTTTTGTTTTGATAGTAAATATAAAACTTTGAATTTTATACACTAACAGCCATTTACGCAATTGCATTTATTTTTTAGGTTTTAGGCTGAGTGTCCATTACTGGAATGATTAATTAGCCAATTTCCAGTCATGGACATTCCGTATGGCCCATACTGTAAGTGTAATTTCAGTAGTGAATGAAATCTTTTGATGTAACTGAAAGGCTAAGTAATCAAATTTAATTTTTAAATTGCATTTACCAAAATGTAATAAGAAAAAAAATACATAAATAGTGCTTTAATTAATTTAATTTTATTAATAAAATTTTTAATGTGAAACAAGATTATTATTTTTTTAAACTCTGCCTTATATATTTTGTAATCTGGCAATCAATCAAACCAATCAGGAAAAAGAAAATAATGTTAAAGGTTCATAGGAAAGGAAAAGGAGTGGCTCATAGCATTTAATCCCTCCCTATTCAAATAAAGACATTTTTTTTAAAGCTACACAGGTTTTAAAAAATTATTACTCTTTGTCTTCAATGTTTGATTATTTATCTCAGACAAAACAACACTGTACATATAAAATGCTGTAAATAATTGAATTTACAGTAGTTTTCAAACTTAGAACCCATTACCTAAAATGCGAAAGGACCCAAAATCGAAAAAAAAATATATATTCATTCAAAATTTTTTCGAATTTAGAAATTTTTACTAATATTTTGCAGATACATGACATTTTTTGAAAAATTTTCAGATTTCTATTTTTTTCAAGTGCATTGTTCCAATGTGTTAACCACTAAAATAATATGTTACTTCAGTGGCGTAGGAGAGGGACCATGGAGCCCTCCCCTTTCCCCAAATTAGAAAAATCATTTTTCTGAAAAATTTTAGTTTAAAATTTATTTTTATAATTTTTTGTTTAAAAAAAAATGTCAGAAATTTCATCCCCTTTTTTTCTCTCAATAGTCAGCAAAATAGCCTAAATTTTGTGAAAAAAAATATGAAATTTGTTCATACAGTTGACAAATAACATGTACAAACATAAAAGTATAATTAAATAAAAACAAAATTAATGTCACTTTTTCTATTTTTTTTCCTCTTTACTTGTTCTTTTAAAAATCAATCAGCAATTTCCACAGAAGGGTTAATTTTTTTTATAAAATCGTTGATGTGCAAATGAAGTCAGGGACGGTAGCATGACTCAATTAGCCGGCAACACAGAAACATGTGTGCGTCGAGAAGAGAATTTTTGGGTTTCACTGATTCAATTTGTAGCTCGGAAATTCTTCAGAGATGTTCTTACAAGGAAGGTCTCCATAAGCGCATACTCAGAAAAATTTGAAAAAATTACAGAATGTTCTTCTCATGAGGGTGTATACGTCTACAAAAAAATTTCCTGCAGAACCTCGATATAATCCGTAAAAAATTATGAAAATTTCGTTTATTTAGCAATTTATCACCGGTTGGCAACAGAATGAAAATTTAAAAAATAAGCTTTTATGACAAAGGAAAAACTTTTTCATGCTGTACTTGTTTATCTAAATTTACCTTCATAATAAATAAATTTGTATAACTACAATTTTGTGTAATCATTTATATGTATATATAACAAAATTTAATGATTGTATTTTACGATTTAAAACAAAATTTAAATTGATTAAAATTGTTTCAAGCTAAAAAATAAGCCTGATTCTGAACATTGTGATTTCAAGAAAAAAGTATTGTTGCTATGGAAACAACTACTTCTTCGATATAGAAATGTATAACGAATCCGTTTGTCATTGGGCTTTTCCTTTTAAAATTACTTGTATAATTAATAATTTAGATCAAACAAGCACTTAGAAAAAATCGTGGAATAGAGGATAAAACAATAGTAAAATTTCATTTAATTGGTAATAAATAAAGAAAAAATGTGAGTGACTTATTTAATCTGATTTAAAGAATATTTTAAATTAATATTACTACAAATATACAGAGCGTTGGAAATGTTGAATACAAAATGTAAAGGATTCTGAACAAGAGAGTATGGTATCATGAGCCATAGAATTAACCTATTCGTTTAATTTGTTTAAGCTAGTGACAATTTTACGCTTTCAAATTTCACAAAAATCTCATAGGTCTCATAACAAGAATTTCTTCAAACTCTTTGTTTACTTTAATATGCCTTTCAGATTCATATATTTTTTAAATTTCGATTGTTAACTAAAAGTGAAAATAAACATTTGCAACTTAAAAATAAAAATCAGATTTGATAATTCAATAATACACATAACTTATATGTCATCTTCGCTATAACATAAAATAGATATTTGCAGCTTCCAAAACATGGAACATATTTTTTCAGTGGTAAAATTAAATAACTGTGCAACAGCAAGCAGCTTGTATATATTACACAAAAAAATAATAAACTATTTCATCGTTTAAGTTTAAATTCATTAAGTACTGCACATTCGAATAATCATTTTACAAGTAATTTCAAAATGCATTAAAATTGTATGTGTTTGGCGGGGGAAAATGTTGCTACCCAAATTGCGTCATTTTGCGCCAAATACTCGTGAGTATTTTATTTTTTTTTTTGCAAATTTTTTACTGGGATTCCGCAGCTAAATTTCACTGTCCCTTTATTACATACATGAGTAGCTTCATTAGCATTTTTTTTTCAAAATTTTCTGAGTATGCGCTTTAAAGAGGCCTTCCTTGTTAGAAGGAAACATAATGTATGGGCATGTAATTCTGCCAATTATTAACTTTTGGACAAATTTTTCATATACAGTTCTTTAATTGGTCACAAAAAAAAAGAGAGAGAGTGAGAGAATTTAATCAAATGGTCACACGGAAATAAAATTGAGAATTTTGTCAAACAATTGTAGGAAAAAATGATGAATTTTAAAAAATGATCGCAGAATGAAATTGTGAATTTTGTCAAATGATCACAGAAAAACATTGCAAATTTTGTCAAACAATTGTTGGAAAAATCATGAATTTTGTCAAGAGGTTATGTAAAAAATTGCAAATTTCATCAATTAGTTCCAGAAAAAAAAATCTTAATTTTTGTCAATTGGTTTCGATGAAAAAAATCGAAAATTTTGTCAAACAATTGCAGAAAAAAAGTTGCAAATTTCATCAATCGATTGCAATAGGTAACTTTGAATTTCATGCATCAGTTGCAGATGAAATGCTAAATTCAATCATTCATTTGCAAAAAAATTGCGAATTTCGTTGGGCAATTGCAGAAAATAGTCGCAAATTTAATGAAGTGTTGCAGAATAAAATCGCAATTTTCATCCATAGGTCGTGTACACAATCTAGATTTTCATCCAACAGTCATGAAAAAAAATTGCAAATTTTATCAAACAATAATGGATAAAATTGAATTTTGTCAAGAGTGATTTTAAATTTCAGAGGGACCCAAAATCCAGAAAGCCTTCGGTCCCAAATTTTCTGGATAACAGGTCCTGTACTGCAATAAATCTGCAGATCAGGCTCCTCAAAAATATCAAATCTGCAGCTTTATTTTTTTTTTAATTATGATTTATAACAAGAAATGTATCAAGTCATTTTAGAAAACTTTATTCTTAATAACTATAACGGAAAATATGATTCCATGCACTGAGGCTCCCAGACATTCGTTTTTGATTTTTTTTACTCCCCCCCCCCCCCCCCCCCCCCCAAACCCCATTATCTCAATAAACTGTAGTTCTCTGAAATTCCGTATTTTAAATCTTCTGTCGAAAAGTAATTAAAATATTGTTCTTGTGATAATGATAATAACTATTTTGACCAATTAATTATCCTCATAAGTATTTTTTAATTATTGCTGTTTTTTACAATTGAATTGTTATTCACATTTGGAAATGTGATTATGGGATTGGTTATATTTTATTGATAGAGTAATATAACATAAAAAAATGGAATATATTAATTATAACTATTATTTTTTTTAATTAAAAGAAATTCTTTACGGGTGTCCATTACTGGCACATCTATCTTATAAAAAGAGTTTCTGTAATATGTTATAGTGAGCTTTGCAAGTAAATCAAAATTATTATTTTTTTCATACCTGCTTGTAAAATTATTAAAGTGATTTTTACAATTGAATTGTTATTCACATTTGGAAATGTGACTATGGGATTGGTTATATTTTATTGATAGAGTAATATAATATAAAAAAATGGAATATATTAATTATAACTATTAATTTTTTTAAAAATTAAAAGAAATTCCATATGGGTGTCCATTACTGGCACATCTATCTTATATAAAGAGTTTCTGTAATACGTTATAGTGAGCATTGCAAGTAAATCAAAATTATCATTTTTTTCATATCTGCTTGTGAAATTATTAGTGATTTGTTTTACAGCACAGTAGCTGTAATCCACAAACTTCTATGATTTATTGAAGATTTAGGGATATTCAAGGTCAACATAAAAGTTGCAAATTTATGCCAGAGAATTCCACTTTTATACCTTTTTGCTAACTTCATTCATTTTAAACAATGTAAACAAACTATCTTTTGTTATATTAAACTAACAACAGCCTCCTTGGCTTGTATTGATTTTGTAGCCAAGTCAGTGCAAGGACTTCCATTTCACACATGCTTTGGCACCTCCTTCATTCTTCCTTGCATTCATTCGCATGTGTTTATTGCTGAACAATCAATAGTTATTTGCTTCTTTTTTATATTGATACGGGTAAGGGTTTGCTTCAAACATATGAAGCAAAAATATGATTGTGGTATTTAAAGATAAATATTTATTACCTGCAACATCTTTTACTATGATATCTGAACAGAATATTTTATCAAACAATTATTTCTCCTTAATAAAGTTATAATAATACACATTGATTATTTGTAAAAAACTTTGTACACCTGTACATATAGCTCTTTTTTTTGACATATTTTGAAAATGGTTCCTATGGAGATATTGTACTAAAATTTTGAATGGCTTCAAATCTTTACTTAATTCTAATTTGATTTTGATGATGATTAATGTAGATTTCTCTTCATTATTAAAAGTACTATTTTTATCTTCAAAACATTTGTAAAATTATTCTTTTTTTGTTTATCTCTTTTTCTTGAATTTTGCATCAATACCAGTTACTAGTCATTGAAGAGTCCATTTACATCCTTTGTACACCAGAGAAGGTCAGTTGTCATATAATAAATTTGAGATAGTTTGTTTATCAAATCCATGTTTATTAGCAGTTTATGCCAGAAGCATGTCATCACAATGAATTCAAACTTATTAATATTAAAGAGTAGAGAAAATGTTTCTGTCTTTGCTTTTGAAATGGCTAAAGTGTCAATTATTAAAGCATTTAATGCTTTTATGATATTTCCAATATGTTTATAAATTGCTGTCACAGCTTCACACTTTGCTGATCAGCGAGTATCACCTTGTGATTTCCATAAAAGAATTTTCAGATTTCCCCATCTGCTGGTAAAAGTGTGACACAGTGAAACATTTGCAAAGGCAATTTAGGACATTGAATAAAGTTTCTTGTATGATGTTGGTAGCATTTACAATTCAAAACCTGTTAGTTGAAAAAGAAAAAAAAAACAGTTGCTCCAATTTCACCCTGAAAAAGTAAGTCTCCATTCACAAGACTAATACAAAAATTGTTTAAGTGATTAAAATCAAAATCACAATTTTCAATACATAATAGCCCACAATCCACAAGTTGAAAAATTTACATGCAAGTTTAAAAGTTAAGTAACACAGTTGCATGGAAGAGGCTTAATCTGGAAAACCTGGTATGGAGGGCATAATAGTCTTCTTTCGCGCGTATTCTGATCCAAACACTTTTCTCCCGCAACTCCCTTTTATTAGCAAATTTGCGGACTCTAACTAGTTTCGCGAAACAGAGCAAACATGCGGAGCGTTTTCCTCCCGCAAATGAGAACGTCACGTGATCAGTATTTGCGGGAAGTTAGAAGTACTCGTAACTAATATGGCGGACACGAGAATGCTACGTAGCATCATGTTAGGCTTGATATTCCAGTTTTATTTATACTAAATAATGCCGTTGACGGCGAATAAATAATTATTACATTTTGTGAATTACTCATAGAGTTAGAATATACACAAATAGCAAGGGGGATATTCTTTAAAATACAGGTACGTGAAATGTTTTTAAGTGTTATGATGTTATCTTTTGATGTTGTATTATGATGAATGACTGCTTAACGTTATTTCTGGAACTCTTATAAAACCTTTATAGGAGTCATTATTAAGATAAGACTTGTTATTAGAATCTTGGTATTGACAGTTTAGACGAAAATGAATTGTTTTTGCTTGAGTTTTTCGTGTGAATTGCTGTCACATCCATTGAAAAATAAGTGTTTACCTTTATAAAATTACTACAGTTTCTAATAATTTAATAATCAGATTTTTATTAATTGTCGTTACTAATCACCAGGAATTAGATTTGATGATGCATAAGAATAAAAGGTTGGCACATGAATTGTTGAATTTAAATTCATTATTTTTCTGCAGTAAACAACTAGATAATTTATAAGTTCTATTGATAGTTGATTTTTATTAACCTGTAACGAATTAATTTGTTCAGTATTTGATGTTAATTTAGAAGAAATTTTTAAATTCAGACATAAGAAATAATATAAATTTGTAAGGATACTTTTATTAATTAAATATTGTTTATTTTCGATATTTTCTTTTTTAGAGCTTGTCTCTAACCATAAAATGAAGAACTAAAAATATCCCTCATAACATAGTATGAATTATTAACAAAATGAATAAATCATAATTCTTGAAACTATAATTTTGACATTTATAAGCAAGTCTTATCTTAAAAAATGTTTTGTGAGTCTCCACTATAATACAACATGTTAATAATAATAATAACACATTAAAAACTTTTTACATTGTGGCTGATTGAGAGTATGTAAGAATGTATGATTGAGTGTTGAATTATGTGAAAGTATTTAATTCACATTTAATTCTGAAAGATTATTTCATCAGCTTTTAAAAAAATAGTAAATGAATCTCTCTGCACTGCATCTAACTCAAATTAATAATAATAGTAAAGATGAAAATAAATACTAACCAGTTTGCAAATAATAAAAATGTATTATTTTCAAGCTGAAAAAAAAATAATATTTATGTCTGGAAGTTATTATTTAACAATGTTTATTTTTCACTAAGAAATTTATTTTTAAGTAAAATAACTTCTAAATTTTCGATATTTAATTTGGTATTAATTTCCTTGGTGCATATCGTTTTTTTTTTTTTTTTTTTTTTTTTTTTTTTTTTTTTTTTTTTTTTTTTTTTTTTAAATTCCTGGTGTATAATAAATTTCTCAAATATATGAATTTTTTACAAACAAGATTATCAACTTTTAACTTTGTATAAATTTCAACAGTGCAAATGAAGTATTGCATTGATGCTTACTTATTAGTTATATGTAAACATAAAAATAGAAAAGTTTGAAAAATATTTTCCTACTTTTTCAATAGCATATACTGTTTGTTTAAATTCAGAATTTTTCAACCCAACTAAATATATTGAAAAAGATACTAATTAAAAGACATTGATAAATATATTATCATAAAATTTAATGTTTAACAATTCTGCACATTATGCCAAAATAGCACAAAAGTACAATACTTTTTACAAAATGTTCCCTTTCATTTGAATAAAATCATTATACAAGGTATGAAATAAAATTGTTTAACATAAATAAAAGTATCAGTTTTAATTGTCTATTATATTATAAAAAATTTCCCTCCCTACACAAATATCTAAACATAAATATGTAAAAGTTAACAACAGGGTAACAATAACACATTCTGCTGCTATTATTCCTCATTTCTCTATCATTCGTTTGGCACTGAAAAAGAAGCTCCTATTATGAAGCCTTGAAACAAATGTAAGATAGAATTTCTCTGGATATTTGTGCTTTTTTTATTTTTGCATTGTTTTTTTCAAATCCTGTATTTATCTTTGGATAAAGTTTTTTTCATATGTATCTCAATTTGTAAGTACTTTGGATATAGAAGTTTTAAACCCTTAGCCCCCCCCTCCCCAAATAGCATGGCAGAAATATAAAATACCTCTTTGAATCAAAAATTAACTTTCAAGCTCGTGCAAAAAAATAACCGAATTATATAGTTAAAATGAAATTACATGCATAAAAATCAAAGGAAAAAGTAATAAAAAAATTAATCGCAGGGATTGAAAATGCAAATATATATAATATTGTTTTTCACTCATGTGCTTTCATTTTAAATATATATATGGCTATACTACATATATACCCGCATATACTCTAAAACTGCAGCTATTATGGCCCTTACATTAATTATCTATGTACTACCTCTTTTTTTTTTTAATTAGCATAATATTTTTTGATTTGTAAAAGCAAAGTTTACATGCTTATTTAGTGGTGATATTTATGTATCCTGCATAAAAATAGTTTTAGAAGGGTTTTCAAATGACCTGCTCCACAATGCAAAATTTCCTGACTCATTTTGAAACATAAAGGTATAATATTAGCAGGCCTGACTATTGAAGCGATTTGGAATCGAAATGAGTTTTCCATTTTTTGATAAATAAATTATCTATCGAGTTATAAGCGATAGTTGTCACAGCCGGTTTTTCCTGTTTTCTCGCGCTGTTGTTCTGGAATTTCGGTTCAAAACGCCAAATTTGATAGTATTTTCTGAAACATCTTTTGCCTTTATCAAAAAATGGAAAACGCTATTCGATTTCATAGTATAGTCTCTGAATAAGAACATCTTCCAATTTCATGCTTTTCTGAACAAAAATGAATTAAAAAAAATGGCAGAAAGTAGCTCCTTTGGATTTGAGAACAGCTTTAAGGCATTTTAGGGCCCTGTGCCCGATTGCTTTTTTGGAAGTTTCAATGCATTAATCTATTCTTACTTTTTTTTAAAATGTATATAATTGTGTGAAAATATACCATAATGGAAAAGCAAATGCTTTAAAACTAAAGTATTGTTGACTTATACGCAAAGGGTTATCATTTGATACACAACTTTTAATTAATAAATTTTTAGTTGACAGGAAAAAAAATAATAATTAAAAAAAAAGAAAGAAATTACATATATATATATATATATATATATATATATATATATATTATATATATATACATAGTTGGCTAATTCATAGCTACTGATTGAGTGCGGGCCCTGGGCACGGGCCCGTTCACCCACAGTTAAGATAGAACTGAATATAGGAAAAAAATATATATATATGACAAAAAATGTTCAAAACATTAATTTCTGTCCCTTTAAAAGTTGTAGATGCATTCTCATTGGTTAAAACAGACTGATCTTCGATTAAAAATCGATTCTCTCATCCGCAAATCTTAAGTGACGTCAGCACTTGCGGTAAACTAAAAATGTTTGCTTGGAATCACGTCCACCTGTGCTGTTCCCTCTTCTCTCGTAAACCCCCCCCTTTTGCGGATCGGTTTCCGCAACTTTGCGGGTGTTTGGTCAGAATACGCGCGTTAGTGAGGTGAACAATCACAGTGTTAATGGAACAGTTGACTTGTCCCTTGTTAAGTAAATTGTCTTTTTCTTTTCTGTGACTCTGACCTAACAAAGGTAAATTTTCCCCAGTTATGCAAATTAAATATCCTCCCATTAGGAATTTCACCTTTCCTTTGTTTTTATGTTTATGTAATTCCTCATTTTTGTGCCCTCTAAAATGTAGTACTTGGGACTGTTCTGCCTGCCCCTCTCCTTATTTTCATCACTGCATTCAGTGAAGAAGCTAAGAATTATGCACATTTAAAATTTTGAACTCCTAATGTTAAATTCATTATTAACCAGTGGACCCATATAAGTTTTTCACACTGCAATCTTTGAGATTATTTGCTGATGTGTTTTTATTTCCATTATTTTTTAATTAAATGTAATTTTTAATCAAACAACATGTTTAAATGAAATGTGTGTTCACTATATCAAAAGCATGTTCAAAAGTTTTCATATGATACCTCATTCATAGCAAAATTTACTCAACTGCAAAAATATTTTTTTATTACATGCTACAATGCATTGTTGTATTGACATTTGTATAAAAGTAAGAAAGCTATGCAAGAAAGGAAAGTTTAGTGCAGGATAGAGCTTAGTGCTTTGTTTTCATTACAGCAATTAAGAAAAATGCAAAATGCCAATGAATAAAATTATATGGAAGTTTTTGGTATATTCTTCATAGCCTGTGAAAGATATTTAAATGTTTGCCCCTAAAACTTGCTCGCCCTTCCACAAAATTCATTCGCCACTATTTTAGTCTACTAGATTTATGTAATTCCTTGACGCTGATAATTAAAAAAAAATATTTAAGAGCTGTATGCCTTATTTTATGTATATATATTTTTTTATAAAAGTTATATAATTTTATAATATTGTATGTTTTTTATATTAATGTAATATATATAATAATTTTATATATATCTTTTAAGCTTTTTATAAATATTTTTGTCAAAACTTTTTATTGAATCATAAATAGAATCATGACCAACATTATGACATATAGCAGTATTGTATTGCACATAAATAATACAAAATAAATTAATAATAATGATTATTATTTACATTATTATAACATTTGAAAATTACAGGAAGTATTTTATTAAATAAATACAAATATATGCTTAAAATAATAGAACAAATAAATATTATATAATAAAGTTATAAAATAAAACTTAATTTAAACTGCAGGCATAAAATTGTAAATGTATTTTACCATTGCAGTTAACATGGGTTTTTTAAATAAAAACTTTATATATATATATCAAAAGTACTGAATTAATTTTATTGAAACTTCCTCATCTTCAGCCCAAATGGTAAAACCCATCTCAGCGTCAATAATAAATGTAAGTTAAAACTTAATAATAAATGCTTTCTATTCTAAAAATAGCAAATTATGATGTTTAGTAAGGTTAAAATTAAATAATAATAAAAGGATTCATGTTTGATATATACCAAATTACAATGTTTGTCAGGGTTTGCAATAAAAATCTTTTGCACGGCCAGGGTTGAAATAAATGGTGCTTTAGCATATGGTTGGTATAATGAAAAAGTAGCAAAATGTATAATATTTATGTAATTTATATGAATCGACTCAGGCGTAATAAACTCTTCATAGTACATATTTATTTCCCTTGACAGTGCAAAGAATTTAAATAAAATAAAAATAGTAATTTTTATAATGATTCATAATTATAAGGGCACCTTGCTATTTTAACAAAAAATTAAGTTATTTAAAAAATTAATAATTTGTTGAACCTACACTCTTTGCGAGACATTCTGGCATACTTTCAATGAGTTTTTCAAGTGTTTCTGATCAAAACTGCTCCATTCTTTAAGAACACACTCTGTCAGTTCTGTCAATGAATAAAACTGTTTTCCGTAATAATAAACTTTTCTTGCTAAAATTCCCCTAAACATTCTCAATTATGTTTAAGTAAGTATACTGAGTTTGCTGGCCATTTTAAAAGTTTAATTTTCTGTTCTTCATACCATGTTTTTGTTAGGTTGGACGTGTGACAGGATGCTCTATTTTGCTGAAAGATGAAACTGTTTCTGCCTAGAGGCCAAAAATATGCTAAAAGCTGTTCATCTAAGATCCTAAAATAGACATGAGAGTCCATTGTATTTGGGAAGATGACTAGATATATCTTTCCACTGGTTGAAACTGCTGCCCAAACCATCAATGAACCACCTTTAAAGTGCCTGTTCCACCTGACATATTTGCCTTTCTGTAGATCATGACAATAGCCATTTAATCCATCTGGTACATTTAAATTAATTATTTTATCATCAGAAAATATCACATTTCACCAATTACAGTTGCTTTTCGTCCAGCTGAGTATGGTTTCTCGAAGCATAGTTTGTTGTTGTTTCAATAAAGCGTTTTCTTGTTCATTTTCATGTACTGTATAATGTTACAGTTAGTCAAAACATGTCATAGTTGAGAATGATACTTGTTTGTTTAAAACACACACTATTTCTTTAACAGACATCTTTTTTAAAGTTGTCGTGCATACAATTTGTCTCTGATCTGTTTGAGACAGCTTTGGTTTTACACCGGTTCTCTTTTGAAGAAACACCAATGCCTTGTTTGATAGCATTTTCTGCAGCACATTTAGATCTCTAACTAGATATAGAACATTTTCGAATCAACATAATTTTTCATTATAAATATCATATTTTTCTCATTTTAAATTCATTGAGATCTTCCATGAGGCATCTTGAAAATAGCAACAAGTGGAACCAATCATTTTGTCATTGCCACAACCAGTTTAGATTTGCAGTTATCAAATTTGCACATGAAATGTCTGTTTCCCTTCTGTGCCCTGTCCAAAAAATTTAAAATCTTGAGAAGCTTATATTCTTGTAATGTAACAATAAATGAAAAATCAATCCTCTAAACTACATTCTCGCCCGGCCTCCATCCAAAATTTATGCTTCCCGGTGACCCCTTAGCATACAAAGTTTAAAATCTTTAAAACTCTATAAAAAATATGCTCTCTTTGTTGTTCTCTAGTGATAAATAAATAATCAGCCATTTAAATTTTCTCCCTACCCAAAGAACGTTTGCTTTCTCCCGTTGTCCCCACAGCAAAAATATATTTAAAACTCTATTTAAAAAATTCTTCTGTACTGTTTGTTGCTCTCTTATAAAAATAATTAAATAATAAATCATCTGTTACCCTCACCTTCTCTCCTTCTAAAATCTATGCTGCTCCTTCTCTCCCTCTCCGCTCAGGATAATACAAATTTTAAAATCTTTAAAACTCTTTATTAAATTATATTCTGCATTTGTTGCTGCCTTGTAACTATAAATAATCAATCAACCATTTCAATTATCTCTCTACCCCCAAAATGTCTTCTTCCCCTTCTTTGCCACACCTAGCAAAAGAAAATTTTTTAAAACCATTTATAAAAAAAATCTTCTGTCCTATCTGTTGCTCTCTATTAGCAAAAAATAAATCAGAAATCATTTAAATTATGAAACCCTTCCTTCGAAATTCATATTTCCCCCTCATCCCCTCCCAGAATACAAAGTTTAAAATATGTAAAACACTTATTTGAAGAAATAGTCAGTCCTGCATATTGCTCTCTAGTAAAAATAAATACATAAAAATAGATAGAAAATTTTCTCTTTACTCCAAAAATGTGTGCCCCCCCCCACACACACACACATACAAAATTAAAAATCTCTTAAACTCTACTTTTAAAAAATCAGCTGTATTTGTTTTCTTTAGTAACATAAAATGTATAATCAGTCATCTAAATTACATTCCTTTCTCCCAATAGTTCCACTTTACCCTCTGTCTCCCCATCCAGCAAACAGTTTAAAATCCTTAATATTAATTTTTAAAAATATCCTGCCCTATTTCTTATTTTGTAGTAAGGTAACTCATTTTATATACACCATCTCATATAACTCATCTAAAATCATCATCCCCTTTGAAATTTTTGCTCTGTTTTTTACTCCCAAGAGGGGGGGGGGGGTGTGGATTTCTAAATATGTGAGAGGAAAGCAAACATTTTCATAGTTTTCCCAAGTTTGGCTGTTCTTCACCGATGAATCACGTGTATATTTTATATTTAAAAAATATATATATGTTCCCTAAAACAAAATATCAGCTTTGAGAACAGTCAAATTACAAAAAAAGGCTAAAATCTTCTCTTTCCCCCCCCCCTCCATGTTTAGAAAGGATTTTTTTCTAAGGATTGGAAATGAAAATTTAAGGGGAGAGTTTGATGATCATTTATTTAATGTTGCTACAAAGTAACAATACAGCATAAAAATCTTTAAAAAAAAAAATAGTTTTAAAGATTTTAAAGTTTGTTTGCTGGGGGGAGGGAAAGGGAGAAACAGAATATTTTAGGGTGTAGGGGGGAGGAGCAATTTAGATAATTGTTTAATTGTTATTGCAAAAAAGTTATAAATAGAAAAAAAACTTTTCTAAGACTTTAAAGTGTGAACTGGTGGGGAGGCAAAAAAAGAGGACTTTTTTTTTTGGAGGGAGGGGAATAATTTAGATAGTTATTTAAATATTTTTACAACATCACAAATAGAGACAAAAACAACAAAGAATTTTAAAGATACTAAATTTTAGGGGATGCATTTGGAAAGGGGGGCGTCTTCATGAGATAAGGTTGGGGGTATGAGGGAGAGATTTTAGGAAGAGGGGATTATTTAAGTGATATATTAGGTTTATTTGTTGTTAGTACAGAGTATTAAATAAGTCAGAAATTAAATTTAAAATTGAAGAGTTCTAAAAGTTAAACTATGCATTTTTGGTACCAGAGGGGAGGAAAGGAGGAAGCAGCAATTTGATAGGGATTTAGATGATTGATTATGTACTGTTACAATAAAATAACAAATAATGAAAAAGATGAATTTTTTTTAATTTTATGTGGGAGGGGTAAGATTTTAGGGGTGAGTAGATAATTCTTTCTTTCTGTTCATTTTTTTAAGCGAAAATCAGCCGAAATATGGAAGGTTCTCGCCCGTTTTCTACTTCTAAATTAATGATGAAAACGGGTTTTTAAGAAATAATTGATTTTTATCTCGAAAAATTAATAACCCCCTCCCAAAGTTAATCCCTTTTGCTTTTGAAAAAAAAGGGGGGGGGCTTACAATCGGGATTTTATGGTATATGTTTTAATGAAGAAAGGTAATAGGACATTATTACTATGTCCTATTACCATATCTCATTAATGAAAGAACCAATAGAGATTTTAATAGAAAACTGATAATGATAATCTGTCACATAACATACTAGAGATATGGCTTAAGTTTTTAAACGTTACAGAAGTAGTGTAAGCTTGAAGGGAAGTTTTAAAAAGGTACCAATCCAACCACAAACAACAACAATGGCATTCTATATGGAATCAAGTCAGCCATGATGATAATTACGTTTGTGATCGAAAGTACATGGTAAAGGATAGTAAAGATTTACACTTTTAAAACAGATTTTATATGTAGTTTTTTACATATTCTGACATCTTTTTAAGGAAGTAAATGCACCTTTTTAGTAAGATTGTTTTTAAATTTGTTTAATCTGAAGTGAATGTGGCATTCCAGTTATATTTCATATACATATCTTATAATTGACGTGTTTTAGCGAGCATGGTTTGGTGAAAATAGAACTTTTGGAAGCCATTTGTTAATAACCCCATTCTTTTAAAACCATATTTGCTATCACTTTGGACAACTTTTCTCCCTTGGCATTTCAATTCAAAATTCACAGACTCTCTTCTAGATGCGAATCTTTGTCCACCTCTACTTTCTTGATGCAGTTCCTGACTTTACTATTTATGCTTAGTGTCTATTGGTTTTTAAGTTCCAATACGCTCACTTATGCAGAAACTTTAAACATTATTAACTCGCCTTCTGTAATTTTCTTCACTGCCAAATGGATGCATTTTATCAAATATATTTTCATGCATACTGTTTTTTTATATATATATATAACACTTTAATGGTATTCACATTAAACCATATTGTATCTGGTATTTTTCTTGTTTAATGCCTTGTGGACCCCATAACGAAATATTAGAAAAACTATATTTGATTATGGCTGTCTGATTAATCTTTCAAAATTGGATGGCACACTTATTGATTGATGTATTTTAGAGAATAAAGTTTGATGAAATAGAGAACTTTTTGAAGCCATTTAATGATAGCTTTACTCGATCTCTGTATTTTTGTCAAATTTGTATCGTCTTTGCTCTGTTTTCTTTAGACAGTTCAAGGGTTTTTATAACTGCATAACTCACTGACTTTGACTTTTATACTTAATGTCTATTGTTTTTTATGTTGCAATAGGGTCACTCATGCTGAAACTTTAATCCTATTAATTAGTCTTCTGTAATTTTCTTCACTGCCAAATTGGCATATTTTATCAAATATATTTTCAAGCATAGTATTTTTTTCTTTTATAGCACTTTAATGGTATTCACATTAAAGCTAAACCCTATTGTATCTAGTATTTTTCATGTTTGATACCAATTTTGCTTGTGGACCTGATTACAGAATATTAGAAAATTTATTTTAGTACTCACTTTAGCTGTTTGGTTAATCTTTTATAATCGGCTGCACACTTATTGATGTATTTTAGATATTATGGTTTGGAAATAGAGAATTTTTTCATGCCATTTAATGATACTTTCACTCATTTTAAATAACATTTTCTATGAGTATCTCCCATTTTTTACCATTTTTCTCCCTTAATGTAGAATTTACCAATTTTCTCATAGACATGCATCTCTATTCCATTGTTTTCTCTTTACTCTTATTTCTTCATAGTGTTCAGGGATTTTCACAATACCTGAAGCTCTCTTGCTAGAATTCCTAAACGTTAACTGACGATTCATTTTAAAATTATTCATTTAACATTATTATAGGAGTGGAGTTGTTTACATTTAAGTTATGTCAAGAAAAGATCATGAAGAAAATTGAGTTGTATATCTCTTCCATTAATATTAGAATATATGTATTTGTTTAAGGGGAAAAATTTCTCGATGATTCAGAGAATCTAACTTTTATGAACTACAATATTAAGCATGATTCCATGAAATTTTAATCTTCAACTGCTTATTGTTTCTATTTTCAGAATAAAAATGAACAAAGTGCGTTTTATGAGATTTATGTTTAAATGAGATCATTGTACACAAGATTTTATCTGATCGTAATAAAGCATGCCTGATCGCATGCCTGCCAACTATAACAGATCGACATTTGTTGGAAAATTTGTATAAAATCTTCTCTAATAAAATTCTTATGAAAATGTAAATCCCCGTTCAAGATTTATATCAAATAAAAAATTCTAGCATTTTTATGATATGTGTTTAAAAAAAAGATTTGGTGGTCATTTTAAAAAACCTTATCACATGAAATCTAAATTTCTTTTGATGAAAAATGCATTAAAGTACACCACGAAAATGAATTTTTTAGATAAAATGTTTTATAATTTTAGTTTAAATATACTCTTGCAGTTACTAGATTAATGACTCTTTAATGTACCCTGTGCATTGCAAAACTGCAATTTAGTTACTTCATTCTCCACCAAATGACTTTAAACCAATACTGCAATCAAGAATATTTTCCATCATGGAAGTATTTTGTATCTTTTTTGTTGGTATGTACTTCAGCTTTCCAATACAGAATTTGACAAAAATTTCTTAACATAGTATAACTTTGGCAGTGTTGCACCAAATTTTCTACATGCATTGGAATGTGTTCACTCATAAACATAGTGCGAAATCTTCCGTAGTCAGGTCAACTACTTACTGTCGTATTTTAGAAAACATGATTTGGCACACTAGAATGGATTTGTGGCAGCACTTTAACAATTCCCTTTGAACCCCACTGCTTCTATTCAAATTCTGTGTGAAACTTCATTATACATTACTAGAGTCTTGTATTATTGGGTCAGGTTGAATTCTTATTAATAAGGTCTTTCATTATTTTGCATTTGGATTGAGTTCGGACTCTTGCAGGTTGACCTGATTTTTCAAAGAAAATACCAAAATACTTTTTATATGGAAAAACTGTATACAGATTTTCATTCATAATGGACACTCCCAAATAACAGACACTTTTATTTAGTGATTTTTTTTCGACTCCTAGCACCTATATAGTTGACTCTCCAGGACTGCACTTCAACTCTAAAGCTTAGGCTGGGTTTCTCAGGCTGGTCATCCCTGTCCCTGTTAACTTGGTCATCACAAAAAATTAGTTAATCTGTTTGTTTTTTCACTTAAAATTTTTCATAATCTGAAATGTAACAATGATTCTTTTATACATTAAGAAATACTGTTGCTAGGTAACATTTAAAGAAAATGAGAAAAACATTAAATTAATAGCAAAAATCTAAAATTGAAATGTTAAAATGCTTTATGTTTTTTGTACAGATACATAAAATTTCATAAAAAATATATGGATAATTTAGAAATTTCGATATATGTATTGGCTAAATTTCAAAATAATTTAAGACCTTAATTTCGAAATAATAAAATAATAATTTAAGACTTTAATTTCGAAATTTTAGCATGCATAATTTAACATTTAAATAAATTATCCCAATGCATCATTTTCCTTTTGATGAATGTTAAAATTTAAATTTAAAAATCATCTGATTTCCCATTGAAAAGCATTATGACTTAAAAGAAAATGTTCTAACTTTTTCGAATGAATGAACCAAATTTCACCAAAAACTAAATTACCAAATAGCTAATTCTGGGTACATCGCCAACATACCTACCTAATTACAGACTAGAAGGATGTTTTTTGCAGCAGTTATCGTGAAACATACAACAAAAACCTTTGCAGTCTCCACAGTACGCCTTACTGAAGTTTCACAAACTAAAAATGACCTGTTGAGGCTATTCTTTAAAAAAAATTCTGTGTGAAACTTTCTGACACATTTATACATTTTTCACACTACTCATTTTTCTTGTACTGGGTCAGGTTGAATTCATATTATTGTGCTGCAGGTCTGGCAGACTTTCATTATTTTGCATTTGGACTGAGTTCTAACTCTTGCAGGTTGGGTTCAGGTTGACCTGATTTTCCAAAGAAAAGACCAAAATACTTTTTTCAGATGAAAAAACTGTATGCAGCAAAACCTTCATAATGGACACTCCCAAATAGTAGACACTTTTATTTAGCGATTTTTTTCAACCCCTAGCACCTATATAGTTGACTGTCTTTATCTCTGAATAATAGACACTTCTAAATACCAGAAAATTCTACAATCAGATGGTGTCCACTGCTCAGGGGTATTACTGGGTTTGAATATTAATGCATATATAGTATATGTTAATTTTTCTGTACAAAATATACATTTTGTATTAAAGATAAAATTGTATTAAAATAATCAGGTTTGTGTCAGGTTAGGAGCGGATGAAAACTGTTTGTCAGTTTTGTGTTGCATTGTACACTGGCCTTGAAAAGTTAAGGTACAACCTTTTTTTTTTTTGCATCTAATTTGCAAATGAATGAATATAGAAACAACAAATTTGGAGGAAATGTGCACTAAACTGTTATTTATTAAATGCGACATAGAAATTTACTTTAAGTTAAACGTATAAATGAAATTACAACAAAAAAGCACTCATGGTGGAAAATTCCATTCTAGGAGAAATCAATACATCGCAGTATTATGCAGTAAAATGTGACAGAAACATTAAAAAACTGAATAATACGGAAATGTATTAATACATTAATACGGAATGTGTCCACCCCGGTCTTGAATGCATTGGCGGCATCGACTTTCCATGCTCTCAATTAAATTGTCGGACACCGAAATAGGTAACGCTGACCAGACTTGGAGTAAGCCTTGTTCCAGCTCATTTAATGACCTTGGAGGAGGACTTAAAGCCACAATTTGTTTTCCAAGATAGTCCCAAAGATGTTCTATCGGATTCAAGTCTGGAGAGTGAGCTGGCCATTCTATTCTCTCCAAACCGTAATTCTCAAGATAATCCTCAACAACCCCAGCTCGGTGTGGTCTCGCATTATCATCCATTAGAATGAAACCTTTGCCAATAGCACCGTCATATGGGCGCACATATGAATCAAGGATTTCATCCCGATATCTCGCACCAGTCACAGTTCCTCCATGGAACACATGTAGGTCAGTGTGGACTCCGAGTGAGATCCCTGCCCAAACCATGATTCCACTGTTTCTGTACCTGTGTGTTTCGACAGTGTTTGATTGATGGTATCGAGAGCATTGTTCTCTCCAGATCAGAAGACGTCCTGAATCGCTCTCCAGTGTGAATCTGGACTCATCTGTGAAGAGTACAAAAGCCCACTGTTGTCTGGTCCAGGAAACATGTTCTCTTGCCCAACATAAGCGGGCCCTTCTCTGTCGTCTGTTGAGGGGGCCACACACAACTGGTCTTCTTGCACAGAGACCTGCTTTGTGAAGACGTCTTCGCACCATAGTAGCGGAGATTCTTCTCCCTGATGCTGCAAAGTGGTCTGCAATGAGTTGCGGTACAGTAGTGCTTCTTCTCCTTCGGGGCGAAAGAGTTAGAAACCGGTCTTCTGCAGGTGTTGTAACACGTGGGCGGCCTGGAACATGTCTTCCGGACACAGAATCTTCGGATTCATACTGATCCCAGAGTTGTTGGACTACACTGCGAGACACATTGAGCCGTCTAGCAGTATCGGCCTGTGACAACTCCATTTCCATCCATCCTACCGCCCGCCACCTTAATGAATCGGGCAAACGACTTCTAGACATTTCTAGACTCTACTGGCTGTTGTGAACAAAACTGACAACACAACAATAGTTCGAATGCAACAAAACTTACACACGAAATTACGAAAGCTTCGTAATTGCATATTTTTCTCTAGAGTTGCAAAAAACCCGCATATTTTGAGAGACGGGAATAAACCTGGGAATTTTGGGGAATAAAACCGGAATTTTGGGGAATATTGGATTTTGAAGGAGTTTTGAATGTAAACAAAACCAGTCATTTTTCAATTTGAATTTTTTATTTTCCTGAAAATTCAGGCATTGTTCTGAAAAGTTTAAGATGGACTTTTTATTATGAATTCATGAAACTTGTGATTTTACGCTCTAAGTTATCATTAGCTTTACAACAATGGATGCTGTGATTTGGTGAGGATTCGAATGTTTCCTTAACAATAAAAATTGTTTAAGTTCTGTTAGCTGACATATGTACTGTTCAGGCATACTTTGTCTATATTAATTTTCTAGCGAGTTGCATTGTATTTTTGCATTGGTTTCTTTTGCTTTTGTTCATATTTTTTTTGTTTACATTCGCTGATTCGGAGAGCAGGGCGTGTAGTTAACATTCATGTCAGAAAAGATGAATCTGTCATCTGCCTCTCTCACTTTTTAGTTATCGACGATTAAAATAGCAAATTACTACTTTCTCTTACTTAATATATCTGCAACTAAAGTATATATTTCGTTAGTTTCCATGCAAATTGTGCTATTTTTCTATATTTATGTTATTGGTTTTGTTTACATTATAAAATAATAAATTAAAAATTTTCAAACCTAAAATTTTCTGAAAACTCCCGGGAATTTAAAAAATTTCCCTCCCAAAAAACCCGGTTTATTCCCGGGAATAAACCCGGTTTTTTCCACCCTTTGCAACTCTATTTTTCTCTCATTCACAAATACCTATTATTTTCTATAAAATAAAAGTGGTAGCTGTAATTTTTGCGTAAGTTTTTCTAAAGCTTATTATTGTCATTTATATAAACTATGAAGTTTAATCTGACTGCCATTTTTTGTCTGGTGAGCTTCGAAAAACATGTTGTACCTTAACTTTTGGAGGCCAGTGTATATCGTATTTCTTGTCGATTTCTGGTCCAATTGGAAGCTGACTTCAAAGATAATTTAGGATTCAGATCAGATATAGCTAGTATCTAGTTCTGTCATTGGTACTCTATAGGGAAATTATTTGGGCTATTTGAAATTATTCTCTGGGAAATTAGTTTGGCCTTAAAATCTCAGGACAAAGACAGTTATTTTAGCTGACCCTTTCAAAAATATATAGTTAAAGCTAAAAAATAAAGTCATTTGTACATTATTCTTATATAACTGTTTTTAATTTGCGAAGACACTTTTTTTAATATCCATTTTACTAAATTATCACAGTATACTGGGAGTGATGTTATATTCAACAAAATACTCATTATCATAAAAAAATTAGCACTAACAGGAAAATATCATCGATTTTTGATGGAAAGTACTGGTATATATTTAATATATTTGGTAAGTATAAGTCTAAAAATACAGTATTGAAAATAGTCATGTTATAATCACATGGTAAGACCAATGTAGAAAGAGGCTTTTCTATAAAATCAGATTTCTTGGAAATCTGAAAGAAGATACCCTAACTGAACAGAAACTTGTCTAGGGCAAACTCGAGCCATCTGTAAGAGATGTGAACAATTTTGAAATTCTAAAGAAACCCATTTACAGTTTCAAAAATGCACTTTCAACGCTAGTTCATGCTCTAAAAAGAAAATAAAGATTTATTAAAAAAAGAAGGTGAAGAATTTAAAAATAAAAGAATAAAATTAGAAACCTAATAAATTAACAATAAAATTGAAAGTACGAGTATAAAGCACTATGTTAATAAAGAAAGTAAGGTATGCAGGGTTTGAAATGGGGATTTAATTTTAATGATGAATTTTCTTTTAGTTCAAACTTCAGAAAAGATTTTTCAATTTTAGGGGATATTTATAATTGAATTTCTTTTTTTTAGATTATCACAGGCAAATTATATTCAGTTTAATTTTTAAAATGTTATAAAATCATTCATTTTTTTAAATACTTTAGTAGACTCTGAAAAATCTGCACAGCCTGGGACCAGGGTCTTTGTAGATTTCTAAATTGCACGAGTGAAAGACAATAAGAATGTAGAAAATCATTAATGAAATTTTTTTAACCTATAGAGCTAAAAATTTGCAAACTTCGTCACCGATTGACTTTTACGATTTTAAGCACGTCATTTGAAGAAATTTGCAATTTTTTAGACAAATTCTCTATTCCCATGATCTTTTGGCAAAAATTTTGATTTTTTCCAGCGATTATTCGACGAGATTTGTGTTTTTCCGCAACCGATTAACAAAAGTTGCGATTTATTTCCCGCGAACGACTGACGAAATTTTTTATGTTTCTCAGTAACCGATTGTTGAATTTCGTGAGTATATTTTCGTGAGTTAAAAATTCGCAATTCTTTTCCTAACTGACTAACAAATTTATTTTCAGAATTCCATAAAAAATTGCGAAATAATCACACGTCTGGGAAAAAATTTAAGGGAAGAATATCGTACGCAGTGCTTTTCATTGTGTAGGATTTCCCTAATTCTGCATGCTATTTCAAACCCTGGAGTTAATTGAGGAGATCAAGGCAATGGGAAGTAAATAATTTTTTTGTAAACCAAAAAACCCTTTTGTTTTGATATTTTTTATGAATTAAATTTTGTATTTTAGTAAATTTAAACAGTATAATTAATGTTGCTTAATATTCTGTAAAGCAGACTTATCATTTGTGATGAAAAACAAATTTAAGAAGACATGTAATTATTGAATTTTCTTTAATTCTTAGTTGCAAAATTTTCTTTATTTTAAATTATTTATTTCAATTTACAAATGTAGCTATTTATTTTATTTATAGTAATTTAATTATAGTTCATTCGTTCTACAATTAGGAAATGCATCTAATAAAGTTCTTATCTGATGATTTTGATTTTCTTCCATACCACTGCTCCCTTGAGTGTGAAATAATTAGGAATCTACTGCAGTTCTTAATACTGTAGTAGAAATTTTATTCAAATTCAGTTTTCTACAGCCATTTTAATTTCTCATGAGACGTTCATATTTTCTTAAATAGGTTTTTAAGTAAAAAAAGTGATCTATTAATTTCATTATATTTATTGCAGATGCATAAAGTCATGTATACATCATACATATTGAGATGTATACTTCATATCACTCAAAGCAGTCTTTAAGATTTGAAGTATGGAGCAAAACCTTTCTATACAAGACGTTTTTGGGAAAGCATCGTCTGACTTGCAGAATAGAAAATCGTTTGTTTGTAACATATGCGACAAAAAGTTTTCTCAAGCGAGTGATTTAAACAGACATTTGTTAATTCATGCTGGTGAGAAACCTTTTGTTTGCGAGATATGCAACAAGAGTTTCACTCAAAAGAGTGATTTAAACAGGCATGTGACAATCCATACTGGTGAGAAATCTTTTGCATGTGAGATATGCAACAAGACATTCTCTCAAAAGAGCGGTTTAAGTAAGCATCTCCTAATTCATACCGGTGAAAAACCTTTTGTGTGTGAGATATGCAACCAGAAATTCTCTCAAAAAAGTAATTTGAACAAGCATCTATTAATTCATACAGGTGAGAAACTTTTTTTGTGTGAGATATGCAGCAAGAAATTTTCTCAAAAGAGTGATTTAAGCAAGCATATGCTAATTCATACCGGTGAGAAACATTATGTGTGTGAGATATGCAGTAAGAAATTCTCTCAAAGGAGTAATTTAAACAAGCATCTGTTAATTCATACTGGCGATAAGCCTTTCTTGTGTGAGATATGCAACAAAAAGTTCTCTCAAAAGAGCGATTTAAACAGGCATCTGTTAACGCATACTATTGAGAAACCTTTCATTTGTGAGATATGTAAAAAGAAATTCACTCAAAAGATTGATTTAAACAGGCATCTGGTAAAGCATACTGGTGAGAAACCTTTTGTGTGTAAGATATGCAATAAGAAATTTTTTGACAAGTCTCATTTGAAAAGTCATCTGTTAATTCATACTGGTGAAAAACGTTTTGTTTGTGATATTTGCAACAAAAATCTCTTTCAAAAACGAGATTTAAAGAGGCATATGTTAATTCACACTGGTGAGAAGCCTTTTACTTGTGAGGTATGCAACAAAAAATTTGCTCTCAAGAATAGCTTCAATAAGCATTTGTTAATTCATACAGGTGAGAAACCTTTTGTTTGTGGGATATGTAATAAAAAATTCTTGCAAAAGAGTAATTTAAATGCTCATTTTCGCTCTCATACTGGTGAAAAACTGTTTGATTGCATGATATGCACCAAAAAATTGTCTGACAAGAATGCCTTGAAAAAGCACCTATTAATTCATACAGGTGAGAAACCCTTTTCTTGTGAGATATGTAAGAAGAATTTCACCCAAAAGTGTGCCTTAAAAAAGCATCTATTAACTCATACTGCTTAGAAACCATTTTTATGTGAAATATGAAAGAAGAAATTTTCTGGCATGTATCATTTGAAAAGTCATCTGTTAATTCATGTTGGTGAGAAATCTTTTATTTGTTAGATATGTAGCAGGAATTTCTCTTAAAAAATTTAAGCAGGTATCACTTATTTCGTACTATTGTAAAAGTTTTTGTGTGTGAGGTATACAACAAGAAGTTTTCTGTCAAGAGTAGCTTTAAAAAGCAGCTGTTATAGTGTGTTGGGGAGATGATATCATTTGATACATTCAGCAATAAATTTTCCTAAAAATCTAATGTAAGTGTCCTTGCTTTCATAATTTGTTTTTTGCTGTGAACTAATTTTTATAATATTTTTTTAGGGAATTGATATAATTTAGTCTTAAAAAAGTGGAATTTCTTATTGGTGCCTGTCCACGATATAACACTGCTGTTTCTGCTAGAAATTTGCTCAGTGTATCTCTCGCTAAAGCCCCACAGTTGCATTATTTGTGAACATCAGAACTTTACTCCATCCCTAAGCTTATGATTGCAGATATTTATAATCTTACTTCCAAGGAGCAATATGTTAATAGGAGTCAATAGGAGCTGCTTAAACAAGAGCATTCGAATTTAATCTTCTCTTTTTATTGCAGTTGATTTTAATATGTATCTCTTCTTCTGTGACAGTCACTGCTCCAACCAATCTGGTTTCAAATTTTGTAGATAGACATATAAAAATTGTATGCAAATTTTAGTAATCCCCCTCCCTTGAGTCCCCTCACCTTAATTATCGCTCCATTATTGGTTCAAAATATCTCACATTTTCCCTTCTCCTCATGGCATTCAAACTTAATGACCCCACTCTGATAATCTTCCTGTTTTTATTAGATTCCATGTGAGAAACTTTGCTGCCTGAGAGGAATTGCTCAGACTAGGTACCAAGTCTGCAGAGCATAAATGCCCCCAATTAGGGAAATTTGAAACGTGCATTTCTTTTGGTCAACTGTAAAAATTTTGGACATGTCTTTGGAGATATGAACACTCTTTCTGCTGAATTTCACTCTGCTGATGACATAAATTCTTCTAAACAAGAATTTGAAGACTCCCTCCATTATGCATTCAAAGAAATTACAAAATCACAGCAGAAGATGGTTGATACCTTTCAACTACATGAGTACATGGAGGATTTGGAAAGAGAGATATATTATTTAATATGGGATTTGCAGATATCTAGGAACCTAGTCTTAAAACTCAGCTTAACGGAAAAAATGTTAGTGCTTCAATCAAGGAATTTAGTATTCCATGCTGAAACCCATGTTGATTCTTTATCAACTTCTAAGAACACAACTGTCAAAAACAACTCACATTCATAGGACAAAAGCACGAATTCTACTATCAATAGTCTGAATGGTATTCTTATTCTAACACTGGCAAGGCTGAGCCCATTGTTGGGAGTTTAAGGTGTCAGTTTACACTTAATTAGGCTGTTATCAGTTACAGGATTGTTAACATTGTCAATACTAAGGTTAAACAAACTCTGAACACAAACCATGATAATAATTTTAATCCTACAAGCCACTCTGAAGTTATTTCATACATCAGGCATCTTAAAAAAGTCACACAGCCTCAATTGCATTTCTACTAATATGGTGTTACATCTTCCACTTAACTTCATCTTCTTTCTATTAATTACATGCTAAATCTTCATACGTTTCCTCATTTCTCCATTGCTGGAAGTCTGCTGGCACTGATTGTTCCTATCCCAAAACTAGGGTAAGATAGACAAGTCCCTTCTAGATTCAGACCTATTCTCGTCTACCTTGCCTCACTAAAATTTACGAATACAGGGTGTTTCATAAAACATGGGCAAACTTAAAGAGGTAATAGTACACATGGAAGAGAAAGATTTTTATCAAAGAAGGCATGGTTAGAAATAAAACGCAAAGGTACAAACGTTAAAGCTCCATTCCTGTTGCGAGTTATCAGGAGAAGAACGACACTAATAGCATGCAAGTGTGATGTGGGGAAGAAGAAGAACGCTAGTGAACACTATTATTTCATAAAAGCTGCTGATCCCGGTGTGCAACTGCAGTAGGAACGTATTGATAGATGTTGACCTTCACTAATATGGAAAAGGCTGATATGCATTTTATCTACGAAACTGCAAATGGAAATGGTTCAGCAGCTCAGCTATTGTATGGAGAGCGGTTTCCCAACAGGCCCGACCGGACCGTAAAATCTTTGAGCGCTTGTACTGACAATTATGTGAGACTGGAGCCTTTCTCGCTTGGATTCAGGTCGTGAAAAGACGGAAGGAACGTTAGTTGATCAGCCAAGTTGAAGTATACTATCAGTGGCTAGGCAATTACATGTATCACACTCCACGACATGGCGAGTACTGAAGGATGAATATTTGCATCCTTATCATGTTCAACAAGTCCAGGAACTGACTCAAAGGGATTATCCTCATTGTGTGGAATGTGCCCGCTGGTTTCTGCAATAGAACATGATAAATTCAGATTTTGGGGGAACTGTGTATTTCATGGATGAATGTACCTTCACATGTGAAGATAAATTTAACATACACAATCAACATGTTTGGGCAGATGTAAATCCACATGCCACTTATTCATAACCTCATCAGCAACGCTTTTCTATCAACGTCTGGGCAGGAATAATTGGAGACCGCCTACTCTGACCTTATCTTCTTCCAGAATGCCTTGATGGGAAAAAATACCTCACATTTCTGCAACAGACGCTGCACCCCCACACATCCGGCAGATAATGTAGTTTCAGCAAAATGGAGCACAAGCACATTATGTATGAGACATGCAAAACTATCTGGATATAACATTTCCCAACCAATGGATTGGGCAAGGTCGCCCTGTAGCTTAGCCTCTGCGCTCACGAAATCTTTCATGTCTCGATTTCTTTTTGTGGGGACAGCTGAAGGGTCTTATGTATGAGAGCCCCATTGAATCTGTAGAAGACCTCATCGCCAGACTGCAGGGACTGCAGTGCGCTGCTGCAGGGGAAGTGCGCGATATGACTGTTGTTTTTCAGAAAGTTCGCCAATCCTTTCTTCGCCGTTGTACCGCATGCATAGACACTGCCGGTCACTGTTTTGAACATTTATTTTAATTACATGTCATTAAACTTGCTTTTGTCACTTAATCGTCCTTTGTGTGTTTTTGCCTCGTATAACAACATCACCTTCGGCGCCCTCTAGCACCTTTGGATTTTAATTCTGACCATGCATTTTTTGATGAAAGTTGTTTGTTTGAATGTGTACTATCACCTCTTAAAGCTTTGCCCATCTTTTATGAAACACCCTGTACATAATACTGTTGAAGCATCTTAAAGAGTTCGGCCACTTTTGATTCAACTGTGCCCGAGCTGTTTGAGTTTAGGCCCAGACACTCAATCTAACAGGAGCTTTGGAGAGTGACTGAACGCATTCATGATGGCTTCCATAAGAAATAATCTTGTATTCCTACACATTACTAAAACTTCCAATCGAGTTTGGCATCTTGTACTAATCTATAAATTGATTATGCTACATGACTTTCTCAACTCGTTCTTGTATTCTGGAACTACTTTAAAGAAAGAATCTTTCTCCATTAAATTGAACAATTTTTTCTTCTGTACACAATATTGTAGGGATTGACATTATTTAACATATTAGGATAAATAATACTGTTACTATACTGGATCCAAAAATTGCATTAATACATTATTGAAAACTCTCTGCTGATTAAACAACATATGGCTTTTAAAAGACAGCATCTTCACTCCCTTGCCTGAGGCAAGACTTCAAATATGTTCCTCTAAAATAAAACAATATTCACTAAAAACCTCCTCAATTGCTTCATTTAAAACATGTGCCTTGCCCCTATTCTCTTCCTCTAGCATGATGAACTCTCTCAGGCATGTGGTGCTAAATAGTTATTTTTATTTACATCAATCAATAATGCATACTAGTGATAACTTACAATGCTGCTAATTGAATGCTTTTTCGGCTTAGTGCCTGGTGCTAAGTCATCATCATAACACTTTTTCTGAATCTGATGGCACTACATAGAACATAAATGAAACACAGAATCAAATAGTAGATCAGGAAAACATCTAACATTTGTAATGCAAGAGATCATACTTGACTTGTTTTTTATTCAAAAATCAAATACATATATATATATATATATTCATTTCGAATTTTCAATGTAAAAAGACAAATTTGACTTATAAAAACTCAGCAGTGTGTTATCTAGTTTTTTATCTGAGCAATCGCATTTGAAATAAAAATATATTTTTGTGCTTCTCATTTTCAATGAGTAACATTAAAAATTTATAACTCAATGATATTTTTAAATATAGGGTTCAGTTTCAGCAATTATGAATAAGACTTACAGTGAACTTCTCTGAATATGGAGTTGCAATGACCTGCGGATTAAATCAAAATGATAGTACAACATCACCGCTGTTCGGTATTTAAAATTGAACAATCATATATAATTTCACTTAATATAAATGTGCAGTTTGGTTTATTTCTACAGAATAGAAACTGCAATACAGCTGTAATATACATTGAGAATAGCATAGGATCCCCATCCCTTGATGAGGGATCAAAGCCAAACTTAAATCAGCTCAGTTTTTATCAATAAACATTACTCATTTTAAGTTTTGTGCAATTCCTTACCATAGATACCAAGAGTATGAAAAATACATAATAGCAGTGCCACTTGCAGGGAGTATTTCACAGAATCTAATCATCAACAATTCGTATCTACGTCAATCTAAATGTGAAGTTTTATGGAATTTAGTGCATTAATTCTGAATTACTGCACCCACAAACTTTATGTAATACATAGATGAAGAACGATCCAGCAATAATCAAATTGTGTTTAGGATATCCCAAAACGTGTACATCCAATAAAAACCAAAAGCCATTGGAAGTCAAAAATTTTCACGAATACATTGTTTTTTTAGTAAAAATATGAAAGCTAAAGTAAAAATTTGGATGGAATCTTACATTCTATATATGTGAAAGAAATTTGACTATAAATGCCATATATAGTAATGAAGATACTTTAATGAAATCCTTACAATTCACACAAAGATAAGTCTGTTGCGAATTTTGTTAAAATATCTTCACTACTGTTGCAGTTATGAACGAAAACGCGACTTCGGATTGGTGTGACACACCCTATAATTTTTATTAAATAAATGTATTTCAGAACCTGGTTTCCTATACAATAAATGATTGTTACAGTGTCCTATACCCCCCCTTAAAATTTGTACCATGAATTTAGGATCGCCCAAACTACAATACATATATTTCCTGTGTTTTACATTTATACTACAAATGCATTTTTAATTAATACACCCAGAAAACACAGATCTATCGGTAAGCAATCGGCCGATTGCCGCTTTACCGTTACCGACGGTATCGGCACGATACCAGCTGCCGTACCGGTTCCGTAACTTTTTCGACACGCTTCACGACTGACAGCCGACAGATAGGCGCACAGTCGGTCCGGTATAGGCAACGCCGGTAGAATCGACAGCACTCTGCTGTGCCGATTGTATACCAACAGTTATCCGCACACCTACCGAGTGTGGTCCCGTACCGGCAAAGCTAACAACGGCGAGATGCTGTGCCGATCGTATACTGATAACAAATCCGTAGTATTGTCGAATGTGGTCCGATATCGGCAAGCATTAAACTGCCGAAAGAACCCCTTTTATTAGGAACTAGCAGCAGAGGGGGGGGGGGGGGAGGTCACTCAACTTAATCGTACTTAATTTTTTTTAAACTTTGATTATTTTGGTAAAAATGGTGAAATTTATTTTTCAGATGTAAGCAAACCCCCTCCCCCCTCACGGATACCGTTTTACCATTAATAACCCCTGCCATTTAAAAAAAAAACTGCTTCAAGCTTCACTTTTTCACATTATAAGCACCTATATAAGCATAGATATAGGATATATTTAGCAGGGTTAAATTTATTCTTTTGCCTCATACAAAAACAATTTGTTTTTGTATGAGAGTCTTGTATTGTATTACGCAAGTTTTTTTTCTGTTTTATATTATTTTGAATCATTATCTTGATTTGATTTAACAGTATCTGAATCCTGTGTTTCTGAACGCAATAATTATAAAGTAAATATATACATTTATTTTTATTTCATTCTTACAAATTGTGGTAAGTTTTATAAATAAATTAGATTTTTGTTCTATAAAGCTATCTAAAACAAATTTACTATACAATATGTAAAATTTAGATACATTTTCCATATATTTTCTTTTTAAGTGTCACGGTAAAACTTGATTTAAAAAAATAAAATATTTTCTAGGAAACTATAAAACAATACATCTAATTTTTTTATTATTATTTTTTAAGTCAAATAAACTAAATTTCGTACCGGTAATTAACTATTTATTAATTAAATTAAAAAAATTCGAACTTTAATTTTACACTGAAAATAAAAAACAGTTTAAATAACTTAGTTAAAAATTTATTCTGTACCCTGTTTGTTATTATTTTATTTTATGAACGCTTTAAATAAGAGTTCGTGATTTCCTAAATCCTTTTTTAGTCTCTTAAAATGATAAGTCTGCTATAAATTATGCTCAATTGTTTTACCCTTATTAAATCCATTAGCATCTCAACTAAGTTAAATATTTTTTTTTCATAATTTAATTTAGAAAACATTATTCTCTCTTTAAAAAATATAAAAAACAAAATTTAGAGTTTATGTAATTCCTGGGCAAGATTAGAAAAATACATTTTTGTAACTTTATTTTTAAAAAAAATTATATGATCAACATGTTGCATATTTACTTATTTTTAGTTTTTACTAAATTCTTTATATATTTTTTTCATTTATACAGAAGGACAATTGTTTTCAAAATCATTGATATCTTTTATTACATCTAATTTGATGCTCCATAATTACATTTAAAAAAAATAAAGTAGCATTATTTACAATATTGTTTTTCCTTTTTCTCTTAATTTGTTTTTAAATCTTTCCTTTTCAAATATAAATATACACTTTCAAAATCACTCATGTATATTATGTACATTGGAAATGTCAAATATTTACATTCATTTAATACATTCATTTAATTGAAATTCATTTATTTTAAATTTGATAGAAATGAAATGTATTAAACAAGTTTAATAATATTAATTTAAACTTCAAATATCTTGCATAACTAAAATTTAATAAATTTAAAGCAAAAATAAGATCATCTGCTCTTGAACATTATTATTAAAGGCATTTTATACAGCAGCGTAAAAGTTTCTGGATAAGTGTCGCTTTTAGTAATTTAAAAAAGGAATGAATTAGTAACTTTGAATAAATTAAAGTTCAACTACAATAAAATGCAAATTATCATTACTAAGCAATCGAAAATTTTGACTATTTTCCTAATTACATGAACTATAAGAGTATATTGTAAAATTGTGGAGCATCAAATGAAAAAAATGTAAACAAATAACCAAATGTCATTCTGTATTTAGAAACGTTTAAAGAATTCGTTAATTATTATCAAGATTCGTTAATTATTATTAATTATTAATAATTAAAAATATGCTACATGTCATAAAAACTTACATAATAAAAAGATGAAAACTGCATAAACATATTTTTCTAATTTCACCCTTTTATCATTTTCAACAACAATAATTCCTACGCAAATTTAATCGCTAAAAGAGAATAAATCTTTAAAAAATTAAATGTATGGAAAAATAATTAACTTAATTCAGATTAATTTAGATTTAACAAAACAAAATTAAGCAGACTTACCAATATTATAATTTCTTCAGAACGTGTAATGCTTCACGCATCATGCATCTCATGAAAACGCGAGCGTCTATGGTTGCAATTTACCTTCTTCAAAACCCAGTTTGGCAAGCACGTGCGCGCAGTTTTACTAGTTGGAATGATAACTTCGCTTTTCCTTTACTACGCTCCCAACGTACACAATAGAGTAGAAGATAACATTCCAGATTTGGCGTGTTAGCTCCATATTTTGCACTTGGCGCTTTGTCATAATCAATTTTTGGATGTGCAAGCGCTAAATACGTCTCATATCATTGACTATCATCAAATTATCCCTAAGTCCGAAACTTTCTTGATAAATGCTTACAAGAAATGCATTATTATTACATTTTTAATTAAAATATTATATGGATACTTACATAATTGTATTTTTTTTAAATGACCAATAAAACAGGTTTAATGATACAGTAATAAAAAATTGTTAATTATTTTAGTGTTTATTATTTTTGTCTATTATACAGTAAAGCCTGTGAAAAAGGAATCAGTTAAAACAGATAAAAATTCCTTTTTAGACAGTTTTCCGTCTTAATAGGTATAATTGTATGGTAAAACTTCCTTCCATCGGGACCATGAATTTTTTCGTTTAAGACAGGTTTTTATTTAGACAGATTCTGTTTTCACAGCTTTTACAATATATTATATTTTTAAATTGATCCAAAACTGGTACATATGTGAAAAACAAGAGGTTTGAGAAATAATTTATTTCTAGAGTAAGAATCTACTGTGTTTTGCGGATTTCCCCCTTTTAAATATATAAATCGAAAAGCCGTTATTACCATCCTCCCCCCCCCCCCCACACACACACATTCACACTTCAACTGAAAATTTATAAAAACTCTAGAATTTAAATTTTTTAGATTGTTGTAATAATTAATATATGATCAATCATCTAAATATCGCCCCCACCCCGTGCGTTCGTCGGGGGGAGGGGGTTACAAAGCAAACTGTTTAATTTAGGTTAACTGATAGGCACTAATACAATCTGGATTAAATATAATTATAATAAAAACTGGATTAATATGTACATCACAAAATATATAAGTACACTTGTGCAAAGCACACTGCGTCAAACCGTAAACACCACCGAACTGCAGTTAACGGTTACAGTCATTGATACAGTCAGTACACAGTTCAGGTCATAGTTAGGGCATGGTTGTAATATTATTTTTAACATTCCCCCTCAAACATGACTCGAACACCTGAGTCCAAGTTCTGACCGTAATTTCTGGAATTGGATACGAGGTAGGGGTTTTGTAAGAATGTCAGCAATCTGACTGTCACTACTAACATGCTTTATATCTAATAACCCCTCTAGATATTTTTCTCTTACAAAATGAAACCTGACTACAATATGTTTAGATCTCTTGTGAAATTCGGGGGTTTTAGCAAGTTTTATGGCACTTGCATTATCAACAAACATAGTTGGTTTACTTTGTGATGTTAAGTGATGTTAAGAGCTCATTTAACAGTCTTTGGAGCCAAATTATCTCTTTTGAACCTTCACTGGCAGCCACATATTCTGCCTCTGTGGTTGACAGAACTACACTTTTTTGTTTTTTACTCATCCAAGAGATAGCACCTCCATTGAATTTGCTAACTATGCCATTTCTTGAATGACGAGTTTTAGTATCACCAGCAAAGTCAGCATCACTGAACACTTCAAGCTGTTTGTTTTCATATTTACTTGGATATAACAGTCCATATCCTAAAGTCCCTTTGAGGTACTTGAAGATTCTTTTTACAGCATTCCAGTCTGATAGCTTGGGATGTTCTAATCTTTCAGATACCACACTAACGGCATAAGCAATATCTGGACGTGATCCTGTAGCTAAATACATTAGACTCCCAACAGCTTCACGATAAGGCACATCTTCATTAACTGGATTGTCATTCTCATTTGCTTCACCTTTTTCACATGGAATGGAAACAGCATTTGAATCTGCCATTCTAAACCGATCAAGAATCTTTCTTGTATAAGCACTCTGTTCCAGAAAAACAGAGCCATCTTGCAACCGTTTGATATTCATTCCAAGGAAACAGTCTAATGAACCAGTTGTCACTTGAAATTCTTCTTTCAGCTTGGTCACAAATAATGCAATTTCACTTTCATCAGTGCCAGCAACAAGCCCATCATCGACATAAATGACAATAAATAATTTCTTTTCATTATTTGATCTAATGAATAAACAAGGATCCGAGTTGCTACATTTCATATTTTGTTTCTCTATGAAATCAACAAATCTTCTGTTCCAGCAACGTGGAGCCTGCTTCAATTCATAAAGACTTCTGTTTAATCTGCAGACTCTACCAGATTTGTCATCAAAGCCTTCTGGCTGCTTCATGAAAACTTCCTTTAATTCACCGTACAAGAATGCAGTTTTCACATCAAACTGCAGAAGCTGTAGATGTTCACAGGCAGCAATACTTAATAGCATTCTAACTGTATCATATCTTGCAACGGGACTAAAAGTTTCATCATAGTCGATGCCTGGCTTTTGCGAAAAACCTTTCGCCACAAGTCTTGCCTTGAAACGATCAACTGATTCATCACTTTTGGTTTTAATTCGGAGAACCCACCTGTTAGCAATAACTTTCTTATCTTTCGGCAAATCAACAAGATCTCAAGTGTGATTTTCCTTCAGTGAGGTCATTTCATCATCCATTGCTTGCTTCCATCTTTCAGCATCACTTGATTTCATTGAGGCATAGAAATTAGGGACATCATGCTCTGCCAATAAAACATAGTCCTGTAAATGAGAAGGTGTTTTGACCACTCTTCCACTACGACTTTGCAATGTTATGTCACCTACACAATCTTCTTTATTAGATTTCGAACTTTCAGCTTGTTCAATTAAACTTTCTTCATTTGAAGGGTCAACATTCTCATTTGAACTGAGTATACAATCAAAATTTTTATTCTGATCTGATGGAATTTCAGATGGCTTCTTGGAAATACAGACTTTCTCGTCTTTGAATATGACATCACGGCTCAGAACAACTTTGCCATCAGCTGGAAGCCAAATTCGATAACCATCTTTCTCACCACAGTATCCTATAAGGTTTCCCTTCTCACTTTTCTTGTCCCACTTTCTTCTTTTTTGCTTAGGTACATGCACAAAGCATTCTGTGCCAAAAACATGAAAATGGTCAATTTTAGGAGCTTCTTTCTTGAACCATATTTCATAAGGTGTTTTTCCTTCTAATGTTGTCGGTCCTGTTCTATTTAATGTATACACAACAGTATTGACTGCTTTAGCCCACAGTCTGATAGGGAGACTTTGCATGTATCAAGGATCTTGCACTTTCAACCAGAATGCGATTTTCTCTCTCTGCAGAACCATTCTGTTCTGGAGTATATGGCATGGAAAGATTTGGAGTTATTCCCTTTGATGCAAGGATAGAATGAACTTCAGAATTCCTTAGCACCATCACACCTGAACTCCTTGATTCTTTTATCAGTAGTTTCGGCTTCATTTATGAAGGTTTTTAAACACTTAGCAACTTCAGATTTATGTTCAATAAAGAAAACTCTTCGATATCTTGAGAAATCATCCTTAAAGGAGACAAAATATCTTGACCCTCCAATGGATTTCTGCTGCATGGGGCCGCAAACATCTGCATGAATCATCTCGCCAGCACACATTGGCCTATTCTTCCTGGTACCAAAACTTTTTCGTTGTTGCTTGCCGAGCACACATCCTTCACAAAACTCTTCAGTACCTTCAACACGAATACCTTTTTTCTCTAAAATGTGTTTCACATGGCGCTTATTTTGATGACATAATCTTTCATGCCACAGCTGTAATGTGTCTTGTGAAGCAATGTAAACATCAGCAGCTTCATCAGGCAATCTCACTCTCATTTCGAGTGCATACAGGCCTCGAGATGTTCTTTTGCCTGTCATTCGCACATCACCATTCTTCAGAAAAGCACATCCATTTGCATCAACTCTGAATTTAAAACCTTTGTCAACAGTTTTACTTATAGAAAATAAATTTCTGCTTACTTCTGGGGCATACCACACATCTGTTAGGTGATTTCTTTCCCACCTTTTGTTGACCAGCATTTCAACATTGATAATACCTTCCCCATATGCTAGAATGACTTCATTATTTCCTATTCTTACTTCTTTGGGGAGTGAAAAAGGCTTGTATGATAAGAAATAGTTTTCATTGCTCGTCATATGTACTGAAGCACCAGAGTCAGCTAACCATAGGTCTTTTTCTGGATCACCAGCACTGCACACAAAGGCATCTCCATCAAGTTGCTTATTTCCACCATTTTTCTTGTAGCAATATTTGGCAACATGTCCAGGCTTGTAACAGGAAAAACACTTTTTCTCCGTTTTAAATTTGCCTTTTTTCTTTATTGACGACTTTGCAACAAGAGCTGCACTGTCACTCTGCTTCGAAGGCAATCTCATTTCAATAAGACGAAGGCGCTCAGTCAATTTGTTAATTGTCCTTTCCTGCATTGGAACAGACTCCCACACACTTTCAAATTCAAAATATTCTGCAGGTAAAGTTGACATAATTCGACTCATAAGTAGCAAGTCAGGAAGCTCTGTTTTCACCAGCCTTTTGAGCTCATCATTTAACTCACGGAAGTTCCGTTGCAACCGTGCTATGTGTGTTACGACATCTTCTGAAACATCTTTTTTAGAGCTAAAAAACTGCTCCATTAAGGGATCGACACGCTGGCCCGAACTCTGCTCGTACACAGAAAGTAACTTTTCCCAAACAGATTTCGCTGTATCGCAAGTCGCCGTTAGCTCAATGTTTGCATCATCCATGCTATTAACTAGGACTTCCCTCAAAGGGATTAGTCTGAGTGATATTGCTGAGAACATAAAGTTAACAATTACGATATAAAGAAGATATCAACAAGAATCTAAGTGAATATACAGCATATGATAGACAAGAGATAGATAAAGATACAACATATGAAAAATAGCAAATTAAATGATATAATTACAAAATATCATATATAAATTCATATACTGTTATGTTTTCATATGCATTTTTTTATAACATTTGGCAAATAATCTCATTTTCTTAAGCGGGAATTGCTCAAAACTTAAAAAAAAAACTGCCTGATCTTTTAAAACGATATTTTTAAAGTCACATAATCAGATTTGCAGCCAATAGCGTATTTTAGCAAGCGTAGTTTAACGCAAATTTAATTTAATTTTTGCAACATTTTCTTTGTGACAAATATCTAAATAAAATATTAAAAAATAAAATATTAAATATTGAAATATTAAATCAAATATTTAATATTTGAATTAAAAAAATTTCCTTTGTTTATTTGTATAACTATTTATAGAAACTCGTATACTTCAAACCACATTGATAACATGCTTTGCTACAAACGTGTCTACCAGTCTAACTACTCGTATGTCTTAGCTGTGTCTCTCTCTGAACTCATCTGTCTACTGTCTCTCTATTCTTCTGTATACCCGTCTCAGTATCCGTCTGTCTTTCTACCCGACTCTTTAATCGTGTCTCTACCTGTCTCGCTTCCCGTTACACTACTCGTCTATCAACACGTCTGTCAGTCTATATACCCCTCTCTCTACCCGTCTGTCGTCTCTGTACTCGTCTCTCTATCCACCACGCTACCCGTCTCCCTACCCATCTCACTACCCCTCTGTCAACCCTTTTTTGTACCTGCCTCGCTACCCGTCTGTCTATTCGTTTCGCTACCCGTTAGCTTATCTCTGTCGCTATCCATCTCTCTACCCGTTTGTTTACACGTCTATCTATCTCTCGCCAACTCTTCCCAATATTTAAACAATTTAGTAAACGGAAGCCGTTTATCTGTTATTAAATGCAAACAGGAGTAATTTATCTAAAGAGTGTAATCAGATGCAATTTTTTTAAATACATACATAAACCAGCATAATAATTCACCAGTTTTATTTTCATAGTAGTTTATGTCATTTGACAGTAAATCTCAACTTCTTCAACCCGAACTGCGTCAAGCTTTTTAAAAAAGCCCCAAGGTCCGTATAACTGGGAAGGGGGATTGTCCTCAGGGCTATTAGATACATGTTATTAAGTTAAGTGAAAGTTTCGTAATCGGGTTCGCAGCCAATTTTTTATGTCAGAAAGGGTGGCTTCACGCCATTTTAAATTCATTTCTGTAACTTTCTTTTTCTTTTTTTGGTGGGTGGTTGGGGGGGGGAGGGTTCCAAATATATACACTTAAATTCAAACTTTTGCCCCCATGTTAATATTAGTGTTGTTTGTATTATCAATTAATACTTTGTTGATCGAGCTTCATTCGAAACAAATGTAAAAGACTTCTACAGTTTTTTTTTCTAGGAGAAAGTTCCGTAATCGGGCCCTAAGCTAATCGGGGAATTTAATATCATTATTGTTTCTAACTCTTATAGAGTTAAAACAATATTGTTGCTAGCATTACTCTTGTTTGTGACCAACCTCTTCTGTGTATCTGAATAGGGAAAAGTTCCGTATCATGTACTGGTTGGTGCCAAAGGCAGTTGCAGAATCTTACAAATTTTTCTAGAGAGCGGAAAAAAAAGTTTTTTAAAATATTTACAAATATACGTTTATTAAACCATGTTTTTGAGCAATTTTAAAAAATTAAGTACGGTGCTAAAATAAAATTTTATTGCCATTTTCGATATTTTAATAAGAAATGAAAATACATAACAAACAAATTTAACAAAACTAAGCCATTTTTGGGTACTTCTCTATTATCTCGTCGACCACTTTTCATAACAAAAAACTATCACCAAACTAAGATTAAACGCCAAAAATACAGTCCCATTTACTTGATGCCAGAAGCATTATACGTATTTGTTATGCCATCAAGTGGTTTTTAATTCGACATTTGCATGTATTTTTCATTATGTTTTACTGATTTATTAGTTATTTCATTCATTAAAGTAACAATTGTGTCCTTAAATTCTTATATTTTATTTATTTTGATATTTCAATGGCAACGTTCTCCCGTTTATTTAGCGTTACAGTTTGGCGATAGTTTTTTGTTATGAAAAGTGGTCGACGGGATAATAGAGAAGTACCCATTTTTTGTGATAAATAATTGTTATTGCCAGGGGGGCAAATTGTAAACAATTAATAAGCGAACTAAAAAAATTACCGGAAAAAACTTGTGGGAATCTCAAGAAAGAAATATCTGATATAAATAGCATTTAAAATCTTAAAATGGAGAAGTGGTCCGTATAAAAATGCAAAACATTATACACCTGATATAAGAATTTTTTAATTTTTTTATATTTCCGAAAGCACAGATAAAAGGGTAAAAATCCTGGCACAGATGCTATATACTCACCACGTTGGCGCGATTTTCCCCCGCCCCTTTGGCGAAAACTGTTTGTTGTGTTTGTTTACTTTTATTTTTTATTTTAATTCTATAGATTATTTTTATATGTATATCAATATTAATTTAGGCACAGATGTCATATACACACCAGATTGGCGCGATTTTTCCCCCGCCAATTTGTCAAAAACTTTGTTTTTGAATATTAGTTACAAATACCATACAATAATAGCATGAAATTTTTTATTTCAATATAAAAATAAAATAACGTAATAAATGAAATAGCTCCCATTATTCAAAAATGGGAAATAAAAATAAATAAATGATAGTTTGATATAAATAAATATTGATATATATAATAAAAACAATTTATAGAATTAAAATAAAAAATAAAAGTTAATAAACAACAATTGAAACAAAATAACCGGGTTACCATGTGAGGCATAAAATTGCCATTTTGTTGCAATCGCGCCAATGTGGTGCGTATATAACATCCGCGCCTTTATTTATATCAAACTATTATTTATTTATTTTTATTTCCTTTTTTAAAATAATAGAAGCTGTTTCATTTATTACGTTATTTTATTTTTATATTGAAATAAAAAATCACGTGTACTATTTGTCACACTATTTGTAACTAATATTAAAAAACAAAGTTTTCCCCAAGCTGGTGGAGGGAAAAATCGCGCCAACGTGGTGCGTATATGACATCTGTGCCTTGTTTCATTTCACATAGAGGTACTGCTCTATTATCCCGTCGACCACTTTTCATAACAAAAAACTATCGCCAAACTGTTAGATTAAACGCCAAAAATGCAGTCCCATTTACTTGATATCAGAAGCATTATACGTGTTTGTTACGTCATCAAGTGGTTTTTAACGCGACATTTGCATGTATTTTTCATTATGTTTTACTGATTTATTAGTTATTTCATTCATTAAAATAACAATTGTGTCCTTAAATTCTTATATTTTATTTATTTATGTATTTTGATATTTCAATGACAACGTTCTCCCGTTTATTTGGCGATAGTTTTTTGTTATGAAAAGTGGTCGACGGGATAATAGAGAAGTACCCACATATGTATTGGTACTTTTATGTTAACTTGGCGCAGTTGATAAATCGCCAAATATTTTTCTCATAACATCTTCATATTGCATTCATTTCATTTAAATATAAATCTTTCACTGCTTTCATTTGAAATACATACATTAAAAATACACGTCTTTCACTCATTTAATTTAAAATACACGCCTTTCACTAATTCTATTTAAAATACTAAAAAGGAAAAAAAAATAAGAAATAATGCCACAAATCGAAACCTTTTATTTAAACATCAAAGAATTGTTCCTAACATACACACGCGAAATAAAAAAGCTGCTAATGGTGTGATTTACGCCAAATCTCTAATACTAATACTACTCTTACTAATCTCTAATACTTATCAAACAGAAAAAATTCCAGATTAACTTTCTATTTTTATTAAATTGAAATATATTTTATTGTGCTGAATATTAGTGCTTGCATATTTTTTTGCTCCATGTAAAATCTGACCTGTCACTTTTACACATACAAAGAAAATATATGTATTTTACATCCATATATCTTCTTAAAAATGTATAAACAAGAACCGGAATATAACGATCATTTCAAATTCACCAAATTTTGAGTAGATTTTTCACAAATATAAAAAGCTGAGACCCCTGATAAAATATCACTTTCTTATGAATCGCTTCATTTTAATTTAGCTGTTAAAAAAAGATAACTGTTTTGGGAACAGATGCTTTACACTCACGCAAACATATAAACATAAGTTTGGTGACTTTTTGGTTGACGCGATTTTCAAGACCGTACCAAACGAATAACTTAATACAATGGCTAAGTTGCCATTAAAGGAAAAAATCCCCTAAATTTGGCGACTTTTTTCCGTTTTTTAACCGATTAATTTTTTTTTTCTGCGTGAGTGTAAAGCATCTTAACCCTGTTTTGGAATTCCTATATAATGCATTTCTAATATATAATATACCTTGGAGAGTGTGGTATAAAATAAAAATATTAACTGAAACACTAAGAACTTTTTATTACTGTTATCCAAAACTGTACAATTAGAATAATTTTTGCAAATCCTAAATGAATTATCAACATATTAACTGATAATGTAAGCTATAATCAAGATATCTCTAATCTGCCTACTTATGGAAGTCAAGGAGATGACTTACAAAGCTGACTTTTGGGATTCAAGGAACTCAGTTAACCAAGTCTTCTGTTGGAATTTTTATGCCAGTTGGGTACATTCTCTGCCAGAAGTGTTTATTTCATATTTCTGTCTGTAAATGTAACTTGCTAGAGCTTCAGATGTCTTCCACAGCCAAGAAAACTCTTGCTGCAAATCTTCATTTACAGCTTGTGTTGCATGGGTTATGCTTGCTTCATTCACAGTAATTCAATATGTTGATATTAAGCTCATTTAAGATTTGGAAAAATTATTTTACTTGTACTTTTTTGCATAACAACAGTAATAAAAAGTTCTTTGTTTTTCAGTAAATATTTTTATTTTATACCTGTATCTGAAAGTGTTATATATTAGAAATGCTGGTACTTCTCGACTATTGAAGTCTTGGCGGCGAATTACAGAGAACTGAAGCATCCCTAAAGTCCTCTAGAAAAAGTATGCAACATGGCAGTGCGCACTGCAGATTAATCTAGTAACTTTAAAATAAAGGCTGTTCTTAAAAATTTTTTTTAATTGTTACTTTATTCCTAAATTATTGTATCTTCTAGGGATGCACCAAATATTCAGTATTCAATCATACTAGTGAATGTTTGGTTAAGCTGAATATCATATTATTTGGTTAGGCTGAATATCAAACTATTTGCAGGGATTGATGCAGGTTTTTTTTTTTTAGGGCCCATTTTGTGAAAAGTAAAGGTTATTTTTGTGAAAAATAACATTTTGTAACGAAAGTTGATATCCAGTTAATCAAATTCAAACCAAGTATTTATAAACAAAAACTTTTTAAAATCCTTTTGCTGAAGTTTTCCTCTCTGGTGAACTTGCTTGTTTACAAATTACACATTTTAAAACATCACAAAATAATAAATAAATAATAAATAGTAAGTTTTTATGGAATAGAATTTTGTAAAGGAGCCCATTTTATCAAATTGATTTTTGTGAAGGGGCCCATTTTATCAAATAGATTTTTGTGAAGGGGCCTTAAATAGGTCCCAAATTTTTCCTGGATCGACCCCTGATTTGATATGCTGAATATTCGATTTGGCCAAATATCTTGATATTCAGTCAAACTGAATACTTAAAGAAAGTGCTTTTAAAAGCATATATATATATTTTTTTTGAAAACCTTAGATAATTTTTATTTTTAACTGTCAATAAATAAAGATATTAAGAAATACAACCATATTTAAATAACAGAGATTGCTTTTGCTTTATTTATTTGCTGTTTGAAAAGTAACAATTAAGAAAAATAACTGTTAATGATGACATTCATAGGAACTAATGATCTGTAAATGCAAGTTTTTCAATATTGTTAGCTTTTTCACAACTGGGTATTCCTAAACATAATGAAAGATAATATACAGCTTTCAGGGGTTATAATAAGTAACAAGACAAACAGTTTTTGTATGAGAAACCAGAATTGCAATCCAATTATTAAAAGATACAGTGTATCTCACTCCATGTTGAACTTGCATTTTCATTTAAAATTAACAATAATGAAGATATTGTAACAATATATTCAAATATCAGACTTTGCTTTCTGTAAAATATGACAAGAAGTGTTAAAAAGTGACACTAGTGCGGTGCAAACACTAAGCTGGATATTCCACTATTCAGAATGCAGCTGACAGTACTGTGTCACTGATTAAAATTCAATCACTTTAATGATTCCAATACACTTTATACAAAACAAAGTTAATATGATAAAAATCTTGCTAAAATATCTTCATTACTGTTAAAGTTGCGAACAAATATTAGGGTTCTACTTGTAGAAACCTTGTATTTTTGATTGAATAAATGGATTGTGATGGTGGTTTTCTGTACAGAAAATGCTTGTCTTGGCCTTATTATCTTCCTCAAAAGTTTGTTCTAAAATTTTACAAACATGAAACATCATATAAATTTCTAACCTCTGAAAATAATCGTTCACTTTATTCACTCTAGTACATTTCAAAAACTTTCTTGCTAAGTTGCCACCATTTGAATGTTTTATTATTATTATTATTTACTCGCTTCTTGTCAAATAAATACTATATGACTGTAAAATATTCCTTCAAAATTTCTTTTTGATTTTAATATATTTGTTTTAGAATGTAAGTAAATTTTATTCATATATTTTAGTTCACAGAAGAAGTCATAAGTTGAATTTTTTATTAATTAAAAGAGTTAAGACTAATCCTTCTTAAATAATTTAAAGCATAGAATTATATTTATTTTTTTGTAAAGTTTAATTGTGAAAAGGTTTTTTTCATGAAAATTGTCTTTGTGCTAAATATGTAAAATTATTTTGAAATTTAACTTTTTAAAATTTTTAAACCATGAAATATAGAAGTATATAGTCAGTCGAATATTCGGTATTTCGCCAAAGTCACTATCCGGTGCCTCCCTAGATGTTCTTATTACATTTTCTTTGTAAATGTATATTTTGCTTAATTTATGGGTTACTATTTTTTCTTATGGTCGCATATAAATTTTGTTTTGCTGCAGATTGACTCAGAAAAATCTGCTACTGGGATTCAGTAAATTGGAATTTTAATCACATTCATAATATATTTTAATTTATCATGAATTATAGCTTTTCATAATAATACCTTTAATCATCAATAATAGCTTTTCATTACATTGGTTTTAATGTGTCACATTTACTGGGGACAAGTCATAAAACAAAATTTTTCATTTAATGAGTAACGATGATTCCAAACTCCTACCCAATGAGGATCCTGGTTACACCACTGTTATAATTCATTACTATTATTATTACTTATTTATATTACTGCAAATGTTACTTTACATTATTATAACGGACAAATACTTACTGTTGAGTTTGAGTCATGTGGTAATAGATTAAAATACAAAACCATGCCTGAAAGTTAGTTATTTAAAAAAATAAATGTTTTTTCAATTTATAATCAATATTTCTCAAGCTGTGTAAAAGAAGGTTAAACCTGATAACACGAATAAACAATGTATTTAAAAAAAAAGAACTGACAGTCAATAAAATTAGCAAATAGCATGCCTTTATAACACGGATGCCTTCTTGCATGCAAAATAAATTTCTTGTTGATCAGTGTAGAGACCAATTATAAATCTTTGTAATTTTATTCTTCCAAGATTTTCTTTTTCAGTGAATAAGTGATTTTTTAGTATGTATTTAAACACATACAATTTTGCATTCATCAAAATTATGAATGCTCTACATTTAAGTTCTAAAAAGGCAAAATAAAATTCATATTGTAATATTTGCTCATAAAAATATATGATAAAATAATGTATTCTTGATTTCGAAGCACCAAAATGTCACAATGGATAAATACCCAAAACATGGTCAGCAAGATCTCAAATTCCCTTCACTAATGTTAAACCTATAGGCCTAAATGCATTCATATTTTTTAAATATCTCCTCCTCTTTTTTTTCTCTGTGTGCTGCTCTTAAAAGATGCCTGTTTTATATAGTTGTCAAAATATTTCTAAGATTTATACTTAATTTATAATTTTATGTGTTAAAATCATTAATAGTTGGGAGTAAGATCTTAACACTTCAAATAATTAAGTCTGACTAAGCATGAAATAAAATTTCTGTATTTTTATGATTTTGAAGTAAATTATTAATATATCTTTATAAGATGAGTTTCATTGAATAATTCAAGAAAAAAATATCTCATCATCATTATGAATATTTAGTTATGCATGACCAGAAATCCACAAAATTCTAAAATCTGCACAACCTCTGGTCCTAAGCTATGCAGATTTGAAGATATATGTAGGAGTAGGAAATTTTCAGAAAATCTTACCAGCCAGCAAGAAGCAACATACAGTTGAAAATTGTTATGACAGAATTTACGCAACTGCAAAAATAAATCCTTACTACAATAATACATGTTCGTACTTTTTTTCAAATAAAATTAAGAAATATATACAAAAGAGGAAAGTTTAGTATAAGGTTAGAACTTAGTTACCATAGTGATATTACACTAATTTGAAGAGTTACAAAATATAGCTAACAAGTAAAAACAATTCTTCTATAGCCTGCAGTTTTTAAAAGATTTCTTAAAGATTATCTCGCCTCATCAGAAAAGCCACTCACTAGAGGGATATAATTCCCCAACCCTTGTGTATTATATATTATTATTATTGTTTTTTATATACAAATTACTTATGTTTGTATATAAAAAAATGATACTTCTCAATTATCCCGTCGACCACTTTTCATTAAAAAAATTATCGCCAAACTGTAATGTAAAATAAACAAATAGAAGAATGTTGCCATTGTAATATCAAAATAAATAAATAAATAAAATAAAAGAACTCAGAAAAGCCCCACTCACCAAAGTGTCAACCATCAGTAAGTTTAAACAAAAAAAAATGACAATATATTAATGAAAACAGAAAAAAAAATCTTGGATATTTATTTATTTACATTATTTTTCTTAATTATCCTTCTTGGCTGGTGAATAAATGTTTGTAACATCGGTTGAAATTGATTTATTGCACTTAACTATGCAACGCAAATTTTTTTTAATGCATTTTCTCTTTTAATATCATGGCACAGCCGTTTAAGGATGCAATTGTTATTTTAATTAATGAAATAACTAATAAATCGGTAAAACAATGAAAAATACAGGTAAATGGTGAATTAAAACCCCCTTGATGACTTAGCAAACATGTGTAATGCTTCTGACGTCAAGTGATTGGGACTGCATTTTTGGCGTTAAATCCTATAATATCCAAATTTTAATTGCTTAATAGGCGTATATCCAACAAGCAATTAAAATTTAGATATTATGAATGCAAGGCGTGAGAAATTTTCTCTGGAAAAATTTCCAAGTATTAAAATATGAAGTTAAATCCCATAGTTTGGCGATAACTTTTTTATGAAAAGTGGTCGACGGGATAATGGAGAAGTACCAAAAAAATAAATGACTTTTTTATATTAAATAAATTATATAAATACAGAAAAAAATCTTCTGTAAAAGAAACAGTAAATAGGTTACCAGAAACTATGCATGTGAAATTTCCTTCTCTTGCCAAGATAGTCGAGAAGTATCAGCATTTCTAATATATAATACTTTCAAATACAAATATAAAATAAAAATATTTACTGAAAAACAAAGAACTTTTTATTACTGTTGTTATGCAAAAAAGTACAAGTAAAATAATTTTTCCAAATCTTAAATGAACTTAATATCAACATATTGAATTACTGTGAATGAAGATTGACAGCAAGAGTTTTCTTGAACATGGAAGATATCTCAAGCTCTAGCAAGTTACATTTACAGACAGAAAAATTAAATAAAAATCTCTGCCTGTGAATGTCTCCAGCTGGCATAAAAATTCCAACAGAAGACTTTGTTAACTTAGTTCCTCAAATTCCAAACGTCAGCTTTTGCAAGTCAGTTCCTCAACTTCCATCAGTAAGCAGACCACAGATAACTTGATTGTAGCTTAGGAGGTTATCAATATGTTGATATTCATTTGGGAGTTGTAAAAATTATTCTAATTGTACAGTTTTGTTTAACAACAATAATAAAAAGTTCTTAGTGTTTCAGTAAATATTTTTATTTTATACCACACTCTGCAAGGTATATTATATATTAGAAATGCATTAGGAATTCCAAAACAGTTATCTACTTTAACAGCTAAATTAAAATGAAACGATTCATAAGAAAGTTATATTTTTATTGATTAAAATGTTATGAATAAATATAATTTTGCTGTTCAAACTCAAAAAAAAAAAAAAAAAAAAAAAAAAATACTTTTTTAGTTTTATGTAACATTGAGAGCTAATATCTCAGTGTTTATATGATAATGAGACATATCTCAATTAAACAACTTATAATCAAGTAAGTAACTACTTTTAAATAAATCCCATTTGTGCCATAAATTCATGGCCAGATCAAATTGATGAATTTTATTTTGTCCTCACTTTAAATAACACTGGATAAATAAATGAAACAATGACACCAACATTTATTAAAAAGGGCATTCTTAAGTATACTCATAAATAAAAATTGACTTACCGATGGAAAGATAAAGTTTTATTTATACCTTGATTGCCGGTGCTTACACACATGCAACACACATATATAACAATTGCGATTTCGTCTTAATAACAAACTAATGCCACAAGAAAGTGTTAAAATAAATAGAATACTTTTAAATTTAACAACGATTTAAAAAAAAACTTTTAGAAACATTCTCGAATAGAGAAATTATAGCGCAACACAGCTACTTTGAGCTTTGAAGGGGTGGGCTTTGAGACCTATAGCTACTAGGCTGTCGTCTCGAATGATCCATATACATTTATACATTTTTTTTATTCACAGAAACACAGGGCGCGTCCAGTCGCAACTAACCAAAGTGACCAATGTAACCGCTCTCTTACGTCACGGTATGTAACCGGTGTCTAACCAGTCCACTGACACACTGAACGGAACTAACCAGCCTCCGCAGCGCCATCTGTAGGAACGCTGTCGTAGTTAGCATTGTTTATGTTTGCTTCGTATCTTCTACGGCACGTAAGCCATCAGAAATATAAGAAATTATAAAAAAAATTACAATCAAGAGGATGTAATTAATAGTATCTTACACATATGTAGTTTTGTTTGTTATTTTTCACCCTTGTATTAGTATGCATGTAAAGAACCAATAGATCTTTAAAATCTAATTGTTCACATTGATTTATTTTCGTAATATTTCCTAAATGCATTGTTTTTAAAATTCAAATTTTGGATAATTCACACATTAGTTTAAGTTAACAAGTGTCTACTGTACTTATTGGTACTTTGTTTTATGAAATTTTAAATATAAGTTCAGGGTTCATTCTAACAAATATTTGTGTACATAATAGAAACTTATTTACTTAAGGCTAAAAATTTTAAAATTGATTATAACAGCAGAAATTAGGGAATTGTAGATCATTAATATACAAAAAAAATAAAATAAAACGGTGACTCAGAAACAGGGTAGAAAAATGCAGAAAGATAAGATACACCACCACAGCTGGCCAACATTGTAAGAAATAGAAATAAATAAACTTGATTAAAAAGAAACTAGGAAACAGAAAAATGTTTCATAACTCAGAATTTACTGTTGAGATACAGGAAGTTACAAAAATGTTTTTCTTGTTCAATAAACAATTTCTTATAAAGTCCAACAGCTTATGAAATATTACAGCTCAAGACCTTGTTTACAATTTGGAAAAAAAGGGAGGTGGGGAATCAGCTAATCTGTATCAATTTAAAGGTAATTATCAGGGTATGCCAATTTAAATTAAATTGATTAAAATCAAGATTTAAGTAGTTCTGCCATTTAAAAAAATCCTTGATTAAAATCAATATTGAAATTTTATTCTTTTGAAATACGTAATTTTGGTTATTGTTGTGTTGTGGTGAAGCTCACAAAACTCAATCGAAGTCAGCTATTGCGCATCACAAATATATAAATCACAAAGCATTAAGAAAAAGCAACTGCAATGCTTCAAACTATGTTTCATTTCACATTCCTATGCTTTTCTCGGCATAATCTTAAGTTGCATCTCTATTACAAATAAAATTTTGAATTCACCCATAAATTCATTTCATCTATATTAATAAAAGAAAGTTTCACTCTGTGTGTGTGTGTTTGTCTGCGATGGATAGCAAAATCTAGCCCACCTAGAAGTCTGAAAATTTAGGTGTCGATAGTCCAAGGTCTGGCCATGTGCACCTGAGTCTCAGAATTTTAATAGTTTGATAATTACCCAAGATATTAATTAGATTCTCACTAACCATTGTTTTTAAAATGATACCTTTTAAATCAAAATGGCTAAAGAAAAGAACAGGCGCATTGGATTTGCAAGCAGAAATGAACAAATTCAAAATTATTTTACTAATTATGTAAAAAAATGCATATGTAAAATAAAAAAAAATCTGCATCAGACTATGTGATTTTTGAAAAATTCAGTCGGTAATTTTTCTTAATTTATGCAAAAGTCTACCGGCGCCAGTGAAAACAATCCGAGAAAGTTTCAGACAGGGATCTGCTTTCATTAAAAATTGAACTACAAAGAGATCTGTTTCTCTGGCCGATCCCTCCATTTAGTTTGCAAAAATGAAAGGAAATAATTGCCAATTTTTACTAATAAACAAAAATTTAGGTTAATAATTAAGATATAGATTTGAAATTGGGGTCGGGAAGGGCTATCTGATGGCTATTTTAGCGTAGCGTCTTCGTATGTTCTAATTATCAGAAAAATGTAATTCTTTTTTTAATGATTGCATTAATGTATGTGACGGTGGTTTTCTTGAACAAATTATTCGTTATATTTGCGGGTACGGGAAAGGAGGAGGTTAACGCCTTTCTCGGAGATTGTAATTATCTCGGGCCCGGGCAACACTGGGCGGGTTAGCTAGTGGTTTAATAATAATAAAAAAAAATTATGTATAATTCCAAAGTCACAGAATAATTTTATTGTAGCTTCTTCATCATCAAGGTAACTGCCGAATAGTAAAATCCATTTCAGTGTTGACAATAATTGTAAGTTAACTTAATAAATATTTTCATTTCAAAAAATAGCAAATTAAGATATTTTGCAAAGTTATGATTCAGGGTTGTAGTGGGTAGCTGGCGGGGTACCCACCCGGGATGGGTTTAAAAAAAGAACCCAGGTCCTTCACAACCCTGCTATGATTAAATAGTAATTAAAAAATTATTCATGGTCAAAAAATAACAAATTGCAACATTTGGCATAGTTTGCAATAAAAATCTGCAGTTAACTGTCAGTTTTAAAATAAATGATGCATTAACATACATTTTGACCTGGTGTTGGTATAACGGAAAAGTACCATCATATTTTTTTGGTTAGAAATTGAAAGTGTAATTTTGGAGCTATAGAAGTTTGAGTGTGCCACATCCAGTAAACAGTAATGAAAACTTTATTTAAATGCAATGTTTTTTTTTTTTTTTTTTTTCAGAACAGTATTTTCAATCTGTTTTCGAGTAATCTTTTAACTGTATGCGTAATTACATTTGTAAAAATTTTGTAATTATTTCAAAATTTTAATATGGTGTTAAGGTACACTGCACACTACTTGACATTCTTAAAATAGTTATATTGTGTGTAATTTTTTTACGGTGACATCCCAAATCATCGTCTGCTTGAGTCAAAATAATAGATATTGTCAACAATGAGATTTAATACGAGCATGGATTAAATTCCAGAAATTCAACCCAATCTGCAATTTGGGCCAGGAGATAATACAGGATTGCCACAGAAACATGAAGGGAAAAAAGGATCTCTCTAAGTAGGGATGCACCTAATAGTGATTTTGACCGAATAGCGAATATTCAGCCCACAGGTGAACCGAATACTAAATATTCGACCAGTCGAATAGTAACCATTTGGCTGAATACCGAATATTCAGCTGGCTGAGTAGTAACTATTCAGCCGAATACGTATTTAATAATAATAATTATAGTAAAAATAAATATTTCAGAGTTTAAAATAATTTTACATCATATTTAACACAAACAAATTTTGATGAATAAAACCTTTTCACAATTAAACTTTACAAAATATATATATATACATTCTTCGAACTATATTTTAAGAAGGATAGTCTTAATTTTTTTTTTTAAATGTAACTCCAAGACTTCTTTTGTAACTAAAACAAATGAAAAAAATTTCTTATATTCTAAAACAAATATTTTAAAATCAAAAAGAAATTTTGAAGGAATTCTTTTAGTCATATAATGTTTATTTGGCAGGAAATATATATATATATATGTATTCAAATCGTGACAACTTAACAAGAATGGTTCTGAATGTAAATACCAGAGAGCCTAAAGTCAAATGATGTCTAAAGTGAATGATTTTTTTCAGATGTTGGAAATGTACAGGGTAATCCTAAAATTCATTAAAATCTTTCAAGGAAGATAATGCAGTCAAGACAAAAATTTTTTGCATAGGAAACCAGCATCACAATCCATTTATTCAATCAAAAATACAGGGTGTTTCACTACAAGGTGAACTCAAATTTTCATTTACAACTTTAACAATAATGAATATATTTTAGTTAGATTTTGATCATAATAACTTTGCTTTGTATGAAATGTGAAGAAATCAGTGGGAAGTGATGGAATTTTAGCCAGTGATACAGTACATGTACTGTCAGTTGCATTTTAAATTATGGAATATCTAGCTTAGTGTTGTTTGCACTGCAATGGTGGCAATTTCTAGCACTTTTCATATTTCACAGAAAGCAAAGTAAGTCTGATGTTTTAAAATATTGTTACAATATCTTCATTATTATTAAAATTAAATCAAACTGCAAGTTCGACGTTGAATGAGATACACTGTATTTTTCAATAATTTTATTTCTTAATTTTCCTGAATATATTTATTGACTTGTTAAAAATAAAAGTTACCAATGGTTTTAAAAATTATTTTAAAAAATGTTTTCTTTAAGTATTCGGTTTGGCCGAATATCTTGATGTTTAGCCAAACAGAATAATTTGATATTCAGCAAACCGAATAGTTTGGTATTTGGCCGAAGCAAATATTCGGTAATATGACCAAATATTCTGTGCATCCTTATCTTTAAGTATATTTAATTTATTAAAAATCACTTGTGTTTCCAATTAGAACTTGTAGGGTTGAACATAGTATTTAAATGAGCAAAGCAGATAGAAAATAAGAGAAAAAGAAGAGAGGGAGAGAAGATGCAAAAATCCTTAAAAAGTTTAATAACTAAAAAAAAAAACAATTCAAGATCATAAGAAATAGCTGAAAAAGAAGACACTGAAAAACCGTGCATCATGTACAGAATCGTAAACTTATAAAAAGTTTTTTAGGCAATATTTTTTTAGCTTAGAAGTGCAATCTAATGCACGACCGATACGGTACTGTGCACCAGACTGTCCCACTTAGCTATTGCCTTTATTTTAAAATCTACATAGGCTCTTGATGGTCTTGCTTCTTCCTGTGTCTCACACCGTCCTCAATTAATATGTCATAAAATAGTTTTTCCGTCAATAAGTCTTCCTTTTGCAGCAACTCTCCTCTGGTAATAAGTTTCTTGTCTGGGTAAATACTCCATAGGGATTATACTTCTTTTTCAGCTGCATGCCTCCACTTATTTTTTGATTTGCGAGGTACATGATTTTTGAACTGCAAGAAATAAAAGTACAAGTGCAAGATATTTTATAAACGGTAAAAAAGTGGTAAGTTAGAAATGCATATTTTTCAAGCAGAAAAAAAATATTTATAAATACATATTCTAAAAAGATGAAAGAATATTAATTCGCTAGTGTAGTTGACCTGCCTGGGAGCACATCCCAAGTACTATAATAATAACCTGAAATATATATAAAATAAGTCTTGAATTCAGACATTTTCCCCTGGGAGAGATTCCTACAGTTACAGGAGAAGGAAGGGGACACTGTAGCATCCCAGGGGGGGGGGGGGATATTGCCCTTCCTCTGGAGTAATTAAAATTGATACTTTTAACATGTATCTTTCTGTATGCATGTATTTAAAAAAATATATCAACCCTCCTGTAACATTTTAAGGATCACAATCTACCTTTCATATCATAGCTATTTCCACATAGTTATTTGTTGGGGCCCTTGCTTTTGAAAAAAAAATGAGATTGCATCATCTCAATACTAGGTAAATCAAAGATTATATCCATATTTATAAAAATAAATACAGGCAATTAAAAAAAAAAAAAAAACATGAAAAATGTTCTGGAACATCAACAAAAAAGCAATTTTATGATATCAAACACGTGTTATTTCTATCGGATTGCAAACCATTTGATAAGATTTTACAACATAACATGGCAATATACATCAAAAGTTCATTTAACTTTCTTGTTCTTCTTCATAACTCATAAGCTTTAAAAAATAATTCATCCATTTACACGATCCATTTTCTTCTGGAATATTCCACGTCTTTTCTTTCTCACAATGTTGCATGGCTCTATACAGTTCCATCAAAATCTTCCACAATTATTTTCCAGCAGAGAACCCTAAATGATAGCTACTTTGTTATTAACAAAACTACACATCTAGGAGTCTCTGCTAAATCATGCAGAAAATTAAACTGCCCCTTCCATCATCCAAAGATAGCATCTTCACTATAGTCAAAATTGTGTGCAAGGTAGAAATTCCTTTACAGGCTGACCGAGAAAAAATTGCATGAACTATCATTGTTTGGGGGGGAGGGGGGGACTTAAAACTTTACATAGTCAGACTGAAAATAAATGTAAAATTATCCTCATATAGCTACTTATAAATAAGAAAAGCATCCGGACAAACCATTGGGTTAAATAAATTCTCAAGATACATTTAAAAAAAAAGCAGCACAGATGGGTTTATACATTATATAGTTTGAATCAAAAGCATTTAATAACATACAATCTGATGCAGTGTATTATACTAATGTAACAGAAAACTAATAATTTACAGAAGATTTCTATTTATTTTAATCCTATAAAGCTGACATTAAACATCATCACTGTTCAGTCATACACCTGTTTAAAATAGCAAACAGTTTGATAGTGTACTCAAGAAAATGCCAATGCATTACATTAGTTTTCAAAAGCGAACAAATACCAAACAGTATTAATAATTAACGAATGTATGCATATTAAATATATTCTATCCATGTACATATAATTATAAGCGAGCATTTCATTAGAATAGTTCGAAAGTTGTAAACATTTCCAAAATAAAAGGAAAAAACAAATACTGAAAATTTAGCAATCATTGTAAAAAATAAAATTATGAATCTTACCTGCTACGGGCTCCTGTAAATTTTTAATTCCTATCACCTGATGTCTACCAGCCATAGTAATATATAGCCAAAAGTCGTTTAATGATATACATATGAAAATCATATTTTTAAGCGTGGCAGACTAAATCATAAAAAAAATCATTCAAGAATACATAATTTACTTCTGATCATAAGCAGATAATAAAATGTTAATTTGCACGTAGTTATATTACACCGTATTATGTGTAGAAAATAATATATTATTATGAATTACTAGCTTGGCGAGAACTGTTTGTTTCTCTCAATCCAGCGTTGCCAATTCGATTTAAATAAATTTTCATGTAACCGATCACGTGACCCTTCTAACCAAGAAAATTTCACGGTTAGTTCGGTTCCTCACCGGTGACTTTGGTCACTTTCGCTGAACGACACTGGTTGCTGATCGGTTAGCAGTACTGAACGCTTTGGTAAGTAACCGATCTCACCGGTCACTAACCAGGTTACATACTGGACGCGCCCACAGACATGACTTCAACAATTACATAAATCTTGACGAGACAGCACAAGGAAATTTACAACACCAAGAGTTACATCCGAAAGCTCCACAAAGTCTGTGCAATGGAGCTGGCGGGAGTCGAACACCGCCGGCCTTGCTTCCTACGCTATGAAGCGATTAGCGGAGTGGTGCCTTAACCACTCGGCCACGGAGGCCCCGCAACACAGCTAACCACACATAATATACTACTATATGAAATGTCAACAATCTGACGTACGTCAGCTGTGATCAAAAATCCTCAGTTAAACTGACAGTTTTTCCAGTCTATGTATCTTAAATGTCTTTGAAAAAAACTGTCATGCTATTATTATTATTATTGTTGTTGTTTTGTCTTCAAAAGAATGCCCTGACTTTTAAATATTAAAAGTGCCTTCATAAAATGCCTGTAAGAATATATAACGAGTGACATTTTTCCAGCCAACTGCAGCCTGTCCTATTTTAAACAAAGGGACACCGTATATTTAAAAATGTTCAATTTTATGGAAAAGTGCAAGAAAAGACCTAGAAAAGCTTAGATGGCCATTCTGATTGTGATAGGAAGCGGATCCATTTGTCATTTGTTTTTGAATTGTTATTGTCAAGCGTGTACTTGATGCAGTTTCTTTCTTCTTGGGAAAAATGCTTGTTCCTTTTCTTTTGTATGTGTGAATATAAAATTTATAAAGAAAATTATCATACAGTTTTACTCTTTATTAATCTATTAAATTTTTCTTTTGGTAAGTTTAACAATGCTTTATTTTTTAAATAATTCCTGATAAATTCCAAAGTTGGCAGATGCTCATCATAAAGATGCATTTATATTAAATGTAATTTTGTCAACGGGCTGTGAGATGGGCTCAATTTTCATGGATTAATCACTGGTATCAAATGTATTCCATTAATCCCATAAGATTCTGAAAATAATAATATTAGTAGTGTTATTTTTGTTTAACATTTCTTAATTTGTTTATAGTTTTCCAAAAGATCCAATATGAAGACACGTGTGGATATTAGCATTTCACCATAAAGATTGGAGTCCTATCACAACATAGTTCACTGCATTCTGCTTATTTTATAGAGGATTGGATTAAGAAGACATCTGTCTCATGTGTCAGACTGAGAGATAATGCTGTGCCTACTATCTTCATATTTTCCAAAGGTGAGATAATGGGAATTATTAATCTTACTGAGTAATTATGCTTTTTACTGACAAATAATATTAGGGTCGAATTTTTATTGTCAAATACAGCTAGTGTGTATGCACATCTAAACCAATAAATAATCATTGTATTGCTGATAATTTTTGTATTAATAAAAGAATAATGTTTCACTGTGTACGTCTGTGTTGGTGATAACTAGGAAAATGTATAACATTTCAAATTGGGTTCTGGATAAACAAAGACTGTCCAAATTAGAATTAAGCACTTAAGAATTAAATTTTAGATTTTCCTTGTTAAGTGTTTTTTTGTTATTTTTTGTGGAACAGAAAAATTCGGGTATTTCCCTAATTTTTGAATTTTGCTGGAGTTTTTGAGCAACTTATAAATGCAATCTAAATTCAATCTTTCAGTCCAACAAGGTAAATTTTGTCCTCTTTTGAATAAAGTTTTTCAGAATTCATACAACAATTTTTTATTTATTTTTTACTTTTTTATAAAAAGAAATGTCCATTTTGCCGAAAATGAGAAGTTTGTCTTTTATTGACCAATATCTGTTTGATACCTAACCCATGGGGCCTCCGTGGCCGAGTGGTTAAGGCACCACTTCGCTAATCGCTTCAAAGCGTAGGAAGCAAGGCCGGCGGTGTTCGACTCCCGCCAGCTCCATTGCACGCACTTTGTGGAGCTTTCGGATGTAACTCTTGGTGTTGTAAATTTCCTTGTACTTTCTCGTCAAGGTTTATGTAATTGTTGAAGTCATGTATATGTTTCTGTGAATAAAATAAATGTCACGGAGAAAGAACCTGGAGGGGAAACTAGAATAGGCGAGGATATCGAAAATGCAAGTCATACTTTTTTAACGAAAGAGGGCGCTGTAAAATTTGGCGGCTGCCTTTAAACAGAATGTCATTAGATTACATGTTAAATTCCGAAAGTATTTTATTCGATTATTTTTAATTATAGCAATTATATGTCATAAATTTAAGATGGGATATAAATGTTTTATTCCGGGATGTAGATCGGGCTATGATGATGAGATAAACAAAAGAAAAATCGAAGAATTTTTTTTTTTTTTTTAAGTATGTTTAGAGCTCCAAAGGTGAGTGCTTTTAGGTAGATTTCGTAAGAAATACTACCTATTACATTCTCACCTAAGTTGGAAATTTTGAAAAATATTTGCAGATCTACGCCGATCATGACTCCCAGAACCCAAAACCACCCCCAGTTCAAAACTTTATCTATCTATCTATCTATCTGTCTATGTCACTTTTTTATGGACACGATAACTGGAAAAATTCTGCATAAATCTCTTCCAAACTGATACATAAAATCAAGGGGCATAAAATCTCGGTCAAGTTCGTTAATGGGCAAAATCGAACCAAGGAGAGGGGGGAAATGGGGGGGCTTTTTGTGAAAACAGAAAAAACCCCATAATTTCTTAATTATTGTAAGTATCGAATCCGTTTAAAGTTATTATTACTTCTAGGAAAAGGGCCGAAAATTTATGTATGACAGATTTTTGATATAATTAAAAATGGCCCCAAGGGGGGGGGGGGGGGTTAGAAGAAAAAAAATCATAGCTTCGTCAATTCACAAGATATCAAATCTGCGTAAATTTATTATTAATCCTCTTAATATTATCTAAAACTTTTATATTGACAAGTTTTTTATAGGACCAACCGTTATAGCAAAAAAAATTAAAAACAAAAAAAATCCCTGCCGGCTCCGCCTGCAAACAAGTTATTTTTCGAAGTAGGTGGTTCCAACTCCCGCATCTTTTCGAAACTGATACATAAAATCAAGGGGCATAAAATCTCGGTCATGTTCGTAAATAATGGGCAAAATCGAACCAAGGTGGGATGGGGATGGGGGGCTTTTTGTGAAAATAGAAAAATCCCATAATTTCTTAATTATGATACGTATCGAATCCGTTTGAAGTTATTATTACTTCTAGGAAAAGGGCCGAAATTTTATGTATGACAGATTTTTGATATCATTAAAAATGACCCCAAGAGGGGGTGGGGAAGGGGGGTTTTAGAAGAAAAAAATTCATAACTTCGTCAATTCAGAAGATATCAAATCCGTTTAATTTATTATAAATCCTCTTAATATTATCTAAAACTTTTATATTGACAAGTTTTTTATAGGACTAACCCTTATAGAAAAAAACCCCTGCCGGCTCCACCTGCAAACAAGTTAGGTTTCGAAGTAGGCGGTTCCAACTGCCGCATTATGGCAAAAAGGTCATTTTTTCCGCAATTCCCAACAAACAGGCGCCCAACGGTCTGCATCTTCGAAATCTACCTGTGCATGTAGGCCGAGCCGTCAGGGATTTTTTTATTATACTTTAATTTAAAGTTATATGCATGTAATCATTTTTAAACTAAGAAATTTTTATTCTAGTATATCGATCTTAGTGTATATGTTTTTAAAATGTTATACTTAATGAATGCTAATGTCTGTGGCTAATTGACATGGCCATTTAAATTGTCTTATAGAGTGCTATTTGTTTGGCTGTAATCTGAAGCTGTTTTTATTTGAATAATACTTTTAATCTCTAAAAATTATACATCCATACATTACGGAGGATGTATAAATCAGCAGTACAATACGGATATTGTACTGCGAAGTATTTCTTCGCAGTACAATATCCGTAATATTTATTTTTAAATGACTATTCAGATGCTTCTGTCAGGGTGAACTCTTATTTAAAGAGTTATAAAAAGCAATCGAAACGCCAAATATCTATTAAAATATATGCATGGTGCGAAGAAAACTTTATTTAATGAAATTTTTACTTGTTTGACTTTTTTTAAGTTCAAATTTTCAATCAAAAACATTTAAAAAATGAATGCTTTTTGCATTGAAAAGCATTGCAGAAGCAGGTTAGGACAGCCTTCAGTTTACCGTGGCGCCATCTATAAGGAGAAAAACTGTATTGTAAAATTTCAACGTTACTTTCCCCTCCATCTATCTTCCTCCGTGATAAATGTATATGGATCATTCGAGACGACAGCCTTGTAGCTATAGGTCTCAAAGCCCACCACCCTTCAAAGTTCAAAGTTAAAGTACCTAACCCATCAATAACAATTCTGGGTTCAGAAAGTGTATAAACATGGAGACAAAAGGATAATTTTCCACTATAGGCGCCTTGGCATTTTTATAAAAGTTTGGTACAATTTAGAAAGTGAGATGGCTTGCCAAATATTTAAACAGCTATGGAAATTTGAACTTTTATATATGTATTTATATTATATATGTAAACATTTTATTGATATATATATGTTATTTTATTTTTGTATACAATTTACAGTACTTATATGTTAGAAGAGTGCAGGTAATAAATCAGGGCTGCCAGTGGCAGAAGGGTGGTGGAAGAAAGTGGTTAAACTGGTTTTAACTGGCATAAACAGATTTTGTGACATATTCTGAGACTTTTTAGTACATTTTTTAATACTTTTTTAAGTACATTTTATTCAGGATAAATAACAAATAAAATATTGTGGATAGTTTTAATTAAAAAATAAATAAATTTGTATTAGAAAAATGAGTAATGTAACCGATAAAATTTTTGTCATAATATGGTTGTGTAATTTTATTTATAAAGAATTATTAGAGTATTTAAAATCTCAGTTTAAAAATCAAAATAGAAAACTATATCCAATTCTATAGTAGACAGTCTTTACGTTATTGCATTGTATTATTTATTTAAAAATACTCTGAAAAGTGATTTGTTAAAATATCATAGAATTTTTTTTTTTTTTTTTTTTTTTTTTTTTTAACTTTTAAATAGAAATTCAACTGTAAACAAAAATGTTAATAGTTAAACTTATACAGCATCAGATTACCAATATAAAAATTTCTGTTTTTCAAGTGAAAGAAAATTAGTGTTATATAAACAAAGAATATTTATATGATCATTTTGAAACTTTTTGCTACTCTGAATAACATTCATAATCTTCAGTTTTAATTTTTAACTTAATTGTTTACATATCAAATACATGTGTGAATTATGAATCATTGCAGATTAAAGTTTTTATTAGTATTATTTCTTAGTTTCTGCCAGTTTTTGCCCCTTACTGGCAGAAACCAGTTTCTGCTATGCCGGTTTTAACTGGTTACAACTACTGATTTTAACCACACTGGCAGAAACTTGCCACCCCTATAACAAATTGCCAAATACTGTTCCGATTGCCCTAATTCATATTGCATCCATGTCCCTTAAAAATATAAACATTTCACTCTTTTCATTTAATATGCATAGATTGCACACATTTAAAATACATGTGTCTTATGTGTTTTATTTAAAATATAAAAATAAAATAAATAAGATTTAATATAAACAAAAACATTTTATTTTAAAATCAAAGCATTGTTTCTAATTTGCACATGCAAAGAAAAAAAATTATCGCCCCACGAACTTAAAAATGCCCTATTTACTCCTGTTTGTATATAAAAATAGATAAATGACTTATTTATATTACACCAGTGAGAAAAACCAAGCTACACTTGGTTAAAGTTAGTTTTGTGTTCAACTCGATATAACAATAAATTCTCACTCTATTATTGCTATAAATCATTTTAATTTTATAACAGTCTTATTTACAGAAACAATCAATATGAAAGCTATATACATATTTCTAAATTTTACATTACTTAAATATTTACAACAAAACGGCATCCTTCCAAACTACACTTTAAATTCATTGCACACTTTCTTGAATGCCTTTTTACATGTTAAAAAGCAATGTACAGTGTTCCATACATAAAGACGGAGACTCTTAAATCCATGCCTACGAAGTTTAGTGTTTGCCTTTGAGCCTTGGGGATGGTGATGATGCACACACAATAAGGCATGTACCATTGCAAAACCCTTCTGATATGTCGAGTTTTTGTAGTAACATGATTATGGTGTTAGTTTTAAGTTTCAGTTCGTGCGGCAGTAGATCTGACCACTTTAGGCTGCTTCGACCAAAGCATTTCCTCATATATAGATGTCAGATTAAGTGTGAGAAAGGTGTATGTACCCTGATTGCTTGAATTCTGTTTTCAAGAACATTCTATGGACTCTTATTGGTTGAATCTTGTATGTATCTTGGCTCATAAGAATTTCTAGAAAATTCCTTCAGATTCTGAAAGCCAACTTTTTTGCAAAATGTTGCCACAATTCGGCGAAAAGATGCAAATTTAGCAACATTCTTTCATTTGGTGCCATTGTTTTGGCATTGGTAATCTTGAAAGTCTATTTTCCTGCCAATATTTTGCCAAATTTGATGAAATATTGCCAATTTTGCAACTGTTCAACAACTTAATAACTGTTTCAACCTTCATTCTCATTGAAATCTTTTGACCTTTAGTGACCACAAAATGACCCACTAATTGAATTTTCTCAAATATGTGACCTAGTCTAATTATCTTCACTCATCCCAAAACAGTAGGATATAAAATTTAATCAATATAATTAGAACCGTTTTTTAGATAAAATTTGTCTATACACACACACACAAGATTTTCTCATATTATAATATACTAGCAGACTACGCCCGCTGCGCTGGTCGGTTTCTCCAAAAGAACCGTGAATCAAACAAAATATATCGGTGAATTTAACCTTATATTTTAAAGTAATCTGTACCTTTACCTGGAATATCCTAAAATAAAATAAAAATGGATACTTATTTCACTAAGTTAAGTTTTTTTTAATACGGTTTATTATTACGTTTACAATTTATTACTTACTGTTTTCCATTGATTTACATGTTTTATAGCTACATTTTTTAATAACATGAATTAACCTATATTATTCACAACTAAAAAAAATGGCACATCTGGTATTTGTCGAGAATTAAATATAAATCATGCACTCGTGACATCATAATTCACTTTTATATTTTAACAGAATAATACGGTTACTATAATTTGTGACTCGTGCTGACACATTGCAGTTATTATTTTTTTATACGTGCAGTTTTCGCTATGGTACTCCATTGTGAAATTTGGTAATTTTTGAAATTCAATAATTGAAAAATGGCATAATCAGTGGATTTGAAATTTATTTCAAGAAAAATATAATTTTTTTTCCTTTCTAACGCAGTTTGTCAAACAATTTTGTGACAAATACTTTTCGAGCTATTAATTTTTTCAGTCACTTCAAATGTTTCATTTTCCGAGATTAATCTGTGGCAACGATTAGCGAAAATCCCAGTCGTCAGCAACGCATACCTTTTTTATTAAAGAGGATGATAAATTATATAAATATTGAAAAAAATTGCTTGTGTATATGAAGCAGTGAATAGGTTTCCTTGTTTCACCAAGGCTATTTTCTGTACCTCGCTAACACCCTTATGTTGGATATGTTTTCTTTAAATTTTTATTTGCTGTACCTCATTGTTATTTGTAATGCCTTATTTTGCATTTTTAATATTGTATTAGTTTATTTTATTTTCCATTGTCTTAAATCATCAGTTATCTGTTTGGCCATGAAATGAAATTATAGATGAGTTTCGAGTTTTATACCCAATGGAGATGTAAGGCATTGGAATAAAAAAGAAAACATGGTTTGAAGTACTATTCTTAATACTTTGAGATTTATATAGTTGTGGTGTCAAGAGCTTACTTCTATTGAGTTTTGTGAGCTTCAACTCAAAATGAAACACACCACAAAGAATAGAGAAGTTGGCGACAATGCTTTGTGTTTATGACCAAATGTAAAAGTCCCTGGACCTAATAAAATTGTATAAGTGGATGAAAGAGTAAAAAGTAAGGTAGGACATGTTTTCCTCTCTCACCAGTGGAAGAATAGTCATGACAAATGGTTTATGTCATGATGTACAAGAATGTTTAATTACTGCTATTCCCGATCATACAGCTAAAACTTGGAAAAATGGGGAATCTTTAAAATGGTGGCAATCAAGAAAAATATATCTGATGGGATTATTATCTTCACAGATTTCTGTAAGAGAATATATAAAAAGAAAATTGCCCAATTAAACTGATGGCATTGAGCTCACAGGCTATTCACTCTAATTGTATATTATACTCTTATTTCAAAGAATAATTCTCCCACAAAAAATAAAAAAATCAACAATAAATTAACAGTGGGGATTAATCCCCTGTTCTCCCTTTATACTTAACCAATGAGTCACCAAAACTAATCAGGGAAGCGCCTTATCACAATGAACCTATATACAAAATTTGAAGCAAATTGGATAATTCTGTATGAAAAACCCATTTGTCTAAATTCGTCTCCCCCCCCCTTTTATACTTAACTAATTTACCCCCAAAACTAATCAGGGAAGCACCTTATCACAATGAACCTGCATACAAAATTTGAAGAAAACCTGAGAATTCTGTATGAAAAATCCATTTATCAAAATTTAGGGTAGGGTAGCCTCCCATTTCCCCTTTATACTTAAACAACGAACCCTCAAAACTATTCAGGGAAGCACCTTATCAGAATGAACCTATAAACAAAATTTGAAGCAAAACGGATATTTCTATCAAGAGTTATTGCATTACATACATACAGAACTGGCTGGCACATTAGCTCTTAAGCAAATCAGATAATTCTGCATGAATAAATTAAGGGAGGAAATAGCCCCCATTCCCCCTTTTATACTTAACCAATAAACCACCTAAACTAACCAGGGAAGTGCCTTATCACAATGAACCTATATACAAAATTTGAAGCAAATTAGATTATTCTGCAGGAAAAACCTATTGATCTAAATTAAAGGGGGGGAATAGCCTCCATTTCTCCCCTTTATACCTAACCAATGAACCTCCAAATCTAATCAGGGAAGCACCTTATCAGAATACACCTGTATACCAAATTTGAAGCAAATCGGATAATTCTGCATGAAAAACCTATTTTTCAAAATTAAGGGGGGGGGGGGGTGGAGATTAGCAAAGAACGGGTTTATTCCCTGGTTTATTTCCAATAGACCCAGTTTATTACCAGGTTTATTCCCAAAAGACCTGGTTTATTACCAAAAAACCCGGTTTATTCCCAGGTTTAAACTGGGTTTTTTCTACCCTTTGCAACTCTACCCTTTATACTTAATCAATGAAACCCTAAAACTAATCAGGGAAGTGCCTTATCAGAATGAACCTATATACAAAATTTGAAGGAAATCTGATATTTCTATCAAGAGTTATCGTGTTACTTACATATATATGTATGTACATTTAGGGTTGGGAAATTTGCCGGCAAAATGGTATTTTTGCCAGAACAGTGGAAAAAACCTGGTAAAAACTGGCAAAAAAGGCTGGATTTAATAAATATAATATAATATTGTATATATTATAATTGAGACTTTAATCAGAATATTAATTACATATTTCACTAACATTAATTTGATTAATTAAAATATTTTTCATTGATAATAACAATCCAAAAACAAGTACAACATAATCAATTTTGTAAACAAATTTATATGATGGAGACAAGGTAAAAACTATGGGAGTTTTTTGTTCTTTTTTCCTCAACTTAATGTAGTAATGGTGCCTTTAAAAGTAATATGTATATGTATTAAAAACTTTTAAATCAACAGTTTCTGCATTCAAGAAACCTGTATTTAAAAACAGTATTAATACATAAACATTTGCCAAATTAATCTTCATTTTATCATTATTTGAGCCTTTAGGTATGACTTTTACAAATACTTTATAGAAGTAAATGGTACTACTTGATTATCCCGTCAACCAATTTTGCCAAATTAAATAAATCGCCAAACTATTCACCAAATTATACAAATGAAAAAATATTGCCATTCTAAAATTTTAAGTTAGGAAAATGAATGAATTTTAATTTTTAAAAAAATCCTTAAATAATAGGGTTACTTTAATGATAAAGTTCACTCATGACGTAATGACATAGCAAATATAAAATTTGATTTATTCAGATTATTTCAGACAAAATAATACTAAGAACAGTTTACGTGTTTAAATGCAAAATTATTAAATTAAACCTAAAAACAAACAGATATTTTTAAGATATTGAATTTGTGAGTTAAATGTTAGTATTTTAAATGTAATCGAATTTATTAAGGAACATAATAAATACCAATGATAATGGAGGATTGTAAAGAATTCAATCCTCTTTATTTAGTCAAAAAACGTAGAAAAAAAAAACTATAAAATGTATGTAAACGTTAGATATAGGCTTGAAGCAAATATAGAAAAATAAAAATATTTTGTGATAAATTTGTGATGGCAGTTGAAAATTGAAACTAATCTGTTATATTTTTTCTCTTTTAATGTCATGAGGTAATCATTTATTGACATAATTTTCATTTTAAATAACGAAAGAAAAAACAAATTAGTAAAACCTTAATGAAAATACAAATAAAATAAATTTAAATTCACATGATGACATAACAAACAATTGTAACGTGTTTAATGTCAAGTGAAAATGACATTTACGATGATCCATAATTGGCATTTAATCTTATAGTTTGACGATAGTTTTTTGGTCAACGGGATAATCAAGTAGTACCAAGTAAACTTTTAAAATTCCTAAAACTTTTTTTTTTGCGGGGGGGGGGGGGAGTTAGAAAAAAAATACATGGATTGGATGAAATTAATATGTATAAGAGAGGGGAAGGTAGAATGATTTTAATTGATTATTTAATGTTGCAAATATAGGCAAATTAATCTTTTAGGTAAGTTTTCTTACCATTTTCCCCATTGTCATTATACAGGCTACAAACTTGAATCTTGATTTGATCATAGGAAATGAGAATGACTTACCTTGCAAAATGTTTTGTTTCTATTGTTTTTACTTTGTAACTTCAAATTACTGTTGTTCTCATAGCATAGCAAAATTGGCAAGTGCTATTTCTCTCAGACTTTGCTACAAAATTAACTGAACCATAAGGATTGATTGTTTAATAATTATGACAGTTTAAACCAAAGCCAGTAAGTTATTTACTAAAAAGTAAAACTGATTATTAAAGTATTTTACTAAAAAATACAAACTACTGTTTTAATGATACATTGAATATTCTAAGGTAAATAAAAATATAAAATTGCATATTATTAGAGTTGAAATTATTAAAAATTAAAATATATTAATTACAATGCTGTAAATAAAACATATCTATTTTTGCCATTTTTTTCCATGGTTTTTACCACCTTTGGCAAAAACATGCCAATTCTAGCTACATACAGAACCTGCAGGCACATTAGCTCTCAGGCTTTGATAGAATGTGAGCTAAAAACTAATGAATTGCAGGATGCCAGCTACAAATATTCCAGAGTAAATCACAAATATAATTTTGTTAACCGTAACACTGGATGTCATGCTCTATCTGTTGAGAGATTATGTGGCATTGCAAAATGTCACAATAGAAGGTATTGTGGCACAGTTCATCATCATTTATAATCTTATCTCATAGAGTTCGTGTGGTGACGTCTTCATTCAAAAAATGAAATGTTTACTGCAATGCAAAGAGACAGTTAAAGTTTTATGCTTGTATTTTAGATAGTTTTATTTTATTACTATATTGTATAATATTTATTTGTTCTTTTATTTTAAGTATATATATTTGTAATGATTTATTAAAATAGTTCGTTAAAGTCTGTAATTTTCATTTGAAACTAAAATTAAAACCTTTTTATAAAAAATATAAATATATTCAAAGGCACTGTGATCTGTTTCTGCATGTTTTATTTACACACTATGAATTTGCATATTATGTTAATGCATATTTAGTTTTTATTATTATTTTGTTCTTTTCATATATTGTTTTTTTTTCATATCTCTATAGTCTTAAACAAGAATATAAAAATAGTATTGCTAGTTTCACGCATGAATTACAGTAAAATTAAACAGTGATATCATATTTTAAAATAGTTGCAATTTCTTTCTTTCTTTTTTTTTTTTTTTGTACTTATTTAATATTTTGCCTTGAGAAATGTGATCTTCTTGCTACTTGTTGGACAAACTTTGCTATTACTGTAATAGAAATCTATCTATATGAATAGAGAAAAGATTCAAATACAAAATTAAGTTTCAAAATTTATCATCAAATGTAATATTAACATTGAGAATTTGACTGAATTGTTGTTGATTTCTACTTGATGACCACATTTATTTGCAGATTTCATGCCTTTGAAATATATTTAAAACACCACCTTACAATAATTGAGTAACTAAAAGCTCATGTGTAAGACCTAACTTTTATGTCTTATTATTATTATTAATTTTGGATTAAGAAAGGCATTTAAAGGACTTTAAACAGCTACATACTTCTCTTCACTGTATGTATATGTACAGTTCACATTGGTTATTCCATATTCAAAATTAGTTCAACTTCAGTACAAAGGATCAGGGTCCATAAGCCGTGCTTTTGGACTATGAAATAAGACTAAAATTCGATTTTGTTATACTGATCACTTTTTTATATTAGAAGGTTTATCCTGTATGATTTCAACAAAGTTTTTTGCATTTTGTTCGGATTTATATAACTTCCACAAGCTCAAAGTTCATATTATTTGTAGTTTTTGATGAAAAATATGCAATTTCTCCTAATTTCACCTCAATTTTTAATATATTTTTTTAATTTTACTATGAGCGCAGCTTTGCAACACTTTTATTTTTACATATATTGTACATTTTGATGTATTTATAATATATGTAAAGAAGAAAGTGTTGCATGATTGTGCTCATATAAATAATGGAGGTAAAATTAAGAGAAATTGCATATTTTTCATCAAAAACTATGAATAATACGAACTTTGAGTTTGTGTAAGTCATATAAATCCGAACAAAATGCAAAAACTTTTGTTGAAATCGTACAGGATAAGCCTTCTAATATTAAAAAGTTGAATAATTTAGTCAGTATAACAGAATCGAATTTTAGTCTATTTCATGGGCCAAATCTTAAATAAAAATATCTTATGGACCCCGATCCTTTGATATTTGTAAATATTGAAAAAAGAAAATTGTATAGATACTATTATTGATCTGTAGCTAGTGATTTTTTCTCCTCATTTCATATATATACAATTATGATTGAATACTTGAATGTTAGGCTGTACATCTTATCTATAATTTGTATTTAAAATTAAAACTGTTTTTGGAAATTATTCTACTAATTTTAACCTTGTTTTCTTCTTTATGATATGCTTAAAGCCATATTTTCTGAATAAAAAGTTTATTTTTCATTTACATTAAGATTTCTGAAAATAGAGTATTTTAAAGCAACTGACAGTCCAATTTAATATTAAAGACTGCATTTCTTTCAGGAAAAAAAAAAATTATTTTTGCTTTAATCATTGGTGAATGTCTGTTTCACAAAATTTCCTATTTTTTTTATAAATTAGTTATTGGGGTTTATTTTATTTATTAATTATTATACCTAAATTTGACTTTCACAAGGGTTTTAATTTTGATCTAGTTTACCTTTAGACTTGAAGACTTACCTTTCAGACTTACTTTCAACTTTAAGATGGTAGACACATTATAAATTGTTTTGTATGATTCTGAAAAATGTGCTAAGTAAAAGACAATGTGTAAGTGGAGTCACATTATTGCGTAGACAAAGGGTCGAAAACAATGTAATACAGATACATGACTCATTCAGGGTAGCTATCCAACCTAGCAAAATTGGTGAATTTATCAGCACAGGAAAAAGTCGTACAGATCATATTGAAGTCTGGAAAGTTTAATGCAAGTTTGAAGTCGGCCACTCATTACATGATTGTATGAGGAAAGAAAACAAACTATAATTTATTATAAAAGATAATGCTTCCTAGAAACCTTAAAATTGTTTATTTTTTAATTAAAATCAAGTAGATTAACTATATTTTCTGAACGTCACATTCACCTTGAAACTACATTAACGTTAAACTGTACAAAATCAAATAAATAAATGATTTATTTTACTTAAAAGGTGCTAAAAGTTACAAATAGCTTCTAAAAACTTAAAACCATCATGGATACAATGTTAAAATGCTTCCCGAGCGCTTTCAAGTGCCACTGCAGACATCATTCAGAGAGTGATCTTGAAATGTTCAAGAATTACTGTTGGTCTTATAGTTGGAGAGAAGTCTATTTATTGGAGGAGCAAGGGGGAAGGTTGTTCAGTAATTGCATTCTACATTCACCAGAAACAGTTAATATGATACATATCCGATGTATGTTGTAATATAGCATTTCATTACACATGTTTCTTCCTTTAGTTAAAATTTCCAATGATTTCCTGATTATGCAGGTATAGTAGTGCAAGGTATGGGCTATGATTTTAGTGCTTTTGAAGTCGATATCGATAGCCTGCTTCTGATTAAACCTTGATAATGCTGTTGAGGATTTTTTATTCTTGATATGTGTAGAATGCTCTTTAAGTCTGTCCTTGAATCGTCTGGAAAATCTAAGTTACATAGGAATGACAACTCGAAAATTCAAGGAGAGACTTAAAAAGCTCACTGCATACATTTTTTTAACATTTAGAAAAAGAAATTTGTGATTTTTTGTCAATTTTGCCAAGCCAGATATGACACCAACATTTTTTTTTTTTTTTTTTTTGTGATGGTGCTTGAAAGTTTTCATTGCAGCCACTATCTAATTTTTCACGTAATTTGTGCAGAAGTGTTAGCTGAAACCTTCCTTTTTCCACATGCTCCTTCAGAAGCTCTAATGCCAGATCTTTCAAAAATGCACTCCTTTTTCTGTATTGTAGATGTGGTGATTTCGCAGATAATAATAAAATCTATGCATTTATAGCTGCAGTATTCAAAATAATGAAAATTACTGTCTTTGGCCATCTTTTGCTTATTCTCACAGTAGCTGACATTTCATCTACTACATCTACAGCTCCCTTTGTTAGATTATAAAATGTTATTATCTCTGGTTTCTTGGCTTCTGAAGTTGAAACATCAATAGTACTATCATTGTGCATGGCAGACAAAAATAACACACATATATTTTTTGGCGGTACATAGGATATCAAAGGTATATTCTTCTGGAATCCGAATAATGAGGAATACATTGCTCATTTCTTTTCAGAAACAAATTCTTTTGGTAGTTCTTTTTTATTTTTCCTGACATTACCAACAAATGTAATCTTCTTTTGAATCTTTAGCTAATGCACAACTGGTATACCAACTGTCAACTGTGAGATTACGTCCAGAGTTGTAAATTGGTTTCACTACCTTTTGACAATTTTATCTGGAGCATTTTTTACTTTATATGGACCTTCCTTATGAGTCCCTGCATAAATTTCAAGATTCCAAGTATAAAGTGTTCTAGAATCAATTAAAGCAAATATTTTTATTCCATACTTTGCAGTTTTACTTCGAATATGCTGATGAAAGGAACATTTACTGTAATTTCCGGTGTATAAGTCACGGCTCAAATAAGTCTGTTTCAAACCAGAAATTTTATTTTCTAAAAAAAGTAAAATAAGATCAAGGTATATAGAAGTTACTTTTTATAAAATAAAATTTCTGGTCTGAAAGAGATTTATTTGAGCCGCAGCTTATACGCCAGAAATTACGGTACCTCTAAAAAGTTCTGACTTTTCATCTACAGTCACAAATTCTCCGAGACTATATACATGTTGACAATTTGTAACAAATTTTTCAAAAATACATCTTATGGGACCCAAACTATCCAGTTCTGTTCTAGAAGGACGATCAGTTATATCAATGAATCTTATGCATCTCATAAGGAATAAAAAGTAATTATATGACAGAGTTCGATGAAAAATTTCTAGCCCTGTGCCATCGATTTTCCAAATATCACGAACATTTAGATGTGAAGATTTGTGAATATCCCTAAATAAAGAAGGTCAATAAATGCTCTCATTTCTGCAATATTTGTTTGATGAGCATCTCTTTCTCTTTAAAAATTGGCTGCGATTGATTTTATATAAATATTTATGCATTCTACAATACTCATTGTTATTGTTTTGTCAATAAACAATTACAAAGAATCCATAAGGCAGGATACATTTCTTGCATCACCAACACTTCTGGGAAATTTTGATACAATATTGTGAGCAGGAGTTCTGACATTTTGTCTTAGTTCTTTCTTATTCCATTTTCTTATTTTATCTTTGCCAATATAGTACTGAACGGATTCAATAATATCCAATTCACTAGATGAATATAAATCTTCTGAATTTCACTATATTGTTCTGTGTCAACTGCTTCTTCATCTTCCTCCTTAATGGATTCCTCATCAGTTCAAATCTCAGCTAACAAGATCTTCAATCTCTTCATTTCATCCTTATAGGATAAATAGCAATACATTTTACAACCTCTTTCTTCACATTCACAGTCTGAAATGAAAAGCGTGAGCATTCGCTCCAGGCCTCTGAGACTGGAAGCAGAATTTTATTAGAAAAGGGAGATCCTACATGTAAGGTATGTAGGTAACATTTAACACAGCTACCGTGAAACCTGTCCATTTTCATTGAAGGGGTGATTTCGCTGTTGTATAGTTTTGCAATGACCGGGCCTGAGAGACTCAATGCGAGTCTTCCTGGTTTAATACGATGATTTCAGACAGAATTGGAAGAGGGTATCACTTTTTTCCAGGACTGTGCGAATATTCTAAAAGTATGTAAAATGGGCCTGGAAATTTGAACACTGGCCTAGAAGTATCAGGGAATTTTAACATAAGACGTATCCACCCTGTCTTTTGTAAAACTTCAAGTCAGTATAATGAATTGGCTCATTGAATCTGGATTTATTTTCACACTTTCATAGTGAATTCTACAATCTTGCTCCTAAACAGACAATTGCATGCTGCTTGTAGATTATAAC